>OY856411.1:1492196007-1493459757 GCA_963693085.1 Alisma plantago-aquatica | reverse complement strand
CAAAAGTTTCTTTCTCTTCTGTGTAATATCATAGAGCTTGTTAGGCATTTCCAACACTAACATTATATTTACAAAAGAAGGGTAAACTATTAGAAAATCATGTAGGAGCTAAAATAGAGCCAAAATATTTTCAAGAGGATCACCATTTTTGTTGGAAGGAATTTTCCATTGATTCCCTTCAATAATGCAACTCAAGTTAGCAAATCATGAACACCAAGTTTAAAAAGAGACTCATCTATAGAATATTATGGAAAAACAATTTAAAGGAATCTAAGGGCTTGTCACATTTTGAGATGTTTCTCATTTCTTGGAGATAAATTGATGTGCTTAGTACGATCCTAACGAAATTGAGAACTAAAAGTAGTGTCAAGAAAAAATGATTTTTTTGGTATATTCATAAATATATGTCATTCGTAAGTTGCTTTAATTATGTGTTATATTTCAAGAATTTTAAAGGATGATTTCCAAGCTCACACATCCATAATTTATAATCCAAAAACCTACTTGCTTCTTGGTGATTGTCTTTTTATCCTATTTAACTCAATGAAGATTGTTCAAACAATATTTTGTCACCATAAGGATCTACATATATATTTGATGTAATCCACTACTAAGCAGAAAAGTATAATTCCACAACATATGCATACCTAAGATAATTGACTAAATCAACTCCAACATTCTTATTGATGATAAATCTTTGACCTTACAACCTTCTAATGTTTATTTTAAGCATGTTTCTGAGTGGTGTATGAAAGTTTTTGGATAATTTCCCATAAAAATGGGAATGCCTAGTTTTATTACGAGTAGAACTCTTTGATAAACAAGAATGTCAATGAGCATTTTAACAAAAAAACTACTCTCCACGTGGTTGCCCTAGGTTTGCTTTGGCGGTCTAGGGTTTCGAGGTGGAACACCATCTCTACCCTATGAGTTTTCTCTCTTACAGGTCAAGGCTCTCAAGTATCTTTTTGGTCCCTTCTTCATGATGGTGGAGGATCTGGAGAAATGCTACGCAAGGATACAATTGATAAAGGAGGAAGAGGAATTGGTTAATCTAGATCAAGGCAGAGAAAAATAGGAGGATGATCATGTTGAGTTGGCACTGGTGGCTAAGCTATTAATTTATCAAAGCTACAACTTTTGGGACATGAAACGAACTCTCACCCAGGCTTGGTAACTATCAAGCAAGGTGATATTCAAGCAGTTAGAGGGAGACATCTTCTTCATCCAATTTCTACACTAAAAGAACAAGAAAAAGGTTATGGATGGTGCACCCTGGAACTTTGACAATAAAATACTGCTAATGAAGGAGGTGGATGAAGAGAAACAATCGAGGAATATTGCCATCACTCAGAGTAACTTTTGGATTAGGTTGTATGGGTTGTCGATAGGGTACAAATTGGGGAAGATGGTGACAGGGATAGCAAGTTGGATTGGGATAGTTCTACAAACTGGTGTTGATGAATTGGGGTAGAGCTTGTTAGTGAGAGTATGGATCTAATAGGAATTTATGAATCCACTGAAGAGGGTTATAAATTTGAGGGAAGAACCTAAGACGGCCGAGGTAGAAATTAAATAGAGCAACTTCTGAATTTTTTCTTTCTCTGTGGAATACTAGGGCACGTGGAGAAATATTGCCCTAGATCAGAGGGGGGATAAGATATCAGCAAATAGTGGAGGATGTGGCTCAATGCATCATCGAGAAAACCTAGCCTCTCAGCAGTCGAATTGGTTTATGGGGTTGTACATGTAAGGAGGAAGATTAGTTTCTGCAATAGGCCATGGTCGACCAAGTCAAGGGAAGGAGACAGTATTAAAAGTGGACACGCAGGGACAGGAAGAAGGTGTGGGGGAAAGAAGAACAACCATAAGAGAGCACGACTTTGATGTGAATCTATAAAGGAAAGGTAGGAGTCGAGAGAGGCACAGTAACCACAACCTTAATGAATAAAAACTAGGAGAAGGAGGTGACATCCGTTCTATAGTAGAGCAGAGGGAGAGAATAAGAGAAAGTGCAAGAACCTTCTCAAGAACCACAAGTACGGTAGGCAAGAAAATGAGGACCATGTCAGCTGGAGAGCAAGATACCAGGCAAGATAAAGCACAGTGTGGAAGAACTACTTTGGATTAGGGGTGCGGCACATATACCAGAAGTTGCACCTGAGTCAGACTCAAAGAAGGAGGAGTTCAGTTGACCATCTCCCATAGCACTGGGGGAAATGGATGATCATTAGAGAAGGTCGACTTTACCTTAGGAAGGATATGTGGTGGAGGGGAATGAGGTGGACAAGGATAAACATATTCAAACTCAGGTCCAAAGAAGGAAGATGGAGGGTAAAGGCGTGAAGAAGACGAAAATGAGTAAGAAGGAAAATACTAAGAAATCTATATGGGTATATAAGATGGTCATAACAGCAAGACTAAGTATCCCGGAGGAGGAGGTGGAGTGGCAATCTTATGTTGGTAAATGGGTTAGAGAGGAGGGATCTATGCTATGAAACTTGACGAGGAGGATATGTAAAAAACATGGGAAATAGGAAAAGAAGTACCACATGGAACCGGATGGGGACTAGTCTAGTCCAATTTGTAAAGGGTAGTGTTGACCAACCCCATGAAGAGCAATGAAAATCTTAAGTTGGAACTGTCAGAGTATGGGGTGCCCTGACATGGTGAATTCTCTCCAATGATGGTGTTGGAAAGAGAGTCCCAACGTGATTTCCTTATGGAAACCATGATGCAGGCGGAAAATCTAGAAGACATTAAAAGAAAGTGTGGATTCGTGGATGGTATATGCATTTTGAGTGAAGGGAGAGTAGGGGGACCGATGTTGTGGTGGAAAGATGTAAATCTTGCCATTAAAATTATTCCTGACATCATATGGCCTATGAAATAGATGTTGGTGATAACGTTAATAGATGGAGAGCTATTGGCATCTACGACTGGGCAAACCAAGCACAAACAACTAAGACTTGGTAATTGATGAGACAACTCAAGAATGATTCAAAACTACCGACTATCTTTTTTGGTGATTTTAATAAAATAATATCCAACAGTGAGAAACAGGGGGCACCAAAGCATGAGAGATTTATTCAGGATTTCAGAGATGTCATTGGTGATTATGAATTAATTGATTTGGGTTTCAAAGGGGACAAATTTATGTGGCATAGGGGTCTAACACCAGAGACTTGTCTGCAACAAAGGCTGGATAGAGCATTGGCTAGTGAGGAGTGGAAAGTTATGTTTAATCATTGCAATGTTTTACATCTTCCAAAGTATGAGTCGGATCATGCACCAATTATAATTATAGTAGAGAAGAGAGCAAAGAAGAAAAAGAAATCTAGGAAACAATTTTTTGCCTTTGAAATAATATGGGTAGATGAGGAACAACGTGCTACTATCATCAAACAGAAGTGGGAGGACACAAGAACACATCCACTCACAATGAAAGTTAACATATGTGGACAAAGACTAAAGGATTGGGTTATAGAACATTATGGAGATATGAAAAATAAAATCAGAGAAATAGAGAGTGAATTAGGAGAACACCGAATGACGCCTCCAAATGGTACAAATATAAAGAAGTGTGCAGATCTAGCAAAGCAACTCCAATATTGGCACATGGACTATGAGTCATACTGGAGTGAAAGAGCAAGGGTAAATGAGGTGAAGGTAGGAGATCAGAATACAACTTACTTTCACCATAAAGCATCTTATAGGAGGAAAAGAAACACAATTGAAGGACTGAAAAATATTGAGGGTGTGTAGAAAACAAAAGAGAAGGAGATTGAGGTTGTTGTGACTAGCTTTTTTGCTCTCTTTATAAAATGTCCAACCCAGTGGGCTTTGAAGAGTCAACGACAGGCATTGAAAGAATGATTTTAGAGGCCCAATAGGAAGCTTTAGAAAGAGATCTCATAGATGTTGAGATATGGGAAGCACTACAGCAGATGCACCTGAATAAAGGACCAAAAATATTGGCATATTGTAGGACGATGTGGCAAATTATATTAAGGGGTGGTGGAAAATAGAGAAAAGTATTTCTGAGGTAAATGACATGTTGGTGGTGCTCATTCCAAAGGTCCAAAAACCAACAGAAATGACATAATTTAGGCCCATAAGTTTGTGTAATATAGTATACAAAATAGATTCCAAAGTTATGGCCAATAGACTAAAGCCCCCATGGATAAAATTGTCACAGAAAACCAAAGTGATTTTATTCTAAGAAGGCTGGTAACTGATAATGCTCTCATTGCCTATGAGTTTTTCCACTCTATGAAAGGTGATAAAGGGAAGTAAAAAGTAAACATTACTCTCAAGATGGACATGTCCAAGGCTTACGATAGGGTGGAATGGAAGTTTATGAACCATGTGTTATAAAAGATGGGTTTTGGAGACAGATGGAGAAGGAAGGTCCAAGACTGCATCTCAACTGTATCCCATTCCTTTTCCACTAATGGAGTCAGGACCGACAGGACAATGCCAAGCCAGGGAGTTAGCCAGGGTGACCCACTTTCTGCTTATCTTTTCATTTTATGTGCGGAAGATTTTTCAACTTATTTACGACGAGTTTCCCAAAACAATGTTTTATATGGTGTGAGGGTTAGTAGACATGGACCATGCATCTCTCACCTTTTCTTTGTAGATGATTCTATCCTTTTTTCTAAGGCTACAAAGGATTAATGCCTAAAGTTAGCTAAAAATATCATCCAATCAACGGTCATCCAGTCAGAAAAATAATTTAACCAAGACTGAAGTGGTATTTAGCAAAGGGGTGGTAAGTGAGGAAAGGGAAGAACTTAAGCACTTTTTAGGAGTCAAAGAGGTGGACCGCTGCACCAAGTATCTGGGGTTACCCATGATGATTGGAAGGTCAAAAAAGCAAGTTTTCATCTTCTTGCAAGAAAGAGTGTGGAAAAAGATCCAAGGATGGAAGGAGAAGTTTTGATCAAGTCTATTATACAAGCAATTCAATCATATGTGATGAGTATTTTTCATGTACCCATGGGCACTATAGAAGCAATAAATAGCACCATATCTTGTTTGTGGTGGGGAGCAAAGGGTACAGAGCAAAAAAAAATGTTGGCTCACCTGGGAAAAAATGTGTAAGACAAAAGGCCAAGGTGGCATGGGGTTTAGGGAGTTACACACTTTCAACCAAGCCTTCCTTGATAAGTAGGTATGGCATTTGTACCATAGGAATAAGGTGTTGAAGGCAAAATACTTTTCAGATGGCACAGTACTTGAGGCAAGATAGGGACATAATCCAAGCTATACTTGGTGTAGTATATGAAATGCAAAAGCTCTAATTTTGGAAGGTATCAAATGGAGGGTAGGTGATGGTTAGCATATAGATTTATGTAAAGATATCTGGGTGCCCAGCTGGTAGGATCAGTTAGAGATGTTGAAATCCGAATCAAATCAACACTTGAGGATGATAACACAATTGATGACAAAATATAGGGATAGTTGGAACTAAGAGGTTGTACAACAATGGTTCCCCAAAGAAGTAGTAACGAATATCCTCTCTATACCAATTGGAAGAAAAACATATGTGGATGCAATCTACTGGTGGCCTAGCAATGATGATAGCTACTCAGTTCGCTCTGCCTATTGGTTGGGCCGATTGAATCGTGAGGAGTTAGACCAACATCGGAATGGCATGCCGCAACAAATCTAGAGATGAGTGTGTCCTCCTAAGGCTTCCCACTTCTATGGTGAGCTAGCATTGGAGCGTTGGCCACCATGGGATGACTATACAATTGCTATTGCCATAACACTAGAATCTGTAGTGCTTGCAATAGGGATGAGGAGTCTATTGAAACCATGCTCTTAATATGCACGAGCGCTTTGGAGTTATGGAGGAGAGGACCAAGTAGTTTGTAGGCAAAGATCCAAGATGTAAGTGCCATGACTTGTGCAGATGCAATAACGAACTCTTGGAGTAAGCTGTTGATGATGAAGGTGATGAAATACTAGCAGCACTGTGGGCAATATGGACGAGTAGAAATGAACGTGTCTTTGAGAAACCAATGAAGTCAGTGTTGTACACTCAACAGAACTTCAAAGCCCTCATCAGCGACTTCAGGAATGTAAAGGAGGCATAAGGCAAGCGGAGGGGTAACACAAGCAAAGCGTCAGAAAGGTGGAGTCTACCCAGGGAGGGCACCATTTCTGTCACTTGTGATGCGGAGATGGGAAGTGATGAGCACTCAGGGATAGGCTACACAGGAAGAGACCGAGAAGGGAAAGTCATATTTATTGCAGGCTAGAGGATGTGTAAGCAGACTGATACAATAGTAGTCGAGTCCATCACGATCAGGGAGGGCCTCACTAGGTGCAAGAACCTGCTTGTAACCAAAGTCAGAGTGGAATTAGATTCTCAACTCACTATCAATGCAATTAATAGGGTGAGTGAGAGAATGAATTATATGGGTAGTGTAGTGTGGGATATAACCTCTATCAGTAAGGAATTTAGTTCTATTTCTTTTCATCTTCTGCATAGGTCTTGTAATAAGCTAGCTCATAGTTTAGCAAAAAGGGCTAGTAGTAGCGGTAGTTTCTTCGTTGATATTTTTCCCACAGCTTTTAAGGGACCTTGCTCGGGCCAATTTGGCCGATTAGTAAAGTAGATCATTTATCCTTAAAAAAACTAAGATATTAATGATAGATTTATTATTATTATACTATGATGACTCCATGATAGCACACCACAAAAACCCAGAAATAAAAAGTTGAACTAATACTACCTAACTTCATAAACTAAGAAGGAAAGAAAGAGTCTAAACTCTAAACTAAAATTTCAATTACATTCATAGGTAGAATACAAAAAGGGCTCATTATAGTCATATACCTACATGTTACTATACAAATTTTATCATTTTGTGACCAAAGTCACCAATTATATATACACAAGATATGTTCGTATATATAACATATACACCATATACATGGCATCCAAGGTGTCAGCATCTGAGTGTACAAGGTTGACCTTAAACACAACCAAAAGTCTAGACGCCCACCTTATACTCATTGATGCCCCAGAGAAGACAGTCTCTATAAGATATAAAGCATATATAAATTACTAAGGGCATACAAAATGTATTATATATGTTGAATAAAGTAGTTCAACATATACAAGCAACTTATAGAAAACATATTGGAGTTCTACAGTCTGTATATGATAAGGTTAAGTCACATAAACTAGTCGTGTAAATATGTAAAAATAGTAAAATGTGAAAGTGATAAGTTTCCAACTATAAAAGAGATTATTCCTCAACGACACTCATACAAATGGATGATTTTAGAGAACTAAAGAGAGTATACCTCATGCAGATTCTAAGTGCCCATGTGTATTCAATAGTTACAACTTTGGGAACCTTCACATAACTCTTGGTTACTACACAGATACATGTTCTATTCCCCAAATTTCATACATTGTTAAAGCTAACAGTCATAGGGAAACTATATAGATTAGGGTTGCACTTGATTAATTAAGTCAACTACTCATATTTCATAGTATAAGAAGTTATAATTCAACATACATGACTAAGATGTACACAATTACTGTATTTGAAACAATAGGACCATAGTTCATGTCAAAGTGCACAAACATGCTACAATTTCACCATTTTTCTTCTTAAAACTGACATATCAAAAATTGGGATTTAAAGACACTTTTAATTGTTGGAATCTCTTCTTATATTGTTTAGGAATGATCATGGGCATTTAAATACTCCATTGCATGATATCAAAACGAAAAAAGTATTAAAATGTCTAAATTGGCTATTTTAGGAAAGTTTGCATGTAAAATTCGTAACTTCTCAGTGAAGTGGCAGTAAAGTACTCATCATTTTTCATTTTAGAATAGCATAAATAGTAAGGGTTTTATAGACCCAAAAAAATGTAAATATGGCTAAGAACCCCATAAATCTCCCATTGTTAACCCTTCTATATTCATTTAGTGGAATTTAGTGAATATATGTAGAGATTGCATGCAAAGCTTATAGATAGAGGCTTGACACGCCTAGAATGTGAGTGTAAACTGGAAGTGTGTGTGTCATGTAATATAGGCCAAAAAGGCTTAAATTGTTGAACACATGAAATCTTCACCAGAAACTACTACTAATTGAAACCTAATCAGCTAAGTCAAAGAAAGAATTTATTTATGAACACTTAACAAAGAATTAGAATTGAGAAAATTGAGTTAAAGTGGTTGTAATCAAGATTTATGGATTCTATAGAACTTGTAGTTACACCGCGACATGTACTACAACTGTATTCTTTTCATCTATAATTAATTTCTCTTATGATGAACTAAAGAACCGTATCCAACATTACCCACTCCCATGGAGTAATGCACTTCTCAGACTAAGAGAAACCCCACTCCCATAGTAGTCTAGTAACTTCATCTAAGTGAATAGTAATTTTTCTCTATATTATTCTTTCATGGATGCTGGCCCTCTCCTAAAGCGTGTTATTCGTATTGTGAAGTTATGACTTTTCTAACTTCAAATTCCTCTCCTGAAGCAATTAGAAATATGATATCTTGATTATGTTGAACAAACATAAACAAATAATTAATGATATCATAAATTCAAGTTTATAAAAAAGGAAAATATATTATAGACTCATCTAATTCAATAACGATAATGTGTCAGGTTACTTCTAGGTCCTAGAGAAAAGAGGGTTTAGTGCTACATGTTTGTCATTAAATTACAATAAAAAAAGAAAGAGAAAGATAAATAAAACATCAGAAAATTGATATAAAAACTCCTAGAGAAGTTGACTCAATGATCCCTTCTGATGAACATCGTGATCATCGGCTTTTTGTCTGCAAATTTGTCCTCCAGAAGTTCCCAGATCATCTAGTTGGTGGCAATATCCTTTGTCTCCACTCCCTCTTATTATGCATCCAAAACACACGTGATAGTTTTCCTCTACCTACCCTCCTTAGATCTTAAGTGAGGCTTAACCCTCATTTAATTTACAGCTTTTAGATCTGACATAATTTCAAATCTACATTAATTGTATTGGGTTGGTACCACTAAAGGGGTGTTGTTGGCACGAAGTCACTTGGCCTTTTTGCCTTCTCGCTTTGCGTCATTGCTACTAATAGGTATATGTCGGTAGCACCGAGTTTATTATCGTGGGTGACTTGATGTTGGAGTTGATACCACTGACATTGCTTTTAGTGGCACTAAGATAATTAATCTTCATCCCTTATGCTCTCTAGATCCTTAGTTGGTACCGCTAAGTATGTATTTGGGTGGCATCAAATTGATGCTAGGCAACATCGAGTTGTTTCTCAGTGGAATTGATTCTCTTCTATGTATTGAGTTCATTTGCTTATGGTGTCAGTACCACAAGTTGGGGTTTCAGTGGCAATGTGTTCATTAATAAAAACTCAAACTGTCTAAAATAAGAGGAATAACAACATAAGTTTGAGAAAATGAGCATGAAACCATGTATTTGACAAAAATGAGTGATAATCAATGCATAAGAGATTTACATGGTGATAAATAGAAAAAAAAGAAGCAAAACATATATAAATGAGAATATTTGTGCTTAGAGAAATAGAATATAGCCTATGAAAAGTGACATAAAATTAATGCATCAAAATCCCTAAGCTTGAATATTGCTCATCCTTGAGAAACACTACTCTTAGATTTGTTAGAAAAAGTTAGTAAGAAGACAAATACCTATGAATTACATTTCCTAACCACCCCCACCTATTGATCCCAAATTGTCAGTAAATAAGTAACTACTTTGAATTGATTAATAAAGCTCATAAAATATGTCCACAACAAGATCAATGAAAACATTATCAATATAAAATAGTTAATATCATGGTCAGTAAGAAATGTTCTTGATGCACCATTTGATCTCCCTATCTACAATTCTCCAATTGTTCAAAATAATCTACATTGAAAGCAGTTTCCCATATAAGCATGAACTATTGGAGAAATCATTTTGGTGGCCTTCCATGCAGAGCAATACGTTGAAAAGATAGGTGGTTATGAGAATAGGAATCATAAGAATAATTCAGATTATTTTTTCATGAAATAAAATATGATGCACCTACAAGATGGGTGGACTTAAAATGAATGCCTTCTAATGTTTACTATAAAGGGTGGAATGATGCATGCAAATATGACTCATCTGGATGATGAGTGGGAGAAAATGTGTGTACATGATGGTCATTCTCACTTTATCTTTATTTATTGCATAGAGAGAATAGTATGATTATAGAAATTAGGAATCCTTTTCCCCCTTTTCTCCTATTTTATTTCTTTTTCATATACTATTTTTCTTCCCTGTATTTCAATAAGATAAATAGTTCATGCTTGGGACTTTCACTATATTTTTTTCTTTGGAGAAGGAGTAAGGATTTACATTTTTATTCTCTCTTTCTTAATGGATAAAAATAAAAGTGGGGAATAAAAACACGCCTTACACAAAAATGCAATGATGAATGCAACCTATATACAACTTTCTTATGCAAGATGAAAATGCTCAAATGATATGATATGCGAATTTTTTCTTTTCTAATGCAAAAGAAGATAAACGAACAATATGCTTCGTCTCATGCCATGCAATGCAATCAAGAGGAAATTAATTTGGATTAAACTTGATCATACTATGGCGGTGAATGAAAATGAATGGAGATGGATGAGATCACATGACTAAGAGTCTATCTTTCCCAACCATGATATGTACCTCTCTTATCAACTTGTGTAACAAGGTAACATCGGAGTTTATTTCTAAAATTCACATTATATATCATGTTACTATTAGTTTGGTTTGGACTCAAACATCCTCATCATAATACATGACTCATGGTTAAGTTATGTCTTTCATTCATTGAGTATGTCTTCAAACTAACAATCCAAACAATTACTCTAACAAGTGTCATCCTAGACTTAGTACATTAGCTTAAAGTATAGGGCATTAAGACATGTTTAGATTTTCAAAAAAAAAATCTCCTCATTAGCATTGAGCGTACTCTTTTTACTGGATATATGTGATCACGATTAATCAAACTCCATAATTACACTACATAGATGAAGATCCATATAATGATGAAAAAAAACAATAGGGAAATCTGCAAACTAACTAAGATAGTGATGTATGTGATATTACACCGACAAATTCACTAGTGGTGAAATCCCTAGAGTTTACCTAGACTAAGTACAATAATCACCACCCGTGAGGGATGGATCTTATTATATATAGTTAGGATCGAACCCAAAGGACAATGTTTTTTAAGAAGTAATCTCATCAATGTAACCAGACATGAACTAGTATTTATCACAAGGTCTAGATTTGGTTATTAAGATAAACTACAATAATAAAGGATGAATAAAAGGGTTGATAAATCAATAGATGGAAACAATGAGGTGGAATGGGTTTCACTGATGCTACATGTCATTCACTCTATTAGTGCATCATATTAAGTATAAACATGTATATGTTGAGGCTAGGAAAATCCCCCTTTCAATGTTAGGATTAAAACCTAGACAAATATCCCTCTAAGCTCTCCGTCGTGTTGCCTAGAGATCATACATCTATCGTCTCAGAGCACACCTATATAAACTTCTCATCAAGGGTTTAACTAGAATCTAACTGATATCCTACATATTAGGTTCAAAGTTATCTACATCCAAGATCATGACAAACATGTCGACCTGCTAATCAGACAAGCATACAAGCATAAAATGATAAATTCTAAACATTCAATGATATATACAAAAACAAGTGCAGATACAAGAGCAAAATTGGGTAGTGGGGCTACTCCCCACACCTGAGTGAGGTGAGTACTCACTCATGGCAGCAGTAATAGAAACAACAAGAGAAAAGAGAAAGTGATCTATCGTCATAGTATGTAAGTAAGAAGCAAATGTGATGTTTAGATGGTTGAATTTAAGGTCTAGAATGAAGTCCGTCAATGCAGCAACAAAACACCCTTGGACGCTCGTCAAAGGTGGTCTCAGTCATTTTTCTTCCTTCTCTGAAGTTGGATCTAGCTACTGCGTGAGAGAGAAGTAGTTGATGATAGTGGAAGTCATCAAACAATGGAAAGAGGCACTACAGAACTAGCCCCTCTCAAGGTTTGGACCTTGGAACCTTGGAGGAGCATAAGTGGAGGTACCTTTGGTTGGATTTCATTAACTAATGGACACTAGTACAGAACTGACCTTTAGTGTCAATTAATTAAGGCTTTTTGCGTCGGTTTCAAAGCGACACCCAAGTGGGCGCTGCTAAAAGTAGAAACCTTCAGCGTCGGTTTCAACATCGATGTCATAACCCTTCCCACCACTAAAATGTGCCAGCAAGGGCACAATCGGCGTCAGTTTTTATGGAAAACTGACACTATATCCCTCTAAAAGACATCGGCTTCATACTAACAACCGACTCCATAACCCTTCCCGCCACACAATAGGCGTCAGTTTTCATATACAACTGACATTATATCCCTAGCCACCATGGTCGTGCAGGGCACAATAAGTGTCGATTTTTACCGATAACTGACGCCAGCAAGGGGTAAAGACATCAGTTTTACACTAATAACCGATGCCTATGAGTTTTATTGTCAGTTTTGTACTAATAACCGACGCCTATGTTCTGTTTTTTTTTCTTATCAGTTTGCAGGCCTACTGTATGGCTGGTCAGCAGGATGCAGAACCTACAATTCAATTCTAAACTGTAAGTTTACAACATCCATTGGTATCAGCCAACAACAGGCCACAAACCTACAAAATTAACAAGATGGACAATATTATATATGGATCATGTGATTCACATACATGTTTAATTACATTTAATTCATATTATTCTTCATCACACACATGTAGAAACCAGTAGTTCCACTTCAAATTTCCTCCATTTTCACACACATTTAGCAACCTGCAGTTCCATTCATTTCATCTCTTTTCACATTCAGACACATGTAGAAACATTCATGTATTGATCGTCTTCACATTCACACATATGACAATTTAGAAAAATTCATTCACATTCACACAAAAATAATTACGAGAACAAAGCTTAGAAATATCATTCTTTATTCATCATTTTTATTATCACCATCACTATCCCAATCATATTTAAAAATTCCCACTACTTGTAGGGCTTTTGCCCATTGTTCTCTTACATCATTTAAGTCTTCCATCGTATAGGGAGTATGTACATCTAATAATTTTCTACTTGTAGTGAAGTCAGTTTTAAACACCTACAAAGAGAATGATGAATATATAATTAATAATATATAATAAGATTGATATATTTTATATCTAATGAGACTATATATAATACTTGATGTATGGTATCGATTTCTATTGCGGAATTTTTGGTAATTAGGTCTATAAATCACATCACATAGTATGTACATGCCCAGCCGTTGTCTTGTGTAGCACACTATAAATTGAAACATACAAAATATTCAAAAATACAAATAAGCACAGTTCACATAAATAATATATACATTGGAGTCAGGAAATTACTTTCACACTCTCCCAAATTAGTGGTCGTTTCTTTTTCTTGGGGACCTTTCCTCTAGATTTTTTGAACTCATGTAAAGCCCTACATGTTAATGTAACACATTAAATTGCATAATTAAATAGTAATGTAATAACAGATGTTAACGGACATAAAAATATGAAATATTTCTCACGGAAATAATGGCCTTTTCATTGTGTGTCCATATAATGTATTCAATTCCTTCCCCATAGGATCTAGATAATAGACAGTGAACATCTTGGGGACAATAACTAGTAACTCCCAATGCCTACCACTAGAGGTAAGAAAGTTAAAAATTAATAACTCAAAATCCACAATAAAAATGTAATTTTCTTAAGTCCAAATTATAAGCAAAGTAAACTTACTCGACATTGAATGGAGCTATTATCACCGTTTTCTTTTTTACCAAAATATTTAAAAGTAGCACAGCATTATGAAGTAATTGATGAAGGGTCTTTATCTACAAGACTAATCAAAGATGGAACCAAAAATCCCACATGGGAAAATGAAAAATTTGTACATATCGTGTGTAAGTGGCTGCAAAACATGTATTACGTATGAATTAATATATAAGAAACCAGATCACCATATATAAAACAAGGTATATGGTTGTATAAACAAGATCTCACCATATCCATAGCTCTATCGTAGATGTATTCAGCCAATCATAACGAAACAACTCCAAAATATCTTGTATAAATATATTGTTATCGTATGATTGACCTACAACATCCTCCGGAATAGAAACATTTATAGGGAAATTTGGATCATGTTCGCCTATCCATACTGCCATACCCCTACAATTAGGACCTAACGAGGCATGTAGGTCCCTTAGAAGCCAACTTGGTACTTTAGGAGGTGGAGGTGGAGATCGAGATGTAGCGGGTGTCTTCCTTTTGACATGTATATATAATTTTAGATCAATTGACTCATATATACATATTAAAAATTTATCATAATGTAAATTTACCATACAATATTAGTATAGATGACATCCGATTTGGGCCACAATATCACTCCACCTTCTGCCTCACCAAGCGTTTCAGAATCTAGGTGGGCATATGGAAATGGAAGATCCCTCTAATTGGGGAGTACATGTATCGGGCTCACACAAACCACACCATATGGCACTGGAGTCCCATGAAACATTTCCCCTAGAAGGGGTGGGTAATCGGATGCCTCTGCAACGACATATTCTTGACTTTTTAGATGACATGGCTTCAACCCCTACAAATTTACGTAAAGAATGTTATATACATATATACATAAACATATCATCTTGAAAAGACTAGATACTATGTCATAAAAATACTTACATCAGACGTGCTAGGTGGTGGGTCTATAGGATTACTCCCAACCTCTACAGTAGGAGAAGAGTGGCCCGCCACAGGTACTGTCTGAGTGGTAGTCTAAGACACCTATCACTTCACCATTGCTTCTTGGATTCTCCTATCAATTAACTTATCTACCTATACATGGATAAAATAAATGCTAGCTTCTGATTATTGAATTCCCTTTTGCAATAACATTCTAAAAAAAATAATAGGTTACCTCACCTTGTGAAAGTCTCGCTTTTGGGATATATTTGTGCTGGGATGGCCCAAAGAACGCTTTGATGCCCACACCCGTGCTTGCACCCCTAACACATCCAGGATGCTCTAGGTTACCCACACCAACCCTTGTTCTTTCAGGGATGAACTTGCCTTCCTTCCTCTGCTCGTGTAGCTCCCACTAATCGCCATCAAAAGAAATTGGTAAGTAAACATAATAATAATCAATATTTATTTATTGCTCTAAGAGTTGAATTTTACCATTTTTGCAGCTGCCTCAGCAGTTACGGGCTTTGTTATATCTCCCTTCTTGTTTTTCCTCCCAGCTATCCACATAGCATGGTGAGGCAGAGGTGTGAGACCAATAGTAGAGGACTCTGTAGTCTCCTGAGTAGCGGTAGACTCAACTTGTTTTCTTTGGTGAACTCCTGCATAGCCTCTTGGACCCATTGTGTGGTCATGCACATTCAGTGCAGGCCTTGCTTTTTGAGCATCGTTAATAGCCTTGTTAGTAAGCACAGTGATTTGGTTAGTAACACTAAAGGTTAATCTTGAATAGGTGAATACATAAGAACGTATATTAATTAAATTGGCAGTGGCAATTAATACCTTGAATTCATCAGTTTTTCTTTTGGTAACAAACTCCTCCCAGTCATTGGGGTCCAGATAGCTCCATTGATCAGTGGCTTTCTTCTTCCTCTTCTCAACATCTCGTATGTAATCTTGGGTGATATTTGTCCTATAGTTCTTTAGGATCCTCCCACAACGTTGCATCATGCATTTACGATGCAGCTTTTCATCCAGTGCTAATATACTCTACAAAATAGAATTGCTATTAACTAGTATAAAAAAATAGTAATCTACAAAATAGAATTGCAAATAATAATAACTCACGCATAGTTCCTTCCATACTAAGTCTTTCTTTCCCTTAGGAACTTTATGCCAAGATTCTACATTAGGACTACAATGGCTACGATTAAGAACCCCAAGATATGAAATAAACGAGTTGCGGTTCACTCCAGCTGGATTTCCTGCATGATCAAAATCCACAGCTAGTTTGGGTCCATTGCCCCTTTGTTGTAGTAACTTGTTCATCATAGTGATGCCCCTCACTTTTTCAAAAAAAAATTGCTGCTCATCAAGTGCCCCAAGTTCTTCAGGGGTTACATCATCAACCTAAAATTTGATAAAATAAACACACTTACATGATATAACTATAAATGGACATATATATAGAAATATAGGATATATTTTTAAAACTTACATTGTGAGGCGGTGCATTGATATCCTCACCCTCACGGTAATCATCATCATGCTCGTCATGCTCATGCTCAGCCATCTGAAAGTGTCATTAAAAAAATCAAACATTTAGCATTTGATAAAAAATTGTAAATTTCACATTTACAAAAATCAAACATATAAAAAATATAAACATGCATGCCTCTAATATTGCGATCTTTTATCAATTAACAATCCTTCATTGTGATCTCCGTGCACATACAAGTCATCAATAGCTTCAATATTTGGTGGTGTTGGCAACCCAAATGAGAATGGACGGGAGTCATCATACTTATAATAGTACTCTTCTTCATCTATAGGATCTTCAATGAACTGTCTTTTACCATGAAGAACAACCAACCATTTATCATTTGCAGGATCATCGATATAAAATACTTGTTTCGCCTGTGATGCCAATATGAATGGTGCACCCTTCTCGCCAATCTTTTCAAAGTTCACTAATGTGAAACCCAATTCATCCACTATAACTCCTTTCTATCAACCCAATTACATTTAAAGAGTGGAATTTTGAAATCTATGTAGTCAAACTCCCATATGTCTTCAATGACACCGTAATATGACATTTTAGCTTCACGTGGACTCTTAATCTTTGTACTTGCAAAAAACAATGAAGACGCTTGAAGGGTGACCCCACTGTTTTGGATGACACTCTTATCATCTTGACGCTTTGTGTAATATAAGAATCCATCTAACCCTTCATAAGACATAGCATTCAATTTTGGTTTAAAGACGAGGCATTTGATAGTTCAGTAAGATTATTTGGTGTTTGAGATAGTTAATATAAGACTTTATCTTCAAACCACTTAATAAATGTCTTGTTATGCTCTCTAGCAAGCCACATTGAATTGGCTCGAGGATATTGTCTCTTGATGAAATTGGTATGTTCCTCGATATAAACACTCACTTCATCGTTGTTGTGTAAAATATATAAGTGACCTTGTTCCAACTACTCACGGTTGATTACTTTCAACCGTGATCCCAAAATTCCTTTGTCATAATACTCCTCAATATTCTTTTCATTAACAGGAGCGTCATTACCACTCAGAAAATCATTGCAAAAATCCATAACCTCTCTCGCCACATAACCCTCAATAATACTCCCTTTAGGTCGATAACGGTTTCGAACATCACCTTTAAAAATGCTCATGTATCGTTCAAAGGGATACATCCAATGCAAGAAAACTGGTCCCAACATTTTCACTTCCCTAGTCAAGTGGAGAACAAGATGTACCATGATATCAAAGAATGAAGGAGGAAAATACATCTCAAGATGACATAGGGTAACAACCACTTCTCTTTGCAATTTATCGAGAGTATCAGGGTCAATAACTTTGCTGCATAGATTATTGAAAAAGAAACAAAGTCTGGCGATTGCAAACCTTACATGCTTCGGCAATATAGATCGAATTGCCACGGGCAATATTTGTTGCATTAGAGTGTGACAATCATGAGATTTAAGACCTATCAACTTTAGATCTTTCATTGATACCAATCTATGGATGTTGGATGAGTAACCCTGTGGCACCTTAACATTTACCAAGCATTCACAAAAAGCTTTCTTCTCCTTTCTAGACAATGTGTAATAAACAGGAGGTAAGTATGTTCTCTAATTGCTACTAACTACTTCTGTTACTTTTGTCCTTATTCCCATTTCACATAGGTCCATTCTGGATTTTATCCCATCTTTAGTCTTACCTGGTATATTCAACAAGGTACCAATGACGCTATCATAGACATTTTTCTCAACGTGCATGACATCGATGCAATGCCTGACTGCCAAACAACTCCAATAAGGAAGATCCCAAAATATTGACTTCTTCTTGAATAAAGATTTGTCACTCTATGTGGCCGTGGTACATTGTGATCTCTTACCAAATTCATTGGAAAATCTTGTTACTCTTTCATAAAAAACCTCCCCCGGTATAGGTTTAGGTGCACTCTGTTCCTCATTCAGTCCATTGAATACTTTGCACAACCTACGATACAGATAGAATTTTGGAAGAAGCCTTCGATGACTAAGATATACAGTCTTGCTGCCATGTTTTAGTCGTATTGAATCAGTGTTCTCTTCACATATAGGACACGCTTTAGATCCTTTGACACTATATCCATACAAATTCCTATTTGTTGGAAAGTCATTAATAGTGCAACACAACATAGCATGCAAACAAAATGTCTCTCTTTGTGAAGCATCATAGGTCATCACACCTTCACCCCAGAGTTTCTATAAGTCATCAATCAGAGGTTCAAGATAAATTTCGATATCATTTCTAGGTTGTTTAGGGTCCGATATCAACAATGACAACATAACGTACTTATTTTTCATACACAACCAGGGAGGAAGATTGTATATAACAAGCATAACTGGCCAAGTGCAATGTTGGCTGCTCAATGTCCCATACGGATTCACCCCATCTGTACAAAGCCCAAGTCTTAGATTCCTGACTTCTTCACTAAATTTAGGGTACAATAAATCAATCTTCTTCCACTGTGGGGAATCAGACGCATGTCGTAGAATCTCATCGTTATTTTTCTTAACATCTGCATGCCACCTCAAATTCTTTACATGTATCGGATTGGCAAACAAGCATTGAAACTGTGATATTATAGGTAGATACCACATCACCTTGGAAGGAGAGACCAGTTTTGGACTCCCCCAAAGTCATCAATATATACCTTGACGTACCACATTTTGGACAATCTTTCAAATCCATATAGTCCTTTTGAAATAATACACAATCATTCGGGCATGTGTGTATCTTCTTAGCTTCCATTCCCATTGGGCACAACAATTTTTTTAACTAGTATGTTGAGATTGGCAGCTCGTTTCCTTCAAGAAGAATTTCTTTCAACAAAGACAACAATGACGTGAAGATTTTGTCACTCCATCTATTGTTAGCTTTCAGCTTATACAATCTCAACACAATGCTAAGCTTCGTAAACTTAGTACAACCTGTGTATAATGGTATCTCAGCATCATGCACAATGTTTCTAAACATGGGAGGTGGATTAGTGTGCTCTACCCCACAACTATCCAGCATCGCATCAACGATGTCTACTGGAACTGGTTCATTCACATCTACGTCATCAGAGGCAATTTCTTCTTCCACACAAGCACTGTTATCGACATCCACTGATTTTAGGTTTGAAATCTCTCCATGCCAGTGTCATTCTGTATAGCCTTGTACAATCCTGTTGCACATGACATGACTTTTGATTTCGTCACTAGTGCTGACTTTCAAGTTGTTACTGCAATGCCTACATGGACAGTAGAGCCTATCTCCAGGTTGTTTCCTATGTTCCTCGGCAAACCTAATAAACTGATCAGGACCAGAAATAAACTCTGGGGTGCAACGATTTGGAATGGACATCCACGATCTATCCATTCTATGATCAAAAAGAAAACAAGTATATATTAGGGTTTAGGGTTAAAAGATTAGGGTCTAGGGTTAAAAGATTAGGATTTATGGTTAAAAGTTTAGGGTTTAAGGTTTTATATATAATAAATATGTACCACCTATCCCATTCTTGAACACCTAATCTCACTAGTAAGTGTATAATGTGTATTGGGTTTTCAAGAAAATTTCGGCAGCATTTCCCCACTGTTCTCCAAGTACATATGTACTTAGAGCATAAACGGGGAAATGCTACTGAAATTTTCTTGAAAACCTAATACACATTATACACTTACATCCTAAGTGAGATTAAGTGTTCAAGAACAGTCCCAAACTAGGGACTATCCAAGATTTACTCCTAAATGAGTAAATCTTGGATGGGTTTCTAGGCCAACAAATACATGTATGTTGTCATTCTTATACCTACAATCCTAGTTTCATCATTCATATCCTAAGTTTTGTTTAACATCATTTAATCATGCTTGTCAGTAAATACTAAACAGTAAATAAACCATGATTCCATATATCAAAGATTTGAATCAAAATGAAGCCTAATGGCACATTGGGAGAGTGAGAATATTATACCTCACTTGAAGGTTGAAGAAGAAATATATGCATATGAACAACACATGCAACAACACAAATGCACGATTCAATTATGTTATAATGTATTAATTAGGGGTCAATCGTGAAGTTTTAACTAGAGATTCATATATCAACATACATACTAGGTCATATTTCAAGTCAAGATTTAGGCATTTAATCACCTTAGGGCGCATACATGATTCACAAGAGATTTGGGTGCACAAAGAATAATATATGTTACTGATTTAGGAGTTCACATAATCATTTTAGAAATAGAAGACCCATAATTTAGCTTTGGGCATGGCTATGCCTCACCATAAGGGGGTCATAATCACGCATATAAAGTCATATAGACAAACTATCAATAAGGGAGATGAGGGGCTGATAAGAGTGCCATGTATGACCACAAAGTTACTGTTCTTCAAGTTAGGGTGATTATTGATGTATTTAGAAGAATGATGGGCAATATAGGGCAAAGTTCATCATTTACATTCCAAGCATGTCACATGAGTGCATTAGAGTTCATCATTAAGCAAGAAGGGTGATTAGGATTCTCAATATATTCAATATACTCAAGAAGGGGATTATGTGATTCATAATATTAGATACCTAGGGTGATTAATGAATTAATAATTATTCAAGAGGAGTTAGATTACCAACATATATCAACCAAAGCAAATTGTGTATAGGCATAACAAATAGTTTCATTTCTTACCATTGCCTACACCTACCACGATGTTATGCACTCCATCTATATGCAGCACATAATATAACACCAGCCCCTTATTCACAACCCCATTCAACATGACCCACAATTTTCTTATAAAAACACTTGTGGATAGCCATAACAACATATCAATGCTTGGTAAATTAATAAATGTCTTATTTATAACACAAACCATGGTGGGTATAACATAGCAAACAACTCAAGATGTCATAACAGCAATGTCCTATTCTCAATCACTGCAATTGATGTTTTAAATTGTCATGGGCATGCTTCTTTATAAATGAATCAATTCCTACAGTATAATAGAAACTCATACTACATATAGCATATCCATTACACTACACAACATTTAGCAACCAAAGCAAATTGTGTATAGGCATAACAAACAATTTCATTTCTTACACTTGTATACACCCACCTACCACGATGTTATACGAGGAGGAAGAAGGGTACCTATCGAGCGGCAGTAGGTGTGGCAGGTGAGCAGGAAGAGTAGTAGGTGGTAGGTGAGTAGGCGGAGCAGTAGGCGGTAGTGAGCACGCGAGCAGGCAGAGCAGTAGGCAGTAGCGAGTAGACGAGCAGGCGGAGCAGTAGGCGACAGCGGCGGCAGAGCAGTAGGCAAGTAGTAGAGAGATTGGCGGTGGAATCTCCAGACTCTAAACTAATCGAGAATGAAACAAAGAAAGGGGAAGAGTCTAGTTTTCACATGCACTATTAAGTCAATTATAGACATCAGTTATTATAAAAAACTGACTCTTAACACAACATGCGTCGGTTACCATTAAAAACTGACGCCAGGGTACAGTGAGAAAAAACACATCGACGTCGGTTATTTCAGGAAAACTGAAGACAACAGTGGGCCCGATTTCTATCTCGCGAAAAATCTTTCGTCGTTTATTATTTGGTAAACAACCGACACCGTATGTGAAATTTTAGAGGTAATTTTTTGCACTGGAAAAATTGGATTTGGCGGGCGATTTTAGGTGTCGGATTCTTATTACGCAACCGACGCTAAATAGAAAGTGATACCCATATCTGTCCGGTATTCACATATAGATGTCGGTTTGTATCTTCAGCTGACATTATAGGGTTTAGGCGTCAGTTTTTTGGATACAAGTGACGCCTCTAAATGTGACGTTATAAGACATTTTTGTAGTAGTGGGAGGAAGGTCAGTGGCTATGGAGGTTGAAGGTGTGGAAAGAAAATGGTAGCTTGGAAACATCAACGGTGGATCCCCTCTTTGGTGACATTCCACTTGTATTTATAGGCATAGGTAAAGGTTTGGAACCCTCACATCCACCATAGGGTGAAGATCCACTGCCATGGAGGTGAAAAGTCAACAACTACATGAGGAAGATGATGAGTCGTCAGTTTCTAGTCGTTCCATCGGTAAGCAAGGAGTCTCACGATGTTCAGTGAAGCCATAGGTAGGCGAACAGATGCAGAATGATTATCAAAAGGCAATGCATGCAACCCATCAGATGTGGATGTAGTGAAACCATTGGAAGGCAAGTGCAAATTGGCCATCAAATGTTGAACCCTAACCATTGGTTTTTAGAGTAGGAATGCCATCAAATGTTGAAGTCAAAATGACCATCGGTCGTCAGAGCAGGAGTACCCTCAAATATTGGCCATTAGAAGGTGAGTCGAAAGGCATCAGAAGGAAAAAACACTGGGTGACTATTAAAAGGCGCTAGCATAGAACATCATTGAAGGGAAATACTTGGGAGAAACATTTGAAGGTGAATGCAAGGGGGAACCATCGGTTGTTGGAAACTGATGGTTTTGCAGACAATACCCACCCGGGGGAGTTATTAGCATAAGGCCAATGGTCTGCACTGATGGGGCATCATCTGATGGAATGGTAGAACAATGGAAATTGTTGACTTGGAAGACCACTTCAAAACTAATGGTTTGATTGGTGATCCAAAACCGATGGCTAACCATCTGATGGAGGAACATGTCATCAAAAATATGCTCCATTTCATAACAACTTTGTGGGCCTGCTACTCAGTTAGTGGTACCACTGCCTCCTACACTCCTCACATGTAATGATGTTTAAACCTACCATGAATACCAGAAATTTCATTCAAAACCTTATAAATTATCATAAAATAAAGAAAACCTAAATGAAAGCTAGTTCTAAGCTAAAATGATGAAGATAAAAGCAAAGCTTGGCTTAAAATGCCGCTAAAACTAGGATGAATATGCATTCATCGGATAGATAAAAATTATTCAAGAGAAACTCATTCCATTACCCCCCTAAGCTTCAATTTGACTATGTACTCATAGTTTAGAATCAATCAAAGAGGTGGAACGGGGCACCAAATGATCACTAGGGTGGTAGAGGGAAAGTTCCCATCAGGATATGTGGATCTAGTTGGTAGTAGGTGTTGCTGAATTGTGAAGGTTGAGCTCACATGTTTGGTGGCTAAGGGTATCTAGAAAAGTTTTTATAACTCCAATGATGATCAAAGAGTGACTGTTGTAAGTGATATACATGTGGCAGGAGCGTATGGATGTTCTCCTAGTTGATAGAGAGAAGATTTTCAATATCACAAACTGCCTGCTATTGATGGAGTAGTTGCTCCTTAACTCCCTAAACCTAAGTGAAGGTGGCTGACTATTGTCATTCTCCATGGTAAATGGATTGTAACATCCCATAAAGCCCTACATGGTGAAGGAATCTCCTAGTGGTAGAGGTATTGGAGTGGAGGATCTTGAGTTGCATGTTGGCATCAGATGTGGTGCATGTGCCTATATGGTACGAAAGATGTGGGTTCCTTCTCTTGCTCATCCTCCTCTACTAATTCGACTACTACTTCTTTGTCTTTGGTCTCTTATTCTTCTTGTCCACATGGTACAACTTCCTCTCCCTCATCTATCCAACAAAGATGTTGTATGCCTCTCAAGCAAAAGATGGGGTCTAGGAGAACCCTCTCCCGCACCTTTCAGTCCTGAATGCAGTAGGTGTACACCCTTCTGTCATACTTGAAGACGAAAGAGCCTGCTTGAAATGCTTAAAGTCGGGCTTGGGAAACACTGGGAGGGTGTTCGTCTTTGATAAGCCGAGGCAGAGACACATGGAGAGTGATGTAAGCAACCCCCCAAAATGTATGGGGTGCCTCTCTGACTTGGCCTTTCACATGCACATTGTGAAGGAGGAAGAACGTGCCAAGGTTGATTTGCTCCTTCCCAATGGTCAAGAGAGACCAAAGAATATACATATCAGCCTTTTGTACCTTCCACTGTCCTTGAGTGGATTAAAAAGAGGGTGTTCATTGGGTAGAGATGCAGGATGTGGGTGAATGGGTGCTTGATATCCATCACAAAAGACAGATGCCAGTTGATGATGAAGCTGTGTAGAAGTGTATAATTTTTTCTCCATTTCATGATGTAGTCTAAGTTGTTGGCGATAAATGCACACCATCGATTGGCCATACCTATATGGCATTGGAATTGCTTAGTGTGAGATGGCGGTCAGTGTTGAAGAATCTAAACTTGACCCATCTGGCTTCTCATCCTTCTTTATGCTTGGGGAGGCAACATACCTCCAATTTAGTGAGCAAATCATAGACAACATCTAAGTCATTTTCCAGTCACCCAAAAGGGGTGATCGCCTACCATACCTTTTCTAGTGCATACATATTGGTGGTTCTCGGTGAACCTGGTCTCAGCAAGGAAGGTTGGTCCTCATACCATGTAGCCACAATTTCACCTTTTTTTAGCACCTCATATTGCTTCTTATTGCCTACATTAGGGAATGACACCCTCGTTGGCTTAGGAACCGATTGAGATGGAACAAGGGCAGAGGATGGGGATACACATATGATTGTCATCTCTTCTCTTGATGGTTAGAAGAGGGATGGATAACAAGGAAGCTTGAAGATGATTTTTACTTGTTGGAATGATGTCTTTGTTGCTCAAAGGAGTAGTGCGCCCATTGAAGTAGAGGGGAAGTGCTTGAGCATGATTTGAGATCACAACATACCTCAAATTTATAGTTGATAGATATTATGCTTGTATAATAGTTATGTCAATCCATCTGATCATCGGTGTTGGCCATCAATACCAACACACATGGGTTGTTGATACACTGACCCATGCATACCCCAGAGTTGGTGGTACTGATAGATGTGGTTGGTACCGATGTAGGCATAGCACCGTGGAGTGGTGCCTCTGGATATTCAATTTTCTTATGTGTGGCCATTGATGTCGATGTCATAGTTCTAGTCTTCCTAAGTCAGCGCTACGACAATGATGTTGGTGATGTGTTTCTTGGATGCTACAAAGTAGACTAGAATGGTATGGTGCAAAAGGGGAGAGTCACACCACAACTACTAGGTAGTTTTGATGCTTTCTATCCCCAATAATGGTACCAAAAAGGTTGATGCGCCTCATGCAGGTCACATCTAATTAATTGAAAATGACTAGATGTGTCCTTGTCCAGAACACACTTGGGATCTTTTAATATTTATGAAAGCCCAAAAAAAACACACTCACTTAGACTAAAATATTTCACCTACAAGCACACATGATCATATCATAGTATAGGAAAGTGATAAGTTAGGGGTCGATTCTCAGGGAGAGAGGGGGCACTAGAGCTAAGTTAAGTTAGTTAGGTTCCTAAAGTGGCGTCTAGGGTTAGAGGGTTTGGTTTGCCTTTGGTTTGATTAGTCTAATGGTTCAAGCAAGAACTAAGTAAAAGAAATAATAAAATTTGAGTAATCATAGACAAGTAATTATAATTAATAAGGAAAGAAACTAAGTAACTAAGAGCAAAAAGCAAAGACTGGGCTAGCAATTAAGATGACTAGAGAAAAATTTATCAGTAGCTAATCCAAGTAAGCATAAGGACACACTAACTTTATTACCTAGGTCTAGATACCAAGAACAAGTCCATTAACTAAGAAGCAAAACATTTAAGCAACTAAGTAAGCATGAACTAGCAAGAAAGCCAATTGAGGTTTTAAGCAAGTTATGGAGGTGTGGGCCATTTGGGGGAATATGTCCAGAACCTAGGATGGAGGATCATAGCATGCAAATTCCATTCATTCATTTAGATTTCTAAACCAAACAACTATATAGATGCTATAGAATTACACTAAACTACTAGTTGGACATGGATGGTATAAGGTGTGTGAATGGTAACTACAACCTATCACACCCTATCCAATCTTGTGACGCTCAATTAAACTAGGTTTATGTGAAATTCTTATAGGATCTAGAAAGCCTAGGTTTGTAAAATAGGTTCACTTAGGGAAATTGGTAACCAAGGGTAGTAATGGAGGGTGGAAATGAGTATGTTAGACCTCAGAACACCTCCCATCTAGCCTTTGAGAAGCACTGACACGCCAAAACCGTGCGTAGAAACACAAGTACATGTGTCGATTAATATAGGCCTATGTGAGGCCCGAGTCAAACTCAGGGAGACATAGTCCCAGTGACTACTACTAACTACGACATGATCAGCTAAGCTAATTAAAAGGATGAATTTGAGGTTGAAAAAATAAAAGAAAAGTAAAAGAAAATTAAAAAATGGTTGATTTAAATGGAAGGAATTCCTTAGGGTTACTAGTATCACCACAGGGTCTCGTCTCTGATGTCATCTTGGTGGCACCGACCAAGGTGGTTGGTGGCACCGACTCCTCAAATATTTGAAATTCCTAAAAATCAACAAAGATCATGTATCAAGCCGAGAAATATATAAAATACTAAAATTATGATGAAATAAGCATAGTTTGATGCAAGAAAATTATACAAGCCAATTATATAAATTTATGCAGATATGAGCAACAAATAAACTAACAAATGCACAAAAACACGGTAAACTAGGCCTGTAATAAGTGACTCAAAACTCGTATATCAAACTCCCCTAAGCTAAAATCTTACTCATCCTTGAGCAACAACACCTTTGGATCTGATCAAGATAAGTCATCTACAAGACATAATGCATAAGGTACATCTAAAAAGTCTCCACCTTTCGGTCCTCCTTCCAGCCTTTATTGACCACTAAACACTAATTGTCCTATAGGCGACCAAAAACCTCTATCCAAGATGTCCACCCCCAATCAATGAGACACTATCAGTTAGAGAAATTAATATGATAGAATCGTTCGGTTCATACTTGATGCGTCGTGTGATCTCCTATCTACGTGGCTCTTTTCTCTACCTACCATCTACATGGAAGCAGTTCTCCTGATAAAATAATGAATGAGGAGAAAATCATCTGAGTGGCCTACCGATAAGAGCAACAGGTAGTTGAAATAGATGGTTGTGGAAGAATCATGAGCACATAAAATCATTCATGCAATAAAAAATTATGATGAACCTGTGATGATGAGAATATATAAAATGCTCCTAATGCCTAATCATTGAGGTGGAATGATGCATGCAACTATCATTTCATCTCACAATAAGACGAAATATATACAAACTACATCATGTACTAATTCTTCCTTAGGATATAGGTAGGACTATGCCTTTTCTCCTTCACTTTCTGAAACTATACTCAATCTTTTCTTATTCTTTTTTTTTCAAGCCCCCTTTCAACATGCTATTATGGGCTTCTACTTACACTACATTTTTTAATCATGACACTATTTTTCTTCTTTATTTCAAGGGTATGGGCAAAGTCACCACCTTCTTATGTTTTAGAAGAATGATGAGCACATGATGATACTATATGTTTTATGTAATGCAATTGTAACTATATGATCAAAGATGTAATGCAACTAAATGACATGCACCAAAATTTTGTTGTGCATGTATGTTTTTCTATATTTTTTTTCATTTTTCACTAATGCAAGCAAAAATAACTATTATGCAAGATCTACTATGCAATGTAAATGCAATCAAGAGAAAGAATGATAACATGTACTCAATCTTCTTATGGTGGAGTGTAAAGTGGATGTATGCGGTGGGTGAGAACACACAACTAAGAGATAGAACCTTTGGAGAAAATCATATATCCCTCTCTAATGACCTGTGTATAGGGTAATCAAGGGGTTTCTCTCTTAAATTTTAGTTTAGCCTGGTCAACCACTTTCTTGGAAAATTAAGATGGTCATTTATATCCTCATGTCCTGAAGCTGACTTACCCAAGCACTTCCTCAGTTATGCAACTCAATTACTCACAAGATAGGCTCACAATTTTTTTTTAAAATTTACTCATTTTTCATGTGCACCCAACCCATAGATTGATATACTCAAATGAAACCATGCATTTACTATTCCACATATTATACTAGATAGCTTATGGATCCTACAAATTACAATAAACCTAGAAATAAAAACAACTAAAATTTTAAAAAATAAAACATCATAAAGAAAAACTAAGATAAAAGGGTGTTCTAGCACCCCCCAAGCTTGAATATGACTATGGCCTCAGTCAAAATTCCAACTTAAGAGGTGGAACAGCAATACCATTTGCTCTGAAGGGTGGTGGAGGCGGATGGTTGGAGGCTCATTTGACCAAGTTGTGCTTGATAATCTCCCTCTTCTTGGTGGCCTATTTTTGTGTCTTAGTGTGCTAAGACATGACATTCTTTAGCCTCCTTTTCTCTACAAAACAATGGTGCTAAAAAAACTATTTTGATGATGTTTACGGCCCTTTTCAGGTGGTTGTCTGCCAGGAGTTGGTGGCACCGACTCTGCCAATCATTTTTAGTGCATCAACGCACCCACTGAACCTGGAACAATCAAAAAATTTTGGTGGCACTGACTGTTTATCAATTATACGTGATTGTAACTTTCTAAAAATCTTTAGGGAAGTCAGTGGCACTGACTTGGAAGTCGGTGGCATCGACTCTGCCTTTCCAAATCCGATCCAATCACTGATCAAATCTTAGTTCCACCGACATGGATGTCAGTGGTACTGACTTTGTAAGTTCTGCACACTTCCAAACACAAATCAAGGTACCATTTTTACAAAACATTACTAAAAATTAAGCAAAACTAAGTGAATGAAATTAAAAGAACATAAAGAAACAATCTAAAAGTTGGGTTGCCTCCCAACAAGCGCCCTTGTTTAATGTCATAGGCTTAACATGAGGAATACCTTCAACCTAGTTGGTTAAGGTGTGGCTCTGATGATTCAGATGGAAGCTTAAACTCCACTCTACCATCACCAATCCCAAGTGTCAAATATCCTCGTGACGTGATATTTGAATGCACTAACAAATTCACTCGGGGTTGAAATCCCTGAGCTTTTACCAAAACCAAAGTGCAATAATATCACCCGCAAGCGGACGAGTCTTATCGCAGTATAGTTGAGGATCGAACCCAAAGGACAACGTTTTTAAGAATCCTTGTCAGTTGAATCTAGCTTGAATAAAACTAATATTTATAACGATTGGTTGATTTGAGGTTACTTAAACTAATTGCAAGAAAGTAAAAGCTGAATTAAAGATGGGGTTTAGAACAATGATGTGGAATTGCTGGGATAGTACCGAGTTTCACCACCGCTACACACACAAACATATTCAATCGTGAACAATCCAGGCAAGATATAACAATCCAAGTAGAGCTGCTGCAAAACCCCCCATGCAGACGTTAGGTTCGCGTAAGCATCACCTTAGGCATCAAATGTCTCGTCACCATCCGGATCACTTTACTTACGGCTCAAAAGATACAGAAATCCACGGAGGTTGTGGGCCCCCTATACAGGCGTTAGGCCCACAGAAGCGTCACCGAAGACTAGATGGCTCGTCCCCTCGCGGATCATACACTTACAACCTCAATGGAATCCCATCCTATTTCTAGTTTGGGAGTCAGCCACATTAACCGATAAGCAAGAAGGCGGTTAAAATACTAGCTAACATCGATGATTAACAAGAAGATACAAAATCCAACTAAGGCTGTGAACCCCCTATACAGGCGTTAGGCGCACAGAAGCGTCACTGAAGGATAGATGGCTCGTCCCCTCGCGGATCATACACTTACGACCTCAAGGAATCCTTTCAGAAGTTCTCGTCAAGGAGTCTAACTTGTTAAACGACGTTCGAACCTATATATAGATGTTATCGCAACATAGGAAGCACAAAGATGTAAGCAAGCAATTAACCAAACTACTAGCATAACGGTTAATGACAAAATGAAGAGTTATATACATTGCCATGGAGAGTTTAACAAAAGAACATGGTTTGCATGGGCAGCGGGGCTAGTCCCCGCACCCCAACGAAAAGGGACTACTCGCTCATGATGTGAGGTACAAGAAGGATGAGAAAGAAAGAGAGATCCGCGATGATCTAGGTGCAGAAGGTAATCACAGCTTGGTGAAGAAGATACGGCCTTCTACGTCATCTCGGAGCAGATCTGGATGCGCACGGGAGTTGCCAAGACAGACCAGGCAGTCTCCCTTGCTCTGCCTTCCTTCTCTCTTTAGCCTCCTTGGTTGCAACACGGGCAGTAGGTGGAATGGAATTTGATCGGAGTTGTGCTCTGGTAGCCTGGCGGCGTCTGGATCCGATGCCCCAAATGAGGACCCTGGGGGTCCTATTTATAGGCTCAGATCTGTCCCCAAACGGTTTGGGTAAGTTGCTGAAAATATCTCCTCCAAACGGTCTGGGGACCGTTTGCTGCCAAACGGTCTGGCGTCTGAGAAGCGGCTTCAAACGGTCTTCTCATGTAGCAACTGGTCCTGAGTGTGCGGCATTTGATCTTCATTCGGTCTTCATGATCGTGGCAAATGGTCTTGGAGACCGCATGGATCCAAATGGTCTTGGAGACCGCATGGACCCAAACGGTCTTGAGACCGCATGGATCCAAACGGTCTTGAGACCGCATGGATCCAAACGGTCTTGAGTCCGCTATCGGTCATGCGGTTTGCGCGGTCGACTTTAGCAAGCGGTTTCGGCATTCGATCTTTATGTATTCCAGCAAACGGTCTTGAGACCGCATGAACCCAAACGATCTTGAGACCGCATGGACCCAAACGGTCTTGAGACCGCATGGACCCAAACGGTCTTGAGACCGCATGGACCCAAACGGTCTTGAGACCGCATGGACCCAAACGGTCTTGGGACCGCATGGGCTCAATAGCTTGATTGGATTCATGATCGGAGCCAGAAATGAAGTTAGACCTTGACTACTTGTTCAGTTTTGTCGAAACCTGCATTAAATGAACAATATTTAGTTAAAACCTTGATAATCGAATCAGCTAAGTAGTTTTACACATTATGATTCATATTGAGTGAAAAAGGTATGAATAGAGTTGAATTTGTTTCAAATAGATAATTGAATTCCATGATGAAAATGCACTCATCAAAATACCCCGAACTTAAACGTTGCTCGTCCTCGAGTAACACAAAATTTGAAACAGTCGCCAAATGAATACTTTCAATTCGTGTGATTGTCACGAATGTTTTCTTTCTGCTCAATCTGACTCAGTATCTCAACCTCCTGGGACCACTAAACACATATTACCATATCTTCTTTCATGAGTTTGTTTTCCAATATCACTTCCTCCTCACTTTTTCCAACAACAAGCATGTCAAAGAGTTTTGTAAGAGTCCAGAGATTCCCGTAGAATCAACAAGTGTGCATCCAATCTGACACTGGTGTTTTTCAAGATAGTAGGGGCATGCATTGTGCCATTAGGTAGAAAAAGGAGTGAAAGGAGGTATGGAAAGAAGAAGTAAATCTCTCCTCTATTCGACTCAAGATTTTTATTTGCTTTGCAATTTCATTTATTGCATTTTTTGTGTGAATCTCTCCTCTATTCGACTCGAGATTGCATTTCTTTTTGTGTGCACTTTGGCATCTTTTGTTTACAAATCTCTCCTCTATTCGACTCGAGATTGCATTTTTTGTGGTACGCCCCTATTTATTTGTGAGGGGTATGGAAGAAGCGGATAAGGAGGGAAGTGGCATGCCACCCCGAACTTAGGGTTTGGCACATATTCGGCTATTTTTGTTTCTTTTATTGAATGGAGGGATACGAAGATGATGGAAGAAGTGTAGAAGAGAGTTCAGATCAGAATGCAACTTGATTTACAATTCAATGTACCGGGTTGTTCTCTTTGTCATACTCTGCTCAGATAATGACTTGATGAGGATCCAGTGGAGATTCGATGTTATTGTTCCACTAGTCAGTTAGGAAGCACGACATGGTTGATCCCTATCAGTTTGACAGATACTTATCATTTTTGCAAAAAGTATCATGAGGTTAGGAATCATAAGCTTCACAAGATGATTTCAAGCAAAAGGCTTGTTTCAAAAATTGGTCCTTTTGAGGATTTACTTCGAATAAGGACGGTATAATGATTGAAAATGCATAGCAAATCTTGTTCAATCTTTTTGAAAAAACATTAAAATTTTTGAAAAAAATTTATCAAGAATGTGATAGTGAAAACTTCAGTATGAAAAGAGGGTGTAGGTGGAAAGTGAGGTACGTACCACCCTCCCTCCACCCCGAACTTAGAGATTTGCTCATCCCGAGCAAACCCTAAATCCAAGATGGAGGGGAAAGATCACGCCAGAATGACCACCGAGTGTGGTTGCGTTCTGATCAACGTGCATCCTCTTATCTGAAAATTTCAAGTGAAAAGGGCAGTTAGATCTTAAAAATATCATCTCACGAAGCGAATTTTATTAAACGAAAAGTTAACTAGAAGGTAAAATAAAATTTTGAAAAGAAAAGTAAAACAGATTTATTGATCGGGTTGCCTCCCGACAAGCGCCTTTATTTTACGCTGATGGCTCGACTTAATTCTTCAGCTTCATGGTGGGTCTTTTGGATTGGTGAGTTCCAGTGTTGTTTCGGTGTCTATGTCAATCGAGGTGTAATATCTCTTCAAGCGGTGACCATTTTTCATAAATTCGTCTGTCTTTTCACTCCATAAAGAGAAAGCACCATGTGGGGAGATACTTTTGACAATGTAAGGTCCAGACCAGCGGGAACGGAGTTTTCTTGGGAATAACTTTAATCTTGAGTTGAAACCAGAACTTGGTCTCCCACTTGTATGTCTTTTCTTTTTAGATGTCCATCGTGCCAAAGTTTTGTTCGTTCTTTATAGATTCGTGCATTCTCATAGGCTGTCATCATGAGCTCATTCAGCTCTTGGAGTTGCAGAATCCTGGCCTGGCCTGCTTCTTTCATATCAAAGTTCAATTGTTTAATTGCCCACCATGCCTTGTGTTCCAGTTCAATCGGCAGGTGGCAAGCTTTTCCAAATATTAGTCAAAAAGGTGTAGTCCCAAGGGGAGTTTTATAAGCAGTACGATAGGCCCATAAGGCATCGTTGATTTTTGTTGACCAGTCCTTTCGATTGCGTCCCACAGTTTTTTCTAGAATAGCCTTTAGTTGACTGTTAGAGACCTCTACATGTCCACTTGTTTGTGGATGGTAGGGTGAGGCTACCTTATGTGTTACACCGTATTTTCTCAGTAAAGCTTCAAAGCTTCTTTCAAGGAAGTGGGACCCTCCGTCAGATATCACAGTTTGTGGAACTCCAAAACGGGGGAAAATAATATCTTTGAATAATTTGATGACGGGTTTGGAATCACTAGTGACGGTAGGTATAGCTTCAACCCATTTTGAGACATAGTCCACCGCCACTAGGATGTATGAAAATCCATGAGAAGATGGGAATGGACCCATGTAGTCCACCACCCAAACATTGAATATCTCAACTTCTTGCCATAGATTTAGAGGCATTTCATCTCTCTTTGTTATGTTACCCGTTCGTTGACATTTTTCACATGATAGGAAAAAATCGTAAGAGTCTTTGGATATGGTTGGACAGAAGAATCCACATTGCAAAACCTTTGAAGTAGTCTTTTTAGAGCTCATATGTCCTCCCACTGGTCCTGAGTGACATTGTTCCAAAATAGATTGAGCTTCTTCTTCGGCGATACAACGTCTATACAAACCATCAGCACATAGTTTAAAAAGATATGGTTCATCCCAGTGATATTGCTTCACATCATGCATGAACTTCCTCAGTGCATTCCCGGTGCATTGAGGATGGATGACCCCAGTAGCAAGGTAGTTTACAAAATCTGAATACCATGGTATAACTTCTGAGACCCTCATTAGCTGATCATCTGGCAGGGAATCATTGATCAGAATCTTCTCAGTATCCAGAGTGTGGATGCGATTGAGGTGATCTGCTACAACATTTTCTGTCCCTTTTTTATCTCTTATCTCTAAATCAAATTCTTGTAGTAAGAGGATCCATCTAATCAGCCTTGGTTTTGCATCTTTCTTTGCCAGAAGGTAACGAATAGCAGCATGGTCTGTGTAGACAATGACCTTTGAACCAATAAGGTAGGACCTGAACTTGTCAAAGGCGTAGATGACTGCTAGAAGTTCTTTCTCAGTAGTAGCATAATTACGTTGAGCTTCATCGAGGGTTTTTGATGCATAATAGATCACATAATGTTTCTTTTCTATACATTGCCCTAAAACACCACCCACAACGTAATCACTGGCATCGCACATAATTTCCAAAGGATGGTCCCAGTCTGGAGCTCTAATGATGGGAGTGGTTGTAAGGGCTTGTTTCAGTGTGTTGAAGCTTTTGACACATTCTCCATTGAAATTAAAATCAGTATCCTTTAGTAGCAGGTTCGTCATTGGCTTAGTTATCTTGGAAAAATCCTTTATGAATCTTCTATAGAATCCGTCATGACCAAGGAGGGCACGAACTTCATTTACATTCGTGGGAATAGCCAATTTAGAAATCACTTCAATCTTGTCTTTATCTACTTCAATTCCTCTATTGCTAACCCTATGGCCCATGACAATGCCTTCTTTTACCATGAAATGGCATTTTTCCCAATTTAGCACAAGATGCGCTTCTTCACAACATTTGAGGATCAGGGAGAGGTGCTTTAGACATGAATCGAATGAGTCTCCGTATACAGAAAAATCATCCATGAAGACCTCCATAATAGTTTCAGTAAGCCCTGCGAAAATTGCAGCCATGCAACGTTGAAAAGTTGCGGGTGCATTACAGAGACCAAATGACATTCTTTTAAATGCGTATGTTCCGAATGGGCAGGTGAAAGTCGTCTTCTCTTGATCATCTGGATGTATGGGTATTTGATAGAATCCAGAGTAAGCGTCAAGATAACAAAAATATTCTTGGTGAGCCAACCTTTCTAGGACTTGATCAAGGAAGGGCATAGGAAAATGATCTTTTCGAGTTGCCTTGTTTAATTTCCTATAATCTATGCACATCCTCCACCCTGTGACTGTTCGAGTGGGGATGAGCTCGTTGTTTTCATTACGTATAACAGTTGTTCCTCCTTTCTTCGGGACTACATGTACTGGGCTCACCCATGGCGAATCTGATATCGGATAGATTATTCCAGCTATGAGCAGTTTAATGACCTCACAACGGACCACTTCCTTCATATTAGGATTCAGATTTCGTTGATGTTCAATAGTCGGCTTGTGATCTTTCATCATAGGGATCTTATGCATACACAAAGCTTGACTGACCCCAGTGAGGTCACTCATTTTATATCTGATGGCTTTCTTTCTTTCCCTTAATTTCTTCAGAAGTTTATTTTCTTGTTCAACAGTTAGATCAGAATTTATAATAACTGGGCAAACCTTGAGATCATCTAAAAACATGTACTTCAGTCCTTCAGGTAGGGGCTTCATTTCGGGAGCCTCTGGTTTTTTGCTAGCTTCCTCTGTAGTTTCCATAGCTTTGAGATCTTCACTAGTGGCTTCAACGTCTTCTTTAGTAGAGTCGAGGGATTCGATGTAATCCTTTGCTCGTTTGTTGATTGGTTCATCGATTGATAGAGAAATTTCCAAGGGATCATATGACTCATGATGCTCTAGGGTCAGGAGTGACATATGTTCAATGCACTCAATCAAATAGACTTCTTCCTGCATAGTTGGTCTTCTCATACTTTCGAAAACTTTGAATTCGAGAGTTTCTTTGCTTAATCTGAGCAGTAAGGTACCTGCTTCAACATCAATTAGGGATCTTGTAGTGGCGAGGAATGGACGATCGAAGATGAGAGGATATCTGGTGTCTTCTTTTATATCCATAATGACGAAGTCGCGTGGAACATATGTGTCCTTTCCTACCTTGACCAGGATATCTTCGAGGATTCCTAACGGACGTTTTATCGAATTGTCTGCAAGATGTATAGTCATACCAGTAGGAAGTAATTCTGCAAACCCTAATCTTTTGCACAGGCTGAGTGGCATAATAGAGATGCTTGCGTCGAGATCTGCCAATCCTTTCTTGCATGATGAGTCACCAATGTGACATGAAATTCCAAAGGATCCTGGGTCTTTTTGTTTCTTTGGCATCTTGCTCAATATGATATCTGATGTAGTTGTATCCAGTTTTACTATCTCATATTCTTCAGTTATGTATTTCCTGGTGAGGAGTGACTTTAAGTACTTAGTCCATGTTGGTATCTCAGCCAGAGCATCTAAGAAGGGTATATCAACATGGAGTTTCTTCATAGCCTCTTTAAACTTATTGAATCTAGTATAGAGATTGGTTTGCCCTAGGCGAGATGGGAAGGGTATACGAGGCTTATATATAGGAATATCTGGTTCTGGTGTTTTAGTTTCTTCATCTGTAGATTTCTTAGGACTTCCCTTATCTGTCTTCTCTTCTTTTGATTGAGACTCTAGTGTTGTTGAGTTTTGGACAATCACAGGTTCATCTTCGTCTATAATAACCACAGGTGTCTCCACTGGGGGATCCGAATAGTCTTTTCCTGACCTGGTGGTGACTGTCTTCAACTATTCAAGATGCTTGGGATTGTTCTCGGGTTGACCAGCAAAGACTCCAACAGGTGGCTTTATGCTAGCTGCAAGTTGAGCTAGTTGAGATTCAATAGCCTTCTGCTGAGCTTGTTGGTTGGCTATCATAGTTTGTTGAGTTTGCAACATTTTTTCAATGGTTGATAGCTTGTCATCAGAAGAGATGGGTCATGCTTGTTGTCCTTGCTGTGGATTAAGATTCTGATACTGAGAGTTGTTTTGATAGTTATTATAGTTCCTATTCTGAAAGTTTCCCTTGAAGTTTCCTTAATTCCCAAAATTTTGTTGTTGATTATACTGGAATCTTGGTGGGCCTCTTGATTGATTGTTGGAACCGAATTGATGTGAGTTTACTGCTCCTGAGGGGTTTCCATATTGAAATCCTGGGTGATTCCTATTCTGATTCGAATTGTAATAGTTTTGCCCAGGAATGGTGTTGATAGCATTAAGATTCTCCATCTGACCATTATTTCCTTGTCCACATACATTGCTCAGAACAACGTCATAGAGAACATTGCATGATAAAGTGGAATGATCGGTGCTCTTGCATGCTTCGCAGAATGGGGAAGTGGACTTGACCTATTCTGGTTGCCGAGTGGGTGAATGTCCTCTTCAAATAGCAGCTAGAGATGATTCAATATGATCTTGCTTGGCAACTAAGACCTTCAAGGTTTCAACGATAGACTTGTACTCAGGAATAGCTTCAGCCATAGCTACCTTCAAGACTCTTTTACCTACAGATCTACCCCAATTGGCTTGATTTTCTGCTCCCAGGGTGACGACTCTCCATGCGTTGTCATAACTTTGACGCATGAAGTTTCCTCCGGATGAGGAATCTAGAAACATCTTGACATCATCCTCCACACCCCTATAGAAGATTTCTATGAGTTGATTCTTAGGAATTCCGTGGTGTGGACATTTGCGTAGGAGCTCTTTGTACCTATCCCACGCTTCAGCAAGAGTTTCTGAAGGGACTTGAGTGAAATTTGTTATTCGGCCCCTAATTTCATATGTAAGAGATGGAGGATAGAACTTTTCCAGAAACACATTTTGGAGTTGCTCCCAGGTGGTGATGGGTATTTCACTTTGCAATGAATTGTACCAACTGATGGCTCTATCAGCAAGGGAATACTTGAATAGAAGGAGTCGAATGGCATCATCAGAGACTCCATTTTGCTTTGTCATAGCACATAGGTCGATGAATCTCAGAAGATGTCCTTGGCTGTCCTCTGCTTGTTTTCCATAGAAAGGGTTGTTTTGAAGCAATGTAATCCAATGTGCCCTAATCTCAAAATTAGCAGCATCGATGGGAGGAGGTTGTACTGGATGATAAACATTCGCAGCTTTCGGGATTGAGAACTCTCTAAGATCCTTTTGTAGTTCAGCTGCTTGTGCTGCTAGGATTTCATGTTGAACCGCAGCCCTGGCTTCTTACATGAGCCTCTCTCTTTGTGCATTGATGGCTTGAGCTACTCTTCGGGCTACCTCTTCTTCTTGAGCCATCCTTGCTTGATTCTCTCTGATCTGACGATGGAAAGTTCTGTCTATTTTGGGATCAAAGCTTGCTGTGAGTCCAGGGCTGTTCAAACGGTGCATACACTATGCGTTGGGTTGTACCTGAAAATTAGAAAGATTTTGAAAATGAGATCCACAAAGTAGAGTCAAATTCAAGTAGATAATCGATTGTTTCAAAAGAAAAGTAAAATCCTAGATTAGTCTTAAGAGAACTAGATTAGACTGACTGACTTTGTTGTCCCCGGCAACGGCGCCAGAATTTAACGTGATATTTGAATGCACTAACAAATTCACTCGGGGTTGAAATCCCCAAGCTTTTACCAAAACCAAAGTGCAATAATACCACCCGCAAGCGGACGAGTCTTATCGCAGTATAGTTGAGGATCGAACCCAAAGGACAATGTTTTTAAGAATCCTTGTCAGTTGAATCTAGCTCGAATAAAACTAATATTTATAACGATTGGTTGATTTGAGGTTACTTAAACTAATTGCAAGAAAGTAAAAGCTGAATTAAAAATGGGGTTTAGATCAATGATGTGGAATTGCTGGGATGGTACCGGGTTTCACCACCGCTACACACACAAACATATTCAATCGTGAACAATCTAGGCAAGATATAACAATCCAAGTAGAGCTGCTGCAAAACCCCCCATACGGGCGTTAGGTTCGCGTAAGCATCACCTTAGGCATCAGATGTCTCGTCACCATCCGGATCACTTTACTTACGGCTCAGAAGATACAGAAATCCACGGAGGTTGTGGGCCCCCTATACAGGCGTTAGGCACACAGAAGCGTCACCTAAGGCTAGATGGCTTGTCCCCTCGCGGATCATACACTTACGACCTCGATGGAATCCCATCCTATTTCTAGTTTGGGAGTCAGCCACATTAACCGATAAGCAAGCAGGCGGTTAAAATACTAGCTAACATCGACGATTAACAAGAAGATAAAAAATCCAACTAAGGCTGTGAACCCCCTATACAGGCGTTAGGCACACAAAAGCGTCACTGAAGGCTAGATGGATCGTCGCCTCACGGATCATACACTTACGACCTTAAGGAATCCTTTCAGAAGTTCTCGTCAAGGAGTCTAACTTGTTAAACGACGTTCGAACCTATATATAGATGTTATCGCAACATAGGAAGCACAAAGATGTAAGCAAGCAATTAACCAAACTACTAGCATAACGGTTAACCACGAAATGAAGAGTTATACACATTACCATGGAGAGTTTAACAAAAGAATGTGGTTTGCATGGGCAGCGGGGCTAGTCCCCGCACCCCAGCGAAAAGGGACTACTTGCTCATGATGCGAGGTACAAGAAGGATGAGAAAGAAAGAGAGATCCGCCATGAGCTCGGTGCAGAAGGTAGTCGCAGGTCGGTGAAGAAGATATAGCCTTTTACGTCGTGTCGGAGCAGATCTGGACACGCACGGGAGTTGCCAAGACAGACCGGACATTCTCCCTTTCTCCGCCTTCCTTCTCTCTTCAGCCTCCTTGGTTGCAACACGGGCAGTAGGTGGAATGGAATTTGATCGGAGTTGTGCTCTGGCAGCCTGGCGGCATTCGGATCCGATGCCCCAAATGAGGACCCTGGGGGTCCTATTTATAGGCTCAGATCTATCTCCAAACGGTTTGGGTAAGTTGCTGAAAATATCTCCTCCAAACGGTCTGGGGACAGTTTGCTGCCAAACGGTCTAGAGACCGTTTGGTGCCAAACGGTCTGGAGACTGTTTGCTTCCAAACAGTCTGGCGTCCGAGAAGCGGCTTCAAACGGTCTTCGCATGCAGCAACCGGTCCTGAGTGCGCGGCATTTGATCTTCATTCGGTCTTCACGATCGCGGAAAATAGTCTTGGAGACCGCATGGATCCAAACGGTCTTGGAGACTGCATGGACCCAAACGGTCTTGAGACCGCATGGATCCAAACGGTCTTGAGACCGCATGGACCCAAACGGTCTTGAGTCCGCTATCGGTCATGCAGTTTGCGCAGTCGACTTTATCAAGCGGTTTCGGCATTCAATCTTTATGTATTCCAGCAAAAAGTCTTGAGACTGCATGAACCCAAACGATCTTGAGACCGCATGGACCCAAATGGTCTTGAGACCGTATGGACCCAATTCAAGACCGTTTGGACCCAAACGGTCTTGAGACCGCATGGACCCAAACGGTCTTGAGACCGCATGGACCCAAACGGTCTTGGGACCGCATGGGCTCAATAGCTTGATTGGATTCTTGATCGGAGCCAGAGATGAAGTTAGACCTTGACTACTTGTTCAGTTTTGTCGAAACCTGCATTAAATGAACAATATTTAGTTAAAACCTTGATAATCAAATCTGTTAAGTAGTTTTACACATTATGATTCATATTGAGTGAAAAAGGTATGAATAGAGTTGAATTTGTTTCAAATAGATAATTGAATTCCATGATGAAAATGCACTCATCACCTCACCCAATAGTAGTGATCACATCAGTTGTAGCTTGGAATGGCCTTCCCAATAGCATCTCAGATCTTGTCATCTCAGGCATATCCATGACCACAAATTCTACAGGAAAGATGAACTTGTCTACCTTAACTAGGACATCCTCGCATATACCATGTGGCTTCACAATTGATCCATCTGCATGGAGGTCTTTGTTGGCTTCTTCAATCCCAACTTCTGAAAAGTAGCAAGAGGCATGAGGTTAATGCTCACTCCTGAGTTACATTATGGTTGTGGGAATTGTTGGCCACCTATATAACAAGGGATGTAGAAATATCCTGGATCCTTCCTCTTTCTTGGAAACTTTCCTTGAATAATAGAACTCACCGCTTCATCAACACACCAAACATCTGTATCTTTGATCATGCGTTTCTTGTTGATGATGTCTTTCATGAACCTTCCATATGTAGGGATTTGCTCTATAGCCTCCACCAGTGGGATGTTGATGTGGAGCTTTCAAAAGATCTCAAGAAATTTCCTAAAGTGCCTTTGCTCTTTCCTCAGCTTCAGACTATCCAGGAATGGCACACTTGACTTCTCTATGCACTTGTATGGTGGAACATATGGAACTTTGGGGGTCTCCTCCCCTAAGCTTGCTTCAACACCACCTTCTGAGATAGAATTTGGCACATCTTCTGTGGATGGCATGACTTGTAGCTACTTCTCCTTGTTCATGGGTATCTCCTTGTTGATTTTGGCCGCTCCACTACGGAGTAGAGCCTTCACCTGCTCTTCCTTGTGTGACGTTCTGCACCCTCCCGGTAGTGCATGCAAACTATGAGGGTATGGAACTTTGGGGACATATTCAATATCTAGCTGCATGACGTTACGCTCAGGTATCTCCTCAATAGGGGGCTCTGGCTCCTTTCTCACTGATATATATTTAACATGTTGATGTTTTTGCACAGGTGTTGCATTCCCAGTAGGTTCTTGCTGAATGAGCTTCTTCATGGAAGCCATCTCCTCCACAATTTGAGAAATTTGATACTGCATGCTCTGTATCAGTGCCCCGTAGCTTTAAAGAACCTACTGCGTCTGTCCCATGAACGATTCATTTTCCTAGAGCAGTTTCCTCACCATCTCATTGGTGCTATCTTCTTCATTGCTTCTGTACCCCTGTCGCCTTATGCATTTGGCTTTTTCTGCCTCTTCTTCTTCTTCCTTCTGATATATCTTCTTAGCAATCAAATCAAGTTTTTCATTCAATGCATTGAGTGCCTTTGACTCTGCCACACTCTTGATGTGCTCTAGGCGTTCTCTCTTATTACCCTAGGATTGGTTTTTAGCCATGTTCTGTAGTATCTCCTGGCACTTAGATGGCATGTTGTTGAGAAATAACCTTGTGCCTGCACTATCCAGAGTGACACGCTCGTTATGGTTAAGACCAAAATCGAACATCTTCGCCTGGTTTTCCAGATCTATCCCATGATGAGGGACTTTTCTGAGCATATAATGGAATCTCTCCCATTCCTCTGGACATGATTCTTTAGCTTGTTGCTTGAAGTTATAAATCTTCCAGACCAACTCATTGGTCTTCTCCGGTGGGAAGTATCTTTCAAAGAAGACCTCGATCATCTGCTCCCATGTCTCAATGAATTCCTTTAATAGGTTGTATGTCCATTCTTTTGCCTTGTCTGCCAGATATGATGGGAACAGCTTCAAATAAATAGTTTTTTGTGGAAATTTATCCACTTTCACCATGTCAGAGCACTCAACAAAGTTGTTGATGTGTGCCACCGAGTCTTCATGAGTATGCCCGTGAAAAGTCTGCGACTTGACTAGTGCGATCAGCCCTGGATCAATCATTTATTTTGCCACATTCACTGCCTATTTCTTGATCGAGCCCAGCTGAGAAGTCGAAGAAGACGCCTTGATCTTCTCCCATATGGTCTTTTCTTCAGTTGCTGCTCCGTCACCCATTGTTGATTTACTAGTACCTTGAAATTTCAAACAACAATGTATGAACCGATACTAATAATTGAGAAAGATAAATAAGATTTGTAATTCATTTCAAAAGATTAAAATAAAATTACAAGAAAATTAAAAAGTGGCCTAGAGTGGCCAACCGCAACACTCGTAGTGCTGAAACGTTTCCGTCTCCCCGGCAACGGCGCCAAAAACTTAACACGCCAAAACTGTGCATAGAAATGCAAGTGCACGCGTCGAGTAATATAGGCCTATGTGAGACCCAAGTCAAACTCAGGGAGACGTAGTCTCAGTGACTACTACTAACTATGGTACGATCAGCTAATCTAATTAACAGGTTGAATTTGAGGTTGAACAAAATAAAAGAAAATTAAAAGAAAATTAAAAACATTTGATTTGAATGGAATGAATTCCTTAGGGTTACCAATTTCACCACGGGGTCTCGTCTCTGATGTTATCTCAGTGGCACCGACCAGGGTGGTCGGTGGCACTGACTCCTCAAATATTTGAAATTCCTAAAAATTGACAAAGATCATGTATCAAGCCGAGAAATATATAAAATACTAAAATTATGATGAAATAAGCATAGTTTGATGCAAGAAAATTATACAGATTTATGTAGATATGATCAACGAATTGACTAATAAATGCACAAAACCACGGTAAACTAGGCCTGTAATAAGCAACTCAAAACTCATACATCAAGCACCAAGACAATTGCAGTAAGTACTCCTATACTAGATACTTAGATTTCACATCTAGTTGTAGATGAGGGGATAGTATGTGGGAAGATAGGTGCTAGCTAGGGATCCACTAGTTGGACCTAGGAGAAATTCCTAACATATCCATATACAAACCATTCTCTCCTAGAATCTAGGTGGTTTCCAAGCATAAACCAACAAGCAATCCATGTTTTTAAGCAAAAACCCCAAGAGAATATATGGGACATGAAATAGAAGTAGAAGACAATCATCATAAAATGAATTTATAGAACTTACAAGTTATTTTCCCACAAAATGCTATCAAAATCATATTTTAGACCTAAACAGCCCACCATAAGGGCTTGACTACTCATAATAAAACAAAGGAAGAATAAAGTTGAGGGATAGAAGAGAAAGTAGCCAAGGAAATTCATAAAAGATTCTTCTTGTTCACTTCCAGTAGAAAAGGTAGAGCTCCTCCCTCCTTGGTGGCAAGAATGGATGGAATGGATGGTGGAAGTGATCAAAATCCTATAAAACTAGGGTTTTAAGGTGGAAATGAGGTGAAATGGAGTGGAGTGGAGTAGAGGGTGAGTGGAATGGATAAGGAGGATCTAAGAGTGGGTGAGTAGAAAGTATCTAAAGACAAGTAACCTCATGCTACATCTATCACCCAAGTATATATAGGTGGTGGGGTAGCACTAGGTCAAGTGGGGGTATTTTGGGTAGAACAATGCAAGAATTGTTAGGGTTTTGGTGGTAGCATGGCCATGGTGGGTAAGGTATAGCACGATTGTGGTGGGATGGGATGGCCATGCTAGTAGAGGTGAAATGTCAGATTAAAATTGGGGAATTGAAGGTTGGTAGCATGGTTGTGTTGGGCAGCACAACCATGGTGGATGCTAGGTTGTATGGTCATGTTGGGTGATATGCATAGCTGTGTTGGGTAGCACAACCATGGTTGATAGGTGGCAGCATGGTCGTGGTGGATACCACGACCTTGGTAGATGGGTGATACCATGTCTATGGTGGAGGGTTTGTTGCAACTGCTTCAAAATTGAGATTCCCTTGTGAATTTGTCATTGGCAGCACAACCGTTCTATGTCAACATGGTCGTGTTGGGGACTTTGATTGCACTTTAAGCTTCAAACATTGCTATTCATGGACATTTTTGCTTTATCTTGTCCCTTGGTCACTAGGGGTAGGTTGTGGGAGCTCTAGGACCTTCTTTAGACTCCTCCATGGGTGGAGGAACCCTAGGATAATCCTCCTTCTCTCCTGTCCTTCCAAGGCATGGTTCGAGTACATAAAAATTATGCAAAGAATGTCCATAAGTGCATTGATAGAAAACCATTTATTAGGAGAAATGGATTGCATTCTAACATGTCTAAATGTGATTAAGATGCAAGAAAACATAAGATGAAGCCCTAAAATAGGGCTACATCACCACCCAAACTTAAAACATACTTGTCCTCAAGTATGCTCCAACTCGATCTCTCATGAACTTTCCAATAAATAAGAAATGACAAATGCATTGCAACAAATATGTATTGACTAAATGGGCTCTGTCTGAGTACATGCATTTCACCTCTTTCCTCTCGTCTTTCACAAAATGGTTGCTATTAAAGCATTGAGCATACAAACTTCAAATATAGGGTCTAGAATACATAATCAATCTACATGGTTTTCATATGTCTCTAGGTAAACCCCTGCATGATGGTGTCAATCTAAGATGATTAGGAGTGTTGTTTTACTTTTATGCATTAAATATCATATTTGAAACCACACTATGTGACCCACATGATTGTGAAAAGGGTGAGGTGATCTTGGTCTGATGTTATCCTAGCTAAATGGGCATGCAAATAGAAGAAGGATGTTGTGGTAAGGTATTGGAGTGGTATTACATAGGAGCACTTATTTTTTTATTTATATGCTATCACATAGGAGCATATTTTATTTTATTTTTGCATTTTATTATTCTTATTCTTTTCCCTTTATGTATATAGGACACATGGTGATAAGAGTGAAGCAGAGGGATATAGATATGGCAACCCCAAACTTTTGGATGTGCCCAAGGCTAATATGTGCTCTTTGGAATCCTTTTATGAGTCGAAAAGGTAAGAAATGATGAAAGAAAAGTGATTCAAAGAGGAGCCACTAGTGTGGGCTTCAATATGAGATCTCCTACATCAAAATTACTCCAAGACTTCATCAAATAATGTCCCATCACATGATTTGGCAAATACTAAAGCCATACTTTTAACATGAGATTCGAAAAACCCTAAGCATTTGTGGCTTGATTAAATCACAACTCAACCAAACATTTTACAAACTTGAAAGAGGTGATTCACATGTAGAAAGTCAATAGATGAGACCATTTAGCAATACAACATGAGAATGTAGCATGCATTTGTCACATGGAAGTAGAGATTGGGTTAAAACATGTTTTTTAGACAAGAGATTTTATATTTGGGCAAAATTGGCCAAAATGGTACCAACTTGAATTCAATCGCATATAAACCTAAACTAATAAGAAATAAATGACAAGCAAGAAAATTATAGCTAAAAACACACAAAAATTACCAAAAATCTGCATGCATGACAAAAAGAGCATTTTTATTTTTGAAAAATTATGCAAAAATGCATGAAATAAACTACATGATACAAAAACATGCAAAACAATCGCACAAAGTATGGATGGACAAGTATAAGAGTTAGTTATACTATTTGATCATCTTGAAAAATATTTAGAACAAGGAAAATAGAATAATGTGTATTAAAACAAGGGCTTACCGTCCTACAATCCCAAACTTTTAAACCATGTTGTCCTCAACATGAAATAAAAGTTTAGAATTTTAGGGTAGAGGGTGTGGAGTCATGGTAGACAATCGCCAGGCGGGGAGAGAGATCAACATAGCATTAGGTGAGCAGGGCATGACCACCATAGTTGTTCTGCACAAAATAGCTATTTTGACTTGCCAATAGAATGACCTTGTTGTATGTAACGACCATGCTAGACTCCTTCCTGTCACTTTTTCATTGATTTTCATTTTCTTTTCAATTTGGATCTTCTCCTCGGACAATGCCTTAATGCATCATATTTCTTTCATTCCACCTATTCTAACATGATTCACAAATAGAAAAACCATCAATTATGGTGTGTATGTGTGTGTAACATCCCAGGATTTGAGGCCTTAGATATGATGATCTTAAAAGAAATGATTGGACTACCCATATCACCAAGGTGCACCTCCTTTTCCGAGAGCCCATCACTAAAAGAACTCCATAGTTAAGCGTGCTCGGCTTGGAGTAGTACTAGGATGGGTGGCCAGTCGGGAAGTTGATCCTTGCTTGCGCGTCAGTGTGGACAAAGTGCACAGTTAAGGCTAGTGGTGGTTTGTGGGGCCAGTCGTCATTCCTGAAACTCTACCAGAGTCGTGGGCAGTGGGCCCGGGCATTACAAATGGTATCAGAGCCATAACCCCTCCAGTAGGTGGGGCCTGCATGGGCATGTGGCATGCCAGTCTTGGGTCGTGCGGTCCAGGCATGTAGGAAAGGGTTGTCCATGGTTGACGTAGCCACCCATGCACTGGTATTCCGTGATTGGGAGCTGGGTGTCCATGGGCCATTGTGGGTCTGCACTGAATTGGGGTCAGATTATGAGGCCATATATTTGAGCCTTGACGAGGACGTCAAGAGTCTAAGTGGGGAGATTGTAACATCCCAGGATTTGAGGCCTCAGATATGATGATCTTAAAAGGAATGATTGGACTACCCATATCACCAAGGTGCACCTCCTTTTCTGGGAGGCCATCACTAAAAGAACTCCATAGTTAAGCATGCTCGACTTGGAGTAGTACTAGGATGGGTGACCAGTCAGGAAGTTGATCCTGGTTTGCACGTCAGTGTGGACAAAGTGCACAGTTAAGGCTAGTGGTGGTTTGTGGGGCCAGTCGTCATTCCTGAAACTCTACTAGAGTCATGGGCAGTGGGCCCGGGCGTTACAGTGTGTGTCTTTGTTTCTTGGAGAAACAAAAATATAACAAGAAAATGGTTTTGAGAGCAAGAGTCTCAAACCGGCGTGGGTTTCCTCCCACTAGTGCTAAGTTTATTGCCTTCATCCAGGCTTTGGTTCTCCCACATTATCATGTAACAACAAGCGAAGTGCTCCCATTTTCATCATAGGTAGTTCCCTCAAAAGGTTTCACCACAAAATCTTCATCCCTTTCAGGATCATAATCATAGATCTCACCACAATGATCCTCGATAACAAAGCCTTTCAACTTATTCAACATGATCCCCTTCAATATCTTCCCTCATATATTTTTCTTGAAGATATACACATCCTTATGCAGATTCACATAAGTGGGGCTATGCTTTATGATGTCAAGCAATGATGTGTTTACCTAAATCAGCCCTAAGACCTTTAGAATTTTCATGCCATAGATTTTATTTCCCTTGAGGAATGGGTCTTTGAGGTATCAAAGAGATGCAGTTCAATAATATCTGACACTTGAGAACCTTGAACTATCACATTTGCATGTCTTGGATCAGTGGTTGGGACTCTTGGTGGTGTCATCTCAAAGGAAGGTGGGACACATGCTATTATCTTCTCAAAATATGGTGCGATTGTAGAATTTTTAGTGCACTTGGCACTTTCACAAGTCAGTGGAACATTTCATATCATTGCTTCAAAAGGAGGTGGAACAATAGATTTGTTAGTGCCCTTGGCACTCTCAACAGAAGGTGTTATAGAAAAATCTCTAGTACATTTGAAACCTCCACAAAATGGTGGGGCAGTATAATTCTTAATGCTCTTGGCACTCTCACGAGGGCATTTTGACAAGGGTACTCCATCATGATCTTCATCAAATTGCTTCTCTCCCTTTTTGAGCTTGTCAACAACCATGTCACACCTCAAGATCGAAACCATGTTCACTTGCACCTGGTGAGGAGGGGGGCACCTGATGGCTGTGGTGGTGGTGGTTGTGGCCTTTGATGTGGTGGGTTAGGATTTTGAAGGATGTAGGGTGGTTGTTGTGGAGGTGGTTGGTATGGGGTGGTTGTTGTGGTTGATATTGTGGTGGTGGTTGTGAGGTGTGTTGGGCATTGTATGAAGGTTGATGAGGTGGTGGAGCATAAGTGTTGGGGGTCTTGATATCATTTCAAGGTGGACACTTGCCCTTGTGGTGGAGCATAGATGCCTTGAGGGGAACCCATACAACCACTTGCATTGTTTGGGTGTTTCATGATTTGGGAAGGAAGTATCCCCTCTTCACAATGTAAAGTGACTAGGAAACTTGGTCCAACCATTATTTAATCCAATCAATAGTTTGTCCATGAGATAACACATCTCTTTCACTTCATCACGGCTTCTTAACCTCCCAAGAACTTCTTTTTCAAACTTGGAGTTGTTTTTGGTCCTTGGTCCCATTGTTGTTTCCATGAAAAATTTGAATGATTTCTCCATGTGGAGTGTAAGAGTTTGACATGTGGCCCTAGTTATAATGGTTTCCAAAGGAATGTAATGCTTTAATTTCTTCACAAATAGAGTCAACCGTAAGTGCTAATTGGCTAGAAGAGCCTCCCACATGATTCTTCATCAAGTTCATCATGTTAGCTAGGATCTTCATCAGTTGGGGATTCATATCATCCCTTGATTGAGGTGGAGAAGTAGGTCAGTTTTTGTCACAATGCTGCCCATGCTAGAATCCCAATTTTACAGATAGATGCTCAAAGAGGGGACATGATTATTATGGAGGCTTGGCCATGAAAGTTCCACCACAAGATGAATTCACAACCCTTTGACCCATTTTAGAGAGACATGTGCATAATGACTAAACAAGCTTCCAGATATGTACTCCATGAAAAGGGCAGCCCCTAAGAAACTTTTGGAATCTCTCCCAAGTCTCATGGAATTTCTCATTTTCCTTTTGAGTGAATGAAGTGATGTACCTCCTCATCTGGGCCAGCTTTGCAATAGTATAAAACTTCTTTAGAAATCCATTCTTCATATCCTCCCAACTCATAATAGTTATATTTAAAGAATGCCAGTCCTTAGCCTTATCCTTATGAGAGAATGGAAAAAGAGTGAGCCAAATAAAGTCTTCCGTGGCATACTATATCCTATAAGTAGAACACATCTCAAGAAACAAGTCCACGTGCTTGTAGAGATTTTCATTCTCAAGGCCCTCGTACAAGCTAGGGAGGATCTTGAGAAGTTCTAGAGGAATATGGAATTGTTGTCATGTCATTTGATCCATCCCAGTGGCAACAAGAGAAGTGTAGTTTCCTAATATGAAGTAGTCATGCACTGACTTGGGTGGTGTTGGAGGAGGGTTGTTATGCTCCTTCTCATGGTTGTCAACATTCCTTTCTTCCATCTCAATCTCTTGATGCTACTTGTGCCGCTTTTGATGCCTTCTTCATCGTATCTTGGGATCCGCTAGGAACAAGTCAATAGAAAGTGAACGACACCCAAACATGCACAATTGTCACTCTCACAAGGCGAAACCAAACAACAAGAGCTAAGTTATAAAACAAGTTTGTAAAAATAACATAAAAATAAATAATATGAATGATGAGTGCATTAGGAAAAGAAAAGCTAAATTAACTAGCTAGGTTGAGTGCCACTCGACCTGGAATTGACTCCATAACACTTGATGTGCTTCTCGGATGCTAAAAACTAGAATGGTAAGAGATGTTTCCAAAGGGTAGAGTCACACCACAACTACTAGGTATCTATGGTTCTTTTTGTCCCTGACGATGGCACTGGAAAGCTTGATGTGCCTCGCGTAGGTCATACCTAATCAATTGAATTTGACTAGACGTGCTCTTGGTTTGAACACACTTTTCTCTTTTAATATTTATAAAATCCCTAAACGAACGTACTCACTTATACTAAAACATTTCACCCGCAAGTGCACATGATCATATCTTAGTATAGGAAAGCGGTAAGTTAGGGGTCAATCCTCAGGGAGAGAGGGGGCCCTAGAGATAAGTTAAGTTAGCTAGGTTCATAAAGTGGTGTCTAGGGTTCTAGGGTTTGGTTTGAATTTGGTTTGATTAGTCTAATGGTTCAATAAAGAATGAAGTAAAAGGAATAACAAAACCAAGTAACCTTATATAAGTAATTCTAATTAACAAGGAAAGAAACTAAGTAAGCAAGATCAAAAGGCTAATACTAGGCTAGCAATTAAGATGACTACAAAAAATAAGGACCCAAATTATCACTAGTTAAGCAAAGTAAGTACAACAAGACACTATACGCTAGCAAGGTGTAGCTACTAAGAACAAGTCAATTAACTACGAAGAAAAAAGAGCAAACAACTAAGCAAGCATGAACTGGCAAGAAATCCAATTAAGTTTTTAAGCAAGTTATGGAGGTTTCGGTCGTTTGGGGCTAGGATTGGGGGTCATAAGATGCAAATTCTATTCATTCATTTAGATTTTAAATTCAAACAACAAGATAGATGTTGTAGAATTACCCTAAACTACTATTTGGGCATGGGTAATATAAGGTGTGTGAAGGGGAACTACACCCTACCACACTCTATCCAACCTTGTAAGGCTCAATTAGATTAGGGTTTTGGTGAAATTATAATGGGATCTAGCAAGCATAGGTTTCTAGAATAGGTTCACTTAGGGTAGTTAGGGGCTAAGGGTAGTAATGGAGGGTGAAAAATGAGGATGCTAGACCTCAGATCACCTCCCATCTAGCCTTTGAGGAGCTCCAAGACAATTGCACTAAGTACTCCTATACTAGATACTTATATTTCACACCTAGTTGTAGGGGAGGGGATATTAATATGGGAATCTAGGGTATTAGTTGGGGATCTACTTGTTGGATCTAGGATCAATCCCTAAGATAGACACATACAAACCATTCTCTCCTACAATCTAGGTGGTTTCAAGAATAAATCAACAAGAAATTCATGTTTTAAGCACAAACCAAAAGAGAATATATGAGAAATGAAATAGAAGTAGAAGACAATAATCACAAAACAAATTTATAGAATTTACAATTTATTTCCCCCAACATGGTACCAAAGTCACATTTCCCCCCAAACATCCAGCCACAAGGGTTAGCTACTTATAACAAAACAAAAGAAGAAGAAATAAGGAGGGATAGAAGAGAAAGTAGCCTTGGAAATCTATAGAAACCTCTTCTCCTTCACCACTAGAGGCAAAGGCATGATCTCCTATCTCCTTGGTGGTAAGAGAGCACGGAATGGATGGTGGAAGTGATCAAAACCCTAGAAAACTACGGTTTTGAGGTGTAAATGAGGTTAAATGGAGTGTAGTGGAGTAGAGGGTGAGAGGAATGGCTAAGGATGAGCTAACAATGAGTAGGAAGTATGTAAAGATGAGTAACCTCATGCGATATGCTACCCCAAGTATATATAGATGGTAGGGAAGCACAAGGTCAAGTGGGGGTATTTTGGGTAGAACAATGCAAGAATAGTTAGGGTTTTGGTGGTAGCACGACTGTGCTGAGAAGCAAGGCCATGGTGGGTAAGGTATCACAATCATGGTGGGATGGAATGGCTGTGTTGGTAGAGGTGAAAATGTCAAATTGAAATTGGGGGATTGAAGGCTGACATCATGGCCATTGTGGAGGCTAGGTGTCACAACCATGCTGGGTAGCACAAATGTTGTGGATAGGTGGCAACACGCTCGTGGTGGATACCACAACCATGGTGGATGGGTGGAATCACAACCATGTTGGGAACCATGACTGTGGTGGAGAATTTGATGTTGCTCCTTCAAAATTGAGATTTCCCCTATGAAATTGTAATTGGCAACATAGTCATTCATGTCACCACAGTCATGTTGGGGGCTTTGCTTACACTTTGAGCCTCAAACATGTCTATCCATGGACATATTTTCTTTAGCTCGACCCTTGACCACTAGGGGTAGGTTTGGTGAGTTCTACGACCTCTTTGGACTCCTCATGGGTGGACAAACCCTAGGATCATAATCCTTCTCTCCCATCCATCCAATGTGTGGTCCAAGTACCTAAAAATCATGCAAAGAATATCCATGAGTGCATTTCATGGAAAACCATCTATTAGGGAAAATAGCTTGCATTTTAACATGTCTATATGTGATTAAAATGCAAGAAAACACAAGATGAAGCCCCAAAATAGGGCTACATCAGTCATTACTAATGAGTTGATATTCGGGCACCTCTAACTTTAATGTCGATGCTATCGACCGTCGACATTGGTGCTGCTAAACATGTAGCCAGGGCTATCAAAAAATGTCTCAATAATACATAGTATGAGTTACTATAGTTTCAGAATCTTTACCAAAATCTGTTGGTACCACCCACTGGGGGTTGATGGCACTGAGATGAGGTGTAGCTAGTCACCCTTGAGATGAGTGACTTGGTACCATCAAGATTCCTCTTAGTACTAAGGGTAGACATTTTTCTGTAGCTCAGTTGGAATTTTTCAAAATGTGTCAGTTCTACAAACACCAAGGTCAGTGATACTGACATAGACTGCCTATTGATGCCTATATCTAAAAATGGTTTGGTGACACCAACTTGCTTGTTGGTGGTATCAAGATTTTTTGTGAAAGTTATTGTCCCTCTTTGATCAACTATCGTTGCTATCATCAATGGTGTCAGTGGTACCGAAACAAATTGTTCTTGCAAACTTAACAAGTGCATTAGGTACCTTGTTTTGTTGCATCAAAATATAAGTAAATGACTTAAATTCAAAAAGAACAAAACAAACTATATAACATTAAATAAATAACAAAATTAAAAGTGGCTCTCGTTAGTGTCCTTATTTAAAGTTGTAGGCTCGATTTGGAAAATCAACTCAAGAAAACTCTAAAAGCTTGAGTTCTTCGTGCTCATGGACCACCTCTCCCCCAACGTAGTGTTTATGGTGTTATCCATTAGTATTGACCACTTTTACCCTATCACTTATTTCTACTACTTTGTGATGGAATGCTTTGACCACCACATATGGTTCACCCCATGCTGATCTCAAATTACCTTGATGCAACTTCTAACTAGAACTGAACAATAATACCAATTTCCCTCATAAGGAAGTCCTTATGAAAAAAAATGGTGATCATGGACTTTCTTTGTTCTATCCTTATATGTCCTTGAGTTTTCATAAGCATCAAGACTAATCTCATCTGATTCATTCAGATCCAACTTCGGATTCTCCCCTACAATAGATAGATCAAAGTTGAGTTTTTTTCGAATCCCACTTGGCCCTATGCTCCGATTCCACAAATAAGTGACATGCCAAGCCATATACTAACCTATAAGGATTTGTTCCAATAGGGGTTTTAAAAGTTTCCTATATGCCCAAAGGGAATCATTTAGTTACATGCTCCAATTAGTTGTATTTCTAGAGATAATCTTATCTAAGATCATTTTAATCTCCCCATTTTACACCTCTACTTGACCTGGGATAGAGGGTGGTATAGAGTACCTACCCTATGCTTCACACCAACCTTTCTTGAAGTGCTCCAAATTGTTTGTCTGTGATTGGTAACACCATCATTTATAATCATTATGAGTGTTTCAAACGTGTAAAATATATTCTCATTTACAAATTTGCATACCATTCGTTCATCATTAGTGTGGGTAGGAATTACTTCCACCCATTTCAAGACATAATCAATGATGAGCAGAATATATAAGTTACATTTAGAAGACATAAAAACTGCTAAAATTGATACCCCAAAGATCCAAAATCTCAACTTCTTGAAAGGTGCTGAGAGGCATTTCATGTCTTCTAGAAATTTTGCTTGTGTGTTGACATGAATCACACCTCCTAACAAAGTCATAAACATCCTTAAATAAAGAAGGCCAATACACTCCACTCTCCAAAACTTTAAGCCATTCATTATATAGCATAGTATCCCCCGACAGGCATGGAGTGACAGTGAGCAAGGATGCTCTCAATCTCACACTTAAGAACACATATCCTCAAAATACCACCACGACACCACCTAATAAAGATGGGGTTGTCCCAAATGAAATACTTTGGTGAGTTGAAAAATCTCTTCTTTTCCTAGTATCCCAAATCTTCCTATAATTTTCCACATGCTAGATAATTAACAACATCAGAATACCATGAATCATCTTTCTTAGTCAGAAAGAACTTCTCATCAAAGAAATCCTATACATGTGGTATCTCCAATAGGGACTCATTCACCCTCTCTAGACGAGACAAGTGGCCTAATACTACATTTTCTACCCCATATTTCTCTCTCACCTCAATGTCAAGTTCTTATAGCGACATAATCCATCAGATCGTTCTCGATTTCACGTCCTTTTTCTGCAATAGATACATAATAGCCACATGATTGGTCCATACTATCACCATTCTCCTATAAAATATTGCCTAAATTTTTCAAAAGCAAATATGACAGCTAACATTTCTTTTTTAGTGGTAGGGTAGTTAAGCTAGGTGGAATTTAAAGTCCTAGACACATAATAAATTACTGACAGAGCATGATTTTTTCAGTGACTCAAAATAGCTCCAACTGCACAATCTGATGTGTAACACATAAGCACAAAAGTAAGATTCCTTTCTGAAGACACCGGCATAGAAATGAAGACCAATTTCTCCTTGAAAACCTCAAATGCTTCCAAACAACAAGCATTAATATCAAGTTCAACATCCTATTCCTAAAACTCAGAAAGGGGATTTTCTATTCTAGAAAAATCTTGTATGATCTCGGAGATAAAAACATGCATGACCAAAAAACCTACTAACACACTTCACCTAAGATGGTAAGGGAAGTTTAGAAATCACATCAATCTTTAATGGATCAACTTCCATCATCTTGTTTGACATTTTATGTCCAAGCACTATCCCTTCACTCACCATCATGTGAGACTTATCCTTTTTGAAAACCATATGAGTGTCATCATATCTCTATAAAACCTTATCAAGACTGGAAAGACAGTCATCAAAAGACTCTCCATGTACAAAAAATTGTACATGAAAATCTCAAGACAATGTTCAACCATGTCGGAGAAAATAGCAAGCATGTGATGAATGCATATTCATCCCATTTTAGATGCATTTTAGGTCTCGTTTATCATTCATATAGCTTAGTTTCCCCAAGAATAAATTTATTTGATCTACTTAGGTTTTTATGTCAATTTATAGGAATTTGATACTTCTCTTAACTTCCTTTGCAGGTTTTGAATTCTATCACTCTGCAACAAGTTGCATCCAAGACCAAAGTCGGCCTATCGATCGACATGCAAATCGGCATCAAAATTGACCACCAATCTAGAGGTCGATAACCTTGTCGACCTCCCTGCTCGACACACTCAATGCTCGATAATAGTATCGACCCCCTTAGTCGACAATCACATAGAATGACACCAAGACTCATCGATGATCAAGGTTGACAACCATTTTGAACCCTCTCCTCAGTAATGTCATCGAGCAACTACCGAAAACAAATCAACTCATCGACACAATGTTTTCAACGCTCTTGTTGATAGGCACAACTTCAACCGATAGACTTGTCAACCCTCAAGGTCAAGAGTCCTGTCGACCGACAGTCCCATCGAACGACATACTGGTAATAGGAAGTTCAAAAGCCATCGACCCTAAAGGTTGACATACCTATCGACCGACAAAAAGGTTGACACCAATGGAAAGAGGTTGACAACCTCGACCCTATAAATAGGCTCCCAACACAGTCGTACAACTCATCTCAGATTTTTTGGAGACAGAAATGGTGAAATGCTACCACTAAGATCAAAGAAAGGATGACGACTGTCGACCTAGCTAGTTATATAAACCTAGCTAGTCAACACCTATCAACCTCAAGCATAGATCGACAGATCTCCTTCATCTGCAACTCCAAAAGCTATTGAACTCCTTCACCAAGGCAATCGATCTCTTCCCGGAGCTTATGTTTGTTCCCCTACTTCCACTATAGGCCAGGGTTAATACATGAAGGAAGGAAGTCCTCCATCGCACATCATGTCGAGCCGCTTCTACCAAAATCATGACCATGCTTGTGTCCTCTTCCTCCTCTTGTGATATTAATGTCTCCATATCGAGGGAGTAGTCTTTTCAATGAGGTGTGGGGACTAGCTCCACTACCCATTTCTTGCAATTTCTTTCATGTTCCAATCTTGTATGAACTCATATAATTCATAGCCAATTGTTTATTGCATGTTTTGTGGATTGATCACCCACTTTATGTGATTTATTATAATCTTTTACTGCAAGAACTTCAACGTTTAAGATTTGAATACCAATTTGTTTTGGTTGACACCCTTATGAGAACTTCCGACAAAAAGTCTCCAGAGTAGTGGATAGAGGATCTGTATGTAACGAGACATCGAGCTTACATGGATATCTACTCATGCAACTTTCTAATGCTGAAAGGGGAAACTTGCATAACTCCAATTATATCTTCATACAAGTTTGGATTTGAATGATTGCACAGATTTGAGTAGTGGCCAAATAAGTCAACCCGTGATGGGGGAACTTCCTCCACATATTTTGAAACATTTCCCATGCCTCAGAGAAAGATTATTTAGCCTATTATTTGAAGTCATATATCTTTTCTACCAACTCATTACTCTTCTTTGGTGGGAAATACCTCTTGAGAAAGGCATCTATCATATCATCCCATGTCTCAATTGACTCCATAAGTATACTGAGGAACCATATCTTTGCCTTGTCTAGAAGAGAAAATGAGAATAATTTTAGGTATATAACTATAGTGGGGACCTTGTCAAGCACCATCATGTCACATGTCTCCACAAACCTATTTATATGTGACATTGGATTCTTATAGATGTTCCTGTGAAATGTCTGTGATTTGCTTAATGCCATCAGCCTTGGGTCAATCTTGTAACTGCCCATGTTTACTACTTGGCATTTGATAGGTCCCAATTGAGATATCACCGTTAAATCATTGATTTTCTCCATGGCTCTCTATTCCTCATCAAAGTTATGCAAATCACCCACCTGATCATCATCATTCTATGACATGTTTGTCGCCTATTTTTGCTCTTCCTACGGGGGAGGAGTTTTGATGAGTGTATTAAATGAAGCCCCAAACTCACGTTCTTTTCACATAATGTCCTCTCAATCTACACAAGATGGATTTGAGCCTCCATAATCTATGGTTTGAGTATGGACCATGCACTAACACCTAAAAATCTAATTGCTCACTGTAAGAACACATAATACAAATGATGTGACAAAAAATGTTTATCAATGATTTTCTTCTAAAAGAAAATTTGAAAAAAAGTCAAGAAAAAATGACCTAAAGTGATCAGTCACAACACTCCTAGTGTAGGTATTTCTGATTTCCCAGCAACAACACCAAAAACTTGACAATGTAGACTAGGCATGTAAAACGTAAGTGCACTGGTCATGTAATATAGGCCAAAGAGGCCTGAGTTGTCAAACTCGGGGAACCATTCACTGAAAATTACTACTTGTTGAAACTAATTAGCTAGGCCAAAGAAAGAATTGATTTGTGATTATTTGTCTAGGAACATGAATTGGGAATTAAAGCGGGTTTAATCAAGATTTGATGGATTCCCTAGAACTTGTGGTTTCACCACGACACATATGCAACTAAGATCTTTTCATCTATAATTAATCACCATTGTTTTGAACTAAAGACTCATAGCTAATATTAAGCGCTCCCTCTACATAATGCACTAATTAGAGTAAGACAAATATCATTCTCTTAGAAGTTTAGTAACTTAGTCTAAGCAAATAATAAATTCCCTATGGGTTATTCTTTCATACATGTTAGCCCTCTCCCGAAGTGTATTATTAGCTATTTGAATTAATGACTTTTTTATACTTGTAATCCCTCTTTCAAAGTAATTAGAAATTTGATACTTTGACTATGTTGATCAAGCATTAAAATAATCATTAAGGATATAATAAATTCAAGTTCAAAATAAAGGAAACTATATTATAGACTCATCAAATTCAATTAGAATAATGTGCTAGGATACTCCCCCATCCTAGAGAAAAGAGGGGTTTAACTCCACATGTTTATCATCAAATAGTAGAAAAAATATTGATAAAAAAATAATAATATGTTTAGTAAATCAAATAAGAGTATTGGGTCTCCTATATATACGAGTCAGGGAGTACATGGGCTAAATAGAGATAAGGGAAAATACAATGGGTCTTATCCCAACTAATCAAATATACTAACACACCCCCTCAACTTGGAGAGTAGACATTGTGGAGTCCCAACTTGATGCCCATATACTTGAATAAAGAAGGAGGAAGAGGTTTGGTAAGGACGCTTGCAACTTGATCACCTATCCTAATGTGAGGAGTGATGATCAGCTTGGCTTTGACCAGATCCTACACAAAATGACAGTCAACCTCAATGTGTTTTGTGCGCTCGTGGAAGATTGGATTATTAGCTATGTGTATAGCCACCTAGTTGTCACAATACAAAGTAGCTGGAGTTTGAAAATGAATTCCAAACTCAGTCATGATGGAGGAACCCACTATAGATCACAACATGCATGAGCCATAGTTTGGTATTCTGTCTCGATGCTGGAGCGAGCTACCACCACCTATTTTTTAATCCTCTAGGAAACTGGGTGAGTGCCCAACATGACACAATATATGGAAGTGGACCATGAGGCTTTAGAATCACCAACCCAATATACATCTACATATTCAGAGATAGAGATTACCTTGGGGATGCTTATAGAGCAATCATCATCTTGGAGCACTCTTGAGATAGCGAAGAATGTGTTGCACATTGGACCAGTGGTCCTGGAGTGGTGCACTCATGTGTTGGATGACTACCCCAACAACATATGTAATATTTGGTCAAGTAATAGTCAAGTAAATCAGTTTCCTGACTATACGATGATACTTATCAGGATCAGAAAAGCATTCTCTTCATGTATATGCTTCATTTGATAGTCCATCGGGGTAGAGACTGGTTTGGTTTTGACCATGTTGGCCTCTTGATGTAGGTCCAATACATAATGTCGTTGTGATATATTGATCCTTGAGGCTTAGTGGAGAACTTCAATTCCGAGAAAGTATCGCAAGGTGCCCAAGTCTTTTGTATGAAAATGTGCATGCAGGGATCGCTTGAGTTGGGATATCCCCATCACGTCATCGCCCATGATGATGATGTCATAGAAATAGAAAATAATAAGAACATGGCCTTTGGAGGACTTGGAGAAGAACAAGGAATGTTTTGTGGTTGATCTCTAAAAGTGAAGTTGTACTAATACATCACTTAAATTGTTGAACCAGACCCTTGGAGACTACTTGCGGCCATAGAGAGATCATAGAAGATGACACACTTTGTGAGAAGACACCCCCTCAATAATAAAACTGGGCGGTTACTGCATGTAGACTTCCTCTAGGAGATCTCCATGAAGAAATGTATTCTTGATGTCAAGTTGGTAGAGAGGTCGGTCAAGGTGAGCGGCAAGGGAGATAATGATGCAGATATATGCAATCCTTTTCACTGGAGAGAATTTCTCAAAGTAATCCATGCCAAAGGGTTGGGTGAATCCTTTGGCAACTAGGCGCGCCTTGAGTCATCCAATAGAGTCATCTGAATTATGCTTTACAGAGAAAACCTATTGGTAGCCTACGATATTTTCCCTACTTGTGGGGTCACAAGGTCCCATGTTTTATTGTTGAAGAGAGCTTGTATTTCTTTCATCATGGAAACTTTCCATCCAGGATGGCACAGAGAATCTGCTAGACACTTAGGAACATATGTTGTGTCTATGGCAGTAGCAAATGAGAATATAGAAGAAAGACGTGTCAGACAACAAGTGTTGGAAGTAGGATGTTTGATAGTGCAAGAGTGTATACCTTTGTGTAGTGCCACCGATAGATTGTATTGGTCTGGAACTGATGATGATCATGTATATGCAGCTGGTGACTCATTTCCCATGTGCCAGTTTGTTGTTGTGGATGGTGGTGGTGGAGGAGGGATGAATGGACCAGGCAATGAGACCAAAGTATCAATATGATCAATGGGGGGTGAGGATGATAAAAAAACATTTCATCCTCATGAAAGGTGACATTTGCAGAGATATAGATTTTGCCAAAGTTAGGTTCAAGACATTTGTATCCTTTTTTAGAAAAAGGATAACTGAGAAATACAGTTCGAATAGCTCAGGGAAAAGCTTGTCAGCTTTGGGATCAAAATTATGAACAAAGGCGACACAACCAAAAACCCGAGGTGCTAGGGGGAACAATGTAGATTGAGGGTACATAATGGAAAAAGGAGTGTGCTTCCTAAGAACAGAGGAAGGTTGGTGATTAATAAGAAAGCAAGTGGTAAGGACTGCATCAGACCAGAAAGACTTAGGCGAATTGGCATGAATGAGAAGAGAGTGTGTAATGTCAAGTAAATAACATTTTTTATGCTTAGAAATGTCATTTTGTTATGGACAATATGCGCATGAGCATTGATGAATCATCCCTACATCACGGTAAAAGGAGGCGACAACCTTTTGGATATATTTGAGGGCGTTGTCAGTTTGAAGAATCTTAATAGAAGTTTAAAATGGAACCAAAACTAACTTGTGAAACCCATGAATTAATGTAAAGAATTTAAAATGAGTTTGAAGTAAGTAAATCCATGCCATAATAGAAAAAACATCCACAAATGTAAGAAAATAGCTATAGTCATTGTAACTAGTATTTCTGAATGGACCACACACATCAGCATGAACTAAGTGAAACATATGATATGATTGTTTATAGATATGGACCGGAAAGGAAACAAAATGATGTTTTCCTATCTGACAAGCATCACATAGAACGGAAGAGTAGGAAGATAAAGAACTATCTAATTATTTAAGCTTGTCTAAAGGTAAATGGCCATGATGTAATGCATCTGAAGTAGTATGGAGGCAAGAAGAGCTTGTGGCAGATTGGAGGGTGGGGCAGAGAAGTAGTAGAGATCACCAGAGTGTACTCCCTTCCAAATCATCATCAAATTCCTCCAATCCTATAGAATAAAACTTGATGCACCAAAAGTTACAAAACATTTGAGAGAATCAATAGTTTTGCTACAGACATCAAGTTGTATGAAAAGTTTGGAACAAAGTGGACAATAGTCAACTTGAGTCTAGAAGATATAGGAATAGTTCCACACTTGGTTACTCGTTTAATTGACCCATCAACCATGGTGATAGAGGAGTTAGGGATAAACAAATTAAGTTTGGTTAGAAGATGGGGCATACCATTCATATGTTATGTCACAACTGAATCCATAATCCAGTTAGAACTAGAAGCAAGCATGGACGCCCCAAAATTACCTTGAGAAGTGGTGGCTAGGTGAGTAGAAGAACCATCAGTAGGTAAATCACTGAATTGCCAATATGAAGAGGCATAAGTTGTAATGTTGTTGTGAAGGGTAGAATTCCCATGACATTGGGTAGCTTAGAGAAGGCATTTGTACTCCTCATTAGATAACGAGACATGCAAATTTTGAGAAGATGCCTATGGTGGTGGAGGTGCACGAACAATTGTCAGAGCAGATGCTTGATCGATGTGGGCAGGTGCTTGTGCAACATGGGCAGATCCCCTGGCATGTCCTCTCCCATAGTGTGCGAGATAGCCATGCTTTGAGTGGAAAATTTCTGCATTGTGGCCCAACTTGCCACAATAAGTGTATTTTAGGCATTAGCCTTACCCACGACCACAACCTCTGGCCATCGCAACCATTGCTGGTGAAGGTTTAGATGTAGTAGTGGGAGAGATGTGAGGAGAAGGCATCTCAGACTGGACCATACTGGACCAGACAAGCATATGTCTGGTCCATAGATGGAAGGGTTGCACCAACCAGGAGTAGTTGTCGGACCGTAGCAAAGTGAGGATGAAATGCGTTAAGGAAGCGACCAGTCAGAAGAGTCTCCCGCTCCTTGGTGACTTCACCAGACTTTGTAGGAGAGAATAAATTGAGTTTGTTTTCCAGGGCATTCATAGCATCAAAGTACTTGGACAAGGGTCACTCTCCTTGTTGTTCGGAGAAGATCTTATTCATGATGTTATAAATACATAGACAATTGTCTTCTTAAGTGAAGAAATGTTTCATCTCCTCCCACATAGTCTTGGCATTATAGTGCCACATGTACTTAATTTCCACCTCTGGCTCCATGCATACCCTGAGCCATGAGAGCACTTTCCCGTCACCCAGACATCATCAGGAATTGTCGACAAGTCATTGGTGATAAATTTTAGTTTACCACGGGATTCGAGGAACGTCTGAACAACATTAATCCATAGAAGAAAGTTTTTATAATTAAGTTTAACATAAGATATGTACGACATATCATTATAAAAATAGTTGGCATAGCAGCGTCACCCATTATGAAGCAAAGAAAGTATCATATATAATGACACGATACAAATAGAAACAAAAGTACAAGAATGTAGTACGATACAAAGAACAGAATATAAATACTACCGGAATGGAAACTTAGCAGAAAGAGGAGTTGTACTATCGAAATGGATCTCGGTAGGAAACATGAAGCACTATCAAATTAATCACACGGTTGGATAGATAAGCATAAAATTCCTAATTCTTAAGAAAAGCAACTAGCCATGTGGATTATGAAAACAGATGGAGAGGGAAAAAAATAAAACTTTTTCCATTTTGTGCTTTTAGTGCTTTCTAAATTAGCACGGGGTCATTTGCCTGACTTTTTTTTTGGTTTCACCTTTTTCCTTTTTTTTCTTCCAATGTTGTAGGCAAGTGGCGATAAAAAAAGTGGCACAAAGCCAACGCGTAACAAAAAGATTTTAGAAATAAAATTCTTCACCCACCAACAACGATGATCTTAGAAAGGAAGGATCATGCATGTGCCTCTAAATCGTTGGTGCTTGAAGAATTAGATAATAAAGAAAAATGTGATCTCAGTATCTTGATGTGATGAATTAATGCATAGGCCTTTGCTTTTGTTGCTAATGTCTATTGCGGACAACTTTGTTTGAAGTAGTGGAAGCCGACCACGCCATCACGTAAGGAGAAGGGATCGACTTGGAGAGTTGCTGACGACTACACCATCACGCAAGGAGAAGGACATATCGTTTGTGGCAGTCGCTGGGAGAAAGAAAAGGAGGGGAAATGAATGATACGGAGGACTAGAGTTAAAGTGTTGCTTCAGATATCATGATAAACAAATAATAATATGTTCAGTAAATCAAATAAGAGTACCATGTCTCCTATATATATGAGTTACGAAGTACATAGGCTAAATAGAGACAAGAGAAAATAGAACAGGCATAAACCCAACTAATCAAATATACTAACAAAGATAAACAGAAAGAAGTGAAACATCAAAAAATTGATATTAAAACTCCTAAAGAAGTTGACTAGACAATCCTTCTGATGAACACCATGATCAACAACTATCTCGATGTAAATTTGTCCTCCATAAGTGCCTAGATCGTCCAATTGGGGGCAACCTCCTTTGTCTCCCCTCCCTCTAGCTCTGTCTCCAAAACATACATGATAGTCACCATCTTAAGTCATAACTGAGGCCTAACCCTCACTTATTTTGTAGCCCTTAGGTCTATCTAGATTTTAGATTTGCGTTAATCACACTATCTCAGTACCACTGGGGTGCCGGTGACACCGAGTCAGTTGCCCTTTACACCTTGTCACTCTATGTGAGTTCTGCCGATAGGTACGTCTGTAGCACCGAGTTGATTCTCGTGGGTATCTTGATGATGACGTCGGTACAACTGATACTACTATTAGTGGAACTGAGATAATTAATCTTCATCTCTAATGCTCTATAGACCATCAGTTGGTACCACATAGGCTGCACCTCGGTGGCATCGAGTTGATTTTTGGTAGCATCATGTTGATTATCGATAGGACTGATGCTCCTCTGCTTAATTATCTCTGGGGAGTATGGTGTTGGTACCACCAACTGGGGTGTCAGTGGCACCTTGTTGATATGCAAATACTTAAATAGCCTAAAATAAGAGGAATAATAGCATAACTATGAGAAAATGATAATAAAATTGTGTATTTTGATATAAATGAGTGATAATCGGTGCATAAGTGATTCATATTCTAATTAATAGAAAACAAAGTAAAAATATGTCTAAATAATAATATGCATGCTTAAGAACCATAAAAATAGCATGTAAAAAGTGACAGAAAAGCAATGAATCAAGACTACAACACTCACCTTATATTAAGATCATTTCAGAAACAAGTGCATGTAGAAACCCCATATCTAAGGATCCTCCCAACATCCCAAAGTATGTACTCTAACAAGCTCTAGCTCAAATAGGAAAAATAAGGGGAGATATATTTAGGTGAAAAGCAAGGTTTCTAGAGTATGGTATAGTTCTTCCAAGACGGTAAGGAGGATATAAAATATCATCAATTAGAATAAAGGGAAGAACTTACTTGAACTTGTCCTAATGAAGGGATAGATGATAATTTCTAATTTTGATCCTCAAAAAACTAGCTAGACCACCAAAATGCAAGAGGACCCCCAAGATTTTCCTTTTCTTGCTCTAACACCACTGGATTTATATAGCTCCAAAATGTACTAACAGAGCCATAGTATTGAAGTGAACACATATTGATAGGCTTAAATAAGAGAAAATGCACTTCAATCCAAAAACATGACACTTAGAACCCTCCCATTGAGTGAAGCCTCTCAAATAAGCAGCCAAAGCGCTTGCATCAGCCTCCAAAGACATACATTGGTCACCTATAGTATGCATCGACCGATTTGTGACCCAAAGTAGTCACATTAAACTGACATCCCAGTCTAAAGAATTCACATCACCCCAGGCTTCCAACCCAAAGCATTCACAATGTCGAAGAGTGGTCATTCATTAGTCATGTGGAGCGATCGAAGCTTGTTATTCAAGTGACATGCATATGGAGATAGCAATCAATATACATGGACCCAGTGTGCTTCCTGACCAAAGAAACCAAAGTATTCCAACTAAGGCCAACACTAAGACCATCGATCCCATTGCATTGATTGGTCTAATCAGTCGAAGCAAGTATCAAGGTACACTTTTTATAGAAAATTCCAAGCTTTCACACTACCAAAATTTGAACATAGCTTATTTTCATTATTTGAGACATATGTGTGTCATATTACACCACATGATTCTACAATATAGATTTTTTTTAAAATAATGGTAAAATTAATAAATCATGGAATAAAGGCAAATAAAGCTTGAATAAAACAATATCAGGTTTGAATTCTCATAATTATTCATATGAATATTATTTCACCCTTGAAACCAAATGCCAGATACATCTGAATTGTTTCCTTCTTTATGTCCCAAGTGACCTCCTCAACACCATGGTGATGCAACATAACCTCCACCAAGGGTATATCCTTCCTCCTCAAATTATACACTTACATGTCCATAATATGAACTAGTCCCTCTTAATATGATACATCATCTTCAAACTAAACTTCAATTAGCCGCAATATCTATTCTATATAAGGATGGCACTTTTTCATCAGAGAACTATGAAAAAATCTCATTAAGTCTACTCAAGTATGACGTCAAACCTCAAAAATCATTTCCAAGGAAAAACCTTCAAGTAAACATGCTTTGGACCTGAGTGATGATATTCACGCATCTCATACCAACATATAAATGATATGTAAATTCTACCATTCAAAGCTTCATACATTGTTGTGCCTATACTCGTATGATAGTTGTTGGTGTAGGTAAATGTTATCCAATGAGGTGGATAATTCAACTACCAAGGAACTGAAATGCATGAAATTGATCTAATATGACTAGTTATGATCTTGCATGATTAAACCTTAGATAATAGTCTAAATTTCATGATCTAACTATTCAAAATCATAGAATGTATTACTCTCATGACACTCATAATGTGGATGTTTCACCTAGACCTTGGGTATACTTGTGACACTTAAACTATGTTAGATAAGTGCATGCATGTTTGATATGATGGGACTATACTTGACTATTTGAAACCTAGATCTAGGGAAACATCCACATGACATGAAATACATTCATCTTATCAAAACCTTACTGATCTAAGACCCCATATTATATATTTTTACATCTTAGGTCCACTTTGATTTGGACCTTTTCTAGGAATCTTTCTCAAGGAACATAACTTATTTACTACTTAGAAGGTACACTTAATCTCTTAACCCTAGTATGATATTGGTGTGCTTGTATGTAAGAACTTAATAATGCTTTACTATTTAGTTACTTGTTTGAGCTATTATTCCTATATAAGATTGATCATACTATGCTACAAACCTTGAACATAATATCAAAACCCATTATATAACCCTTGTGCACATGCCTAAATTCTAAGGGTAAGGACACCATGCATGTTGAAATAGGGTCTGCTCATTAACTTTTTCTTGAGGTCCCTCACGTAGAAACATGGTGACATTTAGCTTTTGGCCTCAAACACCCCTCATGGATCATTCCTTTGGAAGTTGGTCAAAGGCCTAATATTTGATGATGATATCATAGAAAATGAGACCTAAAACATGTTTTGCTTATAGAAAGCCATTTAAGTTTTCTCATTTTACTTCTAACTTATGATGACATTTATAGCCACACACTTTATATACTCTTAACTGTGTTTACATATATTTTCATAGCGTACTCAATGCACTCACATTGATATATTTTGCTTATAAAAATTTTAGATGCTACTAAATGAAGATCTCTTATATAAACCATCATAACTAACCAAGCTATAAAGGTAACATTCATGGGAAATCATTTGTAATAGTAATGGGTATACATCGTTCGTCTCTATGTTGTAACTTATGTTATCACTTTTTGTTATGTATTTCCTTTCTGTTGTCTACAAGCTTAGTCTACTAAAACCTATTGGTTCTTTACAATGATTGGAATGTTTTTGCCTTTTATATATATTGTTTGTATTTTTCATGTGCCATTCTACATGCCAGCACTCCACTCATCTCACCTTTGGATGTCTAGCCATTAGGAGTGAGGTTTTAGATAATAAATTTATCTTTGACATGTTATTTCTTGTAGATGAATATTAGAAGGTTTAGATTAGCCCCTCTTGGCATTCAATATTTTTTGTTTTGAAAGTCTTATACTATTAGATAAATTCCCAACATGTTTGTAGTTCCATGTACTAATATATCTTTTTAGGTGAGATCTATTGAGTAATAGTCACTCTAATATTCTTAAGTTTCAGATATAAAGTGTATAAAGGTAGTCCATCAACCTCCACGTTCCATGCTCCTTCAACGATTTTGAAGTAGTTATGCTTACCCGAAGACCAAGCATTGATGAATTTTACAAGATTTTTCACTGGTTAGTTCTTTGCATCAAGTAAACTAATACTTTGATGAACACTCATGATAATAGAGTAAGTAGCTTCATGAACTTTAAAAAAATGATAAAGAAACTTCAGATTATAGATTATTCTTTATGTTCTAGAAGTAATGAAAAAACTACCACTTCAATAATTATTCCACGTAAAAAGGGGTGGATTCAATTCATGTTCATTCCAACCAAAATTGAGAGAACGATAATGAAAATTCGACATAGATTCACCAATTTGTTCAAAATCTTTCCTCACAACATCGTGTCTCCAAGAATATCTACTAATTGGAAACTTAGCAATGATGCTTTACTAAATCTCCCCATAAACCCTCTTGATTAGAAACCTTGCTATGCTCATATATAAATAGTTTGATTAGAAACCTTGTTATGCCCATATATAAACAAAAATGAGGCCAAGGATAATACTCATAAAAATAGACTTCAGAATGACTGTATTGATCAAAATTTGAAATATTCACTACATTTTCACCTCATTTTCCCATAGAATGATAATTCTACCTAGAATGTGAAAATCATGATTGGATGTGCATTTGTAGTTAGGAAAGAACCTATCGAACGTCTTCTTTATTTTCTTAACCCTGAATTTGGTTTTAATAAGAAAGATAACTTGAGGTCTAATTGTTTTAATCTCCTCAAGAATGTTGAGACAATAATTCCAAATGCGACAAAGTTGTCAATGGGGAGGGTATGGGGAGGATAATGCTCTACCCTTACCCTTACCCTCCAGAGGGTAGCAAGTATGGGTAAGGGTAATTGCCCTTCTTAGAAATCTCCTTACCCTATCCTTACCGTTCCCCTCTTCCCCACAAGGTAAACATGGAAGGTAAAGGATAAGCATGTAATTTTGGTATAAAATGGATTTTATATAAAAAAACTAACTTAATTTAAGGTGGTGTGTAGGGTGATAGGTATTAAATCACATCTGTCTTGACTTGCATTTTCACAAATGAGAACATAAGCATGCCAATGTTATATTTGCGTAATATATTTAGACATTGGTTCAAGAATAACTGATTTTAAGGTGGCGTGGTCATCCTTTTCCCATTGTTCCGCAACCCTATCAACTGATTCAACATCTAATAATAATATATTACAATTACTTGAGTGTGAGTGAGGGTGGGAAGTAAGCTGTAACTCACAAACTTTTCTATTAGAAAAAATATGGTAAAATTGAACTAGAAGTTTTTATACAGTTTTATATTTTTATTAAATAAATACGGAAAAAAGTATGGATAATGTCCATACCTTACCCTTCTCTTTAATGTTGTGGGGAAATAAAAAAAAGAATAAACGGGGAACGGGTACAAAAACTTTTATCCTTATTCATACCGTAATGGATATGAATAAAGAGTAAATAGATAATACCCTCCCATTGCGTGATGCAATGATACCGGGTAAAATGCGCTGGCGCCACTCAAATGAATCGGAATAGAAAAAGAGAACAGGAAGCCGCGCCATGCTCCTCGAAACAGAAAAAAGTCCACCGATCCACTCCCACGGATTGCAGGGCCACTTAAACGGCTAAGATGCATTCGAAATTGGGCACGCGGATCCGAGGCCTTTGCACCCGTCGATCGAAAGTCCCTCCGGACTGTGACCAGTATATATAGAGACCAGTCTCCCAGTCCAGTATTATCATATCGACTCGTCTGACCCTCTTCAACCTCATTCATTTCTGAAAGATCATACCTCTAGCTCCACCACAGCAACCATGTCTGGTCGCGGCAAGGGTGGTAAGGGACTCGGCAAAGGCGGCGCCAAGCGTCACCGCAAGGTCCTCCGCGACAACATCCAGGGCATCACGAAGCCTGCGATCCGTCGTCTTGCACGGAGGGGGGGTGTGAAGCGCATCAGCGGCCTGATCTACGAGGAGACTCGAGGCGTGCTGAAGATCTTCCTTGAGAACGTGATCCGCGACGCCGTCACATACACAGAGCACGCAAGGAGGAAGACCGTCACGGCCATGGACGTCGTGTACGCGCTGAAGAGGCAGGGTAGGACCCTGTACGGCTTCGGAGGCTGAGAGCCTGACGGAGTTCTCTTTCGGATTTGTGCAGTTGGTGCGAAAGGAGGGGGATAATAGCGGATATAGCAGCGGGAAAACGATGTCTTTTTGGTCTTTGTTCCATTGTCTGCGGTTTGTCTCTCCTTTGGCGACTTTAGTTAAGGCATTGCTCACATCTTGTGACCATCGTGCTACTCATTGACCATGTATCTTGGAATCAATACTATAAAGAACCCGCATACCTCAGTTGACTGCTCATTTGTTGCATGTGTTATTTGCTTGATGAATCGAAAGCTACAAACAGTTATCCTGGGTTTAATTAACTACTGTGTTGCTGCTTCTGCTCATATACTGTTTTTGTTTTTCTTCTACATAACAAAAACGTTTTGTAACAGATGTAAGATCTAAAAACTTCACTAATCGTTAAGTAGCATAGAGCTATGTTCTGTTCATTTCAGTAATGAATTGAGATTGCTCAACGCCGTCGCATTTTGTTCTAAGCAATGTTAGATCCATCAGTTTTGTCTTTGGTGCTTGTTGGGTTCTGGCAAGATGCTGCTGCAATTTGCTGCAATTTCGATGTATCTTGGAATCAATACTATAAAGAACCTGCATACCTCAGTTGACTACTCTTTGATTGCATGTGTTATTTGCTTGATGAATAGAAAGCTACAAACATTTATCCTGGGTTTAATTATTTACTGTGTTGCTGCTCCTCTCATATACCGTTTTTGTTTTTCTTCTGCATAAGAAAAACCTTCTGTAACAGATGTAAGATCTAATAACTCCACTAATCGTTAAGTAGCATAGAGCTATGTTCTGCTCATTTCAGTAATGAATCGAGATTGCTCAACGCCGTCGCATTTTGTTCTTAAGCAATGTTAGATCCATCAGTTTTGTCTTTGGTGCTTGTTAGGTTCTGTCAAGATGCAGATGCAATTTGGGTTCTGTCAAGATTCATAAGAGAACTCTAAATAGTGAGATTTTGGTTGTTCTGTGAGAGGGAAGATTTTCTTTTCGCCAAGTATCATGTGATAATCTTGACTATAATAGCAAAGGGCACATGTTCTGTTTATCACGGAACAAGTCGCCAATGGTCTTTTGGCGAAGCTCTTGGACAGGGGAGGAAGTTGCCAGAGTCCGAATAGAAAACAAAATGCACACATTTACATCATATGGAATTTAACATCATGTGCTTCTATAAGAAGGAATTAGGATTCCTCGTTTGAAGTGTTATGTGGTGTGGTTGACTTGTTTAACTACGTAACTTTTTATTTTAAAAACAGTCATTATATCTAGTTGGTCAGTTGATAAACCGGGTGGAATGTATGCATTGTTTCAAGGGCCTTAGGCCCCGTTTGGTTGGGCGGAAAACAAACGTGTGCCGTTCGAAGTACCTGTGTTTTCGAACAAATCGAGTTGTTTGGATGCGGTTGAAGTTCGCAGCAGGAAACGGAACTGCATGGTGACTTTCAATTCTGCTAAAACTGAAGAAAAAGAACTGCGCCCGATCTGGGCGCGGTTTGTTTTCCGTGCTAGGTTGCTGCTACAATAACCATCTATTTTTCTCGTCCTTCACCGCCACCTCTTTTCATAGCTTTCCATGATAATGGCCCTTTCTGTTCTATTCATTAAATCCACCACTTATCATGTAAATCGGTGAACAAAGTTCATCCTACCAGACGAATTACAAGCCAAAGTGTTCCGTTCCAGTTGAGCCGAACCAAACAAAAAAGATACGGCATCAACTATTACTGTTTGATTTCTTTGAACAGATTTTCTGCGGTGGGTTGATTTTGCAGGTAACCAAATAAGCACTAATTTCCTTATGGAAACGTAAAACGAATCCGGTTTACATCATTGATTATGGTCTTGCCAAAACATACGGAGACCTTCGAACTCATAAGCACATTGCGTACATGGAAAATAATAAGAACATTGTCGGAACGGCTCACTATGCAACTCGATGATGAACAAAGGAGCGATAGTTTCAAGTATGTGCCATGTGCTATATTTTAGGATACCCAAAATCAAACACAAAGTTGGATTCATTTAGTTTTTATGCATGCATAATAATGTAAGGAGGGATTTCTTGTTGCTTCCCTCTCCTTTTGTCTTCGTGCATGAAAAAGTCAAAATGATTCGGTCTATATTATTTTCCTCTTTGTTAAGAGAATGTCTTCTTTGGTACGACCTCAATAAGACTTGTCAAATAAGTGGATGACTTACGTTTGGATAGGGCTGGTCATTCTGTGTGCGGATCTCATTAGATGCTGGTCATAAAGAGCATTAAGTTATTGAATATGATATCAAATATAGTAAATTAATTGTTAATTGATTTTGACATTTAACAATAAAGCACAAGATACAAGCTGTTGCATTTTTGTAAAGTGAAAAATATCAATGATGCAACTGTTGTAGGTATCTTGAAGTGTCACAAAAAAGACTATTTTGTGATTTGACTTGAGGCATTCATAATATAAGACATACTTGTGGTTGTCTAATGCACAAACACACCATAAATCGAACATAGTGATTGTGATTGAATGCAAAACATTAGTTTACTTTATTAAATTTTTTATTCTTTATAAATAGATCACTATGGGTGCCTATGAGCCCCCCACCAACGAAACAATGAATACAAATTTGAATGATTTCCAGGAAATGAAAAATGTCATGACCTTGAATGAAATAGATCGGCTCACTGGTGCTCACAAATTTTGACCAAATTTGAAAAATCTAGTTTGAATACTGGGGCAAAAAGTTAAACAGATGATAACATTAATGAAAAGAAATTGCTCACTCCTATATAGGTTTTCCGTAAATTTTACAAAAGAATAAGCTAAGGAATTATGACACAAGGCTAGAATTTACAAAACAAAGTAAAATTATTTTTTTAACAAAGTTTTTTTTTGATTCGACAAACTAGCAGTTTTGAAATGAAAAAATATACTGTTAGAATGAAAACTCGACAGAAGGAGGAATACACTTCCTGAATGGTACTCGGAAGGAAAAAAAAATGAAAAAGAGTTTTTCAAAGTTTTTTTGAGGTTTGAGAAAATAATCCGTTGTCCTTGACAACGGCGCCAAAATTGATACACGTCAAAGAGCACACCAATTCACTAAGATAGAGTATCCTAAAGTTTAATTCTTTTTTACTCTCCAGTTAATGCTAGTATAGAAGGGTCGATCCCACATGACATCATTATTAAAATCATTTCTTTTATCTCGATTAGTTTTTGAACTTATTTCTTTTTAGCATTTTTGAATAAAGGAACATAAAGTAAATTCTGATTTGGATGCTTGATTGATTACACTCGAACATGAAATTAAAGTGCAATTGAAATAGTAAATTACACTAAAGTAATGAAATAAAAAGATTATGATAGGACAAGAAAAAAGAAAAATTGTTAGGAAGGAAAATTTATCTAAGAACAAGAAAGCAAAGTGCAAGAATTAAAAATAAGCGATTGAAACAAACGTTGAAAGAGACAATTGAATCAGAAGGGAAATCATCGAGACTTAGGAGTTTCACCACCTTAGCCGAAGTGAAAACAAGATTAGGAAATACACGACAAGTAAGATAAAAGTAGGTATGTGAATGATTCGTAAATAATACGCAAGATATGAACTCCACGTGAACCCATTGGTCCTGGTGTTTACGCATCCTAGTCCTTCATCCTAAAGAAGATTTTTCTACAGTCACATCCAAATCCTCGTGTAATCAGTTTAGGCATTTTAAAGCCCAATTTCTACAGTCACATCTGCCGAGATTAACCTACGATAAAAATGATTAATTACTTTGTTCAAATCGGTGATTTCTAAATCGAAAACCATACATATAAAATAGTCATATAAATTTTTGAGGAGACCAATTTTGGTGACAATTAAATGACTTGCTCTCTTAATCCCCATCTCCAAAAGAAAGAACTAGAAGTATGAACAAGAATAAAGAAGAAAATCCAGATCCGAAGACAAGAACCAAATTTTATTACAGAATGAAAAATTATTGTATAAATTGAAAGTAACAGAGTTTCAATAATAAAATGCGAGTACAAAACTGAGGATCTACAACTTAGTCTGGATTTACATCTAAGACTCAATTTACAACTAAGACTCGATATTTTTTTTGTGTTGAGTCCCCCTCCTTTTATAGGGAGATGAGGAGGGGACAAAACTGTTGAAATATGGCTTTGTGGTGGTGGGGCCATTTTTACTGGAATATTTTCTTACTTCATCTGAAAGTAACATTATTCAAACCTTGACCGTATTAACAATTTTATTTTTGACAAATGACTAAGTATTTACTGCATTCTTTTCTCCATATAAAATATGTGGAATTGGCCAATTCTTTCCTTTTCTCCTAGTCAAAACAACACTAATTATTTCCTTGAATAGAAAGTAGAAGATTTTGTTGAATAGTCTTCCTTTAATTTCTTTGACCCCTCATTGATTTCTTTACTTCTCCTTGCTTTTAAATTTCCTAAATGAAGAAACGAAAGACTGGTGTGGTCAGCCAACCGCTTGGAAATCTGTAAAAAATAGATTTATCTTGAAGATAATTAAAATCCCTTTCTAAGCCTACTTGTGCATTAATTTTAGAGTTTGTATGTAAGAGTTATGCAAGTTTTCGTGCCATATATATATGAATTTCAGGCACTGCAGGAATTGTGCAGAACATGTTCCAAGATATATTAATCATTAGGCTATTTTGCTACAAAAATACAACTAATATAATTAAACTCCAAATAAAGAGAGAAAATATAAACTAATACATTTAATTATAAAACTAAGAAAATAAATAACAAAATAAATCTAAAAAGATATCTAAAAGATATAAATAAAAATGATAAATACACATTTATCACTCAACGACTGTTGATTCCCTCTGACTGACCCATGATGTAGAATCAAACTATTTCATGTGATCTTCCTCATCATTAGCTTCTTCCTACGGATCCTGACAACCCTACCTATGAAGATTGACCACTTTATCTGCCTTCACTACTACTATACTTCAACAAGATATGCTACATATTTCCTTGATAATAGGACATCTCCTAGTTCAAGAAAACATCCTTAAGTGGGTTGGGTATTGTGGAAGACATTTTTTGTGAAGATGTACGTGGTCCAGTTGGGCATGTCATTTACGTAAAACATGAACTATATGATCCATAATGTGGAAGGCCTTGGCCTCTGTCCTTACTTGGAGACCATAGTGGTTGTGGTTCATCCTTGGCTCAAATGTAATGGTCTCTGTTGTGATTTCCAGATTTGTTGATGTCTTTGTGACCCAAAAACCCTCAGCCTCTTTGAACCCTCACAAAATGATCCATATGTATGTGCAAACTTCCTCTTAGCATCATGTTCATGGGTTCCACCCGTCATCCTTTCAACCTTCTGACAACCTCCATAAAAGTGAAACCATTCTAGAATCACTCTAAGGTTGTGACTAACTTGGCCATTTTGGTACTTAGTCCCTTCTCAAATCATCTGGTGCTCTCTTTATTCTTTAGTGTTGTATGAGGGAAAAACCTCAACAGTTCCATGAATCATGCTGAATACTCATACACAATCACCATTCTCTATGTCAGTTGCCCAAAATGTGCGATCTTCTCATCCATGTATGAATGAAGGAAGTATCAATTCTCAAATTCCCTCTGAAACTCAGTTCAAGTGATCACCTTGTGGGCCCATTTCTCTTCCTAAATATCCCACCAATGGCCAATGTTACCCTTCAACATGTAAATTGAGTTCTTTACCTTATACTCATCTGGGATATCCAACAACATGAATTTTTTTTCTAGATGTATCAACAAAAAATATGCATTTGTTGTATTCATATACCTAAGTACTTCAAGGGTCCATCACATTTTAGTCTCACAAACATTTTCCTTGAACATGAAGATTCAAGATTTCAAGATGGTACCTTGGCATATATAGATGGTATCTTCTCATGAAACTAATAAAACATTGAAACATCTATCCAAGTACAGGTTGAAAAGTTGGAGTAATAGACATTGTTTAATCTAGCAATGTTGGGATGGGTTGTTCAAACCTTGTCTTAGGTACTCTAGCCTTGGGTCCTTGGTTTTCTCTCACAATCTCTTGGCACAAAAAAACTAATCTCTACATGTTCTTCATGCTATCCAATAATATCTTTAATCATAACCAATTGTTAAATATGGTGGACTCATAAGAACAAAGACAACAACTTAGTCCTTTGTTCATATAGTCTCAGATAACCTAGGTTATATTGTAAAAAACTAGTGATGCCCCACCTTGACAAGATTTAGATCACTCAAAAGAAACCTTGAGTAAAACCAAGCATCTATATTTATCAAGAACTTGCAAAAATGGAACATAAAATAATCATTTTAAAATAACAACACAAGATATCAATATATTAATACACCACCGAAGTATTTACATTCAGCGAATATTGATGACCTCTGTCACACTTGTTTACAAAATGGATATTAAGCTTGGATAGATAACTTGCAACTCATATGTATGGTATTGCATCTACAAGACACACATGTCACCAATCGGATGTTACAACTTCACACAACTTCCCATCCAGGGCCTGAGTAGATGGATGTGACAACCCTATTTTCCCTCCATATTTGATTATGCTCTTTCTCTCTAATCAAGTGTCATATTTCTCAAATTGGTGTCAATTCTATAGTGTGAATGTGATGGTGATATAATTTGGAGACATCAATGATCAATTGAACAAGGTGTGGCATCGATGTGCACCTTCAAACTTAATATCATGCTCTAATACATCACTTTCTTAAAATCCAATTTTGAGCCTCATCACTATCATCTTTTGGATTCCTAATATATATCATAGTGCAGAGCTCTCTATTTTGAATCCAATGGCACAAAAATTGCCCCGATCCCAACTATGAATCTAAAGTTATGGTCTTTGGAAGATGACATGAGCTAATTGCCTTTTTATGCTTTAAGTTGTTGGGCCGACCCATCCATGGGCCCATCCAGATCGTGGCCCAACTGCTTGGATTGACCCCCCTCTTTCCCTTCCTATTTGGGGAAGAAACGTAAGGCACAGAGACTCTCCCTCTCCAAATCCTGAAAGAAGATACCTTATAATGGAGTTAATGACCCCAAACCCTAACTCCCTGCTTCTTAATAAAGCCTTCCTTGCTGGCCTTTGCTCCGGTTCTCCTTTCCTCTTCCTTCCTTTTCTCTTCCATTGGTTATGCCTCTCCAGCAGATACTGCAGTTCCTTCTTCCTGATCCTGCGACGCCCAAGGAGCCCTACCCCCACACCTTTGAGGTAAGTTTAAGGGCACGAGTCAACGGCTGGTGCCCCACAGCTGCAATACCTGGATGATTCCAGCTCCAAGATACCATAGTGGTAGATCATGACAAGGAGAAGAGGGACTCATGTCCCATGTTCGATCCCTATTTTGGGCGCTAGAACAAGGGAATCATGTCAAGGGATGGGGGTGCTAACAGGCGGGACTGCTGACTATCGTCGGATGGGTGGCACACCACAATGACGGACCAGATGATCTAGTTTTCATCCCGTACGATCCAAGCGAGGACCATGATAGTCCTCCAATCAACTACAGATGCATGCGGGCCACTAGCACCAGTCTGGAACCAGGGTACGTGCGTCAGATCTCAGGCCAGTGGCCCAGATCTGTCAATGAATCAAAGGTAATGCCCAATGTCAAATCATATAGTTTGAATGGAAATTTTGGAAAAATGGTATCTTCCAACTCCAAAGGCCAAATTGGAAAAATTTATATACAAATTGATCCTATCAAAAAGATATAAAACATGCAAATATTTCCAAACCCTAATTCTTCTTCTAGTTCTCGTGTTTTGCTAAATATGTGATCTTTGAACACTATTAATGCATAATCATGATTGATTTGGGCTCTTTTGTGATCCTACATGATGCTAATATCACCGCTAGGGTCCCTTAATATGCTTGATCTATATGTATCCTTATGCTATGATGATAATGTTTGAAACCCTACGTCTACTAGTGGTGACTTAGTGTGACACATGTTGTTGGTTCGTCTTCTTTGGGCCCCAAGTGCTGATATGAATCTTAATATCTTCTCTTTCCTCTCCCAAATCAGAAATTTTCTATACTATATGATCCTCATGATTTGGATGCCCCACATATCTCATCTATTTGGACCTTATGACCTATGTCTTAGGTGTTGGTTTTGGGATGCATGTTGATAATGTGGAAACCTATGATGCCTGGACTTAGGGACATCCACCTATCCTTGAATGTGATTCTTGTATCTATATCTTCCTGATCTAGATCAAGTTCTATGCTCGAAACCCTTATATTGATGATCTTTGACCTTGATTACTCTATTATGAGTCTTGTGACCTAATTTGAGCATATGTGTCCTAAATATTGTAATGTCCACATGAAACCTCAAAATGATATGAAACTTGAACCAAAATCTTATCATGGACCCTAAATCAATGTGAGATCATCTAATGTACTAATAACCAACCTTGAACCCAACTTGGACAAAACCCTAAAATGAAGATATTTTAGGTTAATGATGAGAATCTAATGCATGTATACAATCTTGTGCTTTATCAGATTGGCTTATGATCTAGATGGTAATGGACGAGTTAAGTTAAGAATCTCTAAATCAATTATGGGCCTAATATAGTTATATGACTATCACTTTCTTGTTTGAAATGACATGTATTGTATGCTTGGTTGTTTACTTGCTCAAATATTGCCATGTAGTATTGTTATGTCTTACTCGATGTTTGCCTCGTCAATTTTATAACTGGAAAACATATATATATATATATATATATATATATATATATATATGAAACTCCATTATATAATTGTTGAAACAGGGCTAACTCTTGGTGACGGCCTTGAGGTCCCTCTCATATAAAAGGGTTAGCTAATCTTGAGCACCCATACGAACCCTTCTAATGGAAAGTTGGTCAAAGGGCTTATAAATATTTGATATTGTTGGTATAATGGAGTAAAATGACATAAAACATGGTTTCACATTTTGTTAAACAATTAACATGTTTATTCTTGTCTGTTTAATCTTAAAATCTTTTCAAATTATGCAAAACGTATACATATATATGTATCTTTCTGCCCCACACTCAACACCTTGTGTGTTGACCTATTTCTCATATTTTGTTTTTAGGTTCAGAGATGGCTAGAAGGTTGATGGGCTTGGTGAGCTATGCTAGGTGTACTTGTTGTCGATCTCTAGTGTACATGAGTAGACTAGTAAATTTCTATTCTTAAACATGAAACCGAAAGCTTGTAATAAACAATGTTTCTTAATAATATTTGTTGAATGTTGATATTATGATTGGTGCTTTTATCTTGTAATCTATTCATGTATGCCAAGCATTTCACACTTTCACATGTTGTCATTGGTATTCATTTGGTTCATGGGATTGGGATTCCGGTTATGTGACAATGGATGAATCTAATACTATCTAACTCAAATATGCAAGCACCACGTATCTCCAGGTGACGTTAAACAACATAGGGATCCAAATGACACACAAATATCACCTTCCTAGAGGCAACTGACATCATCCAAAAAACTATTCCTCACCAAAACAACTAAGAAAACTCATATGATCACCTAAAAATATGTGAAAAACCATGGGGTGAGACCCAAAGTCCTAAAAATGTAATGTAATAGTTGAGAGAATTCATTACTTACAAACATATTACAAATATTTAAGTAGGAAAGAAATATTTAGACCATTAAGCAAGTAGTACATCAAAAGCATAACTTCACCCTGATTATATCTATCTCACCATCGATACCTATGAAAAAAAATCACATAAACCTTATGTAGAAAGAGATAATATACCATAACTACATACATGTTATTTGCCAAATAAACCTAATAAGGTATACTAGATCTCTGATTTACACATTTTATTATTTCCATGAGCAGCTGAGGCACATCACTTAAGATACTATCAAGTTGCTATGAAGCCTCCTAGAAATCTATATAAGATCTAAGGAAATGACCATCAGATCTATCCACACACTCTCAAGTCAAAGAAAGGGTAACAAAAGATAGAGTGCTTAAAGACAAGGTCTATAGTGGAAATTACTTCAAAGTAATCCACACGTCACAGGTTCATCCTGGGTACACTGGTCATGACACAAATCACAAGGTATTAATCGATGAAGACTGAAACATGATGCTAGTTGTTTTACATCACATATCATATGTCATAAACCATTAGAACACTTGGGACCCAAGAAGATTTATAGAAGTCAAGTTATAAACACCAATCACTCCCATATATTCACTAAAATATGCCCCTAAGTATCTTATTACAATTCTCCAATTTCTACAAGATTATCTTGTTTCACTATTTACCTTAACGACCCAAAGAAAAAGATCTACCGACCAAGCCACAACATGATTAAGGTTACACATGATTAATTAGTTCAATTATATATTTTACGATTGCACCAAATAAGTTGCATACAATCATCAACAAAACAATTAAAAGTTTAATCAAGCCTTAGAAAATTCATAAGTTATAAAAGATATTACCATACAATTCCATATACCCAAACAAGTTGGTGCACTATAACGCCTCTTAGCCGTGCTAAAACCCTTTATGATGATCTTCACAAGGCCCTATAATGCATGAAAGGCCCTGCCAAGGCTTGATCCTTTCAAGGATATCACTTAAAGCCATCACAATGTTTAGTTCACTTGATAACATCATAATCCTTGAAAACCTTTTCATCTCCTCATGATCAATAACAAGGCCACACATATAATATATAAGTGGTATACTAGTTTAAGATCAAAAGTACAAGGGAAGCTAACCCCAAGCATAGAGAAGACATTTCTAAATAGCTATTCCATTTTCTTATTTTTTAGCATGATAATGACTTAGTAAAAATCCTTAATAGTAGTAATAAAATGTTCTCTAGCATCAAAAGATATCATATATTAATATTCCACATCAAGGATGTATGTACATCATATAGATACAACCTTTAAGATTAGTTCATTTCGCATCAAGGAAGTCATTCAAGAGATAAGGATAAAATGCAAGATCATGTCCTCTCTTTTATGTTCTTATATTGAAATAAATATTCCATATTTTACATATTATAGAGATTACAAGAAAGTTAGGGTTTGGATGTATTGACTATGTAGTTAATGCACCATATGTTATATCACTAGAATAACATACAATTGAATAGAGTCCACAGTTTGATGAAGATGGAAAGCCTTGAGATTTATTCTTCAAGATACAAAAAGCTTCAAACCTAAAGCAAGCCATGACCTTTCTAAGTTCCTAGATTTCCTTCTTCAAAGATCACTAATGAATGCATATTCATCCCAGTTTTAGTTGCATTATTAGTCTAGTTTAGCATTCATATAGCTTAGTTTTCCTCAAGCATAGTTTTGTTTTGATATACTTAGGTTTTTATGTTAATTTGTAGGAATTTGATACTTTTCTTGACTCCCTTTACAAATTTTGAATTCTATCACTCTGCAACAAGTTTTCCTAGGGGGACCGAAAGAGATTTTGAGCACTTTCAGAAGGTAGTTCGATACACAAAAAATGGGTCCAAGACCAAAATTGACCTATAGATCGACATGACAATCGACCTTCACAATCATCAACTATCGGTCAACATTCCAGGTCGACACCTCTATCGACCCTCTGCTTGACATCATCATTGGCCAGTAGCTAACAAGAAATAAATTCATTGACATAATGTTATCAACACTCTCCTTGACAACCTCAACTTCAACTAAAAGTTTTGCTGATCCTCAAGGTCGACAGTCCCATTGACCTCCAAGATCGACGATGGGAAGTCCAAGCATCATCACCTATCAGTCGACAGTCCCTTCGACTGATGGACCTATTGATAACATCTAATTTTATACACCATTTGCACATATTTTATACCTCTCCAAACATATCTTTAATAGACTTTCCCACTTATTTTGGCACTTTATGTCGAGAATCTTATTTTACACACCTTTTCCATACTTGCAGGGTCACATCAAGCCACAACCATGATCAACACCTTGACCGCGGCTCATCGACCATTGAGGACCCTCACACTACGATCGATGCCACCAATCACACCAATACTTCGCGACTACGGTGCAGTGTGCCCCTTTTGGTCACGGCCTACAACCCATTCTTCCCAACCTCAATCAACCTCGACTGAGGTAGTGCCTCGACCGGGGTGATGCCATGCCACGACTGAGGTGGGACCACGGCTGAGGTGGTGCAATACCTCAACTGAGGTACTGACTCAACCAACCACTGTGGTGACCTCGACCAAGGAGTGGCCTCGATCGACTGCAATGTAGCCTTGACCACGGTGTGGATGGTTAAGTCGGTGGGAAACACCTAAGAATAGGCCGCCCACCATGACTTGTCACATCATCAGATCATCAAGGACCATGAAGTGTTGCCAAATTTCATACCCACTCTCATCCATTTGATTAGTCTTAGATCTCTAAAGGCAGAAGCTGAGGAGAGAGAAGATTGAAGGGTCCTCTCCTTCAAAAGAAGAAGAGCTTCCACACCATCCATTCCAGATCTAGATTTGAAGGAGTACTTTGGTGTATTGCCATCTTCTCTCTCTCTTCTAGATTTGTCATCTCCGTTACGCTGTACCCCCTCCCTCTTCGTGGTTATGATGTATCTATCATTTTGTAATGCCGTTAGGCTGCCCGTTAACATGTGTGGCTAAACACTTAACTCGGGTTGGGAGTAGCCACTAAGGCTTTCCCAACATGTATATTCTTGCTTCCCTTTGAATACATATATGCTCTTATCAAGATTATCTCCATATGCTTGTTATTAATGCTTCACTTGTATGCTTAGCTACCATCTTGTGATGTTTGATCGTTGGTACCTAGAAAGAGTAGTGTCTCCTTTATCTGGGGTTATGGAGAACTATGAATGCATGAGAATGTTGGATTGATAAAGCTTATGGTCATATGGTTGCTTTGTTGTTGTGAGGTTGTTATCTTGAGAGGGAGGTCACCTTAGACCTAGATCTATCCTTATCTTGAGAGAGGAGGGAATAAATTTTTTTATGATTGTTTGTAATCTTGGTAGGAGTATACAAAGGGGAGTGAGTTTTGCATGTTGGTGAGAGACCTTAGTAGGTGAAACCCAATCCGAGTTTCCTTCCATATTTTATTTCTTACCGTTCGTTCTTGTTTTCTCTTGTTGTTACTTTTCTTTATTTCGTTTAACTTTCTTGTTTTGGCTTGAGTACCACTGTTCTTTAGGGAACAACCTTCTAAAACCCATCTATCTATCTGGAGTATATGAGTGTGAGACCATGCATACTTAATACCTTCTAACCTTATCCCTATGGTATGACCCCAATTACTACATCAAACATCGTATAATAGTTGCGGGAGCTTGAGTGTTGGGTTATTATCTTAAGAGTCTGACTATTCTATATCCGCTCTATTTTAGACGCACAATTTAAGTCGGTCAAACTTTTGGTGCTGTTGCTGGGGACAAGGAAAAACAGTACTGTTAAGAGCTTGAGTCCACTCACTATACTCTTGTGCCTCAAGCTTAGTAATAAGCTTAACCACATAAAAACCTTAAATCTACTACCCTACGATTACATAGAATAGTTCATTTTAACACGTCCAATTTTCTAACTAGACTATGCGGTCTATTCAGGAAACCCGAAGGGAAGAAGATCCATTCAATTTTTCACCTTTACCTCGTGTCACCATGCCACCTCATGTGGACGATACTCTCATTGGGGATGAAAGAAATGTAAGAGTTCAACATGACTCCCAACCACCTGGGATGGATGAAGTAGAGATGTCCGTTACTCAGACGATCGTCAATGTGAAGAAGAACATCAGGAAGAAGACCGTCGCGAAGAAGAAAAATGTGACAAAGAATGATGCTATCGTCGCTGTAGAAGTCACCATCACAATCACCGTGACAATGAACGTGAGCATGATGACCGGGACAATGAAAGCGAAGATGATGAAGAAGGAAAAACTCTTAGAGAGTTGGTAGCAACAAGGGCCTATGAATCCAGATGCCCAATCATCATCCCAGACTTCAATACAACAAACTTCGAATTAAAACCAACTGTAATCTCAATGATCCAGAACAAACCTTTATGTGGAAATTCAAGAAGTGAAAATCCATACCATTACCTTGATGCCTTAAAAAATATCTATGATACCATTAAGATGAGGGGAGTTTCTCAAGAAGTAATATATTGTAAGGGGTTCATAAGGCTCTGTCCTGGTACCTCAACCTTCCTCACCAATCTTTAGATGGGTGGAGACCCCTTGCAGATGACTTTGTTACTAAATTTTATCCTATTGAGAGAACTATCTGCAACATGCAGAAGATCACTTCTTTTACACAAAAGCCAATAGAAAACCTACACGAGGCATGGGAATGCTTTCAAGAGTATTAGAGGGATTGTACGCACCATAAATACCGTAAGGGGTTCCTAGTGACCACCTTCTACAATGGGCTGACTCCTACTGAGAGGACTTCACTGAATGCAGCTGTTGGCAGTGACTTTCTTGGAAAGAAGCTAAGCAGAACCATGAAGATAATAGACAACATGGCTGCACTATAAGCAGGCATGGATTATGACAATTGTGATAGAAGATCAATGAAGAAAGCAAGATCTGAAGGACCATCAATCGAAGCCAAGGCCTTGGAAAATACTATAACCCAAATCCAAAAAATCGCCACCGATGTCAAACAGTTGAAAGACATTGGGACCAAAGGCAAAAAGCACAATGAGAAAGCAAGGAAGTGTGTTACCTGTGGAGAAGAAGGGCATGGAATTGACAACTGTATCTATACCCGGCCAGAGGAGAGTGACAAAAGTGAAAATGAAGAAGAAACTGAGAATGTCTCCTACGTTAACTTCAAACGACAAGACCATCTTGAGTTTAATTATGACAACAAAGAAGCTGTAGAGAACGCGCATCAACTGGGTAGTTCGTCTGAATCTCCCCCATGATTTGAGAAGAAAGGAGTGCCAAACCAATACACCAGGACTACCAATTACCAGATGAACAAGAACAATTATCAAGGTCAAAACAAAAATGTGATCGACAAGGGCAAGGACAAGGCCCATGGCCGAGCCAAGCCAAGAAAAACAACCAAGTTGATATGATTGCTCAACTATTCGACTTCACAAAAAGGCAAGCTTCGGTGAATGATCAACTCGCTCAAAGTGCTCTCACAAATTCAGGAGTGCTAACTACCATGCAAACTCAACTGGTGGACATGCAAACTCACCAGAGGCAGATTGATGAGCAGCTTGTACAACTAGCTGAGCTCATGATCCTTAAGGGAAGATCCCATCAAATACTGAGACTACAAAAATGGCCACTCTCCGATCAGGGAAAATGTTGGAGAATCCTAATACCAACAACACCAAAGAAGGAGGAAGCCGTGTTAATCAGTAGTCTGAGAATAAGAAAGAAACAGAAGAATCAAAAGGGAAAGAACAAGCTGTAAGTGGAAAAGAAGCAGGGTCACACGAAAAGAAGAAGGAAGAAGAGAAAAAGAGCTCAGATCCTATAGGAGTCATCCTTTCGAAGAAAAGTCCCTACACCCCAAGAGTTCCTTTCCCCTATAAGTTGATAAAAGCACACTTGAAGAAGAGATATGAAAAATTCATGGAAGCTGTAAAGAAGCTACACTTGGATGTACCCTTTCTCGATGCAATAGAAGAAAAGTCAACCTACAAAAAATTCTTTAAAGACCTGATCACAAAGAGGAGGATAGGATACCACATTGAGACTGTTAAACTGGTGAAAATGTCAAGTGCTTTTGTACAAGTTAAGCTACCAACCAAGAAGAAGGACCCCAAAGCATTCAACATACCTTTCTGCATCAAAGACAATGTGGAGAGAAAAGGGCTAGCCAACTTGGGAGTGAGCATTAGTCTAATGCCCTTGACTCTAGCACAAAGGCTTGGATTGACAGACATGGTGAAGATGGGGACGAGAATCAAGTTGGCAGATCACACCTTCACGAGGCATGTCAGAATAGTTGAAGATGCTTTGATACGGGTTGGATGATTTTTCATATCATGTGATATAGTGGTAATAGACACGGTTGAGGATTCCAAATGCCCTATGATATTGAGGAGGCCTTTTCTCACAATAGGGAGAGCCTTAATAGATGTTGCAGAAGGAATCATCACACTACGAGTGGGAAATGATCACTTCGAAGTTCGGGTACAAGATGCCATGAGGCGACTATCTCTATCTGAGTCAACCTACTTCATGGACAACTACAATCAATATTGCAAAGAGGTACAAGAAGATAAGGCAATTGTAGATCCCCTAATGCGATCCTTAAATAATTAGGATCCTACTATGAAGGGCCAAGAGGTTTTAGAAATCTTAGACTACCTAAACCAACCCGAAGAGGAATCCAGCGGCGATGAGGAGATAATAGAGACAGTGAAGTATGCTTCGTTGGAGCAAATAGCTAAGGAGAAGAAAGCACCAAAGCCCAAGCCAGAATTGAAACCTCTTCCAGAGGGGCTGAAATACGAATTCCTAGACAAAGACAAGAGGAATCCAGTGATTGTTAATGCCAACTTAACAGACGACCAAATGGAGAAGTTGCTAAATGAGCTAAGGCTGCATAGAAAAGCCATAGGGTATTCGGTAGAAGACATCAGAGGCCTTAACCTAGCTTTATGCATGCATAGAATCTGCCTTGAAGAAACAACCAAGACCCTAGATCAACTGCTAAGAAAGCTAAACCAAATGCTAAAAGAGGTTCTGAAGAAAGAAGTTATAAAGCTACGAGATGCTGGGATCATCTACCCAATAAGCATGATCAATTGGGTTAGTCTTATCCATGTGGTACCCAAGAAAGGAGGAATGACGGTCATACGAGGGGAAGATGGAGATGAAGTAGCAATGAGGACAGTGACAGGCTGGCACATGTGCATTGTTATCGCAAGATAAATACAACCACCAAGAAAGATCACTTCCCTTTGCCATTTATCGACCAGGTACTAGAGCGGCTAGCTCACCATGACTACTTTTGTTTTCCGGATGGATATTCAAGATTATACCAAGTACCTATTCACCCCGACGATCAAGAAATGACCACCTTTACCTGCATTTATGGCAGTTATGCCTTCCGAAGAATGCCGTTTGACTTATGTAACACACCAGTGACATTTCAGCGCTGTATAATATCCATGCTTTCAGACTTTCTGGAAGACATTGTAAAGGTCTTCATGGATGACTTTTCTGTATACGAGATAGATTTTGAAGCCTGCTTGAGAAATATATCTTTGGTGTTGCAGTGCTGCAAAGAGAAGCACCTTATCCTAAATTTGGAGAAATGTCACTTCATGGTTTAGGAAGGTATCATGCTTGGACATAAGGTCTCAAATAAAGGAATTGAAGTGGATTTAAGCAAAATTGAATCTATATCAAAACTCCCACCACTAAAGTTGGTCACTGGAGTGCGAAGCTTCTTGGGACACACATGATACTATAGAGGGTTCAGAAAAGACTTTTCTAAGATCGCCAAGCCATTATCAAATTTGCTGATAAAGGATGCTGAGTTTGAGTTTACCACTGAATGTCTAGATGCCTTTAATACCCTCAAAAGAGCATTAATGACGACACCTATCCTACAAGCACCTGACTGGGAGTTTCCTTTTGAGATCATGTATGATGCCAACAATTACGCCATCGGGGTAGTCCTCAGGCAGAAGAAAGAGAAGAAACATCATGTGATTTTCTATGCGAGTAGAACCCTGGATGAAGCCCAAGTGAATTACACTACCACTGAGAAAGAAATGCTGGCTATCGTATATGCTTTTGATAAGTTCAAATCATACTTAGTAGGATCAAAGGTAAGAGTGTACACCGATCATGGGGCAATAAAGTACCTAATGCAGAAAAAGGACACCAAGGCAAGGCTTTTACGATGGGCCTTGTTATTGCAAGAGTTTGACCATGAGATCATCGAAAAAAAAGGAAAAGAAAATATAGTCGCAGACCAAATGTCGAGAATAATTTTTGATGAAGAAAACCAACTGCCTGTGAGTGACAACTATGTCGATGAAACTCTTCTAATGGCTTAATCGGAAGAGCAGAGCTTACCTTGGTTCGCCGATATCTGAAATCATTTAGTATGTGGACAACTTCCACCAGAGATAACATATAATGAGAATAAGAAGTTATTCTCTAAGATGAAGAACTAATACTGAGATGACCCACTACTGTTTAAAAGGTGCTCTGACAACCAATATCATCGATGCATACCAGGTGCATCCCGCTAGAGGTGCCACACACTAGCTGATTTGACTCGACTAAATGTGCCCCACGAGATCAGAACACACGAGAGGGAAAACTTTCGAAATTTGTATTGGCCCTAACCAAGTCGATCACAAAACTAAACAGGTCGCCCGCAAGCGCACGGGGCACTGTTGTAGTATATGTGATTGACAAGAAAAGGGGTCAGTCCTCCGAGATAGAGGAGGAACTAGAGATAGGGTAGTGTTTGCTATGTTCCTAGTGTGGAGATTAGGGCTTGAGGGTTTTAAAAGGTTTGGTTGTGATTACACTAAGCAAACAAGAAAGGAAAGGCAAGATGGAAACTAAGTTATCAAAAAGCTAGATTCACTACAGGAAAAATTAGCAATAACGGCGGAAAAAGTTGGTTGTAAATGTGAATAAGTTTGCCGTTAAAACTATTAGCGATGAGAAAAAAAGTCATCACATCTTGTCGTTATTGGTCTTGCCGTTAATAAAAGTAACGGCGAAAAATTTCAGTTCGTCGCTAATACAAATCACGACGACTTATATAGTTTGTCGTTAATAGTTTTAACGACGAAATTAAATGTCTAACGTTGATACTATTTGCGACCACACAAACTTATCGCTGATACTAGTAACGACGACTAACAAGCTTGATCACAAAGGTCAACAACGACGTCTTTTTTCCGTCGTAAATAGCTAGTGAAAAAAAAATACTAAATTCCTAAATTTGTCCATCACGTTTGCAACACAGTTGGATCCTCACCTAAGAAACATGAACACGTACACATGCATGTATTTCTCCATAGACAAGAGGGACCACAATTTCCAAAAATGCAGGACGTGACACTAGGAATGAATAATTTATAAGTATACAAATATGTGAATTTATATATAAATATTTTGACATATATTAAACTTTGTGCATAAACACACAAATTGATATAAATAAATCATCCATGAAGGCAATCTCCATGGAATCCAGCCAACAATCAACATATACAATATATCCACAAGTCAGAGTATAAATTAACTCAACAAATATATTAAGATCCTTAATTATAAAATTGTTGCAATAAGAATATATGGAATGGTAAAATCAAGGGAAGCAAAATTTTGTAGGCAATAGTTTTCTTTGTTTATGTAAGTAATGGTGAACATGTACTATTTGGAGGAAGAATGAGAGGGGGTATAGAAATATGTTGGCGGTGATGGAGAAGATGAAGAATAAGGTGTCTTGGAGGTTGAGAGGGAAGAAAGAGAAGAGGAATACATTCAAGTGTTACTTAAAATGCATGGACAAGAGAAGAGTAGGGGAGATGGAGATGTAGAGAAGCAAAGAAAGAGGAGGCATAAGGATGAACTTTTTACTACTTTTGTTGAGATAAGCAAATAAGGATGACAACACTTTTCTATTAAGTGGACATGTCAGAGGCATGTTCTCTGAGTTGTACGGACGGGCGCCTAGGCGCGCCCAGGCGGCCCAAGACTCACCCATATCCAGGCGCCCAGGTTTGAATATGAGACCAGGCGGTCTAGGCGTTCAGGCGGTCGACTAGGCGGGCCAGGTGGGCCGCCCAGGCGTGCGACCTAGTTCTACTGTTAAAAAAAGGCTTCAAGCCCAACAAAATAGAATAATTAAATTATAAACTAAAAAAGAAAACTTTCCTAATTAATATAACTTAAACATATCTAAATATAACCCTAATCTAATGTAAACTAATCCCTCAAAGCCCCCTCACGCACGGACGTATGTTTGTTTCCGTCTGAGACTTCCTGCGACCCTGTTCCCGCGGTCCTGTTCCCACGAGCGGCAGCCCGACGTTGCAACTTTCAGGCACCGACCAACCTTGGCACATGTACGCTTCCTTGCCGCTCCCCTCCACCTCCCCTCCTCTTCTTGCATTCCCCTCACCCTCCCCCTCTCACCTCCTCTGTTACTGACATGACTACTCCTGCTGATCCTTCTCTTCGTTAGTCCGTCGATTGCGGACTCCGACTGCCAAGTGCCAACTGCCGATGACGAGAAGCAGCCACCGTGTGTCTTCCTCACAGATAATTGCGGACCATCAGGTACTGTTTCCTCCCCCTCCCATCCCCTCTCATATGATCATCCCCTCCGGCTTCCCCTCCCTCCTTTTCTATTCCTCTCCGCTTGCTCTGTTTTCTGCATTTTTATTTTATTTTTTTTGTACAACAAAACAGGGACTACAGTCACTGCGCAAGTGTGCCTCTTCTCCTCTGTCTTCTCCCTGTCCAGTGCTTGCCGCCCACTATCCACTGGCCGAAGTACGTATTGCAGCCTTTGTTGTCTTTTTTTATATTGCAAGTATTTGCAACATGTACGTATTGCTGAATGCTGATGTGCGTATATTGTGTAACTGTAAGTTTAATAGAAATAGACCAAATTAATGATTGTGTATTGGTACATGAATAGAAATAGACCAAATTAATGATTGTGATTGTGTAAGTTAGTGAGATTCATAATTTAATGTAGTGATTTAGAAAATAATAAATCCTCTACTGCTTTGTTTGTAATTATTTATATGACATTTAGGATTTGTATCTCCTTATTACTGATTTCACTAATATTTAATCAATGTGCATGTACTCAATTATATTTATTGATCAACTGATTTATATACATTGGTTTACTAATTTAGGAAATATTCAATCATGTGCTCAATTATTTTTATTGATCTACCGATTTATAATTATATACATATTGGTTTACTAATTTGTATGTATTTATGTGTTCCTTTGCATTAGTTAGTGGTTGACTATTATGAAATATTTAATCATGTACTCAATTATATTTATTGGTCAACTAATTTATATACATTGGTTTACTGATTTAGGAAATATTCAATCATGTACTCAATTATTTTTATTGATCAACCGATTTATAATTGTATACAAGTTGGTTTACTGATTGTATGTATTTATGTATTCCTTTGCATTAGTTACTGGTTGACTATTATGAAATATTTTATCATGTACTCAATGATATTTATTGATCAACTGATTTATATACATTGGTTTACAGATTTAGGAAATATTCAATCATGTGCTCAATTATTTTTATTGATCACCATAATGCCAGGAATGCCTTGGGCACCTTGTTTCTATCCAATCTGACACTTCAAAGCTTACATAATGCCAGGAATGCCTTGGGCACCTTGTTTCTATCCGATTTGTGGACAACAAGTAAATGGGCTAAATCAAATTCTGGGGATAAGGTTGCGAGGATTGCGTTATCACATAAGTTCTACGAGGCGGTGGATAGCTATCTGAGGGCCACTACGCCACTTGTGCAATTGTTGAGGCTAGTTGATTCTGATTCCAAGCCATGTATGGGATACATAAGCAGAGCTATGCAAACCGTAGTTGACAACATTCAGTTGAATTTAGGACGGGATGAGAGAAAGTATGGTCATGTTGTGTCCATTGTTAAAAAACGATACAAAGATCAGATGGTATCAGTATTGCACGATGCAGCTTACTTACTCAATCCCAATGGGTGGTTTCGTTATGTAATCCAAGAGAAAAAAGTTCCTAGTGAGGTTTCACTTGAGGAATCAGACGAGTTTGATGATGATGATGCAACTGAGGAGGAACAAGCAGAGGAAGATTTTGAATTAGACGATGATAGTGATGATGATGATGCAGATCTCAGCGATGATAGTGATGATGATGCAGATAGTGATGAGGAAGATTTTGAAATTATTGAAGTAACATATCACCTTTTCTTTAGGGTAATACCTTGTCATACATTTTAAGAACAAACAAGGAGTAATACATTGCTTTGAATGAAGAAAATTATGAAAAAAGAGAATTTGTGTTGCATTTGAGGTTGAATTGACAACTGTGACATAAACAAAAAATGCCTAGATAATGCATGACATGTAAGATATAATTTGTATGTTTACTATGAATTGTCAAATCTATTTTATATATCTATTATGAATAGATGAAAAATACTTACATTCACATATTTAATATGTATAAATGAAGGGCACTTACTTTGTTTGATTTTTTTGCACCAAAGAAATGAGGTGACCATAGAAGTGAAGAACGTACAGAAGAAGACAACCATATATAGTCCAGTCCCACAAGTACATGCCACATATCGTGTGAATATCAATATTCATCATTTAACAATAAACGAGAACCTACAAAAGAAAGTTCAATGAATTAGAAACACTATACATGAAATGCACATATCTCCGGATGTGCGTCGGACACATATCTCCGGATGTGCAACAGACACATATCTCCGGATGTGCAACATACACATTTTCCACATGTGCTACAGGGCATATTTTCTATATGCTCACTCAAAAACCAAAACAACATATACATTGTGCGTTGAAAAACAAAACGGCATGCGTTTAGAAGTTTAGGGGATAGGGAGAGGTTCCCAAGAAGTGTTTCAGTACAAGACTCCACTCGGTCTTTTTCCATGTAAATCATCAAAAAAACCTAAAAATGCAAAGAAACATATGAACATATAGTGAAAGCAATTATGAATCTATATATATATATATATATATATATATATCAAAGAAATATAATGAGTTAGTTCATGATTGAAAACTCACTTGTTTGTAATAGAAGGTCATCACAAAAGGGGAAGCATCTCCATATATATCATATTTATAATAATTTAATTCGTTGATAGGTGAAATGATAATTTGATGAATCATGACATTGATAGAAGACCCATCACAAATGTGTGCTTGGTTTATTTTTTTACCAATGAAAAGGAACTTCTTGTAATAGTGAAGAGTAAATAGAAGAAGAAAACCTTGTCTAGCTTAGTCCCATAACTGAATATGCAATATATTAGTCATCATCACTTAATGAGAAATGAAACCTACATTAAAAATTTAGATGCATTAGAAACACTATTTACGAAATGCACATAAAAATTCAGATGCATTAGAAGGTAAAGAATTTCTTTCATAAGTGATCACCTCCTTTGAAATGAAATATGCTATCAATAAGGAAGTCTTTCGAGTGAAGAATACATTATGGATTGCCAAGATACTCATACAAGCATGATAGAGGAAACATCTCCGTATAAGATTTATCATAATTTGATTTGCAGAGAAAGTAATACTCTTCTTTGGAAGAAGAAAACTGTCAAAAGCAAGAAACACGTTAGATTGAAACACATAATAAAAATAAGGTTGGACTCTATTACCATTATCTTTGTATGGATAAGATATCAACTGATTCTGATTGTATAAATGTGTAAGTTCTCAACTTCCAGTGAAAGGGTCACCTTCAAGCTTGCTTCTCCTAAGGGTTGTTGGTCTGTGAGATAGATAATCAAAGGTTGTTGATATACAAACCAATCCCACCTCTAGGACAGAGCATAGGCTACAAGACTACCCTTAAAGTGACAGTCCGGGAGGACGTGTTCCTTTTACTACGGCCTGACGTCGATGAGCCTCCATGATGGTATATATATCTGTATATATACATATATATATGTATATATGTACACAGACATATATATGTATATATACATATATATATGTATATATATGTATATGTGCGTATACATACATATATGTATACCTATATATACGTATATGTATACGTACATATATAAATATATTTGTACATATGCATATATGTATATATACATATATGTACATATATATGCATGTATCATGAATAGATGAAAAATGCTTACGTTCACATATTCAATATTTATATGTACATATTAAATCTTTAATGTGTAATGCTCATCAATAAATGTATCACATTGTTGTTTATTTAAAATCCATGTAAAACTCTTAGTGTCATATAATCCCTACACTATCTTGTTTATGCAATAATCAATTTGAAAATATAGACATCATATGCAATGATATCATAATATGTGTCGATATACTTTATAAGGACATGGACACAACATAACATTTCTTTGATAACTATTTGTTACATTTGCATGTCATGTTTCAAAACATATAGTTACATATAAATTGTAATAGGAAAATAAACAAGGATATACTGAATAAATCTATGTGATAATAATAATCTACATAACATGTGATATTTACCTATATAATACGCATTTGACATTGGATGCTATTAGACTTCACAAAAATTAGACCTATATTATTTGATTCGGTGTATATCTTTAGAAGACAACATTTCTTCAAAAATAAATATTTATAAAATATTATGTTGTAATCTTGGAAGAAGTACAAAACTAGGTAATAAATCAAGAAATTAGATAGACTTTTAATGATCCAATATCATCATTACAAGCATTTGCATGTGTAGAGTATGGTGTATCTAACATTCCATATTATCCACTACGCTATTAAATTCTTAATAACCTCAATTTAGATCATTTGATCATTTATGTAACAAACACATAAGATAGTTGAAACATGTATTTAACATTTATTATGTAATATTAAATTAATTATCTCATTGTCTACTACTAAGTTATAGTATGATACCAAAAGTTCATACAACATTAGGAAAAATATATCTAAGCTTTTAAATTTTGAATAGAGTGTTTCTTAGGGAAAAGAAAATAGCTAACATGTATGATTTTTTCACGGGGGTCAAGTTTATAATACTAAAATATTATAAATAATTTTCCAAATAAATCTTAGTGTGAATATTACTTTTGTTGCAAGCATGCCGTTTAATACACTAGTCCTAATAACCCACAACAATGGCAGACGACTCCACTATAGCCCGTAGAAGACTATTATGGAATTGTTAACGCATTGAGCAGGTGGACTACACCCCACGTTATTTTAACATAGTAAACTTGAATCTACCTAGCTAGTTGTGTGTATATATATAATCAAAATTCAACAAATATAGTTTATTCTTCATTGAATACTTTACAGGGTTGCATGCTAAAATGTAATTGAATATCCCACGTTATTAATTAGCAGTTTTTATGAAAATATTAATTACTACTTTTGATAAAGCACTGACAGTTGGTATTTCATGCAAAAGTCCCATACTTTTCAGCACTAGATTTCTCAGTGCTTCCATTAACAAAGGTATGCACGCATAACTTATCCTAGGATCTTTTATGTCTTTTGTCGAAAAGTATCAATATTGAGTTTGATTCTGGTTTCTGGGCTTTTAAATAACATTTATATCATTATATTGTTTATCACGATACGATTCATATGCCTCTTCACAAAATATAAGTATAATATTAGTATTTTTGCCATTTATAATTGTTATAGACAAGCTTATCATGACCAAACTGTTAGGTTTTAGAGGAGGCAGAGAAGCAGCGGAAACAAAAAAAAATTTCTCCCCAAACCCGGAACAAAAGGAATCGTGTCAACATCTATATAATAGGAAAGATGGTTTGTAAATCATACCTTGTCCCGAGACTTGCTCGGCGACAATACCACGCACTTTGCGCAGCCTTCACCTCCGGTCTTGGACGGTGTCTGTGCAGCTCTTGGTCGCACCGGGACTGAAGACTCCTCCTCCTACCGGACTGTCGGATGACAGTTGTTCTCCTGAGCAGCAGTGACCTCCCGCCTCTGAAGTAGTCCACACAGACCACCCGGAACTCCACTCTCCTTGTCCCACAAGGAAGTGGAAGGAGTCGCACCCTCCTGTTGACGTACTAGTCGCCAACACACTCTCCTGCTGTCAATTGCAACTGCAGTTGTCCTTCCCTTGCTGCACCTCCCTTTCCGGGAAGCACTTGCTCGGGCTCTCTCTCGGTTACCAAAACCAGAGAAAACGACAACTTTGCAGAGCAATCAACTTGCACTGAGTTGTACTTTGAGAAGCCCCCAATACCCCTATATATATAGGCGGGTCATGGGACAGGGTTCTCTGTGCCCGACAATACGGGACTAAAGCAGGAGTAGAAGGGTTTGGAATTTTCCACAAAAAGCAACCATCTCGCAACCTGAACCGATCGGTTCACAAGTGAATCGGTCGGTTGGGGACCTGAACCGATCGGTTCATCACTGAACCGATCGTTTGGGACCCTTGAACCGATCGGTTGGGGTTCCAGGTTGGTTCCCGATTGACTTTCCTTGTTTCTTTCCCAATTGGTATCGAATACCAACATTATTCCTAATCGAATTGGGCAATTGAAACGAAAGGAAAATTCTCACCAATCCTACTTTCCCAAGTTGCTCGATTGCACCAGTTGAACCGATCGGTTCAACACTTGAACCGGTCGTTTCACTCTGTGCATGAGCCGATCGGTTCAACAATTGAGCCGACCAGTTCAACAACCTCAGCCGACCGGTTCATCACATGAACCGATCGGTTGGGAATGCAGATTGTGCAGAATCGGTCAAATGCGATTCAATCAATCCGATACTCCAATCAATGCGTCCAACACCTTGAACCATATGATATTAAGCTATCGATCAATTGAGTGTTTAATTGAACTAATAAACTCCTTTAGTAATCAATCTAAACATTGCTTGTGGACAAAACTCCTCTTCCAGGTTAAATCCTATGTGTGTGACCCTGCAGGTCCATTTCACGTTGGCAGTGAAAGTCCATAACACTTATGACTTCACAAGCAAAGAGCGGTGCCTAGTCACACATCATTGCTACCCAAGTGAAAGTAGAAAGTTGGAGAACAACTTTCATCCTACAATCCGTGAATGGTGTTACAGTGAATGTATAATTCCTTTGTCACTGATATTCAGAATGAACTCGAGGCATGGAACAGTCATCCTGTCAATGTTCATTCATTTCCTTGATCTCAGAGTAGACCGAGTGATATGTGTATGACATCAATATCACATATTGATTCACACGTGCATGCGCATGCCTTTCTCAATCCTACTCATCAAGTGGCCAAGGATATCAAACTCCCTTAGGAGGGACAAATCCCATATCTATCACTCACCCCTCAAAAGCCCCATGTGTCAAAGCCACCCAATCATCACCTTTGTAACAACCCATGTTTCAGGACTGCGTTTGATGATGTCAAAGTGTACCCAACGACATGTGTTGAGTGTAGTGATTTCAGGTCTAAGAATCACACTCACCACCATCACTGTGAGAGCTGACTGTGACTACCATGTCATGGTTCCATGTGTCACTCTCACGGTGGGTCTGTCCGGTACCTTGTTCTCTAACAAGTACCTATGTGCTTGGTTTGATATCACCATATCATGACTAATGAGATTCTGTCATCAACCAACACACAATCTAGTCTTTAGTGTTATTGATGTCTATGGTTATTTCCACAATAACAACCGACTAGGGACCAAACAAGAAAGAATACTCTTAGCATCCGTATGATCTCATCGTTTAGGTCCTCAACCCAAAAGCATACGTCATTGAGTAAAACAATCTTTAGACATCTATCATGTTACACCATCATCTCAGAAACAGTTTAAACATATAGATTGGAAATTGCCTTTATTATTATTCAAATCATTTACAAAGTATCCTATTACAATCATCATATGACTTGCTCTATGGGCATACATACCAACAGACTCCCACTTGCACTTAGAGCCAGTCACCAAGGAAACACAGTCCTTGTGACCTAGCATGACCATCATGCTTCTGCTGAGAAAGGGCCTTGGTCAGTGGATCAGCTATGTTGTCTTCAGTTGGTATTTTGCAAATCTTCACATCTCCTCGCTGTACGATCTCTCATATGAGATGGAAGCGCCGCATTATGTGCTTGGACCGCTGATGTGATCTGGGATCCTTAGCTTGTGCAATAGCTCCATTATTGTCACAATAAAGCTCAATTGCATCACAGCTACTGGGAACTATACCAAGTTTAGAAATGAACTTCCTGATCCACACAGCCTCCTTTGCTGCATGCGAAGCAGCAATATACTCGGCCTCTGTAGTAGAATCGGCAACTGTTTCTTGCTTGGAACTCTTCCAGCTCACAGCTCCATTATTAAGGCAAAACACAAATCCTGACTGCGATCTGTAATCATCTTTATCGGTTTGGAAGCTTGCATCGGTGTAACCCTTTACAACCAGCTCTTCCTCGCCACCGTACACAAGAAACTGATCCTTAGTCCTTCGCAAGTACTTGAGGATGTTCTTCACGGCTGTCCAGTGAGCATCCTCGGGATCTGACTGGTACCTGCTTGTCATGCTGAGAGCATACGAGACATCTGGGCGTGTGCACAACATAGCGTACATGATGGATCCGATGGCTGATGCATATGGGATCCCATTCATATGCTCCCTCTCTTCACAAGATTGGGGACATTGAGCTCTAGAGACGATAACTCCATGTAGCATAGGGATGTTGCCTCTCTTTGAGTTCTCCATGCTGAACCGCTTCAATACCTTGTCAATGTACGTGCTCTGAATTAGTCCGAGAATCCTTCTAGATCTATCTCTATAGATCTTAATTCCTATAATATAGGATGCTTCTCCTAAGTCCTTCATTGAGAAAGTTTTCCCAAGCCAAGTCTTTACCTTCTCTAAGGCTAAGACATCATTCCCCATCAAAAGTATGTCATCCACATACAATATGAGGAATGTGGTCGAGCTCCCACTAACCTTCTTGTACACACAAGGTTCATCTTCATTTTGAATAAAGCCAAACACTTTGACTTCTTCATCAAATTGAAGATTCCAACTCTGAGACGCTTGCTTCAATCCATAGATTGACCTTTGCAATTTACAGACTTTATTGGCATTCTTTGGATCTACAAAACCTTCAGGCTGTGTCATGTACACATCCTCATTAATATTCCCGTTAAGGAATGCGGTTTTAACATCCATCTGCCAAATCTCATAGTCATAATAAGCTGCAATAGCAAGCATGATCCTGATGGACTTAATCATGGCAACTGGAGAAAAGGTTTCGTCATAGTCAACACCTTGAATTTGTCGAAAACCCTTTGCAACCAATCTACCTTTATAAGTTTGCACATTGCCATCCATGTCGGTCTTTTTTCTTAAAGACCCACTTGCACCCTATGGGTTTTACCCCTTCGGGTGGTTCCACCAAAGTCCATACTTTGTTGGAGTACATGGATTCCATCTCGGATCTCATGGCTTCTAGCCATTTCTCAGAATCTGGTCCCTCCATAGCCTCTACGTAGGTAGTTGGATCATCATCTATGATCAGCTCTCCACCTTCCTGAGTTACAAGGTATCCTAACCTCTCAGGTTTAAGGCGAGTCCTACTAGATCTACGAGGTCCTTGTGTTACCTGAGGAGACTGAGATTCCACAAAACCTTGTGAATCTACATTTTCCTCTGGTACATCTATCGGTTCAATGTTCTCTTGTTGGGCTTGAACCTCTTCAAGCTCTATATTCCTCCCACTGTTTCCTTTGGAAATAAATTCCTTCTCTAGGAACACAGCATCCCTGGCAACAAACACTTTGTTGTCGGTAGGGTGGTATAGATAGTATCCCTTGGTCTCCTTGGGATATCCAACAAAGTAACATTTATCAGATTTGGGTCCAAGCTTATCAGGAAACATTTTCTTGACGTAAGCCCCACAACCCCAAATCTTCATAAAAGACAAATTGGGACGCTTCCCAGTCCATATCTCATATGGTGTCTTTTGAACCGATTTAGATGGTACACGGTTAAGTGTAAACGCGGCGGTTTCAAGAGCATAACCCCAGAAAGAAATTGGAAGATCAGCAAAACTCATCATAGATCGCACCATATCTAACAATGTGCGATTCCTTCTTTCAGACACACCATTGTACTGGGGTGTTCCAGGCGGAGTCCATTGTGATACAATACCACGGGCTCGCAGAAGGTCCTCAAACTCCTGGGTCAAGTATTCTCCACCTCGATCGGAACGAAGTGCCTTAATACTTTTACCAAGCTGGTTCTGTACTTCATTCATGAAATCCTTGAACCTTTCAAGGGTTTCTGACTTATGTTTCATCAGGTACACATAGCCATACCTACTGAAGTCATCAGTAAAGGTAATGAAGTACTGATACCCACCTCTGGCATTAGTTCTAAAAGGGCCACATACATCAGTATGTATGAGTCCTAATAGATCACTAGCTCTCTCACCTTTACCTGAAAAGGGAGTCTTGGTCATCTTGCCCAACAAACAAGATTCACATGTCTCTATTGATTCATAATCAAAAGAGTCTAGATAACCATCTTTATGGAGTCTAGAAATGCGCTTCTCATTTATGTGCCCTAGACGACAATGCTAGAGATATGTTTTGTTTGAGTCGTTGAGTTTTTGCTTTTTGGTGTTTACGTTGTATACACTTGTCTCCAAGTCTATCAAATATAGACCATAAGACATAGGGGCACTGCCATAAAAGATCCCATCTTTAGAAATGGAACACTTTCCATTCTTAATAAGAAATTCAAATCCATCTTTGTCCAAACAAGAGACGGAAATGATATTCCTATTTATGGCAGGTACATAATAGCAGTTCTTCAACTCTATTATTAGCCCACTTGGTAGAGTTAACTCATAGGTTCCTACGACACTGGCGGCAACTCTTGCCCCATTAGCAACTCGTAGTTCAACCTCGCCTTTCCTGAAAGGCCTACTTCTCTTAAGATCCTTCACATTTGAACAAATGTGAGATCCGCATCCAGTATCAAGTACCCATGATGAAGAAGTAGTAAAGTTAATCTCTATTATGTATACACCAGAAGTAGAGATCTCTATCTCCGACTTCTTCTTCCATTGTTCCTTCCATCCTCTCCATGTAGAAGAAATTGGTTTGGCAAGAGAACACTTCTCTCCCTTACCTATTTTCTTCTTCACCAACGCATTAAGCGTACATAGAGTGGATTCTAAGGCTCCTGGTATATCTGGATTGTGCAGAACACTTCTCACAGTCCTCAACCAGTTATGGAATTTATTCTCAATTAATTTGCCCATTTTAAAAGATGATTCTTTTGCCTTTCTACAAGAGAAAATTTGCATTTGTCAAAACCTTTTTGATTTGATTTGAATAAAATTTGACGATAGTTAATTCGGCCTTTAATTAATTACCGCTCCCACTATTTTGACTCAAATTGATAGCCCTCACCATCAATTCGGAAGATTGCAGCGTGCAATCTTCTAGTGGGTCAAGATCCTAGAATCCTCTAAGCCATGGACCAGCTTTGGCTGTCACCCACAACTCAGATCTTCCGGGTAGGCAACTCTTTCCAATTGCATCATATGCAACTCTTGATGAATGAACATGCACAACACCTTGCCATGAACATTCCGTGCCTCTGGGCTTAGACGCTCTAAGAATCACCAGTTAAGTCTAACCCAAAAGCCGACACGGTAAACATGCACCCTGCTTTGGGAGAACCTACATGTCGACCCTTCACACTTCCACAAGATTGACGGCGCACCACGCTTTGGCGTAACCTACGCTTGGTCGATCAAGTTTGCCATGTGTGTCGCTAATGGAAGGCGTATAAGACTTAATATTTAATGAGGGATTTGGTTTTTATATACATATACATATCCAATCACCACAATATATAGTACGTATCATATACATGCTATATCCCACAGAAAACATGCATAAACGATAAAAGCAATGATTATGGCCATCCTATTTGTGATTCCTCGAGCCAAGAGGAATCACGGTCATCTAGGTCTACATCACATGCAACCTTTACAAGATGAAATCTGTGCCTGCCTTTCTGGGTTTGATCAGCTCATCTCCATGACTGATCGGCTCGCCATTAGGTTGGTTGCTCGGGTGCCACCAGCCGATCGACTGGCGCCTCCAGCCGATCGGTTCACCGGTCATCGTGCATCTCCTCAGGTCGCCACCCGCTCATCTCGTTCCTCGAACCGGCCGTCAGGATCACCAACCGATCGGTTCATTCCTTGAACCGATCGTCTTCAGGTTGTCCGCCATTCTTTGACATAACAGGAAATAAAATCTATCCTATTTACAATTGAATTGAGAAACCCCGAGTTACATTCGGGGGGAGCAAAGGTAGAAAAGAATTCTCGAATTATTTCGAGTTACATCAGGAATATGAGAAAGGGAATTGGTGCACAGACCGAGATGCAAGGAACCACACAAACAACCACACATAGATATAGGGTTTTAAAGGCCATAATCATGCTACACATCCACCACAAAACTCGTTTAAGGGCGACGCGTATCGAGTGCATTAATATTACATATCATATATGTATATTAGGGATTTGTGGATTGGACATGTATAAAGCCGATATTATTCGCATCGCATGCAATAAATAAAGGCGACAAACCAAAATCGATCACATCGATAATCCTAAAATATAGAGAGGTTGACATGGCTCTGATACCACTGTTGGGTTTTAGAGGAGGCAGAGAAGCAGCGGAAACAAAAAAAATTTTCTCCCCAAACTCGGAACAAAAGGAATCGCGTCAACATCTATATAATAGGAAAGATGGTTTGTTAATCATGCCTTGTCCCGAGGCTTGCTCGGCGACAATACCACGCGCTTTGCGCAGCTTTCACCTCCGGTCTTGGACGATGTCTGTGCAGCTCCTGGTCGCACCGGGACTGAAGACTCCTCCTCCTACCAGACTGTCGGATGACAGTTGTTCTCCTAAGCGACAGTGACCTCCCGCCTCTGAAGTAGTCCACACAGACCACCCGGAACTCCACTCTCCTTGTCCCACAAGGAAGTGGAAGGAGTCGCACCCTCCTGTTGACGTACTAGTCGCCAACACACTCTCCTGCTGTCAATTGCAACTGCAGTTGTCCTTCCCTGGCTGCACCTCACTTTGCGGGAAGCACTTGCTCGAGCTCTCTCTCGGTTACCAAAACCAGAGAAAATGACAACTTTGCAGAGCAATCAACTTGCACTGAGTTGTACTTTGAGAAGCCCCCAATACCCCTATATATATAGGCGGGTCATGGGACAGGGTTCTCTGTGCCCAGCAATACGGGACTAAAGCAGGAGTAGAAGGGTTCGGAATTTTCCACAAAAAGCAACCATCTCGCAACCTGAACCGATCGGTTCACAAGTGAACCGGTCGGTTGGGGACCTGAACCGATCGGTTCATCACTGAACCGATCATTTGGGACCCTTGAACCGATCGATTCACTCATGAACCGGTCGGTTGGGGTTCCAGGTTGGTTCCCGATTGACTTTCCTTGTTTCTTTCCCAATTGGTATCCAATACCAACATTATTCCCAATCGAATTGGGCAATTGAAACGAAAGGAAAATTCTCACCAATCCTACTTTCCCAAGTTGCTCGATTGCACCAGTTGAACCGATCGGTTCAACACTTGAACCGGTCGTTTCACTCTGTGCATGAGCCGATCGGTTCAACAATTGAGCCGACCAGTTCAGCAACCTCAGCCAACCGGTTCATCACATGAACCGATCGGTTGGGAATGCAGATTGTGCAGAATCAGTCAAATGCGATTCAATCAATCCGATACTCCAATCAATGCGTCCAACACCTTGAACCATATGATATTGATCTATCGATCAATTGAGTGTTTAATTGAACTACTAAACTCCTTTAGTAATCAATCTAAACATTGCTTGTGGAAAAAACTCCTCTTCCAGGTTAAATCTTATGTGTGTGACCCTGCAGGTCCATTTCACGTTGGCAGTGAAAGTCCATAACACTTATGACTTCACAAGCAAAGAACGGTGCCTAGTCACACATCATTGCTACCCAAGTGAAAGTAGAAAGTTGGAGAACAACTTTCATCCTACAATCCGTGAATGGTGTTACAGTGAATGTATAATTCCTTTGTCACTGATATCCAGAATGAACTCGAGGCATGGAACAATCATCCTGTCAATGTTCATTCATTTCCTTGATCTCAGAGTAGACCGAGTGAGATGTGTATGACATCAATATCACATATTGATTCACATGTGCATGCGCATGCCTTTCTCAATCCTACTCATCAAGTGGCCAAGGATATCAAACTCCCTTAGGAGGGACAAATCCCATATCTATCACTCACCCCTCAAAATCCCCATGTGTCAAAGCCACCCAATCATCACCTTTGTAACAACCCATGTTTCAGGACTGCGTTTGATGATGTCAAAGTGTACCCAACAACATGTGTTGAGTGTAGTGATTTCAGGTCTAAGAATCACACTCACCACCATCACTGTGAGAGCTGACTGTGACTACCATGTCATGGTTCCATGTGTCACTCTCACGGTGGGTCTGTCCGGTACCTTGTTCTCTAACAAGTACCTATGTGCTTGGTTTGATATCACCATATCATGACTAATGAGATTCTGTCATCAACCAACACACAATCTAGTCTTTAGTGTTATTGATGTCTATGGTTATTTCCACAATAACAACCGACTAGGGACCAAACAAGAAAGAATACTCTTAGCATCCGTATGATCTCATCGTTTAGGTCCTCAACCCAAAAGCATACGTCATTGAGTAAAACAATCTTTAGACATCTATCATGTTACACCATCATCTCAGAAACAGTTTAAACATATAGATTGGAAATTGCCTTTATTATTATTCAAATCATTTACAAAGTATCCTATTACAATCATCATATGACTTGCTCTATGGGCATACATACCAACACAAACACCGGTTAATTAATAATGAGGCATCCTCTTCGTCATGTTAGCTTCATGATCCAAAAGCAACTAATGGAATGACTGAGCAGGATATATAGTGAAGAAACCTAGCATCTTTATATTTTACTTTATACGTACTTAGTACCTGAAAACGTGCACAAGCCACAACCGAACACGGACGGCAAGAACACTGGCAGCGACACTGAGAAAGCCATCCTCTCTTGGGTTGTTGAAGACCTCCACATGAAGATGACCATATCTTGAAGCAGGGTGTCACAGTATTCAAGCATTTCAATTACCCAAAAAAGCACAGCAGTGTCCTGATTAAAAAGGGCAATCTTCAACTGTAGCTGCGTTAGAAAGGAGCAGCTAATATCATCTTGAAAGGTGTATGAAACAAAAAACCAAACACTTGAAAGGTGTCCGGAAACTTCAGTTCATTGTCAATTTACTCAAATGGAAAAATCAATCAAACCATAAGAAAGGATCTTTAGATATACCTTTTTAAGGATGCTTTGGGGAAGATGATGATCTTAATCCTTTAAAAAATAATGGCTTGGCTGGTGGAAGGTGGGAGATGACAAGGTAGGAAAGGTAAAGTGGAGCTAAAGAAATCGTTTGTAGTCGTTGGAAGTGTGTCACTGCACTAGAACAAGTGTCGTTTGGACACCGTTTATCTTGGCAAGAACCAAAAATCTGAGCACATTGACCTGGGCGAGGAACAACGCCTGGAGCCAGTAGACGCCCGACTTGGGATCTCGGAGACGGACTGGAGCCAGTCGGGGAGCGGCGAGCTAGTAGTCGACGTGGGCGGCTTCGAGATGGAGCAGGTGGTGGCAGTCCGGTGAATGGAGTCGGCAACCTGGGCAAGGCCGAGGTGGAAAAAGTTTCCGAAGCATGTTGCGGGACGCAGGGCTGGGAACGGCAGCGAACAACGTTTGCTTTTAGGGCTGGCTGGGTAATGGGCATCGGGGGTTAGGATTAGGCTATTAGTATTTTTTAGATATGAGGACATGAGTTAATCGATCTCATATTCTCAGGCTCTGTCATTGATGGGATGTAAATGTTTTAGAATATATATTTCTAAGAAGTGCAATGTTAAAAATAGACCAAAACCTTCAGTGATTATAATGAAAAATGTGACTTAGACTGTATTAAACGCATCAAAAGGTGTAAGAAGCTTTCGCAGCAGAAAACTTACATGATTAATGTCAGAATAAACCTTTCGTCATTATTAAGTATACCAATTGCGGCAAATAAAAATTCTTGACGCCGTTTGTGTAGCAATTATGTCAAGATATTAAAGTGGTCGTGAAGCTTGACGTTAATACCCCGGTTTCTTGTAGTGATTACCCTAAGCAAGTTGAATCTAAGCAACTAGGCCAAGCAATTAACCAAATGAGAACAAGATGAACTACACTACTCTAGCAATGCAAGAAGCAATTAAGAGATAAACTAATCACTAGCAAGAACAAGAATCTAAGTTAACACTAAAGAGCAAAACTAAGCAATTAACTAGATTAAGCAAAAGCGACTAAACTAGACTAGCATGAACTAAGCAAGCAGAGCAAGTTGGGTTTTAACAAGATGACTAAGGTAGGTGGGCCGTTTGGGGGATGTGGTTTGATATTAGTTGGGGGTCTCAACATAGCAAGCAACCATCAAAATTATATCTAGATTACTAAACCAAACAACAAGGCAAGTGCTAGTAGAATATACCCTACACTACTAGTTGGGTAACTAGGGTTAGGTGTAATTCTAATAGGACTTGTCAAGTCTAGGCTTCTAGGGTAAGTGGAATTAGGTCAATTGAGATCCAAGGGTAGAGATGGGAGTAGAGATGAGTATATTTAACCTCATGCCACTAGCCATTCTAGCCTTTAGAAAACCCTAGGCAATTACACTAATCACACTTACACTAGATACTTAGATCTCACACTCACTTGTAGGAGGAGGGATGTATATGTAGGAACAAAGGGGGCTAGTTAGGGATCTACTAATTGGACCTAGGAGCCATTCTTAAGTTTGCCACACACACTCCAATTCCTCATAGAAGCTAAGTGTCATCAAACATCTCAAAGCAAGCAATTCATGTTATAAGCACAAACCACATGCAATAAAATAAGAAATGAGATAGAAGCAAGAGACAATCATCATAGATAAAAATTATGTTCATTACAAGGTATTTTCCCCCAACATGGTATCAAAGTCACATTTTAACCCCAAACAACCCACCACTAGGGGCTTAGCTACACATAGTCAAAGAAATAGCAAAAGAAAGGGGTAGAAGGGGAAGAAACTCCATGGAGCTCGAGGAAGTAGCCTTCTTCTTCACCTCCTTGCTGCTGGGGACGTCCTCTCTCCTCCAAGGGTGCAGGTGAGCATGAAGATTTGGGGGATTATGGAGGACAACCTAGAAAACTAGGTCTCCAAGTTGGAATGGAGGTGGAAATGGTGGATGGGGAGCACAAATGCAAAGGAAATGCACTAGATGCTCAAGGAGGAGTGGTGGAGGCTAGGAGAAGCTGTAGAGGAGCTAACCTTCATGCCCCATCTTCCACCTATATATATATATAGGTGGTGTGGAAGCAGTAGGGTATGTAGGGGTAGGATAGGAAAATCCGTGTAAAAATATAGTAGGGTTGGTTGGTCACCACGGCCGTGTTGATGTGCCATGACCATGGTGAGGGTAGTATGGGACAGTCGTGGAGTAGGGATACGTGCGTGGTATGGAGAGGGTGGTGAAAAGGCTAAGTAGAAGGTGGCCACGGCTGTGGTGGAGTGCCACGGTCGTGGTGGGTGAGCAACACCACGGCCATGTTGAGTAACACGACCGTTTTGGAGGAGGAGGATGTGATCTTGGAGCAGTAGCACGAGCGAGTTGGTCTTCAGTGGACACGGTCGTGGCAGACGGCCACGGTCGTGGCGATTTGGGGGAAATTCCCTGTTGAAATGTTGATTCTTCATCATAAATGGCACGACTGTGGGGGGTGCCCACGACCGTCTTTCACTCTTCTGACCATGACCGTGTGGATTGCCACGACCGTGGTGTCTTCAACGGGCCGCGGCCGTGCTGGTGGCTACGGCCGTGGGAATCTCAGAGCAAAATGCTGTTGAACTTGTCAATTCTTTGCCAAAAAATAGGACCGCGGGGTTGTGCCCACGACCGTGTTGGGGTCTGCATCAGTTGATTGTCTTTCAAACTTCATCATTTATCGATATCTTTTCTTGATGAAGACTGTTGGCCATTGGAGGTAGGTTGAGGGAGATTTTGGGGTCTTCTTTGGACCCCTCCATGAATGGAGGAATCCTAGGACTCCTTCCTTCTCTCTCGTCCATCCAAAGTATGGTCCAAGTACCTGAAAATAATGCAAAGAACATCCATAAGTGCATTTGGCAATGATAAACATATTAGGGGAAATAGCTTGCAATCTACTTTGTTAGATGTGATAAATGTACAAAAAGGCACAATATGGATCCCTAAAATAGGGCTAAATCACCACCCCAAATTTAAAACATACTTGTCCTCAAGTATGCTCCAACTCAATCTCTATTTTCAGGTTCTTTTCAACAAAACAAATGGCAAATGCATAGCAACAAATAATTATTGAATACATGGTCTTGGGAGTGGCTAAGTGCATGTGCTTCACCTCTCTTCTCTCCTCTTTCGCAAACCATTCATGAACTGAGAACTGGGCATACAAACTTCAAATATAAAACATAGAAACACAAGTTGTCCATTTGTCCTACATGTCATTATGGGTAAACCGTTTCAAGTTGGTGTTAATCAAAGATGACTAGGAGTATTGTTTCACTTTCACGCGTTCACTCATACTTCAAACCACACTAGATGACCCACTTGGCTGCGGAAAAGGACAAAATGAGCTAGGTTTGATGTTTCCTAGCTCAATGGATATGAAAGTGGAAGAAAGGGTTGCGGTAAGATTCTTGGAGTGCTTTTACACACTCATCTTTTCTTTATTTGAATGCTCTTAAATAGGAGCATCCTTTTATTTTATTTTTGCTTTTCTTTTTCTTTTCTTTTTCTTTGCCCTTGGTGTAGATATGGCATATGGTGGATAGAGTGAAGAGGGGAGGTTGAGATGTGACCACCCCAAACTTTTGGGGGTGGCCACGACTGCTATGTGCACTTTGACATCTTTTCATGAGGCGAAGAGGTATGAAGGTGGTGAAAGAATAGTCGGATCAAAGAGGGGTCATTAGTGTAGTTTCCAACATAAGATTTCCTGCATGAAATCTAATCCAATACTTTGCTAAATGATATCACACCACACGATAGAACAACATAACATTCACATTTCTACCAAGTGATTCCATAGGCTTTAAGCGCTTGTAGCTTGCTCAATTCATGATTCAACCAAAACATTCACAAACTTAAGAGAGGTGGTGTGCATGTAAAAAGTCAACAAACAAAACCATATAGCAATAAGATCTAAGAAAGTAGCATGCATTTGTCAAAAGGATTAAAACATTTCATTTCAAATAGTGGAGATTAAGTCAAAACACACTTTTTGGGCAAGAACGTTCAAGTTTGGGAAAAATTGGCCAAAATGGTGTCAACTTGCATTAAATCACATCTAAACCTATATTATTGAACTCAAAATAGTAAACAAGCAAATCCTAGCTAAAACATGCAAAAGTTACCAAAAATCTACATGATATGCAATGCATGGCAAAAAGAGCAAAATTTTGAAAATTATGCAAAAATGGAAGGAATGTAAACTACATGGCATGCAATGATGCAAAGCAGTAAAGAACATCCACACTAGATAGATCAAAAGAAAACAAAGATCATGTCAGACAGGAAATCAAAATGAGAGAAAGAGATAGGTGGTGCATACTGCCCTACCACCCCAAACTTTTGAATCATGTTGTCCTCAACATGAAACTAAAGCTTAGGGATAGTAGGGTGAAGATCATGGCTGGTGCAGAGCGTCAGAATGCAGGTCACCCTACTGTGGCTAGTGGTCGACCCTCGCCATGATCGTTCTGCCCTCATGTGGCCACACCCGTGGTGGACACCACGACCGTGGCCATTCATGTACAAAATTGACAGTGTTACTGTAACTTCCTCAAACTTTTGCAATTAAATCACCACGGCCGTGTGGCATGCACCACGACCGCGGTGAGCCTTCTTTCTATACTTTGTCAACTCCTACTCAAAAATTTGAAATTCTTACAAGAACTTTAATTTATTGCCACATTTTATTTTGCAACCAAGCCTTGATCTTTCCTTGTCTCTCTCTTCAACCTATCTCATCTGCATTTCATTAAAACCAAAATAAAAACTATCAAGCACAAGTGTGTGTTTGTGTTTAGGTTTGTGTAAAATAAAATGCAAAAGTATCAAAAAGGAAGGTTCGAGAATCTCAAACCATGTGGGTTGCCTCCCACTAGTGCTAAATTTTACACCTTCAGCCGGGCTTATTGATTCTTCACTTCTTTCACTTCTTTGGGATCCTCAAGGCATCCTTGTAGTATATTTCTTTCCCATCCGCTTCTAAACACATTTCTTCTTCGGACTGTTGCTCTTATACAAGCATAATAATATCAAAACTTTGATTGACCTTGTCCGGGCCTACTTCAACAACTGGTTTCAATCTTTGTTCGTTAATGGAAAACTCTTCCGCACCTTCTTTCTCACATATCACAACAGCCCCAGATGGGTACACTTTCTTAATAAGATAAGGACCTTCCCATCTAGATCGGAGTTTTCTGGAAAATAATTTCATTTTTGAGTTGTACAACCATACCCACTTGCCGGGATCAAATTCCTTCTTTCTAATCATCTTATCATGAAGGAACTTGGTTCTTTCCTTATAGCTCTTGGACATGTCATACGCCTCATGGCACATTTCCTCCAAATAATTGAGTTGAAATTTCCTCTTCATTCCGGCATTTTCTCCATCAAGATCCATAGTCTTCAAAGCCCATAATTCCTTGTGACGCTTCGACCTCCGTGCCATCTCTAATGACCCCGAAGACCGGAGAGTCACCCTCGGTAAACCACTCTTAACTTTTTCTTTTCTTGATCACTTAGATTAACTTAAATGAAAACCATAAAACTTGAATAGCATCAAATTATAATAAAACTACGGAAGTGACTTTCCATTAATCTTATTAAGAAGAAAAAAACAAGTTTACATGACAGATTACATTTCTCATGCAGACTATAAAACATAGCAATTAATTGAAAACTAACTACATATTTCACCACATTCTCTCTCTAACCCACCGCATGACCAAGGACCGAGGGGAAAGGACTAAGAGACCACTAACTAACTATGAACTACCTTCTATGTACTCAGATGATACTATCCTTCAGCCTCCTCATGCTGACGTTGACCTAAAAAATGTTTTAGTAGGTTGGTGAGCTACTGGCTCAGTGAATAGAATTTCACCCAACCATCACAGATAACTCATTTATGTTTATTATTTGGAATAATATGCAAGAAATACTACACTGAGTAGGTCTAAGAAATATAATTTTAACAGCAGAAGATGTTAACATTTCATTATGATAACAATTGATGCAAAGCTGTAGATACAATTAATTAATAGAAAATACTTAAAGAACTACTGCTGTGAAGATAACTCATATCTTTGTTAACTCTCAAACTTAAAAAAACTCTATGAACCTATATGAACATATTTTATCTTATGCCCTGATCATATGCAGTGTACTCTACATATGAAGACTCATAGCGAACTATGATCCCACGTACAAGACTTAGCTGACACCCCACGATAGCTAAGTTTGACTGATGTCCTGGTCTGCTACGTGAACTCTGGCTCTCTAACCTCGACATCCTATGGTGCCGTAAACTGGACTCCTCCTCTAGCTGAATACACAGGCAGAGGGTCTGAGACGCTCTATGGGCCTCAACTTGGTACGCTCTATGGGTACCTCTGGGTTATCACTGGGATGTCCGGTTCATGTTGGGTAACCTATTTTCTCTTAGAAGACTTCCTCAAGGGCTTCGTCTCCCCACACGCTCTGTGGGTGCGTTCTGACCCCCGTATACTGGATGCACCACCAGGGTAGGTCATTTCACCCCTAAGGCACAAACCTCTCAAAGGGGTTCTACGGTGTCAGGGCCTTTAATCTAATATTTTATTATTCTAGAAAAGCTCTAACTACATTGCAATCTCTCTCTTACTTGTTCTGGACTTTGGTATCTCTATGGTACCTCATCTATTTGATCACAGTTCAAATCACAATACGATATCTCTCTAGAACTGACAGAGAAGTATACTCAAAACCATTGTAAATTCTGAGTAATCCTTATATCATGCATGCAGGCAAATTTAAAATTCATAAATAACCCAAACTCATGTCAATTTGGCACATACATACTGAATTCATGCAATTGAACATCTTATTGCACTGATAAGAGTAATTACTTCACATATGAGAAATCATCCGTAACATTTATCAATTATCTAAAATTTCTCAAAGAACGTGCACATTAACCCTAATCCTGGTTTGTGCATCATATAACTCAATTAAGAGTTACGTATCATAACACGAATTATTAATAATACTTGAGAATTTTTAGTAATATCTCAGAGAAATGGGCCAATTCATGTAAATGTTAATTCACACACATTAACATATCAGGAAGCATGCAACTAGGGTTTTATTGCATATTTTTATGTTATCGTACTTTCTTTGAAATCGTACATCTGATAATTTACAAAATCTGTATTTCCTGGGTTTATACCCAAACTGTACCATTATCGGTCGTGTATTACTAATTTCAACATTCACACTTAGCAATTTAGGTTTCGATGAACCATGTAAATTCACTGGTCCAATCCAAACTGATCAGATGCTAAACTAGATCATATAAAAGCTTAAAGAAGCAATTTATGAAATAAAAAGTTGGGCAATGCCAAATACTACCCAACGCCTGATAAATGCTGTTATCAGTGAAAAACGCGCAATTTATCAAAAATTTCCGATTTGTAGAGTTAAATATTATATAGTGAGTGAAATCCTACTCACAACGATTCGGGATGTCCAGATTCATCTGAAAATGCGTCCAGATCCTCTTTCCGGGTGAATTTTGGTTGTCTTCAACCTTTGGATAAGCCCAAATTGAACCTACTTCACGTAAGCAGCTCAAGCTTGCACAGGTTGAAGAAGAAACCTTGGCTAGGGGCTGAATCGAAGGCTAGGGCTTCAGATTTCTATCTAGACCTCTTGGCTGAACTCCAAGTGCAGCAGCAGCTTGGCCGCAGCCGTGCTGAATGACCACCCTTACGGCAGGTGTAGATGTGGTTGGAGGAGGAAGAAGAAGGGAAGAGGAAGAGGGAAGGTAGAGGAAGGTGGGGCACATCTAGATCGGGGCTAAGGGCCAGAGAATCGCCCCTCAGATCGCCTCTTTGCTGCTGCAAATCACGCAGCTACAATACACCACCCAAAGAAAGTGATCGCTAGAAGAAGATAAGGGAGAAAGAAAAGAAAAAGGAAATATAAAGCTAAAACTTGGAAAAATTGCAAATTCGACCTTGAAAACTGAAATCGTCGTATCTTTTGCCTCATCGGTCCAAATCAAATGATTTCTTTTGCAACTTTTAAAGTGAGAGATCCACTACAACCTCAAGGCATAAAACATGTTATTTCTCTTATCTCAGCTAATCAAAACACTAATTGCATCTTAAGCACTTAGCTTAGCTTAATTAACTTGATGATGCACTAATCACCACATGAGCACTAAACTGATATCGATTAACTTAATGATGTTGTTACCATTATACTTATTGGTTAGCTTTAAAACGGGTCATATTATGTTGCATTTCCACCGATAAGTGGCAACTTTTCCCGTAGACGAGCTTGAATGGTGTAGTGACAATCAGCGCTTTGAATGCAGTCCAGTAGGCCCATAAAGCTTCATTAAGATGGAGTGACCAATATTTACGATCCGGCCTCACTATTTTCTCTAAAATAAGCTTTATCTCCTGATTGGCCAACTCAACTTGGCCACTAGTTTGAGGATGATAAGGAGTGGCTACTCGGTGGTTTACTCCATGCTTCTTAAGAAACCCCTCAAAAGTGCGGTGAATGAAGTGACTTCTGTCGTCACTTATCATGGATCTTGGAATGCCAAAATGGCTGAATATGTTCGATTTCACAAAGTCACACACCACCTTGTGGTCATTAGTCTGGGTTGCAATAACTTCTATCCACTTTGATACATAATTCACGGTGAACAAAATGTAGACATACCCAAAGGACGGTGGTAAAGGACCCATTAAGTCAATCCCCCATAATCAAACACCTCTACCACAAGAATGGGTGATAGTGACATCATGTCCCTTTTTGAGATGGTGCCCACTTTTTGGCACTTCAAGCAAATTTTGCAAAATTCATGTGAATCTTTAAACAAGGATGGCCAATAAAGTCCACATTGAAGAACCTTTGCAGCAATGTATTTTCCTCCAAAATGGCCTCCACATATCCCAGAATGGAACATGGAGAGGATGTCTTGCTGTTCTATTTCCAGAACACATCTCCTTATGAGCTGATCGGGGAAATATTTGAAGAGGTGAGGGTCATCCCTAGCATAATTCTTGACCACAGAAAACAACCTTTTGCTTTCCTCCTTTGTCCATGTGTTAGGTATCCTCCCACTAGCCAAGAAATTGGCTATGTGTTGATACCACGACCTTTGAGTGGATGAAAGAAGGAAGAGTTGTTCATGTGGCATCATTTCTTTGATTTGGTTTGTATCATCAAAGGGGTAGTCAATTCGGAAGAGATGGTCAACAACACCATTTTCCACTCCCTTCTTATCTACAATCTCCACATCAAACTCTTGAAGCAATAGAATCCATTTAATCAACCTTGGTTTCGAATCTTTCTTTGACATGAGGTACTTTAGTGCAGCGTGGCCCGTGTATATCACTACTTTGTTTTGCAAAAGATATGATTGGAATTTGTCAAGAGCAAAGATGACAGCAAGCAACTCTTTCTCGGTCATCGTGTAGTTTCTTTGTGCTTCGTCTAAAGTCTTGCTCACATAATAGATAGCATTAGGAATACAGACAACTCTTTGGCCCAGCACAACCCCCACTGCCATGTCGGATGCATCAGTCATAATCTCGAATGGGAAAGAGAAATCCGAGGGCTACATGATCAGAGCAGAAACAAGTCTTTCCTTCAAGTGATTGAAAACTTCAATACACTTGTTATCAAAATGAAATTCGACATCCTTTTCAAGTAAGTGACATCTTGATGAAGAGGCAAATGAAACTGACATGTCCCAAGAAAGACCAAACATGTCTTATGGTGGAAGGAATGGTGAGAGTAGAAATGAGGCCCACTTTCGCCTTGCCAACTTCAATCCCATCCTTTGAAACTCGGTGACCCAAGACTATGCCTTCGGGTACCATGAAGTGATTCTTTTACCAAGATATAACTAGGCAAACCTTCACACATCTCTCAAGAATAGTGTCCAAATGTAGCAAGCACTAATCAAATGTCTTACCAAAAACTGAGAAATCATCCATTAACACTTCCAATGACAAATCAAGCATATCTATAAAGATCGAGGTCACAAATCTCTCAAATGTAGATGGGGCATTACAAAACCCAAATGGCATTCTCCGGTAGGCAAAGGTGCCACTCAGGCAAGTGAATGTCATCTTCTCTTGATATGTAGGATGCACGACAATTTGGAAATATCCAAAATATCCATCAAGGAAACAATAGAAGCTTTGCCCCGCTAGCCTCTCCATAATCTGGTCAAGAAATGGGAGGGGATAGTGGTCCTTCTTTGTCTTTTCATTAAGCTTCTGATAATCAACACACATTCTCCCCTTGGATTGTTCTCTTACTGGCACCATCTCACCATCTGCATTCTCGGCAACAGTGACCCCACCCTTCTTGGGTACAACTTGGATGGGGCTCACCCATGTACTATCAGAAATATGATAGATGATTCTAGCATCAAGCAATTTTACAACTTCTTGGGTCACCACCTCTTTCAATTTTGGATTCAACCGCCTTTGCATTTGGCGGGTCGACCTTGCATCATCCTCTAGATAAATCCTGTGTACACAGATGGAGGGATCAATACCCCTCAGGGCATCTATAGACCATCCAATGGCTTGGATGTTCTTTTTCAAGACTTTCATCAATGCTTCCTCTTATTCTGGTGAGAGAATGGAAGAAATGATCACTGGGAGGGTGTCATTTTCCCCTAGAAAAGCATACTTCAAACCTTTTGGAAGTGCTTTCATCTCAAGAGTGGGTGGTTCTTCAAGAGAGTTCTTTATTGGTTCAGAGATAGAAGAAAAGTCTTCACTTGCAGCCACCAAGGCTAGCTCATTCTCTTCATCATCTTCCTCATCATCATCGAGGAACTCAATTATCGGCTCTAGACCTCTACCTTGAGTGGCAGTTTGAATCCACTTAGGTAGGCATTCCTCCACAATTTCATCTAGGCATTCAATGAGGTAGCAATCTTCTTCAGTTGCCCCTATCAACTCGGCCATGGCTGACGATTTAAAGATGTTCAATCGGATCTTCATGTGCATGAATGTCACATACATCGTATCGGTCCTCACATGAATAACCGCATCTGCCGTGGCTAGGAAAGGTCTCCCCAAGATGATAGGAACCCTCCTTGCGTCTTTTTCCATATCCAAGATAATGAAATCGGTAGGGAAGAAGGTGGACGTCTCATCATCAAGTCTTACAAGCATGTCATCCACACACCCTCTAGGCGTCTTTACCGATATGTCAACCAACTATAGAGTACAATGAGCTGGACTCAACTGCCCCATTTGTAGCTCTCCAAACACATCATACTGCATTAGGTTGACGCTAGAGCCCAAGTCTAGGAGATCTTGGTCTATGCGATGTGCCCCAATGTAGCACGAGATGATAGGAGCATCGAGATCTTTTCTTTTCCTTGGCATGGCATGCTGTAAGATCAAGCTCACTTGCTCAGTGAGCTTCACTTTCTTTGGGGTTCTCCCTGTGGTCTTCCTCTTGAAGGTGAATAGATCTTTCAAGAACTTAGCATAAGAAGGGATTTGCTTGACTGCATCAAGCAAAGGGATGTTGATTTTCACTTGTTTAAAGGTTTTAAGGATGTCTTTAGTGTGCTTATTTCTTCTCTTCTCAATAGAGGGCTCCTTAAGAGCTTTAGGAAACAGAGAAAGTTGGGACCCTAAACGGTCCATATCAGTAGTATCATCAACATGAATCACAGTATCAACACTCGCTATCATAGTATCAACATCTGGTATCACAATATCAACACTGGCTCTTGTCACAGTATCCTCAGGATGCGTATCAGTATCAACCTATCCAATCTCATTGTCACCTCTATAAAAAACAACAGTATGAGGGGGGTGATCCAATGTCTGACCACTCCTCAGAATAGTTACATCCTTCACATGCTCATGTGTAGTGGAAGAAGATTCTTTTGGAGGTGGTTGTGACTGTTGTAGTGGTGGTGGCCTTTGGTGAGGTGAATTTGGGTTTCAGAGGATGAATTGGGATTTTGGTTGTTGTGGAGGATGTTGTTGTTGTGGATGGGGGGTGGTATTGCAGGGGTGGCTGCTGGTATGAATGAGGTGGAGGTGGAGCATATTGGTAGTTAAGAGTTGCCTGTAGATGTGATGGAGCATAGGGGTTTGGCGGTGCTTGGTATGACTGCGGAGCATATGAACTTGGAGTGCCCCTAGGAAAGTAGCATCATTATTTGGGTTGGGCATTGACTGAGATGGAAGTCTTCCTTCTTCCCTCCTAGCAAGAGAGAGAGAAATATGATCCAATCTTTGCTCGAGGCAGTTGATGGATTGCCCATGTGATGTCACATCCTTCTTCACATCATCCAAACTTCTCAACCTTCCAAGCACCTCCTCTTCAAACTTTGAGCTGTAACATGGCCTTTGCTTCCCTTGTCCTTGTCCATCCTCATTCTGTTATTTCCAAGAAAAATTCAGATGATTCCTCCACTCGTAAGTGTAGGCGTTGGACATGGGGCCTTGGTTGTTGCAGTCACCAAAGGAGTGTAAAGCATTCACTTCCTCGTCCACAGAGTCGACTGCCATGGTGGGTTGTTTAGGAGAGCCACCGACTTGATTTTTCATCATTTGCATCATGTCCACCATCATTTTCATCATATCGGGGTCGGTAGTATTGTAGGTTGGAGTCACTGAGCAAGGTGGAGGGACGTAGCTTTGACTGTAGTGCCCCCCTTTTGTAGAAACATGATGGTGTGAGTTTTCAGCGAGATGTTCGAAGAAGCACCATGATTCTTCGGGCGGCTTTGCCATGAAAGTACCTCCACAGGAGGAATCGATGTTGTTTTGGATTTGCTCCTCAAGCTCGATGTAGAATGCTTAAACGAGTTGCCAAAAAGGCACTTCATGGTGAGGGAAGTCACAGAGCAGCTTTTAGAACCTCTCCCATGCCTTGTGGAAGGGTTCATTCTCCTTCTGAGCAAAAGAAGTGATGCACCTCCTCATGTAGGACAACTTTACAATAGGAAATAACTTTTTAAGGAATTCGTTTTTAACTTCATTCCATGTGACCAGCTATGGCTTTGACACGTACCACTCTTTAGATTTCTCTTTTAGGGAGAAAGGAAAGAGTGTCCTCCTGATGGAATCGTCAGTGGCGGGGGGGGTGGTGCGGAAGGTTGAGCACGTCTCTAGAAAAACATTAATGTGGTGATAGGGATTCTCATTCTCCATCCCATAGTAAGTAGGGAGGAGTCCTCAGAGTGTAGACGGGATGTAGAACTGTTGACCCGACATCTGGTCAACCAAGGTGGCGATGGGGAAGTTGTAGTTCCCCAGGGTGAAGTATTCGTGGAGCGGGTGGTGCTATGGTGGTTGAGCATCCGGGGGTGGGTTGTTTTCAGCCATCTCAGCCTCTCTGTGCTGGTTGCGGTGAGCTTGGCACCTCCTTCTACCAATCTCATGGTCGTACAACAACAAGTCGATACAAGTAGAATGCGTGCGGCGCATGCACAACTGTCACCTTCGCAATACACAAACAAACAACAAGTAGCAAACCAAGATGCAAAAGTAACACAAAGAATAAACAATAGCAATGGTGAGGGCAAAAGGAAAGGCTAAGATACACTATCTAACTAGGCCGAGCGCCTCTATCCCCAGCAACGACGCCAAAAAGCTTGGTGCGTCCCACTAGAGGTGCCACACACTAGCCGATTTGACTCGACTAGATGCGCCCCACGAGATCGAAACACACGGGAGGGAAAACTTTTGAAATTTGTATTAGCCCTAACCAAGTCGATCACAAAACTAAACAGGTTGCCCACAAGCGCACAAGGTACTATTGTAGTATAGGTGATTGGCAAGAAAAGGGGTCGATCCTCAGAGATAGAGGGGGCAATAGATCTAGGGTAGTGTTTGCTATGTTCCTAGTGAGGAGATTAGGGATTGAGGTTTTTAAAAGGTTTGGTTGTGATTACACTAAGCAAACAAGAAAGGAAAGGCAATATGGAAACTAAGTTATCAAAAAGCTAGATTACCCTAAGCAAGTTGAATCTATGCAACTAGGCCAAGAAATTAACCAAATGAGAGAAAGATGTACTACACTACTCTAGCAAGGCAAGAAGCAATTAAGAGCTAAACTAACCACTATCAAGAGCAAGAATCTAAGTTAACACTAAAGAGCAAAACTAAGCAATTAACTAGATTAAGCAAAAGCGACTAAACTAGACTAGCATGAACTAAGCAAGCATAGCAAGTGGGGTTTTAACAAGATGATTAATGTAGGTGGGCCATTTGGGGGATGTGGTATGATATTAGTTGGGGGTCTCAACATAGCAAGAAACCATCACAAATCTATCTAGATTACCAAACCAAACAACAAGGCAAGTGCTAGTAGAATATACCCTACACTACTAGTTGGGTAACTAGGGTTAGGTGTAATTCTAGTAGGACTTGTCAAGTATAGGTTTTTAGGGTAAGTGGTATTAGTTCAATTAAGAGACACGGGTAGAGATGGGAGTAGAGATGAGGATATTTGACCTCATGCCACTAGCCATTCTAGCCTTTAGGAAACCCTAGGCAATTACACTAATCACACATCACACTTACACTAGCTACTTAGATCTCACACTCACTTGTAGGAGGAGGGATGTATATGTAGGAACAAAGGGTGCTAGCTAGGTATCCACTAATTGGACCTAGAAGACATTCCTAAGATTGCCACATACACTCCAATTCCTCCTAGAAGTGAAGTGTCATCCAAATCTCAAAGCAAGCAATTGATATTATAAGCACAAACCACATGCAATAAAATAGGAAATGAGAGAGAAGTAAGAGACAATTATCATAGATAGAAATTATGTTCATTACAAGCTATTTTCCCCCAACATGGTATCAAAGTCACATTTTAACCCCAAACAACCCACCAATAGGGGCTTAGCTACACATGGTCAAAGAAATAGTAAAAGAAAGGGGTAGAAGAGGAATAAACTCCATGGAGCTTGGGAAAGTAGCCTTCTTCTTCACCTCCTTGCTACTGGGGACATCCTCTCTCCTCCAAGGGTGCAAGTGAGCATGAATATATGGGGGATTATGGAGGACAACCTAGAAAACTAGGTCTCCAAGGTGGAATGGAGGTGGAAATGGTGGATGGGGAGCACAAATGCAAAGGAAATGCACTAGATGCTTAAGGAGGAGTGGTGGAGGCTAGGAGCAGCTATAGAGGAGCTAACCTTCGTGCCCCAGCCGCTACCTATGTATATATAGGTGGTGGGGAAGCACTAGGGTAAGTAGGGGTAGGATAGGAAAATTAGTGTAAAAATATAGTAGGGTTGGTTGGTCATTACAGCCGTGTTGATGTGCCACGACCGTGGTGAGGGTAGTATGAGACAGTCGTGGAGTAGGGACACGAGCGTGGTATGGAAAGGGTGGTGAAAAGGCTAAGTAGAAGGTGGCCACGACTGTTACGGAGTGCCATAGGCGTGGTGGGTGAGCAGCACCACGGTCGTGTCGGGAAATACAACCATTTTGGAGGAGGAGGATGTGGTCGTGGAGCAGCAACACGAGTGAGTTGGTCTTCAGTGGCCACGATCATGGCAGACGGCCATGGTCGTGGCGATTTGGGGGAAATTCCCTGTTGAAACGTTGATTCTTCATCATAAATGGCACGGCCGTGGGGGGTGCCCACGACCGTCTTTCACTCTTCTGACCACGACCATGCGGATTGCCATGGCCGTGGTGTCTTCAACATGCCATGGCCGTGCTGGTGGCCACGACCCTGGGAATCTGGGAGCAAAACGTTGTTGAACTTGTCAATTCTTTGCCAAAAAAAACACGACCATGGGGTTGTGCCCACGGCCGTGTTGGGGTCTGCATCAGTTGATTGTCCTTCAAACTTCATCATTTATGGATGTATTTTCTTGATGACGACTCTTGGCCATTGGAGGTAGGTTGAGGGAGATGTTGGGGCCTTCTTTGGACCCCTCCATGAGTGGAGGAATCCTAGGACTCCTTTCTTCTCTCTCGTCCATCCAAATAATGGTCCAAGTACATGAAAATAACGTCCATAAGCGCATTTGGAAATGATAAACATATTAGGGGAAATATTGTGCAATCTACTTTGCTTAGATGTGATAAAAGTACAAAAGGCACAAGATGGAGCCCTAAAATAGGGCTAAATCAATACCTAAAGAAGAAGTACCTCTAATCCTCAAGGAGAGCCATGCCTCACCTTATGGAGGACACCACAGAGGGAAGAGTATGATAGGAAAGGTTCCACAATTAGGATTTTACTGGCCCACACTCTTCAAGGATGCTAGTCATTTATCAAAACATGCAATGAATGCCAACTCATAGGGAACATAAGCAGGAGAAATGAAATGCCAATGTCAGATTGGGTGGAAGTGGAATCTTAGATGTATGGGGAGTCGACTACATGGGGCCTTTTTTGTCGTCGAAAGGAAATCAGTACATTCTTGTTGATGTTGATTACATTTCCAAATGGGTTGATGCAATTGCTACCAAAACATGTGACTCCAAAGCAGTCATCAAGATTTTTGAGAAGACTATCTTCCCACACTTCGGAGTGCCATGCACTGTCATAAGTGATAGACAGTCACATTTTAGTGAGAAACAGTTTGAAGCTCTGCTATGGAACTATAGAGTGAAGCATAAGGTCGCAACACCATACCACCCCCAAAAATTAGGGCAAGTAGAGGTATCAAATAGGTAGATCAAACAAATTTTAGAAAAGACTGTCAGCCATATAAGAAAAGACTGTTCCATTAAACTGGATGATGTGCTCTGGGCATACCGCACAACATATAAAACCAATAGGTACGACACCTTATAAGTTGATTTACGGGAAGTCTTGCCATATACTAGTCGAACTTGAACACAAATCCCTATGGGCTATAAAGTTTTTGAACATAGATCTTGAAAAAGCTGGTCAGAAAAAGTTCCTTCAGCTCCAACCGCTTGAAGAGATGAGGCGACATGCCTATGAAAATGCAAGAATTTATAAACAGAGGAAGAAGGTCTGGCATGATGCCCACCTAAAGAACAAAGATGTGCATGAAGGAGACAAGGTCCTTTTGTTCAACTCTAGTATCAGGTTATTTCCTGAGAAGTTGAGAACCAGGTGGTTAGGTCCATTTTCTGTAGTGAAAATATACCCATCAGGGGTAATGGAGATAGTAGGAGAAAAGATGAGAACCTTCAAAGTAAATGGACAAAGAGTGAAAAGATACTATGAAGACCAAGCCTTTGTAAGAAGAACATAACTCAGTTTGGGGGAAGCCAACTCAGCAACAAATGGAATGAATGAGGAAGCAACTACACCCGTGAAAGGAGAATGAAGACAAGATGAAAGAGAAAGTCGAGCTAAAGACTTTAAACAAGCACTTTTTGGGAGGCAACCCAAGTTTTGGCTATTTTCTTTAGTTCATGTTTTTCTTTATCTCACACATTGGTATTATGAGCTATGTACCTCTTGTTTTCCTATATTTGTTTTTTTCCTTCTAAATATGGGTGTAAATATTTTATGGTATTTAACCTCTCTCTACCCAAGAGGGTTTGTTTGGAAGAACAAGTTTTGCTTTATTTGGTTTCATGTTATTTTGGTTTGGAAGGACCGCGGTCACAACATGAGCCTCGATCGAGGAGGGGAACACCGCGGTCACGATACCCTCTACTTGCAGCTATGTGTCGTGGTCACGACGTATGTAAAGAAGGACCAAGGCTACAGTCGCGACGATCCTCATGCCGTGGTCGTGGCCCCTAGGGTATATATACTTAAACCCTTCAAAACAAGGGTTCTTTTTCTTTCGCTCAAAATTCCTGAACTTTAAAAAAAAATCCTCAACGTGAGTGTACGAGATGATAAACGAGACCGATTCTGACCTCCGCTAATATAGCCATGCTTCTACCATTGCAAGCCCCTCCTGTTGCCGCTTTTGATGCCTTTTCATGCTGTTAACCTAAACTGAGTTATCAATCAGGCACTTTCCTCAACTACCATCGATTGTTAAATCACTGATCAAGGCCTTTGCATACGGTTAGCCATCTTTTTGTGCATTTGCTAGCTAATCAGCTCGATAATGCCGTGATAGCCACCACAAATCATACGCATTTAGCTCAGATACGCTCACTGACATCGTCCCTGCGTTCATGATTCTTGCGACACCATTTAACCTAGGTTAAGGTTTTGGGGTGCAATTCGATCGCAGAACCCCGTCACCTTGGCCTTAGCCGATGGCTTCTCGGGATATATTTTGGACCATTTGTTATCTCCAATCAAACAGTTGTTCCAGTGCCATGATCGTTGCACCCTATCCTTGGCCGCAGTCGTGATGTTCTTTAAGAATAAAAATTGGTGGAGTTACAACCGCGGTTGTGGTGCTTCTCGACTGTGGTTGAGGTACTCCATATTGCTTCATGGCTGCGGTCACGCCATCTCTCATTTTAGTGTAATCCACCATGATCACAACACCCCATGCCACGATCGTGGCATATCATTTCATTCAAGATTTGTGATGCCGCAATTGCAGCTCACCTCTTGCTTATGGCCGCGGTCACAGTCCTATGAAAAGATTTTTTTTTGAACGAAATATGTATGCACATGTATATATACATGATAATAAAATGAAATTGATGATGATTAATTAAAAGGTAATTTAATTGTGTTAACAATAAAATTAATGTGAAACTTTTGGAATGTTGACCTCAACTGAAGATACCTTGATGAAGAAGGCGACTTCATTGAAGGGGGTGGAAGAAATCCTCGAGAAGATTACAAATGCCCTAAAAGACAATCCAGACCTCTCCCCAATGAAGAGACTCAAGATACAATTGTTGAAAAAGAAGTATGGCTACATCCTGGCCTACAAGATGACAGAAGAGTCGGAGGAATCCCCTAGCACATCTAAGACAGAGACTTCAAAATACCATCCTTTAGAAACTGAGCTGAGGAAATTGGAGAAGAGGAAAGGCTGAACCCAAGGAAGCAAAAGGCAACAAAAAGAGGAAGGTAACAGATGCAGAGAAGATGAAGGGATAGGAGAAAGAAACAATCCATGAGGAGGTGGAAGAGAATAAGGAAGTGGCCCTAGACCAGAAGAGGCCAACTTTCATGTCAAGGGACTCTACACACCAATCACAGTTTGAATGGATATTGTAGGCCAATGGGTTTAGGCCTACCAGATACCTAGATGTAGAAGACTTCAAAAAGATGGGAGTCTATGATGGGGTAGTCAAATTCTTGGAAGGTGCAAATCTACATACCCTATGCACCTCCAAAGTCCCTTCACTAACATAACTGATGATGGAGTTCCTGTCATCCTTAGAGAAGTTCCCGGTCAGTGATGAGGAACACAAGAAGGGCGGTGGTGACTTCAAACTGGAAGTGAGGCTAGGGGGAAGTCTCACACAATCACAGAGGCCATGCTGGATACTATCTTCACAAGAACAACTGAGGAAGCACAAGCCTACTCCGCTGTGCCCAAAAAGAAGGAGACGATCGGGTACAACAACCATAGGATATGGGAAAAGATGCTAGGGGAGAAAGAACATAACTTCAAGAACTCCAAGGTGGCCCTCATCACATCGTGCTTCATCCGGGTGATGTAGAAGATAACTGCCAACACAATATTCACAAGGCCAGAGTCTAGGGGCGTGACGAAGGGAGACATGTTCATTATCTGGTCCATGCTGAATAAGAGGCTAATGAATATAGGTAGAGTTCTCATTGAACGGATGTCTGTAGCAGTGAGAGGGGAAGAAAGACAGATAAAAGAGTTCTGCATGAGAGGTCAAATCACTAAGATCGCATATTACTTCATAGATACATACCTATTGATGATGTACAAAAAGACGAAGGGGTACATGAAGATCGAGATAAAGTCACTCATCAACATGGGGATCTTGACGCAGAAGGGAAACAAGTTCTTCTACAAATAAAGCTGCTCCAAGATGCTCCTCCCCCTCCTAGAAATGGTGTCCTATAACGCCCACAAGATGCGGCCCTCTCAAGAAGATATTGACAAGATGTGTTCGGGGGCCATCCACACTACAACATACCAGTCATCTACTGCTAGTGAAAAGGGAGGCAGAACTAAATCTCTAGAGATAGAGATAAAGAAACCAGAGGAAAGAAAGAAGCTGGCAATAAGAAAGAAAAAGAAGATAACTAAAAAAACTGTCGCCCTGAGCCCGCCCTCTCTACGCTTCCCAATCGAGATGACAAAAAGTGAGGGGCATCAACCTAAAGTCACAATATTAGAATAAACTGGCCATGCACGCCTTGAAGCTACCACAACAGAACAACATGTACAGGACGAAAAAGAAACCAACCAAAGATGGGAGGACTCTGAGGCTGTACCGGATCCCATGATCCAATAAGAGATCCGACAAATGTCAGGACATCCAGAGAAGAGCATCCCCAACCCAGCCATACCAACTCCCCAACCGAAGGAGCCAAGAGCATACACCATACTTGTGGACCCGCAAAAACACTGCATGCACACATTCGGTGATGTATTGGGCAACAAGTTTGATGTCATGTGGCAACACATGCATCAAACTTCTGAATTAAATGTAAATATTACCTCTGCCCTGTGTATGCTAACTACATAGGTACAAACATTAAACAAAAGGACTGAAGTGCTTCCCCAATCCATGCAAGGGGTGATCAGCACCCATAACGTGCTAATGGGGGCACTAAAGACTCTCACTGAGGAGATGGTGGACTATAGGAAGGAGAGGGATGCCATGCGGGCAAATAAGGAGATGATGAGAAAAGGGTACGAGGAAGCGCTGGATGACCTCAAGAAGGAGCATCAATGTTTAGATGAAGAATGCCGTCAACTAGAAGCCAAACGAAAAGAAATTGATAGCTGGCGGTAGAGAAAGATGACCAAGCATCTGACGAGCCCTTCAACATCGCATGCTTCCTCGAGCCCTTCGAGCCCCGACAAAGATAACGAAGATGAGGGGGGAACCAGTGCATGAGCAACATCAAAGGAAGAAAGTGCCAACATAATAGCTTCTCTGATGGATGAACCACATGCAAAAGAAGCACTGCCACAATCAGACACTCAACAAGACAATGAGATAAAGAAAACTAACACGTTGTCAAAGGGGTTTTGATCTGAACAACAACCCAGATGAAGACAAAGCTACACCATAAGATCCCACACAGGTCATCGTAGCCAGAGTAGAGAGCATAGCGACAGAAGATCTCACGTCATGAGAAATCAGGGTCTAAACAAGTTCTTAGATGACCTGACATTCAGGATGGACATCTGCACTGACTTTTTGAAAGATCAGGAGCATTATGATTAAGATGACTCCTTCTATGACGGAAAAATGACTATGACGTTAGCCACACTAAATGCTACAGAGCTGGAGCAATCGACAGAAGTGAGTCATCCAACAAAAGACGTAGAAGTAGAGATGTCCCCAAAAAGGCGAAGGCAATGCGATAACCCAAACACTGACTGAAACAAGGGTTCGACCTCCTATAGTAGAAGCACCACCCGTAGAAGCATAAGTAGTGGAAGAAAGTACCTCAAAAGATGAGGAAGGTGGGGTCACTACTTTTTTTGCAAATGAGCCGGTTAGGAAGTAGAATTAGGTGTGGTTCCTCCTCTGCCCTACAAGATGGTGGGTATGGACATGACTACATTATCAAGGACAACATGCAGAGATGTCCATATCCTTTCCGATATATCGGATGACAACCTGCCCGGAGGTGACATTATCTATCACAAAAAGGGCATGTCACTCAATAGAGATCACTTCAGAGGGATTTTCCAGATAAGAGCACGCATACACAAGAAGCTATTTAAAATGTTGTGTGCCACCCTCCTTGAATAATTCCTACACCCTAATAAAGTACAACTTGTTTTCAATGACACCCCACATATAGGAAGGCCCCTTTATGAAGACAATAATAAATCTGTTGATGTGATCGATCTACAACGCATAGTGAGCAGGGAAGAAACTAGATTTGTAGTCCTACCCATAAGGACTGTGAAGCATTGACACTAATTGTCGTCAACTTATATGAAAGACAAACAATGATATTTCTGAATTATACGACACCTCCCTAATATACAAGAACAAGGAAGCAGAAGATATCCTGAAGATGCCACTACGTCTGTAAAGAGTTATACAATATGTAGACAAAAGACACAAGGGGATGCGGAAGCAGTTCTCCATATGCAAGAAGGTTCCCCAGGAAAAGGTTGGAACAGGGGACTACACCTTCATCGTGCTAAGGGTGATGGAAGCCATCAATAATTACGTCCTACTGGAAGATCTCTACACATAATATCTACATGGACTACGCGGTATGTACACAATGGAGGTCATCTACGACCACCACTTCTTCAACGACCCGACGATGCCTTTAGAAGCAGTACCACGAAGGCTCCACCAAGTAATCCCCCTCCTAGAAAAGAAGACATGGAGGGAAGAACTCAAAACATTGTGGATCGACCCTACAGATCCAACCAGAGCAGCAACTTAGAAAGAGTGCTGGACAACTAATACTGGTGCGATTGTAGAAAGAAAACTAGAATCTAAGCCAGAGTAGCCTCCAGTGGTAGAAGATAAAGAAGATCAACCTCTACTGGGCCAGCGAGAAGAAGGAAAGATTGAAGAAGAAGATCTGCCCGACAATAAACCAGACGTGCCGGCTGGAGAAATAATACCAACCTTCAAGTATTTTGATAGATAGAGCTGCATGAGCCTATCTTTAGAATCCCTCAATGCAATAGTGAAATCCTTGAAGGAAGATGACGCATCAGAAGAGGCAATCTTTGAAAGGGATGGCATCTGCGTGCTGAAAGATGACATTAGAGATACATTGAAAATAGGAGGGTACCACTCAGTCAGCACCATGTCTTCTTATCAATCTCTACTTAATGACAACATGGCAAATGTGCACATGGCGTATTTTCTTTTGGTGGATGACATCCTAGAGATAAGAGACCAGGTGAAAAGGAATGCCTGCAATAATGTCTAGCAATGTCTCTCCCAGAATACATCTTCCTACCGATACTTCATGACAACCATTAGACTTTGCTGATAGTCAATATAATCAAAAGGACTGTGATATTATACAACAACTCAGACACAACCTTCGCCCTGAACAAGAAAACAAAATATGACTACTGCAAAGACACCTACATAAGAGAAGGTAGTCACATGTGTAGAGGTGATTGTCGAGATGCTAAAGAGTCACGACAAGGGATACAAGCATAAAGAAGGCAAATAGTTCAAGAAGATGCAGTTTTGTCACGGGAGCCCTCAACAGGTGCCTCTATCAAATGACTGCAGCTTCTACTCTCTAGCCTGGATGGAGGCCCTAGCCACTTTGAATATGAAGGTGGAAGGAATCCAATATGAGAAGTACCACCCACTACATGGAGTGTATGCTAGCATGCTCCTCGAGTCAAAGTGGGCCACCAAAACAACTTAGCAGAAATAAAGCAAGCCTATATATACACCTAATTCTAATTTTGACACCCAGAGTAGGGGTGAATGATAAGTTTGGGAGAGGAGTCATAAACAGGCATGAGAGGTACAATTCCATCCCAAAAATTTGCAAAAATTTGAAAAATATTTTCACTTGTACATAATTTAGTTCCCGCCAAACTAATTTTGCAAAAATGTATGCTTTAAAGAATTTTGTTATAAGTCATAGTTTTGTGTAGTTACCTTTAAGTTCACCTAATCCCTTGCTAAAGGCTATAGTGATATCATTTCTAGAGAGGGAGGAATATATGAGCAACAAATGCATATAAAAGAAAAACAAGAAGCATAACAATGCAGTTTTATCTCATTCTTACAATAAGACGTTGTGTGTGTAACAATTCATGGAGTTTTGCAATGCCACTAAAAATCCTAGAGATGATGAATCTCTAGGTTTAGCCTTGCTTGTACTATGGTAAGATCTCCACCCACGTGTGCTAGGACATGCGGAAGTCTTATCGTAGTATAGTTTAAGGGTCGAATCCTCGGGACAACGGTCTTGATTAGAATTAATCAAGATGGAAAACGTTTTAGTCGTACCTAATTACTTAACGATTGATATTTAGATCGAAAGTTTGATTTGGTTGTTTAAACTAAGTGCGAGGAAAGTAAAAGCAAGAAAGTAGAAATGAGGGTTGTAAACAATTATTAAAAACCACTAGGATGTTATCGGGTTTCACGCCACTACACATGGATCAAAACATGCAACATAATAAAACAACCTGCAAAGAGATTCTAATCAGTCAATATCTTGTAGACTTAGTTTCTTTTCGGATAACTAACTACGAGAAGTGTGGAGTATTGCAACGCCAGCCATCCCATAATGAATGGTCACTTGCTTTGCATTACTTCTTCATGAAGTGTGTTCCTCGACCTTGCCAAGGTTGCACTTTCATACGTCAACTGATTCCATTTCATAGTATGAAAGTGCAATGATGGGAGTGAGTTTACTCCACTCATGAAAGCACTCCTAGATACCGAAAAAGACGTATGGTGACTACATACATCCAGAACCAACTTTCAATAGATATTCAGATCTAAGGGTACAAACATAGACAATTCATACCAAAAGACAATAGGTAATACAAGTTGATGATCAAGCAACAAGCATTCATTTAACGATTGATGTTGAACTGAAAAGGAGAGTATCTCTATTGCAAATAGTTGAATTACATTGCATGAAATGAAAACATGGGTAGCGGGGCTACTCCCCGCACCCTAGTGAATGAGACTACTCGCTCATATCAAGGAAAAAGAGGGAGGCGAGAAGAGAGAGAAGGAACGTCATCTCCACGGAGGAGGGAAGGATGAACCCTTGGTGAAGAGAGCAACGATCTTCGCACTTCGTGGATGCTTTGATGATGGATCTTCTCTTCCCACCTTTTTTGTTGTTGAGAGAGAAGGTAGCTTGAAGATGGAACGTGGATCTCAAACTGGCAGCCTTGGGGCAATGGATGAAAGATGGGAGTGCTCTGGAACTGGAGAGGCAGCCTTTGGGCGTCTCCGAGTTCTCTTCTTTGAGGACCCCTTTGGGTCTTATTTATAGGCTTAAGTGGAGCCCAAACGGTCTTGAACCCGTTTGGGCACTGAACACGTTTGGCGCTGGACCCGTTTGAGCGCTGGACTCATTTGGGCGCCGAACTCGTTTGGGCACTGGACCCATTTGGGCGCTGAACTCGTTTGGGCGCCGGACCCGTTTGGGTGCCGAACTCATTTGGGCGCCGAACTCGTTTGGGCGCCGAACTCGTTTGGGCGCCGGACCCGTTTGGGCGCCGTACTCATTTGGGCGCTGGACCCGTTTGGGCGCCGAACTCATTTGGGCTCTGGACCCGTTTGGGCGCTGGATCCGTTTGGGCTTATGCGGTCTCGGGACCGTTTAGAGTTCATGCGGTCTTGAGACCGTTTAGCCTTAAACGGTCTTGGGACCGTTTGGCCTTAAACGGTCTTGGGACCGTTTGGGGTTTTTGTAATTTTTTTGTGTTTTTCTGCAAGGATATAGAAGAGAAAAGTTAATCTATTGATGTGTCAGCAATAAGGTAAAGATTTCTAATTTATTTAAGAAAGAGTATGGAAAACAAGGGAAAACTAATAAAATAGCATCACAAAGTGAGAGGTTATCACCCCCCTAACTTAGAGTCTAGCTTGTCCTCAAGTTAGATAGAGCTAAGGCATGCAGTGGCGAGGCGATTTTATTTAGTTAGGGTTTCCATACTCTTGTTTCAATTCTCAACCTGAGTTCTCCTCAAATCATATCGGATCTTATTGCTTGCCTTGACTCTTTCAGGTTTTTGAGAGATGCATGGGTCTAAGTTCCTTCCGTATCTTGTAGCTTGCATTGGGACCACTTTTTATTCTGTGCATGTTGTTGACTCTAATTAGCTTTATATCTCTCTAAGGAACCTACCAGTAACTAGAGTGGGTATGAGGGTTGGCTAAAGGCTTAAAGTGTAACTCTCCCTTTTTGTGGGAGAGGGCTTGTCTATGCTTTTTAGAGACCCACTACCAGGCACGACACATCTGCCTTCATGAGGGCAGCTGAATGTACTGGCCGGGTAAGCTCTTTATCAGCCTTCTCTTATATTTAGAAACCTTAGGGTCCCACTACCGGGCACGACACATCTGCCTTTATGAGGGCAGCTGAATGTACTGGCCGGGTGAGACCTTTATTGGCTCTTCTTATAAGTCCTTATGCATGGCACAACTCTCATGTTTTTATTCAACACTCTGGCTTTTATTCAAAAAACTCACAGGCTTGGGATTTGGGGATTACTTTTGGAATTTATTTTGGGCGGCCAAGCCTCTTTTATTTGAAGAGAGAAAAGCTGTTCTTAGAGTTTTTCAACATGCACTTATTGTGTGGTCCGCTTGCAAGACTTCTTAATTCGGAAGTTGCTTGATACCCCTCTCGTCCTTGAGAGCTCGGCTTATTTCTGCCTTGATATTGACCTTGTGGAGAGTCAGATATAGAAGTGAAACAAAAGCATGAAAACCCAAGGTGGAGAGATATTATTAAGTCGCCATTGTATGTATAAGTGCTATTTTACTTTTGAGGACTAACCTGATTCTAAAGTTAGCTGAGGGTGAATTTTATTCTAAAGATGAACCATTCTTAAGAAGCTAAAGGTGTAACAGAAACTGAGAAAATTTAGAAGATGGAGAAAGAAGGATATAGAGATGATACCTCGCCCTTGTCTAATGTACCCCCCCTAACTTATCACTCACTCTATCCTCAGAGTGTCAAAGTGATAGGTGGAGTAGTACGAGGACAAGGGCCGCAGGCTAAGTGAATTCTGTGCTTGCCCCTGGTGCTTGAAGGAGTTTAGCTGCAAATTGTCCTCGCAGGGCGTGATAGTCTACGTCATTCATATCCTCTACTGGTTTCTGAAGAACGGTGATGGTGTAGATCCAATAGAGGACATGGAAGCCACAGTCGTTTGATTGTCAAATTTGTTGGGGACACTTGTTGCAGAAGGAAGGGCGGTGAAAATGTTCTTTGTCGTAAGCTTTTGTGTGCTGACTTAGAAAAGCGATTAATTTTTCAGCACATTCTTTCGCTACTACCTCTGTGGGCATTTTTGGCGTCATGACATAATGCTTCTGTTGTGGATTGTACTGGCTGTCGGAACTATTATAAATTGTAATTGTTCCTTCTGGTAGGTTTGTTGCCAGGAGCAGCCAATGTTCATGATAGAAGAAGGATAGCATGATGAACTTCGGCGTTGTGTGTTGTAGATAGGAGATTAGTGTTTCATCTGTGCCGAAGTGCTTTAGCTTTAAAAGGTCATACTTCAAATAAGGAGACGCCATATATGTTGTGGGGTTATCTTGGCCTAGGAGAAATTGGTAAGCGGCCATTAGGCTTACAGAGAGTGATCCTTTAAATTGTAAAGTTTCTCGAAGAGTGTCTGCCATTATGAGAATGTCACCAGACATGAACACGAGTTCATCTTTCTCGGCAGAAAGCCTTGACATGATGAGACGTAGTTCGTAGTCGGAGAGGCCCTTGCAAGCACTGAGATCAAATTCTGGGAAAGATGGTTTGATAGCAGACAAAGGATCAATGTCGTCTTTGCTTTGCTCGGTTGTCGAGGCCGATTCCTTTGATTTCTCTGACTCCTTCAGAGTTTGTCGGAAGGGTCGCCGTTGCGGTCGCTGGATAGAGGAGAAGAGGTAGCAAGGGACATCATCTGGTGCCATCGATGGGTCCTTGAATAACCGTCTATCACAGATGAGCTCCATGGCATAACGTCCTCGTAAATAATGAAAATCTTCAGTAACCAGAGCAGAGAATGGGATTTCTTGGTTCAGCACATGGATGTGACATATGGTGCAGAAAGCGCAATCCCCGGATTCCTCGTCAGCTTGGACTTGCAGGTTTATTATTTTGAACCAAGGCTGGCTCCAGTTGTGGCGGAGAGATGGACGTGCAGCCCAAATTAGCTTAAGCAGCCGAAAGGGTATACATCTTGCTTCACCGGCTGCTTCACCCATAAAGTTTATTGTACCGGCGGGTAGCTCAGCGCTGCAGAAGTTATAAACCGTGGCGTCCCGAGCCTCGGTATCAACAACCATGAATAACCAATGATTTGAAACTTGGAAGGGCACAGTAAGATAACGTGCTCGTCGTGCTAAACTGGTACGCAAACGTTCGATTGATTTTTCTTTGATGTCCTTGTATAGCAGGCCCAAAGATAGGGCAGGCGAGGCATTAAAAACAGGTTGCTGCCGCTTATGACTTCTGTATATTTCTATACAGTTGGCGAGAAGGACACAGAAGATAGACATTGGTATCGTCGACCGAGGTCGCAGAATGTTGCGGAAGTCTTCACGTGTCATCTTGCGCTTTGTTTTAGCATTGTGGTAGATAATATCGTCCCCTGCTTTTGCATCGTCCACGATAGTGTTCAGTATAAAAATATCCTGAGCATCTAATGTGGAGATGGCCGCCATATCTAGGTCATGCACTTTGTGCGGTAGGGGTGGTGGCGGGGGAAGCTTTCGTGGAGGGGGGAAGGGAGGTAGTTCTGGAGCTTCCTCATAGCCCTGTATGTCGTCGTCTGAGTCCGAGGCAGAATCGAGCTCTTCATCAGTATCTAAATGCACTCGTTCTGATTCGTCCTTGTCATGTGGTGAAGCTGCTGGCGTGTCGAGCGCTGAGGGGGGTGGGACAGTTGTTGCGGGGGGGGGGGGGGGCTGGTGCTGGTTCCTATTATACATTGGTGGAACTCAGCGAAGGCCGCGTCTTTAGCAGCCTCCCCGATGGATCCCATAGCGGAATAGTCAAGAAATTGGTCCCCATATGACATGTTAACATTATCATTGCGTGGGGATTTGGGATCTTTATCACCATCATGGTGATCCATCTGCTGTTTGGGTTCTGTTCCATGGCTGGGACCCTCCTCAGCATTATCTGGTTTATCAAAATCATCACTTGAGGAGGTACTGTTGTTGGAGTTAGCCGAAGAATCAGAATTTTCATCTTCATCGTCTTCATTTGCTGCTGATTTATCCATTGTTTTCTTATGTGCTTTCTTCTTGCACTGACGATGGATGGATTGAAGCTCGTCGTATGCCACTTGCACGTGCTCATGTGTTTCGAGCAGTGCGTCGTGGGTTTCCTTTAAATCAGAATAACGTGCTTCAATCGAGAGGAGTCGTGCTGTGAGGTCAGTTACTTGAGCTCTTAGTTGAGTAAGTTCATTGGTTGATGACTCCTCTTGGCGTTTGTGTAGCTGTGTGAGGGTGATGTTGATGTCGTCCAAGCGCGTGCTGAAAGCTTGTTGTTGCTGCTTGAGCTCGCGGAGGGTCTCAGGCAGCGGTTGAGTCTGTATTAAGATCTTCTCGACTAGCTTTGCCATCGCCTTGTGCTGGCTTTGGACTCCAAGGACCAACTCGGGCAAGGTTTTGTAGTGTCAGTCGACGTGGTCAACTTGCTTAGCCACTGAAACTTGTCGTTGCTGGATTTCTTGGAAGATGCTTGGCAAGGCGCGGTTTTGCTCGTCGATCTTGATGACATGCTTTGTTAAACCCCGCACACAAGAAAAAATAGAATTTAATATGTTAGAAGGGTCGGTGAGGAGGTTTCGGATGGTGTCAAATTGCCGTCCGAATTCCTCACCGACGTTAGTGAAGGGGACCCCAGTAAGAGAAGGGTGGGGCGGCTGGGGTCGAGGTGGAATGGTGGTGGCAGTGTCATGCGGAAAGGACACTGTTGATGGTCCCGCAAACTGCGTAGTGACTGTGGAAGGGGTCACTAGCTGTGTCGGGGCGGCGGCGGATGAGAAGGGTGGTGACATATCCGGAGAGAAAAGTGAGTCCGGTAATGTTGATGGAAAGTATGTTGAGGTGAAAGAAGTGAATTCGGGCGTAGTAGCGGAAAATGGGATGCCTGAAGGGAATAAGGGTGATTTGGAAAAAGGTGGAAGAGTGGAGTTTGATGGGGTGGTGGATGGTGTGGTGGAAGATGGTGGGGTGGTGGATGTTGGGATGGTGGATGGTGTGGTAGAAGATGGTGGGGTGGTGGATGTTGGGATGGTGGATGGTGTGGTAGAAGATGGTGGGGTGGTGAATGTTGGGATGGTGGATGGTGGAGTGGTGGTTTTGAGATCAGCGTGTAGACTCATTATGAAAGAGTCTAGTGATGATGTTGTTATGTGTTCCTCTGGAAGGGTGGGTTCTGTTTCGGGGTGGGGTTTGGAAGTTGGTGTTCCCGACAGCTCTTGTTCCTTCAAAAGCCTTCTGGAAGGTCGTTTTATAGGAATTTTTGTTGTTTTTGCTGCCGGGGCGGTTATGCTAAGCTCTGTCTGTCCCATTGTTGCTTTCTTTTCGGTGATTTTGACCAAAGACATAAGTGTTGTGATTTCGTCATCTGAGAAAAGGAGCTTGTCTTTGTCATAATCCACAAGTTCTGGTAGTGGGAGCAGCGTTCTGAAGGATTTTGCTGTAGGGCAGAAGACGTAGTGTAGCTTGCCATCCTTCTCTTTTATGATGAAGGAGTTCTTAAATGTTTGTTCGTTTGTAAGGATGTCGCCCTTTATTTTTGTGCATCTAGGTAGAAGTCTATCCATCTTGAGGTATTTGATAATTGATGTGATAAGACCACCCATACATATTTCTTTTCCTAGGGCGTAAGCTGATAGTTTTTGAATGATAAGACACCCAATGTTGACTGGCAACCCATTTAGGATGGACCAGATAACAAAGAGGTCTGAGAGGATTACATTTCCTCCTTCTGACCTGGGGAAGAGTGCGCCAGCAAGGATTTTGTGAAGTGTGCGCACTAGACCCGATTGAATGTTTGATGGTTTACATGTTTTTGCATCATAAACTGGTAGCCCCGTTAAAGATTTCCAGAAGTTGTGTTTGTTGAACTTGGTGTTGTCTGTGCCAACAACCTTGGCTTTCTTCAGCTGCTCTTGGTTGTCTATAAAGATTTCATTCAGCATATTTTTAGTTATGACCACTTTGTTGTTGAAGATTCTGGTGGATATTCTACGATCACCACCGTCCCATGCTTTATCGAAAGTGTCCACTGCTTCTCTAGTGAAAAAAGTGAAGAATTCCGTTGTAGGCTCAACGTATGAGGATTTGGTGACAAAACAAAGTCGAGAAAGATTGGAATTGTCTAGCAAGGTGAGGATTCTATTGTAGATCCCCATCTTCATAAATATGCTTGGGAAAACGTACTTTGTCGGTTTTAGAGTTTGTTTAATGGATGGGAGGGTATGGATGTGAAGATTTTCTGGTGGTGGTGTTGAGGTGGTAATGGGGGGGGGAAATAGGAACGGTAATGGTGAGAGGGGTGGTGGTGATGGTGGTGGTTGGTTGAATGGAGGATGGTGGAATGAAACCTGCCAGGGTTTGTTCCCTTGCAGTGATAGGGTGAACCTGTTTCCTTGCCCTCTTCTTCGGTTGTGGTGCTGAAGTGGTTGCTTGGGCCTTCCTCTTCCCCAAGGACTTTTTGGTAGGGGATTCTGCCTCCGATGAAGGCTCATATTCCGAGGGGTCATCAGATGAGATTTCTTTGACCTTCTTTTCAGAAGGTTCTTCTGCTAAGCAGTGGTTGATGCATTTTATCTCATGCATGACTTTGATCAGGTCCACCTTTGCTGGGACCGTTCCAGTTTTTTCATAGTGGTCAATGATTTGGTGAAACTTCGCCCGGTCAGCAATTAATTCCTCCTTTGTCCTAAAAGGTTTGTCGGCTGTTCCTGTTGGTTGTTTTGCGGGGGAGGCCATTCTGAAATTTTTGTCAAGAAAACAAAAGTTAGAGTTCTGAAATTTGAATTTAAACAAGTTTATTAGAATAGAACAATATTTTTGAGGTTTGGTTGGATCCAAACGGGTTCGAGACCGTTTGGTTCCAAACGGGTTGAAGACCGTTTGGGGCCAAACGGTCTGTCGTCCAAACAGGTGCAAGGTCGTTTGGCACCAAACGGTTTGGAGACTGTTTGGGGCCAAACGGTCCTTCATCCAAATGGGTGCAAGGTCGTTTGGCACCAAACAGTTTGGAGACCGTTTGGGGCCAAACGGTCCTTCGTCCAAACGGGTGCAAGGTTGTTTGGCACCAAACGGTTTGGAGACCGTTTGGGGCCAAACGGTCCTTCGTCCAAACAGGTGCAAGGTCGTTTGGCACCAAACGGTTTGGCCAAATGGTCCTTCGTCCAAACAGGAGCAGACCGTCGGGAAGACGAAGAGCCAGGCCATTTGGCGGCGAGGGACGGTGGGAGGGAAGCCGAAAAACGCACGTTGGCGGTGGCAATGATGACAACGGTAGCGAGAACCGCGAGAGAAAACTCTACCTGTTAGGCGACGACAGAGGAAGAAAAAAAGGGCCGGAAGGAAGCGACGATGAGTGAGCAGAAGAACGGAGCCTCGCACAGACGACGGCGAAGCGTCAGTCGGAGACGAGAACGGCGGTGGAAGACGGAGGTGATAACGGTAAGCTCGAAGAAGCAAAAGTGCGCGCGGAAACTGAAGTGAAACGGCAGTGGAACAGAGAAAGCGAGAGGTTCTAGAAGAGAGAAAGGAGGGTGTGGGGTGATATTTATAGGATTGGGGGGAGGCTTCCTTACAAATTCCCGAAGGCAAACGGGTGCAAGACCGTTTGAACTCCAAACGGGTGCGAGACCGTTTGAACTCCAAACGGGTGCGAGACCGTTTGAACTCCAAACGGGTGCGAGACCGTTTGAACTCCAAACGGGTGCGAGACCGTTTGAACTCCAAACGGGTGTGAGACCGTTTGAAATCCAAACGGGTGTGAGACCGTTTGAACTCCAAACGGGTGTGAGACCGTTTGAACTCCAAACGGGTGCGAGACCGTTTGGGGAGGTTTAGGTTTTTGATGTTTTTGATTTTTATGTTTATTTTGTTTATATGGATTTTTTTGTATATATATTTCAGAAGAAAGCTAAACTAAAAAGAAGAAGAGGGAAGACGAAAAACGATGATACTCAGATCTTGGGTTGCCTCCCAAGTAGCGCCTGGGTTTAATGTCGCTGGCTCGACGAAATGCTGATCTGGCTATGCTGATGTTATAGGATCTTGGATCTCTATAGTTTGTCTTGGCAATTTTTCTGCTGGAATGTAGTATTTCTTTAACATATGACCGTTGACGGTTCTTTCTCCCCCGTTATCATCAAGGATAATAACCGCTCCTGTCGGGTAGATATGTTTGATAGTGAAAGGCCCCGACCATTTTGTGTGCAGTTTTCCCGGAAACAATTTTAGTCTGGAATTGAATAAGAGAACCTTATCTCCGATGATTATATCCTTTCTTTTTATGTGGCCATCATGCCACATCTTGGTTTGTTCTTTGTAAATTATGGCATTTTGGTATGCTGTCATTCACAACTCTTCCAATTCTTGTAATTGAAGTTGTCTAGATTCTCCGGCACTCTTGAGATCAAAGTTCAATTGCTTGATAGGCCACCAAGCTTTATGCTCTAATTCGACTGGTAGATGACACGACTTCCCATACACCAATCGAAATGGTGTTGTTCCAATTGGTGTTTTGAAAGCTGTGCGATAGGCCCATAGAGCATCAGGAAGTTTGGTAGACCAGTCTGTGCAGTGCCTATTAACAGTTTTTTCCAAAATGGCCTTGAGTTGCCTGTTGGAGACTTCGACCTATCCACAAGTCTGTGGGTGATAAGGTGTGGAAACTTTATGTTTGACTCCATATTTTCTTAATATTGCTTCGAAACTCCGCTCAAGAAAATGAGATCTGCCATCAGATATTATTGTTCTTGGAACGCCAAATCTGGGGAATATTATTTCTTTAAACATTTTGATGACTGGTTTGGAATCACAAGAAGTGGTCTGTAGAGCTTCTACCCATTTTGAAACGTAATCCACAGCTACTAGAATGTACGTGAATCCGTAAGATGGGGGGAAAGGACCCATGTAATCCACTCCCCAAACATCAAAGAGTTCGACTTCTTGCCACATATTCAAAGGCATTTCATTTCGTTTAGTTATTCCTCCAGATAGTTGGCATTTGTCACATGATCGCACATATTCATGTGCATCCTTTGCGATGGTTGGCCAGTAGAAACCAGATTGAAGAATTTTAAGAGCGGTTTTCTTAGAGCTCATGTGCCCCCCAGTAGGGCCTGAGTGACAGTGTTCTAAAACTGGGGTGATTTCTGTTTCTGGAATGCATCGACGAAAAAGTCCATATGCACATAAGCGGAATAGGTAGGGCTCGTCCCAGAAGTACTGCTTAGCATCATGAATGAATTTCTTTTTTGTCATGGTATGATGCAGATGGATGGATGATTCCTGTTGCCAAATAATTAACAATATCAGCATACCAAGGAAATCCAGTAGTAATCTTCATTAGTTGATCATCCAGTAAAGAGTCTCGAATGGGTATTTTATCGGAGTCTTTAGCTTCAATACGACTGAGGTGATCCGCGACGACATTTTCAACCCCACTTTTGTCTTTAATCTCTAAATCAAACTCCTGAAGCATTAATACCCATATGATAAGTCGGGGTTTAGCATCTTGTTTTTGGACCAAGTATCGTATTACAGAATGGTCAGTATATACTATGACTTTTGACCCGATTAGGTAAGACCGAAATTTTTCAAAAGCATAGATAACTGCCAGGAACTCTTTTTCGGTGGTAGTATAGTTCTTTTGTGCCTCATCAAGCGTCTTGGAGGTGTAATATATGACGTAAGGCTTTTTGTCAATCCTTTGTCCAAGGACTGCCCCTATAGCATAATCGCTAGCGTCACACATAATTTCAAACGGTTGTGACCAATCAGGAGCTCTTAGAATAGGGGCAGAGATAAGGGCATTCTTCAGAGTTGTGAAGCTATTAATGCATTCTTGGTCAAATATAAAATCTGCTTCTTTAGTCAGTAGGTGAGTCATTGGCTTTGTTATCTTTGAAAAATCTTTTATAAATCTTCTATAGAATCCTGCATGACCAAGGAATGCCCTGACTCCTCTGATGTCTTTAGGTGGAGTTAGCTTTGAGATGACATTGACCTTTGCTTTATCCACTTCAATCCCTTTTTCACTTACTCGATGTCCTAGGACCACACCTTCAGTCACCATAAAGTGACATTTTTCCCAATTCAAGATCAGGTTGGTGTCTTCACATCTTTGTAGGACTTTTCCTAGATTGAGTAAACAGTCGTCGAAAGAATTTCCGTATATAGAAAAATCATCCATGAAGACTTCCATGATGGATTCTGTTAATCCGGCGAAGATAGCAGTCATACATCTTTGGAAGGTTGCGGGTGCATTGCATAACCTGAAAGGCATCCTTCTAAAGGCATATGTTCCAAAAGGACAAGTAAAGGTGGCTTTTTCTTGATCTTCAGGATGGATTGGGATTTGGTAAAATCCTGAATATCCATCAAGGTAACAGAAAAATTTTTGGTGAGCGATTCGTTCGAGAACCTCATCCAAGAAGGGCAAGGGGAAATGATCTTTCCTTGTTGCTTTGTTAAGTTTTCGGTAGTCGATGCACATTCGCCACCCAGTTACTGTTCTAGTAGGTACTAGTTCATTCTTATCATTAAGAACAACAGTGGTCCCCCCTTTTTTTGGGACCACCTGCATGGGACTTACCCATTGAGAATCCGAGATTGGGTAGATGATACCTGCTTTCAGAAGTTTGAGAACCTCGAGGCGAACTACCTCCTTGAGATTAGGGTTCAACTTTCTTTGATGTTCCCTTGATGGTTTGAATTCTTCCACCATAGGCAATATGTGCATGCATAAAGCTGGATTTATACCCGTCAAGTCAGTCATCTTGTATCCGATAGCTTTCTTGTGTCTCTTTAGTTCATCAAGAAGTTTGTTTTCTTGGTCCACCTACAGGGTGGAGCTGATAATCACTGGACAAAGTTTATCGTTGTCAAGAAAGGCATGTTTGAGTCCCTCAGGTAGAGCTTTCATTTCAGGAGCCTTAGGTGGCTCAGTTGCTTCTATAATGGTGACGTCCTTGAGTTCTTCAAAGGTGACCGTTGGGGCTTCTTCAGCTTTTTCTAAGTATTGAAGGCATTCTTGCACAAGTTCATTTGCCGAGAATTCTACTTCCAGATTTATCAAGATATCTTCCAAATCATCAGAGGGTTCAGACATTTCTAATTGGGACATTTTATATATAGCGTCCAGGAGAAAGACTTCCTCTTGAATGCTTGGACCTTTCATGCTATTAAGGACTCTGAACTGGAAAGCTTCCTTCCCAAGTCTCAAGATAATAGTTCCTACTTCTACATCGATAAGCGCTCGGGCAGTAGCTAGGAAAGGTCTGCCGAAGATTATCGGGTATCTTAGGTCTTCTTGTATGTCCATAATAACGAAATCGCACGGAACATAAGAATTCGTTCCTATCTTGACAGGTATATCTTCAATAATTCCAAGGGGAGCAGTTATGGTAGAGTCAGCTAACTGAATTGTCATTGTCGTAGGTAACAAATCAGTGAATCCTAATCTTTTGCACATAGAATAGGGCATAATGGATATACTTGCTCCTAAATCTGCTAATCCCTTCTTGCTGGAGCCATTTCCAATTGAACACTGAATACCAAGGAACCTGGGTCTTTCTTTTTCTTTGGCATTTTTTTAAGCAGAATGTCTGAAGTGGTCTGAGCTAGTTTCACAGTTTCGTGCTCTTTTGTCATATATTTTCTTGACATAAGGGTTTTCAGGTATTTGGCCCAAGCGGGCACTTCGGAAAGAGCATCGAGGAATGGTATATCAATGTATAGTTTCTTCATAGCTTCTTTGAATTTCTAGAACCTAGTGTCCATTTTGGTTCCTTTCAGCCTGTCCGGATAAGGAATTCTGGGTGGAACTTCTGGCATTGGCTCCTTTTCTTTTTCTCTTTCAGTGGTTTTAGTAGATTTTTCCTTTTCCTGGGTTGAGCTTTCTATTGGGGAAAGAATAGCTAAATCGTTATCATCATCATGGATGATTCTAGTGGTATCAGGAAGGACACGACCAGACCTTGTGGTGATAGCATTTAGTTGCTCAGGTCTATTTTGGTCATGCCTTGGGTTTGCCTCTGGTTGCCCAACAAAGGTACCTGCTGGTGGTTTCAACTGAGCAGCAATCTGTGCTAATTGGGCCTCTACAGCCTTTTGTTGAGCCTGTTGGTTCGCAAGCATAGTTTGCTGAGATTGAAGCATCTGTCTAATCAAAGAAATTTCATCAGATGGTTGGGAAGGGGCACTCCTCTGTTGATATTGAGTGACTTGATGCCCTTGTGGTTGCTGTGTAGGTGCGGTTAACTACGGTTGTTGTGGCTGCTACAACTGAGGTTGTTGCAGCTGTGGGTGCATTCCTGGATGGGTATATTGGTAAGAGGGATTCCTAGGATAATTGGATCTTTGGAAACCATTTCTATAATTCCCCTGATTTTGGTTGAAGTTATTCTGAAATCCTGGTGGTTGTCTATTGAAAGATCCGCCTTGTGTCTGTTGTTGTGGATTGGCAGTCCCTGCAGGATTCGCATATTGAAAACCAGGGTGGTTTCTTGGTTTATCTGGATTGTAATACACCTGGCCAGGTATTGAGTGAATGGAGTTGACTTGCTCTGGCATTTGGTCCTCGGGATGTTCAATAATGGGTTCATATTGCGGCACTGGTGGTAGTAGATCCATCATAACATTGTATAGCAGACCACATGATAGTGTGGGATGATCAGATACATGACAGGCTTCGCAAGTTCCAGTAGCTACTTTTACTTGTTGAACCTGGGAGCCTTTCTTCTTTTCGTATTCTCCGAAAGAAGTTTTGAGAGCTTGTTGCTTGCTAGCAATAGTCTTCAAGGCCTCTGCAATGGCCTTGAGTTCCATAGATTCTTCATCCTTGTAGACTTTAAGAACTCCCTTGGATTGGTTAGACGACCTTCCCCAATTGGATTGGTTCTCGGCCCCTAACGTACCTATATTCCAAGCATCTTCATAGTTCTTTCTCATGAAGTTTCCTCCAGATGAGGAGTCTAAAAACTGCTTGATATCATCACTTACTTCTCTATAGAATGTTTCAATCAGTTGATTTTGGGATATGCCATGGCGAGGGCACTTTCTCAGGAGTTCCTTGAATCTTTCCCAAGCTTCTGCAAGTGTTTCTCCGGGTAGTTGGGCAAAATAGTTGATCTGCCCCCTAATCTCATAGGTTAGTGAAGGTGGAAAGAATTTCTCAAGAAACTTTTCTTCTAAGGGAGTCCAAGTAGTGATGATAGGGTGCCTATCTAAAGCATTGTACCAACTTAGCGCTCTTCCAGATAAGGTGAAGTGGAAGAGGTGTAACATTATTGCTTCCAAGGCAACTCCTGCTTGAGGTACAAGTCGGCAGAGTGACTTGAATCTCTTAAGATGCCTTGCATGATCTGGATCCATTGCGTCTGGATTTCAAAGTTTGGTATGTTAATAATCGGTGGTCGGACTGGGTGATCATCTTCATAATTCTTTGGGACTGCGTAGTCCCGAAGTTGCTTGTTTCTTAATGCTAATTGAGCAGCGGAATTCTCGGCTTGGATGCGGGCTTGTTCCTCAGCTCGAATCTCGGCATGCACTTGAGCACGAGTGTCAGCGATAAGTTGTGCTCATTGTGCAGCTATGGCGGCGTTAACTCTTTCTGCAACGAGGCGTTGCTCTTTAGCCATCTGTCTGGCTCTTTGGCGGTTAAGTCTAATCCTTCGGTGGAAACTTCTTTCTACCTCAGAGTCATACTCTGGTTCAGGGGAGAATCCGATGTGATGCGGGGTTAGCATACACGTTTTCTACCTGAGTAGGAAGAGATTCACTCGGTTAGACGATGAAAGGAAGCAAAGAGGTCAAGAAAATTTGGAGTAGTTATCAAGGAAAAGTGTAAAATCCTAATCAACCAAGAAGTTGTTAAGTAAAAAACTAAAACGTTCCGTTGTCCCCGGCAACGGCGCCAATTTTTGATGGAGTTTTGCAACACCACTAAAAATCCTAGAGATGATGAATCTCTAGGTTTAGCCTTGCTTGTACTATGGTAAGATCTCCACCCACGTGTGCTAGGACACGTGGAAGTCTTATCGTAGTATAGTTTAAGGGTCAAATCCTCGGGACAACGGTCTTGATTAGAATTAATCAAGATGGAAAACGTTTTAGTCGTACCTAATTACTTAACGGTTGATATTTAGATCGAAAGTTTGATTTGGTTGTTTAAACTAAGTGCGAGGAAAGTAAAAGCAAGAAAGTAGAAATTAGGGTTGTAAACAATGATTAAAAACCACTAGGATGTTATCGGGTTTCACGCCACTACACATGGATCAAAACATGCAACATAATAAAACAACCTCCAAAGAGATTCTAATCAGTTAGTATCTTGTAGACTTAGTTTCTTTTCAGATAACTAACTACGAGAAGTGTGGAGTATTGCAACGCCAGCCATCCCATAATGAATGGTCACTTGCTTTGCATTACTTCTTCATGAAGTGTGTTCCTCGACCTTGCCAAGAATGCACTTTCATACGTCAACTGATTCCATTTCATAGTATGAAAGTGCAACGATGGGAGTGAGTTTACTCCACTCATGAAAGCACTCCTAGATACCGAAACAGACGTATGGTGACTACAAACATCCAGAACCAACTTTCAATCGATATTCAGATCTAAGGGTACAAACGTAGACAATTCATACTGAAAGACAATAGGTAATACAAGTTGATGATCAAGCAACAAGCATTCATTTAACGATTGATGTTGAACTGAAAAGGAGAGTATCTCTATTGCAAATAGTTGAATTACATTGCATGAAATGAAAACATGGGTAGAGGGGCTACTCCCCGCACCCTAGTGAATGAGACTACTCGCTCATATCAAGGACAAAGAAGGAGGCGAGAAGAGAGAGAGAAGGAACTTCATCTCCACAGAGGAGGGAAGGATGAACCCTTGGTGAAGAGAGAAACAATCTTCGCACTTTGTGGATGCTTTGATGATGGATCTTCTCTTCCCACCTTCTTTGTTGTTGAGAGAGAAGGTAGCTTGAAGATGGAACGTGGATCTCAAACTGGAAGCCTTGGGGCGATGGATGAAAGATGGGAGTGCTCTGGAATTGGAGAGGCAGCCTTTGGGCATCTCCGAGTTCTCTTCTTTGAGGACCCCTTTGGGTCTTATTTATAGGCTTAAGTGGAGCCCAAACGGTCTTGAACCCGTTTGGGCGCTGAACACGTTTGGCGCTGGACCCGTTTGAGCGCTGGACTCGTTTGGGCGTTGGACCCGTTTGGGCGCTGAACTCGTTTGGGAGCCGGACCCGTTTGGGCGCCGAACTCGTTTGGGCGCCGAACTCGTTTGGGCGCTGGACCCGTTTGGGCGCTGGACTCGTTTGGGTGCCAAACTTGTTTGGGCACTAGACCCGTTTGGGCGCCGAACTCGTTTGGGCACCAGACCCGTTTGGGCGCCGAACCCGTTTGGGCACCAGACCCGTTTGGGCGCCGAACTCATTTGGGCGCTGGACCCGTTTGGGTGCTGGACCCATTTGGGCTTATGCGATCTTGGGACCATTTAGAGTTCATGCGGTCTTGAGACCGTTTAGCCTTAAACGGTCTTGGGACCGTTTGGCCTTAAACGGTCTTGGGACCGTTTGGGGTTTTTGTAATTTGTGTGTGTTAATCTGCAAGGATAAAGAAGAGAAAAGTTAATCTATTGATGTGTCAGCAATAAGGTAAAGATTTCTAATTTATTTAAGAAAGAGTATGGAAAACAAGGGAAAACTAATAAAATAGCATCACAAAGTGAGAGGTTATCAACAATCCTAAGCCTATGAAACCCTTGGAAATTGGAGAACTTCACCGAGCCATACTCCTATACAACCACCCTAACCTGACGGTTCCAGCCAGCTAATCCTCACCTTCCTTGAGAAGGAAACAACTACCCCTTTCAAGTTTAAGTATCCCCGCTTTGGGATGAAAAAAGGTTTGGCCGCCCAGAAGACCACATAAAAACCCACTCACCCAAACCAAAGAGGAGGTATGAAAAGCCAAAAAGAAAAAAGAAAAAAAAATATATAACGATAGTTGTGTCCAAAAGATGCCAAGGTATTCCACACGATCAGTGTATTGCTACACTCACGAATGCAGATATGTTGTGCCCGTAAGTGGAACCTTGAAGCCAAATTTACCCACCTACGATCCTAAATGAACCTCACACAACCAATTTACTTAACATCAGAAGCCCCTAAGGGCAACATTGTCCTTACGACAGTTGTGGGTGAGGGGAATTTCGGGGAAGAGGAAAACACTTAAAGCCTGAAGCCTACCCGAACACACCATGATAAGGCCACCTGAAAATAAAGAAAGAGTGTGAAAGCTATCCCTCTGGGATATTTCATATTAGTATGGCTAGTAACCTAACACAATAAGGGGTGATACGTTGATATGGAGAGACCTTTTACTACCAAAGGCAATGGCAAGAACTCAAAGTTGTGCAACTCTAGTTGTGAAGGGGGAGGAATGAGATTTTAGGATTGAGTGAACATACCTCAAGTATTTTTATGTAAGAATGAGATAACTCGGTAATGTTAAGTTTCACAAATTTTGTCACAAATTGCTCTTCTCTATGATTTTGAACCTACCCTTAGCCCGAGGAAGGCTTGATTCTAAGTTTGGGGAAGTTGATAAAATCTAATTTTATACACCATTTGCACATATTTTATACCTCTCCAAACATATCTTTTATATACTTTCCCACTTATTTTAGCACTTCATGTCGAGAATCTTATTTTGCACACTTTTTCCATCCTTGCAGGGTCACATCAAGCCACATCCGCGGTCAACACCTCGACCATGACTCATCAACCATTGAGGACCCTCACACCATGATCGATGCTATCAATCACACCAATGCTTCGTGACTGCAGTGCAACACACCCCTTTTGATCGCGGCCTACAACCCATTCTTTTCAACCTCGATCGACTTCGACTGAGGCAGCTCCTCGATGGGGGTGATGCCATGCTGCAACCAAAGTGGGACCACGACCGAGGTGGCATAACACCTCGACCGAGGTACTGACTCGACCAACCACTATGGTGACCTCGACTGAGGAGTGGCCTTGATCGACTGCAATACAACCTCGACCGATACCAAGCCTCGATCTCAGTGTGGATGGTTAAGTTGGTGGGATACCTATAAATAGGCCACCCACTATGACTTGTCACATCATCAGATCATCAAGGACAAATTTCATACCCACTCTCATCCATATGATCAATCCTGGATCTCCGAAGGCAGAAGCTGAGGAGAGAGAAGATTGAAGGCCCCTCTCCCTCAAAAGAAGGAGAACTTCTACACCGTCCATTCCAAATCTAGATTTGAAGGAGTATTTTGGTATATCGCCATATTCTCTCTCTCTTCTAGATCTGTCATCTCCGTTATGTTGTACCCCCTCCCTCTTTGTGGTTATGATGTATCTATCATTTTGTAACATCGTTACACTGCCCGTTAACATGTGTGGCTAAACACTTAACTTTGGTTGGGAGTAGCTACTAAGGCTCTCCCAACATGTATATTCTTACCTCCCTTTGAATACATATATGCTCTTATCAAGATTATCTCCATACACTTGTTATTAATGCTTCACTTGTATGCTTGGCTACCATTTTGTGATGTTTGATCATTGGTACCTTGAAAGAGTAGTATCTCCTTTATCTGGTGTTATGGAGTAGTATGAGTGCATGAGAATGTTCGATTTCTAAAGCTTATGGTCATATGGTTGCTTTGTGGTTGTGAGGTTGTTATCTCAAGAGGGAGGCCACCTTAGATCCTAGATCTATCATTATCTCGAGAGAGGAGGGAATAGATTTTTCTGTCATTTCTTGTAATATTGGTTGGAGTATACAAAAGGGAGTGAGTTTTGCATGTTGGTGAGAGACCATAGTAGGTGAAACCCGATCTGAGTTCCCTTCCATATCTTTGTTTCATACCGTTCGTTCTTGTTTTCTCTTGTTGTTACTTTTCTTTATTTCTTTTAACTTCCTTGCTTTGGCTTGAGCACCATCGTTCTTTAGGGAACAACCTTCTAAAACCCATATGTTCATTTGGAGTATATGAGTGTGAGACCCTGTGTACTTAACACCTGCTAACCTTGTCCCTGTGGTTCAACCCTGAGTACTATGTCATACCCCGTATAATAGTTGTGGGGGCTTGAGTGGCGGGTTATTATCTTAAGAGTCCAACTACTCTAGATCTGCTCCATTTGGATAAGCGATTTTAGCCGGTCACCTATCGATTGACAACCATTGGTCGACACTGATGGAAAGAGGTCGACACTGATAGGGAACACAAGAGGTCGCCAGCCTAGAACCTATAAATAGGCTCCACTTTCATATAACACATCTCAAAATTTCTGGAGATAAAAACATCGAAAGGCTCCTATCAAGATTAGAGCAAAGACAAGACCTATCGACCAAGCTAGTTATATCTTCCTAGCTGGGTGACGCTTATCGACCCCAAACATTGATTGATGATGGAGTTTTTGCAACACCACTAAAAATCCTAGAGATGACGAATCCTTAGGTTCAGCCTTGCTAGTACTATGGTAAGAACTCCACCCACGTGTGCTAAGACACACGGAAGTCTTATCGTAGTATAGTTAAGGGTCGAATCCTCGGGACAACGGTCTTGACGAAGTCAAGATGGAAAATGTTTTTAGTTGAACTTAACTACTTAACAGTTGATATCTAGATCGAAAGTTTGATTTGGTTTTAAACTAAATGCAAGGAAAGTAAAGCAAGAAAGTAGAGATTAAGGTTGTAAACAATGATTAAAAGCCACTAGGATGTTATCGGGTTTCACACCACTACACATGGATCAAGACATGCAACATAATAAAACAACCTGCAAAGAGAGTCAAATCAGTTAGTATCTTGTAGTCCTAGCTTCCTTTCGGATAACTAGCTACGAAAAGTGTGGAGTATTGCAATTCCAGCCATTCCATAATGAATGGTCACCTGCTTTGCATTACTCCTTGATAAAATGTGTTCCTCGACCTTACCAAGGTTGCACTTCCATACGTCAACTGATTCCATTTCATAGTATGAAAGTGCAACGATGGGGGTGAGTTTACTCCACTCATGAAAACACTTCTAGACATCGAAACAGACATATGGTGACTACATACATCCATAACCAACATTCAATCGATATTCAGATCTAAGGGTACAAACATAGACAATTTATACCAAAAGACAATATGTAACACAAGTTGATTGATCAAGCAACTAGTATTCATTAAGCGATTGAAGTCAAACTGAAAAGAAGAGTATCTCTATTACAAGTTATTGAATTACATCACATGAAATGAAAACATGGGTAGCGGGGCTACTCCCCGCACCCTAGTGAATGAAACTACTCGCTCATGACAAAGAAGGAGGCGAGAAGAGAGAGAAAGAACATCATCTCCACGGAGGAGGGAAGGTTGAACCCTTGGTGAAGAGAGCAACGATCTTCACACTTCGTGGTTGCTTTGATGAAGGATCTTCTCTTCCCACCTTCTTTGTTGAAGAGAGAGAAAGAAGAGAGAGAGAAGGTAGCTTGATGATGGGCACGGATCTCAAAACTGGCAGCCTTGGGGCAGTGGACGGAAGACCAGAGTGCTCTGGATCTGGAGAGGTAGCCTTTGGACGTCTTGAAATTCGATCCTTTTGAAGTGATTCTTGAGGTCCTATTTATAGGCTCAAGTTGATCCCAAACGGTCTTGAGACCGAGAGGCTTCTCGCGGTCTTGGGACCGTGAGGCTTCTCGCGGTCTTGGGACCGTGAGGCTTCTCGCGGTCTTGGGACCGTGAGGCTTCTCGCGGTCTTGGGACCGTGAGGCTTCTCGCGGTCTTGGGACCGTGAGGCTTCTCACGGTCTTGGGACCGTGAGGCTTTTCGCGATCTTGGGACCGTGAGGCTTCTCGCGGTCTTGGGACCGTGAGGCTTCTCGCGGTCTTGGGACCGTGAGGTTTCTTGCGGTCTTGGGACCGTGAGGCTTCTCGCGGTCTTGGGACCGTGAGGCTTCTCGCGGTCTTGAGACCGTGAGGAGTCTTTGTAATTTTTTTGTGTTTTCTGTAATGGAAAGATGAGAAAAGTTAGTTTATTGATGTATCTGCAATAAAGTAAGAAAGTTTAATGATTCTATTTAGTTTATCTAAGAAAGAGTATGGAAAACTAAAGATAACTAATAAGATAACGTCACAAAATGGGAGGTTATCACCCCCCTAACTTAGAGTCTAGCTTGTCCTCAAGTTAGATAGAGCAGAGGTATGTAAGGGCGAGGTGATTTTATTTAATTAGGGTTTCCATACTCTTGCTTCAATTCTAGGTCAGAGATCTACCGAGGTCTTATCAGGGCTTCTGCTTACACTAACTCTTTCGAGCATCAAAAGTTGCATGGATCTCAGGTTCCTTTTATATCGTGAATCTCGCATTGGGACCACCTTTCTTATTATGTGCATGTCATCGACTCTAATCAGTTTTATACTTCTTTGGAGAAACCTACCGGTAGCTAGAGTGGGTATGAGGGCTGGCTTAAAAGGCTTATTGTGTAACTCCCCCTTCAAGTGGGGAAGGGTTTGTCTATGCTTTTTAGAGATTCACTACTGGGCACGACACATCTGCCTTCATGAGGGCAGCTGAATGTACCGGCCGGGTGAGCTCTTTTATCAGCCTTTTCATATATTAGGAAACCTTAGGATCTCATTACCGGGCACGACACATCTGCCTTCATGAGGGCAGCTGTATGTACCGGCCGGGTGAGATCTTTGTTGGCTCTTCATATAGGTCCTTATGCATGGCACAACTCTCATGTTTTTATTCAGCACTCTGGCTTTTATTCGAGTCTCACAGGCTTAGGAAGTGGGTTTTGTTAGGGTTTTTGATTGGGCGGCCAAGCCTCTTTTATTGAAAGAAGAAAACTGTTCTTAGGGTTCCTGACATGCACTTATTTTTTTATTGGTGGTCCGCTCGCGAGATTTCTTGATTTTGGATTTCCCTGATTTCCCTCTTGACTTTGAGAGTTTTCGGTTCGCTTTGGCCCTGAAGTTGACATGTGAAGAGTCTGAGATAGAATTGAAGCAAAAGTATAGAAACCAATAGTGAATGAAATTTATGAATTTGCCATTTCAAGCCTGTATGCTAATCTTGTTATTTATATGAGGACTACTTTATCTCTAACTTAGCTAAGGGTGATTCTTTCCAGGGTGAAAGTTATACTTATAAAGTTATTTAATTGAGAAAAAATTATTAGAAAAAGTCTAAAGATAAGCGGGAAAAATAGAAAGGTTGAAGTAGAAATGATACCTCGCCCTTGTCCGGTGCACTCCCCCCCTAACTTATCACGCACTCTGTCCACAGAGTGTCAAAGTGATAGGTTGAGAAATGCATGGACAAGGGCATTTAGGTGTCAGTTAATCCTTTATTAGCCCCATGTGTTCTGAGTAAGTTGGCGGTGAACTTCCCTCGTAGCGCGTGGTAATCCACCTCTGTCATGTCCTCTACCGGCTTGTGGAGGGCCAGGATTGTATACATCCAGTAGAGGACGTGGAAGCCACAGTCATTTGATTCTCTGATTTGCTGGGGGCATCTGTGGCAGAAGGCTGGTGCTTGGAAATGATCTCTGTCATACGCCCGCGTGTGCTGACCCAAAAGATCGTGTAATTTGTCAGCACACTCCTTTGCCACCTCCTCCGTTGGTGTCCTTGGAGTTGTAGTGTATGCTTTCCGTTTTGTATCATACTGGCTGTCGGAACTGTTGTAGATTATTGTTGTTCCTTCATGAAGGTTGGTTGCCAGTAACATCCAGTGCTGTTGATGAAGGAAAGGTAGCATGATGAACTTCGGAGTTGTATGTTGGAGATAGGAGATGGTTGACTCCTTTGTTCCGAAGTTCTTCAGCCCGAGAAGATCATCCTTCATGTAAGCTGACACCATATAGACCGTGCTGTGATTCCGTGCAAGTGAGTATTGATAGGCGGTCATTATACTTACAGACATGGAACCCTTGAATTGTAGGGTCTCACAGAGGGCATCTGCCATAACTAAAATATCCCCATCAATATATACCAGCTCGTCTCTTTTGGCGTATAGCCGTGACATTATTAGCCGGAGCTCGTTATCTGAAAGTGCTTTGCAAGCCTCCGGGTCGAAGTCGGGAAAAGACGGTTCAATGGCAGATTGGGGTTCCATATGTGATGAGGATGTCTTGATGGCAACCCCTGATATCGGATCAATGCCACCTTTATCTGGAGCCAGATCGAAGATGTAAGGGTTCCATTGGCTTTGCTTGGTGACATTGGATGGTTGTTTTTCTTTTTGCAATGCCGCTAGAGTTTGTCTGAAAGGTCTCCTCTGCGGTCGTTGTATAGATGAAAAGAGATAACGAGGGACGTCGTCTGCCGCCATGGTAGGGTCATTGAAGAACCGTCTGTCGCAAATAAGCTCCATGGCGTAACGTCCTCGTAGGGAGTGGAAATCTTCATTGATTAGTTCAGTAAAAGGGACCTGCTGGTTTAGCGCTAGGATGTGCCGTATGACGTAGAAAGCGCTGTCCCAAGAGCCTTCAGCGGCTTGGACTTGTGGGTTAATAATTCGGAACCAGGGGGAGCTCTAGTCCTGGCGAAGAGAAGGGCACGCGGCCCAAATGAGTTTGAGAAGCCGGAAAGGGATGCACCGTGCCTCCCCGACTTCAAGTCCGAAAAAATTTATTATCCCGGCCTTTAGGTCACTGGCACAGAAATTGTACACTTTGGCGTCGCGGGCGACAGTGTCAACAATCATGAGTAACCAGTGTTTACAGACTTGGAAAGGCACGGTTATGTATCTCGCTTTTCTTGCGATTCCCCTTTTCAACCTTGTAATGGATTTGTGCTGTAATTCTTTATACAGTAAGCACAATCCCAGTGTGGGGGAGGCGTTGAGGACCGGTTGCTGTCGCCGAGAACTTTTGTAGATCTCGATAGAGTTGGCAAGGAGAGTATGAAAGATTGCCATCTTCACCGGCGACTGGTATCGAAGAAGTGACCAGAAATCTTCACGCGTCAGATCGCGTCTGGTCTTTGTGTTTTTATATATGACATCCTCCCCTGCTTTGGCATCATCTACGATAGTGTTGAGGATGAAAATATCCTGTGCGTCTAAGGTAGAGATGGCCGCCATGTCTAAGTCTTTCATTTTGTTAGGTAGAGGTGGCGGCCGAGGTAGCTCTTTCGGTGTGGGGGGAGAAGGTTGTTCCAGGTTGTCCATGTACTGCTGCAGATCGTAATCTTTATCAGAATCAGAAGGAGTGTCTAAATCTTCATCAGTGTCTAGGCATACTCTTTCTGATTCTTCAAGCTCATGCGCAGATGGTTCGAGTGCAGAGATTTGCTGGGCTGTTGTGGCTGGTGCAGTAGTGCTGGTTCCTTGAATGCATCTTTCGAACTCAGCAAAAGCCACTTCTTTGGCAGCCTCCCCCAAAGATCCCACATAAAAGTTTAGAAACTGATCCCCAAAGTATATGTTGACATTCTCTGTATGAGCAGGGGATTTGTGATCTTTATCACCAGTTTGGTGATCTTGCTGTTTTTTTGGTTCTGCTCCTTGGCTGGGGCCTACCCCAGCATCGTCTGGCTTGTCCGAGTCATCAGCTGAGGAGGAACTATTGTTTGAGTCAGCGGAGGAGTCAGAATCTTCCTCGTCATCAGCATCATCTTCATCGTCATCAGCTGTCTTCTTTTGTGCTTTCTTCTTGCACAGACGATGGATGGATTGGAGTTCATCATATGCCACTTGCACGTGCTCGTGTGTTTCGAGAAGTGCTTCGTGGGTTTCTTTAAGATCTGAATAACGTTGTTCGGCCGAGAGGAGTCGTGCTGAGAGGTCGGTTACTTGAGCTCTTAACTGAATAAGCTCATTATTTGACGACTCCTCCTGGCGATTATGTAGTTGCGTGAGGGTCGTGGTGATGTCGTCCAGGTGCGTGCGGAAAGCATGCTGTTGCTGCTTCAGCTCGCGGAGGGTCTCTGGCAGAGGCAAAGTCTGTGCAGAGATCCGATCGACTTGCGTTGCCAACACTTCATGCTGGCGTTGTACTCCCTGGATCAACTCGGGCAAGTTGTTGCAGTGGCCGTCGATGTGGTCGACTTGCTTGGCCACTGAATCTTGACGTTGTTGGATGCCTTGGAGGATGCCTGGCATGGCGCGGTTCTGCTCGCCAATCTGGGAAACCTGCTGAGTTAGACCCTGCACACATGAGAAAATAGAATTTAAAATGTTAGATGGGTCGGTGAGGAGGTTTCGGATGGTGTCAAATTGACGTCCGAATTCCGCACCGACGTTAGTATAAGGGACCCCAGTGAACGAAGGGTGAGGTGGCTGGGGTCGGGGTGGAATGATAGTGTCATGCGGAAAAGACACTGTTGATGGACCCGCGAATTGCATGGTGACTGTAGATGGGGTCACCAGCGATGTCGGGGTGGTGGTGGGTGAAAAAAATGGTGGCATTCCCGATGAGAGAAATGGATCCGGGAATGTTGATGGAAAGTCGGTGGGTGTGAAGGAGGAGAATTCGGGCGTTGTGGTGGAGAATGGGGTGCCCGAAGTGAAGAAGGGTGGGGGTGGTGGAGGGGTGGTAGAGGAAGGTGGAGCGGAGGATGATTGAAGGGTGGTTGATGGTGGTGGGTTGGTAGATATTGGGGTGGTGGAGGGTGGAGAGGTGGTAGTGAGCTCAACATTTAGACTCATTATAAAAGAGTCTAGTGATGAGGATGTAATATGTTCTTCAGGGAGGGGGGGTTCAGTTTCGGGGTTAGGCTTCGATGTAGGTGTCCCTGACATCTCATGAGCTTTTATGAGCCTTCTGGAAGGTCGTTTGACTAGGAACTTTGCTGTTTTAGCTGCCGGGGCAGTTATACTAAGTTCTGCCTGCCCTGCCTTTGCTTTCTTTTCTTTGGCTTTGACTGAAGCTATGATTTTGGCGATCTCATCTTCAGTGAATAGGAGCTTGTCCTTATCATAGTCAGCAAGCTCTGGAAGTGGAAGCAGGGTTCTTGAAGATTTTGTGGGGCAGAACACGTAGTTCAGCCTTCCATCCTTATCCTTTAAGATGTAAGAGTTCTTTAGTGTCTGTTCGTTGGTAAGGATGTCGCCTTTTATTGGACTGCATTGGGGTAGAAGTCTATCCATCTTAAGATATTTGATGATAGATGTGATATGACCACCCGTGCAGATTTCTTTCCCGAGGGCGAAGGCTGATAGCTTGAGCAGCATATGGCGTCCAATGTTGACAGGCATTCCGTTGAGGACTGACTAGAGGACAAAAAGGTCGGATATAAGAACATTTCCTCCTTCGGATCTGGGGAAAAGTGTGCCAACGATAATTTTGTGTAACGTGCGCACTAGGCCAGAATGAACGTTGGAGGCCTTGCTTGCCCTTGCATCGAAGGTTGGTAACCCCGTTAATGACTTCCAGAAGGTATGCTTGTTGAACCCGGGGTGGTCTGTGCCAGCAGCTTTGGCTTTCTTCAGTTGGTCTTTATTGTCGATGAAAATTTCGTTCAGAACATTTTCGGTGATGACCACCTCATTGTTAAAGATTCTAGTAGTTATTCTGCGGTCACCCCCGTCCCTTGCTTGATGCATGATGTCCACCACTTCTTTGTTGAAGTAGGTGAAAAATTCTGTAGTTGGCTCGGTGTAAGAGATTTCGGCTACAAAGCATAGCCGAGATAGGTTAGAATTGTCAAGAAGAGTGAGGATTCTATGGTAGATCCCCATCTTCATCATTATGCTGGGGCAGATATACTTGGTCGGTTTAAGGAGTTGGCTGATGGGGGGAATGTTTTGGAGGTGAAGGTTTGCGGGTGGTGGTGCTGTGGTGGTGATGGGAGGAAAAATAGGAACAGTTATTGTGGCAGGGTTGGTGACGGTGGTGGAGGATGGTGGGATGCACCCTGCTAGGATTTGTTCCCTTGCAGAGGCAGGGTGGACCTGCTTCCTGGCTCTCTTCTTAGATGTTGGCTCAGTTGTTGGTTCTTGAGCCAATCTCTTCCCCTTAGATTTTGTAGTGGGTGATTCTTTATCAGGGGAAGGCTGGTATTCGGAGGCCTTGTCGGATGAGGTCTCTTCGACCTCCTCGTCAGAAGGTTCTTCATCTAGGCAGCAGTTGATTCGCTTGATGTCCTTCATGACTGCAGTCAGGTTCACTTCTGCTGGGACTTTTCCAGTCCTTTTGAAGTCGTCAACTATGCTTTGCAGATTTGCTCGTTCAGCAATGAGCTTTTCTTTTGTCCAGAAGGGAGCGTCTATTGGTCCTTGCTTAGCAGATGAAGTCATTCTGAAATAATTGATAAGAAACAAAAGTTAGAAATCTTAAATTTTGAAATTATAACAAAGTAAAATTATTTTGAATTTGAGTTTTATTAGTTTGATTTAGTTCAAACGGTCTTGAGACCGTTTGGGCTTACACGGTCTAAAGACTGAGAGGATCCAAACGGTCTTGAGACCGTGAGGATCCAAACGGTCTTGAGACCGCGAGGATCCAAACGGTCTTGAGACCGTGAGGATCCAAACGGTCTTGAGACCGCGAGGATCCAAACGGTCTGGAGACCGTGAGGATCCAAACGGTCTTGAGACCGCGAGGATCCAAACGGTCTTGAGACCGCGAGGGAGACGAACCATGCGGGAGACGAACCGCACGGCCGTTCTTCGGCTAAGAGCTGCGGAAACGATGATGGCGACAACGGCGGAAAGGAACTCAAACGCGAGTTTTAAACGGTGATGCGTCAACCTGTCGCTGCGGTCGGTGGGTCAGCGAAGGGACAGCTGCTGCAGAGCTGACGACGAGCCGAGAGCGACGACGAGCTATGAACGACGACGACGAAGTCGAGAACGACGACGACGAAGCCGAGTCGTCGGCGAAGCACTTGAAACAGTGACGTGCGGAGTGTAGAGACGAAGCTCAGAGTGGAATGAAACAGGAGAGTTCGAGAATTCGGGAATCAAGAAGAGGGAAACGTAGGTGGGGGGAATGCATTTATAGGTTTTTAGGAGCCCTCTCGGTCAGGTGACCGAGAGAGCTCAAACGGTCTTGAGACCGTGAGGATCCAAACGGTCTTGAGACCGCGAGGAGCCTCACGGTCTTGAGACCGCGAGGAGCCTAACGGTCTGGAGACCGCGAGGGGCCTCACGGTCTGGAGACCGCGAGGGGCCTCACGGTCTGGAGACCGCGAGGGCCCAAATGGTCTCGAGACCGTTTGACCTCAAGATCAAGTGGATTTTTATGTATTTTTGGATTTAAAGAAAGAAAAAGAAAAAGGAAAAACAAAGATAAACAAAAGGGTGTTTAAAAACAAAGGAAAAGGCTAGAAAAATTAGGGAAGGTGATACTCAAGCCTTGGGTTGCCTCCCAAGAAGCGCCTTGGTTTAACGTCGCTGGCTCGACAAGATTTTGCTCCGGCTATGCTGACTTTATAGGGTCATGAATCTCTATGGTTTGTCTTGATAACTTGTCTGCCGGAGTGTGGTACTTTTTTAATCTGTGGCCATTTACGGTCCTCTCTCCTCCATTATCGTCAAAAATAATGACAGCTCCTGTCGGGTATATATGTTTGATTGTAAAGGGCCCCGACCATTTAGTACGTAGTTTTCCCGGAAACATTTTTAATCTGGAGTTGAATAGGAGGACTTTGTCTCCGACGATTATATCTTTTCTTTTGATGTGGCCATCATGCCACATCTTGGTTTGTTCTTTGTAGATTCTTGCGTTGTGGTAGGCTGTCATTCGTAGCTCTTCTAACTCTTGGAGTTGAAGTTGTCGAAATTCACCAGCACCTTTGAGATCGAAATTTAGTTGCTTAATGGCCCACCAAGCCTTATGCTCTAATTCAACTGGAAAATGGCAAGACTTCCCATACACTAATCGAAACGGTGTTGTTCCGATGGGTGTTTTGAAAGCTGTACGGTAAGCCCATAGAGCGTCAGATAGTTTGGTGGACCAATCGGTGCGGTGCCAATTGACAGTTTTTTCCAAGATAGCTTTAATTTTCCTATTGGAGACTTCAACCTGTCCACATGTCTGTGGATGATATGGTGTAGAAACTTTGTGGTTGACTCCATATTTTCTTAATAAGGTTTCAAAGCTCCGTTCCAAGAAATGTGATCCGCCATCAGATATAATCGTTCTTGGGATGCCGAATCTGGGAAATATTATCTCTTTGAACATCTTGATTACCGGTTTTGAATCGCAAGAGGTGGTTGGTAGAGCTTCTACCCATTTTGAAACGTAATCCACAGCAACCAAGATATACATGAATCCATAAGATGAGGGGAAAGGGCCCATATAATCTATTCCCCATACATCGAAGAGTTCGATTTCTTACCATATGTTCAATGGCATTTCATTTCTTCTGGTTATCCCTCTGGATAGTTGGCACTTGTCGCATGATTGCACGTATTCATGTGCGTCTTTTGCGATGGTGGGCCAATAAAAGCTAGATTGCAAGACTTTGAGGGCTGTCTTCTTAGAACTCATGTGGCCCCCAGTGGGGCCTGAGTGACAGTGCTCAAGGACCGAAGTGATTTCCGTCTCTGGGATGCATCTACGAAAGAGTCCATCTGCGCATAAGCGAAAAAGATAGGGCTCGTCCCAGAAATATTGCTTAGCGTCGTGAATGAACTTCTTTTTGTCGTGATAGGATGCAGACGGATGAATGATTCCTGTTTCCAAATAGTTGACAATGTCGGCATACCAGGGAAATCCATTGGAGACTTTCATTAGGTGGTCGTCCAGGAGGGAATCTTGGATAGGTACTTTGTCTTCATCCTCGACTCTAATACGGCTGAGATGATCGGCACCGACGTTTTCCACTCTGCTTTTGTCTTTAATTTCTAAATCAAATTCTTGAAGCATTAGTACCCAGCGGATAAGTCTAGGTTTTGCATCTTGCTTTTGAATCAGATATCGTATAGCGGAGTGGTCAGTGTAGACAATGACTTTAGCTCCTATCAGGTATGAGCGGAATTTCTCGAACGCGTAGATGACAGCTAAAAATTCCTTTTCTGTAGTGGTGTAATTTTTTTGTGCTTCATCCAACATTTTAGATGCGTAGTATATAACATAGGGTTTCTTGTCGATTCTTTGCCCTAAAACGGCCCCTATGGCATAATCGCTCGCATCACACATGATTTCGAAAGGTAACGACCAATCTGGAGCTCGTAGTATTGGTGCAGAAATCAGGGCATTTTTCAGAGTTGTGAAACTTTGCAAACATTCTTGGTTGAAGTTGAACTCTGTGTCCTTGGTCAGCAGTTGCGTCATGGGTTTTGCTATTTTGGAAAAGTCTTTAATAAATCTTCTGTAAAACCCAGCATGTCCTAAGAAGGCACGTACCCCTTTTACATCTTTTGGTGGCATCAATTTCGCGATAACGTCAATTTTTGCTTGATCCACCTCGATCCCTCTGTCGCTCACTCTGTGTCCTAAAACAACACCCTCTGTTACCATAAAATGGCATTTTTCCCAATTTAAAATGAGGTTTGTTTCCTCACATCTTTGTAAAACTTGAACCAGGTTGAGCAGACAGTTGTCGAAGGAGTCCCCATAAACTGAGAAATCATCCATGAATACCTCCATTATAGATTCTGTCAATCCCGCAAAGATAGCAGACATGCATCTTTGGAAAGTAGCTGGTGCATTACAGAGCCCGAATGGCATTCTTCTGAAAGCATACGTCCCAAAAGGATAGGTAAAAGTAGTTTTCTCTTGATCGTCCGGGTGTATCAGGATTTGGTAAAAACCGGAATATCCATCGAGGTAACAAAAGAACTTCTGATGAGCTAAGCGCTCGAGGACCTCATCTAGGAAGGGCAGGGGGTAGTGATCTTTTCATGTTGATTTATTAAGTTTCCTATAATCAATGCACATACGCCACCCTGTAACGGTTCTAGTGGGCACCAGTTCATTTTTGTCATTAAGAACAACGGTGGTTCCCCCCTTTTTAGGGACCACCTGCACTGGGCTTACCCACTGAGAATCAGAAATTGGGTAGATAATGCCTGCCTTTAGAAGCTTGAGGACCTCAAGGCGAACCACCTCTTTGAGGTTGGGGTTTAACTTTCTTTGGTGTTCTCGTGATGGTTTAAACTCTTCAACCATGGGTAGTTTGTGCATACATAAAGCAGGGTTTATGCCTGTCAGATCAGTCATTTTATAGCCAATGGCTTTCTTATGCTTCTTCAGCTCTTCGAGGAGTCTGTTTTCTTGATCATCGTCCAGAGTGGAGCTGATGATTACTGGACAGAGCTTCTCATCATCAAGAAAAACATGTTTAAGCCCCTCGGGTAAGGCTTTCATTTCTGGGGCCTTAGGTAGCTCAGTGGCTTCTATAATTGTGACAGCCTTAAGTTCTTCAAACGTGGCTGTCGGAGCTTCTTCAGCTTTTTCTAAGTATTGCAGGCATTGTTGCACTAGTTCACTGGCCGAGAATTCTACCTCCGGATTTGTAAGAGTATTTTCCAATTCATCAGATGGTTCAGACATTTCTAACTGGGACATTTGATATATAGCATCCAGGAGAAAGACTTCCTCTTGAATGCTTGGACCTTTCATGCTGTTTAGAACTCTGAACTGGAAAGCCTCCTTCCCAAGTCTCAAAATAATAGTTCCTGCTTCGACATCAATGAGAGCTCGGGCGGTAGCTAGGAAAGGTCTTCCGAAGATTATCAGATATCTCAGGTCTTCTTGTATGTCCATAATAACAAAATCACACGGGACATAAGAATTTGTTCCTATTCTGACAGGGATGTCTTCGATAATTCCAAGAGGGGTAGTTATGGTAGAGTCGGATAACTGAATTGTCATTGTCGTAGGTAACAAATCAGTGAAGCCTAATCTTTTACACATTGAATAGGGCATAATAGATATGCTTGCTCCTAGGTCTGCCAATCCTTTCTTGCTGGAGCCATTTCCAATAGAACACTGAATGCCGAAGGAACCTGGGTCCTTCTTTTTCTTTGGCATTTTATTAAGCAGAATATCTGAAGTGGTCTGAGCAAGTTTCACTATTTCATGCTCTTCTGTCATATACTTTCTCGATAAGAGGGTTTTCAGGTATTTTGCCCAAGCGGGCACTTCGGAAAGGGCATCAAGAAAAGGAATATCAATGTATAACTTTTTCATAGCTTCTTTAAATTTTTGGAACCTAGTGTCCATTTTGGTTCCTTTTAGTCTGTCTGGGTAAGGAATTCTTGGTGGGACTTCTGGGATTGGTTCCTTTTCCTTTTCTTTCTCTGCAGAATTTTCTATTTCTTTGCTTGAATCCCCTATTGGGGAAAGAATGGCTACGTCATCATCATCATGGTCGATTCTGGTGACATCAGGCAGGACACGACCAGACCGCGTGGTGACGACATTAAGTTGTTCTGGTCTGTTTGGATTATGACGCGGGTTTGCCTCTGGTTGCCCAGCAAAAGTGCCGGCTTGAGGTTTCAATTGAGCGGCAATCTGTGCCAGTTGGGCTTCTACGACCTTTTGTTGAGCTTGCTGGTTTGCAAGCATGGTTTGTTGCGATTGAAGCATTTGTCTAATCAAGGATATCTCATCAGATGATTGGGGAGGAGCACCCCTTTGTTGATACTGAGTAACTTGCTGTCCTTGTGGTTGTTGTAAAGGTGCAGTTAACTGTGGTTGCTGTGGCTGCTGCAACTGAGGTTGGGGTGGCTGCTGTAACTGAGGTTGTTGCAGCTGCGGGTGCAGTCCTGAATGGGTATATTGGTAGGAAGGGTTTCTAGGATAGTTAGATCTTTGGAAACCTTGTCTATAGTTTCCTTGATTGAAGTTATTTTGAAATCCTGGTGGTTGTCTATTGAAAGATCCACCTTGTGCCTGTTGCTGTGGGTTGGCGGTCCCTGCAGGATTCCTGTATTGAAAACCAGGATGGTTCCTTGGTTTATCTGGATTGTAATACACCTGGCCAGGTATTGAATGTATGGAGTTGACTTTCTCTGGCATTTGGTCCTCAGGATGCTCGATAATGGGTTCATATTGCGGCATAGGTGGTTGTAAATCCATCATGACATTGTATAACATGCCACATGATAATGTGGGATGATCGGATGCATGACAGGCTTCACAAGTTCTAGTAGCTGCCTTAACTTGTTGAACCTGAGAGCTTTTCTTCTTGTCATATTCCCCGAAAGAAGTTTCGAGGGCTTGTTGCTTGCTAGCAATAGTCTTCAAGGCCTCAACAATGGCCTTGAGTTCCATGGATTCTTCTGCTTTGTAAACCTTGAGAATGCCTTTGGGTTGGTTAGATGACCTTCCCCAATTGGATTGGTTCTCGGCCCCTAGCGTAACTATATTCCAGGCATCTTCATAATTCTTTCTCATAAAGTTTCCTCTAGATGAGGAATCTAGAAATTGCTTGATATCATCACTTACTCCTCTATAGAATGTTTCTATCAGTTGATTTTGAGATATGCCATGGTGAGGACACTTTCTCAGGAGTTCTTTGAATCTTTCCCAAGCTTCAGCAAGTGTTTCTCCAGGTAGTTGGGAAAAGTGATTAATCTGTCCCCTAATCTCATAGGTTAGCGAAGGTGGAAAGAATTTCTCAAGAAACTTTTCTTCTAAAGGAGTCCAAGTAGTGATGATGGGGTGTCTATCCAAAGCGTTGTACCAGCTTAGTGATCTTCCATATAAGGTGAAGTGGAAAAGGTGTAACATTATTGCTTCCAAAGCGATTCCTGCTTGGGGTACAAGTCGGCAGAGTGACTTGAATCTCTTAAGGTGATCCATGCAATCGTCTCCGGGTGCTCCGGAGAAAGAGATGCCTTGCATGATCTGGATCCATTGTGTCCGGATTTCAAAGTGTGGTATGTTAATAATCGGTGGTCGGACAGGATGATCGTCTTCATAATTCTTCGGGACTGCGTAGTCCCGAAGTTGCTTGTTTCTTAACGCAAGTTGAGCAGCAGCATGCTCTGCTTGGATGCGAGCTTGTTCCTCAGCTCGAATCTCAGCTTGCACCTGAGCACGAGTGTCAGCAATAAGTTGTGCTCGTTGTGCTGCTATGGCGGCGTTAACTCTTTCTGCAACAAGGCGTTGCTCTTCAGCCATCTGTATGGCTCTTTGGCGGTTAAGTCTAATCCTTCGGTGGAAACTTCTTTCTACCTCAGAGTCGTATTCTGGTTCAGGGGAGAATCCGATGCTATGCGGGGGTTGCATACACGTTTTCTACCTGAGTAGAAGGAAAATCACACGTTAGGATAATGGAAGGAAATGAAGAAAGCAAGAAGATTTGGAGTAGTTATAAAAAAAAGGTGTAAAATCCTAATCAACCAAGAAATTGTTAAGTAAAAACTAAAGCGTTCCGTTGTCCCCGACAACAGCGCCAATTTTTGATGGAGTTTTTGCAACACCACTAAAAATCCTAGAGATGATGAATCCTTAGGTTTAGCCTTGCTAGTACTATGGTAAGAACTCCACCCACGTGTGCTAAGACACGCGGAAGTCTTATTGTAGTATAGTTAAGGGTCAAATCCTCAGGACAACGGTCTTGACGAAGTCAAGATGGAAAACGTTTTTAGTTGAACTTAACTACTTAACAGTTGATATCTAGATCAAAAGTTTGATTTGGTTTTAAACTAAATGCAAGGAAAGTAAAGCAAGAAAGTAGAGATTAAGGTTGTAAACAATGATTAAAAGCCACTAGGATGTTATCGGGTTTCACACCACTACACATGGATCAAGACATGCAACATAATAAAACAACCTTGCAAAGAGAGTCAAATCAGTTAGTATCTTGTAGTCCTAGCTTCCTTTCGGATAACTAGCTACGAGAAGTGTGGAGTATTGCAATGCCAGCCATTCCATAATGAATGGTCACCTGCTTTGCATTACTCCTTGATAAAATGTGTTCCTCGACCTTACCAAGGTTGCACTTCCATACGTCAACTGATTCCATTTCATAGTATGAAAGTGCAACGATGGGGGTGAGTTTACTCCACTCATGAAAACACTTCTAGACACCGAAACAGACATATGGTGACTACATACATCCATAACCAACATTCAATCGATATTCAGATCTAAGGGTACAAACATAGACAATTTATACCAAAAGACAATATGTAACACAAGTTGATTGATCAAGCAACTAGTATTCATTAAGCGATTGAAGTCAAACTGAAAAGAAGAGTATCTCTATTACAAGTTATTGAATTACATCGCATGAAATGAAAACATGGGTAGCGGGGCTACTCCCCGCACCCTAGTGAATGAAACTACTCGCTCATGACAAAGAAGGAGGCGAGAAGAGAGAGAAAGAACGTCATCTCCACGGAGGAGGGAAGGTTGAACCCTTGGTGAAGAGAGCAACGATCTTCGCACTTTGTGGTTGCTGTGATGAAGGATCTTCTCTTCCCACCTTCTTTGTTGAAGAGAGAGAAAGAAGAGAGAGAGAGAAGGTAGCTTGATGATGGGCACGGATCTCAAAACTGGCAGCCTTGGGGCAGTGGACGGAAGACCAGAGTGCTCTGGATCTGGAGAGGCAGCCTTTGGATGTCTTGAAATTCGATCCTTTTGAAGTGACCCTTGAGGTCCTATTTATAGGCTCAAGTTTAGCCCAAACGGTCTTGAGACCGAGAGGCTTCTCGCGGTCTTGGGACCGTGAGGCTTCTCGCGGTCTTGGGACCGTGAGGCTTCTCACGGTCTTGGGACCGTGAGGCTTCTTGCGGTCTTGGGACCGTGAGGCTTCTCGCGGTCTTGGGACCGTGAGGCTTCTCGTGGTCTTGGGACCGTGAGGCTTTTCGCGGTCTTGGGACCGTGAGGCTTCTCGCGGTCTTGGGACCGTGAGGCTTCTCGCGGTCTTGAGACCGTGAGGAGTCTTTGTAATTTTTTTGTGTTTTTAGTAATGGAAAGATGAGAAAAGTTAGTTTATTGATGTATCTGCAATAAAGTAAGAAAGTTTAATGATTCTATTTAGTTTATCTAAGAAAGTGTATGGAAAACTAAAGATAACTAATAAGATAACGTCACAAAATGGGAGGTTATCAATTGACAAATCTCCTTCATCCGCAACTCCAAATCATCGATCCCCTTCTCCAAGGTGATCGATCTCTTCCCCAAGCTGCTGTCCATTCCACTACTTCTACTGTAAGCCATGATTAATACCTGAAGGAGAAAGAAGGAAGGAAGTCTACCGTCACACAACATGCCACACCTTTTTTTTACCATCATGTCCGTGATGGAATCCTCTTCCTCTTCTAGTGATATTAATATTGCCATGTCGAGGGCGTAGTATTTTCATGGGGTGTGGGGACTAGCCTCACTACCCGTTTCTTGCAATTTCATTCATGTTCCAAGTCTTGTATGAACTCATTTAATTCACAGATAATCATTTATTGCATGTTTTGTGGATTTATTATCGAGTTTACCTATTTTATTACAAACTTTTACTATGAGAAATTTAACGATTAAGATTTGAATACCGATATGCTTTGGTTGACACTCTGATGAGAACTTCTGACAGAAAGTCTCTGGAGTAGTGGATAGAGGACCCGTAAATAACGAGACATCAAGCTTATAGGGATATTTACTCAAGCAAGTTTCTGATGCCAAAAGGGGAAACTTTCACAACTCCAATTATATCTTCATACAAGTTTGGATTTGAATGATTGCATAGATTCGAGGAGTGGCACTAAAACCCAATTCCACTCTAGTGTTTCCATCCATTAATAACTAGAACCTTAATCTAACTCTTTTTATTCTTACAATATTAGTTACCTAAACCAATATTAACTTTTTAAATAAATAATGGTTCTTGCTAAGTTAATATGATTAGATAAATCTTTTAAAATGTTGTACCTTGGGATTCGATCCTTAACTATAGATCCATCTACTTGCGTGTGGCATTATTGCACTTTAGTTTTGGTAAACTCTAGGAATTATGTTCCTAGTGAATTTGTAGTGTGATAATACTCCACATCACTCACAACATCCTTCACTTAATGACCTAAGAGAGAAATGGGGGAAAAAAGGAAGGAAACATGGTTTAAGACTACCAAAATTGAAATTCAAGTAGGAAACCACCAAGAATAAGGTGCAAGAAAGGAGAAAAAGAAGGATCATGTAAGGAGTGGAACCTGGGAGGAGATCCAATCCTTATTTATTGAATATTAAATCCATAAAATCCTATCACACTATTAAGTATGATGGAAAAGATGTAAATTCATCTCTTAAGTATGCCATAATAAATAGAGAAATTGCATAATATCAAAAAAATTTAACCACTTCAATATTATTCCCATAATAATTTCAATATAATTCTTCACCTCAAGCATGGTAGTACAAAATAATAATTCTATATTTAATTTTACATGGGATCAGCTGCATATGGCAACCTGGCCATCCCATGCTTTCCTTAAGTCCAACATCCAATATGCGATCTTCATGCGTCTATGTAAGGCCCCTAAACTTGCTTAATGAGTTAAATAAGATTAATTATCATAGTTTAATTCTTATAATCCTAATATAACCTTTTTTATATGATTTGAAATCATAAAACAAGCTTAAGTTTCGAATTTGGTCCAATTTGGACATTGTTTGAGCAAGTTATGCAATTTTATGCCCATTTTGGACTTTTATGCAATTTACCCAATTGAGAGGTTTATTTGCAATTTATCACTTGAATTATGTTCCTTGGATATTCTCTCACCATTATTGATCTTTTTGAGCCATGGGAATCCTATTTAAACCTTATTTTGAAGGTGTTTCCCTCAAGGGTATTTTAGGGTTTGCCCCTTCATGGATGAGCTACCTTTAGTAGCTATCAACTAATGAATTATTTGATTGGCTTGGAAATTAGATAAAGGAAAGATAAGAAGGTCTATATGGATGGTGGGGGAGCTTATTGTGTGTTTGTTTTTGTATATTCTTAATAGTTTAAGGTCATGGACACTTGGAAAGATACCAGAACTTCAACTTTTTCTTTTTCTTTATCTTAAAGTTTCATATACTTATCCCTAAGAACCCAAACGAGCCATTTTCTCTCCACCAGTTCACTCCTTCTACAAACCTTGTTCTCCCTCTGTGATTCTACGAATTTCCTATCCAAGGAAGAATATAGAGGGGATCTTCTTGGAAAAAGAATCTAGGGTTGCAATTGACTTCCTTTTTGGGTTTAAAAAGCTTCCTTCTAGTGATCTTGACCAAAAAGAGTAAGAATCCCTTTCTTTCCTCCATTTATTTCTTTTTTACCCTTCCTCATACCTTTCTCCAGGTCAAAATCTTGCTGTTCCATGGTAGAACTTTCTCTAAAGCTCTAAAACCCTACCTTTCTTGCTCCTTATGCTTAGGGTTTGCCCATTTGATGAAGAAAGGTGCCAGATGGACGAGTTCACAACTTGTAGTTGGATTTCCTAACCTACCTACTCATGTCTTCTTCTGTGTGGGAGTTTATCTTATAATTAGAGACAAGTTTTATAACTTGCTCCATATTTATTGCTTACCATAAGCTTGCTAGCTCATGTTCTTGCTTTTAAATGATGATCCATGCACTAAAAAGCTATGCTTGACTTGTATTTTAATTTTTATAATATTCCTTATTCTAATTTCAGTTCTATATGAACCTGTGATCATGTGTAAATTATTCCTAAGGTATAATATGACTTAGATCAGGTTGGTTTGACAACCTATGGTGCTAAGAACCTATCAACCAATGGTCAATTTTAGGGTTTTAAGCTGATTTCTTCTATAAACCCATGACTCGTTGATGGTACCATTGCAACGACCCCATGGTGTTGTCTTAATGACAATTGATGGTTGGGATCAAAGGTGTCAGATTATGGTGACAACCTATGGTCACCCCCTTAGGTTAGGTTTTGGATCAATTAGAAGTTTAATGATCAACCATTAAGTACCCTACTGATGTTATCAATCAATGAGACATTAGCTTAATAATTGATGCTGATTAATGAATATAGTTCTGATCTAACAACCTATGATGACATAATGGTAACTAATGATGGTGGATCAGGTCTCCACAACCTATGGTGAGTTATTCATATAGTTGTAGCATCAATTCAGCCTTAGACCAATGGTTTCTTGGGTCACTTGATGCAATGGTCGGTCCTATACTGTAATTGATGATTTTAACATATGAACTTGACCCAATGATCAAGATCTAATGCTCATTCCTCCAATTAAGTGTAATGATGGCTAATGTAATATGTTGGTCCTAATAATGTGATTTATATGGTTTCCTTTATATGATCAACTTAAGGAGCTTACTTGTTGACAATGGATGCCTTGTTTAAATTGAACAATCGATTGTGGGTTTTACTGTACTCTCAACAGAACCCTTATTGTTGTTAATCAAAGGATGTCTAGGGTTAGATGGTGACTCTTTCTAGAAAACAACTCAATGACTTCATAGGTGGTTTGTGAAAGATGTTTACTTATGTAAACGACCAATGGCTTTACCTTTTCAACGTTTAATGGTTAGAAGTTGATGCCTCAATATTCCCATTGTTTTGGGTGAAGCCTATAGTGTAATGTTATGATTATAATTATGAGAATTTGACGATTCAATGCCTTCAACTTGTAGTGTTATCCTTTCCCTCGTATGATTATGATTGATAATCACCATAATGAATTAATGGGTAACCCTAATGAGGTATATCTTGTTATACCTCACTTTAATATAACTAAATGATGGTAATTGGGTATGAATAATCCTTGAATGATTAATACAATTACGGAGTACTTTTTATTTTTGTGGAAACCCTAGTATGCTATAACCCGATGGTTACACCTTGATTTATGTGTGGGTTCATACTTGAGAATAATATGGAATGTGATGGTGATGCTTCACCTTATGCATCTATGATCCAATAGGGATGCCGTGAGTTAGGGTTTGGGTATAAGTGCTGATTAGTAACATTAATATAATTTGTCTTGTTGAACCTAACTCTAATGCAAATAGATAAAGATGAGTATTCATGTTTACCATTCTTATATGGTGGCATGATAGTGAAATAACCTCTGTGATATGATCATAACCTTACTATGTCAATTGGTGGTTATCATGGCCACATGGTTGATACTTTCTTATGCTAAATTTGTGCATTATGAATATGATGAGGGTTAATCATATCTAGATTCATTGGATGTTGATGTAATAAAGGAATGTTCTTAATATTAATGCAACCCTGCTATGATTGTTTATGAATATCTCCTAGCTCATTAATGTAATATTGTGTTGATCTGGTGTATTATATGTAAGTGATGTTGTTGAGCCTTGTTAAAAGGCATGTAAAGATAATGATGATCTTGTAGGGAATGGTATGATGGTCTTAATGACCTTTGGGCATGGTTGAGCCCTGAATGAGGTGTAATCCTCTTGTGTTGATAAGGGTTGATACCTTGTGATATTATGAAAAGGATTTATATCTTGTGATAATATGATGGTCTTAATGACCTTTGGGCATGGTTGAGCCCTGAATGAGGTGTAATCCTCTTGTGTTGATAAGGGTTGATACCCTATGATATACTGAAAGGATTTATATCTTGTGATAGTATGATGACTAGTGTAGTCTCATGAATGGCAAGTGAATAGTACTATGTGATGATGATGAGAAATTATGTTTCACACATTTTATATCTTCTGAATTTGTGATATTTATATGCTTTCTAGATTTGAATTAGGGTTTGTATGTCCACTTTTTTGATGCAGCCTTAATTCACCAAATTGGCATAACTAATCATGTAGTGCCCTGTGTCGTAGAGCTATCTTTAGTGTCAGAACTTGCTGGACGGTGAAACGAGTATTCCTAAGGAAAACTTGGAGCGCATACTGTTGAGTATGTGGGAGTGGCAAGTTGAGGATATATCCTTATCATCCACAATGTAGGTTGTGGAGGATGGTTATGGTCATGCCTCATACATCTGATGTGATTGAGGACAACTACGGTTGCACCGCAGATTAGAGGGTTTTGTATGCCCTGGTTTCTAGTGTCGTGACATGTACCAAGGGTGGACTAGTGGTTAGCAACTTGACTGTATGTCACTGTGGTGGTAGCTTTGACTGATATGTCACTGCCTTTTTACTCATACTGATCGAGGGAAGAGATCATAAGGTATCGACACTCCTAGATCTTGTACGGAATCGAATAGCCCTTCGTAGAGGTCGGTTGGACTTTGGATGGTACGATTCAAATTCCCAGGGCATAATAAAAGATGTAAGACAGCCGTGTAGCATATCTATTTAGGGTTATACACAATACTTCATATTGGATGATAACCCTTGTTTGCTTTCTTTTCACTGAGATCATGTATAGTACAATAAGAGATAATAGATATGCTTATGCTGTAGTTATGCTCATGTTGTAAACATGCTTATGTTGGCAAATATACTAACACTAATGGTTAAGATGTTGCTGCTAGCTATGTTTAATATTTCTAGCCATATCTATGTAATTAGAAATGCCTAAACTACTGTTCATGCCTATGTAGTTCATTGTCTTATGATGTTAGTTCTACTTATGATATAGATCTGTTCCTTTTATTTGAGATGCCAATATTGATAGTCATGTTATATTACTAGACATATTCATGATGTTAGGGATGCTTATGCTACTAGATTGCTTGTACTGTTAGCAAGGAATATGATGATAGTCAGATTAATGATAATGATTGTTATTAAATGCAATTTGATGATATTTGAGTAGATATATATCCAGAGAAATGGATTTATTTGTTATCTATACATGCATTGATGATCATACTTGTTGCTAAGATGATTTGCTTAATCTGTTTAGTATACTTGAACTGTTTAATATGTTCAATTGATTATAAAATACTCCAACTACTTAGTTATCTACTATGTAAAATGTTGTAATTAATAGGCATTGTTGGAGGTTATATCTCTTACTGGGACATGGGTCTCACCTTGTGGTTCGCCACATTTTTTTAGGTAATCGGAAGTGACGAAAACAAACATGTGGCGGAAAAGAGAAGCTATAGTAATGAATCTTTGAGAAAGTTGATTAGATGTCTAGTGTGTCCTAGAGTCGTCCCTGTATTCTCAGGTCTAGATAGGAAAAGTTTGTATATGGTGTTTCAAATGAATTGAAATTTTGTTAGCATGTTAATGTTTGTTGTGTGGCACATCCAAATATTGTTCTCATGTGTATATATGTTGTAGATAGGGTGATAGAAAAATTTGTATCAAATTCTTGGCATAGTATGGATATAATAAATATATTGGGATCTTATGCAAATGTTTCCGAGCAGGTGTTGATGTTTAAATCAGTTTTAATTTACCCATATTTTTGGGGATGTGGTTAATTGGTGATTGATTGTGCTTTATGTTTAGAGTAATCTCATTTAGTTGTAACAGGTTATAACAAGTTGGTATCAAAACTTTAGGTTCATCGAGTCTACAGGGACACTAGGACTTAGGACTAGGATGATGTTAAAATTAGGAATATGACATAAAAATATGGTGCATACTGCCTAATCTTAGTATTTGGGTGCCCTGGCAAGGTATTCAATTATTGAAGAAAGGTAAGTAAGGAACTCTTAGATTGTTATTTTTCTGATTACTTTGATCAAGTAGTCATTTTGAGACAATCAAAAGAGCATAATGAATAAGAAATAATGGCGTGAATATCTCAATACTACCTTAAAGAAGATGAGAATTGCATCATAATCTATCAAAACTTGAATGTTTGGTAGCTAAAGAGAAAGACACAACACCAAAAAATCTAAAATCTGAATACAAATAAGCAAAAGGGGAGTTCTTAAAGATGTGATTCAAGAAGAGAATAAAGTAAAAGACAGATAAGTCTATGCTTATAAAGTGATTCAAGGTATGAAATCCACATAAGATGGAGAGAACTCCAATGATAAGTATAAGCATCATATGACATTCAGACTATAGATCAGGTAATAAAGAATAACATCATAAATTTTCAAGTGATTTTAGTCATTTTATAAAATATTAGCATGTGCATTTTCTATTACAAATCTTTACAACTCAGCCTTACACACTTGAGGACTTAAATGAATTTTGAAAAGAGTGGTCAGATGTTTTTCGAAATGAAGTCAATATAGCATTGGATTAAATATGTCAGCTCCATTTATGTATGTGATTTTAGTACTCCATTCATCTCAGACTTGCAATCTATCATTTTGTAGATTATGATGTGAATATGCATAACTCAACTGAATATATGAATCATTTTTGTTATTAATGTGTGGTTTGGAATGGTGACGGTTGAGCATCAATGCTCCCCTCTCCCATATCCTGGTTCTTCTTATTCTTCTGTTATGTTTCTATTTCTGCCATGTAGCGCGGCCGTGCCATGTAGCACGGCCATGTTGTGTAGCACGGCCGTGCTGTGTAGCACGACCATATTGGGATATGGTATCACGGCCGTGCCGCGTAGCACAAATGTGTGTGGTTACAATATGTAGACCTGTAGCATCGATTTTCTTAAAAAACCGACCTTAGAGTGAACCTCTAAGGTCGGTTTTTTAAGAAAATCGATGCTACAGGTCTACAGATTGTAAAGCTCATCTGTAGACCTGTAGCATCAGTTTTCTTAAAAAACCCACCTTAGAGGTTCACTCTAAGGTCGATTTTTTTTAAGAAAACCGATGCTACAGGTCTACAGATTGATCTTGATAACTGACCTTACAACCTTGGCCACAATTTCTTCCTCGTTTTTTACAGCCTATTGGGTCGGTTTTCTTTGGTTAAAAAAACCGACCCTATAGGTAAAATTCTATAGCGACGTCCACTTAGGAGTCGGTTAAAAAGTGATGCTACATGCTTAAAAAAACTGACGCTATAGACCATTTCTGTACTAGTGCATGATCCTAATAAAAGGGCATAAAGAAAACTATGGGTGCCCTAAGAGATGAAGGAAATTTGGGTGAAAGAAATATAAAGGATATAGTGTGCTTGAATATTACCAGAGAAACCTTAAGCAAAATGTGTGATGAAATAATATAAAGTTATGAAATCTCAACAAAACCCTTTGGAAGGGTAGGGTCACAAGTGAAACCTAAGATCTTGTAGGATAATTAAGCTACATTTGATTTATGAGGATGGGGAATGATCACATGCTAAGTGAATAAGGCCCTTGGGGGTCAAGAGAAGATCATTACAAAAGTACCTATGCCCTAGAGATCTTGAGGGGATGACTAAGACTAATGAGACATGAGATGTAAATGAAAAGAATACAAGAAGTATTAAGATAATGCTTAATAAGAACCTTAAAAGGAATTATTCATAGACTCAAAAGAAAATTTAGAAAAAAAATCACATTCCATGTGAGATCATTGAAAGAATATTGTGGAACTAAAAGGTATTCATGGTATGGGGTCATGGTTGAGAGTGATTCAAATAAAATTTAGAAATTTAAAAGGTAATGTGTGATTAGAGTGTCTTCGCCCTTGGATGATATGAACTTTGTATTTAGATTGCAGCTAAATATTCATTTCATCTCGTTATGAGTGTGAGAGATTCAGTAGACACATGTTATGATAAAAAAGAGATATATTAGAATGAATACCAAATATGAAATTTAAAGACATGACCAAGGATTGGAGGAGTTACCTCACTCTTAAATAGTGAACAATAGATTGGAAACCTTGGTGAAAAGGTAGTTATCGAGTGAAATCAGAATGTAACTAGAAAGTGAAAATTAGAAATCACAAAGTGACAATTAAGTGATAAAAACACAATGGATGGGGTTGTTGATTACCCGATAATTGAAATTGAATACCAGCCTTAGTAAGGTGAGAATTTTATAGATAAAAAAGAAGTTGTTAAGGATGATATAGATACATATTATTAAACCTAAGTCTTGAAATTAATGGGAATTTATCATTCACCTTGAATTATTTTGGCTTGACTTTTGGGGAAAATATTCTTTTGGGGTGGATGTAATATCCCCAATTTTGGTAAAATTATATATACATTAAAACTAATAATATTATTCACTTCATGGCATGGGTGCAACCCATGGCCCAAGTGAGGCCCATGAGACTATTTTCTTTGCAAATAGGTCCTTGTGGAACCAATGAAGGAAACAAAAGGAATTTGTGCATAAAAAAAGATACCGGGTTTATGAAATGTCGAATATTTGATAAATACATAGATTGTTCTATACCCATCTTTTATATGACTAGTTGAATTTTGAGGACAAAAATCCTATAAGGGGGAAAGGTTGCTATAACATGGTTTTTCACATGTATTTATGCATTTGAAATTCAAATATTTGAACCACATGGATATATTAGAAACTTGGTATGTCTTGTTGTTAAAGTATGAATTTAATTTGCAAATTCTCCCTTGCAATGGTTTTTGTGGGTTTTTTTCTCTGTTTTTGTAATCCAATAATAGATATGAAGAAAAGGAGAGAAAGTCCCATAATAAGTGAATTACTAAAAGTAATAGACAATTGACACTTGAATTATGGAATCATGTGGATCATTCTGGAAAAGATGTGTTGATGACAAATTAATAATTTTGGTTTGGCATAATAGTACACACAATGAGAAAATACATTAAATAAGATAATTGACCTAGTTTGGATGGAAAAAGGAATTAACGGATGCCTGAATCAAATAAATATTTTTCTTAAGGGGAAATAAATGGGATTTTACTCTTTGTATTGTGCCACCAAACCTTGTCTAAACCGATGTTTAGTATAAAAAAGGTTTGATTTAATTTTTGGGGGCCAATTGGAGTAACAATGGGGGAGAGGTATGTGTTTCTTAATCAAGATGTGCAAGTAGGTACATGGGATACAAAATATAAAAAGGTTTTTTTGTGATCTAGATAAATATCCAATATCATTTTAAATCGTGAATGGTCCAAAAGTGAGACTGGAAGAAAAATCAAAACATTCTAAGATGTTTTGTGATCTAAGAAATTCATTATGTATTTATCTAGAAATTGTTTAAAAGGGAAAGTTTGGTGTTACAAATCAAGTAGTTGGGATCCATTTGCTTTGCCAAGAAAAGGCCAAGGTGAAATAGAAGGTTTCCCTAAAATTGTATAGGAAGAGAGTTAATGAAGAGAGATATATAATTATTCTTCTATTTTGGGGTTTTATTAAAAAGTAAAGCTACAATTTTTGGGAACGGAGAGTTTCCTTTTCTTTGGACCAGGAACCGAGAACTTTGTTCTCTTCTCATCCATCGATGGGTTGCTATTAATCCTTCTACCTATATAAGATCCAGGAGAATTCCCACAAAATCGACACCAATACCCCGATGTGCGTGCTATCCTAAAGTACCGCGTCTTCCATTTATTCTCCATGCGTCAAGGACGCCGTCGGCTAGTCTGTGATTCCGAAATGAAGCAGGCCTCACTTTAAAAGAGATCCCTGAACTACTAGAACTAGACATTGAGGATGTTGGTCAGTAGAGTCTGACTCTCACCCTCTATCTCGCTGATCCCCCACAAGCTGTGTAGAGCCGAAATGGTCGGCGCACAGCAGGTGACGAGAATCCTATTTTCCCTACAGATCCGGGGGCGTCTACACGGGGTAGGTCTCGTAAAGGAGACAAGATGAGTACTAGATTTGAACTTCTGGTTCAACGGATCCACATGGAGATCTGCAAGCTCAATAAGGCAAGGTAATATGAGATATTAACTGCTGACATGGCATGCATCCGTTTGTCCTTATAGATTTATCTTGTAAGAATTCATAGTAATTGATATGATGATCAATTTTGGATAAATAATATATGAAAATTGATCAGAAAAATGAGAGGAAGATAAATAAAATATAAGTGAGACTTAATACTAACTCTTGTTCCAAAAAGTAGGGTAATATATGTGATTAAGTGGAGATTAATAAATGGAAACCCTTGATTAGATAATAAAGTGTTGAAAAGGTTAAAAACCTCTCTTTTAAGATATTAATTGATCTTGTTGAGTATAATGATAATGAAGACGAGGATGGTAATACTGATATGATAATCCTAGTTTCTAAAGTGCCTAATGACATATAATGAATACTTAGGGCTTCTAAAGTGGACAATAAGTAATGTGCTGAAGTGGTGACTGATGCACATAAACTCTAGTTTTGAATATAAACATGTCGCATATTCTAAAAACCCTTCTTTTATTCTATTATCTAATAATGTGGAATATGATGGTAATTTTAACATGATTATGACCATAATGAGAATAATTAGTTGTTTCTAATATGAATTACCATGCATATGAAGTGTCTAGTTAAAGAACATGACTTTCCATGTTATTAATGAATTTAATTGAATCTAGGTGTTCTTAATAAAAGGATATGGTAGATTTTATAATCATGGCAACACTTAACATTAATTAGGGTTCTTAAATCATTAAAATGATAATCATGGGAATTAGGGTTTCGAGGCATAACCCTAATGATAATTCGATACAAGGGAATCTAAATCCTAGATTAGGACTTGAGTAGGGTTTAATCTATGCAATGAAATTAATGTAATGGTTACACTTTAGGATTTACATACATGCAGATTAAATGATTGGATTCTTCTTTGCTTGCTTGGACCTGTTGATTGGTTGATTGAATCTACTTGAAGTATAATTGTATAATATATATGGCTCTCCATCAAGGTGTGTGATTATGCCTAAGACTACCCACGTTAGCTTTCCTTGATTTTCTAAAGTTTTCCAAAATGGGTTGTAAATAAATGCTTGCTTGTCTATTTATTTCTTAGAATATATAAAGTCACTACGACTATTGCATTATACAAACATGACTAGCTCAAATCCTAAGCCACCTATGGATGTATGAAATATAAGAGAAATGATGATTAAGCCCAAGGGACAGAGGATAATCAAAGGTCATCCTCCCAAAATAGCGGAGGACTCATATGGCACCAGGCACCCACGGGGAGAAGGCCCTATGTCCGTTGTAGGTACAATACCATAGAAGGGTTTCATAGAGGATTGGATAGATCAAGGTTGAGTGGCCATGATTAAAATATTAACTCTGATTTTGTAATAATAATTGCCGTGAAAATACCATAGAAGGGTTTCATAGAGGATTGGATAGATCCAGGTTGAGTGGCCATGATTAAAATATTAACTCTGATTTTGTAATAATAATTGCCGTGAATATCTTGTTACAACTAGATGTGAATATTTTGTTTCCCTCACATACAAATATATCTTGTTATGCTGACCCTGCTTTTGATTCATGACGTTTTAGGTACATGCAAAAGTTAAAGATATTTAAGGACATGATAACCAGATGAAATGACATGAAGACATTAATCTATGTAAGGAGGATTGGTTAGACACTTCTTCTCTATGTACAATTTAATGACATAAATTCACATAACTATTTAGAAGAGCCTTATGTAAATATTATTTAAATTAATAGAAATTATTTATTATTTTGTACTGTTTGATAAAATTCAGATCCTTTAAAAATTCTTAGGTAATGACTCAACTTTAAGGCCTTCTTTAATTGGGGGTTTCTGAAAAGTGAGGTCGTTACACTAGCCAACATGGCGTATCAAACGTCATCCTGACCAATATGAAACTATCACAGTTGATAAATGAATAACTCTTATCTCCTCCACAAGATAGAATACCCTTTAATATGACTTGGAAACCACTGCACTTGCAAATAAGATTGATTACTTTAGTCAACCACTGAATGAATAAAATAACAAACCCTAGATTGTATGGACATGGGGTACTGAGTACACCATTAACAAAGGTTAACTCAATTTTTTTATCTCACCAGCACAAACCATACGCTACAACCATTTATTTTAAAAATATCAAATGACCCAAAGATACATATTTTATTATGATTAATTGGGTATAAAAAACTAATTTTAGGATTTGAAAGTATGAAGGCATAGTTCCACTGATCCTTTAATAATGAAGCAACACAACATCTCTTTTGCAAATGCCACTTCTCACAAGCGTTCACTATATTAAAAAAAAATTATGACATCATTCTCTTTCATTTATTCTACCTATAAGACAAAAACTAGTGAATTGCTTGCACGTAATGTATAAAACGTCTGAATTGAACACACAATAGAGTATTCAATAGCTACAAAAAAGCAAACCGTCTCATATTGCTAACATATATTATTTCCTTAATCGATGGATGCCCAGATAATTTTTAGGTGATGTCAGTTCAATCCTTAAAAGGAAGGTCGGCCCCAAAGCCTTACTATCTACATGATACCAATGATGCAACCCCAGTTGGAGTATCTCAATGCAACTGTGATTCCTTGAGATGAAGAAGATGCTGACCTGGTCGAGTCCCTGAGATGGTTGACCTTCACATCATGTTGTAATATGGACTTCCTGCTATTAACGTGATGTTGTATTGTTTTGTAAAGGAAAATCCCCCCATGACGCGCAGGGAGGGAAGACTCACGTTTTGACATGGTCTCCTGCATAGTTTCCAGCACGGGACCCAACTGGCAGGGGGTTTGCATGGGTAGAGGCGGTTTTGCAGGGTGAGGTGGCAGATGTAGGTGAGAGGCTGATTTGATAAGTATGTGGAGAGAGATTGAGACAGAAATATAAAAGAAAAGTTTATTTTGCACATAACTTTTGATCTGTAATAAATATTTTGACAAAATAAAAACCGTTGAATTTGTTACGGAAAATGCAATCCAACAAGACCAATATTAATATATTTTTGAAAAAAAGTTTATTTTGCACATAACTTTTGATATGTAATGATTTTTTTGACGAAATAAAAACCGTTGAATTTGTTACGGAAAATGCAATCCAACAATATTAATATATTTTTGAAAAAAAATATACATGGATATTAAAAATGAGCATATTCAAATAAAATGGGCCCAGGAGTGACAATATTAGTGAGTAGGGAAGTAGTGGGCGCATTCAGTGTCATAGTGGGTGAATAGATTCAAATGTAGGTGCATTCAGGACAATAGAGGGCACATTATGTTAAAAGTAGGTGCATTGAGAATAATAGTAGACACATTAAAGTAAAATTGGACGCATTGAGTGCTATACTGGGCGCATTTATACAAAATGGGCGCATTCTGGATAATAGTGGGCACATTCAAGTAAAAGTGGGTGCATTTAAGTAATAGTGGGCACATTCAAGTAAAAGTGGGCGCATTTAAGCAATAGTGGGCGCATTTTAGACAATAGTGGGTGCATTTTGGACAATAGTCGAGTATTAAAGCAAAATGGGGTGCATTAAGGAGGGAATTAGTGGGCGCAATCAAGAAAAAGTAGGCACATTTAAATAGTACAGTGGACACATTTAAGCAAAATTGGGCGCATTGAGGGCTATAGTGGGCGCATTCATACAAAGTTGGCGCATTCAAGTAAAAGTGAACGCAATCAAGAAAAAGTAGGCGCAATTAGACAGTACACTAGGTGCATTCAAGTAAAATTGGGCGCATTGAGGGCTATATTGGGCGCATTCATACAAAAGTGGGCGCATTCAAGCAAAAGTGGACGCATTCAAGCAAAAGTAGGCACCTTTAATCAATACAATGGGCACATTCAAGTAAAATTGGGCGTATTGAGGGCTATAGTGGATGCATTCATACAAAAGTGGGCACATTCTGCATAATAGTGGGCACATTCAAGCAAAATTGGGTGCATTTAAGCAATAGTGGGCCCATCAAGTAAAAGTGGGCGCATTCAAGCAATAGTGGGCACATTTTGGACATAGTGGACGTATTCAAGTAAAATTGGGTGCATTGAGGAGGGAAGTAGTAGGCGCATTTAGGTAAAACTGGGTGCATTGAGGGCTATATTGGGCGCATTCAAACAAAAATGGGAGCATTCAAGCAAAAGTAGACGCATTCAAATAAAAGTAGGCACATTTAAATAGTACACTAGATGAATTCAAGCAAAATTGGGCACATTGAGGGCTATAGTGGGTGCATTCATACAAAAATGGGCGCATTCAAGTAAAAGTGGGCGCATTGAGGGCTATAATGGGTGCATTCATACAAAAGTGGGCATATTCAAGTAAAAATGGGCGCATTGAGGGCTATAGTGGGTGCATTCATACAAAAATAGACACATTCAAGTAAAAGTGGGCACATTGAGGGCTATAGTGAATGTATTCATACAAAAATAGGCGCGTTCAAGCAAAAGTGGGCACATTGAGAGCTATAGTGGGTGCATTCATACAAAAGTGGGCACATTCAAGTAAAAGTGGCCGCATTCAAGTAAAAGTGGACACATTCAAGTAATAATGAGCGCATTCAAGCACTAGTGGGCACATTTTAGACAAGAATGGGCTCATATAAGTAAAAAAATCATTATTTATTCTTTTTTTACTTCCCTCCTCTCTTCTTTTATTTCCTAAATATTTTTATGTTCTTTTTTTTAATATGTTAATATTGATCTTGTTGGAATGTACTTTTTATAAGGATTGTAATGCATTTTATTTCATTAAAAAATTCCTTCTGGTTTAAAAGTTACAAGCAAAAAAAAAATCTGGCACATTTGCAGGTGGGCAGGAGTTGACAGGGGCCGGCAGGTGACTGTCAGGGGCTGGCAGGTGGCTGGCAGGCGCAGGTTGTGGCAGGCGCGTCAAAACTCGCATTTTTGTGAGTGCGCGTGAAGAAATTTTAACCCTTTTGTAAACACGACAACAATTAAAAAGGGCCCACCCTCACGTTGTAAAAACTTTTATTAACCTTCGGATTTCGGTTGGTCTCTTGGTCAAATCTCACTAATACGATTCTAGTTTTTTTTTTCTTTCTTGCATCATATGAGGGTTGGCACTCCGGGTGTTGTCCTGGTAGAGTGTGTAGTAGAGTGTGTACGTATATGCATCGGCATACACCTTTTTCCAGATGTGAATATGAACGAGTTATCACAAACTCCATAACTATAACTAGCATTCAGTTATATTATATTGGTGAAGCGCATTATGTGATTCCTCATTTTTTTGAAATTATGTGATTCATCTACCAAACACGTACGAGCATATTCTATGAACTTCAACTACACAATACCAAATAAGACAATAATAAACTAAAAGGCACGATTCACTCTCATGTACATTCAAAATTATCGTGCTTCATCTACTAAACAAGGAAAAAGAATTCAAATAAAACCCTTGTACAGAAATATTTACTGAATTATCGCCCTTCTCCACTAAAGTCCACAAATATCACACTTTGTGTATAAAATGCCATATTAATGGCCGTTTTACTGCTGGCTGGGACGAAAAAGCACCACACAAACTGTCGCTTTACAGAAAATGGTACAAACAAATTGCTAGATTCTTGTATCAGATTCTGTAAAGCGTCATTCACCCAGGCGTTTTCATTCTGATGAGCAGTAAAATGCGGGTTAACATGGGCTTTATGCATAAAATGTTCTATTCGAGGAATTTAATGGGGAAGGATGCTATCTTGGTAAAATATTTCTCTATACGTGTGCTACTTGAGTTTGTTCTCCACTAAACCATCCCTTATACAGTGCAGGAGAAGTGTGTAAAATAAAAAAAATAGAAAATATAGGAAGCCATTTTTTTTTAGAGTCTTGTCGAATACTATATATTGTATATGGGATTGGGTGGAGTTGAATGTGGCGAACACCCTATTTTTCGCATTCATATCCAGGTCTGCTAGGTTCAAATCCCATCATGATAATACCTGGTGTAAACTGGGTCCTCCTCTACTAACTTTGAGGAGGGGTACAAGGGAGAGATTGACGGGTAGGCTGAGACTTACAAGTCTATGACGGGTGTTTAAGCTATCTGTAATAAAAATGAATGTAGAAGACATTCCTCGAACATACTGCCACATCCTAAATACGAGCTGCCCCCTGCCGGTTACACCCTCTTGATCGGACGTCTATACTATATGACACATCTTATAGAAATCTGATAGGATCCAATATGATTTCGTTATAGAGCATATTTTTTTTTCTCTCTTCTTATTTTTATAGGGGGTTGTGCTTTTAAGAGGAGTGAAAAAGAAACAATGCATTCTGATTGGTTGTGCTATAAAATATATAGGACTGTGTTCTATACTTCTGGCTACCCTCTCGATCCTCTTCAATTGTTATCATTCTTGATTTTCCTGCTACGTTTTCATCTTATTTTCTCAAATTTGACCATGTTTTGACTAAGATTACTTAATTTTTTATCTCAACAAGACAAACTACACACTTCATCTATTTTTTTTGAAAAATCAAATGACCCACAAATACCAATTTTGTCATTGTTAATTGGGTACGGAAACTGATTGTAGGATCATAAAGTACAAAGAGAGGGTTCAACTAACCCTTTATATGTACCCTTGGTTTCATAATAATGAAGAAATACAACATTTCTTTTCTGAATGCCACTTGTCACAAGCGTTCACTATATTAACACAACAAATTATGCCATCCTTTTCTTCATTTATTCTAACTACAAGACAAAAGCTAGTGAATCACTTGCATGTATTGTATAAAACATTTGAATTGAACAGACAATAAAGTATTCAACAACAACAACAACCATCTAATATTGCTAACATATATTATTTTCCCAATCGATGGATGCCTTGATATTTTTCAAGTGATGCCTATGATGCAACTTCAATTGAAGTGTCTCAAGACACGTGATTCCTTGAGATGAAGAAGATGTTGACAAGGTTGAGTCCCCAAACATGACTATGATTTCCTGAGATGGTTGACTTCACAGTTTGTTGTTCTATGGACCTCATGCTGTTAACTTGATGTTGTATTGTTTGTGAATACCACAACAATTTAAAATAGCCCGCTCTCGCGTAGTAAAAAGTTGTATTAGCCTTCGGGGTTTGGTTGGTTTCTTGGGTCAAATGACAACAATTTGACAGTTTACTAGATAGGGCTATACAATTCTAGTTGTGTTTTTTGTTCCATCGTATTAGGGTTGGCACTTCGGGCGCCGATTCACTGTTGCAAGTTGCCTATTGCAAGCTTGTTTCAATTAATCTCAGCTGTAAAACTGCCTCATTAATATTTTAAGGGTGGGTTTTTATTATAGATGTGTGGTTGGCATTGACCGGAACAACATCTGCAATAATAAGATGTAGCAGTGAATGGGAAGGCCCGGGTGCTGCCCTAGTAGTGTATGTTTATGCAACACCATACACCTTTTTCTTGATATGAGTATGAATGAGTTATGGAAAAGAAACTGCACAACTTAAACTAGCATTCAATTCTATTGTATTGGTGAAGGACATTATGTGATTCCTCTTTTTTTTGAAATTATGTGATTCCTCTACCAAACACTTACAGGTGTTTTATATGAACTTCAAATGTGCAATACCAAATAGGACGATAATAAACTAAAAGACATGATTCACTCTCATGTACATCCAAAATCATTGTGCTTCATCCAATATCATCGTACTAAACAAGGAAAAAACTCAAATAACACACTTATACAGAAATATTTTCCGAGTTAGTACCCTTCTCAGCTAAATTCCACAAATAACACACTTTGTACATAAAACACTATATGAATGGGTGTTCTATTGCAGACTGAGATGGAAAAGACACATTGATTGGCGCTCACCCAAAATGCCACAAACAAATTGTCAGATTCTTGGTCAGATTCAATAAAGCACCATTCACTCTGGTGTTTTGACACAGATCAACAACGGAATAACATGTGAAGTGTGCTAGTTTAGTAAAATATTTATGTGCTATTTGAGTTTGTTTTCCACTAAACAAGCCCTTATATAGTGTAGGAGAAATGTATAAAATGAAAAAAAAACTAAAATATAGGAAGCAATTATTTTTCCAAATTTTTGTTGAAAACTATATATTGTATATGGCATTGGGTGGAATTTAGTTTGGCGGACACCATTTTTTCCCTTTCATATCCAAGTCGGCTAGGTCACGAGAATACCTGGCACCAGAACGAAGAGCTCCAACTTCTCTCTAGAATCCTAGTGTGATAAAACATCACCTTCTTACATGCCCCAAACCCTAGTTTACACAATGGCTCTTAGGTTTTTTCAAAAAACAACTAAAACTCTCACCTCTACGCCGGTAGGAATTGACTATACTGGCACCGAGTACCCCCACTGTGGGTCTTTTTCAACCACTACTCAAGAACCAACAATTTTTAAATCCCAACATCTGATAGTTTTCTCCGATCAGAATTGCATCTGCTCTCTTTGACACTCACATAACATTGACACTAGCACTGGCATTTAAAATAGATGCACCTAGTAACATCTTTTGAGATTTGATATTTTCTAGCACATAGATTGTGCCGTCAGGATGCATGACGGCGCATTCCATACTGCATTTGTAACAATATTTACTCACTGTCATTACTGCTCATCACCTAACTTCTTCACGGCTTATAACAAAAGAGCCACTCTAGAATCTACCAGCATATCCTCTTAGCGGTCGACATACACCAACTCCCAGTGCTTCTTGTTCACTTGAGCTCCACTCCTACACCTTCAAACCCTCTTGTCTCCACTATACTTCTCCCAACATGATCGCCATGACACACCTAGATGTGTACCTCAAAAAAAGAACGATCAGATTCATCATCCTTTTGAAAGCATGGAGATGCTTCACTATGGAGATCACATATGAGATTATATACTTCTATGTTGGTTGCACTGCCTTCCGAGTTAACTTCTTCATCTCACAACAAGGATTCCTCCAATCATTCTGTGGATGGAGAGAAATGATGATATCCCTCAACCTATGTATGTGATGGCATCTCATCCTCCAACCGAAGGGAGACATGCAGATGAACCTCTGGATCACTGATATCAACAACCGCATACCTCACAATATCCATCGTCTTCTCTAGTTGGGTGCAACATCAACTCCTCCTCAGAAGAATTCACAGAGGACACCGAAACGGGGGAGCAAATGCTCATGACTCAGAAAGGCCATAAACCAAACCAGGATGAGCACATCGCCCATGATGATGAACTTGAGGATACTTCCTCCTCCCCTCTCCCGGCTTTAAGAGTCCCCCACGGAATGAGGATCCATTACCTCTCAAGTTCAAGTATACACTAATTCTTCCCCAATCTTCCCTTACATCTCTTTCCAACTATGATATGTCTAGAAACACCATGGCTCTAGATATGGATACTCCTAGAAGGACATACTCATCTCTCCATGATACCCACCCACAACACGACTCAATTCATCCTTGGATCCTAGTCACACGTAAGAAATCCTACCAGAATTAGAAGGTTAGATGCAACAAATGCCTCAGATTTGACTATCATAGACGTCTATGCATAAACCCTTTTAGATATCTTGCACGCTCCCGATTTAGGCATATATCAATATCTTGTCGGAATCCACAACATGGATGGCTCTCCCATCGCAGAGTCACCTCCCACAACCTTATCCCATTTCTTCATCATCAACATGCACGAGCACCCACTGCACTTCCACCTTCTCTGACCAACCCACATCCATGCATAGCTGCAACAAAGATCATATGCACAAATTCTTTTTACCTCCTCTAAGATGAATCTTCACCTTCTGACAAATCCATCCCCGACTCTTCATCAGGGACAACCTCCTCTCATTCCATCCCTCCCGACCCACCACCTCTATATAACCACCTCACCATTAATGCACACCCACTACTAGCCTATGCCATCTCTCTATCGTCAAATAGAAAGAACATACAATCATCCCCCATCTCATATTTACCACCCCCATGGAAAATCTTTCCCTGGAATGTTCCATTGATCTCCCGAATCAAAGTATGCACATTCTCAAGGAGCTAACCTCCCACAACAGCCTCATCGACATCCTAAACTGCCCTAAGACATCAAATATTGAATGTATTAAGATTACCAAAGCCATGGCCCTTATGTTGTCCGAATGTACCATCCTTAAACCTTAAATTCTCTCTTCCACCAGGTTACTCTACACCCTTCCAGAGAATACCATGTTTGAGCACGTCATGGGCCTGATGTTCACATTTTCATGTGGAATTGGCTTCACCCAAGCCCGTATCACACACTGGGCTGTTGAACAAGGTGCCAACCGACTACTTCTAGAGCCTCTGGATGGATATCTATATCAATCTTCCACCACATCTATGGAGTGAAGATGTTTTTAAATCCATTGCCCAAATGGTGGGCGACCCCTTACATTTCATCAACCCTAAATCCATGTACCCTATAGACTTCACCAAAGCCTTCTGTGTGTTTGTAGTCATGAAAGACACCACCATTCTTGGCCATATCAATATTAGAAGTGGATGTATGATTTACAATGTCAAGTTGTGAGCTGAATGCCCATCCACATTTACTACCTCTTTCAAGGACCATGCAAATCACCCACCGATGTGGTTTGAACTGAATCACTTCCCAAACAATCTCAGCCCCCCAGCTCTGATCCATTCTCACTAGACGCAAGGCAACAATAACAAAACACAATTTACAATGTCCCCACGGACAATGCCTCGCTACAAAAAGGCATGAATCCACAACCCTATCCTTCAACATCTCCCACAACAACAATACATTGGATCTCTCCCCCAACACAACTCTTTTATCTCACAAAACACCTCACATACTGACCTAGACCAAGCCACAAGTTGAAGGATGCCATCACTGAAGATCTTAGAGCATCTTTGAGCCCTCTTGTTCACACTCGGACCTTTCTATGAAGGATCATGAAGTTGTGCACTCCTATGCAGTCCTGCTCTACACACTAGAGTCACAAAAGTGCAAGATCTTTTTCACTGTCAATGACATAGGTAAGTCATCCTCTAATTGCCTTGTACCCCCTTTGTTACACGTTTATTTTCTACTGCTAAAGATGCCGACACAGTTTTGACCCCTCAACCCTACCAGTACACACAACCAAATGGTATCGCCACCCTAGAACCATGGGATAGCACAAAGGACTTCACACACTTTTGTCATAATATTGGTATCACCTTTCCTCATTCCATTGCTACTGACACCTTTCTCAAGGAACTACTAGCACACAACAAATGGGTAGATCACATGCTACAAATTGGGGCCATTATCACTAAGCATTGATTCATATCTGTCCACTACATCAACCGGTTTCTACTACCACCCTTACATACGTCCATGTCAACCTGGAATGTTTGTGGGGCGCTAGCACCCAACAAACAATGTGCCATTAGGAATGATATATACCAACAACACATTAACCTAATCACTATTCAAGAAACTAAAACAACATTGACAGATTATCAACTTCATCTCATAGGAGGTCGACATATCAATAAATGGATACAACCCCCCCAAATGGTTTTAGTGGAGGTATCCTTATAAGATGGAATGATAGAATCTACCATGCAACCCACTCCTTTAAGCTCAATCACAATATCACTGTCCATTTCCACGATTCCAGAACCAAAACTCATTGGCATTTCAATGGGGTCTATGGACCTACTGAGACACATAAGGAGCCTTTCCTTTAGGATCTTAATACACTGGCCAAACAACTTATCCAACCCCATGGATAATTAGAGGAGATTTCAACCCTATGAAATGTCCACAAGAAAGATTTCACAACGACACTTATGACTGTCCCCCTATCCCTCGTCATGCTACTCTCTTCCACAACTTCATCACCTCATACCACCTCAGGGATTTCCACACTTGTAGTAGCTATTGGACACGACATAGAGGTCAACAAAGGCCAGATTAGAACACTTGCAACAATCTATGGGCGGACATGCACCCCACAACATTCACCTCACTAGTTGCATCCTTTTTCTCTGATCATTTCCCCATCCTTCTCCATACTCAACAACTAGCATGGGCACCGAGACCATTTTGTTTGGAGAGATTCTTGACTCGACACCAGAACCCCATGGTCACCAACATATGGAACACTTACCACTTGTTGGTTGTTTACACTAATGAGTTTCAATCATTAAGAATGATCTTGTACTCAACTAGCTATATCCCGCAAGTATACGAGAGTAGTTGTAGTCGAGGTCAAACACAAGGAGCGTTGGTTAGTTAGGCGCTAGAGTTATGATTTTCAATAATCTAGATCATTGTACACAAGATGATTGGATTAGAATAACTAAATTATAGATTTAAAACAAAATAGTAAATTATCACTTAAGAAAGGTTAAGATTCAGATTTGGAAGGATCTTAGACTTGGGATTTCACTATCACATCATAGCTTATATTAAAATATGAATTTAAACATGTTGATTAACTTGCAAAGGAGGTTTGTAGTCATCACTCACCTCCCGGTGAAGTGATGACGATTTTAACTCCATACATCACTCTCGTGTATGTATTTCATTTCAAATCACAAACCTTGCTCCTCAACATAATCCCAGCCACTCTCACGGTCAAGGACAAGTTGCCAAAAGAGTAACTCCATACTCTCAAACACATCTTCTCAGATTATGAAAGAAAGCATAAAACATGCAAGTATGATGGCCAATCACACAAACAAGCATTTCAGATCTGAAACAACTCTTGGAACATGCAAGAAACTAACATTTAGTACGAAATTCATATGTTCATACAAGATATGACATGGGAGTTACTCTCCCATGTCCAAGATTCGGATTCTACTCATCCATGATCATGTATTGCAGAAATGCTACAGAATTTTCTGAGTTTAACATGGTTTAGAGAAGGAAAAGCTAGGAGAATTGAAAGTGTAACCCAGGAGAAGTAGAATTCCATCTTGGGGATGAAATTCCACTCCTAAAGCTGCTCCAAAATGGACTGGCTCCTCTCCCGAGAAGCTGCACGAAGTTGGGGAAGCTTGGCTGCAATTTGGAGAAGACAATGGAGAAGAAGAGAAGAAGAAATGGACTCATTTCCCAAGAAACCACCCTTGATCTCCTCAAAATTGCCCTCCTCTGCTCTAGGCTTGCTCTGGGATGAGGGAACATTCATAAATGACCGGGCATAACTGCCCATTAAGTTCCCACTTCATTTTAAATAAAAACTCGTATTTTTCAAAATGTTGAAACTGCCAGGAGCACGCCGTGCACTTCCGTGCACTTTAAAGTGCACACCGTGCAACTTTCCAGAAACTTTCAGTTTTCTCCAGAATACAATGTGCACGACGTGCGCTAAAGAAATGCACGCCGTGCAATTTTCCAGAAACTTTTAGCTCCCATGTGCATGGTGTGCAATGAAGAAATGCACGCCGTGCAACTTTCCAGAAACTTCCAACTCCTAGGTGCACGCCGTGCAATTGCGTGCACGCCGTGCAACTTTCCAAAAACTTTAGTCTGCCTGACGCTCCCAGGTGCACGGCGTGCACTTGGCTGTTCTGGGCTGTTGTGTATTCTGCTCATAACGTTTAGCGTGTAGGTCCGAATTATATGCCGTAAAAAGTGGTATTTGCGTAGTTTCGAAACCCAAATCATGTAGATACTTGAGGAGTGATATAATAAGAGATAATATGATATATTCCTCATCATTTCATTGCAAAATATAGTACCTACAATCCAAACCATGAGACAAGTAAGAATAGCTAAAAATATAGAATCTAGCATGAATGAGAGTGATAATTGAGTCAAAACAACATGGATATGCAACTAAACATGATCCAAAAGATGATATAATTTGTGCACATCAAATCCCCCTAAGCTTAAACCATTGCTTGTCCTCAAGCAAAAAGAGCATAGAAACATAAATGAAGAATTGTCAAGTTCATGAATAGATCAAATGAAATGAAAGATGTGTATAAGACCAAACCAACCATGATCAACATGTTTATGCTCATAGCCATCAATTCAACTTAAACACCCAAGAAAGAGATTTTTAGTTCAGCAAGGGTGGTCACAATTAAATGAATCAATCAATTAAACAACACTAAGTAGAATTTGGATGACCAAGCCAAGAAATTAGTGGATGTGCAACTCAAACTCTCAACTATTAAAGATACAAATGATGAAATCTTAGTTAAAATTAACAATTTTATTTGTACTCTCCTTCTTTCTAAAAACTGATATGACAATGGATTATGGGTTCCAACACTCGACTGCTAATGTAGGCTTATGCACACGTGGAGTGTCGGTTGGGGTATTTACCCTCTTTTAAGACATACCACCTAACCATCGTGGCCAGATCAGACTTACACTAGGCTAGCATGATATGTGGGCAGTGTAGCCATCTTTTATGGGGTATAAAGATGAGATAAGACAAAAGAAATTTTAAAATTTTCCAAAACATAGGAGAGTCAACTAAATTGCAACATCATCTAGATTTCATTCATTTGTTTTGAAAATTTTTCATTGAAAGAGTGGTTGAAAATGCACTAAGAGCTTGGCAAGGGCATCCCGTATTCCAAATGATGTTGTAAAGTTGATTTACTCACAAAAATTGAAACCATTACATGTTTTAAGCAATCAAGGATGTGAAAGATGAATGTTCAGGCTAGAAGCATAAACTAGAGTTAAGCACATGTTGATGGCCAAAAGGTTTCATTTGATTAATGCATGCCTTTTACAATTTCTCCAAATGATATTTCTCATCAAAAGAGGACAATCAGTTAAGCATAGGAGTTCTATCCACATATAAAAGATAAACCTCATATCATACTAGACTTGCCACAAGAAGAGAAGAACTGAAAACAACAACTAAAATGTGAACACAAAACAAAAGCAAATGATAAGAAGCAAATAACATGAAAGGCAAAAGCTAAAAGAACTAGGTTACCATCCGGTTGCTCCCCCCTAAGCTTGAAATCTGAAGTGTCCTCACTGCATAAATCAAACTAAAAAGGTTGCAACCGGGTACCTCGTCATGGTGGAAACATCAAAGTCCATGGAGGACTAGTGCTCTGATTTGCAGCTGGAAATTGTTGTGCTAAAGATTGATGCCTCCTTGCAAATATGTCCTTGATTTGGGGCAAGCGAAAGCACCTATTAGCTGCAGCAAGAATAGTCTTTTGTATGCCAATACTATTTGTCTTTTCATTCTCCTTTGAAGCATCATCAAAATATGAGTTGGGAAGAGTGTTATCATTATAAAGCAATGTGTCATCTAGAATGTGAGGAGGAAGGACATGTAGCTTGCTTGAAGAATCAACATGTAGAGCATGTGTTGTAGCTTTCTCCCCTTTAGTTGCAACTTCATAATCATCATGGATATCAACATCATCATACTTTGAAGGATATAACTCTATAACAACTCCATTCTTCAATGTCACCGGCCTGAAATATGTAGGATTTGTCTCCGGTGGACTAGGCAAGAAAGGTGGAAATGCTTCTTTGCTAGGAAGAGCTTGCTGGGCAATTTGTTTCTCCAAGATGTGTGCATGAGTGGCTATAGTCTCCATCTTAGAAGAGAGTTGGCAAATGGCACCCTTCATTGATTGTCTTTGTTGATGGAACTCCTCATTTTGCTGCATTTGAGTTGAAATAAATGTTGCAAGCATGGACTCTAATCTAGAAGTTACTTGTGGTTGTTGTGGCTGAATGAAATTCGGGTTCACATTGTTGTAGAAGTCCGGTGGAGTGTAGCCCATTGGAGAATAAATAGAAGAAGCATAACATGTAGAAGATGAGTGTCCAAGTAACCCACATGCATCACAAATATTGTTGGCTGTTTGAATTAGTTGTGTGCTTAGATTCTCAAACCTTTGTGACAAAGTGTCTAACCTTGTTGTAATCAAGTCTATAGCATCAACCATGTGATCTTCCACTTGCATTTCAGAAGTAGTATGTGAAAAGGATGGGTGGTAGCTTATAGCCGTACTCCATTGGAAATAATTTGATGCCATATCTTCAATAATAGCATAGGCTTCTCCATAAGATTTGTTCATTAGAGCTCCATTTGCAGCTGCATCAATAGACATCCTTGTATTGTAGCACAAACCATTATAGAAAGATTGCAATAGAAGCCAATTGCTTAGACCGTGATGTGGACAAAGATGTTGAAGATCTTTGAACCTCTTCCATGCATCATACAAAGTCTCTCCATCCCTTTGAGAATAATTGATGAGTTGACTCCTCAATTGTGCGGTCTTGCTTGGTGGAAAATATCTTACCAAAAAGACCTTTAGAAGCTCCTCCCAAGTGCCGATTGACTTCTTTGGTAAATTATAGAGCCATGCCTTGTCTCTATCTCTAAGAGAGAATGGAAAAAGGATTAGGCGTATCCCATCAGTAGGAATACCATATATCTTTATAGTGCTTAGCAACTGCAGAAATTCAGCAATGTGGAGGTTTGGATCCTCCATTGGTGTCCCTCCAAATGCATTCAGTTGTAGCAATTGTATGATGGATGGGCTGATAGAAAACTCCTTTGCCTCAAATTCTGAAATATTAATAGGCCCACTCATGTACATTGCAGTTGTACCAAAGTAGTCCTTAAGAGGAAGGTCATCCTCCTTGACTAGTTCTTCATGTGGATCTGGAGGATTAGGTGGGTGTGGCGTAGATGGTGGTGATGTATGTGGTATGGGTGTTGGTGGTGTATATGATGGTGGTGAATTAGGTGTGAATGATGGTGGTGTGGATGAAGGATGTGTGGATGAGGGTGGTACATATGAAGGTGATGTGGATGAAGGCGGCATGGGTGAATGCCGTTTGGATGATGGTGACATGGATGATGGTTGTGCGGGTTGTGATTCCTCCATACATGTTTGGGTTTCACTCCTTCTTGCTCCATGAGGGCTGCAAATAGTGTGTTCATTTTCTAAATGTAGAGATATGCACGGTTCAAGGATCTTTTTATGAACACCCCATATGCTCCTGCAAATAAACAAGGTGAGTGAGATACAAAAACAAACATGGAAGATACAATAAATTATGATGATCATGATGAATTATGATTTATGGATATGATGGTGGATATGAAGGATGTGATCTAGTCTCATTTACTTATAAAAAACTCTTACTCTAACAGGAATACCGATGCTCCCCGGCAACGACGCCAAAAACTTGTTGGTTGTTTACACTAACGAGTTTCAATCATTAAGAATGATCTTTTACTCAACTAGCTATATCCCGCAGTATACGAGAGTAGTTGTAGTCGAGATTGAACACAAGGAGCGTTGGTTAGTTAGGCACAAGAGTTATGATTTTCAATAATCTAGATCATTGTACACAAGATGATTGGATTAGAACAACTTAATTATAGATTTAAAACAAAATAGTAAATTATCACTTAAGAAAGGTTAAGATTCAGATTTGTAAGGATCTTAGACTTGGGATTTCACTATCACATCATAGCTTATATTAAAATATGAATTTAAACATGTTGATTAACTTGCAAAGGAGGTTTGTAGTCATCACTCACCTCCCAGTGAAGTGATGACGATTTTAACTCCATACATCACTCTCGTGTATGTATTTCATTTCAAATCACAAACCTTGCTCCTCAACATAATCCCAGCCACTCTCGCGGTCAAGGACAAGTTGCCAAAAGAATAACTCCATACTCTCAAACACATCTTCTCAGATTATGAAAGAAAGCATAAAACATACAAGTATGATGGCCAATCACACAAACAAGCATTTTAGATCTGAAACAACTCTTGGAACATGCAAGAAACTAACATTTAGTATGAAATTCATATGTTCATACAAGCTATGACATGGGAGTTACTCTCCCATGTCCAAGATTCGGATTCTACTCGTCCATGATCATGTATTGCAGAAATGCTACAGAATTTTCAGAGTTTAACATGGTTTAGAGAAGGAAAAGCTAGGAGAATTGAAAGTGTAACCCAGGAGAAGTAGAATTCCGTCTTGGGGACAAAATTCAACCATAAAGCTGCTCCAAAACGGACTGGCTCCTCTCCCGAGAAGCTGCACGAAGTTGGGGAAGCTTGGCTGCAATTTGGAGAAGACAATGGAGAAGAAGAGAAGAAGAAATTGACTCCTTTCCCAAGAAACCACCCTTGATCTCATCAAAATCACCCTCCTATGCTCTAGGCTTGCTCTGGGACAAGGGAACATTCATAAATGACCGGGCATAACTGCCCATTAAGTTCCCACTTCGTTTTAAATAAAAACTCATATTTTTCAAAATGTCAAAACTGCCAGGTGCACACCGTACACTTTAAAGTGCACGCCGTGCAACTTTCCAGAAACTTTCAGTTTGCTCCAGAATACAATGTGCACGGCGTGCGCTAAAGAAATGCACGCCGTGCAACTTTCCAGAAACTTTTAGCTCCCAGGTGTATGGCGTGCGATGAAGAAATGCACGCCGTGCAACTTTCCAGAAACTTCCAACTCCCAGGTGCACGCCGTGCAATCACGTGCATGCCGTGCAACTTTCCAGAAACTTTAGTCTGTCTGACGCTCCCAGGTGCACGGCGTGCACTTGGCTGTTCTGGGCTGTTGTGTATTCTGCTCATAACGTTTAGCGTGTAGGTCCGAATTATATGCCGTAAAAAGTGGTATTTGCGTAGTTTCGAACCCCAAATCATGTAGATACTTGAGGAGTGATCCAATAAGAGATAATATTATATATTCCTCATCATTTCATTGCAAAATATAGTACCTACAATCCAAACCATGAGACAAGTAAGAATAGCTAAAAATATAGAATCTAGCATGAATGAGAGTGATAATTGAGTCAAAACAACATGAATATGCAACCAAACATGATCCAAAAGATGATATAATTTGTGCACATCACCACTCCTCAGGAAACTCATGTTATGACATCCATCACAAACTCAAACAGCTCAGACTAGCCCTGAAGAGATGGAACAAACAACTTTTGGCTCCATCCTCGATTCCATCAGGACTAAAGAACAATTCCTCATATCCTACCTCCATCTCAACACACCCAAAGATGAACACCAGCCTATTCTATAAGAGATCCAACAACTTAAAGCCCATGAAGAAACTCATTGGAAACAACTAGACAAAGTCAAATGGCTCAGGGAAGGTGATAAAAACACTAAATTCTTCCACGCCATTTGCAACAATAAGCACAGTCGCATGCAGAGCACTAGTCTTGATGGACTGGATGCCACCTCTGAACCCAGATGGATCTCAACAACACACATTGTTAACTTCTTCGAAGAACTCTACAACAATGGACACATTTACAACACCATGGTGACACTAAATTGGAACATGATCTTCCCACATAAAATCCCCCCTACAAACAACCACCTTAATCCTTTCCAAGAATTTGAAATCCATGAGGCTATGAAGAGCCTGGGATCAGATAAATCACTTAGACCGGACAACTTTGACATGTCCTTTTATCGTGCATCATGGCATATCATCAAAGATGACTTTGTCAAACTTTGTTGTCAGATGCACCTACATCACAACATCTCTTATCTCCTCAAACATATCAACCACACACACATTGCTCTCATTCCCAAAAAGGAGAACCCCACCTTCATCAAAGATTATTGACCAATTAGCCTTATCAACTCATCATACAATATTATTACAAAGCTTCTCAATGGTCATATGAAACCTCTTCTACAAACTGTCATTGACCAACGATAATGTGCATCTCTTCCCCACAAAAATTTACAAGATGCATTCATCTGTACATGAAACACTACACACATATATATTCGTTAAAGAACCGATCCTCACCCTTAATCTGGCCTTTGAAAAAGCTTTTGATAATGTCAACTGAGAATTTCTTACACACTATATGCATAGTTTGAACTTTCCCAATCAATGTTTTTCATGGATACTCTCATGTATTAGTATGTGCACTTTCTCAACACTTATTAATGGATCACCTTTTGATTTCTTTAAGAGAACAAATGATCTGAGGCAGGGGGATCCATTACCCCCTACCTATTCATCATCATCACCTCCGTCCTCAACTCTCTCATACGCAACGCCATAGATAATGACATCCTCAGCTTTCCCAGCAGATGCGCACATAACGTCATCCAATATGCAAACAGTGCCATCATTTTCATCAAACCAAATGATACATACATTATCAATCTAGTCAGGATCCTTACAATCTTCTCTAAGATCTTACGACTCAAAATCAATTTCAAAAAGTCTACCATGATTGGTATCTTGGTGGACACACCAAATATGAATAAATTCATTGCCTTGCTGGGAAGTCAACATGAATCCTTCCCTTTTTCTTATCTTGGACTCCCTCTCACCCTAACTCATCTCCCATGTGCTTCATGGAACTCAATCATTCATAAATTTGAACACTGTGTGAATTCCTAGCAAAACAATTTCCTTTCCATTGTGGGATGACTCTCTCTCTCTACTGAACTCTTCCTTTACACCATCATCATATACCATATTACTTGTATTCCTCTTCTATCCACCGTACTCATGGCCATCAATAAAATCCCCCAAAAATTTCTTTGAGAACACCATGGTAAAAAACTACACTTAGTGAACTGGGACACCATATGTAGCTCCAAAGAAGATGGTGGATGGGGTATCATTAACATCAAGCTTAGCTTATGCCTCATTCACAAAATCACAGCCTCCATATGCAACATAGAAGACAAATTATGGATGGACATCTTTAAGAACAAATATCTCAAACATCAACCACCATGGTCCTTCACAGCTTCAAGAACAACATCACCTCTTTGGAAGCACCTATCCAGTACTCTCTACATCATCTTTAGCACCATTCAGACACCACCACACCATTGGACCAATACCAAATTTTGGCACGACCCATGGCGGCATGGACAAAAGCTCATAAACCTCAAACTGCCTACTGTGACCATTCCTCACCCCATCACAAACTGCAACAATTGTTAGGCTCTGAACAAATGAGGCCCACAGAGGAACAATCTCTTCAAAACTTGCCTTAGAGGATGGACGGATCCGGCCAAATATAGGGACATCTTGCACCAACTTGAATACAACACATCTAGAAACATCACATGGGTATGGGGTACACGCTATGCTAACAAACATGCAAATAACTTTTTCACATTTAGAGGACATACCAGGGACTGCAAGATCATATGGAAGACACAATGCCCACCTAAAATTCATATCCTGCTTTGGTTAATCTGTCATAATAAAATACCCACTCACATGATGATGAGAACCAGAGGTTTCCAGGGACCATTTAGATGCTCACTGTGCAACAACAATGAAGAAACCACCCAACATCTCTTATTTGGATGCCACATATTCAGGCAGATATGGACTCACTACACCTCGACAACCATCATTCTAGCACACCCTATCCTCAACACCTTCCACATGCTTCAAACAAGAAGTCGGCATGAGAGATACATGCAACACGACACATTGATTGTTGCTATATTTTGGACCATATGACATTCTCGAAACATGATCCTCTTTGATAACCTCAAATTATTTTTCCGCACTTACTAAAACAAGTGGATGCCATTTATTACGAGTTCTTACGTTATAGGTTGCATCGGAGGCAGAGCACAAAAGGAGCAGTACAATCATGAAGATGAACCAAGTGTCCCTAGAGCTTAGAAAGATCACCATATCATCCACACTATAGAAGTCCGTGGAGAAAACTAAGCTCACCTTCACATTTTGCATTATTAGTGGATGATGGAGATTTTTTCTTAGGGTACCCCACCTATTTTGATGTTATGAACTCTTGAGTCAGGACATTTGGGATTACACCTCTGGTATTTATATCATGTATATTTCATCTTGCATCTATTCTATATACCAACTTCATATATCTTAGACTCATATGGTTGCATGAGACATTTGAATATATAAATCAGGAATGCTTATCTAAAAAAACGATAATACGGAGTAAATGTTGTATCTGGGTCCTCCTCTACTAACTTTGAGGAGCGGCACAACGGAGGAGAGATTGACCGGTAGGCTGACACCTACGAGTCTATGACGGATGGTTCAGTTCACCTGTGTGTAAAAACATGAATGTAGAAGACATTCCTCGAACATAACATCCAAAATACGAGCTGCCCCCTGCCGGTTACACCATCTTGATCCTCTTCAATCGTCATATCGCTGAGAACAGAACCTTCGCTCTTGATCTTCCTGCTACGCTTTCATCTTACCTTCTAGAATTCAACCATGTTTTGACCGTAATTGGTGACGCATATGTCCCCGTCCCTCCTGTCCGTCGTTGCTAACTGGTTCCTTTCCGTCGCTAAACCCCTCCTCTTCCTCTACCTCAACGACAAATCATCCCAACTGCTCACCGTCCTCGCAAGAGGCCAAGCCACCGCCATCGCTGTCAACGCACTCATGCTACTGCTGCTCTGCCACGCCCCGGGACTGCGTGCTGCGTCCCTATACATGGCGGGGACAGTGGTGTCCTGGTTGGATGCGGTCGTCGGCGCCGAGGACGGCCACCCCGGCGCGGTGCAAGCGATGGGACCGAGGCTACTGGCGGCGGCACGGTGGCTGATGTGGCTGTTCGAGGGGCTGCCGGCACTCGTCTTCGTGGTCCTGCAGCTGCTGATTCAGGTGCTCCTGGTGCCTCTGGTGCTGGCCCAGATGATCCTGATGCAACTGATGGTTCTGTTTGGCGGGCCGCAGCTTAACATCTCCACTGTGTTCTACTACGGATTTCTCGTAAATCTGCGAACGCAGACTCAAATTTCTCTAGAAGCAAGAAGCGGTCTTAAAGAATGTTTCTTGACTGATGACTTTACATATAGACTCTCCCCTATACACAGGTTCTGGCCCATCCAGAGCAAGCCACCGCCTTTTTATTTTTCAATGCTTAGCTTGGTATCATAAAAAATTCAATCTTTCTGCAGTTCTTTGCTTTCGCGGGAAAGGGAACCCATATGACAGCTTGTCCAGAGCTTCTAATGCGCTAGTTGAACTGTATATCTTCTAGTGCATTAGTTGAAATGTATACAGCTAGCTGCTTGGTCATTTCCATTTCAGCAACTAACATGGCGGAGTATATATGGTTCATGCAGAGGTACATAAGAGTGTAAGATAAAAAACAAGTGGTATCCTCCATCTCACATTGTCCCGTCAGACTTGAACATTAGAAATAGGACTGCCTAACAAACAGAGTAATAAGGTTGGGGAGTAGCCTTGCTTATTTTGGATATTGTGACATCTCAACCGTTCCCATTCTTGTGGATCGAGCCTTTTTTTTTGGATAAAAAGTTTATTAATATGATAATGTTTACAAATACAAATGTCTGTAAACAGTCAACCTACAGGTAAAGAGAGTAGGAGACCTCAGACTAACAACACGAGCGGTGTGTAGTCAAGAGAGAGAGATGTAACCCAAGTCTAAAAAAGTACTGAAAAACGGAAAAAGGATGTAAATCGAAGTTCCGGGGGAGTCAACCCTTAAACAATGAGCCTCAAATCGAATATGAAAATGAAGGTATACTAGTCCCGTAATGGTGAGTCTAAAAGCCAGTGTTCGTCAGCTAAAATTTCTTCCAAGGTGTAATGTCCATCATCATTTTGGTCATCAAAGCCATCTGAGAGTCTTGATATGCCATCGCCTGTGTTGATATTGAAGTCAGTCATGCAATGCAAAATGATGGATGAAGAGTGTTCAATTTCATTTGTATCATCAAAATCGGATGAGAAATGTTGTTGTGTTTCCTATAATTTCAATCTAACCAAATAATCCATAGTATAGCAATGGTTGAGTATGGGGCTCATGGTTGGTGTGAGAGGGTTTGAAAGTTCTGATCTATGTTGGTGAGTGTAGAAAGTCTGTGAGGGAGTTTGGTTGAAAATAATGGTGAAGAAACTGAGTTGCGAAAGAGCAATGAGTGAAGAGATGTCCCATTGTTTCATTTTCAACATGACATAAATAACATGGTTGGTTCCTGGAAGCCCCTTTAAAAAGGTTGTGATTAGTGAGGAACTTGTTTTTTGTAATGAGCCAGAAGAAGAACTTGAGATTTTTTGGCCATTTCATCTTCCAAAAGGGATTTAGATCAGAAATGTGCCCTCTATAGGTGAGGTGATGGTAGGCTTTGTTTGGTGAAATGGTGTTGCCCCATTTCCCTGTTATGTGATTTGAGGTGTTATTTTCTAAACTGTGAATAATATCATGGATGGTGTTGAAGTTGAGATTATGTGAGGGGTGTGTTTTAAAGGTGTTTTGTCTATTGCTGGTAAGCAGGTGAAGAGCTTTGGCGGTGGTAATATGTTCAGGTTTCGAGAAATGCTGAAGTTTTGTCTAATATTTTGAATCATGTCGTTATGGTACCAAGGGTCAGACCAAAAGTTTAAATAAGTAAAGGGATGAGGAGGTATGTTAATTATTTGAACTCCGGTATCCATATTTTTTGTGATGAATTTCCAAAGAGATGAAGAGATGTTGTTTTCATCTTGTTCTAAGGATTTATTTTTTGTAGTATTTATGTAGAATGAAAGGTTTCCACGTTTTATTTTTTGTGTTGAAGATGAGAGCTAGAATGATTTTGGTGATGAGACATATCACATGTGTGTTCATATCAATGATGCCCCGTCCTCCATATTCTATGGGATTACAAATGGTATCCCAATTGACCAAATATATTCTGATTTTGTCAGATTTTTTTGAATAGTGATTCCATAAGAATTTTCTTTTGATGGTGTTAATCTGTTTCATAGACTTAGTTGGTAAAGGTATACAACTAAGATAGTGGGTGGTGATGGGAGTGATGGAGCTTTTGACGAGAGTAATGTGACCAAACAATATGAGGAAATTGTTTGTCCATGATGAAAGTTTGACGTGAATTTTGTCAATGATGGGTACCCATGAGTGGTGTTGTGTGGGATGTGGGGAGATGGGAAGTCCTAGGTACATGATAGGAAAGTTTTTAGTCTTACATTGTAGGAGAGTTTGATATCTATGAATGGTCTCTGGAGATGTGTTGACACCAAAGATGGAGGATTTTACAAGATTGATTTTGAGTCCAAAAATGTATGAAAAGAGTCCAATGATGCGAATGGTATTAAGAATGGTGTTATCTTCAAGTTTAATAAGAATCATAGTATGGTCCACATATTAGATGATGTTTTCAAAACGTGAAGCAATGAGACCAATAGTGGTGCCCATTTTGATCATATTTGTAAGAAGAGAGGTGACCATAATGAAGAGGTAAGGGGATAAGAGGTCACCTTTTCTAAGGCCATTAGTGTTGCAGAAGTGACCAAAAGGTGATCCATTTATGATGGTGGAGAAAGTGTTGGTAGAGATTCAAGAATGAATCCATTTTATCCATTTCTCTGGGAAGCCATAACCTTTCATAGTGTTGATGATGTACTTCCAGTTTACTAAGTCAAAGGCTTTCTTAAAATCTAGTTTGATGGCTAACGTTTGTGTTTTACTTTTATAGAAAAGATGAAGTGTTTCATTGAACATAATGTTAGCATCGTGGATGTTTTCATGTTTTAGGAAAGCATTTTGGTTGTGGTCAATGATGCTTTCCAACTAAGGTTTTATACTATTACTAAGAATCTTGGCCATAATTTTGTATGAAGTGTTTATAAGGCTGATAGGTCAGAATTTCTTTATCAAATCTAGTTGTTCCACTTTTTTGATCAAAGATATGTTGGTGTGGCTTGGGACCTTGATGCATTTGTGTATATCCTCATCTTTATGTATGGAAAGGAGAAGATCCATGAAGTCTCCTTTGATATATTCCCACATAGAGATGTAAAATTCAATGTTTAGACCGTCCGGTCTGGGGGATTTGTTTTTACCTTATGAAGAAATAGCATCTTCGATTTCTTCAATGGTAAAATCCCTAATAGTGCAGTGTCGAGAGGGTACGGATTTTGTACAGATATGGGCCAAATTTATAGAGTTTAAAAAATAGGTTCATGAATAAAAATGAAAATTTGTTGGAAGTATTTGTACCATTGACATATAGTCTGAATATAATGTTGGCACGTGCATTGTTGTTCCAACACTTATGGATGTATTTGATATTCTTGTCACCTTCTATCACACATTTGATTTTGGCTCTTTGCTGCCAAATGGTGTCTATGCAATGATGGTTGTGTTCCATTTCTGCTTCAATGGCGAGGATGATGGATGGTCCAATATAGGGGTCACTGTCCATGAAGAGATGTTGTTGTTCAAGATCAACTAGTTTGTGCATGATGTTTCCATATTTATGTTTTTGCCAATTTTCATGGGGCAATATGATTTTTTTGGTATGGTTAAATATATGATATCCAAGCTCTAGTAGAGGTATGGTGTATGGTGGACCAATGTTGTTTACATGCATCTATGCAAGTTGGATCCATAAGCTAGAAGTTTTCAGTTCTAAAAGGTTTATGTCCCCATCTTATATTTTTGAAATCAATGATGATAGGGAAGTGGTCTGAGATAGCTCTGTGGGCGACAACGATGAAGGAATGTGGGAAGAAGTCTTCCTAAAGGGGTGAGCATATGAAGTGGCCAATTTTGGCCCAAGAGTGATTTCTATTCCAGGTGTAGTTTGCATTTAAAGGAGGGATGTTGATCAATTTTTGGCTAATGATAAGGTTACTAAAAGTTTTTTCAGCTCGTGTTAGTGATCGTACTTTGTTGTGCTGGTTTTGTCTATTTGATGGTCGAGTTCTAAGGTTGAAATACCTCCCATGAAACAAGGTTTGTGTGAGTGTAGTTTGAGGGTGTGATCTATCTCACTTAAATAATGGGCTTTGTGTTTTTTTGATAACGAAGAACCCCTCCCAGGATCGACCACTATTAGACCCCACCCAGTTAAGAGTAAACCCCGAGACCAACCATGTCATTGGGGGGACACTATGGCACGCCCAATCAAATGCTAGCCACTATTGCACCACGGCCGATGCCAAGAGTCAAATCTAGGAACTTTCACTGAGGTGTTACCGAGCCGCAACACTTGAGCTATCGACCGCCCCCTAATAATGGGCTTTGTCGGAGTTGTCTTTACTGCATATGCTAGTGAAAAACCAATTGTGAGTACTATGGAGTTTTTAACGTGCAAAGTGATGCTATAATCACAACACCAACATGTGAAATGTTGAACATGTTGTTGTTGATTCCTATAAGAATGCCTCCTTTTAAGTTGTTGGGTGGTATTTGGTACCAAGTGTTGATGTTCTTACACCCTATGTTTTTTTAAGGAAAATGGGGTCAAGGTGGTTTTGTTTCTTGAATGGCAATGATGTTGTTTTCGTAAATGTGACTTGAATGTGTTTTCTTCTCTTACAATTTGTGACGTGGTATATTATCGCACTAATAAACTCACCCAGGGCTGACATCCCTAAGTTTTTACCAAAACCTTGTGCAATAATACCACCCACAAGTGGACGAGTCTTATCGCAGTATAGTTGAGGATCGAATCCCAAGGGACAACATTTTTAAGAATCTTTTAACTAGTCAAATCTAGTTGAATCAAGACTAATATTTAGAACAGAGGTTGGTTTAAGATTAATTAAACTAAATGCAAGGACAGTAAAGGAGCATGATTAAAAGTTGATTAAAGATTAATTATGGGAATCGCTGGGATGGTCCCGGGTTTCACCACCGTTACTCATGCAAACATATCCAAACATCAAACATCCAGGCTAGATATAACCATCCAAATGGAGCTGTTACAAAACCCCCCATACGGGCATCATGATCGTGTAAGCATCGCCTGACATATCAGATGTCTCGTCACCATCTAGATCACATACTTACGGCTCTGAAGATATAGATATCCAACTGAAGTTGTGGGCCCCCCATATGAGCGTAAGACACATAGAAGCGTCATTGTGGGCTAGATGTCTCGTCCCCTCATGGATCACACACTTACTACTTTAGGGAATCCCATCAGAAGTTCTCGTCACGGAGTCAACCACGTTAATCGATACCCAAATCCTACATATTGAAGTTCTCGCAACATAGGAATGAACAAGTTAAATGCAAGCAGGTGATCAATCCACAAGCACACATCGAACGATTAATGACGAAATGAAAAGTTATATACAAGCCATGGAATGTTTAACATTTGAACATGTAAGCATGGGCAACGAGGCTAGTCCCCACACCCCAGGGATAGTGAACTACTCACTCATGGTGAGAGAAATAAGAATAATAAGAGAGAGAGAAGATTCTATCATGAGCATGGTGAAGAAGATGATCACATCACGATAGAGAAACGGTCTTCTATATGACGTCAGGGCAGATCTGGACGAGGAGGGAAGAACACCACATCAAATGGGGCATATCTTCTCTCTCCACATTCTCTTCCTTCTCATAGACCTTGCTCACAACAGAAGGAGCGGCTCGTGGACGTGATGGCGGCGTAGGAATGACATAAATGCAGTAGATCTAGATCTGGATCTAGATCTGGAAGGGGTAGCTTGCAAATCTGGGCTTCCGTCTCAGATCTAGGTGAATGAGGGCGCAAGAACACCATGGAGGCAGGCTCTTGGCTGTAGAGATCGTCTCCTTAGGCTCAGGAAAGACCTGTAGCCTAACAACATTTGGAGAGGATGCCTTGAATGGCTGGAGTAGGGTCCTATTTATAGGATAGCTGGGTTGGACTAGCGCCACGGTCGTGGCCTTTACAGACTGATTTTGCAGTTCGTTTTGTACTAAGGTCACAGTTGTTTTCCATTGCCTTTGGTCGTGGTTCATACATGCACTGACCACAGGCAGTTTACTGGTTAACCGTGATCGAGGTTAGTAGTGACTGCGGGCTGCCTAAGAAATCTTGGTCGCGGTCCTCTTTCCAATGGCCTTTGGTCGCATTCTAGCAGTAGCTAGAGGCGATCTCGCAATCGAGGCAGGGTTGCTACTATCATACCTTAGTTGAAGAGGGGAGTCATTGGTGGCAGTAGACGGTGCCATGGTCACAGTGAAGGAAGGGGTACCACAGTCACGATGTTGGGAGGGAGAAGAACCGCGGGACGTTGAGGTGAAGACACTGGAGAGGACTGCGATCACGGTTGTTGGTGTTGATGTGATCGCGATGTAGGGGGAACATTGCGGGCGTGGGGGATGTGATGAAGAAGAGAGGAGTCACAGTTATAGTAGTTTGCTAGGGTTGCGATACATGGGGGTGGAGGTGAGGTTGCGGTCAGATGGAGACGACCGCGTGCATCATTGTTGATGGAGGAGATACCACAGGTCGTTGTTGTTGGACACCGCGTGCGTAGGGTCAGAAGCAATGGTGCCACGGTCACGGCTTGGAAGACCATGGGCGCGGTCCACTACTCTTCGTGTGGTGTTTGAATGTGGAGAAGATGCCACGATCGCGGTTCGCCGAGAGGGAGGAGGTCGCAATTATGTTGTAGGTGACGCTGGTCGTGGTTGTTAGGGTAGAATACCACAATCTCAGTTAGAGGGGGAGAAGAGGGGGGGTCACGGTGTTTGAGAGTGGTGGGGGCCGTTGATTAGTGGAGGGCATGGTCGAGGCACAAGAAAGGGAGAAATCCCTCGATGCTATTGACTTGAATAAAGAAGAAAAAGGGACGCAAATAGCGATGTGGGCCGAGAAGCCTGTGCCCAAACTTGACTTCTTGGACTTAATTAGACCTGCAAATAGGTGTATAAATTGAATTAAAATAAGGATAACTTCGATTAAGCCAAATCAATGTGCATAATAGAAGATAAAGACAATAAAGGCGACTAAACAGAGCAAAATAGGGCCCAAGATGGCGACTGTGACCATGATGAATGTGCATTCATCAAAATACCCCGAACTTAAATGTTTCTCATCCTCGAGTAACACAAAATTTGAAACATTTTCCAAATAAATACCTTCAACTCGTGTGATTGCATCATCTTCATATCATGATTATTTCTTCTCTACTCTGTATGACTAAGCATCTCAACTTCCTGAGATCACTGAACACATTTTTCCATATCTTCATACCTGAGTTTGTTTCTCAAAATCACTTCCTCTCCACCTTTTCCAACATCAAGCATGTCTAAGAGTTTTGTAAGAGTCCAGAGATACCCGCAGAATAACATGTGTGCACCTGATCTGACACTGGTGTTTTTAGGATATTGGTAAGAATAGGCATTTATTGTGCCAGTAGGTGGAAAAGGGAGTGAAGGGTGGTATGGAAGGAAGAAATAAATCTCTCCTCTATTCGACTCGAGATTTTTATTACATGGTTGCAATTTCATTGATTGCATTTTTTTGTGTGAATCTCTCCTCTATTCGACTTGAGATTGCATTTCTTTATGTGCACATTGGCATCTTTTCTTGGTGGTACGCCCCTATTACATAGCAAGGGGTATGGAAGAAGCGAATAAAGAGAGAGAGGGTGTGCCATCACAAACTTAGAGTTTGGAACTATATTGGCTATTTTTGTTTCTTTTTGATGGATGGAGGGGTAAGAAGATGATAGAAGAAGGGTAGAAGAGAGTTCAGATTAAAATGCAACTTGATTTACAATTCAGTGCACCAGGTTATTCTCCTTATCATACTCTGCTCAAATAATGACTTGATGAGGATCTGGTGGAGATTACATGCTATTGTTCACTAGTCAGTTAGGAAGCACAATGTGTTTCATCCCTCTCAGTTTGACAGATGCTTGCCATTTTTATTGATCATGATGTTAGGATTCATAAGCTTCACACGGTGATTTCTAACCATTGGCTAGTTCCAGAAATTGTCCTCTTGAGGCTTCGCTTCAGATTAGGAGGGTATAATGATTCAAAAATGCATGGAAAAATGGGATATTCAGCTAGATAATGGCTTTGATTGAAGCAAAAGCTTCAAAATTGCATCAAGTTTCTATACATCTTCTTTGAAAATTTTAAAATTTTGGTCAAAATTGCAATGATGGAATCTTAAGTCTGAAGTAGACGGGTGTAGGTGGAAAGTAAAGTACGTAACACCCACCCTCCACCCCAAACTTAGAAATTTTCTCGTCCCGGGCAAACTCTAAATCCGAGATGGAGGGGAAAACTCGTGCCGGTTGGTCCACCAGATGTGGTTGCATTCCTTTTGGCGACGCGTCCTCCATCTGAAATCTCAAAAATGAAAACTATCAGAACTTAAGATTGCATCTTGCAATGCATTATCTACCAAGTGCAAAATTGTCTAATTCAAAACTGAAAAGAAAAACTAAGTTAAAGATCGGGTTGCCTCCCGACAAGCGCCTTTGTTTCACGTCATTGGCTCGACTTGATTTCTTCAGTTTTCTGGTAGATATATCGGTTTGGAAAGATTCATTGATTCATCTGTGCTAGTAACAACTGTAGAGAAATATTTTTGCAAGTATTGGCCATTTTCCACAAATTCTCCTGACTTTTCATTCCATAAAACGAAAGCACCATGTGGATAGATGCAATTGACAATGTATGGCCCAAACCAGAGAGAATAGAATTTCCCTAGGAATAACTTCAGTCTTGAGTTGAATAGCAGAACTTAGTCTCCCACTTGAATGTATTTCCTCTTTAAATGACCATCATGCCAAAGTTTCGTGCATTCCTTGTAGATTCGTGCATTCTCATAAGCTGTCATCTGAAGTTCTTCTAACTCTTGAAGTTGCAGAATCCTAGCTTCGCCAACTTTCTTAATGTCAAAATTCAGTTGTTTTATTGCCCACCATGCTTTATGTTCTAGTTCTATAGGCAGGTGGCATGACTTTACATAGATCAGTCGGAATGGCATAGTTCCAAGGGGAGTCTTAAAAGCGGTTCGGTAGGCCCACAAGGCGTCATTGATTTTCATTGACCAATCTTTTTGATTGTGGCCTACTGTCTTTTCCAGGATAGCTTTGAGTTGATGGTTTGAAACCTCTACCTGTCCACTTGTCTGTGGGTGGTAGGGGGAAGCTACCTTGTGCGTTACACCATATTTTCTTAACAACGCTTCAAATCTTCTTTCCAAAAAATGAGAACCTCTGTTGGATATCACTGTGCGTGGGACTCCAAAATGGGGAAAGATAATATCATTGAACATTTTAATGATAGGTTTGGAATTACTAGTTACAGTTGGTATCGCCTCTACTCATTTAGAGACATAATCCACCAAAACTAGGATGTAGGAAAATCCATGCGAGGATGGGAATGGACCCATGCAGTCCACTCCCCAAACATCAAAAATCTCAATTTCTTGCCATAGCTTAAGTGGCATCTCATTTCTTTTCATTATGTTACTCGTCCTCTGACACTTGTCGCATGACAAAACAAAGTTATATGCATCTCTGGATACAGTTGGCCAAAAGAAACCACATTGCAAAACCTTCAAAGCGGTTTTCTTAGAACTCATATGTCCTCCAACTGGGCCTGAGTGGCATTTCTCTAAAACAATTTGGGCTTCTTCCGCAGCGATACAACATCTATAGAGACCATCATCACATAACTTGAAGAGGTATGGTTCATCCCAGTGATATTGCCACACATCATGCATGAATTTCTTCAATGCATTACCAGTACACTCAGGGTGGATGACACCGGATGCAAGGTAGTTCACATAGTCCGAGTACCAAGGAGTAGCTTCTGAGACTTTCATAAGATGGTCATCTAGAAGAGAGTCATTAATTGGGATTTTCTCAGTTTCCAGAGTGTGGATATGACTTAAGTGATCTTCTACAACATTTTCTATGCCTCTCTTATCTCTAATCTCAAGATCAAATTCTTGCAATAGGAGAATCCATCTTATTATCCTTAGTTTTGCATCTTTATTTTTAAGGAGGTAACAGATAGCAGCATGATATGTGTAGACAATGACCTTCGAACCAATGAGGTAGGATCTAAATTTATCAAAGGCATACATGACTGTTAGGAGTTCCTTCTCAGTAGTTGCATAGTTTCTCTGAGCTTCGTCAAGGGTCTTAGATGCATAGTAGATGACATGATGTTTCTTCTCTATACATTGGCCTAAAATGGCCCCCACAACGTAGTCACTGGCATCACACATAATTTCAAATGGGTGATCCCAATCTGGAGCTCGGATGATGGGAGTCATTGTAAGGGCATGCTTTAGATTGTTCAAACTCTTGATACATTCTTCGTCAAAATGGAAATCAGCATCCTTTAGCAACAAGTTTGCCATATGCTTGGTTATCTTGGAGAAATCCTTTATGAACCTTCGATAAAAGACTGCATGGCCCAAAAATGCACAGACCTCTCTTACATTGGTCAGGACAGTGAGTTTGGAAATAACTTCTATCTTCACCTTATCTACTTCAATTCCTCGATTGTTGACTCTATGGCCAAGGACAATGCCTTCTTTTACCATAAAGTGACACTTCTCCCAATTCAGCACTAGATGTGCTTCTTCACATCATTTGAGGACGAGGGAGAGGTGCTTTAGACACGAATCATATGAATCTCCATATACGGAGAAATCATCCATAAAAACTTCCATAATAGTTTCAATAAGACCAGCAAATATGGCCTCCATGCAGCGTTGGAAGGTTGCAGGCGCATTACAGAGCCTGAATGGCATCCTTCTAAAGGCATAGGTTCCAAAGGGGCAAGTAAAAGTAGTTTTCTCTTGGTCATTTGGATGTATAGGGATTTGATAGAATCTAGAGTAACCTTCGAGATAGCAAAAATATTCTTGGGGAGCCAATCGCTCTAAGACTTGATCTAGAAAAGGCATCGGGAAGTGATCCTTACGGGTGGCCTTGTTTAACTTCCTGTAGTCGATACACATCCTCCACCCGATAACTATTCGAGTGGGGATGAGTTCATTATCTTCATTCTGTATCACAGTAGTGCCTCCTTTCTTTGGGATAACATGTACAAGACTCACCCATGGTGAATCATATATATGATAGATGATTCCGGTAGTGAGCAATTTGATAACTTCACGGCGGACTACTTCCTTCATATTTGGATTAAGCTTTCGTTGATGTTCGGCTTGTGGTCTTCCACCATAGGGATCTTGTGCATGCAAAGTACTTGACTGACCCCGGTGAGATCACTCATCTTGTAGCTGATAGCTTTCCTTCTTTCTTTTAATTCTTTCAGGAGTTTATCTTCTTGTTCGGTCGTTAGATCAGAATTTATAATAACTGGACAAACCTTGAGATCATCCAGAAACACGTACTTTAGCCCCTTGGGCAGGGGCTTCTGGCTTCTCGTACGGCTCTTCAGCTGCATTCACAACCTTGATTTCCTTGAATTTGGCTTCCGGATCTTCTTTGGCAGTGCTGAGGTGAAGAACACAATCTTTAACTTGTTCGTCAATGGAGTTGTCAGTAGATGGGTTTGTAAGAGTCACTTCTAAAGGATCGTCTTATTCATACTTATCTTGTGTGAGGAGTGACATTTGCTCTACACAATCAATCAAATAGACTTCTTCCTGCATGCTCGGTTTTCGCATGCTTTCAAAAACTTTAAACTCAAGGGTTTCTTTACCTAGTATGAGTAGTAAGGTTCCTACTTCAACATCAATCAGAGCTCTTGCAGTGGCAAGGAATGGACGACCAAAGATAAGAGGGTATCTGGCATCTTCATTTATGTCCATGATGACAAAGTCACATGGGACATAAGAGTCTTTGCCTACCTTAACTGGGACATCTGCAATGATTCCCAAGGGAAGAGTCATAGAATTGTCTACAAGCTGTATAGTCATGCTAGTTGGAAGCAGTTCTGCAAACCCTAGCCTCATGCAAAGGCTAAGTGGCATGATAGAGATGCTAGACCAAGATCGGCCAATCCCTTCTTACATGAGGAGTCATCGATATGGCATGAAATCTCAAAGGATCCCAGATCTTTCTGCTTCTTGGGCATATTGATCTGAATAATATCAGAAGTAGTTGTTGCTAACTTCACTGTCTCATATTCTTCTGTTATATACTTCCTTGTGAGGAGATACTATAAGTACTTCGTCTAGGTTGGTATCTCATCCAGATCATCAAGATAGGGTATATCAACATGAAGCTTCTTCATAGCTTCCTTGAACTCATTGAAACGAGTATCAAGCTTGGTTTGCTTCAAATGAGTTGGGAAGGGAGGATGAGGCTTGTACACTGGCACATCCAGCTCAGGTGTTTCTTTTTCATTATCACTAGGTTTTTCATAACTTTCCTTGTCTGTCTTATCAGTGGTTGGTGATTCCTTCAGTTGAGACTCATGTATTGTAGAGTTTTGGACAATCACAAAGTCATCATCATCTATTGCTACTATTGGTATCTTGGTAGGGGGTCAAAGTAGTCTTTCCCAGACCTAGTGGTAATGGCCTTCAGTTATTTAGGATGCTTAGGATTGTTCTCTGGTTGGCCAGTGAAAGCTCCAGCAGGTGACTTGAGGCTAGCTGAAAGTTGAGCTAGTTGGGATTCAATAGCCTTCTGGTGGTTCTTGTTGGTTTGCTATCATGGTTTGTTGCGACTGCAACATCTTCTCAATGGCTGACAGTTTGTCATCGGGAGAGATGGGGCTGGCTTGTTGCCCTTGTTATTATTGTTGATAAGGGACTTGGTTGGGGTTCTAGAATTGAGAATTGTTTTGATATTGGTTGTAGTTTCTATTCTGATAGTTACTCCTAAAGTTCCCTTGATTCCTGAAATTTTGTTGTTGGTTAAACTAGAATCCGGGTGGGCCTCGATGTTGATTATTTGAACTAAGTTGTCGCGAGTTTTCTTCTCCTAAAGGATTTCCATACTGAAAACCCGGACGGTTCCTATTCTGATTCAGATTATAATATCCTTGACCAGGGATAGTGTTGATGGCATTCAGACTTTCCATTGGACCATTATCTCTTTGGGCCCAAGTATTGCTCAAATAAACATCATAGAAAATGTTACAGGATAGAGTAGAATGATCAGTTCCTTTACATGCTTCATAGAAGAGTGAAGCTGGCTTAACTTGTTCTTGTTGTCGAGGGGGCGAGTGTCTTCTTTCATAGGCGGCAAAAGATGATTCAAGTGGGTCTTGCTTGTCAACTAGAAGCTTAAGAGACTTGGTGATAGACTTGTACTCCGGAGTAGCTTCTGCCATAGAAACCTTCAGCACTCCTTTACTTACGGGTCTACCTCAGTTGGCTTGATTTTGAGCTCCAAGGATGACAACCTTCCATGCGCTATCATAACTTTGACGCATGAAGTTTTCTCCAGATGAGGAGTCTAAAAATTTCTTAATATCATCATCCACACCCCTATACAAGATTTCAATGAGTTGATTCTTAGGAATGCCATGATATGGACACTTGCGTAGGAGCTCTTTATATCTTTCACATGGTTCTGCAAGGGTTTCACCAGGGACCTGAGTAAATTGTGTTATTCGGCCCCTAATTTCATAGGTGAGAGAAGGAGGATAAAATTTTTCCAAAAAAATATTTTAAAGTTGTTCCCAAGTAGTGATGTGTTCGCATTGCAAAGACTTATACCAACTCATGGATCTATAAGCAAGAGAATATTTAAAGAGACGGAGTCTGATGGCATCATCTATGACTCCATTCTACTTTGTCATAGCACATAGATCTATAAACCTCTAAAGATGTTTTTGACTATCTTCTCCTTGCTTACCATAGAAAGGGTTATTCTGAAGCAGTGTAACCCAATGTGCTCTTATCTCAAATTTTTGGAGCGTTGATGGGAGGAGGTTGTACTAGGTGGTGAACATCAGCAGCTTTAGGGATTGAGAATTCTCTAAGGTCTTTGTGTAACTTAGCTTGTTGAGATGTTGCTTGGGCTGCTTGGATTTCTTCTTGAACTGCAGCTCGGGCTTCTTGCATAAGCCTATCTCTTTGCGCATTAAGGGCTTGAGCTACCCTTTGGGCTATTTCCTCCTCTTGTGCCATCCTTGCTTGGTTTTCTCTGATATGATGACGAAAGTTTCTGTCTATCTCAGGGTCAAAGCTAGCAGAGAGTCCGGGAGTGTCCGAACGACGCATACACTAGACTTTATGGGTACCTAGGATGGACATATCTTTTGGTAGTAAGATGGACGGAGTAGAACCAAATTCAAGTATATATGATCGATAGTATCAAAAATAAAAGAAAATCCTAGATTAGTCTTAATAGAACTAGATTTAACTAGATGATTTTGTTGTCCCCGGTAATGGCACCAGAATTTGGCGTGGTATATTATCGCGCACTAACAAACTCACCCAGGTCTGAAATCCCTGAGTTTTTACCAAAACCTTGTGCAATAATACCACCCAAAAGCGTACGGGTCTTATCGCAATATAGTTGAGGATCGAATCCCACGGGACAACATTTTTAAGAATCTTTTAACTAGTCGAATTTAGTTGAATCAAGACTAATATTTAGAACAGAGGTTGGTTTGAGATTAATTAAACTAAATGTAAGGAAAGTAAAGGAGCAGGATTAAAAGTTGATTAAAGATTAATGGTGGGAATCGCATGGATGGTCCCGGGTTTCACCACCGCTACTCATGCAAACATATCCAAACATCAAACATTCATGCTAGATATAACCATCCAAATGGAGCTACTATAAACCCCCCCATACGGGCGTCAGGTTCGCATAAGCATCGCCTTAGGTATAAGATGTCACGTCACCATCCAGATCACATACTAATGGCTCTGAAGATACAGATTTCCAACTGAAGTTGTGGGCCCCCCATACGGGCGTAAGGCACACAGAAGCGTCAGCGTGGGCTAGATGTCTCGTCCCCTCACGGATCACACACTTACTACTTTAGGGAATCCCATCAGAAGTTCTCGTCAAGGAGTCAACCGCGTTAATCGATATCCAAATCCTACATATTGAAGTTCTCGCAACATAGGAACGGACAAGATAAATGCAAGCAGGTGATCAATCCACAAGCACACATCGAATGATTAACGATGAAATGAAAAGTTATATACAAGCCATGGAATGTTTAACATTTGAACATGTAAGCATGGGCAACAGGGCTAGTCCCCGCACCCCAGCAAAAGTGAACTACTCGCTCATGGTGAGAGAAATAAGAATAACAAGAGAGAGAGAAGATTCTTCCATGAGCATGGTGAAGAAGATGATCGTAGCTCGGTGGAGAAACGGTCTTCTACACGACGTCGGGGCAGATCTGGATGAGGAGGGAAGAACACCACGGCAAACGGGGCATATCTTCTCTCTCTACCTTCTCTTCCTTCTCGTAGACCTTGCTTATAATAGGAGGAGTGACTCGTGGACGTGATGGAGGCATAGGAACGACGTAGATGTAGTAGATCTAGATCTAGATCTAGATCTAGATCGAGATCTAGATTTGGAAGGGGTGGCTTGCAGATCTGGGCTTCTGTCTCAGATCTGGGTGAACGAGGGCACAAGACTACCATGGAGGCAGGCTCTTGGTTGTGGAGATTGTCACCTTAGGCTCAGGACAGACCTACAGCCTAACGGTGTATGGAGAGGATGCCTTGAATGGTTGGGGTAGGGTCCTATATAGGCTGGCTGGGTTGGACCAGCGCCACGGTCATGGCCTTTACAAACCGCGGTCGCGGTTTGTTTTGTACTGAGGTTGCAATTTTTTTCCATTGCCTTTGGTCGCGGTTCATTTTGTACTGAGGTCGCAGTTGTTTTCCATTGAATTTTGTCGTGGTTTGTACATGCACTGACCGTGGGAAGTTTACTGGTGAACCACGATCGAGGTTAGTAGTGACTACAAATCTTGGTCACAGTCCTCTTTCCAATGGCCTTTGGTCGCGGTCTAGAAGTAGCTGGAGGTGAGGTCGTGATCGAGGAAGAGTTGCTGCTATGACACCTCTGTTGTAGAGGGGAGGCGTTGCTGGCGGTAGATGGCATCACGGTCGCAGTGAAGGAAGGGGTACCACGGTCGCGGTGTTGGGAGGGAGAAGAACCGTGGGACGTTGAGGTGAAGACGGCAGAGAGGATTGTAATCGCGGTTGTTGGCATTGATGTGATCGCGGTGTAGGGGGAGCATCGCGAGCGTGGGGGATTTGATGAAGAAGAGAGGAGTCACGGTTATAGAAGTTTGCTAGGGTTGCAATCTGTGGGGGCGGATGTGAGCTCGCGGTCAGATGGAGATGACCGCGGGCATCGTTGTTGATGGAGGAGACACCACAAGTTGCAGTTGTTGGCATGGAGTTGGACACCGCGAGCGCAGGGTTAGAAGTAATGGCGCCACAGTCGCGGCTTGGAAGACCGCGGGCACGGTCCACTGCTCTTGGTCGCGGTGTTTGAATGTAGATAAGATGTCACGATCGTGGTTCGTCGAGAGGGAGGAGGTCGCAGTTATGTTGTAGGCGACGTTGGTCGTGGTTGTTAGGGTAGAATACCACGATCACAGTTAGAGGGGGAGAAGAGGGGGGTCGCGGTGTTTGAGAGTGGTGGGGGTCGTTGATTAGTGGAGCGCCTGGTCGACGAACAAGAAAGGGAGAAAGCCCTCAACACTATTGACTTGAATAAAGAAGAAAAAGGGGCGTGAATAGCAATGTGGGCCGAGAAGCTTGTGCCCAAACTTAACTTCTTGGACTTAATTAGACCTGTAAATAGGTGTATAAATTAAATTAAAACAAGGATAACTTCGATTAAGCCAAGTCAATGCACATATTAGAAGATAAAGCCAATAAAGGCGACTAAACAGAGAAAAATAGGGCCCAAGATGGCGACTGTGACCATGATGAATGTGCATTCATCAATTTGTCACTCCACAGACATTCCATGACGATATCTTCATAGTGGTGTAGATTTAGAAGAAACATATAAAAGTTGTAACATGAAGAGTTATGAGCGATATGGAGGTTGTCGAGACTGATGTAGGCATTGTGGATCTGTCTTTGGTTTCACCATTTCATGTATTTTTCTATATCATCCAAGTCTGCATTAGTTACGTCATCCGATTCAAAAGTAATACCTATTTTGTCTACAAATAGTGAGAAGGTTTGGATGTCAGGTCAAGAAGCAATGTCTTTTATGAGGTCTATTAGATAATCTTGGTTTTTATCTATCTGTGAATCTAAGAAGAATGGCAATTTGTGAAGATATTCAATATTTAGATAATCATGATTTTACCTGGTTCTTCTGATGCAAAGTAGTTCTTCTTTGTGAATCCTTCAAGTGTAGTTGTAACAAATTTGATAGTTAGAATTGTGATGGTGGACTCTCCTTTGTTCTTTTGTTTTAGATTCTGTGATGATTTGATCTCCTCCATAATGGTTGTTTTTTAGATTCTAAATAGTGTTTGGGTCTATGTTGTTAGTGGTGGCTGGGTTTTTATGGAATGGGAAGGGTTTGAAGGAGTCTTGGATATAGTTGTTGTTGCTATTTACTGATGGTGAAGACATTTTTGGTCTTTTGTTTGGACTATTGGTGTTGGAGTTGGTGAGAGGGTAGATGAACTCTTTATTTCCTAAAATGCATTTCTATCATTTATTTTCTTATAGAAGGAAAAGATTTTTTGATATTGATGGGGTAGTACTAGGATGGGGGTGTAGAGTGATGTCGGAGAAGGTGGTTGTAGTGTTGGTAGGTTTTTTAGCGATCAATTTGATCGTGTATATCTTCTCACCTAATCTAATTTTGATTGAGGTTGGTAGGATGATGGCTTGTTTAACTGAGAAGACACATAACTGCAGAATGAGCAATTGCCTATCATGACCACAATCACCCACCAGAGGTTGTGACAGAGGTTGCATTGAAGCAAAGGTTGCGACGATGACAGAGGTCATGATCGAGACAAAGGTTGCAACTGACACAATGGTTACGACCATGGCATGAGTATTACCATAGCAGAAGTTAAGTCGGTGGGTTGCACCTATAATTAGGCCTCGAGTTCATCCATGTAGGGGGTCGCATCACATAAAGACGACGAAGTGTTGTCCCATTCTAGACCCACCCATCCACCTCACCATCGATCTTGGATCTTTGAAGACAAAGGTTAGAGGAGAGAGAAGATATGACATCATATATTTTAATAGAAGGAGTTTCTATCTGCTACACCTATGTTGGATATAGATCTAAAGGAGTATCATTGGTGTATTTCCTTCTTCCCTCCTTTAGATCTGTCATGCCCCTCGACACTGTTCATCCATCCCTTTATCTATCTTGTCGTGTCTTCAATTTTGTAAACTTGTAACGCTACTCATCAATACGAGTGGCTAAACTCATTGCTCGGGTTAGGAATAGCCACTAAGGCTATCCCAACATGTATATACTTACATCCTTTTAAATATATATGCTCATGGCAAGATTTATCTCCATTCTCTTGGTCTTAATGATTCACTTGCATGATTATCTACCATATTGTGATGTTTGATTGCTAGCGTCTCGAAAGAGTAACACTAGCCTTATCTAAGTGTTTTCGAGTAACATGAATGCATGAAAATGTTGGAATGTTAAAGCTTTTGATCATATGGTTATCTTTTTTATTTTTTTTCCATCAAGAGAGAGAGAGAGAGAACCTTATAATCTAGATATATACTAAGCTCAAGAGATGAGGGAATAGACATATATGCTGATTACTTGTAATCTTGCCAAGGGTATACAAAGGGTGTGAGTATTGCATGTTGGTGAGAGATCTTAATAGGAGAAACCCAATCCAAGTTCCCATCCATATATCTTGTTACCACGTGCTTGTTTGCTTTGTTCTGTTATTTTCTTTCTTGATCTTCCTTTCTTTACTTGTTTTGTTTATTTGAAGTAATATCATTTTTAGGAACACCTTTTAAACCTACCCTTCTTGGTTGGTGTAACTGAGATACGATTCTACATTCTTAGCAATTGACACCCTTGTGCCTGTGGTTCGACCCCAATCTACTACATCAGACCCTGTATAATAGTTGTAGGGGCCTGAGTGTCAGGTTATAAATCTAAGAATATGAATACTCTATATCCACTCCTTTTAGGCGTGTGATTTAGGCCGGTCAACTCTTTGGCACCGTTTCCAGGGACAAGGCAAAATGGTACTATTAAGAACATGAGTCTACTCACCATACACATGTGCCTTAAGTTTAGCAATAAACTTGACTGCACATATTCTAAATCTGCCACATCTAACTACTTTGAATACTTTGTTTCACATATCCAGTTTTCTAACTCGACTATGTATACTATTTAGGTAGTTTTTGGAGAAGTGGGTTTAGATGACACCTTACTCTCTTTTTGCACCAACATGCCGACCCGCAGAGGAGCACATCCTGGTGGTCATGGTAGAGGGCATACTGAAGAAGGTCGGAACCCAAGGGTGGAGGATTTTTAAACTCTGTCAGAAACTGAGTCTAAATATCATGATGACCATTTTGATGGAACTAGGTAAGAGCACCACAAAAGACACCATAAGGATGATGTCGAACACAAAGAACGCCATGAAGAAGAAGGTGAAGAATGTCGTGAAGATGAGGAGTGCAATGAAAGGCGTCGTGATGACCACCATCATCACTGAGAAAGAGGATACCAAAGGAACCATCGTGAGCAAGACGACAATAACTGTGATGATGAATATGGTGAGGATGAGGGAGAAGAAGGTTGTTCTCTTAGCGAATTAGCTACAATCAGAGCTAGAATAGCAGGGGGTGCAACTGCAGAAGGCGTAGGTGAAGGGGCATGGTAAAAGTGATCATATGCAAAGGATGCATAGTCACCTCCTGGGAAGGGATGGTAGGCAGGGTAGGGGTGTGCATAGGATATGTTCATGTTGGATATGATGAAACATAGATCTTGATGCAGGTGCTCCTGAACCTGAAGGTTGTATGCCTATTGATGCATCATGTATCCCATAAGGGTTTCTTTAGATATATGGAACGAGGCATGGGTAGGTCGGGTAGGCTGAGGTGGCAGAGGTGCTCGGGTAGAGGCACCAGGTGTGGTGGAGGATAGGATAGACACTGACTTCTAAAGAGTGGTCTCACTGATGCAAACTCCTTTTCGGGAAGGTTTGTAGTGAATGTCATGGAAAAGAGATTTTCCAGTGGCAAGCTGGAAAAGACCACAAATTAGGGTTGGGTAGGGTGGGTGCCACAAGTGTTCTTTCCTGAGTCAAAGCAAGTCATATGATGGAGAACATATCTCGACCACTTGACTTCGATGTTCTTTAAGAGACAATACATGATTATTGTAGTGTTTTTTGCAATCTCAGACTGATTCTTCTTTGGGTGAATATTACAGTTAACGACTAGGGCAAGGATGCATCTCTTAAGATCCAACGAGAGTAGGGAAGGGTGCCTTATTCCTATATGGGAATTGTGGCTTCATCAAGAACTTATGAATATCAGGGAGAGTAAGATCATTTTTCTTGTAGAAGGCCTCAGGCTCAACTAGGTCAAAGTACTCTGGGTAGTCCTTAAGCTAGGTGTCAGTCACTTTAGTTACCGAAAATAAGATGTTTATGGTATCCTCAGAGACTTGAAATTTCTTTCTGGCTATCATAGATGTGAGGACCACTTGAGTATTAGGCGGGGGTACGAGGGTGTCATAGTTCCAACACAAATTTGTGTAGAATTTGTGAACGGCTTTGGTGCTTGTGATGGAATTGTTATAGCACATGTGTTCAATACCCAAGGCAGAAAGATGGTGATCATCAAGCAACTCTGCTACTTGATCTATGACCTCTTATCTTCGTGGTCTAGGATCAAATAGGGCACGAAAAGGGAAAGGGTTCCTAGAAAGGAGCTCCTTATACCTATTTAGAGCCTCATTTGAGACAAAGAAGGTGTCATCAAATAGAATCAAGCCAGAGTTGGACGAAGATGAAGGTACATTAGTAGGGGTGGCACTCTTCCTTCTATTGGATGCCATGGAGACGAAAAGGAGACGAAGGAGAGAGAAAAAGCTAAGGAATCACCACCAAAACTTGTCAACAGACCCAGGTTAGCAAGGGGTTAGGTTAAGGGAGGTTGAGCTAGGTTAAAGTAGGGCTAGGGAGAGGAAGGACAGGGCTAGGGATGAGAGCTTAGGGGAACTAGAGGTTGGATCGGTTGAATTTTCTCTAGGGCTGGCAATTTTTGACCCGACAGGACCCGAAAATGTGCAATTTATTCCAAACCTAATTTCTTTCATTTGTGAACGTTTTTGGTTGTATGAAACCCGAATAAGCCAGACTCGACCCGAAATGACCCGAAATTAAATTTATTAAAGATTTCATTTTAACACTCAATTTCAAGACTTCTGAACATATGACCTGAAATCGACCGATTGCCAGCCCTACTTTTCTCTAGTTGAGAGGGAGAATAGTCAGCTGAACCCTTCTTAAGTTAGCTCCAGCTTGGTCATTGGTTGAGTTTAGTGACTTGGAAACTCAACTGATAGGCTCTTTTAAAAAATCTCTTGGCCTCTGATCGGTCGAGTTGGAAACTCGGCCGATGGTTAACCTAACCTAAACTTAGAAATCCTAATTTCTAGCCATTAGAGTGCTAATTAAATTTATTTTTCAAGTCCATTATGTGTTTTGAACATAGTTAGGCACATATCACTCATCATTGGGTACTATTTTGTAGAAAAACATGCATTTGCGAAAAATACCCAAATATAAGAGAAAAGCAAGGTAAAATAAACATGAAAAACTAATTTTTAGAATATTAGCAAGCAATTATGATCAAAACATAGGCAAAAAGTATAAGATAGATGACAAATAGATATAAGGCATATTAGATTCAATAAAGCAGTTATGAGAAGTTTATATCGAACAAAGTTAAATTTCTCTCTTGCTAGAGGTTTAGTGAAAATGTCCGCCAACTGATTTTCTGTGTCTACATGCGTGATGTAGATATCATTCTTGGCAATTTGATCATGGAGAAAATGATGGAGAACCTCTATATGCTTAGCTCTACTATGTAAGATAAAACTATATGACAAGTTAATTGCACTAGTATTATCACCATAGATAGGAGAAGCATCAAAATGAATGTTTAAGTCTTAGGGCATTTGTTTCATCCATAGGACTTGGGCACAACAACTCCCGGCTGCAATGTATTCAACATCGGTGGTTGATAATGCCATTGTGCTCTATTTCTTGGAGAACCAAGACAACAAGCATGGTCCTAGGAGAAAGCATGTGCCACTTGTGCACTTTCTATCAATTAAGAACCTTGCATAATCCACATCACTATAAGTAGTAAGAGTAAAGTCCAATGACTTGGGATACCATAGACCAAAATTTTGGGTTTTATCTAAGTACATTAAAATCCTCTTAATAGCTATAAAATGTGATTTCTTAGGGCTTGATTGAAAGAGAGCACACAATCCAACACTAAACATTATATCAGGTCTAGAGGCAATAATGTAAAGTAAACTTCCAATCATACCTTTATAGAGCTTCTCATCTACCTTCTCACCTTCTTCATCTTTGTCAAGTTTGGCGGTGTTTGACATGGGTGTGTCCATCGGCTTGGTGCTCTCTATCCCAAAGTGCTTGAGTAGTTCACTTGTATACTTGCCCTGGTTGATGAAGTTACCATCTTTAGTTTTCTTGATTTAAAAGCCGAGGAAGAACATGAGCTCACCCATCATACTCATTTCAAATTTACTTTGCATCAGATCACTAAATTCTTTGCAAAGATAAAGATTAGTTCCACCAAAAATGATATCATCAACATATATTTGAATGATAAGAAAATTGTTAGAAGTGAGCTCTAGAAATAAGTTAAAATTCACTTTGCCCATGATATATCCATGATCTAACAAAAAGTTCCTTAGTTTATCATACCAAGCTCGAGGTGCTTGTTTGAGTCCACAGATAGAGTTTTTTTTCAAAAAATAAGCATGGTTAGGTAAACTATCATGTTCGAAGCCCATGATTTGTGCAACATACACTTCCTCCTCGATTGTACCATTCAAAAATGCACTTTTAACATCCATTTGATAAAGAAGAAAGTTTTTATAACTAGTAAAGGCAAGTAACATACTAATGGACTCAAGTCTAGATACAAGTGCATATGTTACATCAAAATCTACACCTTCCTGTTGATTGTAGCCTTGAGCCACTAACCTTGCTTTGTTCCTTACCACTTTGCCGCTTTCATCAAGCTTGTTGTGGTAGACCCACTTGGTGCCAATGATCTTTCTATCACTTGGTCTTGGCACTAGGGTCCATACTTTGTTCTTTTCAAATTGATCCAACTCTTCTTGCATAGCTAGGATCCATTCATCATCCCCAAGAGCTTCCTTGACATTCTTAGGCTCGAGTTGTGACATGAAGGTGTTGTTGGCTTGTTCTTTGTTGAATGCAACCCACGACTTCATTCTTTCCAATGGATCACCTAAAATCAGCTCTTTTGGATGATTCTTTGCAAACTGAGGCGTTAGATCCTTCTTCTCTTCATCTTTCTCTTCTTCTTGAGTGACTGCCTCTTTTCCCTTTTGGGTGATGTTGAGCTCTTTTAGAATGGGAATTACTTCACCTGTAACATCATCATTTGGAACAATATCTTTTGGAATAGAAGGGTTAGTCTCAATAAACTTAACATTTATGTATTCTTCTACTTAAGCAAGATCAACATTAAATACTCTATAAGCCTTGTTAGTAGTGATATAGCCAAGAAAGATAGCCTTGTAAGATTTCAGATCAAACTTGTCGAGAGAATCTTTTGTATTCAAAATAAAAAACAAAAACATATGAAAATATGGAAATAACCGATAGAAGGCTTCCTACCTCGCCATAGCTCATAGGGGGTTTTCTTCAAAGAAGGATGTGTTAAAACTTGATTTTGCACAAAATATGAGGTACTGACAACTTCAGCCCAAAACTTCTTTGGAGTATCATACTCTAGAAGCATGGTCCTAGCCATCTCTTGTAAAGACCTATTCTTCCAGTCTACAACCCCATTTTGTTGAGGCATTCAAGGTAAAGAGAATTTATGTGCATAACTAGATTCTTGACAAAAACATTCAAAAAGATCATTTTCAAATTCACTCTTGTGATTACTACGGATGGAAATGATGCGAAAAGAGGCTTCATTCTCAACTTGTTTATTGTATCTTGAGAAAAAATCAAGTGTATCACTCTTAGAAGCGAGAAAGAAGGTCCAAGTATATCTAGAGAAATCATCGACAATAACAAGGCAATACTTGGAACTGTGAAGCGATTGAGTTCTCATTGGTCCAAATAGATCAATGTGAAGAAGTATAAGAGCTCTCTTGGTACTAAGGATTCCTTTGGATTTGAAGGAGGACTTGTACTTCCCTTGACCAAGTCCTTTTTTCTCAACTTCTTCAACTGATGCATATTTACATGACCAAGCCTACGATGCCAAATAGAAATATCATTCAAGTTGACTACTAGGCATCTACCAAAAACATGCTTAATAGAGTCAAGAATAATAACATAAAGATTACCACTTCTAGTTCCCTTATATATAACTTGGTAGGTGAGGGAATCTAGAATCAATCATTTAAAGGAAGTAAATAACACAAGGTAACCCTTATCACATAATTGACTAACACTAATTAAATTATGATGTAGGCCATCCACAAAGAGAACATTCTTGATACACAAGGATTCACCTACATCACCCTCACCTTTGACTTTACCTTTCTTGTTGTCCCCAAAAGTGACCGAACCTCCTTTCTTTTTGGTGAAATTGTTGACATGGCTTATATCACCTATCATATGCTTAGTGCAACCACTATCAACAATTCATCTTCCTTTTTCCTACAAGAAAGGAGAATGTCGGTTCCCAACTCAAACTTTGGGATTCAAAGTTATCTTGGGGACCCATTTCATCTTTAGGTTGGTCCCCTTAGGCTTGTAAGGACAATAAGTAGAGTAATGATCATCACACTTGCAATAAGAACAAACCATAGGATTCTTAGTATTGGAAGACTCTACTACAAAGAAAGAGTTCTCCTTGCTCTTTTTCTTACCTTTGGCTTTATTCTTGCCCTTTGGTGCTCCCCCTACAAATCCCAAACCACTAGTACCACTTTGTTTGGTAGAATGGTCAATGATTTCATTTAGGGAGTTTTTCCCTTTGAGGAATTTCTATAGAAAGACCCTTAATCTATGATTATCATCATTATGAGATATAATAGTAGAATACAAACTAGAAATATAATCTCCAGCATGAACAAGGTCGGCCTCAAGATAGAGGGCTTTAGTCAAATAAGAATCTTTCTCAAGAGAAATAGAAGCAACATCATTACTAGGCAATATAGATCTAGAAGATAAATCATTAACTTGACCAAGCAACCTAGCATTTTCATATCTAATCACTTGAATTTTCTTATGATAAACATCTCTCTCATCCTTACGAGCATCAATAAGAAGCTTAAATTCAGAATTTTCAGTATTAAGAGTTTCAAGATCCTTTAGGCACTTTTAGTTGTCTTCCTTAAGAGTTTCAATGTTCTTAAGGTAGACACCATTCTCTACTTCAACTTCATTATATTGGATCTCAAGATCAAGATATTTTCCTTGCAAGTTATCAATATTCTCAAGATGATTTTTCTCATTAAGCTTAAGAATTTCAAGTTTAGCATACAAGTCATCAATAATTTTTCGTAACCATTTTCTTTTAGATTTACATTTAGCAAAAGATGAACGGGTAGAAACAAGCATGTCAATAATAGCTTCCTTAGATAACTCATGCAAGATTACCTCACTTACCTCACCAATTCTTTCACTAGTAGAGGCCATGAGTGCAAGGTGGAAATCTCCATCTTCTTTGGAGCTTGAGCTACTTGAGGATGAAGCTTCCCAAGCTACATGAGCTGCATTCTTGTGTCTCTTCTCCTTCTTGTCCTTCTTCTTTTACTTGCTATCCTTCTTGTACTCCTCTTCCTTCTTTGAGCTACCCTTATGATGTGACTTTCTTGACTTCAGACATTCACTCTTGTAGTGCCCTTTTTGTCCACACTTGTAGCACCTAGGATTAGAGGAGGAGGAGGCTTGAATTCCCTTGAAGTGTTTTCCCTTGATGTAGTTGTCTTCATGCTCACTTGGGCCATCATCTTCATTAGAGGAGGAGGGAGAAGTCTGGCAAACAAGTTGTTGTTGAAGGATGACCACCTCCACTTGTTCTTTGAAAGCACTATCTTTGATCTTCTTGGCTTCCTTCTCTTCTTGCTTGGCTTCTTCTTCTTACTTGTCAAGCCTTGGCTCATGGGCTTGGAGGTTGCCAATGAGCTCTTCAGTTGGGATGTCACCAAGGCTCATTACTTCTTCAATGGAGGTGACCTTTGACTCCCATCTCTTTGGTATAGTCCTTAAGATCTTGGAGTTGATTACACCTCTATCCATCAAAGTGTTTCCCAATGCATCCAGTCCATTGATGATGACATTGAGTCTTGAGTACATCTCTACAATCCCTTCTTTCTTACCTGTCTTGAAGTTCTCTAGAAGGTTGTTCAACATGTAGATATTAACCTCCTTGACTTTCTTTGTGCCCTCATAAGTGATGCATAATTTGTCCCAAATCTCATAGGTGGTGTCCCAATATGAGATCTGGTTGAACTCCATTGGATAAGGGTTGCATAAAGGATGCTTATGTCTTTGGCATTGAGTTGGGCTTCTTTGAGTGCAACTTCACTCCATTTTGCAACAACTCTGGTTGGCTCCTTGTATGGTGTGACCATCACCTTCCACATATCAAAATTTATGCCTTGAATATAGAATTGCATGGGCCTCTTCCAATAGAGGGAGTTGGTGTCATCAAAGACCAAAGGATGCATGGAGAAGCCTCCCTCTAGGTTGAGAGAACCAAGTAGGTTGTCGCCCATCTTCTCATCTCGTGGGAGATTGTTGGAGAATATATTTGGCTCTGATAGCAATTGTTGGATGTAGGGCTCTAGAAGGGGGTGAATACAACTTCAAAAAATTCTTACAAGATAGATTAGAACTTCAAATTATATCAATCAAAACTAATAGCTTAAATGCAATTTGAAGTCCTAACTAACAAGCATAGAAAGGATGAGAGAAAATGAAGAAAAGCACTTGACAAGGTTATTTAGAGTGGTTCCACTCTCCAAACTAGGAGAGAGATAGTCCACTACCTAGAGAGGTCAACCTCTAGTATATTACAATTACTTTTCTCTATATATTCACCAATAAGAGTTACAAAACAAGACCACCAAATGACTTACACATACAAACACAAAGAGTCTTCTACCTTACCAAGGACTTACCCATTTTGCAAGAGTCTTCCACCTTCTTCCAAGGACTTACCTACTCTTGCACAAGTCTTCATCCTTCAAGAGATTTGTCTACTATTCTTGGATCTTCAGCCTTTTCCTTCTCCTTCACTTGGAGAAGATCTTCACCTCTTCTTCAACCTTGAAGAAGAACAGTAATAAATCCACCTTCATTCGGAGTAGCTTGCTTCACCTTTGATTCATGGAGGAAAGGGGTAGGGAAGATGGAATGGAATGATAACTTTACAAGCACAAGGAAGTATCTCTCCTAAAACTGACTTACCTCACTCATAATCATGAAATGAAGTGTAAATAGAGAGAGAAAGGGGCTCAAGGAGTTTCAACACACTCAACTATAGCAAGGACTTAGAATAGAATGAATGAGGCATTGAACTCTAAGGGGCCCTATTTATAGATGGGGGTGTTTCCTTGAGTGTGGGATTACTTAAGGTCGATGTATAGCCATTTTCCAAGTTGTAACTGATCTATTCTTGCCGAAAAAAACTCACTAATGGTTATAATCACTTTTTCTGCATTTTTTGTACAATACATTTGATCGAGTTTCAATAAAGATAACTCGACTGATCCACTAAATTAAAAAGCCAATTTTCAAACTATCGGTAGAGTTTGTTCTGGGAAACTCGACCGATGAGCTAAAAGTAGTTTTGCTCAGTGAGTCAGTCGATTGAGTTCTATGAGTGTGCAACTCGAACAATGAGTCATCTTCAGAAAATCCATCACTGGATTGGCTGAGTTTCCAACTCGACTGATAGATAACCTGTGACAAATTTTCTAAATTGACATTTGAGTGATTAAACCTTGGAATTATCCCTTATTTTTTCTTATCTTAGTTACAAGTCATATCATAAATACAAGTGATTACAAAAATCATCTAAGGTCATTTGGAGTGATTTCCCAAAACGCACACTTGCATTGCATTTGAGTTGAACTTGAACAAGCTTGGACTTGTATAATTTGATCCTTTTCATGTACCTAAAGCCTGAAATCAATCTTGAACAAGCTTATTAGATACATAGGAATGGAATTGTTAAGTCATTATCAAAATATGGGCAATGTATAACTCTCAAGTCAACAACTCCCACCTCTAAAATTAGTAATGAGAGTGAGAAGTTTCCTGGGCCATGCAAGGTATTATAGAAGATTTATGAAATACTTCTACATGATTGCCAAGTCCTTGTCTAACCTGTTGGCAAAGGATGCATAGTTTGATTTTTCTGATAAGTGCCTTGAAGCATTTAATTTCTTGAAGAATGCTTTGACTACTGCCCCCATCCTGCAAGCCCCATATTGGGAACTCCCATTTGAAATCATGTGCAATGCCAGTGATTATGCCATTGGGGCTATTCTTGGGCAAATGAAGGATAAGAAGCATAAAAAAATCTATTACGTTAGTCAAACGCTCAACAAATCCCAAGTCAAATACACCAACTCAGAAAAAGAAATGTTGATAATAGTGCTCTCTTTTGACAAATTCATATCATACCACATAGGATCCAATGTGAAGGTTTATACAAACCATGGGGCAATAAAGTACCTGATGCAAAAGAAAGGTACAAATCCAAGGTTGTTGAGATGGGATTTATTGTTGTAAGAGTTTGATCATGAGATATATCAATAAGAAGGGAACAGAGAATGTGGTTGCTGACCACTTATCAAGTATCATGGTCACGAATGAGAGGCAGATGCCAATTAATGGCAATTATGTTGATGAAGCCCTGATGTTGGCGGGGTCTGTTGAGCCAAAATTACCATGGTTTACTGATATCCGCAACTATTTGGCATGCCAACAAATACCACCTGACATCACGTATAATCAGAAGAAGTAATTTTCTAATTTGAAGAACTACTACTTGGATGACCCACTTCTATTCAAGTGATGTCCTATCAACCTATATCGTCGATGCGTGTCGGGGAAGAGGAGGTACCTCAAATTATGAGGGAATGCCATTCTTCACCCTACGGGGGACACCACAGAGGAGAAATGACTACATGCAAGGTCTTTCAGTCAGGCTTTTATTGGCCCACCCTCTTTCACTATGCTATGGCATTTGTCAAATCTTGCAAGGAATGCCAGCTCATCAGAAACATTACCAAAGGAATCAGATGCTAATGTTTGATTGGGTAGAAGTGGAAATTTTTGATGTTTGGGGAATAGATTACATGGGACCATTCCCATCCTCAAGGGGAAGCCAATACATTCTAGTGTTTGTAGATTACTTCTCCAAATGGGTGGAAGCTGTTGCAACCACTACTTGCGACTCCAAGGCCATCACGAAATTGTTTGAGAAAAACATCTTCCCTAGATTTGGGGTCCCACACATTGTCATTAGTGATCAGCATTCCCACTTTGGAGAAAGACAATTTGAAGCATTGTTAAAGAAATATGGAGTTAAACATAAAGTTATAACGCCTTACCACCCATAGACGTCAAGCCAAGTTGAAGTATCTAATAGGAAAATTAAGCAGATTCTAGAGAAAACTGTTGGCAGGACCGCAAAGACTAGTCCATGAAACTTGATGGCACACTATGGGCCTACCATACTACATACAAGACGCAATAGGGACCACTCCCTATAGGCTTATCTACTGAAAGTTTTGCCACCTTCCAGTAGAGCTAGAGCATAGAGCCCTATGGGCCATCAAGTTTTTGAATGTGGATCTTGACAAGGCATGGAAGAAGTGATATCTACAGCTACAAGAGCTTGAAGAGCTAAGGATGCACACATATGAAAATGCTAGTATCTACAATTAGAGAACAAAGGTGTGGCATGACACCCACATAGAGAACAAAATGTGTCAGAAGGACACAAAGCCCTGTCGTTCAACTCGAGGATCAAATTATTTCCAGGAAAGCTTAGATTCAGGTGGTTTGGTCCATTCTGTGTTGAGAAGATCTACCCATTTGGAGTGATGCAAATTACTATCGAAAATATTGGTACTTTTAAAGTGAATGGGCATATAGTAAAAAGATATTATGAAGACAAAACCTTCATAAGAAAATCAAAACTGGAATCAGAAGAACCACAACCAGCACTAAGTGAGGAGGCCTGAGAAACCAGAGTCAAGCCAAAGACTATAAATTAGCACTTATTGGGAGACAACCCAAGGATTTACTGCTTTCTTAAATATCACAAGATTTCCTATTAAACCCTAGAATATATACATATCTGCTAGTTTAATTATGAACTTCTCTAATCGAGATAATCAATATTTGAAATTTTACTCTGCAATTTAATCTTTACATCTTTTAATTTGAATGGAATAGAATAATAATTTAATCTCTCTTAGAAATCTTGTGGACTTTAGTCCTCGAATAATGTAGTGATCACTACAGTTCGCAACCATTTCGAATGATAAACCATGGCATGTGCTTTCATATTGTGCTCTATATATTGCGACCATAACATGCTTTCCATATGTTTTGACCACAACACTTTCCAAGTATCACGACAACAACACTACCCCATCAGTTTAGGTCGTAACACTACTTTATTACCCAATTATAAAAGGGAAAACCCTAAAACAGTAACCCTCCTCTGTCATTCTTACCCTCACGATGAACCTCTAGTGACCCGAATAGAGAAACCCTAGCTTTTTGGCATGCGATTGAAGCCGGCTCTAGAGACGAGGATTGGACGCCGACGACAATGATTTTCCAAGCGATGATCGATCAACAGATAACCACCACCCACACCGCCACATTTCTATTTTCCCTTGGCTCTATGAAATCTGAAAGGTACATGTTCTCCTCTTTCTTCCATTATTTCATTTCTCATCATTTTCCCCTCCTCTCTTTTTGGAAATCACTTCATGATTCCAATAGTTTTACAAATCATTCTGTCCCAATTGTTCTTCCGATCAGTTCAAAACCCCCCTCATTTGCACCCTGAATTCCGTTTTTGACATATCCCATTCCCAAACCCCTCGTTGTGGCCACTACACCCTAACTGCTGTTGCGATCGCAACACAAGGCCCAACCTATTCACCCTCTCATTTGTCATTTGTTTCACCTCCTTATCCCCCGTCTTCCCACTAAATTTAGATCATTTGGTCCACCCCAATATTCCATGTATATGAACCCCCTGAGTTTCAATCTTTGTTCAACATATGCTAGACATTTTGGTCACAACACCTGTTGGGGTGTTGCAGTCACTACATAGCTTTAACCTTGATCATGATTTGGACTTATTGCAAATGCAACACCCAACATACGTTGTGACTACTATGATGTTTCCTCATTTTGACCAATGCTTAATGAAGAGCATTTCGACCATTATGATTACAACTTGTTCCGACCACTACACGCAACACCTACTATGCCCAAAACATGTTTCAACCGTCTATTGTCTCAACCGCTACCCACCAAAGTCAAAATTTGTTTTGATCACTACGTTGGATTTTGTTTCGACCACCTTAGATTGAACCAGTAGCAGTCTCTACACTTTGGAATTTAACTAAACTATATCTCGAGAGATACAAGTGATGCTTTGTTGTGACCAATACACCATAATATCAATAGCAGCCGCTGACTCTATATCTGAATCGTCACCATTATCAAACACCATATTAATTAATATGATATTAAATGACTGATAAACTCCCATTCATGATATTACAGAATGCCATCTTCTACCTTAGATTCCTTGAATAGGCAAGCAACATTTCTAAAAGAAGCACAACAAGTGCTCGAAGGAATCAACAAAGAGTTGAATGATGACTTTAACATGTCAAAGTAGAAAAGGTTGTGTTTGCTACTACTTAAGGAAAAGTATGAAATAATACTTAACCATCAGATACCAGAGAACACATAGGTTTCCCAAGACACTACAGATACAAATACTTCTAAATATGTGCCAGAGGAGTAGGAACTTAGTGAGAAAGGGAAGCAAAAGGCTTCTGCACCAGAAGAATCAAAGACTAAGAAGAGGAAGGTGATAATGAAGACAAGGTCACTTGCTATTACTTCAATAGAAAAACCAGAACCAATGGTCAAGTCTACACCTATAGATTTGGTTGCAACCTTCATACCAAGGGACCCAGGTGCACCAATCCAACTATAATATGTTCAAGAGGACCAAGCTATTAAAGCCTATAAGATACATCAACGTCAAAGACTTCAAAAGGCTGGGGATCCATGACAGAGTGATGGAGTTACTCAGGGGGTAAACCTTCACTGCATCGACTCAAATAAAGTAGTCTCTCTGATAGAACTCACCGCTGAGTTCATGCCCTCTATGGAGGCAGTCCCTATAGATAACAAGGAAAGACAAGAAGTAGGGGAAGAGTACAAGCTGTAGGTGAGAATGGGGGGGGGGCAATGCATATTATGTCAAAGAGGTGATTTTGAATAAGAGGCCAAAGCCTATTCGGTAGCACTAGGTGAGAAGACCATAGTAAGATATGAAAGCCATAAGATGTGGAAAAAGATAACTGGAGAACCTAAACATTATCCAACGAAGTCCAAGGCGACCCTCATCACATAGTGCTTCATCAAGATAATTCAGAAGATAACATCAAACACAATCTTCATGCGATCTAAAATAGGGGAAGTGTCCAAGGGAGATTTGTTCCTCATCTGGTCGATGCTAATAAGAGGCCAATAAACTTAGGGAGGATTCTAATTGAAAAACTATCAACCGTTGTGGGACATGAGGCTGGGAAGATAAAAGATTTTTGCAAGGGGGGCAAATAACTCTAATTGTAACCTAGTTCCTACCAATAGAGCAGTTAAAAAGATACAATCAAACAGAAGGGTACATGAAGATAGACATCAAGTACCTGATAACTACTTGTATTCTAGTACAGAAAGAAAAAAAAGTTCTTTGACAAGTAGTCCAACTCCAATCTACTTTTTCCTCTTCTAGAAATGGCCCACTATGATGCACTGAAGTTATGTCTAAGCATGCAAGAGGTCGATAAAATGCACTCCAGTGATATCCAACAACCAACAGACCCCCATTCATCGACTGGAGTCTAGCAAGAATAAGAACCAATGGCAGAAATAACACAAGCACACCCAGAGAAGAGGTAGAAGTTGGAAACAAGGTCCTGCAAGGCCATTTCAAAAGCAATGATGTAGGCATCTCAACTTCCCCAAACCAAACATGTCCATGAAGAAGTTTTACGACAACCATATATGGTGGACAAGCCTCACATGCATGACAATGAAGGACTCCACACTACTCCAACATCTCCACCCTATAAGCAAATAGTACCAGAAGCACCTATCAAAACATTAGGTGACCAGACGAGCATCCTTCCAGCCACTGAGTAACAACCTATAGAACCTGAAGGCAATATTGTAGGGAAATTTGAAGCTATAGCAGGACCTGAGAAACCAACACCAACCCTCCTAAGACTATAGTGACACCAGAATATCCAGCTGGAAGAACAAAAGACCTGCTTGAGCACTTAAGCAATGAACAAGCACAAAGTGTAGTGAAGGAAGGCACACAAAAAGAACCTACATAGTGAACCCAAAAACAACAACCCAACTCCCACCAAGATGCTTCCGCAAGCACTCAACCATTGCCAGAAAAGTCTGGGAGGATATACGCAACAACAACCACATCCACAGTTGAACAACAACAACTCCCTATCAAACTTCAATGATGTATCGGGGCATAGGTTCAATGTCATGTGGGAACTGATAGGGATTTACTAAATGCCCTAAAATGAAAGTGCATGCTATCAGAGTAATACGGGCCAATGAGGCCCGAATATCAAACATGAGAAAATGTAAATCCAAAAACTATTACTAACTATAATGTGATCAGATAGATAAAATAAAACTCGATTGATTAGTTTTAATTATCTAAAGTAGAAATAAATTGAAACTATTGGTTGTTAAGTTCAATTGGAGTGAATTCCTTAGGATTATGGTTTCACCAGAGTTAACATTGCAATTAACAGTCATAACATTAATATGTATCTCTCCTAACCCTAGACTAAGAGCATGTAGCAAGAATTACCTGCTCTCATGGTGTAATTCACTACCAAAACTAATACCAATCCCAATCTCCTATCGATTGTGTTATTAGTTAGGTGCTTTTATTGAAAATATTGGGTAATCTCTTCACATTTGTAACCTTTCTCAAAGGGTGATATAAAATATTTATATCTATGAATGTTCCAACCATTCATATCCTTTTTAAAAGTAATTAAAGGTCTAATTAACTACCTATGGTGATCAAGCATGGATAGTTCATAACAATCCCATAGAATTAAGTCCATAAATTATGAGAAATTGATATATCAATGCATAAAAGTCAATTACAATGCATAACTGGGCTACTCCCAGTTCCTAAGGAAAGAGGGATTTAGCCCCACATGGTTTCCGTTATCAAAAAAATGGGAGAGAAGAAGAAAAGCTTGAGAAACATTAGTAAAACTAAATATCCCCTAAAGAATATGTTCCAAATGATCCCCTCTTGCGTACGTGCTGACTTTCTACCTTAAAGCGGCAAATCCATCTACCAGAAGTGCCCAGATCATCCAGAACGTGACCTTCTTCTCTACTTTCTCCTCTCCTTTCTCTCAACTGATGTCCAACGAAATACAATGAGATTGATAGTGGTGGCAAAAATCCCTATAAGTCATATAAGTGACTTAGAGTGTAATTATTTGCCCAGATCGGTACTTATTGACACCTTCCATAAGTGTGGTCACCTAGGTGGATGTCGGTACTACCGAGCCTAGAGTAGATAGTACCAAGTTTCCTCGACTAATTGTGAATCCAAAGTTGTGATGTTGTCGATAGTATCAACTTATGGGTCGGTACTATTGAGTCTTCTCAATCTTTCTTTATTCCAAACTTAGCAAATGTCGGTACCATCGACTCCAATGTTGGTAGTACCAAGTTGTTTATATTCTTGTAAATTACCTAAAATACATAAAAATCAAACATATGCTCTTGAAATATAATAAATCATTCAAAAACATTAAAATTACATTTATTTGATGCAATTAAGTATCACAGACTAATGATAGTAGATCATGCACAAATCAGTATGAAAATGAACAAATACTACACAGAAACCAATAATAAATAGCTTGTAAAAATGGCATTTATCTGGTGCATCAAACTCCCCTAAGCTTAAATGTTTCTCGTCCTCAAGCAACACACCCTTAGATCTATTTGAGAAGTCAGCAAAAGGATATAAAATTTGAATTTCATTTCTCAATCATCCCCACTTGGCAGTCCCAAACCAGCCTTTACTGATCATTGAACAATTAACTGCTCTATAGAGACCAAAAATATCCATAAAATTTTTCCACCCTTAGATCAATGAGCACTATCAAGAGAGCAATTATTATCATAGACAATTAGGCATTCACTTGGTGCATCATGTGATTTCCTATTCCACATTGCTCTTTCCTAACTACCAACTACTTGGAAGTAGTTCTTGTTATAAGAATGAATGGAGAGAATAATAATTTAAATGGTCTACCAATAAGAGCAATGGATGGAAAGAAACGGGTGACTGTGAAGATTCAAAAGAAAAATCTGAATTATTTATGCAAAAATAAAACATGATGAACCTATATGGTGAAGATGATGAAAAATGCATGAATCCTAATGCATAATATTATTGGGTGAAATGATGCATGCGTCAAAAATCTCATCAAATGAATGAGAATGAACAAAGAAAAGATTACATAATGTGAATGTTTCCATCTTTTTGTAAATAGATCAGGGCATCCTCTATCCGTTTTTATTTCAAAACATTTAAATTTATGTTTTTTTTCATTGGCCCATTATTTTAGCATGATGGAACGCTATACTTGAGATTCCCTCATATACATCATTTTTCTCTTTTTTCTGAGGGTATGGATGTATATCCCTGCACTCATATTTTAGAGGAAAATATGTAACCACATGATATGAAATGAATGATGAAAAATGCATACTATCTACATGTAATTGTTATGCAACTAAATGATATGCACAAGGATTGTATATGCATAAATTATTCTACTTTTTCTTCATTTTGTAACTAATGCAATCAAATGGAAACTAACTATCATGTTACCTATTATGACATGCAATGCAAACAAGAGGAAATAATTTGGATTACTTAATCATCTTAAGATGGTGAGTAAAAATGAATGGAAAGATGGATGGAATAACATAACTAATAGACAATGCCTCTAATGGACTATGATATGTCCCTCTCTAATGACCTATGAACAGGGTAACCTTAGGGTTTCTTTCTTAAACTTCAATTTAAGATCCTATTAAATGTTGGATCAATTTAAGCTCAAACCCCATCTTCATACACATTACATGAATAATTAAGATGTCCATTCATATTAATTGTCCTTAAGATGACTAGCCCATACACTTCCTCTAGGTGGTGCAACTCAAAAAATTTGCGACTATGCCAATTTTTTTTAGTTTCCATTGCAACACAAACCAGAGAACATGATAATGACAGGAATCATAAACTAAGCTCCACTTTTACACTTGATAGATCGTGGATCCTACAACTTGGAAGAAAAAAAACTAAAAATAAAATAAAGACTAAAAGAAAAATAAAAACTAAAGGATAGAGATTGTTCCAACTACCCCCCAAGCTTGAACTCGACTATGTCCACATAGTCAAAATGCTAACTTAAGAGGTGAAATAGTGGTACTGATCAGAAGGGTGGTGGTGGTGATTGTGGCATGGTAGGATCAAAGGGGTAGAATGTCCCCTAAAAATTAGGCAGATGTTGTGGCATTGGTTTTGGAATTAATGTAGGATTCCCCATCGATGAAGAAGCATTCCTCTTGGATGCCATGACGATGGTATAAGAAGGAGATGGAGAGAAATGATTCTTGAAGTAGACTCTGAATTCTCGTGGATGCTTGCTTACACTTGATCGAAGGAGATGTGAAGAAGGTGTGAATAGAAAATGAAAACAACCCTTCCTTATATAAGCTACGACCATCCTATTTCCCAAGCGTTAGTAGTACCAATGGGAAGTCAACAATATCAACTTTTCCTCCATGATCTGTGTGAATCAGAACCATCCGTCAGTACCAACAACCCTCATGTGTTGAAGTTGGCTGATGTGGATCGCCATGTGTTGGTAGTACTGACAGTGAGTCGGTAGTACCGACTATCAGATATGAACATTCTCGATTGTCGATGGTGGTCTCGAAGATTTCTTCTTTTCTGGTGTCGGTACTACCAACTTTGTGTCGGTAGTACTGAGTCGTAAAACTTGTTGGTGCTTTCGAGTGGGAAATCGGTGTTTCAAACTTAGAGCTTTCATTTCGTCGGTACTACTGACTTTTGGTTGGTAATACTGAGTCCTCATCAGCAAACTTGGTGCCCTTTCTACAAAAAGTCAGTACTATCCAACCGGTGGTCGGTAGTACCGAGTTGCTTTATATTTTCACTCAGCCTCCCTATGATGTTGTCGGTACTACCGACTGGGTTGTCAGTAGTACCTAGTTGTTTAGTCAAATTCGATCTTTTTCCCAGTACTTCATCGGTAGTACCAACTAATACTCAGCCTGCACACCATACAAAATTCATCAAGGCACGTTTTTTACATAAAAACAACTAAAACAAAAATTAAAGCTATGAAAATGAAATTTGAATGTAAAGAACAAAAGTTGTGGTTGGGTTGCCTCCCAACAAGCACCCTTGTTTTACGTCCTAGGCTCGATGATTATGCACAAAACATCATTGACGCTCAATGAGCTTCAACTCCTATTCTTTCATCAACACATCTTCTCCAAAGTAGTGTTTAAGCCACTGATGAATGCATATTCATCTCTTATTTTTGCTAATTCAAAAATAAATAGCACTTTCATCTTCTTGATGACTTTTTCTGAATTCTTATGATATTTTTCTTAATTTTCAGGAATTATCTAAGTAATTAAATTGAGAAAATAAAAGATGAAGATATGAGGCTTTTCAAATATTCCCGCAGTGCCTTGGGATAGAATTGGTTTTACCCGTGAAGATATGTGATAGAATCGACAACAACATCCGATCTTTCATTTGGGGTGGCAACCACAAGGCACACCTGGTGTCCTTAGTGGCGTGGAACAAGATGACGTCTAGTAAAAAAGAAGGGGGCATGGGCATCAAGGCCATGAGAGATTGGAACCTAGCTCTCATTAGTAAGCATTGTTGGGAAATCCTGTCAGAAAGAAACTCAATCTTGTGTCAAAGCATGAAGTACAGGATGATGAATAGAGAGAGTATACTTATCCCTAACATATCAAGATTGGGTCATGCAACATTCAAGTGCAAAGAGTTCATAGAAGAAAACACTTTCTGGAACCCTATCAGTGGCGAGTCAATCAATGTATGGCAAGATAGATGGTGGAGCATGGCTCATACCTTGAAAGACAGGACCTGCAAACCGATTCCTTCAGAGCTTGAAGATCTGAAAGTACCAAGCCTTGTCAACTTGGACAATGAGTGGGATGAGGAGTTTCTCAAAGAGTACGTGATGGACGAGGGCCTGAAGGAAATTATCAAAGTCAAGGTACCAAACAATACAAATTGTAGGGATATAATCGTCTGGGCGCATACAGATGATGGACAATTTTGATCCCAATATGCTTACAGAAGGTTGAGAAGCTCAAAAGACATTAAGGTAGAAGGAAAATGGGACATGGTGTGGAAGATAAAGGCCCCTGAGAGGGTGAGGATGTTCCTATGGTTGGTAGGCCATAACGCCTTATTGACAAACAGCAGAAGAACAGTTCGACACATGTCCACTGATAGCAGCTGTCATCGATGCGGAGAACAAGAGGAAAGCGTGCTCCATGCACTGAGGGACTGTGGGAAAGTGTCACCCATCTGGAAGGAATTGATAGAAAGGTAGTTATGGGACCATTTCTTGGGGAGCAAAACCTATGGAAATGGCTGGAATGGAGCTTGACACAGGAAGCTAGAGTAACCAACATGATAATCATGGGTTGTCACTACAATTGGAGGTACAGGAATAAAGAAGTGTTGGAGAAGATAACAATGCCACTGGGATGCCAAGTGAACCAAATTTGATCGGAGGCCTTATTCAATGGGGAAGCGCGTGAAGGTATTAATAGCCTCAAGGTGTCTAAAAGCATGGATGTTTGATGGTGCCCACCTTCGTCCAAAGAGTTGAAATTTAATGTAGATGCAGCTTATAAAAATGGAAAAGGTTGTATTGATGTAGTGTGCAGGAACAATGTGGGACAATGGGAAGGAGGCTGGACCAAAAGGATCGCTACCGAAAATTCTCTATTGGCAGAGGTCCGAGCTATCAAATTTGTAGCAAGTATAGCTGAGGAATTAAAAGTAGAATATGCTATTATTGAAACAGATTCTTCTGAAGTAAAGAAAGTAGTTGGAAAGCAACCTGAAGAGAACCCGAGCCTGGATCCATGGACTGCTGAAACTAGAAGGAAAATGAAGACAGAATGGAAGGTGACTCACACTCGTAGAGGAGGTAACATGGCTGCAGATACCCTGGCTAAATGCCACCCAAAGACCCGAGATGGACTCTTAACCCATAGAACCATCCCAAAGGAGCTAGTGACTATAATTAGTTCAAAAATGTGTAATGGTAGTAGTACTACCAGGTTTATTACCGAGCATTCTAGTTTAAATTGTATGAACTCCAATAGTTTAGCTTGCTTGAGGGAGGCGGGATGAATAATAAACTCCCTGACTTCACCAAAAAAAATTCCTGCAGCGTCTGAGATACTCGTCACCAAAATAGCCATATCTTTTGCGTCTAAAGGCAGAATTTCAAGATAAAGTATGGAATGAAAAGATAATTTTATTGGCTACAAAAAAGATATATGTTGAGGCAATTTTGGTATTTATTTGGCTGCATAATTAACTAGTGAAAGTAGCCTAACGTTTTCCCGCAGAGTGTGATTTCAATATATACCTTTCACCAAAATTGATATAACTCCCACATCCCAAGGCAGAATTTATTGTCCAAGTATGTGTTGGAAAGATAATTCAATTATCTACAGGAAAAATATATTTTCGACTGGCCCAAAAATATGCTCAAAATCGCTGTTACGGGAAATTACTGCAGAAAGAATGTAAAGCAAGCAATTGTTTCCTCTATTAATTAGATCCAGAAAGTTAGCAGCCGCCGCCGGCCATTTCTTTTAACCTAAACCTAATGTATACCCCCCCTCCTTCTCCTATAAAAGGAGTGACACTTCCTCCTCATTGGGGCATCTAGGATTTCACTTTGTATGGACGTTCTGAAGCATTTCTATTCTTGTGTTCTAGTTCTGCAATGAAGTAGATTTTTCTTCAAACATTATTCTTTCTTATATTGTTCTTGTCTCTTCATTCTGCTTTCAGTTCTAGATCTTCTTTTTTCCGTTCTTTAGTTCTGGAGCAAGGAATTAAGAACTTGGCCATTTTATTGTCTCTAGCATAAGGATTAACCTCTTAATTTTGGGCTAGACTATGGCTTGAGTACTTTCTTCCTCCGTCTCTCCCTTCTCCTCAACTATGAGTGAGTAGTTCTTTATCGAGGCAAGGGGAATATCCCCTTAGCTATGATTTGATCGGATTAATTTTAGTCGATTCCTTTAGACGGTGATTGGTTTATTAATTTGATAATCTAGTGAATTAATTACTCGCTTAGATGTTTTATTAATCCAGATGGATATGACCATGGAAATAAGGGTTTAGAACAATAAACCAATTCGCATAGAGATTTTGATGTGACCGCAGATTTATCTCTTTTTCAGATGAAGAACTAGGAAACATGAGCACCGGGACCAATGGGCTCATGTGGAGTTCATTTTTTGTGTTTCTTTTGTGATTCACATGTCGTCGTCTATTTATCGATTAATAATTAATTCATATTTTTACCATGGCTAAGGTGGTGAAAACCCCTAAAGCCTCGATTCTTCCCCTTTGATATCAACCGTTGATTTTCTTGTTTACTCTAGTTTTTAGTGTTTTAATTCATAATTGCTTTTTATGCTAATAATAATTTTTGTTTACCTTTTACATGGCAAATAATATTTCGTTTAAGTGTAATTTCAATTTTAGTATTTTCTTTCTTGTTTTAGTGTAATCAACCAAACACCCATTCTGACTTTTACTTTCCGTTTTAAATCTGAAAATACCAAAAACAAATAAAATAAATTCTTTAAATAATTGGGTTTTTAAGAAACAATCTTCAAAAGTTGACCTTTGGGATTCGACCCTTCTATACTAGCCTTAATCGTAGAGTTAAAAGGATTAAACTCTAGGATTAACAATCTTAGTGATTAGTGTGTTAAGCGACGCATATTAGCCACTAGCCCATTAACAAGGAATGGCTCATCCGCATTGCTTATCTCTACCGCCCCGTGGGGAAAAGCTTTAACTACCTCAAAAGGCCCACTCCATCTAAACCTCAATTTACCAAGATGTAATTTTAACGTAGAATTGAACAGAGGAACCTTTTGTCCTGGAGTGAAGACTTTATGTAGTATATGATGATCAAGGAACTTTTTGGCTCTCTCATTGTAGATCCTTGAGATTTCATAGGCATCAAACCTAAACTCATCTAACTCATTGTCCAACATTCTATTTTCCCCTGCATTGTCTAAATTGTTGTTCAATTTTCTCAGGGCCCATTTAACCTTATGCTCTAACTCCATGGGTAAATGATAAGCTCTCCATAATCCAACCTAAAAGGAGTGGTTCCTATAGGTGTCTTATAGGCTGTCCTATATGCACAAAGAGCATCATTGAGCAACATGATCCAATTTGTCTAATTAATTGAGACCATCTTTTCTAAAATTTTCTTGATCTCTCTATTAGACACCTCAACTTGACCTTGGGTTTGGGGATGATATGAAGTACCAACCCTATGTTTTACTCCATATTTGTTCTAAAGTGCACCAAATTTCTTATTGGTGAAATGAGATCCACCATCACTAATTATCGACCTGGGCACTCTAAACCTGCAAAAGATGTGTTCTAACACAAGTGCGGGTTAGAATTGCTTCCACCCACTTAGACACATAGTCAACAACAAATCATATGTATAAATTATAATTTTGTGACACAAATGGGCCCAAGAAATCAACCCCCCACAAATCAAAGACTTCAACTTTTTAAAAAACATTCAAGGGTATTTCATGTCGTATCGAAATATTACATGCACGTTGACATGAGTCACAACGAAGCACAAAATTATATGCGTCATTAAACAACATGCGCCAATAGAAACCACATTCTAAGACCTTCACCTAGCAGTCCTAGAACTAGCATGATGACCCCCAGTAGGTAAGGAATGACAATGTGCCAAAATACTTTCAAACTCATAATCTGACACACATTTCCTCAAAATGCCATCCCTACATTGCATAAGCAAAATGGGGTCATCCTAAATCTAATACCTCAAAGAGTGGAAGAATGTCTTATTCTCATGCTATTCCCCATCCTCTAAAATCTCTCCACACACACTAAGTAGTTTACAATATTTGCAAACCAAGGATCTTTGCTTTTTCATAGCAAAGAGTTGCTCATCTGGGAATTCTTCCACTATAGGTATATCTATGTCCTTTTCATCCATCCTTTCAAGCCTAGACAAATGATCTTCCACTACATTTTCAGTACCTACTTTGTCTTTGATTTTAATGCCAAATTCCTACAACAACAAAATCCATCTTATCAACCTAGGCTTTGCATCCTTCTTCTGTAGAAAAAATTTAATTGTTGCATGAATAGTCCATACAATAACCTTAGCCCCTATCAAATACTGGAAACATTTCTCAAAAGCAAAAATAGCCACTAATAATTCTTTTTTTGTTGTTGTGTAATTCAATTGGGCATCATGAAGAGTTTTATATGCATACTAAATAACAACAGGAACCTTGTCTCCACATTGGACTAGAACAACCCCTACTACATAATTTGATGCATCACACATCAACTCAAAAGGTTGGCTCCAATCCAGAGCCTGGACAATAGGTGCAGAGACCAGTTTCTCCTTCAACACCTCAAATGCATTCAAACATTGCTTATCAAAATTAAAACCAGTGTCCTTTTCCAACAACTTGGAGAGAGGTTTGGTGATTTTTCAAAAATCTTTTATAAATCATCGATAAAATATGGCATGTCCTAAAAAGCTCCTCACTCCCTTCACTGATGATGGTGGAGGTAGCTTGGAGATGACTTCTATTTTTACCAAGTAGACCTCCATTCCCTTACAGGACACCTTGTGTCCTAAAACAATCCCCTCACTAACCATCATGTGACATTTTTCCTAATTCAAAACTAGGTGAGTGTCCTCACATATTTGCAACAACTTATCAAAATTGTCAAGGCAATCATCAAATAATGCACCATACACCGAAAAATCATCTATGAATACCTCCAGACACCGCTCCACCATATCAAAAAAGCTGGAATGCATGCATCACTGAAAGGTAATCAGTACATTGAAAAGACCGAATGACATATGATGATATGCAAAAATTTCGTAAGGACAAGTGAAGGTTGACTTATCTTGATCTTGTGGATCAATAGAAATCTAATTATATCTAGAATAACCATTGAGGAAATGCAAACCGCTCAAGAACTTGATCAATAAAGGGAAGTAGGAAATGGTCTTTCAAAGTGACAACGTTCAGACATTGGTAGTCAATACAAACTCACCACCTAGTCACTAACCTAGTGAAAATCAACTCATCATTAGAATACATTGTGACTATTATACCCCCTTTCTTTGGAACCACCTGGGTTGGACTAACCCAATTTGAGTAAGATATAACATATATTATACATGTAGATAATAGTTTTACTACCTCCTTCTTTACTACCTCAGTCATGATGGGGTTGAGATGCCACTAAGGTTTCACTATCAACTTGTCTCCTTCTTCATATCTGATCTTGTGCTGGTAGAAGCTAGGGGAGACCCCCTTTATGTTTGCACCAGACCATATGAATGTTGCACGATGGTTTCTCAAAACCACAAGGATCTGCTCCTCTTCTTGAATTCTTAATGAAGCCGAGATGATGATCTTAAGCTTCTGTTCTACTGTTAAGAATATATACTTCAAGTGTGGTTCCAATGGCTTCAACTCTAAATCCACAGGACTCTGTAGAGATGTGATCAATGGTGGCGGAGGTGGGCCTAGATCCTCAAAGTGTCTAGTGTAGTAACACAGTAATGCCTTGAGAAATAAGGCATGCTCCTCCAAAAAGTAATATAGAATGTTGTCCTCCATTAGATTCATAAGACACACCTCTAGAAGCAACTGTGGATATGCCAGAGAAAGAGTGGAAGAAGCCACCTCCTAAATTTTTGTTGGGCAATACTACTCCTCTTCATCATCTAGATATTGAATTGCCTTGGCCAATGAAACTTCCTTTGTGTTATCCAATATGTCAACAACTAGTGTGCCTTTGTGAACCTATGTCATCACATAATCCATGTCTAGGAATGGCCTCCACCTGAATAAAGGCATCTGTCCCTGGACCTGTTGTAGCATGTGACACTGTGCCTTCTCATCATTCTTCTGTGCAGACTTGGGCATAATGATCTCAAATATGTCTTCTTTGATCCCTAGTGTCAATCTTCCTCTTCCCATCTCTAAGATCATGTCTTTTGTGGATTGAAATGGCCTTCCTAGTAATAGTTCATTGTCGTGATCATCCTGCATCTCCATTACCACAAAATCTAATGGAAATACAAATCTATCCACCTTGACAAGAACATCCTCGCATAAGCCATATGGCCTGACCATTGAGTTTTCTACAAGATGTATGGTCATAATTCTCCTTATAGATTCTCTAAGACCCCGCTTCTTGAAGATACTCAAAGGCATCAAATTAATACTTGCCCCTAAATCACAGAGCTTCTCCAAACCTTGTCTTCCCAATGTAGCATGATATGTTGAAGCAGCCCAGATCTTTCCTTTTTGGTGGCAATGTCCCCAAGATAAAAGAACTGACATGCTCATTCAATACCACTACATCATTGTCAAATATTCTCTTCTTTTTATTTATTATATCCTTTTTAAAAATGTCGTATGAAGGAATCTGTTCAATTGCATCTATAAGAGGAATGTTGACATGCAACTTTCTGAAACTTTCTAGAAAATTTTGAAATTGCTACCCATTATTGGTTGCTTTCAAGCTATTTAGAAAGGGCACTGGATTCACCTACTTCCTATGATGTGGTGGAATATATGCCTCCTTCCATGTATCCTTTGTTTTCTCAATTTCTTCACTGGCTTCCTTTTCCTCTACAGAAGTATTAGGCTCAACTGTATCAGCAATCACTACTGGCCCTGTGTCACCTATGGCATCTTTTGCTTATAGTATTGTTTGCTTGTCATTGAGCACTTTATTTCCACTATGAAGCAATACCCCTTAACTTGTTGATTTCCCGATGCTACATCAATATTTCTTGGAAACACCTAAGGTTTCTTCAAAGAAGCTACCTCCACTGCAATCTGAGAGATCTCAGTCTTTATACTATGAATCTGTGCTCCTTCATTCTGTAGTTCCCACTGAGTCTGTCCAATGATAGCTTCATCATGACTGACCAGTTTACCTAGCATGTCCTCCATGTGGTCAATTTTACTTGGTCCCCTTTAATGATACAGTGGATTTTCTTGATGTTGTGCTTATGATGGATCATGCTAGAAATTATTGGGGTCCTTCCAAGAGAACTTGGGATATTTCCTCCAAGAATAGTCATTTCCCCTATAGTTTTGTTGACGTGAAAACATGCACTCCTCTTCCTCTACTCCATAAGAGCTTCCATCATTGGCACAAAGTTTCTTAGCAATCAAGTCCAACTTCTCATTTAATGCAGAAATCACCTTGAACTCTTTGAAACTTTTAACAGATGTTGGATGTTCCCTTTCTCCTCCCCAACACTGGCTTTTAGCCATATTTTTCAAGATTTCATGACACCTAGATGGCTTGTTATTGAGGAAGAAGAATGTGCCTACAATATTCAAAGTGGTCCTTTCCGCTTGATGTAGCCCATAATAAAATATATTTGCCTAGCCATACCGATCAATCCCATGATGAGGTGTATATTTTTCTTCAGAGTATGTTCAGATATCTTTCCCATGCTTCAAAGTATGAATCTTCTGCCTGCTTCTTGAAGATTTATATTTTCCTTACTAGCTAGGTTGGAAGTAACACTCAAAGAAGGTGTCTATCATCTGGTCCCATATCTCAATCGACTCAGGTGGAAGGTTGTAGAACCAAAATTTGGCATTGTCTGCCAATGATGATGGAAACATCTTCAGGTAGATCACAGTAGTTGGTACCCTATCATTCTTGACCATATCACAACTCTTCATGAAATTGCTTATGTGCGTCATTGGGTCTTCTGTGCTATGGCCATGAAAAGCTTGTGACTTAACCAATGCCACCAACCATGGATCAATCTTGTAGCTGCCCACATGTATTTCTTGTCATTTAATGGGTCCTAGCTGGGTTGTTGAGGATGACGCCTTGATCTTCTCCCATATCGTATACTCTTCTTTTGGGTCAGTCATCTCAACTGGTTCTTATAATTCCTCTTGTGGAGGTGTAGGCACTGGTGGTGGAGTTTGAATCAGCCTTAGTGCTAAGCTACCAAACTCTCTTCCTTGGTGTAAGAGCTCTGCTTGACTAAAGCCCTGTGGAGATGACCCTCTATAGTCGGGAGCTCTAGTGTGCACCATTGATTAGTACCTAAAATTGTTGAAGACAATGTAAGAATAGGTACTAATGACGTTGATTAAATGATATTTAAAATTCAGCTTTACAAGAATGAAAGAAGAAAAATAAAAGGTGTGGCCTAGAGTGGCCGATCACAACACTCGTAGTGCTATATTTTTTGTTTCCCCAGTAATGGAACCAAAAAAATTGATAGGGATTTACTATATGCCCTAAAATGTAAGTGCACACTATTAGAGTAACATAGGCCAATGAGGCTTGGATATGGAACATAGGGTAATGTAAATCCAGAAACTCTTTTTTTTTTAAACTCAGCGTGCCTCCTTTTTATTTTTACCTTCTTGAAAAATTTACATCGTCCTGTTACAGGGTGTAACAAGTAGAGAGAATAGAAGAAAAGGAAAAAAAACTATATATATCTATATAAGTGTGAAATCTTCTATACTGGTATTCCAGATCTCATCTGAGTTTTTCTTTGTGCCCAGGAAGATCCGTCTATTTCTTTCTATCCAAGTATGGTATATGATCATTGCAGCTACTATTTTTTCCCTTTTTCTTCAGTAGATTCAGGTCTTCAATGCGACATGGGGCATTAGCTAGCTTGAACCTGTTGACAAAGCTTTTCCAAATTGACACAGTGAATCTGCATGTGAAGAGAATATGATTCATATTTTCCTTATCCTCTTCACACAGTGGACATCTAGACACCAGGTAAAAGCCAAATTTTATTAGGACATCAGTTGTAGGTAAACGGTTCAGGAATGCTTTCCACTGGACTACTGAAAACCTTCTAGGAATTTTGTCATTCCATATCCATTTTCCCCAAGGGACTACATGGGCCGACTTCCTCGTTAAATTCCACCCATCCTTCAGCCAAAAAGTGCTCTTGCCTCCTAGAGAAATGTAGTCACAACCACCTGACGAGTTAGGGAGCTGTGATATAATCGTCTGCAGCTCTTCTCGGGCACGTACGTCAGGGCAATGCCATCTTCCATTTCTGATAAGGGACTTCACTGGACAGGTCATGCCTCTTCCGATACGGTGCATCAGTTGAGTATCAACTATGTCTGATAGCCATCTGCCTCTTGGGAGCCAAGGGTCTCGCCAAAGCTTGAATTTATTTTTGTCGCCCACATTGAATTGTAGGTTGCTCAGTAGTAAGTTTCTTTTTTTCAGTAGTTGTTTCCAAATCCAGGAGGAATTTGGTCATTCCACCACCGACCAAATTGAGTCATTCTTTAAGTATTTTCCGTGCATCAAATCCATAAACTATTACTAACTATAAAGTGATCAACTAGACTAAAGAAAACTTGATTGATTGGTTTTAATTATCTTAAGCATAAAATAAATCTAAATTACTAGTTGTTAATCTAAATTGGAGTGAATTCCTTAGGATTATAGTTTCACAACAGTTAACATTGTAATTAACATCCATAACATTAATAAGTATCTCTAACAGTCATGACATTAATAAGTATCTCTCCTAACCCTGGACTAAGAGCATGTAACAAGAATTACCCACTCTCACGGTGTAATTCACTACCTAAACTAATACCAATCCCACTCTCATATCGATTGTGTAATTAGTTAAGGTGTTTATCAAAAACTCTGGGTAATCTCTTCACATTCGCAAGCCACCTTTCTCAAAGGGTGATATAAAACATGTATTTCTATGAATGTTCCAACTATTACTTTCCTTTTACAAATCATTTAAAGGTCTAACTAACTACCTACGATGATCAAGAATGGATAGTTCATGACAATCTCATATAAATAAGTCCAAAAATTAAGAGAAATTGATAAATTAATGCATAAAAGTCAATTACAATGCATAATCGGGCTACTCTCGGGTCCTAAGGAAAGAGAGGTTTAGCCCTGCATGGTTTCTAATGTCAAAAACATGGGAGAGAAGAAGAAAAATGTAGGAAACATTAGTAAAAATAAAAAATCCCTGAAGAAGATTGTCCAAATAATCCTCTCTTACGCACGTGCCGATTTTCTACCTTGTGCCTGGATCATCCAGAATGTGACCTTCTTCTCCTCTTTCTCCTCTCCTTGTTGTCAGCTTCCATCCAACGGAATAGAATGAGATTGATAGGGTTGGACGAAATCCCTCTAAGTCATACAAGTGACTTAGGGTGTAATTAATTTCCAACTGTTGGATTAGACTCTAATTTCAGATTTTCCTGATCCCTCCGTGTCGGTACTACCGACACCTTTGATAAATGTGATCACCTAGGTATTCGTCGGTACTATCAAGCCTACAGTTGATGGTACCAAGTTTCCTCGACTAATTATGAATCCAACGATGTGATGTTGATGGTAGTATCAACTTATGGGTCAGTACTACTAAGTCTTCTCAATATTTCTCTATTCCAAACTGAGTAAGTGTTTATACCACCGACTCTAAAATCGGTAGTACCAAACTGTGTAGATTTTTGCAAATTACCTAAGATAAATAAAAATTGAACATAATCTCTTTAAATATAATAAATCATTTAGAAACATTAAAATTACATTTATTTGATGCAACTAATTATCACAGGCTAATGATAGTAATTCATGCACAAATCAGTGTGAAAATGAACAAATCATGCACAAAAATCATTAATAAATAGCCTGTGAAAATGACATTTATGTGGTGCATCATGAACAAATGCAAAATTCTTCTGCAGTAAATATGAATATCACTTCTAGCATGTATGTACTAACGATACAGGTACAAGCATAAATTCAAGAACGGTGTTTCTCCCACAGTTTATGCAAGCAGTCCTCGACAACCAGGCAAAGATGGTGGAGGATATGTAGAAAATGGTGATAGAAATGGCAGACCTCAGAAGGGAGAGGGATGCAATGCAATGAGATATGGAGGACATGTGTCGCCACCACGATAAAACCCTTGCGGTAGTGGAAGAAGAATACAAAAAAGCACAAAAAAGAGTAGGAGGAGATGGAAGTCGGACACCAAAACTAGAAGAATGGCAGGCTACAAAGAGGTTGAGGCAGATGGTAAACCCTTCACCATTTTAGGCCTCTTCAACTCCTTCCAATGCCAAGCACCAAGAAGTAGAAGGAGCAACAAACACACCTCCATCACCCAGGGATGAAAGTGTGAATATACATCAAGTTTAACTAGGAAATCCAACCACAATTGAGGTGCAACCTCTCCTTGAGGAACTAACTGTTGCAGATGAAAATGACACAAATGTCTTGGCATGGAGTTCGACTTGAACTCTGCACTCACTATCGACAACCCTGGTGAGGGCATCCCTACTAAAACAAACCCACCTCAAGTAGAAGAAGAAAGTGGCATGAGGATGTCTATTTTCGTAGATGATACAACACTACAACATTGCATCAATGAGATGGGCATATCTATGGACGTCTGCAACCTTTATTTAAACTTTGACAAACACAATGAATGTCGCAATGAAATATACAATGACAAAATGGTAGATACCTTAGCATCACTTAAAGAGGTCGTGCTAGAATCAACACCAATAGAAGAATAAACCACTAAAACATCTATTTGACCTGACACTACTAATAATGGAGTTGAAGCAGAGTCGGGTAAGACTACTAAAAATCCTACCCTGACCCTATACCAGCCGCATCTACACCCAGCCTTAAATGCATATCATGTTGGTGAAGGGATGTCAGATGATGAAAAACGTGGTTTGGCATCATTCTTTGTTGATGCACCGACATTGTCGATGCACTAGCAAGGGAACGACACCTTCCTGTAGAACAAGACAAGTTAGCTACAGGACCCCCGTTTCCATGCAAGTTGGCAGGAATGGATATGTCGTCGGTCTCTAGAATAATCTATAGAGATGCCCATGTCCTAGATGACGTCCTTGATGAAAACCTTCTAGGAAAAAATATCCTTTACTGCAACAAAGGGAGGTCTCTAAACATGAAACATTTCATAGGAGTATTCATGAAAATAGCACAGGTCCACAAATGACTGTTCATGGTACCTTATACAACACTTTTGGGATAATTCATCCATCCTGATAATATGCAATTAGTATTCAATGGTACTACACATATGGAAAGAATGCTTTACGAAGAGAAAAATGATTCAGAGGCTATCAAGGAGCTGCAAGATGTTGTGGAAAGGGAGGAAACCCATTTTGTTACACTGCCTATTAGGATCATCAAGCACTGGGTACTAATTATTACAAATATATATATATGACCACCACATCATGATCTATAACTAATGTGCCAAGGAGCTGCCAAGTACATCTTTAATCTTCAAGAACAAGGAAGTACGAGATATCTTGAAAGTGCCAAGCCATCTCTGATTAGCTATATAAGGGACAGAAAACCATCATAAGGCTAACTGGAAGAATTTCTCGATCACCACCAAAGGCCCTCAAGAACAGTAGAGATCGGGGGATTGTGCCTTTATAGTGCTAAGAATGATAGAGGATATAAACAAGGGCATCCTGCTAGAAGACCTTTTTATCAAAGACTTACACGTCCTACGTGGCACCTAGGCTATGGAAGTCATCTATGATCGCTACTTCTTCACCAACCTAGTGATGCGCTCATATGTGATGCCACATCGACTACATATTGAAGTACCGTTTCCTGTGAAAAATATGTGGAGAGAGCAGCTACATGCATTATGGCTCGATCCATCTTGACCAGCCAGAGAAGCAATGTGGAAAGTAGGATGGGAACCCTCTAAAGCATAGGAAGATAAATACAGGATGCTCATAATGATCCTCATAATAAGGAGATTGATGAGGAGGAAAAGGCCTCACAAGGAAAAGAAATTGAAGAAGAAATGACCACTGATCAACCTGAAGAAGGAGAAATTAATGAGGATGAGCCAGAAGAGGTAAGGCCACTTGGGGCCGGTATGGGTAATAGATCCAACTTTCTAAAACTTTGACAGATGGGCCTATGAACATTTGTCCTACTATTGTTAAACATGGATAAACTTAAAGAATATGTTGATCGCGGGGATGTTATCTTCAAAAGAGAAGGCATTTGTGTCATTAAAGACGACCTCTGAAAAACATTGAAAACGGGGGATACCTAGTAGTAATATCATGTGTGCATATCAGTCATTGTTAGGCGATGACATGACTAATGTACATATGGCCAACTTCTTGCTTGTTGATGACATACTAAAAAACAAGGAGTTAGGCAACAACATCTAATGGAATCCCTCCTTGATTTCATTTTCTTACCAATACTGCATGATAACCAGTGGATCCTTCTTGTAGTCAACATCAAGGCAAAGACTGCCATTATATATAACAGCTTAGATTCATCATTTGCATTGAACTACACCAATTGTCTACACCAAATACGTCTACTGAAGAGAATGTAGTAACATGTGCGGAAGTAATTATAGAGATGATCCCGAAACATGGCAAGTGGTACAAACTTGTGAAGGGAAAGGACTTCAAGAAGACTCAGTTCTATCACATAAGTCCCCAATAGATTACTCTATATAATACTATAGTTTTTATTTCATGGCATGGATAACAACCTTAGCCCTGAGGGAGACAAAAGTTAAAAGCATGCAGCATGAACGTTACCACACACTTTGACGGGTACGGTGACATGTTGTTGCAATCTAAATGGGCATTTTTTGAACAACATCAGCAATAAAGCTAGCTCGTTTAATTCTAACCCTCATCTTTGATGCCCGAAATGGAGTGTATGATAATCTTGGGGGGAGTTATAAACGGGCATGAGAGGTACATTTTTGCCTTTTATTCCAATTTTGAATGTTTTGTACAAAATCTGAATTTTCCCTACATAGTATAAATTTTTGAAAATTATGAACTTTGAACTTTCTTTCTTGAAATGAACCATTTACTTTGATTCACAATTTCAAGTTCTACCTTTCCTAAATTTATCTACTTCTCCCATTTTTAGACTTGTTTGTCCTTCTGCTATTTTATAGAGCAATCGTCTCAGGAGTGGTGTAAATGAGCTAGCAATTTACATAAAAGAAAATGACACAACAATACAACCTTATTACATTCTTACAACAAAATATTGTGTAAAGTGAAAGAACACTCTTGTACCTATGAAATCCCTAGAAATAAGGAGGATTTAATCAACCACACTTCCAACCAATCACCCCAGCCTTGTGGTACTAGCTAGAAAGTATACACCTCCGTCAAGATTGAAATAGCTACCCAATCCAGTTCTAAATATCCCCGCATTGGGATCAAATGAGGCTTGGCTGCCGAAAAATCTTATAAATCCTTTTCCCCAACCAGTAAGTAAAATAAAAGTCTGAGAGAGATAAAATTATGTGATTTGTGCCTAGAAAGATGTCGAATGATTTCACACGACTGGTGTATTGTTGCACTCAAGAATGCATATACGTCATGTCTGGAAGTGGAATCTTGAATCCAATTTTAACCCACCTAAATTTCAAAATAGACCTCATGCAACCACCTAAAAATACATCAAGCTCCAATTGGGCAAAACTATCTTTACGACAACGTTATGGTTGAGCTAACCTGAGAAATGCAAGAATACACTAAAAACCTAACCTACCCCAACACAATAGCTTAGAAACAATCTAAATAAAGGTAGGGTGTGAAAGATAAACCCCTTACAGGAACCCAGAGGGTCCTTTACTGAAAAAGATGGTGACATGTGCATAAAGTCACGCAACTCCAGAAATAAGGGGAGGGAATAGGACATCAGTAAATGAACTAAGCCCATGACAAAGGTTTGGTTGTAAGGATGGGATAATTTTGTTGTGGTGTGTTGATCAAAACAAAACAACTATCTCTCATCAATAGATGCTTTGATTCAATCTATTGGTCTGAGGACATGCTAGATTCTAAATTTGGGGGAGTTGATAACATGATATGTTGTGGACATCTTGCACCTATTTTATATCCATAATGACATCCCTTTTATGATTTTTTTAATCTATTTTAGATGTCCTTAGACAAAGATCATATTTAACTTCTTAATCTAATAATACTCTTTTATTTCATATAGGTTTACCAACGGTCGTAATAGATCCATGCAACCCTAGCATCTATGCATCTCAGCCGAGATGAATCTGTTGTCTATCTCGAGTAGAATGATCAATTGCTTGTCATGATCGTGATCACCCACTAGGGATCACGACAGAGGTTGCAATCGAAGCAAAGGTTGCAACCACAACAGAGGTTGCAACTGACACAATGGTTACAACCAAGACATGAGTATCAACTGCACCCGAAGTTAAGTTAGTGGGTTGCACCTATAAATAGGCCCCAACTTCATCCATGCAGAGGGTCACATCATAATGAAAATGAAACACTACCACATTCTAGACTCACCCATCTACCTCTCCATTGATCTTGGATCTCTGAGGATGAAGGTTGGAGGAGATAGAAGATATGTCATCATATTCTTAAGAAAATGAGTTGTTATCCACTATGCCTATGGCAGATATAAATCTGAAGGAGTATTGTTGGCGGATCGCCTTCTTCCCTACTATAGATCTGTCATACCCCTCTACGTTTTTCATCCATCCCTTCGTCTATTATGATGTGTCTTCAACTTTGTAAACCCATAATGCTACTCATCAATATGAGTGGTTAAACTCATTGCTTGGGTTGGGAGTGGCCACTAAGGCTCTCCCAACATGTTTATACTTGCATCCTTTTGAATATATATGCTCTTGGCAAGATTTATCTCCATTCACTTGGTCTTAATTCTTCACTTGCATGATTAGCTACCATCTTGTGATATTTAATTGCTAGTGTCTTGCAAGAGTAACACTAGCCTTATCTAAGTGTTTTGGAGCAACCTGAATGTATGAAAATGTTGGAATGTTAAAGCTTTTGATCATATGGTTATCTTTGGGATTGTTTGTTTTCCATCTCAAGAGATAGACAACCTTATAATATAGATCTATCTTAAGCTTGAGAGAGGAGGTAATATACATATATGACAATTGCTTGTAATCCTTCTAATGGTATATAAAGGGTGTGAGTATTGCATGTTGGTGAGAGATCTTAGCAGGTGAAACTCGATCCAAGTACCAATCCATTCCTTGTTACCACATGTGTAGGAATATCATTCCAAGGAACAACTTTTAAACCACATGTCTTCTCTTGTTTTCTTTCTTTATCTTCCTTTCTTTACTTGTTTTGTTTGTTTGAAGTAATAACATTCTGTTAGGAACAACTTTCAAACCTACCCTCTTGGTTGGTGTAATTGAGATAAGATTTTATGTTCTTACCACTTACTACCCTTGTCCCTGTGGTTTGACCCCAATCTACTACATCAGACCCCATATATTAGTTTTGGGGGCCTGAGTGTCGGGTCATAAATCTAAGAGTTTGAATACTCTAGATCTCCTCTTTTTGGGCATGTGATTTAGGCTGGTCATGTGTAGGATGGGGGTGTCGTGACTAATGAATTGGAGGGTAGCACCAAAAGAATGTGTGATTCCCTTGAAGATCTTGACTTCCCACAGGTGTGGATGGAGGTCAGAGATGGAAACCCACCCCGAACCTCCATATATAGTAAGGGAAGACCCTTGTTCTGGTGAGCATTTCATGATGTCAGCTTGAACAAAACTCGTACCACATGGGATAGTCATCACTTGACCCAAAAGATGGTCAAGTTTTGTACTTTCAGGTATTGAGTATAGATGTTGTGATGGGGAGGGGATCTTTGATTTGAGCATAGTGTGTCTTGGGAGTAGGAGGGAGATAGCCTGAGTAACATCTAGGGTGCTAATTATGTTGTTTTGAATGTTATTAGTGATGAAGACTAAAATTCTATGACTAGTGAAGACCCGCAAAAGACGCATAGAGTTTACATGGAGGTCGATGGGAAATCCTTTGTCATGGTGAATCTAGGGAGGCATGACAAACATGTAGTTGGATGGAGTATAGGTTGGTTTGAAATTGTGCTCGGAAGAGATAGGTAGAGCTGGGAAGGGTCGAGGTGTGTTCATATGTAGGGATATGGGGTGGTAGTCCCTCTCTAGGGGGTCTGCTAGAGGGATGTAATGGAGGAGGATCAGAGGGGGCATATGAAGAAGATTTGTCTATGATAGGGATAAAGAGACATGAGAAATGGTTACAATCAACAACTTTTTTTGTATTAGATCAAGGTCTATTTGGTGGGATGACTACTCCTTTATGTCGTTGTGATCTATCGATAATCACATGATTTGCATGAAAGATGTCTTTTTACCTGTGGTGAGACCTATAGTGCTCTAGGGAATGACATTGTTTGTTCAGGCAATGGTATGAGAGGTTCCCATGCATGTTATAGAGATAGCACCATGGTCGGGAAGTACATTGAGACTTAGAATGACCTCATCTATTGCATATAAAAACACATAGATATGAGGTCATAGTTTTTCATTGATAGGTGACGAGAGTCCATTCATTGGGATTTGATTCTTTAGAGAAGGTGTTGATGGCTAAATCAATAGTTGAGGTAGACTAAAGTGGTGAAAAGTTTGAATTGTAAGATTGAGATCCGGTAAAAGTAGAGAAATTTCTATTATCTGGTCTAGCTACTGGAAAGAAATAACAATTATCTAATAAGGATGGTTTTGTAGTGACATACCTATCTTCCTGAATGTTTTTCGTTGGTGGTGATGTTGTTGTATCATTTTCATCCGATGAGGAATATGCTTCAGATGTGGTGTTGATCCCTATTGGGTTTACAAATGTGCTTGGTATAGGTTGATGTTTCTCTGGGATGAAGAGTTGGTCTGCTGAATCTAATTCTTCGAATTTTGAATCTCCTGGCATTCTAAACAAGGAACTCAACATTATATGCATTTCAGTGTAGAAGTTTGTAACCCATGAAAGAAGTGTATGGTCTTTTATGGGGTAGAGATAAATGGTCTATTCTCTTATGAGTTGAAGTTCTTCAATCATTTCTATCCATTCATTGATGATGTGCAAGATAGATTCCTTGTCTATGGTGATGACAATCTCAAACTCCCTATTGTTGATTTCTATCTTATTTTTTCTCGGCAGAATGTCGAACTGATGGTATCTCCATTCCTTGGGTGACATCATTAGTTTTCTATTATCTAGTTCGTCGAGGGAGCAGTCCATGAAAGGATATTAGGGATCCATTTTCAGAGTGTTGGTTGTGTGAACAATGTCTTTCTATTTCTATGGTTTTTGAATGCTTATTTTGGTTTTACAGGCTCGACTGATGTATGAGTGTCATGTCAACTCTATGAATATTCTTCTTGGTCAATGTGTTACTGATGTTTCCCCTAGTTCTCATGTTGGGGATCAGTGTGGGAGCAGGATAGTTGACCCTATAGCAACATGTATCGTTGGGAGTAAGTATCACCAAAAGTCAGTACCACCGGATAGTGGCTATAGAGTTGTTGTAATGATAGTGTCTATGGTGTTGATAAAAGAGAAACTCTGGTAGATATGATCTATGAAGAACACCTGTAGGTGGTGCAGCCTAGTTGTTTTAGACATGTGGAGAGAATAGTTAGTGCATGTGTTACAATAACTATTGAATAATTGTTGTTGTGGTTGTGGGATACATGTCTATTTTATTGTCACCTAGATGTTTCCAGTAGGGCAGCAGAGCAACGTGGGGTAGCACAGGCAGATCTCCGGTGTGGTAGATGGTGATCTCCATGTGGTTGGAGAAGAGGGTGTTTCTAGAGAGAAGTTAGAGCTTTCTCTCTCCTCGGATAGCTCAGTGCGGATCGAGTCTTGCCAAGAGGAGAAATGAAAGTGTCAAAAAGAAGACGAGGGGCCAACAAGATATTTCTTATTGATGGATGATAAATTTCCTTTTATATATATGAGATGAGGCAAGTATAAGGAAACAAATTTAGTCTCGATGGTTCAAGATGACTAGGCACATATCATATAATAAGCTAAATAACAATAACTTTAACACTCATTCTTCAAACTAGAGTATGGATGAAACACACACCTAGTTTGGACTTATAAGACTCAATTAGATTATATGACAATTTGGAAAAAAAAATATCAGTTCCCATATAATATTTTAACTACTCCTTAATCATGACTCTAAAAAATGATTTGATGATGCTTTTTTAAAAGTTATGTCCTATAGATAAGAAAACTTGAACTTTGTAGATGATCTTATAAAGTACATATGAAAATGCGAACATCACCATCAATCTATAGCAGATGATCATAACACCATGACTACACCATCTTCATTGGAAAGGAATGTGTGGTTGGAATAAGCACAATCAACACATCTCAAGATGTAGCAGTAAAGGTATCTTAAACACATATTATTATAAGGTAATGATGACTATCAAACTGGATCAATATGGAGTGTGACTCTCCATGGGTTGATGTAAATGAAAGACACCATCAAGAAAAGTTGAAGTAGATCACTAATAGAATCATCTTTGAACTTGAAGATGTAGCTTTAGGAAGACATGGTATAAATTAGACGGCTGGAGATAAATTTGAAAAAATCAACAACCTTGTAGGCGGTCTTAAAATTGACGAGCTTCTAAAAAGTAACTATCCATCTTATGAGATGTAGGGGGATCATCACAAATAGAATGAAAAGGAAAAAGAGACTGGAATAAGCACAATAAGCTTTGTCCCAACACGTGTCACAAATATAACTGAGACCCTTCAACAAGTGGTACCTAACTAGAATAAATGAAGGACATATATCCAACTTACGTACATATTGTGGAAAAAGCATGAACAAGCACATTATATTGGTAAAGAAATACACCAATGATGCATTAGAAGCACGAAGAAGCACAATGCCATGAGGAAAGGGATACATCAATGATGCACTGAAAGTATGATGTTTAGTAGGAATGAAGTGTCACAAATACATTATAGGATGGATGTGTGTAATAATAAGAAGTTACATAGATATCAGAATAGTCTAGACTAATAAATATCATCTTTTTCATATTTTTTCTCCTCACACTCTATCTTCATTCATTCTATCTCTCTCCTTTCTCATACTCTTTTTCTCTCTCCTCTATATTCCCCCAACACACCAATTATGAAGTGAGTGAGTAGTTGGTGTGGTAAAGAGACCATACCCCTACATGTGGATAGGTATGCACACATGAAGGATGGTAGGGAGAACAAGGGAGAGTCATTGTAGCGATACTAGATACACATAAGTCTATACTAGTGATGCGGTCATAGATCTTAGGGAGGAGTGACACAAAGGGCTTTCCTGGGTATGCTTCTTCAATCATGAACTAGGTCATAAGATTGAACCCTAGTTATTGGTTGGTATATCAATTTTTCACCTTGTCCTCTCCATGTGTAGATTAGTATATTCATAGCAAAAAAGATAACATCATGTAATAATGGTCACCTTCTGTTGTTTACTATGTGTGCTTTGAATGTGGAGATGGATTTCAATCTTTGTATGTTTTTTCTCAATTTCTTAGACCACAAAATTGTAGTCGTGAAGGGAATAAGAAACCATATATGGAAGCAAAAACTAATATGGGTGGCTAACAAGATACTTGTTATTGATGGATGATGAACTCCCTTTTTATATATAGCAGAGGAGGCAAGTGTAAGGGAAGCAAACTTAACCCTAATGGACCAAGATAACTAGACCCATATAACATAATAAACTAAATAACAACATCCTTAAAAAACTAAATCACATAAACTCTAATAGAAATATCTCACGATGGACAAATGTTTGGAAAGACCAAACTTCTTTAAAAAAAATCAAATCTTTCAAAGGTGTTGGAAAGGAAAAGAAAGATATGTTTAGGCACTTTGTTAGGTTTGTAGGCATGCGAATCGTACACTAGGGTAATTTTTTCATCAGACAAAAATCATACAATGATCCATCTCAATGTACTAGATCATTGGTAATGTCAAACGTGTTGCCCAAATACTACACTAGTATATGAGTATAAATTGTTACGTTTATTCATATCACATCAATTTGTGATGGAAGCATTTCACTTAAATCTTAAAAAGCAAGAGTGAGGACAAACTCTCTTTTAGTTATAAAGAAATGGTGTTTTTTATTTCCAATGTTAGTGCTCCATTTTGTAGGATCTCAGGTCACAAAACTATATGTCCACCAATCCCAATTTCACTACTATGATTGAGCTAATGTGTACAAAAAATATGCAGTAACTGATTAAAATCTCAATAGACTAATATGGACTAAAAGTTTACATTATAAGCCAAAGGCAACAAGAAATAAAAGGTACAAGATGTAAAATATTAAACTTAATTTCCATTTTCTAATTATTCTGTTATGAGTTATAATGTGGTGACACTTTCTCAAGATTTATCATCAAATAATATCATCATCAATTTGTGCAGAAGCATAGATGTGGCACATTTTTTCCAACCAACATTATTTAACCTAACATGATAAAATCAAGATGATTATGAATGCAATGAGACACTGACAATTATACAATCTAGATTATGTGATAAAATAATCGATTGGCCTCATATACAAATCAGATAAAACAACACCGATCAAATTTATGTTAGGTGTAAATCTTTGTATTTATTCTCTATGTGTTCGATCATCTCTAAACTCATAGGTGTGGATATTTTTATATATATTATCTATGTGTTCAACCCTATGTACACCCAAAATTTTAGATATATTTGCATTCGTTATCTAAGAATTTGATGCTCTTTATGCTCAAATGTGCAGATCTCTTTACACTCATCCTTCTTTGTACTGATCCTTCTTCACTTGAAATGTGCAAACCAATTTTCATATATTAGTATAATAAGATTTGTTTACATGTTTTCAACATTTTCTAAAATGTATTAATATAAGAAAGACAAAAAGTAGCAAAAATTTCCCTTAGTTCAAACAAATATCATAGGATAAGCTTAGGTATCATACAAATAAAATAAAAACATTCAATGCCATAAATCATGATTACTAGGAGAATAAAGCATACTTTATTCGATCAAAAGGTTAGATCTTAGGGTTTTGGATGCAAAAATAGATCTAGGTCTCAGACATATAAGACATACACAAGATCAATATCTTGGGATATAATTCAATATGGTCTCAAATTATGATGGAAATGGTGATTAAGTCCTAATGTGACCCTATGTTATAGTCATCCCTCACATTCCAAACTAGTTATCGATCTTTTCAACATTTTGAGAATTAGTTCTCGATATCATTATCAACATCAAATGATCAATTATAACCTAGGTCATATTAGAGCAGGTAATCCTAAGTTTCATATTATCATTGGGTTCCATGTCAAATTATCATCATCATATTTAAGTGTAACCAAGATTTGATTTATGCCAAGCTCAATACAAAAACTACTGAACAATATTATATATAGGCTTTTGGAGTCATTATCATCATATTTGGATTGTTGGTATCTATGCCCAGAGAGCCAATCATATGATGATTGGGATATGCCATAAGATACCTGATTTGATAATAATAAAGGCAAGCTTCCAATTTATTTTGTATATTTAGTTATGAGGTAATGAATTACATAATAAATGTCTAGATAATGATATTACTCAATGACGTATGTCTTCAAGTACATGACTTGGAAGAATAAGATCATACGGATGTTAAGAGTGTATACATTCTCATTATGTCTCAAATCAGTTGTTATTGTGGAAGGCAGATAGACAACAATAACACATAAGATCACAGTGTGAGTTGGTTGATGACTGAATCTCATTGGTCATGATATGGCAATATTAAACCAAGAACAAAAATACATGTTATGGAATAGTGTATCGGACAAACCCACTGTGAGACTGACACATGAAATCCATCATCATGGAAGTCATAGTCATCTCTAACAGTGATGGTGGATATTGTGGTTCTTAGACCTAAAATCGCTGCACTCATCACATGTCGTTGGGTACACTTTGACATCATCAAATGTAGTCTTGAAACATGGGTTATTATAACTATGATGATTGGGAGACTTTGACACATGGGGATTGACTATGAGTGATAGATATGGGATTTGTCCCTCCTACATGAGTATGATATCCTAGGCCTCTTTATTAGTGATACTGAGAAAAGTATGCCCATACACATGTGAGTCAATATATGATATTGAGCTTACATATATCTCACACAGTCTGCTATGGTTCAAGGAACAAGATTGAATAATAATGATGATGACTACTCCATGCCTCTATTTTCAATCTGGATATCAGTGACAAAGGAACTATACAAACACTACAACACCATACACAGATTGTAGGTTGAAGTTGCTCCCCAACTTTCCATTCACTTGGGTAGTTATGACATGCGACTAGGCGCCACTCTTTGTTTGTGATGTCATAAGGTAGTTATAAACATTCACTACCAACGTGATATGAGATCTATAGGGTCACACACATAGGAACTCATTTAGAAGAGGAGTTTGATCTTGAATGATGATTGAATTAAGTACTAAAGTATTTAGGTACTCAATTCACACAACAAATTGATGGATTGGCTGACTAAAGTGCCAAACGACCATCTCACCAGGTGAGATGGCCATTTGGGAAGCCATATGGGCATCTCAAGTGTTGATACAGTCGTTTGGGTTGTCAGGAAGATCATAAATTGAATTGGCTTAATTCTGCCCTATGAACTGATCAGTTCAAGTTGTTGAAATGATCGGCTTAACTCGAACTCATTAGACAGTCGTTTGGGTGAGCGATACGGGCATCTCACTTGTGTGAGACGTCCTAGTTGGGACAAATGAAAGTTCTAGAGTTTTTTCGAACTCGTTTCAATTGCACATACTTGGGGTGAAAGTAAATTAATGTATGATATTAATTAGGAAATGATTTGCCTATTCATATCTGACTGGGAAAGTGCTAAATGACCGTCTCGCTTAGCGTGATGACTGTATCACATACAAGACGACCATTTCTCTTAGAAAAATGACTGTCTCACGTGCGATATGACCGTCTCACTTGGTGAGATGACCTTTTCATCACACGTAGGTTGTGAAACTTCTAGAAAAGTTGCAAAAATTCAAGATCTACTTATCCTTTCCACTCTTGCTTTAGTCCCACATTGGCTGGGGACTAAGGACCCTAACCCTAACCCCTCCTATATATAGAGGGGTATTGGGGGCTTCCCAGAGTAAAACTACTATGCAGACAATTGAGAATCAGTTACTCTAACAATTGTTGTCCTCTTTGGTTTTGGTAACCACGAGAACCCAGGCAAGTCCTACCTGGATAGGGAGGGATAGCCACGAGAGAGTAACAATTGAGGATCATTGTTGTGGGAAAGCATGTTAATTACTAGTACACCAACATGAGGGACAAGTCCTTCCTGTCCGTTCCTACAGGATGGCAGGAGTTTTAGTTGGTCCATGTGGACTACTCTAGAGGTAGGAATCTATTGGCTGCTACTAGGAGGGTAATGTCAACTCACAGTTTGTGGTGAGATCTGAGAAGACACTATAGTAGTTGTCTGAGTCTGATGTATGTAGAGGAGCAATGAGATGAGTCTTAGTGTGACTAGGAGTTGCACAGACATTGTCCAAGATAGAGTGCACATCTACATCGACGAGGATTGTCGTTGGACTTTCTCCAAGACTAGGTATATCTTAGCAAAACCATCCTTCCCATTGCATAGTTACTGATGCGATCTTCTGTTTAATGGGAAATATGTCAGTAATTTTTTTTTGTTTTTGTTGCCTATCTGATGATGTATTTCCCTACAGTGGTATTAGAGCCACATCAATAAATTATATTTTGGGATAATCAATATGATCAGATTTTGGTTTTACTGTGTTTATTTATTACATGTGATGCAAATATTTAAATTGGTTGATGTGGACGTCTGTCTAATCACCACATAAGAATACCAAATGTGTGTATATATATGTGTATATATATGATATGATATATATGCAATTTACACACGTCACCATAAAATTGGTTCTAATGATGGATGAGAAGCATGGTTATGTCCAAAACCCTAAATCTATGTGTGCATGGTTGTGGTTATTATTCTTGTTGTTAATCGGTCTACGTACTAAGCCCCTCTCTCCTTTCCATATGTAAGTTAATGCTCTTATTCATATTTCCCCTTTAATGTAACTCAGGGTTTTCCCATATACAATGTAATAAGAAATAGGATAGTTTTAATTTATATTTCGATGTGAGATGACGATCTGCACAAAGGTGAAATGACCGACTCGTGAGACGACCCGATCAATTGGAGGACCGAGTAGGCTAGACGACAGGAGGATGAACTGATCGAATGGTGTCCCAACCGATTGGCTGGAGGTGTCTAGACACTACTTGGACTTGAGAACCAAATAACCATTTTAGAATAGCCCACCAAGTGACCAGGAGGCGAGCCGACTGGTTCAAGAGATGAGCAGGTCAATCCGGATTGGTTCGAGCACAGATCTTCATCAACTATGGGTTGCATATGATGTGGACCATAGGTGGTGGTAATTCCTTGTGGCTCCAAGGAATCACATTAGTATGGCCATAACCATCGATTATGTGTTTTATTTATTACATGTTCTCATTTTTTGTCACAACATGTATATGATATGTACTATACATGTGGTGATTGGATAAAGTATATGTATTTATACAAGAAAACTCCCTCAACTTAAATGTTGAATCTAAGATGCCTTCCATTAGCAGTACACATGACAAGCTTGATTGACCAGGCTTAGTTTTGCACAAAGCATGGTGTGTCATCTATCTCATGGAAGTGTGATGATAGATATATAGATTTGCACAAATCAAGGTGTGTATCTATCATATTGGCTATTGGGTTAGGCTTAACTACTGACTTAGGGAGCCCAAGCCTAAAGGCATGCAGATGATTATGGCAACGAGTTGCACATATCATCTATCCAAGAGTTGCATATGATGCAATTTGCATGATGGCCTACCTAAATAGTTAGGTTGTGGGCAATCGGAAAAAGCCGACTCATGACTTGATGAAATATGGATCTTGGCCCACTAGAATATTGTATGTTGCAATATTCTGAATTGATATTGAGGGCTATTAATTTGAATAAAATAGTGGGAGTGATAATAATTAAAGACTTAATTAATATTTTACAAATTATCAAATCAAACCAAATCAAAAATGTTTTGAAAAGGTGGTAATATTTCCTTGTAGAATCAAATGTGAAACACAAACACGTTCAAATTTCAATCAGTCCTTAAGAAGGATAAAATGGGATAAAGTTCCACAATTGGTTAAGGACTTTGAGAAATGTTCTCATAAATGAGAGAAAGCTCTATGCCCTTAATAGACCAATTCCATAGGAACCCGCTCCAAATGCGACTACGGCTAAATGGATGTTTATTAGAAGCATGTCAATGATGTCGTAGACAATTTAATACCTAATTATATATTGTATAAACTATGAGTTGCATGAACAACATGAATACATGGACATTCTTCAGATGGTAACACATCTTAAGTATCATGTAAAGAAAATAAGGTATAATGTCTTCAAAGCGCTAATTTGAGTGCAAACAAACAAAGGGAGGTCCAGTAGAATCCCATGTGTTCAATGTGATTGGACATGAGGAATGACTGGGATTTCTCTTAGGTTAAGAGTTGACCATGAATATTATTATGCAAGCGCTACATGAATCATATATTCAGTTTATCAAATGCTTGGCATGTTGATGCCAATTCAAGGAAGAACAAGAAAAAATCTATGATGGTGACCAGTTGAAGTGATTCCTAGGGCAAAAGCAAGGCCAAGAAGGGTTCTGAGGCTAAGATGAAGCCCAAGTCTTCTACACTCAATATATGTAGAAGGGTAAGTGTAAAAGGAATCTACCCTTTTCACTTAAAGGATAATGAAAAGAAGAAAGAGACAGAGATATCCACTTTAGGACCTAAAAAGAAGTAAGATAAAGTTGTGTGGAGCAAGGGTTGTTGCCTTTATAGTTGGGAATTGTCATTCATGGGCACATAATAGAATTAGAGAATTGCTATTGTGTACTTATCTAACATCATATGTTTTGTATGCCGAACATTATGATCTTTTATGGCGATGCCCTATTTCTCATAAACTATATTGAGAGTTGTAAAGACAAATGTGTATGACATATATATTGAATGACTTGATAACTCAAACTATGAATACCTATAGCATTGTCATCTAGAGTGCATAAACTAGAAATGCATTTCTAGAATCCATATGATGGTTATCTAAAATCTTTTGGTTATTGAACCAATATAGACATGCATGTCTTATTTTTTGTGTAATATGACAAGAGTATCTTCACTAGATGTAGTGGGAGATCGACTATTCCATTAGGACTAGTACATACTGAAGTACATAGACCTTTTGGAATGAATGCTAAAGGTAGTTACAAGTACCTCATCATATTTACTGATGTGATAAGTAGATAATGAAATTTGTATTTATTGAAATACAAGTTTGGATCTCTTGAAGTTGTCAAGGAGATCATAAATGAAATACATAACTAAATTGGTAAAAGTATTAAGAAACATTGATGTGATCAATGATCAATTTTGAAATATTTTTTTAAAATGTTGAAATATTTTTAACCAATAGTTTGAGGTCTTTCTGGAGAGATCATGATAGTGTATCACAATGTACTCCACCTGAAACATATTGATGTGTCAGAAAAAAGGTATCACACCATGTTAATTCATGGTGAGATTATCAATAAAATCTATCTAATCTTATAATTTCTTTTGGACACATGCTTAAACAATATACCGTCTAAAATGGTTCAAAAGACACCATATGAGATATGGCATGTGAAGTATCCCGATGAGTCTTTTATAGTGATTGGGATTTAAAGCTTGTATAAGAAAATAGTTTCTTAAAAGTCTTTATTCACAAATCACATGAATGTTATTTTTTTAATACTACTTATATTCCAGCCCAATAACAAAATGTTTTTTGCTAGGATGGCTAAATTCCGAAATGGAAATTAGTTCCAAAGGAATCAGTGGGAGTAAAAGTATAACTCTAAATGGTTGAGACAAACAAGAAAAACATTGAACCTAAAGGGGTACAATGAGGAACAAGGGGAATGAAAAACTGTTGTGGAATCTCAAGTTCCTTATGTAAACACAGAACTCATAGTTTTAGTAGAACACCTTGAGTTTGAAATATTATGATATCTTATAACTAAAGAAGGCATTAAGTTGATCATAGAGATGAGTCAACTACCTACCTCGAAACTATTGAGGAACCAAATTATGAAAAATTGGCTTGAGGCCATGAGATCTATGATGGACTCCATGTAAACCAACAAGGTATGACCTTAATGGATCCACCTGAAGGGGTAAAACCCATAGGGTGCATTTGGGTCTTTGTAAGAAGACCAACATGGAAGGGTATATTGGTTGCAAAGAGTTTCAAACTAGTTTAAGATGTTGAACGTGATGAAGCCTTTTAGCAGTTACCATGTTTAAATTCATCTGGATCATGCTTGCTATTGCAGCCTGTGAGATTTGGCATACAGATGTTAAAACTGCATTCCCTAATTGGAATAATTAAAAGGATGTGTACATGACACAACCTAGTGGTTTTATAAATCTATTAATGCAAATAAAGTCTATAAGCTACAAATATTGAAGCAAGAATCTCAGAACTAGAATCTACTATTTGACAAAACAGTGAAAGGGTTTGACTTGAGTCAGAATGAAGATGGAATTTGTGATTATAAAAGATTTAGTGGGAGCATATTGATATTCCACATAATGATGTGGAATAACGTCCTTATCCTATAAATGTTAAAACCTGGCAAAGAAGGCACCTTCTATATGAAGGGTTTAGGCAAAGCATCCTATGTGATAGGGATTGAGGTCTATAGAGATAGATCTGGAAAGCTTCTTGACCTAAGTAAAACACATACATTGGTAAGATGTTGAAGGGTTTGGCTTGTAAGACTCGGTGAGAGAAAACTTGTCCAAGTTCCATGGAGTTAGTCTTTCAAGAAACTAGTGTCCTAGTTCTTATGAAGAAAAGGGATGCATGGATAGATGCCATTGAATCTATCTTGAATGCAATGCTATGTACTTATCCTGTTATCTCATATGTATTGGACATGAAGAGAAGATATCTAGTTATCTCGTATGTATTGTACATGACAAGAGGATATCCAGTCATCTCATATGCATTTGACATGATGAGAATACACATATATACCTACCTAGAAATCTCATATGTATTGGACATGACGAGAGGGTATATGTTAGATGCTAGTGAAAGTCACTAGACTACCATACAGAACATCCTTAAGTGCCTATGAAGCACTAAAAGTATTCATTCCTTGAGTATGGTGATAAGGAAGAGTTGGGTGTAAAGAGTTAATCCAATGCAACCTTCCAAATTGACAAATAAAGGATTGGAATATAAATATGTATTTGATGAGAAATGTTAGCTAGAAAGGGTTATGAGCTAATGACAGTTGTTTAGAACTACAAAAAGAATCCTAGTATCTCTGTGTTATAAGAATAACAGAGGATATTGTATGGAACAAGAAGTTTGTATGGGTGAACTTATATGAGGTTCCAAACCATTGATGACACGGTAGAAATATGGATGACAACAATGGAGCTACTAGTTATGATGGGAGTCTTAGATAGGATAATAAGTCACTTCCATCTCATACGAGTAGTTGTTCAACAAATAGATGAAAAATTACAAAACACCGACTTAAGGTAAACATTGCTAAACCTGCTATAAAAGCACTTACACAGCAGAAGCATGATGGTCATGTTAGTTCACTCGGGATGAGATATGTGGGTGATTGGATCTAAGTGCAAGTGGGAGTTGGTTGGTATGTATGCCCAGAGAGCCAATCATATGATGATTGGGATATGGCATTAGATACCTGATTTGATGATAATAAAGGCAAGCTTCGGATTTATTTTGTATATTTAGTTATGAGATAATAAATTACATAATAAATGTCTAGAGAATGATATTACTCAATGATGTATGTCTTCAAGTACGTGATTGGGAAGAATAAGATCATACAGATGTTGATATTATATACATTCTCATTATGTCCATGATCGTTTGTTATTGTGGAAGGTAGATAGACAATAATAATACATAAGATCAGAGTGTGAGTTGGTTGATGACTGGATCTCATTGGTCATGATATGGAAAAATCAAACCAAGCACACATATGCATGTTAGGGAATAGTGTATCAAACAGACCCACCGTGAGACTGACACATGGAATCCATCTTCATGGAAGTCATAGTAAGCTCTCAAAGTGATGGTGGTGGTTGTGGTTCTTAGACCAGAAATCATTGCACTCATCACATGTCGTTGGGTACACTTTGACATCATCAAACATAGTCTGGAAACATGAGTTGTTATAACGGTGATGATTGGGTGACTTTAACACATGGGGATTGACTGTGAGTGATAGATATGGGATTTTTCCCTCTGATAGGAGTATGATATCCAAGGCCTTTTGATTAGCGAGACTGAGAAAAGTATGGTCGTACGCATATGAGTCAATATATGATATTGAGCTTACATATATCTCATGCAGTCTGCTCTGGTTCAAGGAACAAGATTGAATAATAATGAGGATGACTACTCCATGTCTCTAGTTCAATCTGGATATCAATGACAAAGGGACTATACAAACATTGTAACACCATACACATATTATAGGTTGAAGTTGCTCCTCAACTTTCCATTCACTTGGGTAGCAATGTTGTGCGACTAGGCACCACTCTTTGCTCGGGATGTCATAATCTAGTTATGCACATCTAGAAGAGGAGTTTGATCTTGAATGATGATTGAATTAAGAACTAAAGTGTTTAGGTATTCAATTTACACAACAAATCAACAGATTGACTGACTGAACTGCCAAACGACCATCTCACTGGGTGAGATGGTTGTTTGGGTAGCTAGACAGGCATCTCAAGTGTTGAGATTTCCATTTGGGTTGTCATGTATATTAGAAATTGAATTGGCTTAATTATTCCCTATGAATAGATTGCTTCAAGCTGTTGAACCGATCGGCTCGACTCAAACTCACCAGACGGTCATCTGGGTGACTGATACGGCCTGGTTGGGACGAACAGAAGTTCTGGAGTTTTCTAAACTCATTTCAATTTCACATACATGGGGTGCAAGTAAATTACACCATTAATTAGGAAACAATTTGGCAATTCATATCTGTCTGGGAAAGTGTGAAATGATTGTCTCATGTCCTAGATGATCATTTCACTTAGAAAAATGATTGTTTCGTGTGCGAGATAACCATCTTACTTGGAGATATGACCATCTCGTCACATGCAGGTTGTGAAACTTCCAGAAAAGTTATGAAAATTCAAGATCTACTTATCCTTTCCACTCCCTCTTTAGTCCTGCATTGGCTGGGGACTGGAAACCCTGACCCTAACCCCTCCTATATAGAGGGGTACTAGGGGCTTTCCAGAGTACAACTACTACATAGAAAATTGAGAATCAGTTGCTCTGACAAGTGTTGTCCTCTCTGGTTGCGGTAACCATGAGAGCCCAGGAAAGTCCTCCCCCACTAGGGAGGGATAGCCACGGGAGAGTAACAACTGAGGATCATTATTGTGGGAGAGCATGTTGGTGACTAGTACACCAATGAGAGGGACAACTCCTTCCTTTCTCTTCCTGTAGGATGATGGGGGTTCTAGTTGGTCCATGTGGACTACTCTAGAGGTAGGAGTCTATTGGATGCTGCTAGGAGGGTAGCGTCAACTCACAGTCTGTGGTGAGATATGAGGAGCCACTACAGTAGTTTTCTGAGTCTGGTGTCCATGCATGAGCATTTAGATGAGTCCCAGTGTGACTAGGATATGTACAAACATCATCCAAGATAGAGTGCACATCCACATCGATGAGGATTATCACTAGACTTGCTCCAGGACCATGTATATCTTTTTGAAACCATCCTTCCCATTGCATAGTTATTGATGTGATATGCTGGTTAACGGGAAATATGTCAGTAAATTTTTTTGTGTCCACTGCCTATTTGATGTTGTATTTCCCTACATGGACATCTTATCATTTTCAAATTAGTGATCAAGAGGGGATTAAAGATAACCAGGGAACTAGAAACAAATTAGGATGTGTAAGTAATTTTATTGGTTGTGTCTTGTTATTCATGTAGAAATGCACTACTTGAACAGAGGATTAGGTTTCTAGAATGAATCCTTGATAATGGTATTTTTTGAGATTTTATAAGCGATGTGCAACTATTGTATTAAATGCTAGGTTTTACACATTTATATGATGTGTCCAAGAGGGGTCATAGATAGCATCCTCTATTTCACTTCATTGGTCTGGTATAACTAGGGTCAAACTAGAGACATGTTCCATTATGAAGAAAATGGCCCTTATCCGCTTCTATGACTTGGACTCTAGAGCAGACACTCCCATGTTCTTCAAATGAAACATACTGCCAACCATGGAGTGCTTAGCGATGGTGTAGTTGTGGTCTTCTTTTCATATTTGACTTTATTTTATGCTACAATCAACTCCTCCTAGTCCATATTCACATTTTTGGCCTTGCATCTAATTTCCTAAGGATTCTCCTTACTAGATTAAAAGGTTCTCCAATGATGAATGCATACTCGTCACCTTTTTGTTGTGGTTTCTAGATGAGTTTTACTCATTTTACTTGTTAATTGCATCATGATTTACTCCATTTCATCTAAATTGTTGCTATCCTCAAATAATGAGATTTTAATTGAAATTCTTTCTCTTATGTAAAAGAATGCACATATTAACTAAGGAGCCAAGTGGTTTAACTCCTTCAAGACTCATGTTTAAGAATTGAGAACAATTTCAAAATATATTGGAGCAAAACAACAACTCAAATGGGTTGATTGGGCGACCAGATCTTCTGGTCAGCCGACCAATGTGTCCATTTCAATGATTGACAGACATGATCCAAACTGAGTAATCAGCATTTCTATTTGGTCAATTAGGGGGCCTCCAACCCTAATGAATTTTCAAAATCTATTATTGACCAACTCACTTCCTTTATTGTATGATCCACCTATAGTTGACTTCCTCAATGACAATGTTGATCGGCTGACCCAACTTGCTGGTCGGCTGACCAATAACAAAAGCCTTCCAATTTAGATCCTCACATAACTCTGGTTCCCTGTAGATCAATAAATCTCCTCTTGGGATTGATTGATCCACAAATACTTCAAATGCCTTATCAGAGTGGAAATCGGTTGATCAGTCTCCTTTGTACCTGACTAGAAGTTCATCACTCGCATTGCCAAGCTAGTTATCAAACAAGTAGATCACTTGGTCACCTTATCAGTGCAGTAGATAGAGCATATTTTTACAACCATCAACTCAAGGGTATACTATAGAAAAGGGAGACCTGACCTAAGTAGACCCTATTGCATTCACTATGAGTCCGACCAAAGCATGTTTGGGATCAAGCAGTTAAAGGTGACGATGAGGAAGAAGACCATCCTAGTAGAGTTCTTGATAATTTGTTATGGCTAGAGTATATTGTAGAAGTTAGAGACCTCTGGATACTTCTCTCTTCTCCATGAGTGACATGATTTCATCTCCTTCTTCTTTAATTTGTGCTCTTGCTATGATAATGAATGTGTATAACTTATCATTAGGATATGGGGAGTATCTTCATTTCCATACTATATCTTAGTTTTTATTAAATGTAATTTCTAATCAAACTTCTCTTCATTTGATTCATGCTTTCTTTATAAGCTGGTCACCCATTTAGAATTTTTTGATATAGCCTAAGCGTAGAGACTACACCACTTAGGATTAGATCCTCGAATGGATGCCTAGGATTTCGGATGCAATCATAGAAGGGATCCTATAGGACAATTGAATTGTGAACCATGGGTAATGAGCCCTGGAGACCATAGAGAATCTAGTCCTTATGCAATTAGCAATCTTCAAAGAGATGAATTCAGCCATTTCTAGTTTGATTGTCAAGTATCTTGATTCATAGGCATGCATGTGGTGGCACTGAAACCCATACATCCCAGTGTTCGCTTAATATTAATTAAAGCCTTTGTTTAATGTGTTCCTTGCGTTGCAATCTTTAATTTTAACCATCATTCATAATCATTCCCAAACAACCAATTTTAAAATCATTTTCAACAACAATTTTCAAAAGTAATTTCTTAGAAACATTGGCTTTTAGGTCTGAACCTTAACTATATGGTGATTGATCCATTCTCTTGCAAATGGGTTAGTTTCATTTGTGATAAAGGTTTTAAAACCTAGAATGATTCTTATTAGGAAATACATGTATGCAAATAACTCACATCAAATATTGGAGTTGTTGCCCAGGACAACATAATCGACTTTGAACCATGTTGTTTTGAACAATTAGGAATTTTACTTCCAATAGATTTTCATTTTTATCTAATTAACTTTTCTTCCTCAACTTTTGACATTGTCAAATCACTTTTTAGTAAGTAAAGGTGTATGCGACACTCACAAAGCGCTAAGTCTACACTCTTGAATTTAATCCAAAGATTGAAAGTTATTTCATTATACGAACTGAGCTTTCTAAAACATGATGGTCAAGGAGGACATAAACGCAAGGTTAACCATGATCTAGCCACTCAAAGAGTTTGTTTATAAAGAAAGACCATCTATGGCCACCAAGAATAGATCTAGAGAAAAGAATCACTCGAAGAAGAGAGGTAGAAGCAGCTAAAGGACTTCTCAGTCCCTCAACTTACTGATGTGCACCGTTCAGGTGCCACCCAGCATAACCATCCCTTATTTTGAGATTTGTACTAAGTGTATCACCAAGCTATAGAGTAGAACCTTTGGTGGAAATAGAGGAGACAATTTCTAGGCTCAGCTACAGTCGACTGCTAACCTTTGTTCTATGAATAAGAAATCTGACATATCTCGAAGACTTTTTCAAACTTTGACAATTCAAATATTTGTTAACAAATAGGGAAATGAGATGGTACTACGCCATGGAGAGAGACTGCATAACCACCTAAGGTCTCCAATCCAAATTTCTAGAGAAGTTCTACCCACCATCCCCCACCTACTAGATTAGAGGCCATATCACACAATTCAGCATCATCCTTGGAGAGTCCCTATCTGAGGCTTGCAAAAGGTTTAAAGAGATTCTTCACCTATGCCCACATCATGTCATCTCTAGACTCCAACTAATAGAGAACTATTATACTACCCACCATCCCTGACCTACCGGATTAGAGGCCATATCACACAATTCAACGTGGTCCTTGGAGAGTCCCTAGCCGAGGACAGTGAAAGGTTTAAAGAGATTCTTCATTGATACCCACATCATGTCATCTCTAGATTCCAACTAATAATGAACTATTATATAGTCTTCAATGAGAAACCTAAGGAGTTTCTAGATTCCTCATCTAGAGGAAATTGCATGTTTTAAAACTTTGAAAATATAAGGGAAGTTGTTATAAGAGGTTTCAAAAATCAGTCCAGTTCCAGTTCCATCCATGGAAAAGGTGGTGTCTTCAAGGTAGACAAGTCCAAAGACAACTTCAAGATAAAATCCATAGCAAAATACCTCAAGAATCTATCCTTGAAGCAAGACATCATCAAGACTTCTTTCAATGTATATGAAAGAAGAGGAGATCCAAAATAGTTCCATTATAGAGTAAAGTATACAATCCTCTTCTATGATTCTTGCAAGGGCCACACCCAATCAACTCTTAGTTTTCAAACAGTGTCATGGTAAACAACACACCCACACCAAATGATGATAAATGGATGGAATGTCTGAATTCCATAGCATATCAACATAAGGGTACTACAACCCCAAGAAAACTAGAAATCACCCTATTTTTTGTATGGTAATCTAGTAGGAGAAAAGATGCAACTCATTATCAACTAGCCCAAGCAAACAACCAAGGTTTTGGCTGTCCCAGGCTCTACTACAACCAACAACAAAATTTTAGGAACTAAAGAAATTATTAGGATAATTTCCAAACTATGGCTAAAATTAAGGACAAAAATTTCAGAATCCAAACCAAGTCTCAAAGATACCACAACCCACTCCTTCCTCTTCCATATATGACAAGTTTTCATCTTTAAAGAAGACCCTTCAATCTCAATGGTCCATAATTTCCATCCAGTAGGCCATGCTTTCCAATCAAAAGGCTTATCTTTATCCATTGATTCTTAGTTGGCCTGTTATCTGCCTCCCTACACCCTCATGTAGGTTCCTTTGGTGGACAATCTGAGAGAAATATCAAGCACCCCAAGCAGCTAAAAGTCATCTCTACATGTTCAGGAACCATGTATGCACCTTCCCCTCTAGTGAAAGCAACCACTATTCCTATTGAATTTGATGATGATGACACTATTATGGTTAAGAAGGAACATGTTCAGGACACAACTAATGATATTGATGCATGTAAATCTACTAGAGTCAAAGGATCACAGGGTGATTATATTGAGCCCAACATGTTGATTTACAAGCCAAGGCTCCCTATCAAGCATATCTCAAGAAAACAAAAGTGTATGCTAATTGTATGAGATTCAAGGAAGCTATTAAAAATATTCACATGGACATCCCCTTCTTGGATGCCCTTTGTGAAATTTTGTCTTGGTCTAAATACAAAAAAACTCTATTCTCCATGAAGTACAACATTAAAGAGTACTAGATGGTGTGACAGGCTAGAACACATTCTGACATCATCTTGAATAATATGCCTAAGAAGCAAATCTTGGTTCCTTCGGAATTGATTGCTATGTTGGTGACAACACTTGTAGGAAGGGACTAGCTAAATTAGGTGATAGTATCTCCATCATACCTAACAACTTAAGCCAGTGATTATGATTCACTAAGATGCTCCCTAATGGCATGACTATTGAATTATTAGTTTCTTCCAAGATGGGCCCATGTCCCTTGTGACTTTGTGATTATGGACATCAAGAAGAATCTCTGGTATCCACTCATTTTCAACTGATCTTTCCTAGATGCAAACTGAGACTTGATTGATGTAGAGGCAGGAACAAATTTGGGGTGTCTAAAAGCATGAAGGGAACAAACATTCATGAAAAGGTTTTCTTGCTTCATTGTATTGATAAGATATCCCAGCTTAGACAAGATTTTGAAGTGATAGAAGACCCATTGCAAATACACCACACTATTCCAGATGATTACAACTTTGATGATGAGCAAGTACACCGGTGCAGGATTCATTTGGACACCTTTGAAGAAGAGCCCAAGGCAGAATTTGAAGAGTTGTAAAATGATATTTGTTGTCAAAGAGAAGCTAGAACCACCAAAATATATAGATATGAAGGCCATACCTTAAGGTCTAAAGTATGTTTTTCTTGATGATTAACAACTTTTTCTCAGTGATCATAAATTTAGATCTCACACAAAAGTAAGAGGACGAGCTGATGATCAAGCTTAAGAAGACAAGGGAAGTCTTGGGTTACAAGATGACTGATTTGATGTGCATTAGTCAAGCTATCTGTATGCACAAGATTTCATGGTAGAAGACCACAAACCATTGACACCCTTAACAAAAATTAATTCCCAACATGAAGGAGGTGGTCTATATATATGTTATCAAATTTCTTTCCACATGAATTGTCTACCCCATTTCATATCATCCTTGGGTCAGTCTGTGTAAGTTATTCCCAATAAAGGTGGTACCATTATGGTGAAGAATGACAAAAATAAACTCATGTGCATAGACTACAAAAAGATGAACATAGTCACAATGAAAGACTACTTCCTCCTTCCCTTCCTTGATCAATTCCTTGAGTACTTGGCATATCAAGAATTGTTCTACTATCTTGACAGTTACTCCAATTTTTATTAGATTCCTATTCATCCCAATGACCAAGAGAATATCACTTTCATACACCCTTTTGGCATGTATACCTTTAGGAGGATGTTGTTTGAGTTGTGAACCCTCCCACCTTCTAGCATTGTATGGCTGCTATTTTTGCAGGGTTGATGGAAACTGTGATGGAAGTATTCATGGATGATTTTCTGCATATAGCAACTCTTTTGACTCATTTATACATCACATATATCTTGTCTTGGCAAGATGTGAAGAAGCACATCTAGTGATGAACTTGGAGAAATGGCACTTCATGGTGAAGGAAGGCATTGTCCATGGCCACAAAAATAGAGCAATAGAAGTTGACAAGACAAAAATTGAAGTTATTGCAAAGTTGGCACCACCCTCCAATGTCAAAGAACTTTGTTCTTTCTTGAGACATACTAGTTTCTACTGATGTTTCATCAACATCTCAAATGTTGCAAAGTTGATGATCAATCTTCTTATGTAGAAAGTTGACTTCTCTTTTGTTGATACTTGCATCAAAATATTCACCACCTTGAAGGTTGCACACACCACCACACCCATCATCCAAGCACCAACCTAGTCTCAACCTATTAAGATCATGTGTGATTCTAGTTACTATGACACAGGTGCAATTTTAGGCCAAGAGATTGATAAAAAAAACATCATGTCATATATCCTCCAATATGCTTGATGATGCACAACAGAACTATACCATGTCTAATAAAGAGCTACTGGCTATTTTACACACCTTTGACAACATCTGATATTATCTGGTTGGTAAAGGGTTATAGTATACACCAACTATGTTGTCATATGCTATTTGATGATGAACAGGGATGCCAAACTAAGTATTCAATGTGTCTTATAGCTATAAGAATTTGATCTAGTAACCCATGATAAGAAAGGAAGATAGAAATGTGGTAGTTGATCATCTCAGCCATATCCATTCCCCTGACTACTACAACTACCCTATTGGTGTTTCACTTCTCAACCATCAGTTCATGAAAGCCTCATATAAAATTGTGTGATTTACAAACTTTGTGAACTACCATGCTACTGGTGTCCTACACCACAAGTTCACCAACCATTCCAAGAAGAAATTCCCACATGATGCCAAGCTAAAAATAGGATGATTCATTTCTTTTTCACCTTGACGTTGATGGTTTATATCTAAGGTGTGTTGCCTAAAAAGAAGGACAAGAAATTCTTGAGCAATGCCACTCAGGTCCAATAGTTGGCCACATGAGAGCTAAAAGGAGTGAGCTTAAAAGTTCTTTAGATTCTATTGGCTCACTATCTTTAAATATGCTTATGAGTACATTCTTTCTTGTGATCAATGTCAAAGATATGGAAACATATCAAAATGTGATAAGAATCGCATGACATCTTGGCAAAAGGTAAAAACCTTTGATGTTTGGGGTGAGTTGCATGGGTCCATTCCCCCTTCTTGCACCTACTACATTCTTGTTGTTATGGATTATGTATCTAAGTGGGTTGAGGAGATCCCCATTGTCAAAAGGGACTCCAAATCCATTATGAAGTTATTAAAAGATATTACATTTCCTAGGTTTAGGGTACTACACACAATCATATCTAACATAGGGTCACATTTTTTAGAGAAGAAGTTTGAGTTGTTCCTAAAAATTTTACATCACTCATCACCAAGTATCTATGCCATACCATCCTCAAACTAGTGTCTAAGTCTAAATGTCTAAGCAACAAATCAAGGCAATCCTCAAGAAGATGGTTGATCATGTAATACCAATGCTAGGGTGGTTGCATCACCATTGGCAATCGTTTCCAACTTGCCTGGGCCGCATGGCTCAATACTGGCATGCCACATGCCCATGTGGGCCCCATATTCTGGAGGGGAAGTGGATTTAATACCATTTGTAGCACCCAGACCCACTTCCCAAGGTCTATTAAAGTTTTAGTAATGATGAGTGACCCCACAAACCACCACTAGCCTCAATTGTGTACTTTGTCCTCACTCACGGGCAAACTAGGATAAACTTTTAGACTGGTCACCCATCCTAATACCACTCTGGGTTGAGCATGCTTAACCATGGAGTTCTTTAGTGATGGGATCCCTAAAAAGGAGGTGCACCTTGGTGATATGGATAGTTCAACCATTCCTTTTAAGATCATTTTATTTGAGGTGTCAAATCCTAGGACGTTACAGCTAGTCTCCCAAATATGGACCAATTATTACACAAGAAAGACATAGAGTTTTAAATGTGATATAGTAAGTGAATGGGTAAGTTTGAAGAAATTATTTAGATATCTCCAAAAGTGTGAGCTATTTTTTTGTACATGTGTTTCGAAAGCACCTTTTTTAATATATTTGTTAGACCCCTATCCTAGATAACTTATTAAATTGATTAATTATGTTCTTGGGTTCTTTCATTACATTCTTAATATAGATATGTACTTAGTTGGTTGATGACAAGAACTTGTGAGTCTAAGTGCAAATTCCCCACGCTCAAAGGTTCTTTTCATAATTTGCACATAGCATGCTTCTCTCTCTTTCTCTAACTCAGTTTCAACCTGACTTGGTGGGCTTTGATGGCTTTTGAAGCCACCCTTCCTTCCCATCATTTATGAGTTGATGAAGGCACTTAGCCTTGTTTACCTTATGCATCCTTCTCAATTGATGGATTTTTTGTGTAGATATCAAAGGATATCTACCTATCAACCAATGACCCTATGTATGTCATTCATCAGTAAGTCTTGGTGGTAGCAAGTTGTTGCCTTCTCATGAATAGGGAACTAATGGAAATCATAGTGTCACCCTATGATGACCGCTACTGAAAGATTTCTTGTATTCACCAATGGTTGAGAGGGTCTTAGGTCTTAATTGATGAATAGCATGGCCTACTCCTATCAATGTACCTGATGTGCATGTGCATTGATGAAGATATAAATATTGTAATAGATAGTGAGGACCTATGGAACTTCTACTAGCATCTACCAATGGTCATCTACTAATAGTTTTGTTGTTTGATTATGCCATGATTGTGAAGACCGATGTCTCGATAGCTTTGACCATTTCCTTTTCTCTCTTCTTCTCTTTCTCTTGGGGCTATGAATACACTCATTTCTCATCCTCCTTCAATATATTAAAGTTAAGTTTGATGATCTAGATCTATAGCGTGTAGTCATCAATTGATGACAACTAATGAGATTTCTATTTTCATCGACCTTCAATGATCATGATACTTACTCTAATTCTCTTCTTCTATGAGGGAAGATGTCTCCTTACATCTTCTTGATCTAGATCCATGTAAGTGAATCTCCTCTTCTTCTTGTTATCTTAATGATCTATAACATACTTGAATCATGATGTATAGACTGACCTTCCTTATGTTTATGCATATTATTAATTACTTAGTATCAAATTTTTTTCTTCTAGAAAAAGAATAAGTTAGGATTAATTGAATATAAGAAATATAGTATTCAAACAAAATCATTTAGTTATTAAGTGTTAAATTGAATTAATTCATTAAATATCTCATAGAGTTACTTATATAAATTCATTAATTAAATATATTTGACACTCGAACACCCTCCTAGAATTTGATGTGTCTGTGTTTCCTCTTGGATTATAGAATGCACGCCGCCCAACTGGGAGCAGGTGGTTGTTTCCCCTCCTCCTTCCTCTTCTTCTTCCCTTATTTATTTTTGTTGTCCCTCTTCTCTCTCTCTCTCATCTCCTCTCTTCCACTTTCTGTATCCTCTAAAACACTATCATGCCATCACCAGTAAGATGCCTTCTTAGTGATCAGATGAGGACCTTTTGGTGCCCTAAATGATGCCACAGATCACCACCCTAGTGCCCGACAACCAAGTTCACTAGTTGTGGCTGCCTCCATCACCACAGAGACTAAAGACCACAACTATTCCGCTACTGCCTCTATAGTAGGTCCTCTGCAAGTTTCATGTCAACCAATACCACCACCTTCAGGGGCTCCACCAAGCAAGTAACTACCAAACGGTCATGCACAACTGCCCCTAGAGACACATTTATTCTTCCTCACATCCCCATCCTAAAACATCAAGAGCCCCTTTTTCCTCCTCTAACTCAACATCAAAATATGCATATTAAACCCTCCACGACACCAACATTTGCATCAACCTCAACGTCAATTATTCACTTATGGGTTTAGATCTTATCATCGTCACTGACCCCCATACGAAGATGGCTTTCCATCTTTAGAATATGTCATAGGCCCAAATCTAACCTTTTCTCGATTCAAACACACCATACTTTCTTGACCTTATATTGAACCCTTCTCACAAAGACCAGAAGTCTTGAGTTCTTCTACATATTGTGACCACATCAAAAGAAGAGTAACATCTTCTTTGTACCTTAAAATTCAAAGAACACTAGAGTTCCGATTCTAGTCACTATCGAACAAGAAACAATGATGGCCATCACAAGTAAGACCCTCTATAGAAGTATAGAGTCTTAGATACCCACTATAGAAGTATAGAGTCTTATACTTGTCATATAAATGTCATACACATTAATAAATTAGCAGTTAAACATCATAGGTATGTAATCTTTGAGTCTGGTAAATTTTGCATTTAGACAATGCATAGAAGATTATATATTATAATGATAATAGTAGTCAATATGAATGTGGCTTAGCTATTTAACTTATCTACATACATAATAGAGTAGTTTCATATTGGTAGTAGTATGTAACATACATGTAATACTTGATTGTAAAATAGAATTTGATAATAAATTGTAACATATACATGTGGATTTTAAAATTTGATTAACTTAAAACACTTGATCCATTATCCTAGTATTGATTATAACACAATAATATATTCATAATCATACAAACATGATTATTAAAACTCTATAAATTTTATTGAGTGAATCCTATATACCAGTGTTACTCCTTTGCATGAAATAGATACATGTAAATGTATATATGTAACTGAGGGTAATTAGAAATACAAATAGATCATTTTAGGAACATTGATTTTATAAATATAAGTGTGGGCAACTTTATATTTCGATAAAGTTACTCATACATGAAAATATATGGAATTACAACCATAGGTTCCTATGAAAAGAGTATTTTTAATAAATGATATCTCATGTAATACATATCTTTGACCCTAGTTAACTGCCTTTAATTATATGTATATAGAGAGAAAATAAGATTACAATACCAAAATGAGAGGAATTCATATTATTCGCCAATATATATTTAGCCTAGATGTACATATAGATATGCGACTAAACATGAATATTAAAAAACTGATAGATATCTAATGAATCATATGTTCATCTTATAAGATTAGATGGTCTAGAAAAGGACAAGAAAATTAGGAAAACCTATAATGATAATATATGCCCATTTTCACTTTGGTTTGGCTAACATACCTAATGCATTTCTAGGCTAAAAACATGATATGGTGGACCAAAATATATCAATAGAGTTAATCATTATCTGTGAGGACCATGTATGTGATCTCTCTCCCAATTTTATTTGGGCATATCATGAGTGAATCCTAATTCTTATCATTGAGGCATATTCTTAGTTATACTCCTCTTGAACATCTTGAATTCTTTTGGAAACTCAATTGTTACAAGACTAATTTAGACTAGTAACATCTAATAGTAGGTTAATTATATTTTAGGCACTAAGGTTTGATTCATCCTGCCAGGCACTGGGTTTTATTCCACCTTCCATGTTTTATATAATAGACATTGGGATTCTATTCCCACTGCCATGTTTTATATAATGGGAATTGAGGTTTATTCCTCCTACCATGGCTAGTGGTTTATGGATCCCTAGACCTATATTATACTATTCTAGTATCGTTATAATTTGCATGAAATTTTGATATGTTGTTAATTGTGATTAAAGGCAAGAAATTATTTGTTACATGATATTGTTTCCCTTTGTTGATAATGCCTCAACTATGTTGAACCATTGTGGGTAATTTACTCTTTTCATATAATTCTCATTGAACCTTCCTAAATTCAATCCCCCCTCTTGTGGTAACACACTCTTTTAGTTCTAAAGTTCTTAAATGCCCAAATTTCTTTATATTACACATCTACCAGCATAACTAATGCATACCCTTTTGTCTCCTCTTTTTATGGATGTTGTTCCCAAACAAACCATGTGTAGGTGCTTTATATGGATAGATTGTTAGAACCTTTTACAATAAACAAGATTACTCTAAACATAAAACACAATCAATCACCACTTAACCACACACCCAAAAATATGGGTAAATTAAAATCGATTTCAACATCAACACCCACTAAGAAACATTTGCATAAGAGCCCAATATCTTTCTTGTATCGATAGAGTCCATACTATGCCAAGAATTTGATAAAAATTGTTCTATCACCTTAGATACAACATATATACACAGGAGAACAACATTTGTATATGCCACAAAATAAACATTAACATGCTAACAAAATTTCAATTCATTTGAAACATCATATACAAACTTTTCTTGCTCGTACCTAGGAATACAGGTTTGACTCTAGGACACACTAGACATCTAATAAACTTTCTCAAAGATTCATTACTATATCTTCTCTTTTCTACCACATGTTTGTTTTCGTCACTTCCGATTACCTAAAAAAATGTGGCGAACCACAAGGGTGAGACCCATGTCCCAGCAAGAGATAAAACCTCCAACAACACTTATTTATTACAACATTTTAAATAGTAGATAACTAAGCAGTTGGAGTATTTAATAATCAATTGAACAGATTGAACAGTTCAAGTATACTAAATAGATTAAGCAAACCATATTAGCAACAAGTATGATCATCAATGCATATATAGATAACAAATAAATCCATTTCTCTAGATAGATATCTACTCAAATATCATCAAATTGCATTTAATAACAATCATTATCATTAATCTGACTATCATTATATTCCTTACTAACATTATAAGAAATCTAGTATCATAAGCATCCCTGACATCATGAATATGTCTAGTAACATAACACGGTTATCAATATTGGCATCTCAAATAAAGGGAACAGATCTATATCATAAGTAGAACTAACATCATTACACAATGAACTGCATAGGCATGATTAGCAGTTTAAGCATTTCTAATTACATAGGCATGGCTAGCAATATTAAACATAGCTAGCAGCAACATCTTAACCATCAGTGTCAGTATATTTGCCAACATAAGCATGTTTACAGCATGAGCATAACTACAACATAAGCATATATATTATCTCTTATTGTACTATACATGATCTCACTGAAAAGAAAGCAAACAAGGGTTATCATCCAATATGAAGCATTGTGTATAACCCTAAACAGATATGCTACACGGCTGTCGTACATCTTTTATTATGCTCTGGGGAATTTAAATCGTACCATCAAAAGTCTAATTGACCCCTATAAAGGGCTATTCGGTTCCGTACAAGATCTAAGAGTGCCAGTATCCTAAGATCTCTTCCCCTCAGTCAATACAAGTAAAAAGTCAGTGACATATCAGTTAAAGCTACCACCACAGTGACATATAGTCAAGCTGCTAACCACTAGTCTACCCTTTGTACAGGTCACAACACTAGAAACCAGGGCATACAAAACCTTCTAATCGGAGGTACAACCATAGTTGTCCACAAACACATCAGATGTATGAGGCATGACTATACCATCCTCCACAACTAGCATTGTGGATGATAAGGATATATCCTCAACTTGCCACCCCCACATACTCAACAGTATGCGCTCCAAGTTTCCTTTAGGAATACTCATTTCACCATCCAGCAAGTTCTAACACTGAAGCTGGCTCTACGGCACAGGGCACTACATGATTAGAGTTCCACTTGATTAGTTATGCCAATTGGGTGAATTAAGACTGCATCAAACAAGTGGACATACAAACCTTAATTCAAATATAGAAAGCATATAAATATCACAAATTCAAAAGATATAAAATGTGTGAAACATAATTTATCATCTCATCATCACATAGTATTATTCACTTGCCATTCATGAGACTACACTAGTCATCATACTATCACAAGATATAATTCCTTTTTAGGATATCATAAGGTATCAACCCCTATCAACACAAGAGGATTACACCTCATTCAGGGCTCAACCATGCCCAAAGGTCATTAAGACCATCATATTATCACAAGATATAAATCCTTTTCACAATATCATAGTGTATCAACCCTTATCAACACAAGAAGATTACACCTCATTCAGGGCTCAACCATGCCCAAAGGTCATAAATATCATCATATTATTCCGTATAAGATCTTCATTATCTTTCCATGCCTTATAATAAGGCTCAACAACATCACTTACATATAATACATTGGATCAACACAATATTGCATTAATGAGATAAGAGATATTCATAAACAATCATAGAAGGGTTATATTAACATTAATAACATTCATTTATTACATTAACATGCAATTAATCTAGATATTATTAACCCTCATCATATTCATAATTCACAAATTTAGCATAAGAAAGTATCAACAATGTGGCCATGATAACCACCAATTAACATATTAAGGTATGATCGTATTACGGAGGTTATTTCACTATCATGCCACCATATAAGAATGTTAAACATGAATACTCATATTTATCTATTTGCATTAGAGTTAAGTTCAACAAGATGAATTATATTAATGTTACTAATTAGCACTTATACCGAAACCCTAACTCGCGGCATCCCCATTGGATCATGAATGTATAAGGTAAAGCATCACTGTCACATTCCATACTATTCTCAAGTATAAACCCACACATAAATCAAGGTGTAACCATCGGGTTATAGAATACTAGGGTTTCCAAAAAAATAAGAAATTACTCCATGATTGTATTAATCATTCAAGGACTATTCATACCCAATTACCATCATTTCGTTATATTAAAGCTAGGTATAACAAGATATACCTCATAAAGATTACCCATTAATTCATTATGGTGATTATCAATCATAATCATACGAGGGCAAGGGTAACACTAAAAGTTTAAGGAATTTAACCATCAAATTCTCATAATTATAATCATAACATTACACTATAGGCTTCACCCAAAACAATGGGAATATTGAGGCATCAACTTCTAACCATTAAATGTTAAAAAGGTAAAGCCATTGGTCGTTTACATAAGTAAACATCTTGCACAAACCATCTATGAAGTCATTGAGTTGTGCTCTAGAAAGAGTCACCATATAACCCTAGACATCCTTTAATTAACAACAATAAGGGTTATGTTGAGAGTACGATAAAACCCACAATCGTTTTTCATTTAAAATAAGCCATCCGTTGTCAACAAGTAAGCTCTATAAGTTGATCATATAAAGGAAACAATCTAAATCACATTATTAGGACCAAAATATTACATTAGTCATCATTCCACTTTATTGGAGGAATAAACATTACATCTTGATCATTGGGTCAAGTTCATATGTTAAAACCATCAATTACAATATAGGTTCGACCATTGCATCAAGTGACCCAAGAAACCATTGGTCTAAGGATTAATTGATGCTACAACTATATGATTAACTCACCATAGGTTGTGGAGACCTGATCCACCAGCATAAGTGACCATTAAGTTACCATATGTTGTTAGATCAGCACTATATTCATTAATCAGCATCAATTATTAAGCTAATGTCTCATTGATTGATAACATCAGTAGGGTACTTAATGGTTGATCATTAAACTTCTAATTGATACATAGCCTGACCTAAGGGGGTGACCATATCTTGTCACTATCATCTGACACCTTTGATCTCAACCATCAATTTTCATGAAGACAACACCATAGGGTTGTTTCAATGGTACCATGATCGGGTCATGGGTTTATAGAAGAAATCAGCTTAAAACCCTAAAATTGACCATTGGTTGATAGGTGCTTAGAACCATAGGTTGTCAAACCAACCTGATACCAGTCTTATTATACCTTAGTAATAATGTAAACATGATCACAGGTTCATATAAAACTGAAATAAGAACAAGGAATATTATAAAAATCAAAATCCAAGTCAAGCATAGCTTCTTAGTGCATGTATCATCGTTTAAAAGCAAGAACATGAACTATCAAGCTTATGGTAAGAAATAAACATGGAGAAAGTTATAAAACTTGCCTATAATTAGAAGATAAACTCCCAAAAAGAAGAAAACACAAGAATGTAGGTTAGGAAATCCAACCATAAGTTGTGAACTCGTCCATCTAGCACCTGTTTTCATCAAATGAGCAAACTCTAAGCTTAAGGAACAAGAAAGGTAGGGTTTTAGAGATTTAGAGCAATTTCTACCATGGAACAGCGAGGTTTCGACCTGGAGAAAGGTAGGAGGAAGGATAAAAAAGAAATAAATGGAGGAAAGAAGGGGATTCTTACTCTTTTAGGTCAAGATCACTAGAACGAAGCTTTTTTAACCCAAAAATGAAGTCAATTGCAACCCCTCTTTCTTCTTCCTTGGACAAGAAATTCACAGAATCCCATAGGGAGAATGAGGTTTGTATAAGGAGAGAATTTTTGGAGAGCAAATGCCTCGTTTGGGTGCTTAGGGATAAGTATATGAAACTTTAAGATAAAGAAAAAGAAAAAGTTGAAGTTCTAGTATCTTTCCAAGAGTCCATGGCCTTAAACTATTAAGAATATACAAGCATACACACAAGCAGCTCACCCACCATCCATATAGACTTGATTAGTTTTCCTTTGTCTAATTTCCAAGCCATTCAAATAATTCATTAGTTGATAGCTACTAAAGGTAGCTCATCCATGAACGGGCAAACCCTAAAATACCCTTGAGGGAAACACCTTCAAAATAAGGTTTAAATAGGCTCCCCATGGCTCAAAAAGATCAATAATGATGAGAGAATATCCAAGGAACATAATTCAAGTGATAAATTGCAAATTAAACCTCTCAATTGGGTAAATTGCAGAAAATTCCAAAATGTGCATAAAATTGCATAACTTGCTCAAACAGTGTCCAAATTAGACCAAATTTAAAACTTAAGCTAGTTTTATGATTTAAAATCATGTCACATGGTTATATTAGTATTATAATAATTCAATTATGATAATTAATATTATTCAACTCATTAAGCAAGTTTAGGGGCCTTACAACTATAAACCCCTAACAGGAATTTCATCCCCAAAATCCATGGTAAACAAAGATGGGTACTTCATTTGCACCTCATCCTATTACCTTAACATTGTTACTTTCATATCATGGTGATGTCACATCATTCATACATATCTCATCTTGGGTCAGCACAAAAAACCCTCCTAAGAAGGCATTCTCAATATGGAATGTAGAAACTTGTTGTATCATTTGTACAACTCTAGTAGTAATGTTCAACTTTAAATTCTAGATATCATCCTAAAATTATTTCTATTGTATCAACACATTACTCAAAATTCATACTTTCTAGCTTTTTACCAATCATGGCATGTGTCTCATACCATTCCTTGAAGCATAAAAAAGGTTATGTATCCATCCTTTTTTCTTCTAGATACACTGACACTGGAACACTTGTCAGTTCTTTTTCAGCATCAAAAGAAATGTTGATGCTGGCACCTGTCATTCCAAATAAGGAAACAACATTCCTATTCAACCTTGTTAGGGGTGAAACAACAAAACTATCTTCACCTTACTAGTACTTACACAACCTACTTAGAAGACATATCATGATCCCATAAAGACATTTACTCAACCCCATCTCACTCTTGTCAACTTGTCTCATAGCTATTGCTGTTTCGGCAACCCTAAGGTTTTTGAAGAAATATTGATCATATTTGAAATACTGTGACATGTCATCATTCAAAGCTTGATATAACTTGTATGACATGACTGGCACACTTGGTTCCTCCTATTCATAAATACTATTTGTACATTGGTTAGTCTAAAGGACATAACTCTAAACTCACCATGGTCATGTGAATTATGTCATCCAATCTAACTCTTATGCAATGATATATGATCATAGGTTTATCTTAAAGGAACATGGTATCACATATCTATTGACCAACAAACCATCTATCCTTGATAGTGGTCTTGCCCAGCTATCACTGAACCATACACAACATTATAGAATCACTTCTTTTTCTTCCAAACAACATTTAGAGGGTCATCATCAACTCTCTCTCTATCTCTACAAGGGAGAAGAACACTTGGAATGTTCATTTAATAAACATGTCCAACCTTCACATACTACCCATATTGTTGATACATCTTGGATACTAGGATTCATTACCTTGGTATCCACCTCATGTGCTATAAGGAACTCACGTCCTTATCTCATCTACTTTTACCAACATAATAAATTTCAAAACATATAAGAGGAGTCTCCCAAATTATTGGAAGGCTAAAAAGAAAACTCATCACAAACTTTATGATCTTGGAACCATAGTCCAAGCAACCTTATGCTATAATAAGATATCCACCCTCATGTTTGCAGTGAATCCACACATACCAAGTGGCAACGATCCACGAGAAATTTGTGTCCTGGAAAGGAAAGACACAAAGGGAAACACACTTCCCATACCATAGTAGTATTTTTCAAGGGTCACTAGCAGAAAGGTAACCAATTCTATTTTTCATTATGCAGGTTACAGCTTCTTATGTATCATTTTACCTTTTTCATTTTGGGTTCCTTGCCATTAAAATAGAAATCATCATGATTAACATATCTCATTACTCCTTCCTTGATAACTATTTATCACACTCGGGTATGTTCTCTTATTTTATTATGTTTTTCAGCCACTTATCAATAGGTAAATCATCATATTTCACATTTTCTCATTAAACATGGATCATCTACCTTAATTTATTTCAAACAACATGTTTATTTTACATTAACACTTTCTTACACACATAGGTTGGTCTGAGATTAACTCAGGTTCCACCTTATTCCTTTGTCATTGTTCTCATTTGTTTGACAATAGCTTGCATATATTTCATTAGTCACAAGCCCAGTCACAATTTTGTATAGGACACTACAAATAACGAATTATACTTAATGGTAGTAAACTACTATAAATAGGAGTTGAGATAAAAGTATAACAGTTGACATATAAGAGTTGAAAATTAATACATATAAGGCTAAGCAGTTGTCAAAGTAGTTACCTTGACATTTGTCACTTTCCATTTTAGAACCTACATGTATACATATATTAAGTTAAACATCATGCATCGATGATCTCATATATAAACCCTAAAGTGTCAATTTGAGACTACACAATGTCTACCCTCATATTTCTGGAATGTATATAATGATTACATATGTGATTGATAAAAAAATATAGATATGAAAGAATACATATTTTTATTATTGGTTCATTTACTAGTAAAAAAATGGCACATTGGGAGAGTGAGAATATTATACCTCACTTGTAGTCTGAAGAAGAAATATATGCAAGTCAACAACAAGTCAATAGCACCTACAACAACACAAATGCAAAATTTACAAATTTTGAAGTTTCTACAACTCAACCAGCACGGCCGTGCTACCTAGTCAGTTGCATGACAGTAAAAAGAAAATGGAGTGAGGTGGAAGATACAACCGTGCTACCTTGAGAAGAACCGGACGGTGGGGGAGCTAGTGTGGGAGAAGAACTGGAGAAAGAAGGTGTGCGACCCTTGCAATGCCATAGGCGTCGTCTGTGCTACCTGGTCAATTGCATGATAGTAAAAAGAAAATGGAGGAGTGAGGCGGAAGAGACAACCGTGCTACCTTGAGAAGAACTGGACAGTGGGGGAGCTTGTGTGGGAGAAGAACTAAAAAAAGAAGGTGTGTGACCCTTGCAACGCCATAGACGTCGTCACCATTCAAGGAAGAAAGCATATGGGTGTTGTCTCCAAAGTGCATGGCATCGGAGATAGTGGTCGATCTGGAGGCATCGGCATCGTCCAAAGAAGAAAACGGCGGCTGGGCATCGTCGTCCAAGAAGGGGTTTCGATTTGCCTCTCTTCAGGTGTGGAGATGGTTGGGAAGGTGACCTTGGAAGCGGCGGCGATTTGCTTCTCTTCGGGAGTGGGAGCAGGAATGGGGAGACGAACAAAATGAAATGAAACACAATGAAACACGGCTCGGCTTTGGTCTAATATCAGTCCGACCTCTAGGGTCAGTTATCTCAAAAAACTGATGCTACAGAGACTAAGTGGTGCCCGAATTTTTTGAGACCAACTCTAAGGTCGGTTATTTGAAAAAACCGACCCTAGAGGTCAGGGTCTATAGAGTCGGTTATTTGAAAAAACCGACCCTACAGACTAAGTGGTGTCCAAAATTTTTGAGACCATCTCTAAGGTCGGTTATTTGAAAAAACCGACCCTAGAGGTCAGGGTCTATAGGGTCGGTTATTTGAAAAAACCGACGCTAGAGTTCCAAAGCGGTGCCCACATTTTTTTGTTGACCCTATAGCATCGGTTATTTGGAAAAACCGTCACTATAGATCGAGGCGTGAAGCCAAATTCACACGAATTTTTGCCGTGAGAAACCTGTAAGGTCAGTTTTTTTGATAAATCCGATGCAATAGTCTATTAGGTCAGTTATTTTTGTAAAAATGACGCTATGGGTAGCGACGTTACATGCCAAAAATGTAGTAGTGATGGAGACCTACCCATCTGGGCATGGTCCCATTCTATCGGCCACTTTCATAGTGACTTTTCTTCATGTCCCTTAGAGATGGTCATACATTAGTTCCAAAAATCGTACTCAATATATGTACTATTGTGCTATATGCACTTAATCCCTCAAGTTTTAAATAGCATTTAATTTTACTTCAATTCTTAAACTGAGTTGTGGATTTTCCCTTTCTAGGGAAGGCCCTGTCCTAGGAGAAGATGAAACTAGCATTTGTTAGAAACTAATAAAAATGATCTTGTACTAAGATTTACATTTTCATAAAGGAACGTGTCTTTTAGGAATATTTTCCATTCTATCATCCATGCATTTTCTACTTGAGATCTATATCAGTTTATCCCGATATCCACCACTCAAGAGCTAGATCACTACTGGTACCTTACTACCACAAATTGAATTGTTTGGATATAATGAGGTTGATGTATTATGTCTCTTGTGTTCAAGTCTTTAGGAACACTATCTAATGTCATATGCCAAGTACATTATTCAATCCATACCATATAGTAAGCTCAAATAGATAAAGTGTACTATGAAGAAGGTAAATTTATTCTCCACATATCCCTCACTTCAACTGCAACCATGTTCAATATTTTCATGGTCATTATCCCCTATTCACTTTCTCATATTTGGTTGTGTTCTTATTAAATGTTCATCCTAAGGTTAGCTAGTCACTTTCCTTTATCATATTTCATGCATATGGCTAACCAATTGTAGATAGTGAACTTATTAAACCATGTCTAAGTCTTCCATTGTATCATACTTATTCATTACCTCTCAAGGTTGCACCAGTGTCATACACATATATGGTGGTGCCAAATTAACTTGTATGAGTGGCTCATCAAACATATATTCAAATCCAAGTTAGGTTTTCCTTTAACCCAATACTCAAAGTGTACTATGGTCAATCTCTATGAGCCCACTCAACTTTGTGAACATTATATGCACTAGATATCATCACTTTCCCTCTTTGGTCTAGGGACCTCAGTTTTACCTCCTTAGCATTGGTAATCCAAACCGCATGACTTAGTCAAGAACGTAGGGATCCAAAAAATGATATAGAATTTTCTTCTTAAATTCCTAGTCATGAAATATTCTTATACAACTTTCTCTTTCACATAATAAACCCTTATAATCCTACACAAGGGACTACAAACTTGAGTACGAGGCTTCACAAATATTACATGTGGGGACACTCTCTTTTAGTCAGCATATATGCCAACCATTAGAGAGAATCCCTTAAATCTAAACCTCGATTAAGAAACAAAACACTTTATTGTCGACAAAGACAATAAACACAATAAATAAAAAACACAAATTTTGCCATTTTCTTTCTTAACAATTTTGACAAACCAATGTCACATCAAGGACCTCACAATAAGATAAAACAAATCTTATTCGACTCCATCAAATCTGAAATCAAATCTTACTACTCACATACATTTCAATTTACATTAGTTACATGTACATGAAACAACAAACTTAATATACTACCCATACCTGGAAAGAGAGTGTATAGGGACATTTTATTCTATCTAGATAATTCTTCTATTTACATATTATTTGTCATGACTTCTCTGTTGAATAGTATTATACCTAAAAACATTGGAAACAACCTCATGAGACTCATATAGAGCCCCAATGAGTGGATACCTCCCACTCAAGCTGAGTGCATGCATCAGCATCACATTAAGTATAATGAACTTAAAAGAAACATGTGGATATTGAAAATACTAGTAGATAGTTCTATCATAAGTCAAATATAGTTTACAATGATAATCTAATCAATTAGATAAGGTAATCACTTAAACCAATTATAAATTTAAAACATCTTTTAGAGCATGTCTATGAACAAATTAGCAGATACTTCTTAGTTTAGATTAACAATCTTTCTGTGAGTAATAAGTTAAGTTCTAAGCATTTGAATCAATACATAACAATAACATTATCTTTGTGACACTCCACCAGCCGGACGAGGAACACATCCTACAGTCCTAGAGTTGAAGTACATATAAGACATGTCTACCAAATAGTACATATCAAATAGAAAGAAATCCAAATCATATTCGGAGTGGATTTTTGAATCCCAACATTTACTACATGTCAACAAGACAGATCAGAATATGTTACAGATAATCTCTATAACAACATGATTATTTTCCACAAAAATAAACATAATCAACAATGGTAAATCCTCAACTAGCAGTAAAAAGAATGTAACAAGCATTCAAATCATGTTCTACACAGCTTGTCATCGTTTATTCATTTGTATTGAAACTATTTGGCTTGTAGCTTACCAAGTAGAAGTCGCCATGCCTAATTTTCATGTCAACAATCACCGTCACTATATTAGGGTTTAGCAGGTCACCCTAAGATATCAACAATAGACCCTGGCTACCTCAGGGTTGCCTAAAGAGGCTCAAGTCCTCATGTCAGGTACACGAGATAGGAACCAGAAAAACATTATATCACATATCACAACATTTCACATATTTTCACATTTCACATATTTCATTTCATCAGAGTCTAGTCCTCATGGACATAGACTTTCACAATAATTATTAGGTCTAAAGCCACTCCAGATGACTCAGTCCTAAACCTTGGTGGTCTAACCTGTAAGGTATCAGTCCACACTCCAGAAATCCTTCTCATAATTCATCATTACTACAAGGAGATCTATTTTTTTCCCTAGTGTGGTCCTTGGGGGAACTCACAATGTTTAAGGAACCTAACTAGATGATTCATCATTCCACTTGTTATTGATCTCTTTTACTCAGCGTAAAAGAATTCAAAATATCATATGTAATATGTGTGCATTTCCGCATGACTAGAATAAAATGAATTAGATTAGGTTTAACAAAAATACAATGATTAAAGCAAGAAGCAGAAGAATTTGTAGTTTGCAACACATGATTATTTCATTTTCCACATCATCTCACAGTAGATGTCATTAGTGGTCTTTCTACCAAAGACATAATCTCATTGTCTAGTATTTACCCCTTCAGGGTTCTATCGTCATTAGTGGGCTTTTAGCCCGAGACATAATCTCATTGTGCAACATTTACCCTCATCGGGGTTTCTCAAATGTAATCGGTGAATGTTAAATTCAATCTCAACATATTTATAATCAGCTCATTCTATATGATAGTTCTTAACAATTACTCACAGAGACATAAGATCTAGAAATAGTAGAAGTATATGGATATCTTGTGTCATGCATCATACTCAGAATATATGTGTCGTACAACATAATATTACATCTAGTTTCAATAGATGCAAATAAACTTCATGCATAAACATGCATAACACACTTAGTTCTCTTCTTCTTTTATTTCACATTCTTCAGTTAGGGTTACTAATAAACACATGTTGAATATCATTTTAAGTCCATCAAAATAGTCCATTCTCATAATATAAGTATTTTGTCATACAATCACAATCCAAGAATACATTCTTGTTAATCAATTCAAATACTTGAACCACATCTTTTAATTGAGTTCAACTACAGATATGTGCATTCCTAAATCCCTCATTTGTGATCATGATTCATTAGCATCATCTGGCTCATCATATTAGGGTTTGAGTTGGGTTCTTAGAATCTTCTACTAATTATCATCTTTTCCTTCATTTCATATTCATTTGTCACAACTTCTTTCATGTCATGTTCATTGCATATTGGAACCAGAAATTATTAATTCAATTCAATACAATGCTTCTCTTCACTTCTCATTGACATCCATTAAAGTCAAGTTTTAGTATATTTCATTCAATTTGGGTTAAGCCGCGTGTAATTAAAATACAAGATTAAAGACTTCATCATAATAGATTTATTAGTTTCATCTTTAACATGCCATCACCATTCAGTACATTTTTTGATATCATTTCCTATATTTAGATAAGTGTACCATGTCATTGACTTCTAATGTCATTTCCATAATCAACAACGATCGTCCTTTATTATACTACTCACTTAGGTAAAAAGAATGGGTTAGGTTATATCTTCTTATATCATAACCTCTAATCATTCTTCCCAATTCCTTGTAATGTAGATTGTATAGAATAAGGACCCACACTCATGTGAGGGCTACTCATTATTCCATAAATTATACTAAAATAGATTGTTTAGGATTAGATCATATTATAAACTCTCAACATATTAAACTGAAGTATTTGAGCTTACACTTCAATATTTCATCACATTTTTAACATTATATACAAGTTTGAGATTTATCACTCATACTCATCTTAATAATAAACTTCTAGGGTTCTTAATAAGTCATCCTTATTTCAAAATATCATAAGAATCATATCATTTAGTAGTTCCATCATGATGCACAGGGGTATTCATTATAGCTATTCACACACATGGAAACCCTAGTTTCCATTTTCATATATTTCATTCATCAATGATAAGTATACATTGATTAATTGACTCATTTGATTCAATCTCTCAACACAAACCCTAAATAGGGAATATCACCACCTCATATTGATCCATATGTATATATCATATCAATTTTAGTAAGCTTCAACAATACACTTATATCATTCATTCTAAAGCAATTCAAATAAGATTCTAGACATGTCAATTCAATTCCCAAGCTTATCACACATTGGGCTAATTTTTAGGCAACATTCACATGAAATAGCATAGTCATGTATCCATATAATTTGATATAAGAAACTAAGCAAGTTCAAATCAATGAGAAATAATCAAAATCAATAGAATTTGATTCCCGAATATCTTTCCAAATCGATACTCAATCACATATAGATACAAGCAAGGTTTCTGATTATTTCAGCCGGATAGAATTAAACTTTCAATATGAATATAGAGCTTAGGAGGGAGAAAAACAGTCACATAAGGTGATAAGCACCTTAAAAACGTAGGTCAAACTCTAAATTCCTAGAAATCCAATCAAACTCTAGCAATTGAATCCATTTCTTCCTCCTCTAAACTCAAAAAAACCTAGAAATGGATATTAGAATAGAAAGAGTGAGAAAAGGGGATGATTTCATGTGATTTCTAATCAAACAAAGTGTAGGGACGAAATCTTGACATGTGAGAGAATAATCACCATGAAAGCCTGACGTGGTATTTTATCACACTAACAAACTCACTCGGGGTTGAAATTCCCGAGCTTTTACCAAAACCAATATGCAATAATACCACTCGTAAGCGGATGAGTCTTATCACAGAATAGTTAAGGATTGAACCCAAAGGACAACGTATTTAAGAATCCTTGTCAGTCTAGTCTAGTTCAAGTTAATACTAATATTTAAAATGATTAGTTGATTTGAGTTTGATTAAACTAATTGCAAGAAAGTAAAAGTTGAATTAAAGTTGGATTTAGATCAATGATATGGAATCGTTGGGATGGTACCGGGTTTCACCACCACTACACATGCAAACACATTCAAATGCAAACAATCTAGGCAAGATATAATGATCCAAATAGAGCTACTGCAAAACCCCCCATACGGGCGTTAGGTTCGCATAAGCATCACCGACCGGATCACTTACTTACGGCTCTGAAGATACAGAAATCCAACAAAGGTTGTGGGCCCCCTAAACAGGTGTTAAGCACACAGAAGCATCACTGAAGCTAGATGGCTCGTCCCCTCATGGATCATACACTTACGACCTCAAAGAAATCCCATTCTATTTCTAGTTTGGGAGTCAACCACATTAATCTATAAGCAAGCAGGCGATTAATATACGAGCAAACATCGTCGATTAACAAGAAGATACAAAATCCAACTAAGGTTGTGAACCTCCTATACAGGCATTAGGTACACAATAGCATCACCGAAGGCTATATGGCTCGTCCCCTTTGCAGATCATACACTTACGACCTCAAGGAATCCCATTCTATTTTTAGTTTGGAAGTCAACATGTTAAACGACATTCAATCCTACATACAGAAGTTCTCACAACATAGGAAGAACAAAGATGAAAGCATGCGATTAATCAAACTACGAACATAGCGATTAACAACGAAATGAAAAAATTATATACATTGCCATGGAATGCTTAAAAAAAGAACATGCTTGCATGGGCAGCGGGGCTAGTCCCCACACCCCAGTGAAAAGGTACTACTCGCTCATGATGCGAGAGACAAAAGAATAAGAAAGAGAGAGAAATCTGCCATGAACTCGGTGCAGAAGGTAGTCGCAGCTCGGTGAAGATGATGCGGTCTTCTATGTCATGTTAGAGCAGATCTGGATGCGGAACGGGAGATGCCAAGACAGACCAGACAGTCTCTCTCACTCCGTCTTCCTTCTCTTCTCGGTCTCCTTGCTTGCAACACGGGCAGTAGGGGGAATGAAACTAGCGTGGACGGTACTGGAGTTGGATCGGACCTGAGTGCAGGCAGCCTGTCGGCATCCCGGAACCGATACCAAATGAGGACCCTTGCGGTCCTATTTATAGGAGTGGATGGGGTCTTCACGTTTTCTGCATGAGCCTGCTCCAAACAGTTTGGAGCAAACAGTCTTAAGATCGAACGGTTCCAAACGGTCTTGGGACCGAACGGTTCCAAACGGTCTTGGGACCGAATGGTTCCAAACGGTCTTGGGACTAAACGGTTCCAAACGGTCTTGGGACCGAACGGTTTCAAATGGTCTTGGGATCGAACGTTTCCAAACGGTCTTGAGGACCGATGGACATCAAATGGTTTTTGTTGTTCAAATGGTTTTGTTGTCCAAACGGTTTGGCTATGCAAACGGTCATGGGATCGATACCAAACCGAATGATCTTAGAGATCTTGCTCTATAGGTCTCTAATGGATGAGTCCAAATGGTTTCTGCGATCTCTGGTCATCGAGCGGTCGTCACTTCTCGTTCGGTCTTGAGTCCGATTGCTGGGCAACGACGGTGACAAGGTTGCTGGTATGAGGATAGCAACACCCTCAGAGCTGCTGCAGGTCGAGTTAGGACACAACTAACGATGGTGGTGGAAGGTGATGTTGCTGCAGCGAGCTAGGGTTTGTAGGTGCGAACCAAGGATGAAGAAGAGGGGAAGCATGTGCCATTTTTGTCGAACTGCCTGAACGGTTTCGACTTCCCGACGTTAAATGGTCTTGGACGTCAGTATCACCAAATGGTTTTGGAGTAGAGGTCACCCATACAGTCTTGAGACCGAATGGATGAAACCGAATAGTGAGACCGAATCTTGAGACCATTTGGTGAGACTATTTGGTCAAACTGATTGGTCAGAACCAAGGTTGAGTGGAAGGTGGGTCCCAGCTGCTTGTTCAACCTCACCTAGACCTTCATCAAATCAACATAAATTCAGTTAAAATCATGATAAATTGGACCAATTAAGAAATTTTGCACATTTTGATATTTAGTAATTGAAATTGGATGTATTGAGTTGACTTTGGCCCAAGATGGTAATTGAAATTCCTGATGAATATGCATTCATCAAAATACCCCGATCTTAAACGTTGCTCGTCCTCGAGTAACACAAAATCTGAAACAGTCGCCAAATGGATACTTTCAATTCGTGTGATTGCTTCATCTTCACATCACAATTGTTTTTCTTCTGCTTAGTATGACTCAGTATCTCAACCTCCTGAGACCACTGAACACATCTTACCATATCTTCGTTCCTGAGTTCACTTTCCAATATCACTTCCTATTCACTTTTTCCAACAACAAGTATGTCAAAGAGTTTTGTAAGAGTCCAGAGATACCCACAGAACAAAAAGTGTGCACCTGATCTGGCACTAGTGTTTGTAGGGTAGTGGAGGCAATAATTGTTCCATTAGGAGGAAAAGGGAGTGAAGGGTGGTATGGAAGGAAGAAGTAAATCTCTCCTCTATTTGACTTGAGATTTTTATTATTTTTGCAATTCCATTTATTGTATTTTTTTGTGTGAATCTCTCCTCTATTCGACTCGAGATTGCATTTCTTGTTGTATGTGCTTTGGCATCTTTTGTTCGCAAATCTCTCCTCTATTCGACTCGAGATTGCATATTTGGTGGTACGCCCCTATTAATTTGTGAGGGGTATGGAAGAAGCGGATATAGAGGGAAGTGGTGTGCCACCCCGAACTTAGGGTTTGGCACTGTATTGGCTATATTTGTTTCTTTTTTATGGATGGAGGGGTACGAAGATGATAGAAGAAGTGTAGAAGAGAGTTCATATCAGAATGCAACTTGATTTACAATTCTATGCATCGGGTCGTTCTCTTTATCGTACTCTGCTCAAATAATGACTTGATGAGGATCTGGTGGGGATTCCATGTTATTATTCCACTAGTCAGTTAGGAAGCACGACGTGTCTGATCCCTATCAGTTTGACAGATACTTGTCATTTTTGCATAAGTATCATGATGTTAGGATTCATAAGCTTCACAAGATGATTTCAATCAAAAAGGCTAATTTTCAGAATAAGGTCCTTTTGAGGATCTCCTTCGAATAAGGAGGGTATAATGATAAAGGCATAGAAATTGAAAACATGTCAAAATTTCATCAAATATCTGTTCAAATTTCTTATGAAAACTTTAAAATTTTGAAAATTTTATTTGAAAAAATTTGAAAATTTAGGTCAAAAATGTGACGATGAAATCTTTAGATGGATGAAGGTGGAAAGTAAGGTACGTACCACCCACCCTCCACCCCGAACTTAGGACTTTGCTCGTCCTGAGCAAACTCTAAATCTGAGATGGAGGGGAAAGTTCATGCCATTTGGACCACTGGATGTGGTTGCGTTCCAATCAGTGTGTTTCCCCCATCTACAAATCTCAAACACAAAAATCATTCAGAACTCAAAGTAGCATCTTGCGATGCAATTTTTTTATTTAGTGCAAAATTCTAAATTTTAAAAATAGAATTGAGTAAAATTTCTAATTCAAAGTTAAAACGAATTTTATTTATCAGGTTGCCTCCCGACAAGCGCCTTTGTTTTACGTCGATGGCTCAAAGTGATATCTTCAATTTCACGGTGGTTCCTTTGGATTGGAGAGATCTATTGTTGCTTTGGTGCTTATGTCGGTTGTGGTGAAATATCTTTTCAAACGTTGACCATTTGCCACGAATTCACCTGACTTTTCGCTCCATAAAGAGAAAGCACCATGTGGGGAGATGCTTTTGACAATGTACGGTCCAGACCAGTGAGAGCAGAGTTTCCCTGGGAATAACTTCAACCTTGAGTTGAATAGCAGAACTTGGTCTCCTGCTTGTATGTCTTTTCTTTTCAAATGACCATCATGCCAAAGTTTGGTGTGTTCTTTGTAGATTCGTGCATTCTCATAAGCTGTCATCCTGAGTTCGTCCAGCTCTTGGAGTTTTAGAATCTTGGCTTGGCCTGCTTCGTTTATATCAAAATTCAGTTGTTTTATTGCCCAGCATGCCTTGTGTTCCAGTTCGACTGGTAGGTGGCAAGCCTTTCCATATATTAATTGAAAAGGTGTAGTTTCGAGGGGAGTTTTATAAGCAGCTCGATAGGCCCATAATGCGCCGTTAATTTTCACCGACCAATCTTTCTGATTGCGCCCTACTGTCTTTTCCAAGATACTCGAGTTGACGATTACAAACCTCCACATGTCCACTTGTCTGTGGATGGTAAGGTGAGGCTACCTTGTGAGTAACACCATACTTTCTTAGCAATGCTTCAAAGCTTCTTTCAAGAAAATGGGAACCTCTGTCGGATATCACCGTGTGTGGGACACCAAAATGGGGAAAAGTAATATCCTTGAATAATTTGATGACTGGTTTGGAATCACTAGTGATTGTAGGAATGGCTTCAACCCATTTCGAGACATAATCAAAAACAACTAGGATGTATGAAAATCCATTAGAAGATGGGAATGGACCCATGTAGTCCACCCCCAAACATCAAATATCTCTACTTCCTACCACATATTTAGTGGCATCTCATCTCTCTTTGTTATATTTCCAGATCTTTGCCATTTGTCACATGATAGGACAAAGTCGTAGGAATCTTTGGATATGGTTGACCAGAAGAATCCACATTTCTTTTCAAGGCAGTGTTTTTAGAGCTCATATGTCCTCCCACTGGTCCTAAGTGCATTATTCCAAAATAAGTTGAGCTTCTTCTTCGGCGATACATCTTCTATATAGACCATCAGCACATAGTTTGAAAAGGTACGGCTCATCCCAGTAGTACCATTTTACATCATGCATAAATTTCTTCAGTGCATTTCTGGTGCATTGAGGATGGATAACCCCAGCAGCAAGGTAGTTCACAAAATCCGAGTACCAAAGTATAGCTTCTGAAACCTTCATTAGTTGATCATCCGGAAGGGAATCATTAATTGGAATCTTCTCAGTATCCAGTGTGTGGATGCGACTGAGATGGTCTTCTACAACATTCTCTGTACCCTTTTTATCTCTGATCTCTAAATCAAATTCTTGCAGGAGGAGAATCCATCTTATTAACCTAGGTTTTGCATCTTTCTTTGCTAGAAGGTAACGAATGGCAGCGTGATCTGTGTAGACAATGACCTTTAAACCAATTATGTAGGATCTGAACTTGTCAAAAGCAGACACGAATGCCATAAGTTCTTTCTCAGTAGTAGCATAATTCCTCTGAGCTTCATCGGGGGTCTTTGATGCATAATAGATCACATAATGTTTCTTTTCTATACATTGGCCCAAGACACCATCTACAGCATAATTGATTGCATCACACATGATTTCAAAAGGGTGGTCCCAATCAGGAGCTCTAATGATGGGTGTAGTTGTAAGGGCATGCTTCAGTGTGTTGAAATTTTTAATGCATTCTTTGTCAAAATTGAATTCAACATCCTTTAGTAACAAATTTGGCATTGGCTTGGTTATCTTTGAGAAGTCCTTTATAAACCATCTATAGAAACCTGCATGACCTAGGAATGCTCAAACTTCCTTTACATTGATATGGATTGAGATTTTGGAAATCACTTCGATCTTGGCCTTTTCTACTTCAATTCCTCGATTACTGACCCTATGGCCGAGGACAATGCCTTCCTTTACCATAAAATGACACTTCTCCCAATTGAGCACAAGATGTGATTCTTCACATCGTTTGAGGACCAGGAGAGGGGTTCCAGGCATGAGTCAAATGATTCTCCGTATACAAAAAAATCATCCATGAAAACTTCCATAAATTGTTTTAGTAAGACCAGCAAATATAGCAGCCATGCAACGCTGGAAAGTTGCAGGTGCATTGCAGTCCGAATGGCATTCTTCTAAAAGTGTATGTTCAGAATGGGCAGGTGAAGGTGGTTTTCTCCTGGTCATCTGGATGTATAGGTATTTGGTAGAATCCATAGTAACCATCAAGATAACAGAAGTATTCTTGATGAGTCGGTCGCTCTAATATTTGATCAAGAAAAGGCATTGGAAAGTGATCCTTTCGAGTTGCCTTGTTTAACTTCCTATAATCTATGCACATCCTCCACCCTGTGAGTGTTCGAGTGGGGATGATTTCATTGTTTCCATTTCGTATTATAGTTCTTCCACCTTTCTTCGGGACTACATGCACTGGGCTCACCCATGGTGAGTCTGATATTGGATAGATAATTCCAGCGGTGAGTAGTTGAATGACCTCTTTATGGACTATCTCCTTCATATTTGGATTCAGTTTTCATTGATGTTCAATGGTTGTCTTGTGATCTTCCATCATAGGGATCTTGTGCATACACAATGCTTGACTAACCCCAATGAGGTCATTCATTTTGTAGCCAATCGCTTTCTTCCTCTCCTTCAATTCTTTCATGAGTTTATCTTCTTGTTCGCTCGTAAGATCAGAATTTATTATTACTGGACAAACCTTGAGGTCATCCAAAAACACAAACTTTAGTCCCTCAGACAGGGGCTTCATCTCTGGAGTTTCTAGTTTTTTGCATGTTTCTCCAGTAGCTTCCACAGCTTTGAGTTCTTCACACGTGGCTTCAACATCTTCTTCTACAGAGTCGAGGGATACGATGCAATCCTTTACTTGTTCGTCAATAGGTTCATCAACTGACGGATCCATTAGAGAGACTTCTAATGGATCGTCTGATTCATGATTCTCTTGAGTCAAAAGTGACATATGCTCTATGCAATCTATCAGATAGACTTTTTCTTGCATACTTGGTCTTCTCATGCTTTCAAAAACTTTAAATTCAAGTGTTTCCTTCCCTAATCTAAGCAGCAAGGTTCCTGCTTCAACGTCAATTAGAACTCTTGCAGTGGTGAGGAATAGACATCCAAAGATGAGAGGATATTGGGCATCCTCTTTTATGTCCATGATGACAAAGTCACACGTAACATAGGAGTCTTTTCCTACCTTGACAGGTTTATCCTCAATAATCCCTAACGGGCATTTTATCGAATTGTCTGTGAGTTGTATGGTCATGCTAGTTGGAAGAAGTTTAGCAAACCCAAGCCTTTTGCAAAGGCTGAGTGGCATGATGGAGATGCTAGCACCAAGATCCGCCAGTCCTTTCTTGCATGAAGAATTGCCAATATGGCAGGAAATCCCAAAAGATCATGGATCTTTCTGCTTCTTTGGCATCTTATTCTGAATGATATCCGAAGTGGTTTTAGCTAACTTGACTGTCTCATATTCTTCAGTTATATATTTCCTGGTGAGGAGTGACTTTAAGTATTTTGTCCAAGCTGGTATCTCATCCAACGCATCCAAAAAGGGTATATCAACATGAAGTTTCTTCATAGCTTCCTTAAACTTATTGAACTGAGTATCAAGCTTGGTTTGCCTTAAACGAGCAGGGAAAGGAATACGAGGCTTGTATACAGGGATATCAGGTTCTGGTATTTTAGTTTCTCCATCAATAGGTTTCTCAGGACTTTCCTTGTCTGTCTTATCAACAGTTACTGGTTCTTTCAGTTGGGATTCTGGTGTTGTTGAGTTTTGAATGATCACAGGCTCATCCTCATTTGTAATAACCATAGGTGGCTTGACAGGAGGATTAGAATAATCCTTGCCTGACCTGGTTGTGACAGCCTTCAATTGTTCTGAGTGCTTAGGATTATTCTCAGGCTGGCCCGCAAATGCTCCAACAGGTGGCTTTATGCTAGCGGCAAGTTGAGCCAGTTGAGATTCAATAGCTTTCTGATGTGCTTGCTGGTTAGCTATCAAGGTTTGTTGGTTAGGTATCATATTCTGCTATGACTGTAACATCTTCTCAATGGTTTTCAATTTGTCATCATGTGATAAGGGAACAACTTGTTGTCCTTGAGGCTGATTAAGATTCTGGTACTGAGAACCATTTTGATAGTTATTGAAGTTCCTATTCTGAAAGTTTCCCTTGAAATTTGCTTGATTTCAAAAATTCTGTTGTTGATTGTGCTGGAATCCTGGTGGGCCTCGTGGCTGGTTGTTCGAACCAAATTGATGTGAGTTTACTACTCCAGAGGGGTTTCCATATTGAAATCATGGATGATTCCTATTCTGATTCAGATTGTAGTAACTTTGACCAGGGATGGTATTAATAGCATTACGATTTTCCATTTGACCATTATCTCCTTTTCCACACACGTTGCTTAGAACAACATCATAAAGAACATTACATGCTAATGTGGAATGATCAGTACTTTTACATGCTTCACAGAATAATGAAGCTGACTTGATCTATTCTTGTTGTCGAGTGGGAGAATGTCCACTTCCAATAGCAGTAAGAGATGATTCAATGTGGTCTTTCTTGGCAACTAAGAGTTTTAAGGTTTCAGTGATAGACTTGAACTCAGGAGTAGCTTCAGCCATAGCTACTTTCAAAACTCCTTTACCTACAGATCTACCCCAATTAGCTTGATTTTCAGCTCCAAGGGTGACGACCCTCCATGCGTTGTCATAACTTTGATGCATGAAGTTTCCTCCAAATGAGGAGTCTAAGAATCTATTGATATCGTCGTCCACACCCCTATAGAAAATTTTGATGAGTTGATTCTTAAGAATTCCATGGTGTGGACATTTGCATAGAAGCTCTTTGTATCTATCCCATGCTTCAGCAAGAGTTTCTCCAGGGACTTGAGTGAAATTTTTTATTTGCCCTCTAATTTCATAGGTGAGATATGGAGGATAAAACTTTTCCAGAAACACATTTTGGAGTTGTTCCCAAGTGGTGATGGGTATTTCACTTTGCAATGAATTGTACCAACTTATAGCTCTATCAGAAAGGGAATACTTGAAGAGACAGAGTCGAATGGCATCATCGGACACTCCATTTTGCTTTGTCATGGCACATAGATCAATAAACCTTAAAAGATGTTCCTGACTATCCTCTCCTTGTTTGCCATAGAATGGGCTGTTTTAAAGCAATGTGATCCAATGTGCCCTAATCTCAAAATTGGCAGCATTGATGGGAGGATGTTGTACTGGATGATGAACATTTGCAGCTTTCGGGATTGAGAATTCTCTAAGATCTTTTTGTAGTTCAGCTGCTTGTGTTGTTGCCTGTGTTGCTTGAATTTCTTCTTGAACCGCATCTCTAGCTTCTTGCATGAATTTTTCTCTCTGTGCATTAAGGGCTTGAGCCACCCTTCGAGCTATCTCCTCCTCTTGAGCCATTCTTGCTTGGTTCTCTCTGTTTTGTCGATGGAAGGTTTTGTCAATCTCTGGATCAAAGTTGGTGGTGAGTCCGGGACTGTTCAAACGGTGCATACACTAATCCTTCTGAAGTGCCTAAAAATAGAAGGATTTTGAAAATGAGATCCACAAAGAAGAGTCAAAGTCAGGTAGATGATCGATTGTATCAAAAGAAAAACAAAATCCTAGATTAGCCTTAAAAGAACTGGATTTAACTAACCGATTTTGTTGTCCCCGACAACGGCGCCAGAATTTGACGTGGTATTTTATCGCACTAACAAACTCACTCGGGGTTGAAATCCCAGAGCTTTTACCAAAACCAATGTGCAATAATACGACCCGCAAGTGGATGAGTCTTATCATAGTATAGTTAAGGATCGAACCCAAAGTACAACATTTTTAAGAATCCTTGTCAGTCTAGTCTAGTTCAAGTTAAGACTAATATTTAAAATAATTGGTTGATTTGAGTTTGATTAAACTAATTGCAAGAAAGTAAAAGTTGAATTAAAGTTGGATTCAGATCAATGATATGGAATCGCTGGGATGGTACCGGGTTTCACCACCACTACACATGCAAACACATTCAAATGCAAACAATCCAGGCAAGATATAATGATCCAAATAGAGCTGCTGCAAAAACCCCCATACGACCGTTAGGTTCGCGTAAGCATCACATTAGGCATCAGATGTCTCATCACTGATCGGATCACTTACTTGCGGCTCCGAAGACATAGAAATCCAACTAAGTTTGTGGGCCCCCTAAATAGGCATTAGGCACACAGAAGCGTCACTGAAGGCTAGATGGCTCGTTCCCTCGTGGATCATACACTTACGACCTCGAAGAAATCCCATTCTATTTCTAGTTTGGGAGTCAACCGCATTAATCGATAAGCAAGAAGGCGATTAATATACGAGCAAACATCATCGATTAACAAGAAGATACAAAATCCAACTAAGGATGTGAACCTCCTATAGAGGCATTAGGTACACAGAAGCATCACTGAAGGCTAGATGGCTCGTCCCCTTTGTGGATCATACACTTACGACCTCAAGGAATCCCATTCTATTTCTAGTTTAGGAGTCAACATGTTAAACGACATTCAATCCTACATATAGAAGTTCTCACAACATAGGAAGAACAAAGATGAAAGCACGCGATTAATCAAACTACGAACATAGCGATTAACAACGAAATGAAAAGTTATATACATTGCCATGGAATTCTTAACAAAATAACATGTTTGCATGGGCAGCGGGGCTAGTCCCCGCACCCCAGCGAAAAGGTACTACTTGCTCATGATGCGAGAGACAAGAAGAATAAGAAAGAGAGAGAAATCTATCATGAACTCGGTGCAAAAGGTAGTCGCAGCTCGGTAAAGATGATGCGGTCTTCTACGTCGTGTCAGAGCAGATCTGGATGCGGAACGGGAGATGCCAAGACAGATCAGACAGTCTCTCTCGCTCCGTCTTCCTTCTCTTCTAAGTCTCCTTTCTTGCAACACAGGCAGTAGGGGGAATGAAATTGGCGTGGACGGTACTGGAGCTGGATTGGACCTGAGTGCAGGCAGCCTGTCAGCATCCCAGAACTGATACCAAATGAGGAACCTTGCGGTCCTATTTATAGGCTCATATGGGGTCTTCACATTTTCTGCATGAGCCTTCTCCAAACGGTTTGGAGCAACCGATCTTGGGACCGAACAATTCTAAATGGTCTTGGGACCGAACTGTTCCAAACGGTCTTGGGACCGAATGGTTTTAAACGGTATTGGGACCACACGGTTCCCAACGATCTTGGGACCAAACAGTTCCAAATGGTCTTGGGACCGAATGGTTCCAAACGGTCTTGGGACCAAACGGTTTCAAATGGTCTTGGGACCGAATGGTTCCAAACGGTCTTGAGGACCGATGGCCATCAAACGATTTTCGTTGTTCAAATGGTTTTGTTGTCCAAACAGTTTGGCTATGCAAACGGTCATGGGACCGATACCAAACCGAATGATCATGGAGATCTTGCTCTATCGGTCTTGCATGGATGAGTCCAAACGGTTTCTGTGATCTCTGATCATCGAGCGATCGTCACTTCTCGTTTGGTCTTGAGTCCAGTTGCTGGGCAATGGCGGTGGCAAGGCTACTGGTATGAGGACAGCAACACCGTCGGAGCTGCTGCAGGTCAAGTTAGGACACAACTTCAGGGTTCTATCGTCATTAGTGGGCTTTTAGCCCGAGACATAATCTCATTGTGCAACATTTACCCTCATCGGGGTTTCTCAAATGTAATCAGTGAATGTTAAATTCAATCTCAACATATTTATAATCAGCTCATTCTATATGATAGTTCTTAACAATTACTCACAGAGACATAAGATCTAGAAATAGTAGAAGTATATGGATATCTTGTGTCATGCATCATACTCAGAATATATGTGTCGTACAACATAATATTACATCTAGTTTCAATAGATGCAAATAAACTTCATGCATAAACATGCATAACACACTTAGTTCTCTTCTTCTTTTATTTCACATTCTTCAGTTAGGGTTACTAATAAACACATGTTGAATATCATTTTAAGTCCATCAAAATAGTCCATTCTCATAATATAAGTATTTTGTCATACAATCACAATCCAAGAATACATTCTTGTTAATCAATTCAAATACTTGAACCACATCTTTTAATTGAGTTCAACTACAGATATGTGCATTCCTAAATCCCTCATTTGTGATCATGATTCATTAGCATCATCTGGCTCATCATATTAGGGTTTGAGTTGGGTTCTTAGAATCTTCTACTAATTATCATCTTTTCCTTCATTTCATATTCATTTGTCACAACTTCTTTCATGTCATGTTCATTGCATATTGGAACCAGACATTATTAATTCAATTCAATACAATGCTTCTCTTCACTTCTCATTGACATCCATTAAAGTCAAGTTTTAGTATATTTCATTCAATTTGGGTTAAGCCGCGTGTAATTAAAATACAAGATTAAAGACTTCATCATAATAGATTTATTAGTTTCATCTTTAACATGCCATCACCATTCAGTACATTTTTTGATATCATTTCCTATATTTAGATAAGTGTACCATGTCATTGACTTCTAATGTCATTTCCATAATCAACAACGATCGTCCTTTATTATACTACTCACTTAGGTAAAAAGAATGGGTTAGGTTATATCTTCTTATATCATAACCTCTAATCATTCTTCCCAATTCCTTGTAATGTAGATTGTATAGAATAAGGACCCACACTCATGTGAGGGCTACTCATTATTCCATAAATTATACTAAAATAGATTGTTTAGGATTAGATCATATTATAAACTCTCAACATATTAAACTGAAGTATTTGAGCTTACACTTCAATATTTCATCACATTTTTAACATTATATACAAGTTTGAGATTTATCACTCATACTCATCTTAATAATAAACTTCTAGGGTTCTTAATAAGTCATCCTTATTTCAAAATATCATAAGAATCATATCATTTAGTAGTTCCATCATGATGCACAGGGGTATTCATTATAGCTATTCACACACATGGAAACCCTAGTTTCCATTTTCATATATTTCATTCATCAATGATAAGTATACATTGATTAATTGACTCATTTGATTCAATCTCTCAACACAAACCCTAAATAGGGAATATCACCACCTCATATTGATCCATATGTATATATCATATCAATTTTAGTAAGCTTCAACAATACACTTATATCATTCATTCTAAAGCAATTCAAATAAGATTCTAGACATGTCAATTCAATTCCCAAGCTTATCACACATTGGGCTAATTTTTAGGCAACATTCACATGAAATAGCATAGTCATGTATCCATATAATTTGATATAAGAAACTAAGCAAGTTCAAATCAATGAGAAATAATCAAAATCAATAGAATTTGATTCCCTAATATCTTTCCAAATCGATACTCAATCACATATAGATACAAGCAAGGTTTCTGATTATTTCAGCCGGATAGAATTAAACTTTCAATATGAATATAGAGCTTAGGAGGGAGAAAAACAGTCACATAAGGTGATAAGCACCTTAAAAACGTAGGTCAAACTCTAAATTCCTAGAAATCCAATCAAACTCTAGCAATTGAATCCATTTCTTCCTCCTCTAAACTCAAAAAAACCTAGAAATGGATATTAGAATAGAAAGAGTGAGAAAAGGGGATGATTTCATGTGATTTCTAATCAAACAAAGTGTAGGGACGAAATCTTGACATGTGAGAGAATAATCACCATGAAAGCCTGACGTGGTATTTTATCACACTAACAAACTCACTCGGGGTTGAAATTCCCGAGCTTTTACCAAAACCAATATGCAATAATACCACCCGTAAGCGGATGAGTCTTATCACAGAATAGTTAAGGATTGAACCCAAAGGACAACGTTTTTAAGAATCCTTGTCAGTCTAGTCTAGTTCAAGTTAATACTAATATTTAAAATGATTAGTTGATTTGAGTTTGATTAAACTAATTGCAAGAAAGTAAAAGTTGAATTAAAGTTGGATTTAGATCAATGATATGGAATCGTTGGGATGGTACCGGGTTTCACCACCACTACACATGCAAACACATTCAAATGCAAACAATCTAGGCAAGATATAATGATCCAAATAGAGCTACTGCAAAACCCCCCATACGGGCGTTAGGTTCGCATAAGCATCACCGACCGGATCACTTACTTACGGCTCTGAAGATACAGAAATCCAACAAAGGTTGTGGGCCCCCTAAACAGGTGTTAAGCACACAGAAGCATCACCGAAGCTAGATGGCTCGTCCCCTCATGGATCATACACTTACGACCTCGAAGAAATCCCATTCTATTTCTAGTTTGGGAGTCAACCACATTAATCTATAAGCAAGCAGGCGATTAATATACGAGCAAACATCATCGATTAACAAGAAGATACAAAATCCAACTAAGGTTGTGAACCTCCTATACAGGCATTAGGTACACAATAGCATCACCGAAGGCTATATGGCTCGTCCCCTTTGCAGATCATACACTTACGACCTCAAGGAATCCCATTCTATTTTTAGTTTGGAAGTCAACATGTTAAACGACATTCAATCCTACATACAGAAGTTCTCACAACATAGGAAGAACAAAGATGAAAGCATGCGATTAATCAAACTACGAACATAGCGATTAACAACGAAATGAAAAAATTATATACATTGCCATGGAATGCTTAAAAAAAGAACATGCTTGCATGGGCAGCGGGGCTAGTCCCCACACCCCAGTGAAAAGGTACTACTCGCTCATGATGCGAGAGACAAAAGAATAAGAAAGAGAGAGAAATCTGCCATGAACTCGGTGCAGAAGGTAGTCGCAGCTCGGTGAAGATGATGCGGTCTTCTATGTCATGTTAGAGCAGATCTGGATGCGGAACGGGAGATGCCAAGACAGACCAGACAGTCTCTCTCACTCCGTCTTCCTTCTCTTCTCGGTCTCCTTGCTTGCAACACGGGCAGTAGGGGGAATGAAACTAGCGTGGACGGTACTGGAGTTGGATCGGACCTGAGTGCAGGCAGCCTGTCGGCATCCCGGAACCGATACCAAATGAGGACCCTTGCGGTCCTATTTATAGGAGTGGATGGGGTCTTCACGTTTTCTGCATGAGCCTGCTCCAAACAGTTTGGAGCAAACGGTCTTAAGATCGAACGGTTCCAAACGGTCTTGGGACCGAACGGTTCCAAACGGTCTTGGGACCGAATGGTTCCAAACGGTCTTGGGACTGAACGGTTCCAAACGGTCTTGGGACCGAACGGTTTCAAATGGTCTTGGGATCGAACGTTTCCAAACGGTCTTGAGGACCGATGGACATCAAATGGTTTTTGTTGTTCAAATGGTTTTGTTGTCCAAACGGTTTGGCTATGCAAACGGTCATGGGATCGATACCAAACCGAATGATCTTAGAGATCTTGCTCTATAGGTCTCTAATGGATGAGTCCAAATGGTTTCTGCGATCTCTGGTCATCGAGCGGTCGTCACTTCTCGTTCGGTCTTGAGTCCGATTGCTGGGCAACGACGGTGACAAGGTTGCTGGTATGAGGACAGCAACACCCTCAGAGCTGCTGCAGGTCGAGTTAGGACACAACTAACGATGGTGGTGGAAGGTGATGTTGCTGCAGCGAGCTAGGGTTTGTAGGTGCGAACCAAGGATGAAGAAGAGGGGAAGCATGTGCCATTTTTGTCGAACTTCCTGAACGGTTTCGACTTCCCGACGTTAAATGGTCTTGGACGTCAGTATCACCAAATGGTTTTGGAGTAGAGGTCACCCATACGGTCTTGAGACCGAATGGATGAAACCGAATAGTGAGACCGAATCTTGAGACCATTTGGTGAGACTATTTGGTCAAACTGATTGGTCAGAACCAAGGTTGAGTGGAAGGTGGGTCCCAGCTGCTTGTTCAACCTCACCTAGACCTTCATCAAATCAACATAAATTCAGTTAAAATCATGATAAATTGGACCAATTAAGAAATTTTGCACATTTTGATATTTAGTAATTGAAATTGGATGTATTGAGTTGACTTTGGCCCAAGATGGTAATTGAAATTCCTGATGAATATGCATTCATCAAAATACCCCGATCTTAAACGTTGCTCGTCCTCGAGTAACACAAAATCTGAAACAGTCGCCAAATGGATACTTTCAATTCGTGTGATTGCTTCATCTTCACATCACAATTGTTTTTCTTCTGCTTAGTATGACTCAGTATCTCAACCTCCTGAGACCACTGAACACATCTTACCATATCTTCGTTCCTGAGTTCACTTTCCAATATCACTTCCTATTCACTTTTTCCAACAACAAGTATGTCAAAGAGTTTTGTAAGAGTCCAGAGATACCCACAGAACAAAAAGTGTGCACCTGATCTGGCACTGGTGTTTGTAGGGTAGTGGAGGCAATAATTGTTCCATTAGGAGGAAAAGGGAGTGAAGGGTGGTATGGAAGGAAGAAGTAAATCTCTCCTCTATTTGACTTGAGATTTTTATTATTTTTGCAATTCCATTTATTGTATTTTTTTGTGTGAATCTCTCCTCTATTCGACTCGAGATTGCATTTCTTGTTGTATGTGCTTTGGCATCTTTTGTTCGCAAATCTCTCCTCTATTCGACTCGAGATTGCATATTTGGTGGTACGCCCCTATTAATTTGCGAGGGGTATGGAAGAAGCGGATATAGAGGGAAGTGGTGTGCCACCCCGAACTTAGGGTTTGGCACTGTATTGGCTATATTTGTTTCTTTTTTATGGATGGAGGGGTACGAAGATGATAGAAGAAGTGTAGAAGAGAGTTCATATCAGAATGCAACTTGATTTACAATTCTATGCATCGGGTCGTTCTCTTTATCGTACTCTGCTCAAATAATGACTTGATGAGGATCTGGTGGGGATTCCATGTTATTATTCCACTAGTCAGTTAGGAAGCACGACGTGTTTGATCCCTATCAGTTTGACAGATACTTGTCATTTTTGCATAAGTATCATGATGTTAGGATTCATAAGCTTCACAAGATGATTTCAATCAAAAAGGCTAATTTTCAGAATAAGGTCCTTTTGAGGATCTCCTTCGAATAAGGAGGGTATAATGATAAAGGCATAGAAATTGAAAACATGTCAAAATTTCATCAAATATCTGTTCAAATTTCTTATGAAAACTTTAAAATTTTGAAAATTTTATTTGAAAAAATTTGAAAATTTAGGTCAAAAATGTGACGATGAAATCTTTAGATGGATGAAGGTGGAAAGTAAGGTACGTACCACCCACCCTCCACCCCGAACTTAGGACTTTGCTCCTCCTGAGCAAACTCTAAATCTGAGATGGAGGGGAAAGTTCATGCCATTTGGACCACTGGATGTGGTTGCGTTCCAATCAGTGTGTTTCCTCCATCTACAAATCTCAAACACAAAAATCATTCAGAACTCAAAGTAGCATCTTGCGATGCAATTTTTTTATTTAGCGCAAAATTCTAAAATTTAAAAATAGAATTGAGTAAAATTTCTAATTCAAAGTTAAAACGAATTTTATTTATCAGGTTGCCTCCCGACAAGCGCCTTTGTTTTACGTCGATGGCTCGATGTGATATCTTCAATTTCACGGTGGTTCCTTTGGATTGGAGAGATCTATTGTTGCTTTGGTGCTTATGTCGGTTGTGGTGAAATATCTTTTCAAACGTTGACCATTTGCCACGAATTCACCTGACTTTTCGCTCCATAAAGAGAAAGCACCATGTGGGGAGATGCTTTTGACAATGTACGGTCCAGACCAGTGAGAGCAGAGTTTCCCTGGGAATAACTTCAACCTTGAGTTGAATAGCAGAACTTGGTCTCCTGCTTGTATGTCTTTTCTTTTCAAATGACCATCATGCCAAAGTTTGGTGTGTTCTTTGTAGATTCATGCATTCTCATAAGCTGTCATCCTGAGTTCGTCCAGCTCTTGGAGTTTTAGAATCTTGGCTTGGCCTGCTTCGTTTATATCAAAATTCAGTTGTTTTATTGCCCAGCATGCCTTGTGTTCCAGTTCGACTGGTAGGTGGCAAGCCTTTCCATATATTAATTGAAAAGGTGTAGTTTCGAGGGGAGTTTTATAAGCAGCTCGATAGGCCCATAATGCGTCGTTAATTTTCAACGACCAATCTTTCTGATTGCGCCCTACTGTCTTTTCCAAGATACTCGAGTTGACGATTACAAACCTCCACATGTCCACTTGTCTGTGGATGGTAAGGTGAGGCTACCTTGTGAGTAACACCATACTTTCTTAGCAATGCTTCAAAGCTTCTTTCAAGAAAATGGGAACCTCTGTCGGATATCACCGTGTGTGGGACACCAAAATGGGGAAAAGTAATATCCTTGAATAATTTGATGACTGGTTTGGAATCACTAGTGATTGTAGGAATGGCTTCAACCCATTTCGAGACATAATCAAAAACAACTAGGATGTATGAAAATCCATTAGAAGATGGGAATGGACCCATGTAGTCCACCCCCAAACATCAAATATCTCTACTTCCTACCACATATTTAGTGGCATCTCATCTCTCTTTGTTATATTGCCAGATCTTTGCCATTTGTCACATGATAGGACAAAGTCGTAGGAATCTTTGGATATGGTTGACCAGAAGAATCCACATTTCTTTTCAAGGCAGTGTTTTTAGAGCTCATATGTCCTCCCACTGGTCCTAAGTGCATTATTCCAAAATAAGTTGAGCTTCTTCTTCGGCGATACATCTTCTATATAGACCATCAGCACATAGTTTGAAAAGGTACGGCTCATCCCAGTAGTACCATTTTACATCATGCATAAATTTCTTCAGTGCATTTCTGGTGCATTGAGGATGGATAACCCCAGCAGCAAGGTAGTTCACAAAATCCGAGTACCACAGTATAGCTTCTGAAACCTTCATTAGTTGATCATCCGGAAGGGAATCATTAATTGGAATCTTCTCAGTATCCAGTGTGTGGATGCGACTGAGATGGTCTTCTACAACATTCTCTGTACCCTTTTTATCTCTGATCTCTAAATCAAATTCTTGCAGGAGGAGAATCCATCTTATTAACCTAGGTTTTGCATCTTTCTTTGCTAGAAGGTAACGAATGGCAGCGTGATCTGTGTAGACAATGACCTTTAAACCAATTATGTAGGATCTGAACTTGTCAAAAGCAGACATGAATGCCATAAGTTCTTTCTCAGTAGTAGCATAATTCCTCTGAGCTTCATCGGGGGTCTTTGATGCATAATAGATCACATAATGTTTCTTTTCTATACATTGGCCCAAGACACCATCTACAGCATAATTGATTGCATCACACATGATTTCAAAAGGGTGGTCCCAATCAGGAGCTCTAATGATGGGTGTAGTTGTAAGGGCATGCTTCAGTGTGTTGAAATTTTTAATGCATTCTTTGTCAAAATTGAATTCAACATCCTTTAGTAACAAATTTGGCATTGGCTTGGTTATCTTTGAGAAGTCCTTTATAAACCATCTATAGAAACCTGCATGACCTAGGAATGCTCAAACTTCCTTTACATTGATATGGATTGAGATTTTGGAAATCACTTCGATCTTGGCCTTTTCTACTTCAATTCCTCGATTACTGACCCTATGGCCGAGGACAATGCCTTCCTTTACCATAAAATGACACTTCTCCCAATTGAGCACAAGATGTGATTCTTCACATCGTTTGAGGACCAGGAGAGGGGTTCCAGGCATGAGTCAAATGATTCTCCGTATACAAAAAAATCATCCATGAAAACTTCCATAAATTGTTTTAGTAAGACCAGAAAATATAGCAGCCATGCAACGCTGGAAAGTTGCAGGTGCATTGCAGTCCGAATGGCATTCTTCTAAAAGTGTATGTTCAGAATGGGCAGGTGAAGGTGGTTTTCTCCTGGTCATCTGGATGTATAGGTATTTGGTAGAATCCAGAGTAACCATCGAGATAACAGAAGTATTCTTGATGAGTCGGTCGCTCTAATATTTGATCAAGAAAAGGCATTGGAAAGTGATCCTTTCGAGTTGCCTTGTTTAACTTCCTATAATCTATGCACATCCTCCACCCTGTGAGTGTTCGAGTGGGGATGATTTCATTGTTTCCATTTCGTATTATAGTTCTTCCACCTTTCTTCGGGACTACATGCACTGGGCTCACCCATGGTGAGTCTGATATTGGATAGATAATTCCAGCGGTGAGTAGTTGAATGACCTCTTTATGGACTCTCTCATTCATATTTGGATTCAGTTTTCATTGATGTTCAATGGTTGTCTTGTGATCTTCCATCATAGGGATCTTGTGCATACACAATGCTTGACTAACCCCAATGAGGTCATTCATTTTGTAGCCAATCGCTTTCTTCCTCTCCTTCAATTCTTTCATGAGTTTATCTTCTTGTTCGCTCGTAAGATTAGAATTTATTATTACTGGACAAACCTTGAGGTCATCCAAAAACACAAACTTTAGTCCCTCAGACAGGGGCTTCATCTCTGGAGTTTCTAGTTTTTTGCATGTTTCTCCAGTAGCTTCCACAGCTTTGAGTTCTTCACACGTGGCTTCAACATCTTCTTCTACAGAGTCGAGGGATACGATGCAATCCTTTACTTGTTCGTCAATAGGTTCATCAACTGACGGATCCATTAGAGAGACTTCTAATGGATCGTCTGATTCATGATTCTCTTGAGTCAAAAGTGACATATGCTCTATGCAATTTATCAGATAGACTTTTTCTTGCATACTTGGTCTTCTCATGCTTTCAAAAACTTTAAATTCAAGTGTTTCCTTCCCTAATCTAAGCAGCAAGGTTCCTGCTTCAACGTCAATTAGAACTCTTGCAGTGGTGAGGAATAGACATCCAAAGATGAGAGGATATTGGGCATCCTCTTTTATGTCCATGATGACAAAGTCACACGTAACATAGGAGTCTTTTCCTACCTTGACAGGTTTATCCTCAATAATCCCTAACGGGCATTTTATCGAATTGTCTGTGAGTTGTATGGTCATGCTAGTTGGAAGAAGTTTAGCAAACCCAAGCCTTTTGCAAAGGCTGAGTGGCATGATGGAGATGCTAGCACCAAGATCCGCCAGTCCTTTCTTGCATGAAGAATTGCCAATATGGCAGGAAATCCCAAAAGATCATGGATCTTTCTGCTTCTTTGGCATCTTATTCTGAATGATATCCGAAGTGGTTTTAGCTAACTTGGCTGTCTCATATTCTTCAGTTATATATTTCCTGGTGAGGAGTGACTTTAAGTATTTTGTCCAAGCTGGTATCTCATCCAACGCATCCAAAAAGGGTATATCAACATGAAGTTTCTTCATAGCTTCCTTAAACTTATTGAACTGAGTATCAAGCTTGGTTTGCCTTAAACGAGCAGGGAAAGGAATACGAGGCTTGTATACAGGGATATCAGGTTCTGGTATTTTAGTTTCTCCATCAATAGGTTTCTCAGGACTTTCCTTGTCTGTCTTATCAACAGTTACTGGTTCTTTCAGTTGGGATTCTGGTGTTGTTGAGTTTTGAATGATCACAGGCTCATCCTCATTTGTAATAACCATAGGTGGCTTGACAGGAGGATTAGAATAATCCTTGCCTGACCTGGTTGTGACAGCCTTCAATTGTTCTGAGTGCTTAGGATTATTCTCAGGCTGGCCCGCAAATGCTCCAACAGGTGGCTTTATGCTAGCGGCAAGTTGAGCCAGTTGAGATTCAATAGCTTTCTGATGTGCTTGCTGGTTAGCTATCAAGGTTTGTTGGTTAGGTATCATATTCTGCTATGACTGTAACATCTTCTCAATGGTTTTCAATTTGTCATCATGTGATAAGGGAACAACTTGTTGTCCTTGAGGCTGATTAAGATTCTGGTACTGAGAACCATTTTGATAGTTATTGAAGTTCCTATTCTGAAAGTTTCCCTTGAAATTTGCTTGATTTCAAAAATTCTGTTGTTGATTGTGCTGGAATCTTGGTGGGCCTCGTGGCTGGTTGTTCGAACCAAATTGATGTGAGTTTACTACTCCAGAGGGGTTTCCATATTGAAATCATGGATGATTCCTATTCTGATTCAGATTGTAGTAACTTTGACCAGGGATGGTATTAATAGCATTACGATTTTCCATTTGACCATTATCTCCTTGTCCACACACGTTGCTTAGAACAACATCATAAAGAACATTACATGCTAATGTGGAATGATCAGTACTTTTACATGCTTCACAGAATAATGAAGCTGACTTGATCTATTCTTGTTGCCGAGTGGGAGAATGTCCACTTCCAATAGCAGCAAGAGATGATTCAATGTGGTCTTTCTTGGCAACTAAGAGTTTTAAGGTTTCAGTGATAGACTTGAACTCAAGAGTAGCTTCAGCCATAGCTACTTTTAAAACTCCTTTACCTACAGATCTACCCCAATTAGCTTGATTTTCAGCTCCAAGGGTGACGACCCTCCATGCGTTGTCATAACTTTGATGCATGAAGTTTCCTCCAAATGAGGAGTCTAAGAATCTATTGATATCGTCGTCCACACCCCTATAGAAAATTTTGATGAGTTGATTCTTAAGAATTCCATGGTGTGGACATTTGCGTAGAAGCTCTTTGTATCTATCCCATGCTTCAGCAAGAGTTTCTCCAGGGACTTGAGTGAAATTTTTTATTTGCCCTCTAATTTCATAGGTGAGATATGGAGGATAAAACTTTTCCAGAAACACATTTTGGAGTTGTTCCCAAGTGGTGATGGGTATTTCACTTTGCAATGAATTGTACCAACTTATAGCTCTATCAGAAAGGGAATACTTGAAGAGACAGAGTCGAATGGCATCATCGGACACTCCATTTTGCTTTGTCATGGCACATAGATCAATAAACCTTAAAAGATGTTCCTGACTATCCTCTCCTTGTTTGCCATAGAATGGGCTGTTTTAAAGCAATGTGATCCAATGTGCCCTAATCTCAAAATTGGCAGCATTGATGGGAGGATGTTGTACTGGATGATGAACATTTGCAGCTTTCGGGATTGAGAATTCTCTAAGATCTTTTTGTAGTTCAGCTACTTGTGTTTTTGCCTGTGTTGCTTGAATTTCTTCTTGAACCGCAGCTCTAGCTTCTTGCATGAATTTTTCTCTCTGTGCATTAAGGGCTTGAGCCACCCTTCGAGCTATCTCCTCCTCTTGAGCCATTCTTTCTTGGTTCTCTCTGTTTTGTCGATGGAAGGTTTTGTCAATCTCTGGATCAAAGTTGGTGGTGAGTCCGGGACTGTTCAAACGGTGCATACACTAATCCTTCTGAAGTGCCTAAAAATAGAAGGATTTTGAAAATGAGATCCACAAAGAAGAGTCAAAGTCAGGTAGATGATCGATTGTATCAAAAGAAAAAAAAAATCCTAGATTAGCCTTAAAAGAATTGGATTTAACTAACCGATTCTGTTGTCCCCGACAACGGCGCCAGAATTTGACGTGGTATTTTATCGCACTAACAAACTCACTCGGGGTTGAAATCCCAGAGCTTTTACCAAAACCAATGTGCAATAATACGACCCGCAAGTGGATGAGTCTTATCATAGTATAGTTAAGGATCGAACCCAAAGTACAACATTTTTAAGAATCCTTGTCAGTCTAGTCTAGTTCAAGTTAAGACTAATATTTAAAATAATTGGTTGATTTGAGTTTGATTAAACTAATTGCAAGAAAGTAAAAGTTGAATTAAAGTTGGATTTAGATCAATGATATGGAATCGCTGGGATGGTACCGGGTTTCACCACCACTACACATGCAAACACATTCAAATGCAAACAATCCAGGCAAGATATAATGATCCAAATAGAGCTGCTGCAAAAACCCCCATACGACCGTTAGGTTCGCGTAAGCATCACATTAGGCATCAGATGTCTCGTCACTGATCGGATCACTTACTTGCGGCTCCGAAGACATAGAAATCCAACTAAGTTTGTGGGCCCCCTAAATAGGCATTAGGCACACAGAAGCGTCACTGAAGGCTAGATGGCTCGTTCCCTCATGGATCATACACTTACGACCTCGAAGAAATCCCATTCTATTTCTAGTTTGGGAGTCAACCGCATTAATCGATAAGCAAGAAGGCGATTAATATACGAGCAAACATCATCGATTAACAAGAAGATACAAAATCCAACTAAGGATGTGAACATCCTATAGAGGCATTAGGTACACAGAAGCATCACTGAAGGCTAGATGGCTCGTCCCCTTTGCGGATCATACACTTACGACCTCAAGGAATCCCATTCTATTTCTAGTTTAGGAGTCAACATGTTAAACGACATTCAATCCTACATATAGAAGTTCTCACAACATAGGAAGAACAAAGATGAAAGCACGCGATTAATCAAACTACGAACATAGCGATTAACAACGAAATGAAAAGTTATATACATTGCCATGGAATTCTTAACAAAATAACATGTTTGCATGGGCAGCGGGGCTAGTCCCCGCACCCCAGCGAAAAGGTACTACTTGCTCATGATGCGAGAGACAAGAAGAATAAGAAAGAGAGAGAAATCTATCATGAACTCGGTGCAGAAGGTAGTCGCAGCTCGGTAAAGATGATGCGGTCTTCTACGTCGTGTCAGAGCAGATCTGGATGCGGAACGGGAGATGCCAAGACAGATCAGACAGTCTCTCTCGCTCCGTCTTCCTTCTCTTCTCAGTCTCCTTTCTTGCAACACAGGCAGTAGGGGGAATGAAATTGGCGTGGACGGTACTGGAGCTGGATTGGACCTGAGTGCAGGCAGCCTGTCAGCATCCCAGAACTGATACCAAATGAGGAACCTTGCGGTCCTATTTATAGGCTCATATGGGGTCTTCACATTTTCTGCATGAGCCTTCTCCAAACGGTTTGGAGCAACCGATCTTGGGACCGAACAATTCTAAACGGTCTTGGGACCGAACGGTTCCAAACGGTCTTGGGACCGAATGGTTTTAAACGGTATTGGGACCACACGGTTCCAAACGATCTTGGGACCAAACAGTTCCAAATGGTCTTGGGACCGAATGGTTCCAAACGGTCTTGGGACCAAACGGTTTCAAATGGTCTTGGGACCGAATGGTTCCAAACGGTCTTGAGGACCGATGGCCATCAAACGATTTTCGTTGTTCAAATGGTTTTGTTGTCCAAACAGTTTGGCTATGCAAACGGTCATGGGACCGATACCAAACCGAATGATCATGGAGATCTTGCTCTATCGGTCTTGCATGGATGAGTCCAAACGGTTTCTGTGATCTCTGATCATCGAGCGATCGTCACTTCTCGTTTGGTCTTGAGTCCAGTTGCTGGGCAATGGCGGTGGCAAGGCTACTGGTATGAGGACAGCAACACCGTCGGAGCTGCTGCAGGTCAAGTTAGGACACAACTAATGATGGTGATGGAAGGTGGTGTTGCTGCAGCGAGCTAGGGTTTGTAGGTGGGAACCAAGGATGAAGAAGAGGGGAAGCATGTGCCATTTCTATAGAACTACCGGAACAGTTTCGACTTCCCGACGTTAAACGGTCTTGGACGTCAGTGTCACCAAATGATTTTGGAGTAGAGTTCTCCCATATGGTCTTGAGACCGAATGGATGAAATCGAATAGTGAGTCTGAATAGTGACACCATTTGGTGAGACCGTTTGGTCAAACCGATTGGTCAGAACCAAGGTTGGGTGGAAGGTGGGTCCCAGTTGATTGTTCAACCTCACCAAGACCTTCATCAAATCAACATAAATTCAGTTAAAATCAAGATAATTGGACCAATTAAGAAATTTTGCACATTTTGATATTTAGTAATTGAAATTGGATGTATTGAGTTGACTTTGACCCAAGAGGGTAATTGAAATTCCTGATGAATATGCATTCATCAAAGCCTATGCAAATAAGCTAAACTTACTTGATTTCATAATATCTCAGATATCAAAATCCTAGATTAGCAATTCCACTACTTTCTCCTCTCAAACATTAACTCTCCCTCGCACTCTAGGATTTTGTTTATATGCATTAAATCACGAATTATGAGAGATCCTAGTGTATTAAGTTGATCATATAAAGAAATTGAGAAGCTTGGGTAATTTTCACATTGGCCCCTCACTATACTTTCTCTTATTTCAACTGAATTTTCTGTCATTAAAATGTTACTATAAATCATTTACTTCAGAGGTCAAACATCCTCCAAAATTATAATAAATTAATATGTTGTTTATCATTGAGTTTAAGAGCTCCTTAACATTTCAAATCATGCAGAGTTACCAATAAATAAATAAAATTCAAATACTACACTACTATATTACAGTCTGCATCATGGTCGATCGAGTTTGTTCATGGGAAAACTCGACTGACAAATCTCTCTGTAGAGGTCAAATATCATCCAAAAATTATGAAAATTTAATTAGATTTCTAAAATAGAGTTTCTAAACTACATTTAAAATTTTGAAATCAATTGGACATATAAATAAAAAGATAAAATACAACTGCCACATTGCTATATTTCAATTTGAATACATAATCGGCTGAATTTGTCCTGGGCAAACTCGATCGACAAAACAGACCATATAAACATTCAAAATTCTTATATTTTCAAGAGTTCTCACATTTAAATTATCCAAATCATGTCCAAATTTAAACTAAATAATAGTTGTGTATAAAACACTAAAAATCATTTAGTACACCACTATACTCATCAAATTTTATATTCATATGTCATCAAAACCTTAACTTTGGCCGATTAGGGTTTTCAATTATCAAAACCTTGATTATTAGAAATAAAAACATATTTAGAGTTTTTATTAGTCAAAAATCATGATTAGAATAATATAATTAATCAAGTAGAATGATCAATCTGGTTAATCATGCAATATTCCAAGTAAAATCTGATTAGATGACTAATTTGAAAAGGGGTCATTACAAATTCTCCCCTCCTTATAGGATTTCATCCTAAAACCCAATAAAATATGTGGAAGAATATCATATGACCTAATTTTTCATCTCTCTCAACATCAAGTTAGAAAGAATTTCATTTTATATTTATTTCATATGACATCTTTTTCTTGTATTAGATGGATATTTCATCCCTTGTCATAGTCATATCTCTCCTTGAGTATTACAATGATTGAAATTTCAAATATTAGTAATACATCATTTATCAAGATGTGGTTCACATCATCTTTCATATACTTTAAATTTTGTTTATGTATTCATGGATCAAGATTATGACTCATTCTATATTATCATCCACATTAATCAATTTCCTTCATAAAGAAGATCATTTAGTGTGCATCTTAGTTCATATCTTTTTCTCACAATTTTAGATTTCATACTCAGATTCAAACTCATTAGAGATTGTCTTTATAATCCATTAGGCTTTCATCTTTATTATATGAAATTTCCTACTTGCCATAGGTTTCATATTGAATAATAAAAGCCTTTTCTCTTTCACCATTTTATCACCATTCTTTTTATTATCATCATGCATCTTATTATACTATCAAACTGTGTTCATCTAGATAATTGGTCAGGGCATTCAGAAGAAGTACAGTTGGTAGTTCCATACTAGCTTATCTCAATGCCTAAATACTTGGCCAGAGTATTTGGATACTGAGTTCAGTTAGTATGCACATCATTTAGGTTATATTCAACATCCACATTATCATTTAATCCTATATCTTATTGTCCCTATAGACTCATCTAACCAAGGCTTTGATACCATGTTGTGGGGACACACTCTTTTAATCAACATAAATACCAACCATTAGAGAGAATCCCTTAAATATAAAACCTGAGTAATAAACAAAACACTTTATTGTTGACAAGATGATAATCACAATATATGGAAAACACAAATAATTTTTTCCTTTTTCTTTCTTCACAATTTTCACAAACCATTGTCACATCAAGGGCCTCACAATAAGATAACACAAATCTTAGTCAACTCCATCAAATCTGAGATAAAACCTTACTGCTCACATACAGTTCAGTTTACATCAATTCCATGTACATGAAATAAAAAACTCAAAATACTACTCATCCAGGGAAAGAGATCGTATAGGGACATTCTATTCTATCTAGATTATTCTTATATTTACAACTTCTTAGTCATGACTTCTCTGTTGAATAGTATTATACCTGAAAACGTAGGAAACAACCTGATGAGACTGATATAGAGCCCTAGTGAGTGGATACCTCCAACTCAAGCAGAGTACATGCATCAACATCAGATTAAGTATAATGAACTTAAAAGAAACATGCAAATATTGAAAAGTCTAGCAGATAGTTATATCATAAATCAAATCTAGTTTACAGTGGTAATCTAATCAGACAGATAAAGTAATCACTTATACATTTTATGACTTTAAAACATTTTTTAGAGCATGTCTCTGAACAAATCAACAGATACGTCTTAGTTCAGATTAACAATCCTTTCGCATGAGTAATAAGTCAAGTTCTAAGAATTTTGAATCAATACATTACAATAACATTATCTTTGTGACACTCCACCAGTCAGACCAGGAACACACCTAAAGTTGAAGTACATAGTAAGACATGTTTACCAAATAGTACTTATCAAATAGAAAGCATTCCAAATCATATTCAGAGTGGATATTTAAATCCCAACATTTACTACTTGTCAACAAGATAGATCAGAATATTTTACTAGATAATCTCTATAACAACATGATTATTTTCCACAACAAGAAACATAATCAATAATGGTAAATCATCAGCTACCAGTACAAGGTATGTAATAAACATTCAAATCATGTTCTACACATCTTATCATCTTTAATTCATTTGTCCTAAAACTACTTGGCTTATACCTCACCAAGTAGAAGTTGCCACGCCTCATTCTCATGTCAACGACTCACCGTCACTATCTTAGGGTTTAGATGGCCACCCTAAGATATCAACAACAAACGTTGGCCACCTCAGGGTTTCATAAAGAGGCTCACGTCCTCATCTGAGGTACATGAGGTAGGAACCAACAAAATAGTATATCACATATCACAACATTTCACATATTTTCACATTTCACATATTTCATTTCATTAGAGTTCATTCCTCATGGACATAGACTTTCACATTAAGGATTTAGGGTCATAGACAATCCAGATGACTCACTCCTAAATCTTGGTGGTCTAACCTTTGAGGTCTTGATCCACACTCCAGAATTCCTTCTCATAATTCATCAATTACTACAAAGAGATCCATTTTGTTTTCCCAGTGTGGTCCTTGGGGGAAACTCACAGTGTTCAAGGAACCTACCTAGTCCACTTGTTATTAGTCCCTTTTACTCATCTTAAAAGAATAAAAAATATCATATATCATATATGTGTATTCTCGCGTGACTAGAATAACATGAAAAAGATTAGGATTAATAAAAAGACAAAGATTAAAGCAAGAAGCACAACAAAAATGTAGTTTGAAACACATGTGATTCTTTCCTTTTTCTACATCATCTCATAGAAGACATCCTCAATGGGCTTTTAGCCTGAGATATATTCTTATTACCCAACATTTACCTCATCAGGATTCTATCATCATTAGTGGGCTTTCATCCTGAGACATAATCTCATGATGCAACATTTACCGTCATCAAGGTTTCTCAAATGTAATAAGTGCATGTTAAATTCAAACTTAACATATTTCTTATCGGTTCATTCTATATGATAGTTCTCAAAAATATTCACAGAGACATAAGATCTAGAAATAGTAAAGTATATAGATACCATATATAATCCATCATACTCTGAATAGATTTGTCATACAAGGTATATTTATTACATCCAATTTCAAAAGATGTAAATAAACTTCATGCATAAACGTGCATAACACACTTAGTTCTCTTCTTATTTTATTTCACATTCTTCATTTAGGGTTACTAATCAACACATGCTAAGTATCATTTGAAGTCCATCAAAATAGTCCATTCTCAAAGTACAAGTATTCTATCATACAATCACAATCCAAGAATACATTCTTGTAAATCAATTCAAATACTTGAACCTCATGGTTTAGTTGAATTCAACTATAGTTGAGCACATTACTAAGTCCCTCATTCGAGATCATCATTCATTAGCATCATCTAGCTCATCATTTAAGGGTTAGAGTTTGGTTCTTATATTTGTCTACTAATTATGATTGTTTTCCTTCATTTCATATTCAATAGTCTCAACTTCTTTCATGTCATGTTCATTGCATTATTGGAACCAATCATTCTTAATTCACTTGATATACAATGGTTCTCTTCTCATTGTCATCCAATTCAAGCTTTCGTATATTTCATTCAATTTGGGTTAAGCCACATGTAATTAAAATAAAAGATTGAAGACTTCGTCATAATAACTTCATTAGTTTCATCTTTAACTTGCCATCACCATTCAGTACATTTTTTTCATATCATTCCTTATGTTTAGATAAGTGTACTATGTCATTGACTTCTAATGTCATTCCCATAATCAACAATAATCATTCTTTATTATACTACTCACATTGGTAAGAAGAATGGGTTAGGTTACATCTTCAAACATCATAACCTCTAATCATTCTTCCCTATTCATTGTTATGTAGCTTGTATAGAGCAAGGACCCACACTCATGTGAGGGCTACTCATCATATCATAAATTATATTAAAACAGATTGTTTAGGATCAGATCATATTATTAAGTCTCATCATATTGAATTGAAGTGTTAGATCTTACACTTTAGTATTTCATCACATTTTCAACATGATATACAAGTTTGAGCTTTATCACTCATACTCATCTTAATACTAAACTTCTAGGGTTTTCAAGAAGTCATCCTTAGTTCAACAATTTGTAGGAATCATATCATTCAATAACTCCATCATGGTTCATAGGGGTATTCACTAGAGCTATTTACACACATTGAAACCCTAGCTTCCATTTTCACATATTTCATTCATCAATCATAAGTATACATTGATTAATTGACTCATTTGATGCAATCCCTCAACACAAACCCTAAATAGGGAATATCGCCACCACATATTGATCCATGTGTATATATCATATTCAATTTTATTAAGATTCAACAATACACATATATCATTCATTCTAATGCAATTCAAATATGATTCTAGACATGTCAATTCAATTCCCAAGCATGTCGCACATTGGGTTGATTTTTAGGCAACATTGACATGAAATATCATAATCACGTATCCATAGAATTTCCATGGATCCTCAATCAATTTATAAGAAACTAATAAAGTTACAATAAATGAGAAATAATCAAAATTAGTAGAATTTGATTCCCTAATATATTTCCAAATCGATACCCAATCACATAGAGATATAAACAAGGTTTTTGATTATTTTATGCGGATAGAATTAGGCTTTCAACATGAATATAGAGCTTAAGAGGGAGAAAAACACTTACCTAAGGTGACCAGCACCTTAAAAACGTAGGTTAAACTTTGAATTGCTAGAAATCAACTCAAACTCCAGTAATTGAATCCATTTCTTCCTCCTCTCAACTCAGGAACCCTGGAAATGGACATTAGAAGGAAAGAGTGAGAAAAGGGGATGATTTGATGTGATTTTGAATCAAATAAAGAGGAGGTACGGAATCTTGATATGTGAGATAAGAATCACCATGAAAGGCTATGCAAAGAAGCTTTTTTTTTTAAGATGATGCTTATATTTCAATATCCAAATCGAGGATGTCATTACATGAACTGGGGAAGCCTTCGGACCAGAAACAATCTGATATTACACCTAAACCAAGGTTAGCTACATGATGAGAAGCTCTATTCCCTTCTCTAGGCGTGTAGGAGAAGCTGACTGATCTGAAAAACTTTGCCGCAACATCGACCTGCTTCAGGATTTGCATTTGTGGACTCGGTCCCCTAGCGCAGCTTGATATTTGGTGGATGACATTAGCGGCGTTAGATTCAAAGATAACTCTGGATATACCCTATCTTTTAGCTATAGAAACCCCCAAACAGAAAAGCATAGCACTCAGCTGTGTGGATATCCCAAACTCCCAAAATAGTCTTAGCAGCCATGAAAGCACACCGGCCCTCAAGGTTTCTTATAACCACCCCAAAACTGGTGGTGTAATTACCCAAGAGTGCAGCATCGACATTAATTTTCATAACACCCTGCGAAGGCGGGCGCCATCTTATATTCGACCTTGAAACAGGGGCAGCATGGGCAGAAACGATGGCTCTATGGGCCGAGTGCAAAGAGAACCATTTTGCCAAGCTTGAGGCAGTAAGCAAAGCATTTGGGTCGGAGTCGTTGAACAGGTGGTCGTTTCTGCATGTCCAAGCCGCCAAACAGTAAGTGACGGCTTCCAGAACTTCGCCCTTGGTCAAGGTGGCAAACAGCCACCGCCAGCAGCTGAAGCAATCAGTAGCAGGTCTGTTATAAATGATCCCCCCAGCTGCTTTTCACTCCAGATCGCCCGCGCATACCTGCACTCAAACAACGCATGGTCTATGTCTTCAACCTCGGCATGGCACAACTGACAGCAGGGCTCTTCCCGGATGTGCTTGGCTACCATCTTCATGCCAGCAGCCATAAACTCGTGACACATACGCCAGACAAAATGTTTTATCTTAGGTGGAGCATCCAGGTTCCAGATATCTCTCCATAGTTTCACGTCATCAGAAGATAAGTGGGCGCTAAGATGGTCAGGTCCTTCGAGCTAAACGTACTTGATTTCATCATATCTCAGATAGCAAAATCCTAGATTAGCAATTCCAGCACTTTCTCCTCTCAAACCCTAACTCTCCCTCTCTCTCTAGGATTTCGTTTTTTTATTGAATCACAAATTATAAGATATCATATTATGTTATGTTGATATGATAGAGAAATTGAGAAGCTTGGGCAAATTGCACATTGGCCCCTCGCTATACTTTCTCTTATTTCAGCTGCTTATTCTATCATTAAAATTTTATTGTAAATCGTTTACTTCAGAGGTCAAACTTCCTCCAAAAATTATGAGAACTTAACATGTTATTTATCATTGAGTTTAAGAGCCCCTTAAAATTTTCGATCATTCAGTGTTACTAATAAATAAATAAAAATCAAATACTACACTACTATATTGCAGTCTGCAGCATGGTCAGTGGAGTTTGTCCTTGGGAAAACTCAACCGACACCCCTCTCTGTAGAGGTCAAATATCATCCTAAAATTATGAAAATTTAACAAGATGTCTAAAATAGAGTTTCTAAACTACATTTAAAATTTAAAATCAATTGGATGTATCAATAAAAGATAAAACTCAACTACCACATTGCTATATTTCAATATGAATACATGGTCGGTTGAGTTTGTCCTAGGCAAACTCGATGGACAAATGGATCACAGAAACATTCAAAGATTCTTATATTTTTCAATAGTGCACACATTTAAATTATCCAAATCATATCCAAATTTATACTAAATCATAGTTCTATATAAAATACTAAAATTTAATTAGTACACCAATATACTTATCAAATTTTGTATTCATATGCCATCAAAACCTTAACTTCGACCGATTAGGATTTTCAATTCTCAAAACCTTAATTTTTGGAAATAAAATCATATTTAGAGTTTTTATTAGGTTCAAAGAATCATTATTAGAATACCATAATTAATCAAGTTTTAAACAATAATCAATCTAGTTAAGATTGTAATCATCCAAGTAAAATATGATTAGATAACTAGTTTGAAAATGGGTCATTACAAATTCTCCCCTCCTTATAGGATTTCATCCTGAAATCTAATAAAAGATGTGGAAGAATATCATATCACCTAATTTTTCGTTTCTCTCGACATCAAGTTAGAAATACTTTCATTTTATATTTATTTCATATGACATTTTTTTGTATTAGATGGATATTTCATTCCTTGTCATCATCATATCTCTCCTTGAGTATTACAATCATTCAAAACGTAAACATTGGTAATACATCATTTATAAAGATGTGGTTCACATCATCTTTCAGATTCTTTTAAATTTTGGTTATGTATCTCATGGATCAAGATTATGACTCATTCTATATTATCATCCACATTCATCAATTTCCTTTATAAAGAAGACCATTTAGTGTGCATCTTAGTTCATAGCTTTTTCTCACAATTTCAGATTTCATACTTAGATTAAAATCATTAGAGATTGTCTTCATAATCCATTAGGCTTTCATATTTTTATATGAAATTTCTTAGTTGCCATAGGTTCCATATTGAACTATAAAATCCTTTTCTCTTTCACCATTTTGTCACCGTCTTTTTTTATAGTCATGTATCTTATTATACTACCAAACTGTGTTCATCTGGATACTTGGTCAAGACAGCTAGAAGAACTACAATTCATAGTTCCATACTAGCATATCTCAATACCTAAATATGTTGCCAGAGTATCTAGATACTTAGTTCAGTTAGTATGCACATCATTCAGGTTATATTCAACATCCACATTATCATTTAGTCCCAGATCCTATTGTCCCTATATAGTCATCTAACCGAGGCTCTGATACCATGTTGTGGGGACAGTCTCTTTTAATCAACATAAATGCCAACCACTAGAGATAATCCCTTAAATCCAAACTCTGATTAAGAAAAAAACACTTTATTGTCGGCAAAGACAATAAACACAATATACGAAAAACACAAATAAAATTTTCATTTTCCTTTCTTCTCAATTTTGATGAACCAATGTCACATCAAGGACCTCACAATAAGATAACACAAATCTTATTCAACTCCATCAAATCTGAAATCAAAACTTACTACTCACATCTAGTTCAGTTTACATCTTTTTCATGTACATGAAACAACAAACTCAGTATACTACCCATCATGGGAAAGAGAGTGTATAGGGACATTCTATTCTCTCTAGATTATTCTTCTATTTACATCTTTATCTTGACTTCTCTGTTGAATAGTATTATACCTAAAAACATTGGAAACAACCTCATGGGACTGACATAGAGCCCCAGTGAGTGGATACCTCCCACTCAAGATGAGAACATGCATCAACATCAGATTAAGTATAATGAACTTAAAACAAATATGTAGATATTGAAAAGTCTAGCAGATAGTCATATCATAAATCAAATCTAGTTTACAATGGTAATCTAATCAAACAAATAAGGTAATCACTTATACCAATTATGACTTTAAAACATCTTTTAGAGCATGTCTATGAACAAATCAAGAGATACTTCTTAGTTCAGAGTGGCAATCCTTCTACATGAGTAATAAGTCAAGTTCTAAGCATTTCAATCAATACATAAAATTAACATTATCTTTGTGACACTCCACCAGCCAGACCTGGAACACATCTTGTAGTCCTGAAGTTGAAGTACACATTAGACATGTCTACCAAACAATACTTATCAAATAGAAAGCAATCCAAATCATATGCAGAGTGGATATTTAAATCCCAACATTTACTTCTTGTCAACAAGATAGGTCAAAATATTTTATAGATAATCTATAAAAACATGATTGTTTTCCATAATAAGAAACATAAATAACAATGGTAAATCTTCAGGTGGAAATACAAGGAATGTAATAAACATTCAAATCATCTTCTACACAGCTTGTCATCTTTTATTCATTTGTCTTGAAACTACTTGCCTTGTACCTCACCAAGTAGAAGTTGCCACGCCTGATTCTCATGTGAACGACTCATTGCCACTATCTTAGGGTTTAGTTGACCACCCTAAGATATCAACAATAGACATTGGCCACCTCACGGTTGCCTACAGAGGTTCACATCCTCTCAGGTACATGAGATAGGAACCAACAAAATAGTATATCACATATCATAGCATTTCAAATTTTTTCACATTTCATCAGAGTTCATTCCTCATAGACAGAGTCTTTCACAAAAAGGATTTAGGACTAGAGCAACTCCAGATGCCTCTCTCCTAAATCCTGGTGGTCTAACCTTTAAGGTCTCAATCCACACTCCAAAAATCCTTCTCATAATTCATCAATTACTACAAAGAGATCCATTTTGTTTCCCTAGTGTGGTCCTCAGGGGAAACTCACGTTGTTCAGGGCACCTAACTAGATGTTTCTCATTCCACTTTTTATTAGTCTCTTTTACTCATCTTAAAAGAATCTTAAACACCATATATCATATGTGTGTATTCTCACGTGACTAGAATAACATGAAACATATTAGGCTTAACAAAAAGACAATGGTTAAAGCAAGAGTCACAACAAATATGTAGTCTACAACACATATTCTTTCCATTTTCTACATAATCTCATATCAGACATCATCCATGGGCTTTCATCATGAGACATAATCTCATTATCTAGCATTTGCCTCATCAAGGTTCTATCATCATTAGTGGTTTTTCATCCCAATACATAATCTCATTGTGCAACATTTACCCTCATTAGGGTTTCTTAAATATAATCAGTTCATGTTAAATTCAATCTCAACATATTTCTTACCAGTTCATTCTATATGATAGTTCTCAACAAATATTCACAAAGACATAAGATCTAGAAATAGTAAAAGTGTATGGATATATTGTATCATTGATCATAATCAGAATAGATTTGTCATCCATCATATACTTATTACATACAATTCAATAGATGCAAATAAACTTCATGCATAAACAGACGTAGCACACTTAGTTCTCTTCTTATTTTATTTCACATTCTTCAATTAGGGTTACTAATAAACACATGTTGAATATCATTTTAAGTTCATCAAAATAGTATATTCTCAGAGTAAAAGTATTCTATCATACAATCACAAACCAAGAATACATTCTTGGCAATCAATTAAAATACTTGAACCTCTTCTTTTATTTGAATTCAATTATAGTTATGTGCATTCCTAAATCCCTCATTTGAGATCATTATTCATTAACATCATCTATCTCATCATTTTAGGGTTAGAGTTGGGTTCTTAGATTTGTCTACTTATTATCATATTTTTCCTTCATTTCATATCCATTAGTCTCAACTTATTGCATGTCATGTTCATTGCATTATTGGAACCAGTCATTCTTAAATCACTTGATGTATAATGATTCTCTTCTCACTGACATCCATCAAAGTCAAGTTTTAGTATATTTCATTCAAATTGGGTTAAGCCACATGTAATTAAAATAAAAGATTCAAGACCATCATAATAACTTCATTAGTTTCATCTTTAACTTGTCATCACCATTCAGTACATTTTTTTCATATCATTTCTTATATTTAGATAAGTATACCATGTCATTGACTTCTAATGTCATTCCCATAATCAACAATGATTTTTTTATTATACTACTCACTTAGATAAGAAGAATGGGTTAGCTTACATCTTTTTACATCATAAAATCTAATCCTTCTTCCCAATTCATTGTTATGTAGCTTGTATAGAATAAGGAACCAAACTCATGTGAGGGCTACTCATTATTCCATAAATTATGCTAAAATGCAGAAAGAAGTAGTGTGACTCCGCATCTATTCTCTCTCATTAGGGTGTCTTGACTTGATCTCTACTCTCTCTATTTTGGGTAGCCTAAGGATTGGAAAGAACTACAATTCAAAATTAATTTGAGAAAGTTGAATTGAAGTTGCAATATTTCCATGATCGAATGTATCCTTTATTTGAAAATTGCAAAATGAGGAACTTACCAATTGAACTTTTGCAAATGGCCTCAAAACCACAAACAATAAGAATGTTGAAGGAACTTCTGGAACAAATAATGATAAGGGAACGAGGCATCACGGGAGTGATGATGAGGAAGTCAGTTCTGCTAATAAGTCCATGAATATGGGGGATTGGGAAGCTAAGAAAAAAGTTCTTATGGATTCCATATATGACCTGGAAGTCCATACAACATCACTAGTGGCCACCAATAACCCAAAACCTATCACCATCCAAGATTTCCTCAAACTTAGCCCATAAGATTTTTATGTGAGGATAATGAAGATGTTTTAGATAAATTTCATTCTTGGATAGTGTCCATGGAGAACATGTTTAGGGTTTTAAGGTGCCATGAATAAGATAAAGTCACTTTTGCCATCTACTAGTTGAAAGGAGCGGCCAAGTTGTGGTGGGAACCCATTTTCACTACTTGTTTCCAACCTACCTCTGAAAGGAAAGAGAAACAAAGCAATTCCTTACCTCTATAGAAATAGTATAGCTAAGTATAGTTGACAATTCTATCTCCTAGAGAAACATGTCTCGCACCTCATGGAAGAGAAAAAGTTAGATTGTTACATTGATGGGGTCTTTCAAACCCTATAAGCCTTTGTCTCCTCGTCCAAACCTACCACTTTTCAAGAATCCTATTACAATGCCTAGTCCATGAAAAAAACCATGAGGATGGGACACAAAAGCCCACTATCTTCCCTAGACTACCTAGGGCTTACCGATGATGTGTGCATAAATCTTGAGCAAAAAGGGAAACCCCATAATAATGGCAATAAGAACAGAAACCAACATAAGAATCCCAAAAATCCGACAGACCATCACAACAACCAAGGCCAGAACCAGAACTACAACTAAAGCCCTTCTCAGAATCAAAATCTTGGCCCAAATAGAGGACAAGGATGGAATCCCAATATTCCATAGTGCCACAACTATGGTAATCTCCATTCTGGCCAGTGCAAGTACACATATCTAGTTTTCCACTTATGTAAATAGGAGGGATACTTTCAAAGACAATTTCCCTCACCCTCCTCCAGCATGGGCCAAATAGGGCGAACACATGCCAGTCTGAGTCTTTGCAATGAATGTGGATGAGGAAAATGCCAATGGGAACAAACTCATGGAAGGTACTATATAAATTCGAAATTATTTCCATAATTTCATGTCATGAATAACTTTTACAAACACCTTACATCAAATATATCTACATATAGGTATGATGCAAATATTTAACCATTCAATTGTCTCTCTATTTGACTTTGGGTCGAAACACGCCTTCATGTCTAAGATTCTTGCCTCTATGATCAATCTAGAAACACAAGACTTAGGGTACATACTGGATGTAACTACCCTGGTATGTAAATAAAAATCTCATACTATATGATTTAAAAAGTCCCTCTATCTTATGTTGGTCATAATCTAGAATCAGATTTTATACTTTTAGACATGGAAGACTTTGACCTAATTTTGGGGATGGATTCTCTTTAACAAAATCATGTTTTGATAGATTTTTGTGCCAAGAAAGTCATCATTTCTAAACCCGACTTTCCTATTCTTACAATTCTTAGAAGAAAAGATCAAAATCAAAATATTCTAATTTCCTTGATTAAAGCGCAAACCTTGATATCCAAATGATGTAAAGCATACCTAGCAACTATGACTATAGTCAATCCTGATATGAGTGGCCTAGAAAATATTGAAGTAGTGCGTGAGTACCTGAGTGTATTTCCCGAGGAGCTCCATGGGCTACCACCTGAGCATGATATTGAATTATCTATTGTCATGCACCTATTTCTCAAGCACCCTATCAGATGGCTCCTGTTGAATTAACTGAATTGAAGAAATAGTTACATGAATTCCTAGAGAATGGTTTCATCCGCACTAGTTCATCTCCTTGGGGAGCACATGTTCTCTTTGTCAAGAAAATTGATGGATATCTTTTCATGTGCATTGACTACTCTATTATAAACCAAGTTGCTGTGAAAAATTAATAATCTACTTCCCGGAATTGATGACCATTTTGATCAACTTTGTTATGCTCATGTTGTCTCTAAAATTGATCTCCATTCTAGTTACCACAAACTCAAAATCAAGGATGAAGACATCCCCAAAATCACCTTTCAAACTCAGTATGGACATTAAGAATTTCTAGTCATGTCGTTTGGGTTGACCAATGCCCCTGGTGTGTTTATGAACTTGATGAATAGTTTCTTCCAACCTTTCCTTGATGAGTTTGTAGGGGTCTTCATTGATTACATCCTGATATATTCAAATGACATTGAGTCATATTGTACTCATCTTTTCAAAGTTCTTGATATCCTTCAAACTCAAAAATTATATGCAAATTGTCTAAATGTGAGTTCTAGATTTTTGAAGTCATGTTTTTGGGCCACATAATTTATGGTGGGGAAATTTTTGTTGACCCTACCAAAGTCTCAACTGTTCTTCAAAGTTTTCTGGGTCTTGTTGGTTATTGTCAACGTTTCATACCCAACTTCAGCAAAACCACCTTGCCCCTCACAAAGCTCACTAGGAAAGGAGAGAGGTCATCTAGCCAAATGAGTGAGTCTGGTTTTCAGGAGCAAAAGACAAAGCTGACAACTGCACTTGTCTTGGCCCTTCCTTCAGTAAATGATGGGTTTTCATCTTCAAAGATGCATCGAGGTTTGGTCTGGGTTATGTCCTCATGCAAGAAAAAAGGTAGTTGCTTATTCCTCACAAAAATTGAAGCCAAACAAGGTCAACTACCCAACCCATGTCCTTGAGCTTGCCACCATCATATATGCTCTGAAGATATGGTGACACTACTTGTATGGGGCCACCTTTGACATCCTCACTGACCACAAAAGTTTGAAGTACATCTGGACATAGAAGGATCTCAATCTCAGACAAAGGCGACGACTCAAGTACCTCAAAGACTATGACTTCACTATTTCCTACCATCCTGATAAGGCAAACGTGGTGCCCTATGCACTCAGTAGGAAGCAAACTAAATGTGCTGCCATTTTCACCACCGAATGGAGAAACATGGAAGTCATGTCACCATGACCCCCAAGGTGTATAGGTGATATTCTCATATTGGCCAACATTCATGTCAAACTAGGCCTTCGGTCTGAGATTTTGTCATCCCAAAAGAATAGCCAGAGTCTCACAGAGATGAGTAAATTATTACAGAAGCCCCAGACACATATGACAGTCAGTATAGATGGTGGAATCTGGTACAAGAAATGCACATGGGTCCCAGAAGATTCAAATAAGAGAGAAAAGGTGCTATGAGAAGCTCACGGGTCAAAGTATATAGTGCATCCTAGATAGAATAAAATGTACAAGGATCTACAAAGGCACTTCTGGTGAGGAATATGAAGACCAAATTGTTGTTGTCTTCTTTAGGTGTTTGACATGCCAGCAGATCAAGGTTGAACATCAACAGACAGAAGGTCTTATACAACCCCTACCTATCCTCGAGTGGAAATTGGAAAACATCACCATGGATTTTGTGGTGGGTCTACCCAGGACCAGGAAAGGGAGTGACACCATTTGGGTTGTAGTTGATCGTCTAACTAAATCATCCCATTTTGTTCTAGTGAAGATAACAACCAAAGTTCTAGAGTTAGCATAGCTCTACATTCACAAAATAGTCAGATTGCATGGAATTCATGTATCCATTGTGTCAGATTGTGATGCAAAGTTCACTTCTTACTTATGGCAACAAGTTCAGGAGGGATTGGGGACTCAACTTATCTTCAGCATTGCATATCATCCACAAACTGATGGATAGTCTGAAAGGATAATTTAGCTTTTAGAAGACTTGTTGAGATCATGTATCCTTGATTGGGTTGGTTCATGGGACCATTGCCTTCCTCTTGTTGAGTCTTCCTACAAAAACATCTATCAGTCCAATATACACATGCCTCCATATGAAGCCTTATATGGAAGACCATGTAGATCTCTATTTTACTGGGATGAAGTAGGCAAAAGATGGATTCTAAAGTCTGAGAAACTAAAACTTTATTCTGACAATATCAACTTGATAAAACAAAGGTTGAAAAGGGCACAAGACCATTAGAAGTCTTATGTTGATGCACACTAGACAACTGCTCAGGTTTTGGTGGGTGACCATGTGTTTTTAAAGTTTCAATCGATTCAAGCTATTGGGAAGAACACGACAAAACTTAGCCCTAGATACGTGGGTCCATTTGAAATTTTGGACCGTATCAGGGAATGTGCATACATGTTGGCCCCACAATACAACATGATGCACAACATCTTCCATGTGTTGAATTTTAAGCGGTTCATCAAGGACACTAGCCATGTCTTCCAAATAGCTTGGAAATAATAAGATAGATATGGTTAGAGTGTTGTAGAAGCACCATGATAGTAATGATAATACCTAGGAGTTGAAGTCAGATATGGAGGAAAGATTTCCTAACCTTTTTGAGGAAGTCTAAATTTTGGGGACTAAATTCCTAATAACGAGGGGAGGATGTGATAAAGTGAGTTTCTCTAATCTTGTTCCATTATTATTTCACTCTCATTTATGTTCACTCTTATTATCAATTCATTATTTTTTGACTACTTGATCAGTATTGACTCTATTTGAAATATAATGATCAATATGAACATTATGCACCTTATGACACTACAACTTAGGCTAATTAATCATTTTATCCAAAGTAGTAAGTTAAGTCATGAAACTTTATCTTCTAGCTCTCAAACTTTTTACATGTGTTCTACACAATATTTTGAACCTATGGTCCAACCATCCCAATAGGAAGCTCCTGTTAATTTCTAGGATTTCTAGAAGATTAGTTGAAAAAATTCGTTCATTTACCCTTTAATTCACCTTATCTGCATCAGTAGCTCATGGATGGATGGCGAATCACAACCCTTGGATCAGATCTCGTGGATTTGAGGCTGATTGAGTGGCTAGGGCACCATCTTCAACCTCTCACCCTTTGTGGGGAGGTGAGAACGAGCATGACCATCTTAGGTTTCCAACACATACCTCCTCATGATTATCCATCCCTCTATATCTTTTTATCTTGCAATTTGTCACCCAACAAACTCTAGCTTGACCAAGTTTCACATGTTGTTTCACCATCCCAACAAGATCCCCACCCATCCCTCTCACTCCGGCGGCCATGGAATCCAACCCAAATCCTATCTAGCCCTAAACCTACCCTCATCTCTATAAAAACCCACCCATGAGTCGATGTCATCCTCGTTCACTATAAAACCTACACATATGTGTTCTCTCTTAGCCTGAACACACCTTTTTTCTCCTCCTTGCCCAAGCGGTGTTTTCACCTGCTCAGTTTGGGTGTCTCTCCCTCTCTTCACCTTTCCCCAAGTCAAGACTCCCAACCACACTGTAAGGTCGTGATGACTTTGGGTGGCCACCTCATTGTTGATGGTGGTGTCTTTATCTCTCATTGCCCCTAACATTGGTGACCTCCGCCACCTCAATTCCAACAAGCCTCATGCAAAGGGGGTTGGTCGAGGATGATGAACTGTAGCCACTCGATCCCGATCCAACGAGCCTCCTCAAGCGAGCTCTTCACCACCTAATCATGATCTGGAAATTTGAATATCCAAAAGGCTCGACTGTTTGATCACCATTCGATGAACCCAAATGTATGGTCGGACCCCTCTCCTTATTAAGAACCTTGATATCAAGCCATCCACCTGAAGATCAACGACCTATCTTTTCTCGTGTTAAGGTATTTTTTCCTCTCTCACATGAATAACTGATAGAAATGCCTAGATCTAAACTTAATTATATAAAATGCATCATAGCTCCAAAATTATCAATATTATAGTCCATTTTCATCAAAAAAAATTAGATTGGTCCAATAAAAATGGTTACAGGACCTGGATCATTTTTCCTTTCCCTAACTATATTAAAAAACCCATATTAGTCATTTCAAATTAAATGTGTCATCTTTTATTGTTAATATTTGATCATCTGACCTAAGATCAAGTCCTTGACATTCCTCCTTAAATGAATTGAACTCTAATCCAATCTTGAACACGAATGATATTGATCTATATTGACAATGACCTAAGTATTGATGATAATAATTAGGGTTATCATACATTCCTAAAATATCTAGGTAGGTCATTCATACATGGAAAATACTTGACATTGAATAGATGTGGATAGCTCAAAATATTGTTGATTCATAAATGAATGATCTACCCCAATGCTAAAAAAGAAATAAAGAACCCTAATCTTAAATAATGAAGCATGATATGTATATATCATGATCTTGACCCTTGATCCAAATCCTTTGACCTAGGATCTGACTTGAGACATGGATATATTTTCTTGAGATCTTATACTCTAAAAATCATCAAAAAGGTACGCTATTATACTTCCTCTTGGAACAGACTAGTGGTATTTATGATACTCTTAAGTACCTCTTGAATATGTATACTTGGCTATGTATTTGTTTGAGATACCTCATTCCCTACTGATTAGTCTTCTGAATTTCTATATCACAACTTGCAAAAATATGAAACAAAAATGATATTGCCCATAATGAATCCCAATAATAATGATTGTTGATATTGAGTACAAGCGACCTCCTCATTTGGAGGGTGGAACTTGTATAAGTTGTTGACCACCTCCCTTACATGGAGAGATGGATCCTAGTGACCTCCCCCATCTTTTTGGGCAACGGAGCCACATATATAAGCATGCTTGTTGATATCAACATAATGGGAAACTCATAATAAAATCATGTTGAATGAATATTGTTTTGACATCGCTTATTTATTATTTGAATATAAGTCTTACCGAGTATACCACTTTGATATAAAATTGGTTTACTTGTTTTGAATAGAGTGCCATGCAATTGCACTGATTGTGTCTTGAATTTATTGATTTTAGGCCATGCGAAAGAAAATTATGCACCTGACATTTTGCTATTTCCTCAATTTTATCTGCTGAAAATAAAGATTGTTGCATCAATCTAAACTTTACATGGGATCTAATGTAAATGTGATTTAGTTGTTAGCTTTAGATTTTCTCTTCTTGTTATATTTTCTTTTCCAAGTTGCCTATGGGCCCTTATATAATAAACCTTGTGGTTTAGTTTCAATAAAGTAGATTGTTATTTCCTTTTTGCATATTATCTGTGTGTGATCTTTGGGCCACTCAGGGATGGGTGCTCTAATCCCTTTAATACTACCCACCCAGACAGTGGGATTGGGATTAGGGTAAGAATGGTTGTGTGACAAATATCATGTATTTGCTTCATATTTGAGATGTTTGAGCGTACATATCCTCTTCATTAAGCTTTTATTTTTAGTCCAATTGAAATAGACATAATCTTTTCATTATTCTAAATCTTTTGAAAGTATCCTTACATTTTCATATTAATCATTTTTGATGTTGTCAAATCATTATTCTTGTTATGACTTATAAATTATTTGCCATACTCTATTATACAATAATTATGATATTTGCCTAGTATAATTTAACATGTGAGTGGAGTATTAAGCCTTAGTTTCACATACTCCTCTGGCATAGTCCCAAAGTTGGAATTTTTGGCCTTAGGTGCACACATTCCTTGAGCATAGTATCTATATTAGGGGTATATTAGTTGTGCTTGCACATACTCCTTGGGTTTTAGTCCCTAAATAGGTAGTTTGTGGTGGTGCAAGTACCACTTTCCATATTGTTAGATGTTACTAGTTGAATTGTTATCATTTATGTTACTTTTTATATGTTTATGAATTCATGAACTATTATTTATGGAAAGTGAAAATGATTGATTGATACCCCTTGAAATACCACATAATATACTTTGGCTTATGTCTTGAACTCAATCTTTTATTACATTCTATATATTCTTGTTAAATCTATACTTTTTGCATCTTGCTTCATTTTTCATTTTACTCCCTATGCCCAAATAACATTCATGTTATGTACCAGCCTTTGTTGGATCTCTCCATTTCTTGTTTAGTCTTGAGTATATGCTTATACCGATTATGAGATGATTTCAAGGAAATATATGTGTATTTGATCTAACAATAGAATACCTTGGACAATTTGGATTAGATCTGGACTAGTACAGTCAAGTGTTGACCTCTATAAGTTTTCCTAAATTGTTGTAATCATATGAATTTGTGAAAATCTTGTATTTGATACAACATACATTCATGTTGCCATATATTGTGTATGATTGTTGATGGATTATTATGATACCTGATGTAGCCCTATTTTAGGGCTTCATATTGTGTCTTATTGTGCTTTCGTCACATGTATACATGTTAGATTACAAGCTATTTCCCCTAATAATTGGTTTTATGTCAAATGCACTTATGTACACTCTTTCCATGTTTTTCAGGTACTTGGACCACGCCTTAGATGGATGGGAGAGAAGGAGGATGATCCTAGGGCCCCTCCACCCATGAAGGAGTTCAAAGAAGGTACAAGAACTTCCCCAACCTACCCCTAGTGGACAAGGGTTGAGCTAAAGCAAAGATTTCAATGGAGAACAAAGTTTGAACCTCGAAGTGCAAGCAAAGCCCCCAGCACAGCTATGGTGACACGGGAGGGCCATGATGCAAATGCCAAAATCACAAGGAAAATCTCATTTTTGAAGCTACTGTAGCAAACCTTCGAACACGGTCATGCTGCCCAGCACGGCCATGCTACCACCCCCCAACACGGTCGTGTCATCTAGCACAATCATTCTACCCAACATTGTCATGCTGCCACATGCCCACCACAGTCATGCTACCCAGCACAACTGTCACACATATCATCTCAACACAGTCGTGCTACCTGGCTCCCACCATGATCGTGTTGTCCAACACATTTCTGTTGCTCGTCTTCCAGGAACCCATAATTTTACTATAACTTTTTCCAATTTCCACCTCACCCATATCATTTCACCATAGGCGCGCTGACCCCTACCCATCACGGCTGTGTTGCCCAGTCTGTCGTGCTACATACAACCCTAACAACATATTAGCACTACATTTCCCAAACTACCCCCACTTAATCTAGTACTTCCTCACCACCTATATATACTAGGGTGGCGGCCAAAGCACGCAAAGCCATTATTGCATCCACCTTAGCATCCTTGATCTTTCACCTACCGTCATCCATTCCCTACTCCATTTCTGCCTTCCACTACCCCAAAATCCTAGTTTTCTAGGGTTTCCACCACAAAACCTCACCTTTCCATGTCATCCATTCACCTTGGAGGAAGGGCCTTGAGCGACATCATCTAGGAGGTGAAGCAAGGAGGAGCTTCCATGAGATTACATGGCTATCTTCCTCTTTATTCTCTCTCTTTTGCTATTTTTCTTGATTATAGCTGAGTCCCCTTAGTGGGTTGTTTGGGGGATTAAATGTATCTTTGATACCATTTAGGGGAATATAACTTGTAATTAACATATTTTTATTTTATGATGATTGCCTCTTGCTTCTATCTTATTTCCCATTATTCTACTTGTGATTATGCTTCTAAACATGGATTTCTTGTTGATTCTAGGGAAAACAAATTGTATGTGGCTATCTTAGGAATTGCTCCTAGGTCCAACTAGTGGATCCCTAGCTAGCACCCTATCTTCCTACATACAAATCTCTTCTCCTACAACTAAGCGTGAGATCCAAGTATCTAGTGTAAGAGTGCATAGTGAAATTGCCTAAAGTTTTCTAATGGTTAGATGGTGAGTAACTTGAGGTGAAACACACTCATCTCTACTCTCCCTTCCTACCCTTGGCTCTCAATTTCCCTAGTAACACTTACCCTAGAAACCTAGATTAGTTAAATCCACTTGAAATCTCAGCTAGACCTTGGTCCAATTGAGCCTCTTAAGGCTAGATAGGGGTGTAACAGTGTAGTTCTCCTCACACACTCTATTCTATCCATGGCCAACCAATAGTCTAGGGTGAATTCATTGCATTTCACTACTACAAAAAATGGTTTTTTCAACAATTCATTTTTCCATTTTACAACGGGTGTCAACTGTTGTATTAGATCGTGTGGTCTTATGGGGGGGGGTTTCTTTATATAATAGGTGTTGCGCATGTTGTAATATATGTATTTTATACAATAGTTAATACATGTTGTAGATCATTGAACACACCTATTGTAATAGGGGTGTTGTATATAACATGTTGAGACAAAAGGAAAATACATCTAGACACAAGGTTTCCAACTTGAGACCACTTGAAAGTAAGGCACATCTCAAACCCCTGAACCAATTTCATTTTATGCAACAGATATATTCTTTGTTGTACATATACAACAAATGACGTGCAAATTTGTTGTGTGATTGTGGTCTATTACAACGGGTAACGATTACAATAGGTAGAGCGTGTTGTGTAATTATGATCTCTTACAACGGGTTAGAGTATGTTGTGTAATGATGGTGTATTACAACGGGTTAACATACATGACTATTACAACGGGTTAGAGCATGTTGTGTAATTATGATCTTTTACAATGGTTTAGAGTATGTTGTGTAATGATGATCTATTACAACAAGTTAGCATACGTGACTATTACAACGGGTTAGAGCATGTTTTGTAATTATGGTATTTTACAATAGGTTTGAGTATGTTGTAATATTACAATCTATTACAACAATTTAGCACATTTTGTAGTATCACATATACTACAACGAGTTTGACCTGTTGTATATAACTTGTGTTGTATAAAATATATAATTCATCACACACAAATAGACTTGTTGTAAAAGATATGCTAACTACAACACAACCAACAGAACTGTTGTGTTTTTTCCATTGTAAAAAGCATTTTCTATAGTAGTGTTTGACCAATTTTATGGTTTGGCAATCTAGAATGAAAATATAGTATTTGCATGTTATATCAACCCTCAATTTGAATTCTCATGGCATTCCTCCAAATGGCCCACTCTCTCCATAACTTTCTTAAAATCCATCTTATTTTCTTTCCCATTCATGTTTTCTTAGTTGCTTAATTTAATTTATCCTTGTATTAAATTTCTTAGTCTTGGTAGTTAATCTTTTTTAGGGAAAGTGGTGCATCATTGTGCTTGATTAATCTAGATAGTCGTAGTTTAGGTCTCTAATTGCTTTAGTGCCTTACTTGCTAGCCTAGTGTACTTGTGGTCTTTCATAAGTAGTTGTCTTATTTGTTAATTAGAATTTCTTATTTAGGGTTAACTTAGGGTTTTTACTTGTCTTGTTTCCTTTCTTGTTTAATTGCTTGCATCTTAGTGTAATCAAGCAATAGCAATATTGAACCCTGAGAACCCTAATCTCCTATTTAGGAACATAGTCCATACTAACTAAGCACTAGTGCCCCCCTCTCCATGCGGATTGACCCCTCACTTGCCACTCACCTATACTACAATTGGATTAGGTGCTCTTATGGGTGATATATTGCAGTCTATTTGAATGTGTTAGTATAGGGCCCTCTTATAAATTTGAAAGATGCAAAGTGAGTCTCTTATGTGCCTTGAGGTGTGTGCATATAGTCATAACTGAACTAACTTAGGTGTGTATTTCTAAGGTGTGTGAGAGACACACTAAGCTTTTTGGCGTAATTGCTGGGGATTGAGGCACTATGCCTAGCTAGTTAGTGTATCTTAGCTTTTCCCACTACCCTCACCATTTCTATTCTTTATTCTTTATTTTACGTTTGCATCTTGGTTTGCTAACTTGTCCTCTTTTGTTTGGTTGTGCCTTTTTGCATGTGACAAATAGCCCTTTGAAGTCAAGATGGCAGACCAAGATGCACAAACCCCTCCAACTCCTCAACCACCCTCATCGATGAAGATATTGGTAGACATTGTAAATCTCATGAAGGTTCATCTTGGGGGTTCTTCTAATCACTCCTCCAACTCCATGTAGACTCTTTATAAAGATGTGCAAGTTATTCAATCCTATGTCATCCAAAACAACCAAGGCTCCATGTCAAGCTATTACACTTTGGAAAGGAGAAAACATACAAACTTCTCAAGGGAGAAACAAGGAGACAAAGAGCCAAACAACCCCATGTTTGAAGAAGAAGTTCTTGCGAGGTTAAGAAGCCTTGATGAAGTGGAGAGAGAGGTGTCCTCTCAGGGAAACATTATCAGAACCACTAATTTAATTAGCATAAATGCCAGCCATTAGAGAGAAACTAAAAACCTAAACCCGATTATGATGCAAAATAATGAATTTTTCAACAAAGGTGATTAAAACAATATATAAAAAATCACATGTAAATTTTTCCTTTTTATTTCTCAATAAAACCATTAAAACAATGTCACATCACAGACATCACATTCAGATATCACAAATCATATTCAACTCTATGAAATTTAAAATCAAATCTTGTTGCTCAATTGTAGTTTAGTTTACATCATTTACATGTACATGAAACAACAAACTCAGTATACTACTCATCCCAGGAAAGAGAGTGTAGAGGGACATTCTAATCTATCTAGATTTATTCCATTTATCTCTTCTTTATCACGACCTCTCCTCTGGATAGCGTTATACCTAAAAACATTTGAAACAACCTCATGAGGCTCATATAGAGCCCCAATGAGTGGATACCTCCCACTCGAGCTATGTACATGCATCAGCATCAAAATAAGTATAATGAACTAAAAAGAAACTTGCATATATTTAAAGGTCTAGTAGATAGTTTAAGATCTAAGCATTTTTAATCAATACATAATAATAATATTATCTTTGTGAAACCCCACCAGGCGGACCAGGAACACTTCCTACATTCCTAAAGTTGATGTACACATAAGACATGTCTACCAAATAGTACTTATCAAATAGCAAGCATTCCAAATCATATTCATAGTGGATATTTAAGCCCAACATGTACTACTTCTCAACAAGACAGTTCAAAATATGGAACATATAATCTCTGTAGCAGCATGGTTACTTCCACAACAAGAAACATAATTAACAATAGCAAATCATAAACCAGTAGTATAAGGAATGTAACAAAATTCAAATTGTATTCTACACGGCTTTTCATCTTTTATTCATTTTCCCTACAACTACTTGGCTTGTACCTCACTAAGTAGAAGTCACAGGCCTGATTCTTGTGTCAACGAATCACCATCACTATCTTAGGATTTAATCGGCCACCCTAAGGTATCAACAACAGACCCTGGACACCTCATGGTTTCCTAAAGAGGCTCACGTCCTCATCTAGGGTATATGATATAGGGACAAACAAAATAGTATATCACATATCACAAAATTTCTCATATTTCCATATTTCACATATTTCATTTCATCAGAGTCTATTCCTCATGGACATAGACTTTCACAACAAGGATTTATGGATAGAGCCACTCTGGATGACTCACCCCTAAATCCTAGTGGTCTAACCTTTAAGGTCTCGATCCGCACTCCAAAAATCTTTCTCATAATTTATTGATTACTAGAAGGAGATCCATTTTGTTTCCCCAATGTGGTCCTCAGGGGAAACTCATGGTGTTCAGGGCGCCTAACTAGATGTTTCATCATTTCACTTGTTATTAATCTCTTTTACTCATCTTAAAAAGATTCCAAACATCATATCATATGTGTGTATTCTCGTGTAACTAGAATAACATGAAATCGATTAGTCTTAATGATTCTTTTTGTTTTTTGTGTCATCTTATAGCAATTATCGTCAATGTGCTTTCAATCGGAGACATAATATTATTGTCTAGCATTTACCCCCATCAGGGTTTAATCATCATTTGCGGGCTTTCAGCCCGAGATATAATCTCATTGTGTAACATTTACCCTCATCAGGGTTTCTCAAATGTAATCAGTGCATGTTAAATTCAATCTCAACATATTTCTTAACAGTTCATTCTATATCATAGTTCTAAATATTCACAAAGGCATAAGAACTAGCAAAAATAAAATCATATAGATATTTTATCATTCATCATACTTAGAATAGATTTATCATATGACATATACTCATTCCGTCCAATTTTAATAGATGCAAATAAATTTCATCTATAAACATGCATAACACAATTAGTTCTCTTCTTTTATTTCACATTCTTTAGTTAGGTTTACTAACCAACACATGTTGAATATCATTTGAAGTCCATCAATGTAGTCCATCCTCAGAGTACAAGTATTCTATCAAACAATCACAATCCAATAACACATTCATGTAAGTCAATTCAAATGCTTGAACCCCATCTATTAATTGAATTCCACTACAGTTATGCACATTCCTCAATCCCTCATTTGAGATCATTTTTCATTAGCATCATATAACTCATCATTTTAGTGTTAGAGTTAGGTTCTTAGATTGATCTACTAATTCCCATCTTTTTCCTTCATTTTATATTCATTATTCTCAACCTCTTTCATTTTATTTTCTTTATATTATTAGGACCAATCGTACTTAATTCATTTGATATACAAGCTTCTCTTCTCATTAACATCTACATAAGTCTAGATTTAGTATATTTCATTCAATTTGGGTTAATCCACATGTGATTAAAATAAAAGATTAAAGGCTTCATCATAAAAACTTCATTAGTTTCATCTTTAACTTGCCATCACCATTCAGTAAATTTTTGTTCATATTGTTTTTTATATTTAGATAAGGGTACCATTTCATTGACTTCTAATGTTATTCCCATAATCAACAATGATCATTCCTTTTATGTTATTCACTTTAGGTAAAAAGAATGAATTAGGGTTACATCTTGTCACACCATAACCTATAATCATCCTTCACAATTCATTGTTATGTAACTTGTATAGAAGGACCCACATTCATGTGAGGGATACTATATTCCATAAACTATACAAAAATATATGGATTAGAATTATATATAATAGTAAGACTCATCATCTTCAGTTGAAGTATTAATACACACACTTCAATATTTCATCATGTTTACAACATTATATTCAAGTTCTAGCTTTATCACTCATTCATCTTAATACTAAACATCTAGAGTTTTCAAAAATCATCCTTAGTTCAACACATTATAAGAATAATATCATTCACCAATATCATCATGGGGAACAAGGGCTCAATAGGGATATTCACTCACAAGGAAACCCTAATTTCCATTTCCATATATTTCATCCATCAATCAAAACTATACATTGATTAACTAAATCATGTGATTCAATCCCCCAACACAAACCCTAAATAGGGAATACTTCCACCTCGTACTGATCCTCAACTATGCGTTTCATATTCAATGTCAGTAAGACTCAACAAAATACTTGTACAATTCATTCTAATACAATTCAAATATGATTCTATACATATCGATTCCATTCCCAAGTATATCGGCCATTGGACTGATTTTAGGCAATATTCACGTGAAATAGCATAGTCATCTATCTATAGAATTTTCCATGCATCCTCAATCAATATATCAGGAACTAAGAAAGTTACATTCAATGAGAAATAATTGAAATCAAAAGAATTTTATTCCCTAATACCTTTCCAAATCAATACCCAATCACATACAAATACAAGTCAAGTTTCTGATTATTTTTGTTAAAATTAGACTTTCAACATTAATACAGAGTTTAATAGGGGATAAACACTCACCTAAGGTGCAAAACACCTTAAAAGGTAGGTTAAACTCTAAATTTCTAAAAATCCAAATTAAACTCTAGCAATTGCATTCATTTCTTCCTCCTCTCAACTCAGAAACTCTAGAAATGGAGATTAGGAGAGAAAGAGTGAGAAAAGGGAGTGATTTGATGTGATTTCAAATCAAATCAGAGGAGGGATGGAATCTTTACATGCGAGAGAATAATCACCATGAAAGTCTATACAAAGAAGCTAAACTTACTTGATTTCATCATATCTCAGATAGTGAAACCCTAGTTCGACATCTCCACCACTTTCTCCTCTCAAAACCCTAGCTCTCCTCTCTCTCTATGATTTATTTTCTCTAGAATTGATAAAGAAATATGAGAGCTCCATGGGTGATAGGTTGCTCATATACATCAATTAAGTTTCTTGGTCAATTGCAAATTGACCCAATTTAGACTTTCTTATATTTCAATAGATTTTTCTATCATAAAACATGTTGTTGTAAATCATCTACTGAATAGTTCAAAATTCCTCCAAAAATTAGAAAATTTTATAATGTTTTGGGAAAAATAATTTTATAGCTCAATTTAAGATTTTGGATCATTCAAAGTTACCAATAAAGAAATAAAAATCAATTACTAAACTGCTATTTTTCAGCTAGAATGCATGGTCGGATGAGTTTGTCTTGAGGAAACTCAGTCAACAAATAGCTCATAGAAATATTAAAAAATTCCTATATTTTTCATGGGTTCTCACATTTGAATTATTCAAATCATATATGAATTTCAACTAAATCAGAGTTGTATATAAAATAATAAAAATCATTTAGTGATATACTATACTTATTAAATTATGCATTCATATGCTACCAAAACCCTAATTTTGGTCTATTAGGGTTTTCAATTCTCAAACCCTTATTATTTGAAATAAAATCATAACTATAGTTTTCCATTAGGTTTAAAGAATATTATTAGAATACCATCATTAATGAATCTTTAAACAATGATCAATCTGGTTAAGCATGCAATCATCCATGTAAACCCTAATTAGATGGTTGATGTGAAAATGGGTTGTTACAAATTCTCCCCTCCTTTTAGGATTTTGTCTCGAAATTCATGAAAAGATATGGAAGAATATCATATCATATGATCATTCATCTCTCTCGGTATCAAGTTATAATTATTTCCATTTTATCTTTCTTTCATATGACGTCATTTTCTTGCTTCTTGAATCTTTTATATTGGAATTTCAATTTTTCCTTAGCATTATATGGATATTTCATCCCTTATCATGACCATATCTCTCCTTGAGTATTACAAACATTTAAATCACAAATATTAGTAATACATCATTTATCAAGATGTGGTTCACATCACCTTTCATATTCTTTTAAAATTTGATTATGTATCTCATTAGATCGATATTATAATTCATTCTACATTATTATTCACATTCATCAATTTTCTTCATAAATAAGATCATTTAGCATGCATGATTCTTAGTTCTTAGAATTTTCTTACAATTTTTGATTCCATACTCAGATTCAAACTCATTAGAGATTATCTTCATAATCCATTAGATTTTCATCTTTCTTGTATGAAATTCCATGCTTGTCTTAGGCATCATATTGAATTATATGATCTTTTGCCTTTCAACACTTTATCACCATTCTTTTTTTATCATCATGCATCTTATTATACTCCCAAACTGTAGTTATCTGGATGCTTGGTTAGGGCATCCAGAAGAAGTATAGTTGGCAGTTCCATACTAGCTTATCTCAATACCCAAATACTTGACCAGAGTATCTAGATACTGAGTTCAGTCGGTATGCACATCATTCACGTTATATTCAACATCCACATTATCATTTAATATGAAATCCTATTGTCCCTATAGATTCATCTAATCTAGGCTCTGATATCATGTTGTCGGAACCTCTATTTTTATTAGCATAAATGCCAACCATTAGAGAGAAACCAAAAACCTAAACCCGATTATAAAACAAAACAATGAATCTTCAACAAAGGCGATTAAAACAATATGTGAAAATCACATGTAATTTTTCCTTTTTCTTTCTCAATAAACCTTCTAAAACAATTTTACATCACGGACATCACATTCAGATATCACAAATAATATTCAACTCTATGAAATCCAAAATCAAATCTTACTACTCATATGTAATTCAGTTTACAACAGTTACATGTACATTAAACAACAAACTTAGTATACTACCCATCTCGTGAAAGAGAGTGTGTTGGGACATTCTAATCTATCTAGATTTATTCTATTTATGTCTTCCTTGTCATGACATTTCCTATTGACAACACTACCTAAAAACATTTGAAAAAATCTCATGAGACTCATATAGAACCCCAATGAATGGATATTGACACGACTAAACTGTACGTGTAAAAAGCAAGTGTACGCGTCGAAGTAATACAGGCCAAGGAGGCCTGGATATTGAACACGGGGAAACATAATTCAAGAAACTACTACTAACTTCTTTCAATCTTCTAAGATGAATAAAACTTTGATTTGAGAGTTATTAAACAGATTGCAAGAAAGAAAACTAATTTAATGGTTTGTGATCACATTGAGAAGAAATTATCTAAAACAGTGTTTTCACCACGATCGAAACACTAGATTTTACCTAAGAGTAATATATATCCCTACCTCTCCTAGACAAAGAGCCTATAGCAAGAACTATCCACTCCCATAGTGTAGTTCACTACCTATTCTAATGTCAATCCCATTTTCATAGTAATTAGTTAATTAGTTAGGTGCTTTAACAAATCCTCTGGGTAATCTCTTCACATTCGTAAGCCACTTTTCCCAAAGGGTGATATAAAATGTGTGTTACTATGGATTTACAATCCTTAATCCTCCTCCTAAAGTTATTAAGGATCTAATTAATCACCTATGATGCACAACATTGATAATTCAATACGATTTCATAGAAACATGCCCAAGAATTCAGAGAAAATAATATACAATGTAAAAGATCCATATACAGTGTACAACCGGGCTACTCCCGGGTCCTAGAAAACACGGGGATTAGTCCCTCATGGTTTCCATGGACAAAACCATACTAGAAAGAAGGAAAAATGTGGAGAACATAGAAAAATCGATGACCCCCTGGAGAAACGTGACTAAGATGCTCCACATCGATGAACGGATCTGCAAACCGCAAATTCTACAAATCAAACGTGCCTGGAACCTCCCGAACATGTGGTTCTCCTCCTCGTTCTCCGCTCCTATAAAGAGTGGGACCCAATAGGGGATCCACTCTTCACTGAATTGAAAAATAAGTCCATCCAATCCCAAACATACCAAAAGGGTAAGAAGGAAAGGAGGAACTTCATTCATTTCTCAAAGGCATATTAAAGTTTAGATTACAACATCAGAATAAAATGTCTTGCCATAGCATTTTACCACAATTACAACATAAAACAATAAATTTTTGCATGCATAACAATGTAGACTAAATATACCTAATACAGGGCCATAACACCATAGAATCATGGCCTAAAAATTTGTGGTGGAAATGCACACCCCGGGCGGAATACGTGTGCCCTATATCAGTATGGATGTACATAGGTACCACTATTCTAGATATTCTAGCCAAACATGTAGCATGCATAAATAGAGTGGCAAGACTGGCATTTTAGTCAATTTCAAATAAAAAGACAATATAGCAGAAGGGGTCCAAAAACCCATTATAAACAAGGTCTCACAATAACCAAATGAATATCATGACTTGAGAGAAAGAAAAATAATAAATGTCCAAGCAAGTGATTTTCAAGTAGAATAATGGTTCAAGAGATGCCTCATTAAAAGAATGTAGATTTCAGTCAAATAATGCCCAAAATAAAATAGAGGATGTACATACCTTATGATCAGTCCTATATATTCAGTAACATCTCCTAAGCCCAAGGTCAGGGTTGTCTCAACCTAGTCACCATATATGTGAATTCAATTAATATAAAATGCGTTAAATCCCTTGCTTAGAAATTGACCCTACATTAGGTTGGAAATCTGGTCGTAAAACCTATCCCAATAAATCAGTCACATTTTTTTTATTTTAAAATCATATTTATTTGTATTTTTCTACTGAACCAATAATTAGTTATGATTTTTGTAAGTTAAAATCAATTACTGATAAAAAGGGAAAATACAACGTGAAATGACCATAACGCCCCTGAATATATCGCGAGTATATGTGACATGATGTCACATGAACTTTAGAGAATTAAATAGAACCATGGTCTGGGTCAATAGAGTCAAACAAAATTGTAGTTTCCTATAATGCCCTCATGGGCATGACATGATTAATATGGGCACAATGGGTGAGACCGGGCTTTCGCCCTAGGGATTCATCTCCATGAGTCTCACGCCATTGGCCTCCTAGAGAAGCTCCGACCAGAAGCAAGTGGCTGAGGTTGGCTTCTTCACGGGTAGGGACCCTATCCACTAACCCTGATTGGTCAAGCCGAAGACATCAAGCCTCAGCGCAGGCACTGGGGTCATCGGTGACCACAAATCATGATGAGATCGGAGTGCTGATCGATTGAAAAAACACCATTGAGGTAGGTGGCACCCAGATGGGTGGTTTGGAGAGTCTGTCTGTGGCTAACACTGGAAAGCATCATTCACTCATGGGCTCTTCTCAATGCTTGTGAGAGAAAGCGGTGATTCACACACAGGTCAGGGAACAGAGAAGTCCCTATCGACAGAGAACAAGCAGAAGAAACGACGACCCTTGTCAACTGAGCAACCCAGGCAAAATTGTGGCGAAATGAATACACAAAAAGGAAGAGTGATGGTCCTAGATGATTACCTCGTGATGAATTGGGCTGACCAGGTGTGAATAGCTTTAGCCATCCTTTGTTCATTGGAGAATAAAACCATGCTAACAGCACTGTATCTGAGTGAAGGAAGAGAAATTGATGAAGGGTGAGACTTTGAAGGGATCATTAGATGCCATACAATCCAGAATGTGTTGGTTGTACTCACTGGTCATGGCTCTGTGAGGTCATAGTTAGGAGGGGGTGGCTGGTTGTATTGGGGCTTTTGTCTCTAGGGTTTGAGAGGTAGTGAGTTAGGGATCTTTGGGGTTGGGAGAGCAATGCAGATCTAGTGGTGAAGAAAATGTGTTAATAGATGAAGTGTGGAGGGAGAATGGTGAGGTGGAACTAGTCACCAGGAAGCCAGTTGTGCAGGAAGTCTCACGCGTGGAGAAGTCGGGGGTAGGAGACAAGGTCCAACGTCCGCCTACCTGACCCGATAAAGATCTGCGTGCAGAACTAAGCATCAACTAACTCAATTGTTGTGTGACATTTAAATGCACCAGAACTTAGGAAAAAGGGGTGTGACATTCGAATGAATCGGATAAATAGCATTGCATTTATATATTTATCTCCTAAATTTCTATTAGGGGTGTATATGATATTCGATTAAGCTCAAAATTGGTGGGTTACCTAATTTTGGTATACCGAACACGAATTTGGACTTAATTTTGCATTTTGAAATTAAGTGCTCTGTATTTTCCCCATAATTCACTTAATCATTATATTAGGGTTTTTAAGTTCATACTAATGATCAAATAGGGTAAAATTTCTTTATTTACCTACAATTATCTCCCTCTAAGGTCATGGTGCCATACTAGGTATTAAATTATTATTAGGAAAAGAGTGTGGTATCACTATTCACCAATTTCCTATAATTCAATTGTTAGGGTTATAACATCCTAAGATTTATGTCCATGGGATACAATTGAGTCAATTAGGCTATTAGGTCCCAATAAGGTCTAATATATCATAAATTTAGGTAATTATGCACACTAAAAGGTACCTATTTGAAAAAAAATCAAGAGGAAGGAAAGAGGGATATTGGATAACAATATAATCGAGTAGGGGCCTAGAAGAACTGAGGATTAGCCTATGTGTCTGGAATTGAGTATGGCCTAGAAGAACTGAGGATTAGCCTATGTGTCTGGAATTGAGTATGTTACAACAATCCACCCGTTAAAGAGGATTTCGTCCCCGAAATCCATCCACCGCTAGACCTGAGTGCTAGTTTCCATCACTTAAGCATGAATAACCAATCTTCATTTACAAATTTCCCAATAAAACAATTTGGATTGTGACCGCCAAATTGTTGAACTACTTTTGCATATAAACATCAATCCTCAAGCACCATGATTCCTATCATTATTACTACTAAGGAAAATTTCCTTATCAACAACATCATCATCATCATCATTATCATCGTCGTTGTCGTCATCGTCATCATCATCATCATCATCATCATTATCATCATCATTATCAACAACAACAACAACATCATCATCATTAATATCATCGACATCATCACCTAATCCTCCTCCTCATGATAAACATCATTAACATATTATTATTTAAAATGGTCACATGAGAAAAGCTCAGAAATTCAACCATACTGAGTATGTTCACCCTAGCATATATTATATAGTCATCCTTACCATTTAATTATTAGTGGTTGGGGTATAGAATATTAATTTGAGCTCTCAAGTGTGATTTTACTTTTCCCTACATCTGACTAAATACATCCTTTATAGATAACTGAAGATAAAATCTTAAAATCTATATTAATTATCGAGGTAATTTTTATGTTGGTATGATTAGCAAGGCTCGTCCGAAATTCTCAATTTGCTAGCCTCTACATATGTTTGACATTAATACTAGGAATTATCTAGGTTTTACTTATTGTAACTATTATTAATCACGATCATTCCTTAAATTAGTTTGATTCCTAATGAATAAATTGTATGAAACTCCACCCCTTAAAAGGTTTAAACTATAACTTGGTGCATAACCTAGAGGGGTAAAAGGGTGGATCCACTAGGTCTGATATATATTTGAAACTAACTATGTCAGTCTTAGGCCTAGGGTATTAGGGTTGAACATGCCAACCAAGGGTACTTCACTAAAGAGATTCTCTATTACTCAACTTTCTTGTTGTGGTGACTTGGTTCCAAAAACCATCAATAAAATCTAAGAACTTTTCTTTTATACATATAAATTAATCATGAAAATAAGTTTGACGATGCAAAACTTACGGTGAAAAATCCAAAATTGGCGCCAAAATCAACTAGAGAACCAAGTCAACCACCTATCATAAAACAACACACATACTATTATTTATCGTCACATCCTTTTACTTAAAGGGTCTAATCCTTCAGACACCACATAGGGCATTTGACTACACCTCAACTATGTTTTTTACATGGGAGGGAGAAGGGTATCCTATTACGCATGGTCAAATTCATCAAACCTTAACAAGGTAAGACATCCGCCATTCCCCATGTCACTCTTAAGCATAATAGACACAACCTTCATCGCACGACCTAAGGGAGTCATATGATCATCCAACAATTATAGTAAGGTATATGTGTTCCTTCTACACTTGATGATTTACAATCATAGTCCGATCACAAAACAAGATGAACTATATAATAAATTTACCAATGACATCATTCACTGGGTAATCTAATCGCACCATGGAGGTGAGAGAGGCAAACTACTAAAAATATTATACAAAACTTAATAGCTTCTACCCACTAAACCTCATGTATGAGGCATAAAAGCTAATCAAACATGGTATCCAATCCTTAGATAAGTGGTCTTGGGACATACTTGTGTTGAGATTCTTCATATTGAAGGCAAGGCATGCCTAACAATAATTAAGCTCGTTCATACCATCACTTAGTAACAAGGTAATCATCTAAATTTCTAACATTTACATGGGAATTTTATATTTATAGTTCATGTGTCCTCAGCACCCCCATAATAGGTGTATGCAAGGTGTGCTAGAGAACAACAAAGGTAAAGGGATTTAAGGTGAGAACTAAAATATGCTGATCTATGATTATTTAAGTCAATCTACACTTCATAGCTCTTAGGCTAATATCCTAGAAAATTATGAGATGTAAACCAAACACTACAAGAGTCAGTTCGATGTAGCTTCATCCCACCTCCATAAAGGAGGTATGTGTGTTAAGGGTTACTAAGGACTAACTTGCATTCACATAGGTGGGTGAGGAGTTCAAGTGACCAATTAGTCAGGGGTTGAAAACTTTAATTGGTATTGACTACTAGGAAATAGGTTTATCAATAACCTCTAAGGGTCACCTATCTAATTAAGGGTCAACCAAGGATAACTTGAAATAATCAAGTTACTGACTGCTTTGGCTCTGATACCATTTTGTAAAGAGTGGGACCAAATAGGGGATCCACTCTTCACTGAATTGAAGAATAAGTCCATCCAATCCCAAACATACCAAAAGGGTAAGAAGGAAATGAGGAATTTCATTCATTTCTCAAATGGTACATATTACAGATCATGATAATGAATAAGCAGCGGAAACAAAACTATTATACAGTTACAAAATTTTCCTTGTACAATTATTCCTCACCATATAAGGTGGAATGAAAAATAAAATAAGAGGTATACACCTAAGAACACACATAAGGCCAGTTGCAGAGGGCAAACCAACTATCCCAAGCTATCCTCAATGTCCAAGTCCATATATTCAAACCTTTAGCATCTTGTCTTCTAATGTACCTAAATATGGGTGGAAGGGAACATCACCCAGAACATAGGAGGCAACATAGAGGTCAGCAAAGAGCGGAGTATGTACATATAATAAACACTTTGGACATAATATAGGGTTACAAGTGCAAAAAGAGATGTTCCCACAAAGAAGGGGGCTATTTGCAATTAGGTAAGTTCAAATGGAATATAACAAAAGAAATGAGGCATATTAAAGTTTAGATTACAACATCAGAATAAAATGTCTTGCCATAGAATTTTACCACAATCACAACATGAAACAATAAACTTGTGCATGCATAACAATGTAGACTAAATATACCAAAAATAGGGCCATAACACCATAGGATCATGGCCTAAAAAGGAAGGGTGGAAACGCACACCCCGGGTGGAATACGTGCGCCCTATATAAGTATGGTTGTACATAAGTACCACTATTCTATATATTCTAGCCAAACATGTAGCATGCATAAATAGAGTGGCAAGACTAGCATTTTAGTCAATTTCAAATAAAAAGACAATATAGAAGAAGGGGTCCAAAAACCCATTATAAACAAGGTCTCACAATAACCAAATGAATATCATGACTTGAGAGAAGGAAAAATAATAAATGTCTAAGCAAATGATTTTCAAGTAGAATAACGGTTCAAGAGATGCCTCATTAAAAGAATGTAGATTTCAATCAAATAATGCCCAAAATAAAATAGAGGGTGTACATACCTTATGATCAGTACTATATATTCAGTAACATCTCCTAAGCCCAAGGTCAGGGTTGTCTCAACTTAGTCACCATATATGTGAATTCAATTAATATAAAATGCATTAAATCCCTTGCTTAGAAATTCACCCTACATTAGGTTGGAAATCTGGTTGTGAAACCTATCCCAATAAATCAATCACATTTTTCTAATTTCAAAAACATATTTATTTGTATTTTTCTAGCTGAACCAATAATTAGTTATTATTTTTATAAGTTAAAATCAATTACTGATAAAAAGGAAAAATACAATGTGAAATGACCATAATGCCCCTGAATATCACGAGTATATGTGACATGATGTCATGCGAACTTTAGAGAATTAGACAGAACTGGGGTCTCGGTCAACAAAGTCAAACAAAATCATAGTTTCCTATAATGCCCTCATGGGCATGACATGATTAATCTGGGCACCATGGGCGAGACTGGGCTTTTGCCCCATGGATTCATCTCCATGTGTCTCGTGCCATTGGCTGCCTGGAGAAGCTCCAACCAGCAGCAAGCGGCTGAGGCTGGCTTCCTCACGGGCAGGGACCCTATGCACTAACCCCGATTGGTCAAGCCAAAGACATCGAGCCTCAGCGCAGGTGTTGGGGTCACCGGTGACCACAAATTGTGATGAGACCAAAGTGTTGATCGGTTGACAGAACACCATTGAGGTAGGTGACACCCAGATGGGTGGTTTGGAGAGTCTGGTCATGGCTAACATTGGAAAGCATCGTTCGCTCATGGACTCTTATCAACGCTCGTGAGAGAAAGCAGTGATTCACACAAGGGTCAGGGAACAGAGAAGTCCCTATCGACAGAGAACAAGTAGAAGAAACGATGACCCTTGTCGATTGAGCAACCCAGGCAAAATCATGGCAAAATGAATACATAGAAAGGAAGAGCGATGGTCCTAGATGGTTACCTCATGATGAATTGAGTTGAGCATATGTGAACAGATTTAACCATCCTATGTTCATCGGAGAACAAAACCATGCTAACAACACTGTATCCGAGTGAAGGAATAGAAATTGATGAAGGGGGAGACTTTACAGGGATCATTAGATGTCATACGATCTAGAATGTGTCGGTTGTACTCACTGGTCGTGGCTCAATGAGGTCATAGTTAGGAGGCAGTGGCCGGCAATATTGGGGCTTTTGTCTCTAGGGTTTGAGAGGTAGTGAGTTAGGGATCTTTGGGGTCAAGATAGCAATGCGGATGTAGTGGCTAAGAAAATGTGTTAATAGATGAAGTGTGGAGGGAGAACGGTGAGGTGGAACCAGTCACCGGGAAGCCCATCGCGCAGGAAGTCTCACACGTGGAGAAGTCAGGGTAGGAGACGAGGTCCACTGTCTGCCTACCCAGCCCGATAAAGATCTTTGTGCAGAACTAAGCATCAACTGACTCATTTGTTGCGTGACATTTCAATGCAGCAGAACTTAGGAAAAAGGGGTGTGGCATTCGAATGAATCTCATAAATAGCATTGAACTTATATATTTATCTCCTAAATTTCCATTAGGGGTGTATATGATATTTGATTAAGCTCGAAATTGGTGGGTTACCTAATTAGGGTATACCGAACACGAATTTGGACTTAATTTTGCATTTTGAGATTAATTGCTCTGTATTTTCCCTATAATTCACTTAATCATTATATTCGGGTTTTTAAGTTCATCCTAATGATCAAATAGGGTAAAATCTCTTTATTTACCTACAATTATATCCCTCTAAGGTCCTAGGGCCATACTAGGTATTAAATTTTTATTAGGACAAGAGTGTGGTATCACTATTCACCCATTTCCTATAATTCAACTGTTAGGGTTATAACATCCTAAGATTTATGTCCATGGGATACAATTGAGTCAATTAGTCTATTAGGTCCCAACAAGGTCTAATCTATCATAAATTTAGGGAATTATGCACACTAAAAGGTACCTATTTGGAAAAAAAATCAAGAGGAAAGAAAGAGGAACATTGGATAACAATAATATTGAGTAGAGGCCTAGAAGAATAGAGGATTAGCCTCTATGTCTGGAATTGAGTATGTTACAGCTCCCATGTTGTAGCCATCGTGAAATGGAATAGAACATGATAGATTAGGTTTGGCTGAACTCCTCTTAAATCATAGAAGTGACTTAGGACCAAATAAATCCTCAATTGTCAGATTAAACTTAATTTCCATATCAGCCTGATTGGGCAGACTCGGTAGTATCAACTCTGTAATTTGATAGTATCGAGTCTGGAATTCGAACCTACTTTGTCTCTCTAATGTAATCTTGATACTGTCGACTTTGAATTTGATAGTACCGAGTCTGTGCAATTCCTTGAGTCTTCTACTGATGTGATTTCGATACTACCGACTTGTGAAGTTGGTAGTATCGAATCTGTGCTTCTCTTGTGGTACCCGAAAGGTACAAAAACATACATAAGTACTTTGAAATATAATAAATCATTCAGAAACATTAAAATTATATTTATTTGATGCAATTGAATAATACAGGCTAATATTCACAAATCATGCACAAATTAATATGAAATTAATTGCAAGTGTAGAAAAATCAATATAAAATAGCCTGTAAAAAGCGACAACAATCCAGTGCATAAGATACCTCCCACTCCAGCTAAGTACATGAATCAACATCAGATAAGTATAACGAACTAAAAAGAAACTTGCATACATTGAAAGGTCTAGCAGATAGTTCTATCATAAGTCAAATCTATTTACAATGGTAATCTAATTAAATAGATAAGGTGATCACTTATACCAACTAACATTAAAAACAACTTTTAGAGCATGTCTAGAACAAATTAGCATATACTTCTTAGTCCATATTAACAAATAGGTCAAGATCTAGGCATTTTGAATCAATGCATAATAATAACACTAACTTTGTGACACCTCACCAGCCGGACCAGGAATACATCCTACAATTTTGAAGTTGACGTGCACATAAGACATGTATACCAAACAATACTTATCAAATAGCAAGAAATCCAAATCATATTCAGAGTGGATATTTAAATCCAAATATGTTCTACTTCTCAACAAGACAGATCAAAATATCGAACATATAATCTCTATAGTAGCATGATTACTTTCCACAATAAGAAACATAATCAACAATAGAAAATAATTAGCTAGCAATACAAGAAATGTAAGAACATTCATATTGTATTCTATATGGCTTGTCATCTTTTATTCATATGCCCTGAAACTACTTGGCTTGTAACCCAACATGTAGAAGTCTCCATGTCTGATTCTTGTGTCAACGACTCACCGTCACTATCTTAGGGTTTAACCAGCCACCCAAAGATATCAATAACATACCATGGCCATCTCAGGGTTGCCTAAAGAGGCTCACATCCTCATCTCTAGTACACGAGATAGGAACAAAAAAAACAATATATCACATATCAAAACATTTCTCATATTTTCATATTTCACATATTCCATTTCATCAGAGTCTATTCCTCATGGACATAGACTTTCACAATAAGGATTTAGGGCCACAGACACTCCATATGACTCACTTCTAAATCCTATTGGTCTAACCTTTAAGGTCTCTATCCACACTTTAGAAATCATTCTCATAATTCATTGAATACTACAAGGATATCCATTTTGTTTCCCCAGTGTGGTCCTCAGTGGAAACACACAGTGTTTAGGGCACCTAACTAGATGTTTCATCATTTCACTTGTTCTTAACTAATGAAAAAATATTTAAAAATGAAAAAACATTTTTATTTGAAAAAGTTTAGCCTAACAAATGAAAATATTTGGTTAGTTGGATAAAAATACTTAGGTGTAAGTGAAAAGAAAAATAGTTACTAGAGAGAAAATGAATTCTTTTTAGGGAAGTAAAATTATTGGCACTTTTCTGGAAAGAAATGTGCACATGTACAAAGAAAGAAATATTAAAAAAATCTAAACTATGAGAAAAGAAAGATTGATATGCATGAACTTTAAAGAGTGCATGAAGAAGGGGAATAATTCACAATAGTAGGGTTGTTTTGTATTAGATGAACATCAACTTGTTTTGCTTTCATTTCTGGTAGCAAACATAATGAAACTTTCTAACTATTAATTTACACCATGATCAAAGGTACACTGACAACAAGTTGAACGACATTGAAAAATACTTTTATTGGTTACCCACATTATCTCCTCTTACTTTTTTCTATTGCTTGCTTTTATAATTAAAAAAATAAAAAAAATAAGATTTAGAATTTATAACAATAGAATTTATGATTCTTAACTCTCCCTATGACTACATTATTGACATATCATTTTTGTAAAATATAAAACAATGAGAGACTTGTAATATGTAAGCTGGAGATAGAGAGAGAGGAATTGAATAATTCTTCACTTTCAATTTTTGTTTCTTTTGGGCATTGCTTTATTTTTAATTATTAAAATAGAAAACAAATGAAGAGTTAAAAAATGCAAGAGAGGATAATTTTATTGACACCCCACTTTCTCCTCCATGTCTTGTTATGCACTAACTGATTTTCTATTTAAATTAATAACATCAACCAGAAAATGTTAGAAGTGAAAGAATCAATTAGAACATATATAACTTTGAGAAATTAAGAGGAGAGAATAACTAGGAGTAGTTATAGGTATGATTTTCCTAAAGAGAAAATTTCAGTAATGGAGATAAAGAACATAAGATAAAAGATATCATTTTTAATTTCCTTGCATAGTAAAATTTTCAAAAATGCCTTCATAGAAACACATACAACATATTAGGCTGCAAACTTTTATTGAATGTTGAAGCTATAGATATAAATTCAAACTTTTTAGGTATAGATGACATGATCATTAGGTTCCTATTGGTTATGAGTTCAAGGTACCACAAAAAAGAGGTTGTGTTATTAGCAAAAACTCCAAATGTATCAAAAGAAAAAAATTAAAAATGATGATAACTTTCCATGAATGGTGCTCCATGCTTTTGTACATTTTCTATAGTTAATGTAACAAGTTGTTTGTGCTGACTCCAGTAAGGACCACACAAGTGTTCCTACCATCTATCCAATAAAATAACAAGATGTTTGGCAAAGAAAACCATTAGGTTGTAAGTAAAGGAAGGTCATAGGGGGTTCAAATATGTTTTCCAACACTTGTGATCCTGGGTGTGTTCCTTTTATAGTCATTGTCGTACACACACCTCATTAAATTCTTATAAGGGTGGGTTTTGGGTAAATCTATGGAAAAGATTTTTTGGGACACAACTAGAACGTCAAGTTCAAAACATCATATTAGAAGTGGGTCATAGGAGCTTCCTTTAAGACGTTTAACCAAGCTCGAGAGATAAGGTTAAAAATAATATCACAAACTATGTCATCTCAAAACTAATTGCCAAGTCTTGTGTGAAAATACTTAACAAGATCACCAAAAGTGTCGATGTCAGTGGTGTTGCAATGCAAGCAACGTTCATCATCTGGGTGTAAGGGGGTCATGAGCCAATGTTGAAGGATAGATACACACTCAACATTTGACATGGACAAACCAAGATAATCAATAAGAACAATAAATAGGAATTCTTATACATGGTTCACTTAGAGATAAGTGAGGATAGCAAATTGTCACTACGAGAGGTGAGGATATATTGATTTCTTGATTGGGAATTTGTGATAAAAATAATAAAAAGGATGGGAAAAAATTGAGAGATAAATATGAACCCCAACTTTCCCTCTCATTTATATGTGACTTAACAGATCATGTTATTATGTTTTCATCTATGCTACTATAAAAAGAATGAGTTTCTGTAACTAATAATAACTATTTTATTCAATGAAAAGTTATGAGGACAACATTTTTCTCACTTTTATTTTTCCTATTTCCCTTATATTTTATATAAAAAATATTATGTCCCACGCTGGATTGTGTTGTCGGGTGAGTGGGTGGCTGGGTGGGCAGGGCTATAAAAAAATTCATTTCAAATTGTTTCTTCCTCTTTATTTCTCTCTCATCTTAGATTTTTTTTTAATTCATTTTCCTAATTTTGTTGCTTTCATGGGAATTAAAACTAGCAAGAGTGATTGGTTACCTTTATGGCTATCACCACCTTTTAAAAAAGGGTGACACTTAATTGGAAGCATTGATTGGAGGAGTGATCAGTTACTTTGTATGTATCACAAATTTCCCAAAATGTAGGTTACCATCATGTTTGTAGAAAATGATGACACTTAATTTGAAGCATTAAATAGAAGGAGTAGTGGGTTACGTTTGTGGTTATCAACATGTTTTTTCAAAAAAATGATGACTTTTGGTAACCATCCCATACTCATACATCAAAATCATCTCGCCTCGCGTAAGCAAAAATGTGGATATTATTGTAAAGTAAAAGTAGGATGTGTGACCTATTCGATAAGATTCCCCTCCTTTATATAGTAGAAGGGGAAATTTTTTGACTTTAGACTAAACCCTAACATGCCAAGACAAACTTTGGCCCATTTAACAAAGGGACTAAACAACTTAACTAAATAGACACTTTGACACTCTCCCTTAAGATGGAGCTTGGGATAATCCCAAGTTAGCTTGCAAATAGACAGACAGGCAAACTAAAGACAAAGAAGTAGAAAATTATATACCAAGCTCATACAAGAAAATTTCTCTCCCTCGATATTGCAATAAATAATTCCAACACTCAAATACTCCCCCTCAAACAAATTATCTTAAAGTAGATACGCATGAAGGTAGCAGGAACTTCTTGATTAGTGTGAAGTGCATCTGGAGTATAAGTAAACATCAACAAATAGGGATCATTTTATTCATCTTAGTCACTATAATCATGAAGTATACTTGAGAGTGGTTGTATAGAATAAGTAGTAGTCAATGTGCATACAAAGCATGGACAAGTTAAAAGTCAACGAATGTGAACCACGCTTACATTCTCCTTATCACATTCAACTTTTCCTCACTAAGGCATAAGTTAGTGCCAAAATAAGACATGCACTGGTTTAAGAACTAAAGTTATGATGAGAGTCACTTTTACAACCGATAAATCTCTTACTGCTCATCATAACTTTAAGGATTGAATGATTGGTCAGATATAGGAAACTACACAAGTAATAGGTTATCCTTACTCTAGAGAATCATAATTCACAATCTTTTTCTCACTTGCTCAATTTTATAAGAAAGAGACATTACACCTTCCATAATATTTGTCAAAACATCCTTGATGGAGCCAACCTTTTTGGCCTTCTATGACTATATATGGGGGTCAGACTTGGCTTTAGCCCACGGTTCTCACTCTTATCTCTTGCCTTGAGAGTGGTAAACTCTTAAAAACCCATTTTTTCTCACCCCATAGAAATTCAAGATTAATGTTAATTATGTGGCTAATGATGGAATCTATTCCACATCCCACCCAATTTTCACATATACCTATTTTTCCACCTTTTTTAGCATATTTGTCCACCCCATTTTGCCTACTTTCACCAAGTTCAGGCCCTTCTTCAAAGAAACCTTCATTCAAACTAAAAGTACATTTGTCCTTCAATTCTACCTTAAATAGGCTATTTGCACAAATTGCCCATTTGAATTGTCTAACATAGAATGTTTCTTGATTTCAACTGCTTTCCCAGACAAATCCAAGAGATAACTCAGATAACATGATCTTAAAAGGAATTCTTGGATCTACCCATTTCACCAAGGTGGACCTCCTTTTCTCGGATCCCATCTCTAAAGAACTCCATAGTTAAGCGTTCTCAACTTGGAGTAGTACTAGGATGGGTGACCAGTCGAGAAGTTTATCCTGACTTGCGCGGGAGTGAGGACAAACCAGGCTTGGAGTAGTACTAGGATGAGTGACCAGTTGAGAAGTTTATCCTGGCTTACGCGTGAGTGAGGACAAAGTAGGCAATTCATGCTAGTGGTGGTATGTGGGCCAGCCATCATTCCTAAAACCCTTCTAGAGTGTTGGGTAGTGGGCTCGAGTATTACAACTATAGTTATAAAATGGTAAACTACTCTAACTACAATGCCTAAAATGTTGCATCCACTATCTGATTATATTTGATCTATAATTATTACACCTAACCTCATGTACATATGCATCTGATCTGATATCTTCTATAATTGCTTTATCTCTCTTATAGTTATCATTTTTCTACTACTTCTAAAATCAGATCTAGTTCTCTATGCATACATTTGCTAGCCATCCTCTAACATCCTATGCATTAGTCCTAATCACCAATGATGGATCTCATTGTGGGAGGTCCCGAGGTGATTAAGATTTTTTAGGCAAGGATAGGAAGGCCATATACATCTTCAGCCCCAAAAGCCCACCCATCACAAAAATTGTTTCCTATCTTGTTTTCATTTTTAATTTGATTTAACCATCCTAAATCACTCAATTTCCTTGCAATCCAACAATGTCTTGATACCAGTTTGCAGGGCGACACATGGTGTTAATCCTTCCCCACTCATAACCAAATTGTTGGATCTAATCTCTAGTTTTACTTTTTATCTTTTTTTTATCGAGAGTGGATAATCGCTCAGACTACACCACGGCTTCCACAATCTACCTTATTCCTCATTTTTTTTGTACAAAATGTGGTGGTGATTTCAAAACTTTCTTTTTCATGAAAAGTTTCACTACAAAAAGGATAGAGCATTACACCCTAAATATCTCTAGTTATTTACCCCCCCCCTTCTAGGAAGAGTGCGATAAGTAGATTTAGTTGCCACAAGAATTGTTTTTCAAAAATTGAAACCTTAAAGAAGCATGATATTACTATCAGTTGGTTAATTTTTTTTATATTCTAAAAGATAAGAAGAATGATATTACTATTCAAAAATTTATTTAAAATACCATGAAGATGAGTTTTTAAATAAAAAAATAAGAAGAATACTAAACATGTGGAACCGCCATCTTGAAGAAAAAACTTTCAAACTACAATATTCATGAAATAATCTTGGCCTCTCAAGAAAATTGTCTTTAATTATTGTGAATGCAAAGTGAGGAATATGACAAAAGAGGAGAATTTCCCTCATTATCATAAGTGAGGTATATGTGACATAGTCAACAGGATTGAGTGAGAAACATGATTTGTGTTGAGGTACTTGCTGACAAATTATGTAATGACAAATATTAAAAGCATTCATGTGAAGATATTATCATCTTTTGTAAAGTATATTTGTTTTTGGAAAGGGTGGTGTAGTTAGAGGTGGATAGAAAATTCAATTCCTTTTTCAACGAAAAACTGATGTGTGATTGTATTTTAAAGAGAGGTGGTGGGGGACAATGAGTAAAGAGTTCTAGTTAATAGCTAGAGGTTTGAGAAAATGAAATAGTGAAAAAATGTTAAGTGGGAGTACAAATGATACTATATTATTTTGAAAATAGTAGACTCAATTGGTCAAATGTTCCTAAGAAATTTAAAAAGATATTTTGTATTGGAAGGGAGACGATCATGGACATATTGATGAATTTTCATTGTTGGATAAAGTGAGACAAAATGCCATTGAAAAAGCATGGAGAAAAAGTAATATGACAAAGTTGACGAATGAAGAGAGGTTAATCTTGATGTTTTCTCTGTATGAATTTTCTAAGTAAATTTATATAAACAAAACATAAATCTATTGACCTACTGAAGACCCTATAAGAGCTCTAGGTTATTATTTTCCTCCTAATATTTCTCAACCTATTTAGGGTGTGAAGCTTCTAGGTGGTCCGATTTCTATTGATACTAGTTATGCTTCATATTTATTGATGAAGTGTGTGGCCAAATATCAGTCTATCATGGACCTCCTTGCCTTAATCATCAATAGAGTGAACTTATCCTCCTTAGGTCATGTGCTTTCTCTCCTAACAACACCATGTGGTTTTTGGTTAATCATCCTTGGAACAATTTGATTGTAGACATCATCGTTGCCTTTCACACATTATTGTTGGTGAAGGTCAAGGCTTTGATGATTTGAAATAGCCTCTTGTCACACTACCTATGCATGTTAGAGGGTTGCACATTGCAACTACCCAAGATGTGAGAAGGTATGCTTATGTTGCTTCTTGAGATCACACCATCAAGCTTCAAGACCAAATTCTAATTGAGGTTGGTCCTATTCCTATTGGTGGTACTTTTGACACTACTTACCCTCCAATATGTGCACATCTTCCATCTTTTTGCTAGTCTAAGTTGTCATATAATAAATCTGCCACCCCCAGGACATAATCTCTTTTGGCAAACACCTGCTACAACATGGTTTTCCCATGCTTCAAGGTATTAGAGTTATCTCAACAACAAGGGATGTTCTTGCTTCCCAATAGGATGACCATGAACAAGAGTTTCTTTTTGCTATTCATGTTGATTATTTTGGATTATATATGACATTGGTTGAGTACTCAACTATTCTACATTATCGCTTGATGATCCCTCTATATCTTGGAAATGAGCATTGACCCCTTTGCCATTTGACATTTTTCCATTCTTTTAGTGACCATGTGGTGCAATGTTGTATCCCCCCAAGATTCAAGTTTCATCATGATATCATGCAAAATGTATTCTTTGACCTTATTTATCATGTTGGGATAAAAGCCTTGAAAGAAGCTCTAGTTAGCTTTCTAGGGACACGTCATGATGGTCTCCACGCCTAGAGACTTGTTGACATATTTCAATTAGTGGGACTGATAGAAAACACATTTGTGTTGATGTTACTGGTGTCTCTTCATCGATCAGGAATATGTCAAATTACTTCAATACAGGTCTGGAAGCTTCTGATGCGGTCACACATTAAGTTCATAATCATGGGGATACATGAAAGAGAAATTGTCCTTGAATTCTACCTTAAATAGGATATTTTTCATGAATTGCCCAGTTGAATTGTCTGAAATAGAATATCTCTTGATTTCAACTACCTCTATAGAAAAATCCAAGAGATAACTATGACTTATCTTTCTATATAAATTTTCTTTCAACTTTTACAAAACATTCTTACAATTAGTGGGAAAATGGGAAAGTACCTTTTTTCTTCTGGTGATACCAGGCATATTGTAGCCATCTACCATGTGAAAGTATTGTAGGTTACCTCAATCCACGTGCCCTTCTACGGGGTTCAACAATGTAATTCTCCTCCTCTTTGAGAAGGTTCTGCTTAGAATCTCGAACACTAAGATCTACCTACATATAGACCCCCATACCCAACATATTCCAAGACCCACTTGTCTCTCTTGAAGCCAGAACGACAACTATCCCTCTCTTTACTTTTCATACTTCCAATGATCAAAGGATCCTTCCTTTGACACCCCTGCTCTTCTAGATCTATAGAACAATAAACTACTCAGACTACTATGCCTAAACTCCTGCATCTACTATCTAATTATTATTGATATATAATTGGTGTACCTGGCCTGAAGTACTGATGCATCTGATCCGTTATCTTTTATTATTTCTATGTTGCTCTTATAGTAGTCATTTTTACTACAAAAAAATCAGATCTAGTTCTCTATACATACATCTACTAGTAATCCTCTAATATCCTACACATCAGTCATAATCACCAATGGTGGATCTCTGTTGTGCGAGGTCTCGAGGTGATTAGGATCACAACACACATAAAAGTTCAAATTTTTAGGGCAAGGATGGGAAGCTCACAAATATCTTCAGCCTTGAAAGCCCATCCACCATAAATATTGTTTTTTATCTTTTTTTTTTAATTTAATCATCCTAAATCACTCAATTTCCTCGCAAGATTGTAATGTCTTGATACCAATTTATTGGGTGACACTGGGTGTTAATCCTCCCACACTCATAACTAGATTGTCGAATCTAATCCCTGTTTTTACTATTTATTTCTTATTTTTTTTATCAAGAGTGAATTGCGGATACTACACCATGGCTTCCACAATCCACCCTTTTCCTGAATTTTTGTACAAAATTTGGTGGCGACTCCAACACTTTCTTTTTCATACAAACTTTCACTACTGAAAAGGATCGAGGTTCATTCCTGGAATATATCTATTTCTTTACCCCCTTTTGGGTAGGGTGTGACAAGTGGACGTAGTTGGCACAAGTATTTTAGAAAAAAATTGTAACATTAAAGCATCTTGATACCGTTTTTTGCAATCACTAGTCATATTACTATCAGTTGATTAATTTTTTTCTATTCACAAAGATAAGAAGAATGATATTACTATTCAAAAATTGATTTAAAATATTGTGAAGGTGATTTTGTAGGAAAAGATAAGGAGAATACAAAACATGTGGAACCACCATCTTGTAGCAAAAAAACGTTCAAGCTACAATTGTCATGAAATAATCTTGGCCTATGAAGAAAATTGTCTTTAATTTTTGTGAATGTAAGGACATGGATAAGATGAGAAAGGAGAATTTGTATAATTATAAAAAGTGAGATATATGTGATAGAGTGAAGAGTATTGAGTGAGAAATAGGATTTTTGTTGAGGTACTTGCTAATAAATCATGTAATCATAAGTATTAAAGCATTCATGTGAAGATATTATCATCTTTTATAAACTATAGTTATTTGTGGAAAGGGTGTTGTAGTTAGAGGTGGATAGGTGATTTGGTTCCTTTTTGAATGGGAGAGAATGAGTGATGTGTGCTTATATTTGAAAATATGAGAGGTGGTGGGAGAGAATGAGTAAAGAGTGGCAGTTAATAATTAGAGGCTCTAAGAAAATGAAATTGCGCAAAAAATGTGAGAAGTGAGAGTATGTACGATACTATAATATTTTGAAAACATTACACTCGATTGGTCAAATGTTTCTAAGAAAATTAAAAAGACATTTTGTATTAGAAGGGAGACGATCATGGACATATCAGTGAATTTTCATTGTTGAATAAAGAGAGAGAAAATGTCATTGAAAATGCATGGAGAAAATATTAATATGACAAAGTTAATGTATAGATAGATGTTTGTCTTGATGTTTTGCTTTTATGATTTTTTAAAGTAAATTTATATAATAAAACACATACCTTTTGACCTTCTGACGTCCCTATAAGAGCTCCAGGTTGTGTCTTTTTTCCTCCTAACATTTCTCAGCCTATTCGGGGTGTGAAGCTTATAGGTGGCCCAACTTCCATTGATGCTAGTTTTGCTTCATATTTATTGATGAAGCATGTGGCCAAATATTTTTCTATGATGGACCTCCTTGCCTCAATGTTCGATAGAGTGAACTTATCCTCCTTAGATCATGTTCTTTCACTCCTAACAACATCACTTGGTTTTTTTACTCAAACTTGGAAGACTTTGATTATGGACTCTGTTGTTTCCTTTCACACATTATTGTTGGTGAAGGTCAAGGTTTTGATGATCTACAATGGACTCTTACCACAATATCCATTCATATTAGAGGGTTGCACATTACAACTGCCCAGGATGTGAAAATGTATGCTTATTTTGCTTCTCAGGATCACACCATATAGCTTCAAGACCACATTCTTCCTAAGGTTTTCCTATTCCTATTGGTGGCACTTTTGATACTGCTTACCCTCCAATCTGTTCACATTTTCCATATTTTTGCTAGTCCAAGTTGTCCTATACTAAATCTTCCGACCTCATGACATGGTCTTCCAATGCTTCAAGGCATTAGAGTTGTCTCAACAACAAGGGAATCTTCTTTCTTCCCTATAGGATGACCATGCACAAGAGTCTTTTCTTGCTATTTATAGTGATGGTTTTGGATTATATATGAAATTGGTTGAGTAATCAACTATTTTACATTATTTCTTGATGAACCCTCTACATCCTAGAAATGAGAGTTGCCCCTTTTGTTGTTCTACATATCACAATTCTTTTTTTGACCATGTGGTGCAATGTCTTATTCGCCCATGATTCAAGTTCCATCGTGATATCGTGCAAGATATCATTTTTGACCTTATTTATCATACTAGGATAAAAGCCTTAAAAGAAACTCCAATTACCTTTCTAAGGACACGTCATGATGGTCTCCATGTCTAGAGACTTGCTGACATATTTTCATTTAATTGCACCGATAGAAAATACATTCGTGTTGATCTTACTGGTGTGTCTCCACTGATCGGGAATATTTCAAATAACTTCAAGACATGTCTGGAAGCTTCTGATGCGGTCACATATAAAGTTTATAATCTTTGGGATACATGTGAAGAAAACTATCATCATTTTCTTCTCTTTGCCTTGAATATCTTTGGTGTTCTTACTAATGAATGATATTCCTCTAACAACACATACCACATATCATAAATAGGAACATGATGATGTCATCATCTACTTCCTTAATATTTTGTCTTTAGATCATTAGGCTTTTCCATACGAAAAGGATTGACAATCCAAGTTGTAGCTCGAGCCCCTACAAACACATTTCTTTGAATATCTTTATGTATTATTTTGTTGTCATTTATACTTCAATAAATTTAAATTAGAATAAATTGGATTAAAAATGAGAGAAGATAGTGTAAGGAGGGGCCAATATTATAAGTTGCTAAAATCATACAGACAATAACGTTTTAGAAAAATCCACTAAGGTAGAACCCTTATAATTGTTTTTTTTCAAATTCACTCTTTCTAAGATGGTAACCATTTACTATTAAAAGTTATCAAATTATAAACATGATGTACCCCTTTCTTGTCGGATGTAGAGTAAATTTTTTTGATCGGGAACAGCGTGTGACTCCTTTTTATAGATATCAAAAAGGTATATACAAAGCTCGAGCAAGCTCAAAGAAAAGTAAACTAAGAGCTAACAAAGAGAAAAAAACTATACAAGTAACTGATCTATGTCTTTCTTTAATGATGACCACTTTCTATCTGCACTAATACTCGCCTCCACAAAAATTCTTGAGTTCCTTTCACTCCACAAGCCGTGAAACACAGCTAGGACAGTGATTCTATGTTTCATGAGAACCATATTGCAGACACTACTAAAAGAGTCAGGTATACGAGGTATATACAGCTCTTCAGCAGCCTTCCTCCAAACAAGCTTTGCATACTGACAGCAAAACATGATGTGATTCAGATCCTCACTATCCACTATGCAAAGGATACATCTCGAGGGAAGATGGTAACCTCTGCTCTGCATATGGTCCAATGTCAGAAGCTTATTCAGAAAATATCTCCAGCCATTAAGCACATATCTTCTAGGGCCTTTGGATCCCCACAACCAATCCGCCCAGCCAACCAAATGAGCTCTTGGTCTAATAATATCCCAAGCACTTTTGACATTATGAACTTTTTCACCATTCAAAAGAATCAAATCCTCCTCCTCAGAACAGGGATCAACATACTTATGAAGAAGATCAATAATAAGTCTCAAATGTCTAGACTTAGTCATAGACCAATCATCCTTCACGAACAAGCAACTGAGAGTGGCAAACTTGCCCGTGCCACTTCTCATAATAGCCCCTTCACCTAGAAAATTATCTAGGTAACCTCCTTAAACCACAGATCTCTCCAAAGCTTCACCATTTATCCATTACCTACAGAGAAAGAAATCATACTAGCTATTTTGTCTCTGTAGTACAGAAGATGCTTCCAAACCCACGAAGCATTTGTAGGCACCTTACATCTCCAGACTGTATCACCTTTAAGATATCTGGCATGAATCCATCGAACCCACAACCTATATTTTTTTGTAGCCACGCTCCAGAGATTAATCACCATACAAGCTTCCACAATGTCCCTCGACCTTTTAATACCCAAACCACCTTCCTTTTTGGGAAGACAAACATGCTCCCAAGACACAAAATGTATCTTCTTCTCAAGCTCTGGACCTCCCCAAAGAAAATCTCTACACAGGCGATCAATCTCCTTAGTAACAACCACATGAATAGGAAAAGAGGCTGCCCAATACAATTGAAAAGAGGATAGCGTGGAGTTCACCAATTCCAACCTCCCAACAAAAGAAAGATGCTTCGATTTCCAGCCTTCCAGTTTATTTTTGATCTTATCAATAATAGGGGAACACAAACTTCTGGTGAGCCTGCCATAGAACAAAGGAAGCCCAAGGTATTTAACAGGGAGATTCTCCTTTTTAATCTTTAACTCAGTTTCCACCATAGCATCATTCGTAGCCCTATTAGAGAAAAAAGAAGATTTGCTGCTGCTAATATTCAGACCAGAGCTCTTCCCAAACTCCTTAATTATATTGATGATACCAGTCACATAGTCAAGCCTCCCATCAGAAAAAATCACCACATCATCAGCAAATAAGATGTGAGAAACCTCGATATCCTTACCAGCTTTCAAAGGTAAAATAGTCTTCCTTCTAGTCTCCCGAGCAATCAAGGAAGAGAAACCTTCCATAACAATGACAAAAAGATAGGGGGCTAATGGGTCCCCCTGTCTAATTCCATTAGACGGCCAAAATTTCTTAGAAGGCACCCCATTAATGAGAACTTGAAAACTAACAGTATGAAGGATCTCTAAAATCCAATTAATCCAACAAGTGGAGAATTGTACCAAGTGGAATGCTTCTCACTCTAGCGATTTGGGAAATTGACCAGGGCACTTCTCACTCTAGCGGGTCCTTAACAATGACAAAAAGATAGGGGGCTAATGGGTCCCCCTGTCTAATTCCCCAAGATGTAGAGTAAATTGGAAAATTGTATAGGGGAGAATTGTACCAAGTGGAACGCTTCTCACTCTAGCGATTTGGGAAATTGACCAGGGCACTTCTCTACTCAATGGCGTGCTTCAGAGAGGGGGCCTCAGCCTTGTGCGGGTGCTACCCCTCTCCCCATGTCTATCCTCGCTCGTTGTGTGTTAGGGTTAGGCTATGAGGCGAGTATGTGGCTGGTCTCCTTTGTTGTTTTTCTTCCACTGTTGGTGACGTCTCTTCTATGGATGTGTGATCTAGTGATCTAATAGTGTTTTAGGTGAAAGATTGATGCAAGCGGATGGACAGAGTAAACCTAGACGTACTCTGAGTTCTCATTTTTTTTCATATAAGGGGTTTAGATGCCCTCTTCCTGGCCTTGGTAATTGCGGAAGTGGGTTCACCTTTTATAGTTTCCTCCTCCTTCCTTTGTTGTTATCATTTTTTTCTTTTAGTCACCACTTGCTTTGGCCTGTCGAAGTGCCAATTTTTTCCTGAATCACTGTCCTACTGACAAGGGGCCATTCGATGATTCTCGGTTGGGTAATGAAGGCTTCTATCTACCTTGTTTATCCCTTTTGCTACATGAGCTTAGGCTTGAGTGGGAGGAATGTCATGGTATATTGATTGTGAAGGTGGGGTTCTCCTGAGCAGTCCCTTCCTTCTCTTTTTATCACTAACTTTATTTTGTATAGTTTTAATAGTAGTGGTTGTGCTTTTCAAGCATCTCACTTTTGTGCCGGTGCTTCCATTTATTTGTTTTGATTTAATTCTGTTATTGTGTTCTTGATGTGTGTGTTGTGTTAGGCTTGCTTCTTTTTCTTTTGGCTTTGGGTGAGGATTATCTTTGTCTTTCTAGATGTGTCTCTTTGTACTTGGTGAGTGGGCTTGTTTTGATATGTCATCTGTGGAAGGTTGACGATGCTTATTAAGACTTTTATTCTAGTGGTTTTGACCTTAGGAGTTGGGGTATTATACAAGTGTTACATATAATCATGGAAGGATTCTAGTTAAAAGTTGCTTTGTTTGGTGGTAGAAAAGGAATTTGAACGGAGGTGTCATGATCTCGTTTGATTGAATTTTTGACTTCCCTACAAACTGATAATGCATAAGATTTTACTTCTTACTGCCCCGATTGGTGGTCTCGGTTTGTCCATATCACCTGTTGAATATCGAGTCATTCTACGTTACTGACTCATGATACCCCTATATCCTGGTAACGAATGTTGTCCCCTTTGTCTAACTGTAGAGCTCGATTTTTTTGGTGATCATGTCGTGCATTGTCACGTTCATCCTGAATTCAAGTTCCGCTATGGTGTTGTTTGAGATGTCCTCTTTGGCATCATTTCTCATTCTGGGATTAAAGCAATTAAAGAAGCTTTAGTTGGGTTTCTCGACACGCGACATGATGTTCATTGTCATCGACCAACAAACATCTTGTTATTTGATTGGAGTGATGGGAAGCACACTTGTGTGAACCTTACAGGGTTCTCTCATTTGACTGGAAAATTTTATGATAACTTCATTTCGGGCCAGTCTGCATCTGAATCAACCACTCAAAAAGTCTGCAAGCATGAAGCAAACATCACCATTTCCTCCCATTTGCCTTTGATATTTTTGGAGTTCTGGTTGATGATTCAATTTCTCTCTTACCACGAATTTAAAATATTTGCAATAAGAATGTAATGTTGCCATCATCAGCCTCCCCTGATTTTGTCTTTAGATAAGTGGGTTTTTCCATACCAAAACATTTGGCTGCCCAATTTGTAGCTCTTGCCTCTACAAAGGTATTTATATAGAAGGCAATCTAGTTGTAATTTTGAAATTTTTCTATAATAAACTTCCAAATTTTGTTAACGTCTTTGTACCTCTTTTTATTATGTTACCGAAATTATTTAGATCTCTTCTTAATTTAATGACTATGCTTACCTTCAAAAATAATAAAATAAAAGAAAACATTTTTTTCTATCCTGTATATGGGTCACCGCGGTTCAAACGGGTCACCGGTTACTCATAATCAACGATACTACCGGGAGAGGATTCAGCTCAGTTCCGGATCCTTGTCGATTCAAAAATTGGGGCTCTATAAATATGGACACGCAGTGACATTTCAGCTTCCGCTAGGGTTTCAGAAATGTGAGTTCCCGCGCCGAGCTTCTTCTTTCCCCTTTCTTCACTCGTCTTCTCATTCAAGCTCGGAGCTTTGCTCACTCTTGTTCTTCCTGCTTCAGCTAGGGTTCCACTTCCACCCATCCCTTCTCGAATCCGGTCGTTTTCTGACACAACTTTGGCAACATGTACACGACGCTTATGCCACTTCAGTCCATTGTTTTCAACATCCTCGTCATCAGTATCCACTGCGGTTTGGCGCAAAATGTCGCCGACTTCGCCGGGTGCCGAGCCGGCGCCGCCTTTAGCCTACTCTTTCTGCTTTTGAGTACCTACACTGGGGGACTGCGAGGCGCGTTCCTGACCTCGGCGGGGTTCTTGGTGGCCTACCTGGAGGATGTCGTCAACAAGGGCCGCTACCCTCGCGTGGCCCTAGCCATGGGACAGAGGCTGCTTGCGGCGGCAGGATGCGTGGTTTATCTGGTTCGAGGGATGCCGGTCCTCATCGCCGCGTTTCTGCTGTTGCTGGTCCAGCTTGTCGAACAGCTGCCCTGCTGTATCCGCTGCGGATCTGGTTGTTACCCGGAGCTTCCCATGTAGGGTCCTTGACCAACAACGCTGGGTCGCTGACACATAGCTAACAGCCACCGTCCTTCCCTTTTCTAATGACTAGTTTTTCGATTCCGAATTCTTGGTTTGGATGCCATCATGTTAAGTGTTCTTCCGTTCTTTGTCAAGAATCGGTAGCTAACTGTAGGCCACACGTTCTGTGAAAGTAATAGAAAAATTTCATACTCCGATTTACTGCAATTTTTGAATCTTGATGTAGCAGCCTATCAAATTTCGCCAGTTGCTTGCTCGTTTCCGTTCAGCAAATAATATTTCCTCGGCGTACACAAAAACTTGTCATACTTCACGGGATGACAGGACCTTAAAATGGAATCATGTACCTTTTATAAGACATGACAACTGGAGCTGAGACCACACAATAAACAGAGTATCCGAGTTAAGTGGTCTTGTAGACTTGACATCTGTAACATAAACAATGCTGTAAATGGTGTTATGAAGATGTAGATATATGTGGTAAGGCTAAGGACTGGTGGGTGAAGAGGGGAGGGACAGAGAACTGGTGGGCGGTGGACGAACAGATATATATGGTAAGGCTAAGGACTAACGGGTGAAAAGGGACGGAGGAGGACTGGTCGGTGGGGGAATAATTAATTGAGTTGGTATATGAGCATGTGATGATGCAACGTTTACTCATAGCACACTTGTTTTTAAACCCAAAATTGAACATTTCCATTAACAAAACTAATTACAACCGGAAGAGATCGACTAGAACGTATAGCGAAGAACCCACTGAGTGTTTACTCATAGCACACGAATTTGTGATGTTAGTGTTTCTTTTCTATCTGACAAAGCATTCACACGTGGAGCAACCCTTGTATTTCTTAGTACATTAGTTCCTAATGTCGACACTTCAATTTAATCGGGAAATAGACCAGTACTTGCATTGGCGACATGGCATCTATTTGAGGTCTTAATGTTTCACATGGGTCCCAAGAAGAAGTGCATGCATGAGAGGCGTGCTAATTGTATGTTTGCTCAACTACTTTGCTCGAGAGCTTCAGTTTGTAATGCTAACACTTCATTTTGATAAGCAAGTGTGAGTACAAAGCCAAAGCTAGGATTTGTGTTTGAGCTGTGGTATTTTCTTCTGTTGTATATGAATATGAGTATGACATTTTCTCGGGAGAGGTCACCTAATTCTGAAGCTCAAAACGAGACTTTTCTTAAAATTGGAGTAGAATAAGAAGCACAAACAAAACAAGTAAGTTGAAACCGAGTAGCAACTCAACAATTGATATGCAATCCCTTTTCCTTTTCTCTGTATGTGTATATTGAATCTTGAGAATAGTGGCTCTAAATATAACATTTTGGCAAGATGTGATGGATTTGTTTGATGGAAAATGTGTGCATGTATGCTATGCAACAACGATGCAACGAAAAAGAAATATATGTGGAAGTGTTACCAACAAGCCTGTAAACCCAAGATAATAATTGTAACAGATAGAAGAGAAAAAGGACCAAATTTTTACGTAGAAAACCTTCACGATGTGTGAAGGAAAAATTACGATGCCAACCACGGGCAAATCCACTATAAGAAGCAAAGATACGGTTTTTACCTCTCTGATTTTGACCCAAATCTGAGATAATATATCAAGAAGGAGAAATAAGAAGATACCACGCCGTAGGGAAAGAACCCATAATTCTACTACTACAAAACTTCCTAAAAAAACATAATCTTTCACAAAATGCATTGTAGTAGATGGCCCAAAGAAGACACTCAAATGCCTTAGCAGTCCTGTCCCACTTCCTTTCTTCTTTCCTTTCTTTTTCTTCCTTCTTCCTTCTTTGTCTTCTTCCTCATCTCCCCAACGGTAAAAATGTTGTCTTTTTGCTTGATGACTACTGCTCTTTTTCAATTGAGCGGCTGTGTGGCTATTGCAAATTCAGCGGCAGTTGGCTCTCCTCTTCACGATTGCATAGCATGGGTTTTATAACCCTTGGGCAGAAGCAACAATCATCATGCCTTAATGGTCTTGGGCTGGAAGCGAGGCCAAACAATCTCCCCCTACAGCCGAAGGAGAAAATTATCATCACAGAATCATCACTAGGAATGTATGTCGCTGAACACTTTGTAGAGCTCCAATTTGTCTCATGTCACCACCTTGGTCATCATGTCAGAAGCATTCTTATCAATATGAATCTTCTTCAGAGTTAGCAACCTCTTGTCAATCACATCACAAAGTCAATGATATCTCAAATCAATGTACTTTGTCCATGCATGATGCATCGTGATTTTTCTCAAGTCATTAGCACTCTCATTATCACAGAAAATAGTCTGATCAACCTGATTCATGCCCAGCTCCCCCAGAAATCTCACAATCCAGAGTATTTCTTTTCCTCCTTCCCCTACTGCAATGTTCTCTGCCTCTATTGTAGAAAGTGTAACACACTTTTACAACTTGGACTGCCAAGATATGGCTCTCCTTACAAAAGTGAAAATATACCCAAAGGTGGACTTCTTGTAATCAATGTCATTTGCTATGTCAGCATCAACAAAGCCTTTCAGAATTGGTTCAGAACCACCAAACATCAAACATGAGCTATTAGTGCCCCATAAGTATCCGAAGATCCACTTGACTGCCTCCCAATGATCTTTTCCAATATTTGAGAGAAACCTACTCATAACACCAATTGCATGAGCAATATCAGGAGGAGTACACACCATTGTGTACATCAAGCTCCCCATAGTAGAAGAATAGGGAATCTTGGCCATCCCCTCCTTCTCCTCATCAGTATATGGGCATGACTTCTTGCTTAGATTAAAATGACCTCACAGTGGAGTACTCATAGATTTGGACGTGCTCATATAGAACTATTCTAGAACCCATTCAACATATATCTCTTGTGACAATCACAACTTGTGGTTCTTTCTTTCACGTGTGACCTGCATCCCAAAATCTACTATGTTGGTCCCAAATCATTCATCTTAAAGGCTTTGAAAATCTCTGTCTTCAGTTTCTTGATCAAACTGACATCATGTCCCACTATCAACATGTTATCCACATAGAGTAGTCAAAAAATGAACTTGCCATTGGGAAACCTCCTGATATAAACACATATATCTGAATTTGTCTTATGGTACTCATGACTCTATTTGAAAGAATCAAACTTCTTGTACCACTTCCTAGGATCTTGTTTCAAACCATACAAACACTTGTTTAATCTGCAGACTAAGTGATCATTCCCCTTGATCTGTAAACCTTCTGGCTGCTCCATGTAGATCTCCTCAGCTAGGTCTCCTTAAAGAAACATCATCTTCACATCCATCAGCTCAAGCTCCAAAAATAGGCTAGCAACCAAGCCTAGAACTAATCTAATAGAAGTCCTTTCCACAATAGGAGAAATTATCTCATCAAAATCCACCCCTGGTCTTTGACCAAAGACCTTGACAACTAGTCTGGCTTGTATCTGATATCCTTTCCATTGTCATCTCTCTTCATCCTATAGACCCACTTGTTCTTTAGTGTTATTCGGCCCTTGGGAAGCGCCACAACCTCATAGGTATCATTTTTCTATAAAGAAGATATCTACTCCTGCATCACATGATGCCAGTGTGCCCTATCTCCTTGAGTTTGTGCCTCTTGGATTGTTTCTGCCCCCCTAATCAGTAAGGAGAATATACTGAGATATTGAATGTCTAGATGAAGGATGACAAATTCTATCAGACCTCCTCAACTGATGCTCTGAAGACTCTGCCTGGTGATGATCTTGCCCCCCTACCCAGAAGTCTTTAATTGTGAATATGAATCACTCGACTATGTGTCTGGAATAGGAACACTCGACATGCTCTGAATCTGATGCTCAGGTTCATCATGTTTCTCTTCTTCATCATCTAAAGACTACACCAATGAAGAAGTTGAAGCATCCTCATACTCATCATTAGAAGAATTGTCACATGATCATGCAACCTCCACACCATCACTCTCAAGCTCTATCACTGTCCGACTTTCATAGAAAGTCATCTCCCCTTCACGGCTGTGTAGCATGGGTTCTATAACCCTTGGTCAGTGGCAACACTCATCATGCCCTAATGGAGTTAGGCTGGAAGTAAGGCCCAACAATATCCCCCTCCATCCAAAGGAGGAAATTGTCATCACAGAATCATCACTGGGAATGTATGCCACTAAGCTCTTTGTAGGGCTCCATCTTGTTTTGTGTCATCAACTTGGTAATCATGTCAGAAACATTCTTCTCAGTATGGATCTTCTTCAGAGTCAACAATCTCTTGTCAATCACATCACGAAGCCAATGATATCTCATATCAATGTGCTTTGTTAGTGCATGATGTATCATGCTCTTTCTCAAGCCAATAGCACTCTGATTATCACAAAAAATAGTCAGGCCAACCTGATTCATGCCTAGTTCTCCTAGAAATCTCACAATCCACAATATTTCTTTTCCTTCTTTTGCTGCTGCAATGCACTCTACATCTATCGTAGAAAGTGCAGTACACTTTTGCAACCTAGACTGCCAAGATATGGCTCCCCTTAAAAAGTGAAAACATACCCAGAGGTGGACTTCCTATGATTAACGTCACCTATCATGTCAACATCAAAAAAGCCTTTCAAAACCGATTCAAAACCACCAAACATCGAACAGGAGCTGCTAGTGTCTTGTAAGTATCTGAAGATCCACTTGACCGTCTCCCAGTGATCTTTTTTAGGATTTGAGAAAAACCTACTAACAACACCAACTGCATGAGCAATAACAGGATGAGTACACACCATTGTGTACATTGAACTCCCCACAGTAGAAGAATAGGTAATCCTGGCCATATCCTCCTTCTCTTCATCAGTAGATGGGCATGACTTCTTGCTTAGCTTGAAATGACCTGATAGTAGAGTACTCACAGATTTAGACTTGTTCATATTGAATATAACTACAATCCGTTCAACATAGCTCTCTTGTGACAACCACAACCTGTGTTTCTTTCTGTCATCCCCAAAATCTACCTTTCTGGTCCCAAATCCTTCATCTCAAAAAGGCATTAGAAAGCTTTGTCTTCAGTTTCTTGATCAAACTAACATCCTATCCCACTATCAACATGTCATCCACATAGAGTAGCAGAAAACTAAACTTGTCATCAGGGAACCTCCTGATGTAAACACATGGATCTTCCTAGGAGCTTGTTTCAAACCATACAAACTCTTCTTTAATCTACAGACTATGTGCTCCTTCCCTTGACATGTAAACCTTCTGGCTACTCCATGTAGATCTCCTCAGCTAGGTCACCATGAAGAAACGTCATCTTCACATCCATCTGCTTGAGATCCAGATCTAGGCTAGCAAGCAAGCCTAGAACCAATCTAATAGAAGTCATCTTCACAACAAGAGAAAATATCTCATCAAAATCCACCCTTGGTCTTTGACCAAAGCCCTTGACAACTAGTATGGATTTGTATCTAATATCCTTGTTGTTGTCATCTCTCTTCATCCTGTAGACCCACTTATTCTTTAGTTCTCTCCGGTCCTTGGGAAGTGCCATAATCTCATAGGTATCATTCTTCTGTAAAGAAGACATCTCCTCCTACATCTCTTGATGCCAGTGTGCCCTATCTCTATGAGTCTCTGCCTCCTAAAATGTCTCCGGCTCCCCGTGATCAGTAACGAGAATATACTAAGATGCCAGATATCTAGATGAAGGATGAAACTCTATCAAACCTACTTACTTGTTGCTCTAAGGACTCTGCCTGGTGAGGATCTTGCTCCCCCTACTGAGAAGTCTCTAACTATGAATCTGAGTCACTCGACTGCGTGTATGGAATAGGAACACTCGACTTGCTCTCACTCTACTACTCAGGGCTATCATGTTGCTCTTCATCATCATCTAAAGACTGTACCGGTGAAGAAGCTGAAGCATTTTCATACTCATCATCAGAAGAACTACCACCTAATCCTATAGCCTCTACATCTTCACTCTCAGGATCTGTCGCAGTCTTACTTTAATAGAAAGTCACATCTATGTGTCTTCTCATGGTCTTTTTAACGGGATCCCATAACCTATAGCCAAACTATTGATCTTCATAGCCAAGAAAGATACATGGCACCACTTTATCATCAAGTTTTTACCTCTTTTCCTTTAGAACATGTGCATAAGTCTTGCACCCAAATACTCAAATATGAGTCTAAGAAGCATCTTTTCCTATCCATACCTTCTCAAGTATGTCAAACCCCAAAGGAACTAATGGAGATCGATTAATCAGATAGTAGGCAATACTCATTGTCTCACCCCAGAATATCTTTGACAACTTTACAGTCTTCAACATGCATCTAACTTTCACAATAATGGTACGGTTCATCCTCTAAGTTGTACCATTGTGTTGTGGTATGCCAGGCTATGTCCTTTCATGACTTACCCCATGTTGCACGTAGTAATCCTAGAAATACCTAGAGGTGTACTCTCCTCCTTTGTTCGTGCAGAGACATGGCATGACTAAACTATATGTGTAAAACACAAGTGTACGTGTCAAAGTAATACAGGCCAATAAGGCCCAGATATCGAACACGGGGAAATGTAATTCAAAAAACTACTACTAACTGTTTTCGGTCATCTAAGTTGAAGAAAACTTTCATTTCAGAGTTATTTAACTAATTGCAAGAATAAAACTGATTTAATGGGTTGTGATCACAATGAGAAGAAATTCTCTAGGACTACATCTTCACCACGATTGACACTGTAATGCTAATCTAAGATTAATATATTTCTCTCTTAATCATGAGAAAAGATCCTGTAGCAAAAGTTACCCACTCCCGTGGTGTAATTCACTACCTATCCTATTGCCAATCCCATTTCCATAGTAATTGGTTAATTAGTTAGGTGCTTTAACAAAATCTCTGGGTAATCTCTTCACATTTGTAAGCCCCTTTCCCAAACGATGATATAAAACATGTGTTACTATAGATTTCCAATCCTTAATCCTCCTCTCGAAGTTATTAAGGATCTAACTAATCACCTACAGTGTGCAACATAGACAATCCAATATGATTTCATAGCAACATTCCCAAGAATAAGGAGAAAACAATATATTAATGCAAAATATCCATATACATTGTACAATCGGGCTACTCCTGAGTCCTAAAGAACACGAGGATTATCCCCTCATGGTTTTCATGGATAAAAACATGCTAGGAAGAAGGAAAAATGTGAAAAACATAGAAAAATCGATGAACCCCCTTGAGAAATGTGGTTAGGATGCTCCACGCCGACGAACAGATCCGCAATCTGCAATTTCTACCCGTCGAACGTGCCTAGAACCTCCTGAATCATGTGGTTCTCTTTCTCATTCTCCTCTCCCATGTTGTAGCAATTGTGTAATGGAATAGAATGTGATAGATTAGGTCTGGCCGAACTCTCCTTAAGTCATAGAAGTGACTTAGGGGAAAGTAAATCCTCAACCGTCGGATTAAAACTTGATTTTCAGACTGCCTGAACGGGTAGACTCGGTGGTACTGACTTTTGAAGTCAGTGGTACCAAGTCTGGGAGTCAAATTTGCCCCTTCTCTGATGCAAAGTTGGTGGTACCAACTTTTGGACTCGGTAGTACTGTAAAAGAGAGTGAAATCACTCCTTACTAAAAAAAATTGAAGAATTTGACATCCATTCCAAACACTCTCAGAGGTATGATGGAATGGGCATAAATTTTCTAAATTTATTAAACATTGGTATACAAAAGACCATTCGAAAGTAGCAGAATAAAAAAATAACTGACTATATTCATCTTTCATAAAAGATACACAAGAATACATCAAATTCTCCCATTGGGGTTTACATCAAGACACACAATCAGGATCTAGATAGAGGGAAGTCTAAACTACTACAATCTTGTCTCCAAGAAAAATAGCAAAATCTCCATCAACTAAGTCCAAGCCAAAAGCTAAGATCTTCCTTGTCTTATCCATCAACTTGTTCAACACCTAGGTGGTTGGAAAAGCACCCAGCAAAAGGGGAAAGAAAACAAGGTATGTGTCACAAAACTAGTCTAGGATAACAAGATAATTAAAGCATATAAGAATAGGCTAGGGTTCATCATAAGATGAAGATAACAAGAGTATGAGGCTATATTCAAAAGAAACTTGCCATTAAAAATTATATCAAAAAGGATTTACATGTAAGATAATTATGCCTATCTAACTAAGTAGGGTTGAGGAACCTACCGAACCTCTAACCTTAGGTGAGGGGAGAATAAGACATTGCCAGTCACCTATAATATTATGGGGAGAATAAGACATTCCCCAGGGTGAATATTTACATGCCCTCTGTGGGTGGTTGTACATAAGTACCGCTACTTTAAATTAAATAGAACATAAATCCACATGCTAGAAAAGTAGTCATGGCAAATTAGTCATAATATTCAATAAGCATGGTAATGGGGTATAAGACCCAAACAAGAAGAAATTATAATCTAATTTGAGGCATGAACAACATTAGGATTCAAGAATAGAATATTTAGGGTTCATTTAAGCCTCATTAGGGAAATATAGGGTTTGGCTACAATTTTCCCAACATAGGGTGTAAGGAATGAACATACATAAATAGGGATTGCACATACACAACACATACCTCTCTTACCGATATCAATTACTAACTTTCACCACTTTAATTGAGTCCAAATTCCACTTTGCCTATTTTCAATGTATTAACATGTATTAGAGTACATAGTGCACATTAATATATCGAAACCCTAATCTCAGAACTTTTTAGAAAATTTTGGATTTAGCTTTTGAAAATATCACCAATGAACTTATTAGGTTCTCCTAATCAAGAAAACATATTCTTGTGTTAATTTTGGAGTTATGATGATTAAGATTTAATTTTTATAGATTTAATGCATTAAATTCATTTTACAAAAATCATCTTTCATCAAACCATGAAATCATACCTTTAAAATATTTGTATTAGATAGATATTAATTTTTCAATTCCAAAACATATTTATTTTTCAAATGTTGATAAGCGGTTTAGAAGATATGAATTTTTCAATACTGACCAATAGGAAATTACCACATCATCAAACCGATCGAGATAATTAAAGAGATGGAAAAAACACCATTTGACCTAATATCATATTTTTAGATTAATATTTATCCAAACTAGATCTTCTAGATAAGGTAAACCGGTAAGAAACCAAAACCCTAGATGAACATGGTAAATAGAGATGGAAATCATCAATTTTAAACATAGATGCATGAATTTTAAGCATGTAGCAAGCAATATATGAGAAGTGGGTTATTAAACTCACCTCTAGGGAAGATAATAAGGTCCAAACAGAAAGGATCCGAGCTTAGAAGGTCTGGTTGCTCCAAGCCTAGCTCCTTTCTTGGACAAAGATCACCTTCTCAACTTAGAGGTGATAAACCCTAGCAAAAGAGCATAGAGATGAGGTGTTTTAGGGTTCTAGGTGGGGTTTCACCATGGAATTACATGGTTACTACCTGTAATAGTGTTTAAGGAAGACTAACAGTATGAAAATAGGGAAGTAAGGGAGGCAACTTACTAGTTTTGGTCGAATTCACCAAGCAGGAGCTTTAGAAACCCTAATAGAGCAATTTGGAAGCCCTAGGAGCCTTCTTCACCAAGCTAGGCTCCCTCTATTACCTTGGGACAGAAACTTCATGGCCAAATACAAAAGGAAATATTCTCTAAGCTAGAAGATAGGAAAGGAGAGCAATAGTTTTCGAATTGTGAGTTGGGAAGGGGTATACATCGCTATATACAGAAAGAGGTGAAGAATGAGGTGTATAAGGGACTTTCCATGTGTCTTTAGCCTAGGGCTTGATGGCCATGCAAGAGGACAACTCATGGACTCTTCTTGGATATCAAAAGTCGGTCCTAAGAGACCCTAGAGCCTTCTAGGCCATTCCCACCATTTTTCAAGAAAGAAATAACCTCATTGGTTGATAGCTTTTAAAGATATATAAAGAGGGTAATCCCTATAATGCCCTTGGAAAGAAATACCATCAAACCAAGGTGAAACTAGGTACTCCAATGGTTTAAAATCTCTTTAATGGTAATGGAATATCTAAAGATTAAAATTCAGTTGATAATTTGCAAAGAAAACCTCCCAATTGGGTAAATTGCATAAAAGTCCAAAATGTACCTAAAATTGCATAACTTGCACAAACAACATCCAAATCGAATCAAATTTGAAAATTAGGCTAATTTTATGTTTTCTCATATAAAAAAGTTATATTAAGGTTTAGATCACTTTATAATGGTAATTAAGCTTTTATTGAGGTATTTGTGCATAAACCCTTATATTGGTACAATTAGTGAATGAATTTCCACTTAACCGCTATAAATTCCACTAATTAAACATAAATGATATAAAGGATAGAAATGAAAGGGGAAGATGGGAAAGAGGGTCAAAAGACAAAATTTCAGAATTTGGTATGTTACAACACTCCACCCCTTAAAGAGGATTTCGTCCCCAAAATCACAAGCAAGAAGGGAAGGGTGAGTGTGCAACATCTCATCACAAAACTTTAGGTTATTTCTCCAACCTTAACTTACACCAAAAAATTCATCAACATATACTCCACCAACATCTCAACATAGGTCAGGTTCTCAAGGATCACCTAGGTTCCATTATTTAGATATTCTTTTTAGGAGATTTAATGTTTTTGGCTCATTGACATTATATTCATTATGATATCACATTATCACCATTATTTTAATTATGTCGTGTCATGATCACTTTATTTCAAAGGAAGTTATTTTTCATTATCATCCATAAAACATCGTGTATATATATATTTCTCTTTTATCTTACTAAGAAATTTAGCAAAATTATGGGTTACTCGATTCCCTCAATATACTTGATCATATCCTAAATATTTTGAACTTTGACTTCATTATCCTTATACTATCACCACATTAAGTTATAACGAATTATTTTGCATGAATTATTCAATTTGTCATTAAATCTTCATTCAATCCAAATTATGTCACATCAATTACATATATTCATATTAAGCGTTATCTCATTGCCACATTATATTTATTTCTCACATTAATGTCATCATTAATCATTTTCTCATATTTATTTATATTATTGATTTTCACATGTATGTGAATTAAATCACTTCATATTCATATTGAAGCCACTCCATGTATTTTAAAGATCACGATGAGGCATATTACAAATTGATTCACATTAAGTGACTAATCGTGTGTGTATTAGATAACAAGGTAACATACCATGCATTTCATATTGATGACTTGATTAATATGTGATTAGATGATTATATATATCATTTATGTGTATCAAAGTATGTTAACTGATTATGACACCTAATGTCATTAATATATCATGAAAGGCATTAAGGATGTATATGTTAAGGTTAGATGATTACAACTTAGGGTTTAAGTTAACATGATCATTATTCTTCATCTATACATTCTTAGTATGCACTAAATACAAGATTAGGTTACAATTATCTTGCTCATCATTTCATTAGGGTTTATTGGTTTATGACATGGTCAACATCATGCCTATCCATTATTAGTATTAAAATGTGAGTTACTCTTATTATGTGCATTAGATATTCATTAGGGTTCAAATATATGAACTATTCATTAGATGACCGTTATATGTTCTTTTGGATATAAAGAAACATGTGGTTAAAACTATAACTTGTTTGGTCAAAACTAAGGATTCAAGCACACTAACTTCCTACTTAGGGAGTCAGGGTTTCTAAAGTCAGAGTAGCTAGATTTTAGTATGTTACATGACTCCATTTCCTTGGAAAGGATTTTATCCTCAAAAACTAACTACCCAAACATCATCAAACCAACTACTCTCCACCCCTTAAAAGTTTCGACCTACCAAGTCAAACTAATCTAGAGGTAAAAGGGTGAGTCTAACTAGACCATATACAAGATACATCATGCTTCACTGCGCACTCTGATTGCTTACTAAACACCAAATTTCAAAGTCTAGGTTCTAGGGATAACTATCCAAACATGTGGTCATAGGGTCATAAGGGAACTATATTGGGTATCCATCCTCAAACAAGTTATCATACACCTAAAACTTAGGGTTCCCAAAGATATACAACATAGATGTCTAAGGTTACTATTGCCTAAAAGCAAACTATTTTAGACAATCTATTTCAGCTTAGGCCAGGCCGGTATCATATGGATCTGGGAGTCCTCATAAACCAAGCAAGTGGCACGGAGGAAAATATTTCCAACCCCCAGAACCTGATCCTTTCTAGACACCTTTGCTTCAACTTCATGCCCTAATAGTTGCCTAAAGGCAAACCTAAACAGCATTAAGTTATACATATTTAAGTTATGAGTATTTTAGGGTTTTATTCATCATGATACTAATGTGGAACTATAGGGTCCTAAATCAACATTTCATCAATTATAGATCAACTGTAGGGCAACCATGTCACCTAAAGGAACTATGTAATGTAGGGATTTTAATTAGGGAGACAAAACTGAAATAGTCAGATTCTGACTACCATGGGCTCTGATACCATGTTGTAAAAGAGAGTGAAATCACCCCTTACTAAAAAATTTGAAGAATTTGACATCCATTCCAAACACTCTCAGAGGTATGATGGAATGGGCATAAATTTTCCAAATTTATTAAACATTGGTATACAAAAGACCATTAGAAAGTAGCAGAATAAAAAAATAACTGACGATATTCATATTTCATAAAAGATTACATAAGAATACATCAAATTCTCCCATTAGGGTTTACATCAAGACACACAATCAAGATCTAGATAGAGGGAAGTCTAAACTACTACAATCTTGTCTCCAAGTAAAATAGCAAAATCTCCATCAACTAAGTCCAAGCCAAAAGCTAAGATCTTCCTTGTCTTATCCATCAACTTGTTCAACACCTAGGTGGTTGGGAAAGCACCCAGCAAAAGGGGAAAGAAAACAAGGTATGTGTCACAAAACTAGTCTAGGATAACAAGATAATTAAAGCAAATAAGAACATGCTAGGGTTCATCATAAGATGAAGATAACAAGAGTATGAGGCTATATTCAAAAGAAACTTGCCATTAAAAATTATATCAAAAAGGATTTGCATGTAAGATAATTATGCCTATCTAACTAAGTAGGGTTGAGGCAACTACCAGACCTCTAACCTTAGGTGAGGGGAGAATAAGACATTCCCAGTCACCTACAATATTATGGGGAGAATAAGACATTCCCCAGGGTGATTATTTACATACCCTCTGTGGGTGGTTGTACATAAGTACCGCTACTTTAAATTAAATAGAACATAAATCCACATGCTAGAAAAGTAGTCATGGCAAGAGTAGTCATAATATTCAATAAGCATGGCAGTGGGGTATAAGACCCAAACAAGAAGAAATTATAATCTAATTTGAGGCATGAACAACATTAGGATTCAAGAATAGAATATTTAGGGTTCATTTAAGCCTCATTAGGGAAATATAGGGTTTGGCTGCAATTAGTGTTCAGAATATCGGCCTAATCGGCCGAATATTCGGTTTTGGGGGTCTACTACTCCGAATATGAATAATCGGCCAATAATCGGTCCAGGACCGATTATTCGGCCGTTCGGGGGAATAATCGGCCGATTAATCGGCGATTTTCAAAATCAAATGCTAGTAATAATTTTTTTACATTATTTTTTTCTAATATTAGTCTATTACTTATTAATGTTTCTAATTACTTATTAATGCAATATTAGTCTATTACTTATTAATGCAATATTAGTCTATTACTTATCAATGTTTCTAATTACTTTTTAATGCAATATTAGTCTATGACTTATCAATGTTTCTAATTACTTATTAATGCAATATTAGTCTATTACTTATCAATGTTTATAATTACTTATTAATGTGATATTAGTCTATGACTTATCAATGTTTGTAATTACTTATTAATGTTTTCTTCTCTAATTTCATCAATGTTTCTAACTACTTATGAATTCAATATTAGTCTATTACTTATAAATGTTTCTAATTACTTATCATTGTCATTATTATATGGTCAATATATAATTTACATATATTTATGTTTAATATTTAAAAAAAAATCAAAACCGATTAATACCGAATATTCTCCCGCTTATACTCCCGCATACCGTATATACTCTATTTGGTACCCTCTCCGCCCGTACACCGATTACCGCTTTTCAGAATAATGGTTGCAATTATCCCAACATAGGGTGTAAGGAATGCACATACACAAATAGGGATTGTACATACATAGCACATACCTCTCTTACCGATGTCAATTACTAACTTTCACCACTTTAATTGAGTCCAAGTTCCACTTTGCCTATTTTCAATGTATTAACATGTATTAGAGTACATAGTGCACATTAATATATAGAAACCCTAATTTCATAACTTTTTAGAAAAATTCGGATTTAGATTTTGAAAATATCACCAATGAACTTATTAGGTTCTCCTGATCAAGAAAACATATTCTTATGTTAATTTTGGAGTTATGATGATTAAGATGTAATTTTTATAGATTTAATGCATTAAATTCATTTTACAAAAATCACTCTTCGTCAAACCATGAAATAAGACCTTTAAAATATTTTTATTAGATATATATTAATTTTCCAATTCTAAAACATATTTATTTGTCAAATGTGGATAAGCAGTTTAGAAGATATGAATTTTCAATACTGACCAATAGGAAATTGCCACATCATCAAACCGATCGAGATAATTAAAGAGGGAGAGGGACAAAACACCATTTGACCTAATATCATGTTAAAAGATTAATATTTATCCAAACTAGATCTTCTAGACAAGGTAAACCGGTAAGAAACCAAAACCCTAGATGAACATGGTAAATAGAGATGGAAATCATCGATTTTAAACATAGATGCATGAATTTCAAGCGTGTTGCAAGCAATATATGAGAAGTGGGTTATGAAACTCGCCTCTAGAGAAGATAAGAAGGTCCAAACAGAAAGGATCCGAGCTTCGAAGGTCTGGTTGCTCCAAGCCTAGCGCCTTTCTTAGACAAAGATCACCTTCTCAACTTAGAGGTGATAAACCCTAGCAAAAGAGAATAGAGATGAGGTGTTTTATGGTTCTAGGTGGGGTTTCACCATGGAATTCCATGGTTACTACCTGTAATAGGGTTTAAGGAAGACTAACAGTATGAAAATAGGGAAGGAAGGGAGGCAACTTATTAGTTTTGATCGAATTCACCAAGGAGGAGCTTTAGAAACCCTAATAGAGCAATTTGGAAGCTCTAGGAGCCTTCATCACCAAGCTAGGCTCCCTCTATTACCTTGGGACAGCAACTTCATGGCCAAATACAAAAGGAAATATTCTCTAAGCTAGAGGAAAGACAAGGAGAGCAAGAGTTTTCAAATTGTGAGTTGGGAAGGGGTATACATGGCTATATAAAGAAAGAGGTGAAGCATGAGGTGTCTAAGGGACTTTCCATGTATCTTTAGCCTAGGGCTTGATGGCCATGCAAGAGGACAGCTCATGGACTCTTCTTAGATATCAAAAGTCGGTCCTAAGAGACCCTAGAGCCTTATAGGCCATTCCCACCATTTTTCAAGAAAGAAATAACCTCATTGGTTGATAGCTTTTAAAGATAAGCACATTTATAAAGAGGGTAATCCCTATAATGCCCTTGGAAAGAAATTCCATCAAACCAAGGTGAAACTAGGTGATCCAATGGTTTAAGCTTTCAAGTCGAGGTAAGATTAAACGCTAACTATAGGTACAAGAAGGCAGATATTGCCCAGGAAAGTTGAGGTTTCTCTCAAGGATAAGGGAATATCTAAAGGTTAAAATTCAGTTGATAATTTGCAAACTAAACCTCCCAATTGGGTAAATTGCATAAAAGTCCAGAATGTACCTAAAATTGCATAACTTGCACAAACAACATCCAAATCGAACCAAATTTGAAACTTAGGCTCATTTTATGTTTTAAAATCATTTCAAAAAGTTAGATTAAGGTTTAGAGCACTTTATTATGGTAGTTAATCTTTTATTGAGGTATTTGTGAATAAACCCTTATATTGGTACAATTAGTGAATGAATTTCCACTTAAACCACTGTAAATTCCACTAATTAAACATAAATGATATTAAGGATAGAAATGAAAGGGAAATATGGTAAAGAGAGTCAAAAGACAAAATTTTAGAATTCAGTATGTTACAAGTACCAAGTTTTTTTGCACTTTCTGAAGTCTTTTACTAATGTGAATTCGGTGATACTCACTTTTAGAGTCGGTAGTACTGAGATTGTGAGACTTTTGTGGTACCTGAAAAGCACAAAATTGTACATAAGTACTTGAAATGTAATAAATCATTCAAAAACATTAAAATTATACTTATTTGATGCAATTGAGTAACACATGCTAATATTAAGAAATCATGCACAAATCATTATGAAAATGAATAGTAAGTGCACAAAAAGCAATATAAAATAGCATATGAAAAATGAAAAATATATAGTGCATCAAAATCCCCTAATCTTAACTATTGCTCGTCCCCGAGCAACGCACTCTTGGATCTGTTTGAGACAAGTCAGTAAAAGGACAAGGAACATGAACTTCATTTCTCAACTAATCCCACTTGACGGTCCCAAACCGGCCTTCATTGATCACTGAACAATAAACTTCTCTACAACGACCAAAAATTTCCATTAAAGTTGGCCACCCTTTAATCAATGAACACTATCAAAAGAGTAGTTAACATCATAGTCAATCAGGCATTCACTTAGTGCATTTATGTGATTCCCTACACTACATTACTCTTTCCTAACTACCAATCTACTTGGAAGCAGTTCTCCATATAAAAAATGAATGAGGAGAATAATCATTTATGTAGCCTACCAATAAGAGCAATGAATGGTATGAAATGAGTGGAAATTGAAGATTCACAAGTACATCCAAATAATTTATGCAAAATAAAGCATGATGAATATATATGGTGAAAAGAATGAGAAATGCCTGAGTCCTAATGCCTACTTTCTTGGTTGAATGATGCATGAGTCAAAAGTTGTTGTCAATTTGACGAACAAAAATTCAAAGAAAAGAATGCATCATGTGTATGTTTCCCTCATTTTTGTGAAGAGTTGAGGGCATCCTTTCTCCCTCTTAACTTTAAAACATAAACAAACTTTATTTCATTGGCCCACTATGTTAGCATGATGGAACTTTATGTTTGGGATTTACTAAATATCATTCATTTTTTTCATTTTTTTCTAAGGGTATGGATGTGGATTCCTGCACTCAAATTTTAAAGGAAAATGATACCCACATGATATAGCAATGAATGATGAAAGATGCATGCAATCTACATGTAATTGTTTATGCAACTAGAATGATGTGTACATAAATTGTTGAAGTACACAACTTGGTATTTTTTTCATTTTTGAATGCAATAAAAGCAAACTAACTTATCATGCCACCTATTATGCCATACAATGCAACAAGAGAAAATAAATTGTAGTACTTGTTCATCTTGAGGTGTTGATTCAAAGAAAAATGAGTGGAGGATGGGTGGAATAACATAATTAAGTGGTAAAGCCTTTCATGAATTTATGATATGTCCCTCTCTAATGACCTGTGTATAGGGTAACCTTAAGATTTCTTCCTTAAACTTCAATTTAAGGTCTCGTTGATCATTTGACCAATTTAGGCTCAAACCCCATCTTCATCCACATCTTGTGAATAATTAAGATTTTATTCATATTCATCCTTAAGCTGACTAACCCATACTCTTCCTCAAAGTGATACTACTCAAGTACTCACAACTAAGCCTACAAAAAGATTTTCAGTTTTCATTGCAAACTTGAAAGCATGCATGATTATTGTCAGGAACAAACAAAATTTAAGCTCCACTTTACACTATATAGATTGTGGATCCTAAAAATTACAAAAATCAAAGATAAAATCAAGTAAAAAGGGAAGATAAAGTCGTTCCAACCCCTACCTCCCCTAAGATTGAATTTGACCATGCCGTCATAGTCAAAAATCCAAACCTAGAGGTGGAATGGGTATACCAGATGCTCTTTAGGGTGGTGGAGGTGGATAATTGGTGGTTCTTTGGATCAATTTGTGCAAGCATATATACCTCTTATTGGTTCCACTAATTTGTGTCTTTTTGGCATCAAGATATGACATTCTCTCTCCTTCTTTGAGCTTTGAAAATTGGTGCCCACCGACATGACCTTTTTGCTGAAAATGTTTGGTAGTACCAACTTTGGTTTAGGTTTTAGGTGTTTTTTGGGGGAAATGTCGATGGTATCGCCTTTAAAAGTCGATAGTACTGAATTTATGTAGAGAGTGCATAATTTTAACTGATAAGGAGTTGGTAGTACCGAGTTTGGACTTGGTAGTACTGACTTTGGCCCTGCATGCACACCAAATAAGAGCATCAAGGTACCTTCTTTTCATCAAATAAAAATCTAACAAAATAAGTGCAAAAATTGCAACAAAAGGTCCTAACAAAATGTAAATGGCTAAAATGAAATTGGGTTGCCTCCTAGGCTTGACATGAATGATCCTCCTTAGCCCCGGTTGTCTTGAGATGGTGGTGAAGATTTATCCGGAAGTTTGAACTCCACTCTATCATAATCTATCCCAAGTGTCAAATAGCCTCTACCAATGGTAGTGATCACATCGGCCATAGCTTGGAATAGCCTTCCTAAAAGCATCTCTGATCCTCATATATCCTTCATATCCATCACCATAAAGTCAACCAGGTAGATGAACTTGTCGAATTTAACCAACATGTTCTCACATATCCCATATGGCTTCACAATAGATCTGTCTGTCAGCTCGATTGTCATAGATGTCCATGTTGGTTCTTTCAATCCTAACTTTTGGAAGGTAGCAAGAGGCGTAAGATTTATGCTTGCTCCCGAATCACATAGCGCCCTTTTGAAATGTTTACCACCTATAGAACATGGGATGTAGAAACATCTTAGATCCTTCCTCCTCCTTGGTAGATTCACATTGATCAGTGCACTCATCACCTTATCAACCTATACAATATCAAAGTCTTTAATTTGTCACTTTTTGTTGATGATATCTTTCAAAAATCTCCCATAAAAAGGAATTTGCTCTATTGCCTCCACCAATGGAAAATTGATGTGGAGCTTCCAAAAGATGTCCAAGAACTTTTTGAACTGTGCTTCCTTTTTCCTCAACTTCAGACTATCTGAGTATGGCACATCTGACTTCTCTGCTCGCTTATGTGGGAATATATGGCCCTTTGTGAACTGTCTCCCCTAAGCTTGCTTCAACACCACTGCCTGGAGTAGAAATAGGAACATCCTCTGTGGGTGGTGTTATCGGTGGTTGTTCCTTATGAATTGTGGGTTCCACTTTATTGACTATGACTGTTCCACTACGTAGTAAAACCTTCACCTGATCTTGTTGAATAGGTACCCTCTCTGGAACTATAGACGGTGATTTAATAGGAACTGGCATTCTGCATCCTCTTGATAATCCCAACAGACTATGAGGAAATGGGACTTTAGGCACATACTCACAATCAGACTCCTGAGTGTGTTTCTTGGGTGCCTCCTCGGTATGATGTTCTCGCTCTTCGACAATAGAGATTAATTTTGCTTGGTGATATTGATGGGATACATACATCTTCAAGGAAGCTACTTCTGTTGCTAACTAAGAAAATTGATATTCAATGTTGTGGATTTGGGCACCTTGGTTTTGCAGCTCCCTCTGTGTCTGACCCATAAGTGCTTCATTTTGGCTCACAAGCTTTCCTAACAAAGTATCAATTTTGTCAATCTTGCTAGGGCCCCTGTCCTACTGGTACTACTGGTGCATGTACATGCAATCCTCTTCTTCACCTGCAGATTTTACATCCTTCTAACACAATTTTGTAGCGATGAGATCAAGCTTCTAATTCAATGCCAAGATGAACTTAGATTCTTCAACACTTTTAATGGTTGTTGGGCATTCTCTTTCTTCACCCCAGGACTGATTCTTAACCATATTCTTTAAGATCTCATGGCATCTAGAAAGCTTGTTGTTCAAGAAAAATCTAGCTCCTGCACTATCTAGGGTGGTCCTCACACCTTGATGTAGGCCATAATAGAAGGTCTTTGGTTGGCCATATAAATCTATACCATGGTGAGGCACCTTCTGTAGCATGATCTGAAAGCGCTCCCAAGCCTATGAGTATAACTCTTCAACCTGTTGCTTGAAATTGTAAATCTTCCATGTCAATTCATTTATCTTCTGCGGAGGGAAATAACGCTCAAAGAAAGCGTCTATCATCTAGTCCCATGTATCTATGGATTCTGGCTTGAGGTTATAGAACCAAGACTTAGTAATGTCTGCCAAAGATGATGGAAACAACTCCATGTATATCACGGTGGTAGGAACCTTGTTTATCTTCACCATGTCACATATTTTGACAAAATTGCTAATGTGAGTCATTGGGTCTTCAGTAGTGTGGCCATGAAAAGCATGTTGCTTGACCAAATCCATGAGCCCAGGATCAATCTTGTAGCTTCCCACATCTATCGCCTGTCACTTAATTGGCCCAAGCTGGGTTGTTGCAGATGACACCTTGATCTTCTCCCATATGGTTTGTTCTTCTTCTACATCACCCATACCTTCTGGTTGTGGATTTTTTGTGGGAGTGTAATCAGTGGTTCATGTTTGAACCATGCACTAGTACCTAAAATTTGTAAATTCAATGTGAGAACGAGATGCTAGTGATTGAATTAAGAAAATATTTGCAATTCATCTTTGGAAAGAAAAAAAAATAAAGAGGGTGGCTTAGAGTGGCTGATCACATCACTCATAGTGCTTGAATATGTCATTTCCCTGGCAACAACGCCAAAAACTTGACACAGATAAAGAGTACGTGTAAATGCAAGTATACACGTCGAAGTAATACATGCCAAAGAGGCCCAAATATCGAACATGAGGAAGCGTAATTTAAGAAACTACTACTAACTGCTTTCGATCAGCTAAGCTGAAGAAAACTTTGATTTGAGAGTTATTTAACTAGTTGCAAGAAGAAAACTAATTTAATGAGTTGTGATCACAATGAGAAGAAATTCTCTAGGACAACGGTTTCACCATGATTGACACTACAATGTTAATCTAAGATTAATATATTTCTCTACATATCATGGACAAAGAGCTTGTAGTGAGAATTACCCACTCCCGTGGTGTAATTCACTACCTATCCTAATGCCAATCCCATTTCCATAGTAATTGGTTAATTAGTTAGGTTCTTTAACAAAATCTCTGGGTAATCTCTTCACATTCGTAAGCCCCTTTCCCAAAGGACGATATAAAACATGTGTTACTATGGACTTCCAATCCTTAATCCTCTTCCCAAAGTTATTAAGGATCTAACTAATCCCCAATGGTGTGCAACATAGACAATTCAATATGATTTCATAGCAACATGCCCAAGAATAAGGAGAAAACAATATATTAATCTAAAAGATCCATATATAGTGTACAATTGGGCTACTCCCGGGTCCTAAAGAATACGGGGATTAGCCCTCATGGTTTGCATGGACAAAAATATACTAAGAAGAAGGGAAAACGTGGAGAACAAAGAAAAACTAATGAACCCCCTAGAGAAATGTGGTTAGGATGCTCCAAGCCGACAAACGAATCCGCAATCCGCAATTTCTACCCACCGAACGTGCCCAGAACATCCCAAATCATGTAGTTCTCCTTCTCGTTCTCCTCTCCTATACCGTAGACGCCATGCAATGGATTAGAACATGATAGATTAGGTCTGGCCTAACTCCCCTTAAGTCATAGAAGTGACTTAGGGCAAAGTAAATCCTCAACTGTCGGAGTAAAACTTGATTTTCAGACTGCCTGGTTGAGCAGACTCAGTGGTACCATCTTTTGAAGTCAGTGGTACTGAGTCTGGGAGTCAAATCTACCCCGTATCTGATGCAAAGTCGGTGGTACCAACTTTTGGACTCAGTAGTACCTAGCTTTTTTGCACTTTCTAGAGTCTTTTACTTATGTGAATTCGGTGATACCGACTTTTAGAGTCAGTAGTACTGAGATTGTGAGACTTTTGTGGTACCTAAAAGGCACAAAATTGTACATAAGTACTTGAAGTGTAATAAATCATTCAAAAACATAAAAATTATACTTATTTGATGTGATTGAGTAACACAAGCTAATATTAAGAAATTATGCACAAATCAATATGAAAATGAATATTAAGTGCACAAAAAGCAATATAAAATAGCCTATACAAATGACAAATATACAGTGCATCAACACACTTCCACTTTTTCTCTGTCTCCGGATCCACCCTGGCATGAATTTCTAGAAACACTAAAAGACATGATCATTGGTCTTTAGTAAGTTGACCCAAAACTTCCTAGATGCATCATCAATGAATGTGACAAAATGCCTATTGGCACCCAGTGAAGCAACCTCAAACGGACTATAGACATCTGAATGAATCAACTATAGAACATCTGGTTTAACCTTTGATCTTTTCTTGAAAGAAACTCGATAATGCTTTCCCATCTCACATTAATCACATGAGCTGAGACTGGTATCCTTGCCAAAAGAAATCAACCCTTACTTTGATAGCAGCTGCAATCCTTTCTCACTCATGTGTCCTAGCCTTTTGTGCCATAGATCTACATAGGGATCCTCAACTGCATTGATACTTCCACCTTTGAGCACCTTAAGTTGGGTCTTGTACAATGTGCGATACAATTTTCCCTGCACATTAACCAAGACCCCCTTGGTGATCTTGCATTTTCCACCACCAAAATCCAGATGACAACCTTCTCTATCAAAGAAAGAACTAGATATCAAACTAAGCTGCAAATCTGGAATGTGATGAACATCCTTGAGTATAAGGATGCAAATGACACTTGTCTAAATGCAAATGTCTCCGATCCTAATAGTTCTAGGGAAGTTAGAATTTCCCATGTTCATCCTCCTGAAGTTCCCCCTCTTGTATGAACTGAAGAACTCTTTACTCGTTGAAGCGTGATAAGAAGTTGTGGTATCCACCACCCACTTAGAATCATCATCCTCAACATGCAAACACTACTCTTAGATTGTCATGACTACATCATCATCATCATACCTTTCATGTGATATTGTCACTACAGTATTCTTATCATCATCCTTCTTGTCTTTGGCTTCGAACCCATTTTTCTTTTCCAAATCTTGTAATCCTTCTTGAAATGACCCGACTTTCCACAATGAAAGAACCCTCTACTCTTTGACTTGGATCTACCACGAGACTTCCTGTAGTCCTCGGACTCTCTGTGGGTTTGAGATCTACCATGGTCTCTTGCTTTGTTAGCTCCCCTTCTCTCTATGAAGTGCATCTTTGACCCACTATCTCCTGAGGCTCGTCGTTGAGTCTCTTTATTCAGAAGATTGTTCTTCACCCGATCAAGTATCAACTTTCCTTCCTGTGTATAATTGATGACAGTCACAACAAGCGTCTCCCAATTGTCAGGTAATGATCATAAAAGAAGTAGAACTTGGAGTTCATCATCAAGAACCATCTTCATGGACCCCAATTTATTTACAAGGCTTTGAAATTTATTCATGTACCCGACAACGTTTGTACCATACCAATACTTTAGGTTCACTAATTTTCTGATCAAGAAAGGTTTATTTGTGGCAGTTCTCTACTCATATAATTTCTTGAGATTTTCCCACATATCTTTGACATTTGTCTTCTCTGATACATATAAGAACACAGAAATGTCAAGATACTTTTCTAATTGTTCACATAGTCTTTCAATTTAGTTTCTTCCAATATGCATCAAAAATATTCCCTAGTTTTTGTCCCTCTATTGGATCACAAAAATTCTTGCAATAAACAACATCTTCCATCTTGGGATTCCAGACCTGCCAATTTGTGCTCATCAACTTTACCATCATTGCATCATCATCCTTCCCCATCTAGATCTGCCCAACTGGGTTCGGATACCACTTGATGGGTTTTGTTTGATGGGTAATATGCACACTTATGTTATGCAACCATGATGCGATGAAAAATAAATATATGTGAAAGCATTACCGATGAGCATGTAAACCTAAGATAATAATTGAAACAAATAAAAGAGAAAAAGGACCAACTTTTTACGTGGAAAACCTTTATGGTGTGTGAAGGAAAAACCACAAGGCCAAAAATAAGAAAATTCACTATAAGAAGCAAAGATACAATGTTTACCTCTCATATTTTGGCCCAAATCTGAGATAATATATCAAAAAGGAGAAATAAGAAGATACCACACCGTAGAGAGAGATCCTCACAATTTTACTACTCCAGAACTTCCCACTAAGACATAATATTTCACAAAATACACTGTAGTAGATGGCCCGAAGAAGACACCTAGATGCCTTGGCAGTCCTGCCCCACTTACTTTCTTCTTCCCTTTCTTTTTCTTCCTTCTGCCTTCTTTGCTTTCTTCCCTGTCTTTGAAGCGGTAAAAATGTTGCCTTTTTGCTTGATGGCTTCTGCTCTTTTTCAATTGAGTGGCTATGTGGCTTTTGCCAATTCAACTGTGGCTGGCTCTCCTATTCATGGTTGCGTAGCATGGGTTTTATAACCCTTGGGAAGCGGTAGCAGTCGTCATGCCCTAATGGGATTGGGCTGGAAGCAAGGCCTAACAACATGGAAACATAATAAATAGTATTATCTTCATATAACCACATTGTCACCTTTGAGGTAGATTCCATAGTCAAATTTTATGAACTATCATTTTGATGGCAAATTGTTCACTCCAGCATATTTGTATATTAGCATCCTGAGTGTATCTCATGAGCATCTTACCTACTCATACTAACAATCAATCTATAATATTAACTTGAAAAATCAATCTTGTTTTGAAAACATGATGCTTCAATCCCGAGTCGCATCAACATTTGCAATTACTCAACATGTAGTTGTCTTAGCCATGCCTCTTTATTGTCATTTATGTATTAGTTCCTCCGAGAAGTTTTCTCATAGTCCTTTATAAGACCCAATGATGATTTCTATTTTCCTGTAATTGATGTTCACTTTTGTATTAAGCCCATTTGTGACTTCAAACACTTGTTCTTTCCTCATTTCTCACGTACTCTAAGCAGTCAAAGTATAGGAACCAATCACCTCAGACTCATTATTATCAGGGTTCTTTTGATCGACTCATTGGTGGTTCTGTAGATGAATTCTTGAACAAAGGTCGGAAAGACATCCTTCCATACAACACTTGTGAACTTTCAATGCATAAAATGTGGAGGGTGGGTTGGTGGTCTCACTACTAGAGCCACAAGTTTTGGTGTCAGTATATGTATGTATATATATGTGTGTGTGTGTGTCTAGCATTGTGAAATGATGTCCAAGTGGTTACCACAAAAGGTTGGGGTTTAAGGTTAATTAAATAATATAAACAACATATTTTCTTTACATTAGTTTCTTGATTTTAAAATTGCCGCAATGTTTAATTTTAAATCACAATTTGCTACATATTCATGTGGACACGTGATTTATTTTGTGTAAAGATTGTTTACATCCTATTTTTTAGTCAACCGGATCTGGATGTTGAATGAATGAAATTAATCTGAATGATGGAAGAATTTATAGGTCCCAGAGTTTGAGACCTCTGAAAAATGATCTTAAAAGGAATGATTGGACTACCCATGTCACCAAGGTGCACCTCATTTTTAGGGAGCCCATCACTAAAGGAATCTATGGTTAAGTATGCTTATCCCAAAGTAGTATTAGGATGGGTGACCAGTCAGGAAGTTTATCATGGCTTGTGTGTGAGTGAGGAAAAATTGTGCAGTTAAGGCTAGTGGTGATATGTGGGGTCAATCACCATTCTTAAAACTCTAATAGAGCCTTGAGTAGTGGGCCCCAATGTTACAAATGGTATCAGAGCCAATTCCCCTCTAGTAGGTGGACCCACATGGACATGTGCCATGCTAGTCATAAGTTGTGTCATCTAGACAAGTTGGAAAGGGCTATTCACTAAGACAATTTGGAGCCGCCCTTGCACCGGTTGCCATGGATGGGGATTTGGGTGTCCATGGACCATTCTAGGTCTGCATTGAAATGGGGAAGAGATTATGAGGCCATATAGTTGAGCCTTGATGAGGACGTCAAGAGTCCAAGTGGGGTAGATTGTAATATCCCAGAATTTGAGATCTCAGATAAAATGATCATAAAAGGAATGACTGGACTTCCCATATCACCAACATGCACCACCTTTTCTAGGAGCCCATCACTAAAGAACTTTGTGTCTAACTATGCTCAGCACAGAGTAGTACTAGGATGGGTGATCAATTGGGAAGTTTATCATGGCTTGCGCGTGAGTGAGGACGTATCACTCTGTTAAGGCTAGTGGTGATATGTGGGGTCAGTCGTCATTATTAAAACTCTACTAGAGCCTTAGGTAGTGGGATAGGGTGTTATATAATTAGACATTGATAACACTGTATTTTATGATATTTTTGGCCCTTATTTCGTTGTTAAAACTACCCTTTTAAATTGTTTTCCTCTCCTTTTGGTCATGTTTTTGAATAAACACGCTTCACGATGCTCTAAACTCAATTTTGTCATATTTTGCACAGTTTTTCTCCATTTTGGGCTCATTTATCATCAATAAGGCCATTCCGACCCACAAACATGCTCCACCTGCATCGGCCTTCCAGCCGGTCGATATGCTCACTGCCCGACAGGGCAGCACGATACATCGACGTGCGACGTAAGGATGCCGTGCAAGAAGGAACCGTCAGATGACACGCCTTTTTACCCGATAGGGAGCCGAGTTCGCCACAACAACTCAAACGTGTCGCGCGATACCGACCACCCACCGACAGGCGCCACTCGCCATGATGCCCCACATCCGACATCTTTGTGTCGGGCGATACTGATATCGGTCATCCACCAACTCCGTGATAATGAGGAGGACACGTGGTGCCCTGAGCACCATAACTTCCCCAACCGGTGCCTATAAATAGCAGCTACAGGAAGCCGAAAAGACAGGTCGGAACAGTTCAGATTCTCTCGAGAGCTAACTCAGGAAAGCTTCTGGAGCTTGCGTGTTGTGCCTCACGGTGTACCGGACGATACTAGGTGAGCACTTCCCCATCCCGAGAGGGAGGGAATGGTTCACTTAGGATCGGCTCGGGCATCGCTGCAGACCGATATCGACCTACAAGGGCACCCGATATGAGTGCCCGATTCTGAAGCAACACCCTAACCTGGCATGATACCTAACCCCGATACGCATCGCCCGTCGCGGTGTGTCGCCCGAGAGGGCACCGCCTGACATGATCGTATCGGGCAAGGGCCCCCTGCGTGATACATCCTCCTGTCATAAATGCGCCGCCCAAGATGGTGTGTCGCCCGACACGGGTGTATCGGGCAAGGCCTCAACCCGGTATCGGGCTGGGAAGTCTACTGCTGCTTGTCGCCCTTCTAAATCAAGAAGGTGACACTTGTCTTACTTATTTCAGTCATTTAATTCTTTCATTTATGCAATGTAATCGGACCCTTAATTGTTAATGGAACTAGAAGAGTTTTATTTATCTGCTGCTCTATGCTTGGTACCCCTTTGTTGGATGAATACTGTGTTTAACATCTGAACTCTAGCTTGTACGCTTGGATCGCGTTTCGATTAGCTACCGAACCGTGTTTTCCCGTTGCAACATTCTTGAGAGAGGTGTTGTGGCTCTAGTGTTTGGTCCGATACTGGTGTACGAGAGTGCCCGGAATTGGAGTTTCCTTAGTAACCTTTCCACTCTAACTTAAGTCCAGCAGCCCCGAGAGGGGTGTTGATGCTTGGTTAGAGGTACCCGCTTCGAGAGGAGGGGTACGAGATGTTTCTGATTCCACTTGTTTTATCGTAGTTTTCTCCTTCATACCTTGTTGTAGCTTTAGTGTCATCTCTCTGCTTCTGTTGCACGAAAACCCCTAAAAACTGATAAATGCTTAAAACCTTAATTTCTCCTCGTAGCTCCATTTGGAGATAGAATTCTTTTGGTTTTTCGATCTTAACCTGTTGTTCCCTTGGGGAGCCTTATCATCTCTTTACCTTACCGGAGTGTAACGTGTCGATTCAGTGTTCTCAACACTACCCCCCTTGTCCCTGTGTTCGACCCCGTATATCTACTTCGACCCCGTAAGCAAAGTTGTGGGGGCCTAGAAGGTTTCAGGTTATAAATGTAAAAGTACGACTACTTCAAATCCGCTTCCAATTTTGGACGCGCGATTTAGGCCGGTCAACTTTTTGGCACCGTTGTCGGGGACAAGACAAAATGGTACTGTTGACGAACTCGAATCCACTAACTACACTCCAGTGCCTCAAGCTTAGAAATGAGCTTGACAGCACTCCTTTTTCTTCCTCTTTATTCTTTGTCTAAATGAGTAATTCTTTCTTATCAATAAACGGTTTTCTAACTTGATTCCTTTTCATGCTATTCAGCTGCTCGGAAAAATGACGCTCTGTTCAACCAAGCACTGACAACAAGCATGCCTCACTTTGAGCAATCCCTTTCTGAAGGTGAACGCCAAGGAAGGGCCAGACCTCTCTCGAGCACCAACCAGGGCCAAGATGAGGTTTCTCACCAACCCAACTTGGTTGGACAACTATTTGCTTTTATCAAGAGACAGGATACAATCATCAACAAGGTGGCGCAGAGTGTGCATCCCAATCCAAGAGTTCTAAGCTCCATGCAGTTCCATATGGCAAATTTGCAGACGTGCCAACGTCAGGTTGATAAACAGTTGGCCCAGATGGTTTCTTTGATGAAGGACCCCTCAAGAAAGATTCTCTCCTGCCCCGAAACTACCAAAATGGTGGTGCTAAGATCCGGGAGGACTGTGGAGCAAAATGAAGAGGTCAGACCAACGCCTGAGTCAAGGACTGAGGGTGCAAATCCAACAGAGGATGAAACTAGACAAGCTGATGCCTGAGAGTCCAGACAGAGATCCTTCGAGGAGCTACCTGGTGGGAGAAGCCCTTACGCCCCCAGGCTACCTTTTCCATACAAATTGATAAAGGAAAACCTGAAAAAGTGCCACAAAAAATTCATGGAATCAATCAACAAACTTTATCTTGAAGTTCCCTTTCTGGATGCCTTGGAAGAGATGCCAACGTACGCCAAGTTTCTCAAGGATCTGATTATAAAGAAGAGAAGGGGGGGAGGATTGACACTGTGCATCTAGCTGATGTATCCTCTGCCTTCGTAAAACCAGATCTGCCCAACAAGAAAAGAGATCATGGGGCTTTCACGATCCCTTTTGCCATCGGAGATAACGTCAAGCGGAAGGGTCTTGCCGACTTAGGGGCCAGCATCATCCTCATGCCCCTAAGCTTCGCGCAAAGATTGGGTTTAACCAACATGGTTAGAACCAATATGAGGATTGAACTGGCGGATCATACCTTCAAAAAACCCGTCGGCGTTGTTGAAGATGTGTCGATCAGGGTAGGTAATTTATTCATCCCATATGACATAGTCGTCATTGACACCGCAGAGGACCCCAGCTGCCCTATCATCTTTGGACATCCTTTCTTGGCTACAGGAAGGGCGTTGATCGATGTCTCTGAGGGGATTATCACTCTGAGGGTCGGAAATGACCACTTGTACTTCAAGGTGAAAGAAGCAATGAGAGGACCTTCCCTATCTGAGTCTGCTTGTTTCGTGGACAGTTACGATCAATTCTGTGAGGAGATAAAAGAGGACGTCCAAATAGTAGACCCCCTTGCGAGGGTGATAAGCGGCCAGGATGCCGACCTTGAAAGTCCAGAAGTTGCAGAGTGTCTCAGTCTTCTTGACATGTCTGATGAAGAGTTGAGCAGCAAGGATGAGTTGGAAGAATCTGTCAAGTATGCCTCCCTTGAGGGGGAGCCGCAAGAAAAGACATCCAGGGCCAAGCCTGAATTGAAGCCCTTACCTGAAGGATTGAAATATGAATTCCTAGATCAGGAAGAGAGGAACCCTGTCATAGTCAACGCCAATCGTTCAAGGAACCAGTTGGACAGACTTCTTGAGGAGTTAAGACTCCACCGCCTGGCTATAGGATACTCAGTGGAAGATATCAAAGGCCTTAGCCCCGCTTTATGCATGCATCGCATGAATCTGGAAGAATCTGCCAAACCTCTGGTTCAACCCCAGAGGAAGCTGAATTAGATGTTGAAAGAGGTCGTCAAGAAAGAGGTAATCAAGTTAAGGGATGCGGGGATCATTTACCCAATCAGCGATAGTAACTGGGTAAGCCCGATCCACATAGTACCCAAAAAGGGTGGGATGACAGTGGTGAAAGGAGAAAAGGGCAATGAGGTGGCGGTTAGGCCCGTCAAAGGATGGAGAATGTGCATTGATTACATAAAGCTAAACCAGGCCACAAAAAAGGATCATTTTCCGCTACCTTTTATTGATCAAGTTCTTGAAAGATTAGTGCATCATGACTTTTTCTATTTCCTTAATGGCTTTTCAGGATTTTATCAGGTCCCCATCCTACCCGACGATCAAGGGAAGACAACCTTTACCTGCCTCTACGGCACCTACGCCTTCAGAAGGATGCCCTTCGGCCTCTACAACGCTCCCGCTACATTTCAACGATGCATGATATCAATGTTCTCGGATTTTCTGGAGGATATCGTGGAAGTTTTCATGGACGATTTCTCTGTCTATGGAAAAGACTTTGATGCCTGCCTGAAAAACCTCTCTTTGGTTCTGCAAAGATGTGAGGAGAAAAGTTTGGTTCTAAACTGGGAAAAGTGCCATTTTATGGTATAGGAGGGCATCATTCTGGGACACAAGGTTTCAAGGCGTGGCATCGAGGTGGACGCTAGCAAGTTTGAAGCCATATCCAAGCTTCCTCCACCGAAGTCCGTGACAGGAGTGAGAAGCTTTCTCGGGCACATCAGCTATTACCGAATATTCATAAAGGACTTCTCAAAGATTTCAAAACCATTGTCCAAGATGCTGGTAAAAGATGTTGAATTTGTTTTCTCTGATGACTGTCTAATGGCTTTTCAGGCTTTGAAGAACGCCCTCGTCTCACCACCCATCCTCCAAGCTCCATATTGGGATTTACTATTCGAGCTTATGTGCGACGTGAGTGACTATGCGGTAGGAGCTGTCCTAGGGGAGAAAAAGGATAAAAAGCACCATGTGATCTGCTACGCTAGTCGCACGTTAGACAAAGCTCGGGTAAATTATACAACAACCGAAAAAGAGATGCTTGCAATCGTTTTCGCCTTTGATAAATTCAGGTCGTACCTCGTTGGAGCAAAGGTCAAAGTATACACAGATCACGGGGCAATAAGATACCTAATGCAAAAGAAGGATACAAAGCCCAGACTGTTAAGGTGGGCCTTATTGCTGCAAGAGTTCGACCATGAGATTATCGACAAAAAGGGTGCTGAAAATGTGGTCGCCGACCACTTATCGAGGATCGTAGCCGAAGGACAGGGGGGACCGCCCATCAATGACAACTACACCGACGAAGCTTTGAAGTTGGCTGAAACTAGGGAGACTTACCCTGGTTTGCAGATATCTGCAACTATCTTGCTTGTGGGGAACTGCCTCCTGACATCACTTATAACCAGAAAAAGAAGTTGTTCGCGGACGTGAAAAATTACTACTGGGATGATCCTCTCCTCTTCAGAAGATGTACTGACAACTTGTACAGGAGATGCATTCCCGAGGAAGAAACCCTGAACATTCTGAAGGAGTGCCACGCCTCCCCTTATGGGGGACATCTGGGCAGCGAAAGGATTGCTGCAAAAGTACTACAGTCAGGGTTTTACTGGCCCTCTTCATTCAAGGATGCTGCCTAGTTTGTAAAAGTCTGTAAAGAATGCCAATCAATAGGAAATATAGGGTAGAGGAATGAGATGCCGATGGCGAACTGGATTGAAGTAGAAATCTTTGACGTGTGGAGGATTGATTACATGGGGTTGTTTCCTCCATCAAGGGGGTATCAATACATTCTGGTGGTAGTAGACTATGTATCGAAATGGGTAGAAGTTGTGGCAACCCAAACGTGCGACGCTAAATCTGTGATAAAGTTGTTCGAGAAGACAATTTTTCCTCAGTTCGGTGTACCACGCACTATAATAAGCGACGGTGGGTCGCATTTCAGTGAAAGGCAGTTTGAAGCACTCCTATGAAAGTAAAGAGTTAAGCACAAGATCGCTACACCCTACCACCCACAGACTTCTGGGCAGGTAGAAGTCTCAAATAGACAAATCAAGAAAATTCTTGAAAAGACTGTCAGCCAGACGAGGAAGGATTAGTCATTAAAGCTCGACGACGCACTTTGGGCCTACAGGACTACCTACAAAACGCCTATTGGAACCACCCCCTACAGGTTGATCTATGGAAAATCCTACCATCTACCTCTGGAACTGGAACACAAGGCCCTTTGGGCCTCATATTCATATTGCTGAATATGAATCTAGAGAAAGCTGGGGAAAAGAGATTTTTGCAGTTGCAGGAGCTTGAAAAGTTAAGGATACATGCCTATGAAAACACAAAAATCTACAAACAAAGGACGAAGGTGTGGCATGATGCCCACCTAAGGATAAAGGATGTAAGTGAAGGGGATAAAGTTTTATTATTTAAATCCTCCATTCGTCTTTTTCCTGGAAAGTTGCAAACGAAATGGTCGGGACCATTCACTGTGTCAAAGATATACCCATCAGGAATGATGGAGCTTTACGACAAGGATGATCTGACCAGGGTCTTTCAAGTAAACGGGCACAGAGTGAAGAGATACTATGAAGATGAAGCTTTTGTCAGGAGAGCAGAGATCAACTTGCAAGACATGGATATTGTTGAAAGCCAAAAGTAAAGAGCCTGAACCGGTCGAGCTGGCGACGCAAACTGCAGTGCTTCCTGGGAGGCAGCCTGAGTTTTCTTTCTTCCCTAGAGTAGGAAGCATTTTTCTTCCTTGTAAAACAAACATTATGGACTGTAATAAGGCCTGAGTCAGTGCACGCACCGAGCACACCGACTCTTCTATTTTATGGGCCACCACTTTGTTTTACGAAGCATTGAGGAGTAATACCATATGAGGTCAGGGACTTATCCCTAAGCCAATGATGTTTTACCCATCAATAGCCTTTCCTTCCCTAGTTTTTAGTTTTGGCTGCTTACATCTCCTTTTATTAACCGTATCGGGCAGCGACTCAGCTGGGGCGCAAAACCGCTTGTATCGGGAGATAGTTTCTCGGGCATCGCAAAGGTCGTGATGGATGGCGTTCCTGGGCGGCGTGCACCCGAATCGTGCATGTGAGTAATTGCCCTTGATTAGACCGATGGGACCATGCGTCTCGGGAACGGCTTGTCTCAACGGCCGACGCACACCCCAGAAAATGCCTGCTTTACCCCCAGTTGGGATTGCTATATATAGCAAGAAGGGTTTATCATGTCGGGCTACTACACTTACTTTTCCAGCTTTCTATGCCATGCAGTAATCTTCCCTTTGCTGGCATGACGGACGGCCATCTTTTGCTCTCGTGTCGGGCGAGAGCCTCGAAGATAAAGGTATAGCCCGACAGCCTGTCTGCCTGATACGGGTTTCGTATCGCACACAGCGTATCGGGTTGACAATCCTTGTTGATTTTTCTTATCGCCCGACACGTCTAAATCACGACACGACTTCCGTTCACGCTTGCCCGATACGCCATATCAGGCGACACATTTTTCTGTCAAGAGGACTTATTGGGAAGTTGCTTCATTCGACCGTATCGCCCGAGACACCTGTGTCGGGCTGTGTGTTTTGAAGCACAGCTTTCTCTCTGTATCATCCAGTCTTGCATCACCTTGGATTTTCTTTTGATGGGCGATACCCAGACTTTGCAACGAGACAAGTTCTATCGTGAAATCAGTTTCTCCTACCTAACATTTAAATGGTCAATGAACTTGATAACAGGTATGGCTCGTACAAAGCAAACCTCCGGTCGAGTTGACAAACACACTGCGACCGCAGCTGAAGCAACAATAGTCGGACAGAAATGTCAAAATCCCCAGGTAGCTGGACCATCAACCGCTGAGAAGAAAGAAGGGATGGAAGAAGTAACGAATCCATTTTGTTTCCCAGAGCTATTGAATACCAGAGCTTTTGAAAACACTTGTGGATTCTAAAGCACAAAAAAAATGAAGAAGTGGCTTCATGGCGGATGAACACAAAATACCCACATTCAATCCAGACGCCACTAAAGAAAGACTTCCACTGATTTTCTCTTTTGGAGATGGTCCTAAACCACCGCAGAAGACATACTATGATAAGGAAATATACCTCTCCTGGGGCTACCAAATCAAGAAAAGTAGTGGAAGAGATAAGTGGACTTCACTAACGAGTCCAATAAATGGTGATCAGGCCTTTCGTTCATGTTCGTAACGGAAGTATCTTAAAACAAAGAGACGCCTGACCATCTCCACCACATCGACCACAAAAGAAAACAAGGAGAATATGTATGGTAGTTTCTCCAAGGCACAAGCGCAACCACCAGCTAACCCTCACTGGTTAACATTACCTTACCCTGACTTCTTCACTACTCTAGGACAGAGTGTGGAGTGAGTTTGGGGGATACCCATGTACCAGTGAGGGAGGTATAAAATTTTCTTCTTCAAGCTCCCCTTAGTGTTCTTGCGCCCTTTCGTTCTTCCCTTATATAATGTGTACATATGCATGCCTGCCTCATAAATTTTTGCTAAAAATTTTGAAATATTTTGCTTTTCTTATCCCCATACATATGTACAAAGTCGCTATATTAGTAAAAACTTGATGCGACTTCTTGCTAGTTTGTTTTCTCTATGCCTAAGGACTTGCAAGTTTTGTTATGTCTTTCTGAAAATTCTGCCTCAAACAACAAAAGACTGCGACTTTCCACGCCAAAAATTTTGAAAATAATCTTGCAACGGCTAAGAGACGTGTATGCATAAGGAAAAAAGCTGCCCAAACAGCAACAAAAATTCCTCTTGTTTTCCCTTACCCAACAAAATCCCAAAAAGAGAGAGAAGCCTTATGAGAGTGAATAAAAGAATGAGAGTTGTGCCAAATGAAAAGAAAAGAAAAAAATATATATACACACTTGTTTTCCAAAAGTACCCATCTTTAGTCATGGTAGATCTGGGGCAGTGGTACGTAGGATGTGAAATCACTGCTCTAAAGCCAACTGGCTTGGACTGCAGGGACCACTTGCCCGCTTACGGACCCTTACCTGGATGGACTGATGGGAAACAAGAAAAACCCAAAAATCCTTAAGCCTACCCAAGCACACAACTTTCTGCCCCCAAAAGAAAAGTTGTTTGGTGTGAAAGCTAACTTCAGAATCATGCACCCAAGTCTCGCTGAAGCTGTGGAGAAATTTTTTACTTAAATAAGGTAGGAAAGGCAAAGTATGTTGTTTGTGGTCGGGTCGTATTCTCTGAAAGACATCTCAATGCTCGTTCAAACCTATGGTCTGAAAGCTCTACCGGTCAAGAAGACGAATCACAAATAAAGTTTTAAAATGATTGATTGAGGACAATCAAAATGCTAAGTTTGGGGGAGTTGATAACACCATATTTTGTGATATTTTTGGCCCTTATTTCATTGTTAAAACTGCCCTTTCAAACTGTTTTCCTCTCCTTTTGGTCATCTTTTTGAATAAACAGGCTTCGCGATGCTCTAAACTCAATTTTATCATATTTTGCTGAGTTTTCCTCCATTTTGGGCTCATTTATCATCAATAAGGCCGTTCCGGCCCACAAACATGCTCCACCTGCATCGGCCTTCCAGCCGGCCGATATGCTCACTGCCCGATAGGGCAGCATGATACATCGACGCGCGACGTAAGGATGTCGCGCAAGAAGGAACCGTCGGATGACACGCCTTTTTACCCGATAGGGAGCCGAGCTCGCCACGACAACTCAAACGTGTGGCGTGATACCGACCACCCAACGGCAGGCGCCACTCACCACGATGCCCCACAGCCGACATCCTTGTGTCGGGCGATACTGATATCGGCCGTCCACCAACTCCGTGATAATGAGGAGGACATGTGGTGCCCTAAGCGCCATAACTTCCCCAACCGCTGCCCATAAATAGCAGCTACAGGAAGCCAAAAAGACAGGTCAGAACAGTTCAGATTCTCTCGAGATCTAACTCAGGAAATCTTTTGGAGCTCGTGTGTCGTGCCTCAGGGTGTACCAAACGATACTAGGTGAGCACTTCCCCATCCCGAGAGGGTGGGAATGATTTACCTAGGATCGGATCGGGCATCGCTGCAGACCGATATCGACCTATAAGGGCGCCCAATAGGAGTGCCCGATTCTGAAGCAACACCCTAACCCGGTACGATACCTATCCGCGATACGCATCGCCCGTCGCAGTGTGTCGCCCGAGAGGGCACCGCCCGACATGATCGTATCGCGCAAGGGCCTCCTGTGCGATACATCCTCCTATTGTAAATGCGCCGCCTGAGAGGGTGTGCCGCCCTACACGGGTGTATCGGGCAAGGCCTCAACCTGGTATCGGGCTAGGAAGTCTGTTGTTGCTTGTCGCCCTTCTAAATCAAGAAGGCGACACTTGTCTTACTTATTTCAGTCATTTAATTCTTTCATTTATGCAATGTAATCAGACCCTTAATTGTTAATGGAACTAGAAGAGTTTTATTTATCTGCTGCTCTATGCTTGGTACCCCTTTGTTGGATGATTACTGTGTTTAGCATCTGAACTCTAGCTTGTACGCTTGGATCGTGTTTCGATTAGCTACCGAACTGTGTTTTCCCATTGCAACATTCTTGAGAGAGGTGTTGTGGCTCTAGTATTTGGTCTGATACTGGTGTACGAGAGTGCCCAGAATCAGATTTGCCTTAGTAACCTTTCCACTCTAACTTAAGTCCAGCAGCCTCGAGAGGGGTGTTGATGCTTGGTTAGAGGTACCCGCTTCGAGAGGAGGGGTACGGGATGTTTCTGATGCCGCTTGTTTTATCGTAGTTTTCTCCTTCGTACCTTGCTATAGATTTAGTGTCATCTCTCTGCTTCCGTTGCACGAAAACCCCTAAAAACTGATAAATGCTTAAAACCTTAATTTCTCCTCGTAGCTCCATTTGGAGATAGAATTCTTTTGGTTTGTCGATCTTAACCTACTGTTCCCTTGGGGAGCCTTATCATCTCTTTATCTTACCGGAGTGTAACGTGTCGATTCAGCATTCTCAACACTACCTCCCTTGTCCCTGTGTTCAACCCCGCATATCTACTTCGACCTCGTAAGCAAAGTTGTGGGGGCCTAGAAGGTTTCGGGTTATAAATGTAAAAGTCCGACTACTTCAAATCCGCTTCCAATTTTGGATGCGCGATTTAGGTCGGTCAGACATATATATATGAACAAAATTCAAAGTCAAAACAAATTTAGTGATAAACCATGGGCGTAGCTATAGTCACCAAAATATGAAGGAAAGATGCTAAAGGTCATCTAGAGTGAGAGAAAGTAGTGTGAATATATTAGATCAAAGAGTAACATCCTAAAGGATGTTAGGAGAGGATAAAGATGATTGAAAATGACAATTAACATATCCAACCAACCACTATAATTCTAACTAGATCCATGATCAAATATCATCACATGATTTGAGAATTGACATGACTGACAATCACTCCATGAATTAGCAAAAGTGACTCTCCGTGTCAGACCACTGGCCTATACTTTTGGTTGATTATGATTGCTTAACATAATTAGATTATTAAACCTTAATCAAACCTTATGATGTGCTTTGATAACATGTGATGAGATTATGTTTCAAGTTTGGTCTAGAATGTACATTGTTTGAACTAGTTATGCTTTTATGTGCTTGTTTTGGACCTAATTGTACTTTACCCATGTTTAGAGTTTTTCTTGCAATTTGTCACATGCTTGTTGTGGTTCACATGTTTTGACATCATGTTTGATATGGTTGAGCTTTGGGTCACCTTGTCACACCTAGTTTTGAGTGATGACACCTCATGTTGAGATTAGGGTTTGTAAGGATGTCCTAGTTGATGGTTGACCTTGAGGTATGTTTGACTGACGATAACCTAGTTTTTTATGATCTCCAAGTTTTTTATGATCCATGTTTTTGGCATTTTATGAATTTTGATGTATGCCCTCTTAGCTTGGCAGTCTATGAGGTTCTTGACCCCTCTAGGCCGCCAAGAATTCCTAGGGTTGGTTTTAGCGACCGATTGATTTTTCTTGTCTTTAGTGGTCATTTGGTTTTATAGCATCCTACTCTCCAAGGATTCTTATCATTTGATTGATTTTCCTGGACCAAGTTGGTTTCTTGGTTTTCTTGTTTTTAACTCCCTAGTTTCTTAGTAGAGGTGCTTGCATGGAGGATATGTGTTTTTCTTTGTACACATAGCATGTTTAGCATGCCACCTAGCCCTCTTTCTCTCTCTCCAACCCTATGCCATATAAACCTCTCTCTTGCATGCAATTAAACCCTTTGAACCCTCTTTATCTCTTCTTGCTCTTGGAACTCGTCCCCTCTTGTGCATGGTGGTGAAGGAGGAGCTCAAGCATGGAGAAGGTGGGTCGATCGCCCTTGCATGTGGAGCTAGGTTTGGATCTACCCTTCTTGTGATCGTTTGGTGCATCTTTTCTCTTTATCTTGATCTTGGTAAGTGAGATCTTCATTTTCCTTTATCTACCCTCTTCTTCTTTCTCTTATTGGCTGAACCCATTGAGTTTTCATGGTAGTCCTTGAGTTAGATCTTGAAGAACTCTTCTTTCTTGTCTTTTTGACCTAGGGTTTGCTCTCTTCTTGGTGGTGGAGCTAGATGGGCCAAGGAGTATGCTCAAGCTAGGTTTCTTTCTCCCTCCTTTGAGATACCTTGCTATTTGGAGTTGCTTCATCATCTCGAAGGTGAGTTATATAACTTTCCCCTCGATTATTGCTTACACTCTTTTTGCACGCACATAATCTTACCCTAAAACATGATTACAAGTAGAAGGATAGTATCTTTGATCTAGGTTTTGTGTTGTATGGTTATTATTGAGTAGATATCTCTTATTGGATGAATCCTAATCTTTGTGCACAAATCCTTCTTTGGCAATAGAAGTTTTTATGCATGCATGTTTTTGGAAACATTGGTTTCTCTCTCACACAAATCATGGTTTTGATTTCTCTCATGATGGTTGTTAATTAGGGTTTTGGAGTTGACCTTCTTGTTGTGATTTACAACTTGATGTCCTTTTAGTTTCATGATTATGATAAACCTATTGTATCTTTGTAGTTGATGAGATTTTGGTCGCTAAGATTTTATCTCTCTTCACATGGTCACCAAGAATGCTGATGATAGTGGTTTCCAAGTTTTGAGTTATGTGGTCGATGAGTTCTGAACCATAATGGTCAATGAGTATTGCACCTCCTTGAGTTCTCTATGTTTACTAACTTTGATGGTCGCTAAGTATGGTGATTTCATTCGGTCTCCAATGCTCTAATTTTTCTTTGGTCACCAAAGTTTCTCTTTGGTCGATGACGTCATTTAGCTATGGAGGTCGATGAAGAGAATAACCCTTAGTGTTTGCCAAGATGATAATCTCAGCGTTCGATGAAGGTGATGGACCCTAGTCTTAGCGATTTCCACCCTTGGTGATCTTCAACGGTCGATGACACCACTAATCCTAAGTGGTCGGTGAATTTTTCTAATATATAGGGTTGTCATGTTATTTGGCTTTATGATGGTGATGTTTGACCTAATTTCTTTCATGGTTTATGGAGATTACGATAATTAGGGTTTACCTTTAATTGCTGATTTGAAAACCCGAATTCACTCTGTTGAACCTAGCCCTAACCCAAGTAAATGATGATGTTACTTAGCTTTCTAGAGTGATTAGTATGGTGAAGGATTTCTCTCTCTCTCTCTCTATCTCTCTTGTTGTAACCTAATTTGTTGTTATATGAACATCATGTCTCTTTAAATGTTGTATCAAACTTATGTATCACATGTATGGTGATGGAATGATGAGACTTGATGAGGCATGGAGAGATAATAAAGTTCTTGCAGGGAACAATGTGAATGGTCTTATGACCTTAGCAGTGGCTTTGTGCCCTAATTGAGGTGTTAACCTCTGAATGATGTGACAAGGATTTGTATCATGCGATAGCATGATGATGATGAGTTTGGCCACATATATGGCAATGAATAGTATCATGTGATGATGTGATAAGATTTATGTTTCATACGTTTTATATCTTTTGAATTTACAATCTATGATGTTTTTATATAACCTTTATAGGGTTTGTATGTAACTTGATTGATGCAGTTAAAAGATACCCAATTCGCATTAACTAATTAAGTGAAACCTTAATCATGTAGTGCCCTGTGCCATAGATCCATTCCAGTGTCTAAACTAGATGGATGGTGAAATGAGTATTCCTAAGGAAAACTTAGATTGCATATTGTTGAGTATTAGGGGTGCAAGTGACTATGTGTCCTTGACATCCAGAACCCAAGCTATTGAGGATTGATGCAGTCATGCCTCGGTAGGAGAGCAGTTGTGGTCTTATCTCATTATATATGATGTGATTAAGGATAGTTGCAGTTGTAACTCATATGATAGGGTTTATATACCATGGTTACTAGTGTTATGATGCATATACCAAGGCGGACTAGGCTGTTTGGCTATTAGAATTTATATGTCACCATAACTGACTCGTACTGAATGGGGGTGGATGAGATCGTAGGAGTCTGGCTCGCCTAGATCTTGTATGGTACTATTTTCGACTTAGTAGTGGACAGTTAGAGTCTGAGTGGTACACCTCAAACTCCTCGGGGCTTAATAAAAGATGTAATACAGTCATGTAGTATATCTATTTGGGGTTAAACACACTTCACATTGGATGTTTACCCATGCCTTGTTGCATATATTGCTAGTAGTTATATGATGTAGTAGGGGTATTTAACTGCATGGTAAATGTTTTGTCTTATCCATTCCTTATGTTTTGTGTTAATCATACATGTTGTTATGCCTATCACTTTAACTTGTTTAATATGCTTAGCTTGCCTAATCTTCTTGTTTTGCTTAACTTGTCTAATTAATATTTCTTATTGTATCAATAACCGTTGGTTGAGAGTTATATCTCTCGCTAGGACGTTGGTCTCACCTCGCGGGTCACCACATCTTTTTAGGTGGTCGTTAGCGACATGGTCATGATCGTGATGTTGAGGAAGAGTAGTTTAGAGAGAAACAGAAGCAGAAGATTGGATCTTAGTAGTTGTTGTAGTAGATTTCTAGAGTCGTCCCTATACTCTCAAGTTCAAGAATGGAATGTTTTGTAGATGATATGTATATTGGTACGTGGTTTTGGCAGCACACCTATGTTTGTATATGGCTTGTATATGTGGAATAGGATCTTTTGGATACATGTTGTAGTTGAGGCCATCGACAGATATGTAAATACATGATATGGTATGTGCTGACATACATATGTTGGATCTTCATGTAATGTTTCTGAACATGACGGCAATGTTGTAATTTGTTTTAATTATTCTACTTTTCTGGCTATGTGGTTGTTTGGTTGTAGATCGTGTGCTTTGGTTTTGAGTAACCTCGTTTGCAGTGATGTTGGGTGTCACACTATGTATTCATTCATAAGATGTTATTTTGGTTTAAATTGTACAATAAAATTCTCCCATGAGTGGGAATGCTTTCAATCAGAATGAGTGTTTAATTTATGGATGATCCACCCTGAACTGCCTTGCTTGGATATTGTCACCTAGGTCCTGACCCAAGAAAGTTCCATAACCAAACCCCCTTCACCTAGGATAGGCTTTTCAACTCAAGTCCATATAGTACAATCTGACTAGTATGCCAATAGTGATTGATACCAGATAGGACGTCCATCTAACACACATCTTGCCTTTTATGCTCATTCTAGGCCCATTTAGAACATTATCTCCATGCATAGAAGCCCCTAAAAAAGGAGGGGTGCATCTAATGTACACCCCATCTTTTTTTCATTCCCTACTTGACTAAGTAAACCAAAATGCATTTGATACATGCCCAAAAGATTCCATAAAGAAGGCATATATGAAATGCCTGCCCCACATCTCCCATGCTGATTGGGTCAGTCACACTATGTTCAAAATGCATTCGGAAGACTCTAGAGGGAGGGGCCCCATTTAATTTTCACACCGATCCCAAACACCACAAAGACACCCCTCTAAAACCATAAACCTAGAAAACTCCTAGTCACTATGAATATAGCCCACATCTGCTATTTATAGGGACAAGGCTAAAACCTCGAGGTTGTAATTTTGATAGACTAGCTGTAAGAGAGAACCAGAATAGCCACTAGAAAAAAATTTATTGAAAACTTTTTTATAGTATTTTCCATTCCTCTAGAGAAAGACTACTCTTCTGAGATCCAAACACCTAGATCTAACCTTTTCTACATCTAAATCCAAGCAGAAAAGAAAGAAAAGGTCCATATCCACCCCCTACAATGTCAAATTAAGGTAGTTTTAGCCTAACAATCACGTAGATCTCTTTCCTCCCCCATGTTCCCAATCCTCAGTGGTGTTATGATACGAGCATCAAACATTGATGGTCATTAATATTATACTATTATCTCTAATGTCCTTTTAAAGGATGTAATCTTGACTATTTTGCCATTCTCGCTTTCTTTCCCTTTCCCAATCTCCTTGGTGTGAGAATGTGAACACCTAAGGTTGATGATCACCCATAAAATTTTATTAATGTGTAGTTTGTTCCTCTCATATTTCACTAGAACACATATAGGTTATAGATTTGGTCAAATAAGGAATATATCACATATGATGCAACTGAGCCAAGGATACAATTTTTCTCTCCCAATTTGAAAGAATCGACACAACCAATCATAAAGTTGGTTGTATAAGGTGAAAAAACCAACAAACATATCTAAATGATGTGTTTATTTCCTCATAAAATGAAGAGTTGATCCATACATTCAACAATTTCTTTTGGGTTTCTGGGAAGGTTTCAAGCTTTAGTTTCTTTTTAGAGAAATTGATGTTGTCATCTATTAAGCCAATTTTTTACAAGTGATTTACACTAAAACTTTTTATTCTTACAGTAAAAAATAGATTATTGAGTTTTTATTCAACAAACCATTTGCAAACTTGTAAAACCTGCAATAAAACACACATGCAAGTTTAAATTCACTTGCATCCACATTCACAATTCCAAATCCACTAGCCTTCACATGAATTACCAAATCATAACATATTTACTTGGATTCACATGATTCATTCACCAAATCAAACACATACTCACTTCCATTCAGATAATCCATACAACCAACTAAAATTCATTTCCTTCACATTTACAACAAGCCAAGTTTATATTCACTTGCATTCACATTATCCATTCAAGACCATACACATTTAATTGGAACAACATGGCCCATTCATCAAATAATACACAAATCCATAACTCATTCACATATCATTAATACACCATTTCACATATCACAATGCATTCATAGATCTGTAGTGTTTCGATAGTAAAGAGTGAGTGTCAAAACCCTAAAGTTATCTCATTCTTGCCCATTATATATTTAGGTGTCCTCTGATGCTACCTTGACAATGTCTTTTATAACCATAACCATTTTGTTATTAATCACCACATCCAAAATCATAATCGATCATCTAACTTATTCATGATAGTGTATACTATTGGAATTGTTTTATAAGCTCTTGTGACCATCAAGCAACAAATAATAATTGAATCACTCTTGGGTGATAAGTTCTCAACAGATTATGTGATTAATGTTTCCCCAAGCTTTATCCTAATCAGAGATCTTAGATCATTTCTCTCACTCATGCAATCATGCCAACACTGACTTCTCTTCATTCTATTCAATAAGGATGACCCTGAACATCTACATCATCCATTCATAGAAAAGAGGGTGCATCTTCTTGGTACATATTGGCTACTCCAATAAGTCACAAAAGTTCTTGCACAAAAATTTCATACAAGACTAGAAAGAATCATTACCTAAAATTTGAAGATGGAGATGATGATGGTGATCAAGAGGAAATTAACCAACTTAGGTATATATGTATGTAGGCCATTTTCCTTAAAGACCATAATATTCTTCATATTCACAACTCCAATACTTTTTTTTCTAGTTATAATTATGGTTGATGTGAAGGTTTCATACAACAATTTTTGTGACTCGCTTGAGTGGCCAATATGCACCAATAGATGCATCATCTTGTCTATCTGGGTGATGTTGATGCTCAAAACCATCCTTGTTGGATGAAAGGGAAAGAGGCAAGCATTGATAAGATGTAGGAGTAGGAGAAAGGGTACAAGATCTTCGGTTAGGATGAAGCTGAAGGAAACACCAATCACACGGTATGTTGAGAACTAAGCACCAATGAACGAGTAAACTATTAGTTGTTGCTCAGTATTTGTAAGAGTCTATATGTCACAAAGTTTGAAATCAAAAGGATTCATCATATAAGAAAAGAGGAGGTTGATGTGGAAACCTTTCTAATGACATATGGTGAGGTGGGTAGGTGGGATAAGCCACAACTGGTTTTAGGATGTGGTGATAGATAAAATAGTGATGTTGATGGTGATTGTGGTGATGAGGCAAATTTGCGGGCAGAGCAAAATCCTTTCCTTATACAATATTCTTTTTGTATCCTCCTTGTACAATATTATAATCACTAAGAATAATTATATATGGTCTAGATAATTAAGAGATTAGATAAACATGAGCAGTACATGGATTTTTGTCAACAAATCAAACAAACAATTTCAATATTTGTGAAGTATTATGTGAACATTTAATATATTATCAATTTCTAATATAATAGACATACATATATTGCTAACTACCTACTCAAAAAAGGATGAACCAAGTCGGACATAATGGACAACTAAAAGAATTCACAAAAGTTCTAGGATAAAACCATCATGTCATCAAACATTGGACTAACTATAAAGAAGTCAAATGGGAAACTTGAAAAATGAATAAAATTATGATGGTGATTAAGATAAAACTAGTCAACGCACACTCCATCAAGTTTGGTCTTAATCACCATGATTGTTTTCTTCTTCACATTTGTGGTACCATTTCTTTTACAGTCTTATTTGTCATGACGGTTTCATCATAGATTTTTGTGAATTGCTTGAGAGACTAGTATGTAACAAATATATGCATCCTCTTATCTGTTAGGTATCTAGAATCATACATACATCAGTTATATTAGACATTATTAATAATCATCATATACCATTAACACAAGTTAGACAATATTCATCAACCCTATTACATAGAAAAACATTAAAAAAATTAGATACATAGGTCCTAAAAAGAAGATAGAGATATTGTTTATGTAATATATTTTAAATCATGCATACATTACTAATATTTTACTAATGAAGTAAAACTCAGAGCTAATTGAGTCCTAGAATATAATTAGGCATAATTTTGTCTAAGTAGACTTCGGTTCCCATATTTTGCCCAAAATTAACACATATATAAACTAGTTTAACTTAAACAAGTACATGGTTTACCTAAAGTTTACCTACTTCAGTAAATATATTGCAAAGAAATTATACCTAACACTTTGGAAAGTGGGTAGGAGGCAATAAGGAACTGAAGAAAAAGGCAGAAATGGAAGGACGAACAGTGATAGAAAGATAAAATAGTGGTGATAGAAGCACTATAAATGTAGAGTTGTAGAAGGAGGAAAGGTGCATGGATGCAAGTAGGAAACAACAGTAGAAGTAGGAGGTCATACTTGATCATGGTGTCAAAGAGGAATGATGGCAACACATGGGAGAAAGGAGAAAGTGGCAACAGAAGGATCCAAGTCAACAACAAGGGAGAGATAGGGTGGTTGCGGTGGGACCATGGGTGAGATAGGGTGTTGTGTTGTTGGGGTTTCATGGGAGTACGAGAGCATGATAACATATCATGTTTTTGCTGAAGGAAATGGGGATATATTAAGAATGGGCTTATGAGTGGAAATTTTCATCAGTTTTTCACCAATATCAAAGTCATAGGTTGTCTTGTAGCATCAGTTTATAACACCCCCCACTTCTATTTCATCTTTATGATATGATTTTGGTTATTGTCTAGATCACATTTTTGTTGGTTATGAACCAACATTTGGTGATCTATAGTGGTGCTTGGCTACACTTTCAACACATCTTGGGGGTGGGCATCAAGTATTCCCATGATGTCTACAAATATGCCTATGTTTTCTCTCCTATTCACACCCAAGAACTCCAATAGTATATTCTATGAGAGGTTATTTCTATTCCCACATGAGTCTCCTTCACTGCTACCGCATGAGGTTGAATGTAATATATTGTTGTCTTTTTTCTGGTCTAAGTTTTCACATAAAAAATATGCCACAACAAACACCCATCTATTTTGGAAGATGCTTACTACAAAATAATCATCTAACAATTTGCTACAAGTGTCTTTTCCCAACGTCAACAAGCTATTCTTACTTCTCTACAAGATGAACACAAACAATACTTCCTTCTTGCAGTTCTCATTGATGGAATTGGCACGTCTATGTCACTAGTTGAGTACGGATCTATCTGTTATTGTCCTCTCATGATCTCCTTGTACCCTGGTGATGAACATCGCACCCAATACACCATTGCAAACTTCAGATCCTTTGATGATCATGTTGTTCGTTGCCACACACGACCTAGTTATAAATTTTTTCATGATGTTGTTTGTGATACTATCTTTGGCCTTGTCTCTCATGTTGGAATAAAGTTCATGAAGGAAGCACATGTGGTCCTCCTTAGCAAACAATCTAATGGTCTTCACTCCTAATGACCTACTAATATTTTATTATTTGATTGAATGGGTAGTAGGAACACATGTGCTGACCTACAAGGCTCTCTTTAAACTTGTCTCTAAATAAAGTTTCATCATCACAGAGCATCTTGTTAGGTAAATCATCATCATTTCTTGCCTTTCTCTTTTTATACTTTTGGGGCTCTTGTTGACGATGACATTTCTCTTTTTTAGTGCATTCAACATATAACAAATATGAACCTTGTGTTCTCTTCATGTACATTTTATAACTCTATATTTAGATCTATATATTTCACCATCCATAGAGTCTTCACACCCCAGTTTGTTGTACTCACTTATATGAAGGTAGTCATGTACTTTTTTATCTAGAGAAAGAAATTTTTAGGTCGTTCATAGCACAAGATCAATGCTACAATAATTGATACATGAGCTTTAATCTGACGACAAACATTGTCATTTTTGGAAAGAAACTATGTCGTAATTTTTCATGGATTTAATATGTGTAGTAAAATAATATATTGTTGATTGTATTTGTAGTATCAGGTTGTAGACAAACTGATGTCATACATCCTAGCTCAAAATTTGGTGGGAGATCTTATTTCATGGGAAATTTCTAGAATCTTTCTTTATGCCTAAAATCAACACAATATGTAAAGCAATAATCAAGCTTTTCCCTAAGTGACATCTAACATCGATTGTTTATAGCTAACCGTCTCTATATGTGCTTATGTCAATTTTTTAGTTGTAATTGATAATGTCACAACACCGTTGTAGTTCAAAAATCCACTAGTGGGTCTTGCACGTATAAACCTTATTTATAAAGACAAAGGATAAAAATATGACTAAATTTGTTAGGATTTACAATATTGAAAGGGCATGATGAGGTGTCTGATTCCTTCCCCATGCATAACATTTCTCCTTACCTTGTTTTCAATTTTTCTTTTGCGTTATCCATATTTTCAAGAGATTTTATGGTTTTCTACATTTTCTCTTATAAACATGGTGGGAAATCCTCCTTTTTATACCTCTTCCATAGATGTCCAACCACATTTTGGTGTCATGAGAGAGATCCCATCTCTCTTCGTACACAAAATCACAAAGATATAGCATGGGTTTTTTTTGTATTGCAAGTCACAATGTCAAAAATACAAGAAAATAAACACTACATGATTGCCATAACACATGGCTTGGATTCTCAACAAACTATGCCATTTTTGTTGGGGGGGGACAATGTAAAACTGTATTAAATTTCTGTTTTGAAAATAGTTGATACTCCAGCAATTCTTTTGTCAAATCAGAATGCATGTACACTACATTTAATAGCATGCCATATACAAGTATATGTAAATTGATCAAACACATCACAAACTATATGTGTCGATAACCAACTCAGTAATGCCCCCAAAAAGCAACCAACTTAGTAATCATCCTTACAATGTGAAAACATACAAACCCACACGTTTGTTGACAATCAATATCATTTACAATCATCAACCATAATTTATCAAATCCCACATTCTCAATGAAATATCACCTTTAAAATTCCCAAATAATAAGAGAAAGATAAGTAAATATATAATAAGCACAATTCATATTTGAAACAATGTGCAAGATCCACATAAGATTACATAAATCCTAATTGAACCTAAACTTGATACCTGATTTTCACAATCCCTTACAAAACAAGTGATTCATGATCATGTATGGAATTTAGAAACCCCAATGAGTAAGCTTTATTGTCAAATCCTTTAAAGACATAAAAACACTCACAACATAAACATACACACATATCATATATATGTGTTTATATATATATATATATATATATATATATATATATATATATATATATATATATGTGGTGTGTGTGTGTATAGATACATACATACATACACGTTTATGCATATATGTCAGAGTGCACATATGTGTGTGGATGCGAGGGTGCCTGCATGTGTGCATGTGCATATCTATGGTAATACTTGATAGTACTATTCATGATTTTTTTATTGATCTAAGAGAAACTAAGTCTAATGGTATATATAGATAGATACATACATATATACATACACGTTTATGCATATATGTCAGAGTGCACATATGTGTGTGTGTGGATGCGGGGGTGCCTGCATATGTGCATGTGCATATCTATGGTAATACTTGATAGTACTATTCATGATTTTTTTATTGATGTAAGAAAACTACGTCTAATGGACACCCAAAAATGTGGATACATGTTGGTGACACACTACATACACCAAGAAGTGTCGAGAATAGAGCCCATAGGGATGTCTCTAAATGTGGTGCCTTAACCCAACTGGGTAGGGAATTGCCACTCAAATGCTCACTACATCACAAAATTTGAGTCGTACAAGCATGAAATCAAGATCCAGTGGAGCATCTAAATCACCCTAAATGAACCTTCCACTAGTGATACATCTGGCTATGATCATATTTTTTAGGGAAGAATCAACCAATATATAGAAGTCTTTGGGAAAGCTAAGCATGCTTTGTGTCTGGAATCTCCTTAAACTCTAGTACTAGAAAGAGGAAATAAAGGCAAACATGGTAGTTATCAGTCTCCATCAAATAAGATAAAATAATTACATGAACACTCCTTGCATCTCATGACATGCCTCCTAACTAATATGGGTTACCGCCAACTCATCAAACAAGTCTCAGTCCAGAAAGCTTGAATGTTGACCAACGGTAAGTTGAAAACCCTTCATGGTTCATATGCTAACATGTTCGATGGTAAATAACAACATAAGAAGCCACAAACCATTATCTATCAAATCAAAATTTGAATCAACAATCAACTTTCAAAACAACTTCTTGTTGACTAACATGATCACATTAATGTCAAAAGGAGAATTCAAACCTATTGAAACAAAATAATGTGGCAAAATGCTACCACCATAATTCAAATCATGATAACCCCTTGCCTCAAAGAAAATGTTGGAGAAGGGAGATATCATATGATATCATATTACTCTATACCATCATCATGGATCATTTCTACATCAAGAAGGCCTCCTTCAATAATCTTGACATATCCCCACCAACAAAGTCATCAAGGAACCATTGGCAGAACATTACAGACAGCAAAGGTCGAATGAATTGTTATGTACAGAGACAAAGTCTAAATCAAATCTAACTCCAACCATGCTTGCATACATCTTCATAGAAAGAGTAATACAAGGCACACCATATGTTGAGATATTGAGAATCTGGCACACTCTCTAAGACAAACCTACAACTCATGAATGAGGGTTATCTCTAATCAATTAGCCTGGCCTCACATGGCATGCTCTTTTCATAATGTCTACCAAATCAACCAAGGACATGTGGTCTAAAGACCTTGTAAAAGGACATCCCAACTATAATGAACTCATGTCTCCTTAGAACACATCTCTCACAATAGAGCTAGTATGATACAACCTCTATTGACAGCAGCCATAGAGAAGCTTCAATCCTCTACCTTCCAATCAAGATGCACTAATCAGTTTGCACAGACCCACCAGAGACCTGTCAAAATTGCACCATCAAGGTCACATCATCAAAATAGATTGAATCATATGTTAGGTCTTGATTCCAGACCATTAGCATTGTCAAATATCTTGCAATGAAATCCTTCAAAATAGTTTAATACGAGAAGTCCCAAAGCCTAACAACATGTAGCAGACTTTACAGATAAAGCATGACCAATATCATCAACCATGATGGTGATTTTTCCTTGATTTCATAGTCCTACACTCTTCTAGGCATCCTCAATAATGACCACTTTTGTGTATGGTCTCTACTAGTCTCTTTTGGGTTCCGGACCATGACATAAAACTGGACCAATCACAAAATTAACTATCAGTCTTTTTGGGTCCTAAACTATGACCTAAAATTGTACCAAACACATATCTTCCAATCTTTTGGATCCTGGACTATGACTTGAAACTGGGCCAAACATATTATTGATCCAATGATTCCTATCATTGTCACTATATTGTAAGGACTATTAGAAAAGAACCAAACACATGTCTTCCCATCCTTTGGGTCATGTACTGTGACCTAAAAATAGACCAAACAAGTATCTTTCCATCTTTTTGGGTCATGGAGCTTGACCTAAAATTGGACCAATCATATAACTTTAATATCCTTTGGGTCATCGGCCGTTACCCAAAAATGGACCAATCACATAACTTCCAATCTTCTTTGGGTCATGGACCATGACCTAAAATAGGTCAAATCATGTGCTTTATCTGTTTATATTTTTTGGTTCCTGGGATAAGACCTAAAACTAGACCATAAGCCATGCCCCGAACATGCTCCTCTCCTCTCTTTTTGGGACAACCTATTTTCTATCCTAGACCAGGAACTTACACTTCACTAACCCACATTTAAGCCCTACCCTGAGTAGGCACTCACTCCTTTTTCAAAATTCTATTCCAAATAGGCTCTCTTTGTTTAAGACTTGCGTCGAGTAGGCACCCTTCTATCTTAAAAGCCCTACACTGAGTAGGAACCTAGCTTTTATAGGCCATATCGTTGACATGCACTTTACACTTTCAAAAGCCCTACATTTAGTAGACACCTTTATTTCAAAAGCCCTACCCTAAGAAAGGACCTCATTTTCAAGAGCCTTACTTTGAGCATGCACCTTGCTTTTAAAAGACCTACTTGGAGTAGGCAGTTGTTATTTTTAAGGCCCTATCTATAATGGGCACTTCTTACTTCAAATCCTTGTTCCAAATAGGCACCTCTTTTGATTTTGAGCCCTACATCTAGGTGGACAACCTCTTCAAATCCCTACCATGGGTAGGAACCTCACTTTAAAAATCCCTACCTGAGTATGCACCTCACTTTCAAAATCTCTACCTTAAGTAGGCACCTCATTTTCAAGAGACCTACCCTAAATAGGAACCTTGCTTTCAAAAGTGATATCTAAACTAGGCACCTTTCCTTCTAATTATAAAGCCCTACTGTTAGGTAGGAACCCACACTTAAGCCCCACTATCTTTAGGAAACTCACATATCAAAGCAGTATCCTAAATAGGAATTTTATTTCTCAAAGATCTACGTTTAGGTAGGCATCTACATAATATGAGCCTTACACTATGTAGGCACTCCCAAATTAATTTCTTGGTCGCCATGAGGTCAATGCATTGTCTAGATCCTAAATCCCAGATTTTAGTCCACACTACTCAAACACAAACTCTCATTATTCGATCTGATCATGATTCATACATGATAAATCCCTATCCTGAGTAGGAATATCCTCTTTTGAAATCTCTATTTTGAGTAGGCATTTCCCTTTTGAAGCCCTACGTTCAAGTAGGCATCACCTCAAGCTCTATTCTATATATACACTCTCAGTTAAGCCCTATCTTGAATAGGCATCTCCTCTTCTAAAATCCCTACCTAGAGTAAGAAACTTCCTTTTCAAAAAAATTCCTACATTCAAGTAGGCACCCTAAGTCCTATCTTAAATAGGAATTGACATCCAATCAAATTGTCATATCCTCTTGTGAAAGCCCTATCTTAAACACACATTTCCATTCAAAGCACTACATTTAGGTAGGCATCACTTCAAGCCCTATCATGGGTAGGCATCTCCTTTTTTGAAAGCCTTATCCCAAGTAGGAAACTCACTTTATTTAAGTTCATGTTTAAGTAGGCATCTCCGCGAGCCTTATCCCAAATAGGCAATCCCTCCAGATTAATCCCTATGTTAGGGTAGGCATCTCTGAAAGCCCTATCTTGAGTGGGTGAATCCCCTGGTTGAAGCCCTAAATTTAGGTAGGCATCACCTCAAGACCTATCTCAAATAGGCATTCCCTTCAGTTTAAGCCCTACACTCAGGTAGGTCCCCACATTTAAGCCCTATCATGAATAGGCATACATCTCAATCAAAATTCCTACAACCAGGTAGGCATTCAAACCAAACCCCTTCACTTAGATAGGCATCTTTGCTAAATCCCTATTTCAAATAGGCATAATATACCAACTTTAACAATCTGACAAGTCCTATCTCAAAGACATTCTTCATGAACCAAGTCCTCTCTTGAACAGTCATTCACATTCAAGCCTTATCTTGAGTAGACGTCTCCTTGAGCTCATACCCTACATTCATGCAAGCACATCCAACAAATCAATAGATAGGCACCTCAATCAAAGCATGTGTACTATAGGAAAACCCACTCTTATCATGATCAACAATCTTGTAATCAAGAGATGTTGACAATTATCTGATACAGTCCTTGGCTATGAAGGCTACCTTAAAGTAGGAAACTTTTCTGGTTCCCAATCCTTGTTCGATCAAAGGGCTCTAGAGGGGGGTGAATACAACTAAAAGCACTTGCACAAAAATCATTAAACCTTCAAGTTACTTCAACTAGGCACAATTACAAATGATGATTTTTATGGTGATCCAAACATGCATAGAAAGGATGACAAAGATTGAAACAAGCACTTGAACAAGCTATTTAGAGTGGTTCCACTCCAAAGTAGGAGAACATTAGTCCACTACCTAGAGAGGTCAAGCCCTAGGATTTTGCAACCTATGTATACTTATACTCCATTATAAGACATACAATTTGACCTTCCTTTTTCAAGACAAGGATTCCCAACTTCCCTTTGAGGTCAAGGGAGCCAACAACCTTACAACCAAGGACTTACCTATCTAGATGACCTAGAGTCTTCTACCTCTACAAGGTCTTACCCACTCTAGCAAGAAGCTAGACACCTTTGCTAAGGAGATCCCCTTCTTGGAACAAGTCTTTTGCCTTGAAGGATTTACCCACTCTACTTCCAGATTTTTATCCTTGTCTTCCTCCTTCACTCAGAAAGCTTTTTGCACCTTCTTCTACATCTTAAAGAAGCTTGCACCTTCTCTGTCACTTGGAGAAGCTTTCAACATAATCTTGAAGAAAGGGGTTGGGGAAGGAGAAGCTTTGAGAGCTTTACAACTATACAATGAAGTATCTCTCTCACACAAATCCTATCTAACTCATATGGAAAAAATGAAGTGTAATCAAGAGAGAGAAAGGGGCTCAAGTGCACTGGATGCACTCAACTATAGCAAGGACCTTGAATATCATGAATGAGCAACCTTAGAATGATCTCTAAGAGGACCTATTTATAGTTGAGGATGTCCACTAGTGTCTAGTAACACTTAAGAACATTTTCTAGCCATTTCAGATGTTGCAACGGATATAGTTTTGAGTTTTGCAACACTCCAACGTTCAGAATCACTTTTTTTGCATTTGCCTAATAGTGCAATCGGTCGAGTTTCAATAAAGATAACTCAACCGATTACACTATTTGATAAAGTAGATTTGAAGCATCAGTCAGCTTTGTCCTGGGGAAACTCGGCCGATTGCTTTAAATCGGTTTTGCTCAGTGTAGGAATGGATCGAGTTCTATGTATAGGAAACTCACTCAAACCTGGACATTCCCAAAATCCATCAAGGGGTCGATGGAATTTGTAATTCGACCGATTAACAACCTGTAATGAATTTTAGAAAATGCCTTTTGAGTGAGAAAATGATTGACTTAAGGGTTCCTGATTTTTTATCATCTTAGTTACAAGTCATATCATCAATACAAATTGTTAGAAAAATCATCTAAGGTGATTTGAAGTGTTTTCCAAAAAAGTGCATTTGTATTGCTTTTAACTTGAAATAAAACAAGCTAGGGCTTGATAGATTTGATCCTTTTCATGTGCCTAATACTTGAAATCAATCTCAAACAAACATATTAGATACATATTGATGGAATGGTTAAGTTATTATCAAAATATGGACAATGTATAACTGATCTCAAGTCAACAGTCCCCCTCTTCTTGACAATGACAAACGATTCCTCAACATATTGGAAAGGATATGAAAGTTAAACCTTTTCCTAATGAATTGCAAGGGGATACAAGGTTGAACAATGTGAATTGTTCCCCCTCAATTCATGCTTACTCTTACCTGCATGGTTAGTCTTTCCATGAAAAAATATAGCACATATATATACTACATGGTCCTCTACCAAGTTGCATGATATTTTAGATACTTGACAAGAAAAGGATCATATAAGAAATACAATAAATATGGTTGAGCTCACACTTCACTCCCTTTTGGCATTATCAAAAAGGTCGGGGGTATAAGACCTAAAAATGTAGATCTTTTCCACAGGCACAAACTAAGCAAGCAAACCACATATAACATACACCAGAAAGAGAAACAATAGAGAGAAACAAGCTAACAATGTCATAATCAAAATATGGGATAACATACCACAAACTCATAAGATATAGCCAATCAAAGATTTATGGTCATGAAAATAAGATTACAAAACAAAGCATGTCCTTTCAGAGTAAGAACTACAAACTAGCAAAAAATGACGAGATGATGAAATAGTACGCCTTAGATACACAGTGCCCAAATGTGTAATGCACGATAGTCTACAAAAAGAGATATATGTGAGCACTCTAAAGACTATAGAACTAAACATCTATGACACTACATCAACTATGTCCTCATCTTTCTTGTCCTTGGGCTTATAGTCCTCATCATCATCATATGGTGCAGTAGAGGAAGCAATGGTAGCCTCACCATCATCACCAGAAGAATAGGCAAAACTATCATCGTAACCATCATCCTTGATATCCTCATCATCATAAGCCTCATCCTCAGCATCCTGGTTTAGCATCTCCTCATCAGTAGGAAGTCCAAAAGAACAACTAGGCCATCGGGCATTCTACTCAGCCCATGACATGCCACATGCATGTAATGCATTTGCTTGCAGAAAGGTAGGAGGATCGACTCCTTCATAACCAGTGAGCAAAGTGACAACGGGGCCAACAGGAAGATCCAACAGAAGAAAGACACCTGGGGCAGGGGCTGGTCCACCATCAACATTAGGGGTGGCAGCTGAAGCAACATGAGGTGGGGGTCAGGGTAGAATTGTCTATGTGCATAAGAGGCACAGTTAGCGTCTGGGTACACCTGGTAGGTAAGGTAGGGATGGCTGTAGGATAGGTTCATGTGTGACATGATATGGAAAAGGTCCCGAGTGAAGATGGTCCTAAACCCTAAGGTTGTACGCTTATTGATGAATCATGTATCCCATGAGGGCTTCATTGGATACAGAAAAAGAGGCATAGTCAGGGAAGGGTGGTGGTGATGGTGCTTGGGTGGAGGTGGAGGCTCCAGGAGTGGTAGAAGAGGTAGGAAGAAAAGTCTTCTTGATTGTAGTCTCACTGATGCATACTCCTTTCTGACTGGGTATGCATTGGAGATCACGGAAAAGGGACTTCAAAATCATGAAGGCAAAGAGACCACAAATCAAGGATGGATAAGAGGGATGGATGCCTGTTGGTTGTTTACACTAACGAGTTTCAATCCAAGTAGAGGATAGTTTACTCAACTTAACCAAACTCCGCAAGTATACGGAGGTAGTATAGTCAAGGTCGAACACAATGAGCTTAGTTAACTTAATTGAGCGCAACAATACTAAAGTTCAACAATCTAGACCGATTTTAAAGAGTAAAGAGGATTTGTTCTAAAAGCATAAAAAATCAGATTTTAACTACGGGAATATTAAATTCTAATTAGCAAACAAGGATTACAAAGAAAGTTCGATTTCAGAAAGTTAATAAATCTTAGACATTAGGATTTCACTTACATACCATAGCAATCAAGAGAACAAGATAATTTAAACATACATAAGATCATGTTTCAAGGAAAGGTTGTGTTACAATTCACCTCCCGGTGTAAAAGCAATGATCATAACTCAAAACAACACTCTCGTGCATGAATTTCATTTATGATCACTAATAGTTCCTCAACTCATTCCTCTCTACTCTCGTATAAGAAGAAGAGTTGCCAAGAAGAGCACCTCCATACATTCCTACTTGTCTTCTCAAACAAAGCAAGAAAGCAGAAAATTTGCATATAAGGTGGCCAACGATACATGCAAGGAAAGAGTAAACCGACACTTTCATGGTAAAGAAACAAGAACAAATGCATTTATTACGAAATTACTTGTTCATTACATGCTATGACATGGAAGCTACTCTCCCATGCCCAAGAAAAGGGGATCTACTTGTCCATAACAATGTACAGCAGATTTGCTACAGAATTTTCAGTTCTAGACATGGTTTTAGGAAAAGAAATCAAAGAGAAATGATGTAACCACAAGAAGTAAGAATTCCAGCTTGAGGACGAAATTCCCCTTCTTTAGCTGCTCCAAGATGAACTAGCTCCTCTCCCAAGAAGCTACTTTGAGTTGGGAAAGCTTTGCTGCACCTTGAAGGAGACAATGGAGAAGTGAAGAAGAAGCAATGGTGTCTTTATACAAGAAACCACCTTGGATCCCTCCAAATTTGCCTTCCTCTGCTCTCCTCTGACTCTGGGATGAGAGAAACTTCTCAAATGGCCGAACGTAACTGTCCCTTGCCTTCCCTCTTTCTTTTAAACTCATATTCTGAATTTTCGAAATTCTGAAACTGCCAGGTGCACGCCGTGCACTTTTGAGTGCACGTCATGCACTTCAGACCATTTTGCATCAGGCAGGACCGCGCACGCCGTGCGCATCGGATTTGCACGGCGTGTGACTTTCTAGAACTTTGTTTTGCTATTTTCGTTCCAGGTGCACGCCGTGCATTTTGGTGATGCACGCCGTTCAACTTTTCCGAACTTCCTTTTCTCATCTGAACTCCAGGTGCACGTCGTGCATTTTGGAGATGCACGTTGTGCATTCTTCAGGTTGAGCGAGCTGATTTCTTTCTGGAAACACGCACGTCGTGTGTTCTCTTAGTGCACGCCGTGCGTTCTGCTGCTTCAGCGATTAAGTCCTTTTCTGGAAAGGTGCACGCCGTGCGTCTGAGTTGCACGCCGTGCATTCTTCTGTTTCAGTAGAAATAGCATCCGAATTCAGTTCTTTTTTTGGCAAATCTACAATACAAGTTATGGGATAAGTAGAATAACAAAAAGATGGTAAAACTACTATGAAAAAGACTGAATTACATCAGAAAGAACCAAATTTGTGTGTGATAACATGTGAAAAGATGATATATAATTCACACAACAAATCCCCCTAAGCTTAAACCATTGCTTGTCCTCAAGCAAGAAAAGCATAGAAATATAAAATGAAGAATTGTTAAGATCATGAATAGACCAAATGAAATGAAAGATGTGTACAAAACCAAACCAACAATGATCAACATGTTCATGCTCATAGCCATCAATTCAACTCAGACACCCAAGAAAGAGATTTTTAGTTCAGTAGGGGTGGTCTCAATTAAGCGAATCAATCAATTGAACAACACTAGGTAGAATTTGGATGACCAAACCAAACAATTAGTGGATGTGCAACTCAAACTCTCAACTATTAAGGATACAAAAGATGAAATCTTAGTTAAAAATTGACAATTTTTGCTGCACTCTCCTTCTTTTCCCAAAAAAGATATGACAAAGGATTATGGGTTCTGACACTCGGCTGCTAATGTAGGCTTATGCACACGAGGAATGTCGGTTGGGGTATTTTACCCTCTTTTAAGACATATCACCTAACCATCTACACTAGGCTAGCATGATATGTGGGCAGTTTAGCCATCTTTATTGGGGTATAAAAGTTATTTAAATTTTTTCAAGACATGGGAGAGTCAACTAAATTGCAATCATTAGCTAGATTTCATTCATTTGTTTTGAAAAAAATTCATTGAAAGAGTGTTTGCAAATGCACTAAGAGCTTGGCAAGGTCATCCTGTATTCCAAATGATGTTGAAAAGTTGATTTACTCACAAAAATTGAAACCATTACATGTTTTAAGCAATCAAGGATGTGAAAGATGAAAGTTCAGGCTAGAAGCATAAACTAGTGTTAAGCACATGTTGATGGCCAAAAGGTTTCATTTGATTAATTCATGTCTTTTACAATTTCTTCAAATGATATTTCTCATCAAAAGAGGACAAACAGTTAAGCATAGGAGTTCTATCCACAAATAAAAGATAAATCTCATATCATACTAGATTTGCCATCTGAAGAGAAGAACTGAAAAGAACAACTAAAAAGTGAAAACAAAACAAAACAAAAGACAAGAAGAAAATAACATGAAAAACAAAAACTAAAAGAAACTAGGATACCAATACCATCCGGTTGCTCCCCCCTAAGCTTGAAATCAACAGTGTCCTCATTGCTTTAATCGAACTTATGGAGTTTACAACCGGATACCTATCATGAAGAGATCAGAAAAATGATCTGCCGCCTCCCTGCTCAGGGAAGAACTGAGAAATGATTTCAGGGATGTCCATCGGCATGGCGGATGATTCTGGCTGCTGCTGGTTGGGGTCCTGGGGTGAAAACTGCTCCTGGAGATGCGGAGACTGATGCTCTGTAAATGGCGGCGGGGGCTGAGAGAACTCTGGCTGTGGGACTTTTACCTGTTGCTGGTGTTGCTGTTCTTGGCGGAGAGGGGACTGGAAAGACTGCGGTGCAGGGTAATGGCCTTGCGATATGTGCCACGCATCCATCCTGTTGACCATATCGTACATAGTCGAGTACTGTGCACTCAAATGGTCAAACCGGGTGTCGTACTGCGCACCCATCTGGTCAAGGCGGGTGTTCAAATGATCAAATCTCCGCTCCACGTAGCTGTAAAGGTGTTGAACGTCCGGCATTGTCCAACTATACTATGTCTGAGTACTAGTGGACAGTGGCAGAGAAGGAGCTGCTGTTGTAGGTGTTGGTGTAGAGATGCTGGCGTCGTGAGTAGGTGTATCCTTAGTAGCCTCAGGTTGTAACTCCACCTTCCAGGTGGCCTTATTTTTTATATCATTTCGAGACGCATCAGGAATAGTAATGAACTGCGTTTTTGTGATAAAAACCTTGAACTTAGATGTGTGGTTTCCATGTCTTGAGATCAGTCCACAAGAGATAAGATAATTAAGATCTACAAGGTTTTTTCCTGGTGCAGGCTCTAATCTAACCAAATCAAGATTCAGCTGCAATGCAAGAAGACTGATCACTCCGCCACACATTATGTCACCTGCCTCCCTTTGTTTCTTTTTCTTTGTATCAAGGAGCTTCTTAACAATGTAATAACCAGTGCTGATTTGCTCATTGTTTGCAATGCACCATAAAATGAAAAGATCAAGCTTTCCCACCACACCTTGAGTTTCATTCTTTGCAAAGGGGCCGGTGCTGAGAAGACGATGCATAACCCTGAAAACTGGGTTGTGGATTGATGAAGCTCGTGCATTCCTTGCTCTATGCACCGTTTCAGAGGTGATTTCAGACCAGAAAGTATCACTATGGTAAGCGGGCAGATAATCAGTGTAACCAGCATAATTGCAATTTAGCAATTCAAAAAACCTTTTAAGATCCATAGAAAAACATTTATCCAGAAGGCAAAAACTGATATGCGGATAGGGTGTGTGGCAGTGGTGAGGATCATCTATAGCCTTAAAAGTAGTCAGAAATTCGTAAACCAGGCGGGGATAAGTCTTGCACACTCTAGTGCAAAGGAGATGCGGCCCTAAGAATCTCAAATGTGAAAATACCTCATTTTTTAAACCCAATTTGTCAAGGGTTTCCTCACAAACGTAACGGGAAGGCAGAACTCTTCTTGTGATGAGGAACTGATAGTCTGGATCTTCCTCATACGTGACTCAGAATTGAGTGGTGGGAACAAAATCTGCCCGTGGTGTCGCAGTTGGTGGCGCATCGTCGACAGAAAGTGCGGAGGTTGAAGAAGGTCTTCCAAAACGTCGACCCGAGCTTCTCTTGATAGGTGACATTGCTGCCAGCAGGATGTGCACAGCATGCAGATGGAGGGCACGACGTGTAAAGCGGAGTAAAAACTTGCCTAGAAACAGGAATGCACGTCGTGCAAATTGGACGCACGGCGTGCACCTGCAGATTTGGGGTAAATCACAGAATCTGCACAGACGGCGGCTAGGGCTCCCAACGTGGGTGCTGGTTCTCTCGGCGGAGTGGCTGCTGTTGTTCGGCGGTGCTGCTTCTACGGAGAAGAACCGCGGGCAGGTGGGAAATGTCGGCAGTTTTGCGGCGGCTGACGAAGGTGATGCTGGTGATAGCTGGATGCGGCGTCAGGTGGAGAAGGGCGGCGGTGAAGATCTGCTGCTAGGGTCGAATGGCGGCGCTGCTTCTGAGCGGTCGAACAGCGGCACTACTTCTGAGCGGTCGAGCCGTTGGTAGCGCGGAGAAGAACAGCTCTGCTCGAACGGAGGAAGGAGCCAGCTGCGCACGGCTTCGGGGGGCTGCGCACGGCTGCGGGGCGGTGCGCACGGCTGCGGGGTGGCGGCGCTTGCAGCTGAAGGTGATGGTGAAATGGCGCACAGCTTCAGAGCGCTGCTAGGGTTAATTCTAGGGTCGGGGTGCACGGGTGTTTACGTCGTGCATTCCGGCCCTTTTTGTCTAGACTTCACTTAAAAGTGCACGGCGTGCGTTTTGAATGCACGTCGTGCACTTCTGTAGAGTCCGGTTTCGAATTTCTCCTCTGCGCCCAGGTGCACGTCGTGCATTTAGACAGTGCACATCGTGCATTTAAACAATGCACGGCGTGCGCGTTTCCAGAAAGTTTCCGAATTTCCATTGCCCAGATGCACGGCGTGCGCTTCTGCGGTGCACGTCGTGCACGTTTCCAGAAACTTAACAACAAATCTTGAAGATAACGTACACGCCGTGCAGTTTTTAAATGCACGATGTGCACGTTTCCAGAATGTTTCCGAACTTTTTATTTCCCAGGTGCACGTTGTGCATGTTGATAGTGCACGGCGTGTTAGTTTCCAGAAAGTTTCCAAACTATCAAAACTCCATCTGCACGGCGTGCATATAGAAATCGCACGCCGTGTATTTTTCCAGAAACATTTCAGTAGATTCCGAATACCAGGTGCATGACGTGCATGATGGAAATGCACGCCGTGTCATTTTCCAGAACTTCTTTCTGCTGTATTTCGTATTGAACTGCACGCCGTGTCTTTGAAAAACACGCCGTGCACTTTGCGATTTCTGCAGAAAATTGCAGTCAGTCAGCAGTAAACTAAAACGAATTGAGTAGAAATGAAGTCTAGATTATTACATTCATCCATGGCAAGCTTATTTATGAAATTAAAAGTGTTTTTGACTCAAAACTTTAAAAGAAATCTATCCTAATGTGGGGTCAACTCCCACTAGGTCCTCCATTTATAGTCCGGAGTAAGACTTCTTCTAAAAACTTCATGCATCTTGGAGGGAGCAGGAAGCTCCTTTCTCCACTTCTTCTCCGCAAGAGTAGCGCTTGCAACGTTGTCCATTGACTTTGAATGTTCCATCTTTGCCTTGGAGTTCTACTGCTCCATATGGGAAAATCTTTAACACTAGGAACGGGCCGGACCACTTGGATTTCAACTTTCCCAGAAAAAGCTTCAATCTCGAGTTGAATAACAATACTCTATCTCCTTCTTGGAAATCTTTCCGGCGAATTCTTTTGTCATGCCAAGCCTTTGTTCTTTCTTTGTACAACTTAGCATTCTCATATGCATCAAGCCGAAGTTCTTCAATCTCCTGCAGCTGTAAAAGACATTTTTCTCCTGCTCTCTTCATGTCAAAGTTCAAGAACTTAATTGCCCATAAAGCACGGTGCTCCAATTCGAGCAGAAGGTGACATGATTTGCCATAGATCAGCTTGAATGGAGTAGTCCCAATGGTAGTTTTATAGGCTGTGCGATATGCCCATAATGCATCATCTAACTTTAGTGCCCAATCTTTTCTTTAACTGGAGACAATCTTTTCAAGGATGTTCTTCAGTTGCCTATTTGAAATCTCTACTTGCCCGGATGTTTGAGGGTGATAGGGCGTAGAGATTTTATGAGTCACACCATACTTTGAGAGAAGATTGTTGAATTGTTTTTCAGCAAAGTGTGTGCCTCCATCAGAAATAACGGCACGTGGAACTCCAAACCGAGGGAATATAATCTTTTGAAAAAGCTTAATTACAGATTTGGCATCTGGTGCTTGGGTTGGAATGGCTTCCACCCATTTAGAAACGTATTCACAGGCAACAAGAATATATTGATATCCGTAGGAAGATGGGAATGGTCCCATGTAGTCCACTCCCCATACATCGAACACTTCAACTTCTAGAATAGAGTTGAGTGGCATGTCATCTCGGCGGGATATGCCTCCTATTCTTTGGCACCTATCACAAGATTTGACGAATAGATTGACATCTTTAAATAATGTAGGCCAATAGAAACCGGCTTGAAGTATTTTTGCAACGGTTTTTTCTCCTCCAAAATGGCCTCCATAAGGAGAGGCATGGCAATCAGCAATGATACTTGGGACTTCCTCTTCAACAACACATCTCCGGATTAGCCCATCGCTTCCATGCTTGAATAGCAATGGGTCATCCCAGTAATAGAACTTTATGTCATGAAAGAATTTCTTCTTTTGTTGATATGTCAAACCCGGAGGTAGCTGTCCAGTAGCAAGAAAATTAGCAATGTCTGCAAACCATGGTGCTTGGATAGACGATAATGCGTAAAGTTTCTCAATAGGCAAATGATCTTGAATTGGCAATAAATCTCCAGCTTCTGTGGTCAATCTAGAGAGGTGATCAGCAACACTATTTTCGGTACCCTTTTTGTCTCGGATTTCAAGATCAAATTCTTGCAGGAGAAGTATCCAGCGAATGAAGCGTGGTTTGGCATCTTTCTTATTCAGAAAATACTTGATGGCAGCATGATCAGTGTACACAATCACTTTTGATCCGACTAAGTACTGTCGGAACTTGTCGAAAGCATATACGATCGCAAGCATTTCTTTCTCTGTGGTCGTATAATTGATTTGTGCTTCATCGATAGTTTTGTTGGCATAATAGATGGCATGAATCTTCTTGTCTCTCCGCTGTCCCAAAACAGCTCCCACTGCATAATCACTTGCATCGCACATGAGTTCAAAGGGAGAATCCCAATCTGGAGGCTGGATAATTGGAGCTGAAATGAGAGCCTCTTTGAGTTTTGAAAAGGTTGCTTGGCAATTGTCATCAAATACAAATTATGTGTCTTTTGCAAGAAGAGAACATAGCGGCTTTGCAATTTTGGAAAAGTCTTTAATGAATCTTCTGTAAAAACCTGCATGTCCTAAAAAGCTGCGAATGTCTTTTACCAAAGATGGAGTAGACATCTTCTCAATTGCTTCGACTTTTGCCCTGTCTACTTCAATACCCTTGTTAGATACCACATGTCTGAGTACTACACCGGATTGTACCATAAAATGGCACTTCTCCCAATTTAGTACTAGGTTGACCTTTTTACAGCGGGCTAAGACAAGAGACAGATTTAATAAGCATTGATCAACAGAATCGCCGTACACGCTGAAATCATCCATAAAAATCTCCATTATATTTTCAATAAAATCGGAGAATATGGCCATCATGCACCGCTGAAAAGTAGCGGGAGCATTACAAAGGCCGAACGGCATACAGCGATAAGCATATGTTCCATAAGTGCATGTAAAAGTGGTCTTTTCTTGGTCGGGGGATATATGGGAATCTGAAAAAAACCTGAATACACGTCCAAGTAACAGAAATATGAATGTTTGGCAAGACGTTCAAGCATCAAATCAATAAAAGGCAAAGGGAAATTATCTTTACGGGTTGCTTTATTCAAACGCCTATAGTCAATACACATACGCCAACCGGTAACCATGCATTTTTGTATTAACTCATCAGTATCTCCTTTAATGACAGTTGCACCCCCCTTCTTAGGTACCACGTGAATGGCACTAACCCAAGGGCTGTCACTTATTGGATATATGATTCCAGCGTCAATTAACTTGAAAATTTATTTTTTTACCACCTCAAGCATATTTTGATTTAGACGTCTAGGTGGTTCAACAGTTGGTTTAGCATCATCTTCCATATTTATTCTGTGCATACAAATGGAAGGATGAATGCCTTTTAAATCCTCTATGGAGTAACCAATGACATCTTTGTACAAACGCAATTCGGAAAGCAATTTATTTTCTTGATCATTGGTTAGTTCGCTATTTATTATGACAGGAGATGTAGAATTTGGGTCAAGAAATGCATACCTTATCCCGGGCGGAAGGGATTTTAATTCTACCTTTTTGCCTGTCATACTTCCATCAATTTTATCTTTAGAAAGTGGAGCATCTTCATCAATAGTTGTTGATTTAGAAATAGAAAGCGCTCCAGAAATTTTAGAATTATTGAATTCAGTTGCTTCATCATCATAAAGATTAACTATCAAATCAACATCATTTTCACTAACATTCTCAACAGGATCAACAATATCAAGCAAGCATATTTCTTCAACACGTGTGGGTGCTTTCATAGCTTCATAAATAGAGAATTCCATAGCCTCTTCCCCAACACGTAAAGTGAGCTTCCCTTCCCGGACATCAACAAGACATCCGGCAGTTCTCAAGAATGGCCTCCCAAAAAGAACAGGGTTGGAAGGAACTTCCACCATGTCAAGAACAATAAAATCACAAGGTATATAGAATTTCCCGATTTGTACAAGTACATCTTCCACCATACCTTTTGGATATTTAATAGAGTGATCAGCTAATTCAATAGCCATCCTTGTGGGCTTCAAATCCCCAAGATCTAATTCTTGCCATAAGGTAAATGGAATGAGGCTGATACTCGCACCGAGATCTACTAAACCTTTGTCAAAAGTGGTGTCATTAATCTTGCAAGGCAGTGTGAGTGCTCCCAAATCATCAAGCTTTTGAGGGAGACGATTTTGAATGATTGAACTTACTCGTTCAGAAAGAATTACAGTTTCTACTTGATCAACCTTTCTTCTTTTGGTCAGAATGTCTTTTAAGAATTTTGCATAAGAAGGCATTTCGGTAATAACTTCAGCAAAAGGAAGGTTTACATGCAATTTGTTAATTATGTCCACAAATTTTCTGAATTTTTGGTCTTCCTTCTTATTGGCTAATCTTTGAGGAAAAGGTGCAGTTGCTTTGAAAGAAGGTGGTATTTAAGCTTTACCTTTCTCCTCGCTGTGATCTGGAATGTTGGCTTCTTCTTCTACAGTTTGCTTCATGTTCTTCTCCTCAGATGGAGAAGGTCTTTCAATTTCAGCTCCGCTTCTTAAGATAATAGCATGGGCTTGTTGCCTTGGGTTCACTTCCAGATGGCTTGGAAGAGAACCGAATTGTGGAGCCCTTTGTTGATTCAAAGCTTGTTGTGCTATCTGATTTTCCAACATCTTGGTGTGGGTGGAAATTCCATCCACTTTTGCAGAGAGTTGCGCAATAGCATCTTTTAAAATCTTATCATTTCCTCGGAGTTCCTCATTTTGTTACATCTGTGTTGATATGAATTTCTCCATCATGGCTTCCAAAGAAGAACTTTGGGGTTGTTGTTGCTGTTGAAAACCCCTGTTATTGAAACCCGGTGGATTTCCTTGACGGTTTACATGTGGCATTTGTTGCTGCCCTTGCTGGAAATTTTGGGTGTTGCTTGCATTTCGGTAAGAGAAATTAGGGTGATCTCTCCATCTAGGATTATATTGATTGGAATAAGGGTTGTACTGTTTGTTACCTTGCATCCCAACTGCATTAACCTGTTCAAAATTTCCTTCTATAGCATTAGGGGCAAAAGAAGAAGAAGAAGTATGTCCTATATTACCACAAGCTTCACACGTGGCTTCAGCAGATTGAATTGGCAGAGTGGTCATCTTCTCAAATTTCTGTGTGAGCACATCTAGCTTTGCGGCAATTAGGTCAACGGCATCAATAGTATGCTTTCCTCCTTGCTTCCCGGAAGAAGAGCTTGTTGTAGAGGTGGATTTAGCTCCTCTATCCCCTCCCCATTGGCAGTGATTGAGTGATATATCTTAAATGATATCATAGGCCACTCTATAAGACTTGGTCATTGGTGCACCGCCAGCTGCGGCATCTAGAGTCAACCGAGTATTGTAAAACAATCCATTGTAGAAGGTTTGCAGCAAGAGCCAGTTTGTCAGACCATGGTGCGGGCAAAGGCGTTGAAGATCCTTGAACCGTTCCCATGTATCATATAAGGTTTCTCCTTCACTTTGAGAGAAATTTGTAAGTTGGTTCCTCAAGTGAGCTGTCTTGCTTGGCGGAAAGTACTTTGCTAGGAAAGTATTTAGGAGTTGGTCCCAACTTCTAATAGACTTCTTGGGAAGAGACAAAAGCCACGCCTTGGCTCTATCTCTTAGATTGAAGGGAACTAGCATAAGTTTGATTCCATCAGCGGACACTCCATTAATCTTAAAAGTATTCAGATATTCCAGAAATTCTGTAATATGAAGACTTGGGTCTTCGTTGGATGTACCCCCAAAACGATTTTGCTGAATCATTTGCATCATGGAAGGGGAAATTGAAAAGTTGTTTGCTTCCACAGCAGGTAGGTCGATGGCTCCACAAATATTTGTGGCAACCGGCATAGCGAAATCTTTTAGAGGGCGATCGTCCTCCATGGCTGAATTGCTTGGAGTAGCTACTGCAGAAGATGAAGAAGATGGTGGTGGTGACGATGGCGGTGGTGACGGTGAAGTACCTCCAAATAGTGGTTATTCCACACTTCTTGTTCTTCTCAAGCTTGAAAGAGTTCGCTCTATTTCAAGATCTAACATGGCGGATGTTTGAAGACCTCGTTGAGAACGACGCATACAACCTAAAAAATAACAAGAGAAATTAAGAATACACTAGGAGGTAATATGGAAATTTGAAAATTATGAGTGATGATCTAGTCTCGAATACTAAGTAGTACTTATTACTCCAATTAAATTACCGTATCTCCCCGACAACGGCGCCAAAAACTTGTTGGTTGTTTACACTAACGAGTTTCAATCCAAGTAGAGGATAGTTTACTCAACTTAACCAAACTCCGCTAGTATACGGAGGTAGTATAGTCAAGGTCGAACACAAGGAGCTTAGTTAACTTAATTGAGCGCAACAATACTAAAGTTCAACAATCTAGACCGATTTTAAAGAGTAAAGAGGATTTGTTCTAAAAGCATAAAAATCAGATTTTAACTACGGGAATCTTAAATTCTAATTAGCAAACAAGGATTACAAAGAAAGTTCAATTTCAAAAAGTTAATAAATCTTATACATTAGGATTTCACTTACATACCATAGCAATCAAGAGAACAAGATAATTTAAACATACATAAGATCATGTTTCAAGGAAAGGTTGTGTTACAATTCACCTCCCGGTGTAATAGCAACGATCGTAACTCAAAACAACACTCTCGTGCATGAATTTCGTTTATGATCACAAACAGTTCCTCAACTCATTCCTCTCTACTCTCATAGAAGAAGAAGAGTTTCCAAGAAGAGTGCCTCCATACATTCCTACTTGTCTTCTCAAACAAAGCAAGAAAGCAGAAAATTTGCATATAAGGTGGCCAACGATACATGCAAGGAAAGAGTAAACCGGCACTTTCATGGTAAAGAAACAAGAACAAATGCATTTAGTACGAAATTACTTGTTCATTGCATGCTATGACATGGAAGCTACTCTCCCATGCCCAAGAAAAGGGGATCTACTCGTCCATAACAATGTACAGCAGATTTGCTACAGAATTTTCAGTTCTAGACATGGTTTTAGGAAGAGAAATCAAAGAGAAATGAAGATGTAACCACAAGAAGTAAGAATTTCGGCTTGAGGACAAAATTCCCCTTCTTTAGCTGCTCCAAGACGAACTAGCTCCTCTCCCAAGAAGCTACTTTGAGTTGGGAAAGCTTTGCTGCACCTTGAAGGAGACAATGGAGAAGTGAAGAAGAAGAAATGGTGTCTTTATGCAAGAAACCACCTTGGATCCCTCCAAATTCTCCTTCCTCTGCTCTCCTCTGACTCTAGGTCAAGAGAAACTTCTCAAATGGTCGAACATAACTGTCCCTTACCTTCCCTCTTTCTTTTAAACTCGTATTCTGAATTTTTGAAATTTTGAAACTGCCAGGTGCACGTCGTGCACTTTTGAGTGCACGTCGTGCACTTCAGACCGTTTTGCATCAGGAAGGACCGTGCACACCGTGCGCATCAGATTTGCACGGCGTGCGACTTTCCAGAACTTTTTTTTGCTATTTTCATTCCAGGTGCACGCCGTGCATTTTGGTGATGCACGCCGTGCAACTTTCCCGAACTTCCTTTTCTCATCTGAAGTCCAGGTGCACGTCGTGCATTTTGGAGATGCACGCCGTGCATTCTTCAGGTTGAGCGAGCTTATTTCTTTCTGGAAACACACACGTCGTGCGTTCTCTTAGTGCACATTGTGCGTTCTGCTGGTACAGCGATTAAGTCCTTTTCTAGAAAGGTGCACGCCGTGCGTCTGAGTTGCACGCCATGCATTCTTCTGTTTCAGTAGAAATAACATCCGAATTCGGTTCTTTTTTTGGAAAATATGCAATACAAGTTATGGGATAAGTAGAATAACAAAATATGGCAAAATTACTATGAAAAAGACTGAATTACATCAGAAAGAACCAAATTTGTGTGTGATAACATGTGAAAAGATGATATATAATTCACACAACAATGCCAGACATGTTCTTCCTGGAATCAAAGCAGGTCATATGATGAAGAATGTAGTGACACCACTTGACTTTGTATATCTTTCAAAATACATGTGGCATCCAACTTATAAAACACAAGATTAACTAAGCGGAAGTGAATCATTTGCAGCAGATTACTGAAAATCACTAAAAATTAAAACTTTTTGCAAAGAGATCCACACATAGGAAATCTTTTCTTCCAGAGCCAAAGTATAACAATTACATTCTGTTTCAAAGTACATGTCTTGTACTATCTCTCCTTGAGATTTACAACATCAGCTGTCTTAAGATATAATATATAGACAGCATATAACTTCAAGGCGTCAAGCCAAAAATCTTGAATCGATTTATTAAAACACTAACTATAAATTCCAAGGACCCGAGAGTACAGTGACGACACATAGGACTTTCTAACTATACAACACTTGGTAGTCAGTGCCTCCACCTGAGTTATCACTACTGTCCCTGTTGTTTCTTTCCTTTTTCCTGCAAAAGAGTCTCTGCTTCTTTGTCTGCGTCTACCTAAAAATGTTGGATCCCACGGGGGTGAGACAATTGTAAATTGTCCCAGCGGGAGATATAACTCTCCGCCAAAACATTATTGTTGCAGATTATCATATTAAAATTGAACAAGAGTTCTTACATATTGACAACAGCATTATTCATTGTATGAACAGAGAATGATAATCTCCTTTCCTAAGGAGAACATTGTATCTACTCATGGTAGATTCATAATCTATTTATCTAATTGCATTGAATGTAAAGAAATATGAATAACATTTATCAACTGACATTGCATAACATAAGTATAACATCAGCCAATGAATTTTTGTATTCAATCCTATAGAAAACATGCTAAATGGATGATTACATTTTACAATCACAATTATGCCCTGATTAGATGAGGTATACCACTCATGCTCCAACCGACCATTGCGAAGTTGAAATCGGTACCATACAAGGTCAAAGGTAGAGCCGGCTACCAAGACCTCCCATATCTCGGTCAGTGCGAGATTATATGTAGGACATCTTGTGTCTCTGCTATATATATATAGCTTTCCAGGGTATATTGGCAACTTCGCTATTAGAGTTATTTCCCGTAGCATATACTCTCTTCAGGGTTATGGCCCGTAGCCAATGCCTGGTATTTTATTATGGAGTCATGGCTCGTAGCCATACTCTTATTGGGGTATGGTCCTTAACCAATCTCGTGCAAGTAATGAAGGAATGAGAGGTTTATTGTTTACCTTTCCCCAATTCCCTCATTCGGACGTAAGGATATTTCCACCCATTTACCCCCACATACTCAAAAGTATGCCCTCCGGGTTTTGTCGCGGAGCACCCGTTTCACCATCACCAATTTGCTGACGATGATGGATCTATGGTCAGGGCTCTACATGATATGATTTTACTTGATTAATTAAGTACATGGTCATGTTCTTTTAGCTTCAATCAAGTTCTCTAACATATTTTATTCATAAAAATGATATAAAGAAACATGTACTATTTTCACCAATCACTTTATCAGTCCTTATAGGACATTGGGATCTCAGTCCCTCATTTCAATTCTGGGATTTCTCATCCCTCAACCACATCCTTATCATGCTTATCAAGTCTGGGTATTTAAAACCCTTAGTTCAACACTGAACATTGTTACCACTTGATAGGTAACTATTACCTCTGGGTCCTTAAACCAAGGTATTCATGATTTTTGTTACACACGTATCTCACATGGCTCTCAAAGCCTATTAAACATTTTGTCACCTTTCACTAGGCAACAACAACTTATTCATGAGACTCATAAGGTCCATATACCTTTTGTTACTTTTTCTAAGCAACAACAACATTAGGCACATAAGGCCATTCAACATATTTATTATATGAATGTCATAGCTCAGGTCTGGCTATGCCCTTCATTTCATAATGTCTACATGATTAATAATCATGATAACAATCATACAAATCATTGGTCACATCATGTGATACATTAGTAACACTACTATTCTTTTATTAAGATTATGGTTTACCACCCAATAGGGCTTTTCACTCCCTTTACCCAAGATTAGGGTTAGGGTTTTCAAACATACATTATTTAGGGTTTTATGCTCATGTAGCTAGATCAACCCTAATGTATTGCTCCACACTTCTAGGAGCATTCAAAGATATCATAAGTGTATGCTTATGATCACCATTCTCATCATATATCATTAATGATCATCAATACAAGGTATAAGTTCACTTGCAATCAACTCTAAGTCTAGTATAGAGCACCACGGCCGTGCAGCCTAGAACGGCCGTGCGAAGGGAAGCCACCACGACTGTGCTGCCTCGCACGGTCGTGCAAAGTGAAGCCACCACGGTCGTGCTACCTTACACTGTCGTGCTACAAGAGATAACATCATGAATCATATTCATGTATGAATTTTATTCTTTTATCCCTTCATCTTGATTATGTCACATCAACCCTTCAATTAAGTACATACAACTATGATTAACATAGTGTACCAAGTCATTGATCCTATAAGTGAATAGGAATTAATTCCTTAATTAACACTAATCACTTAGGTACTATTAGGATTTCAACCTTTGTACCTTCTTTGATTATCATTACTAATAATCATTGGATCAATAGAACATTCATCATCTTAATTCTCAAAGATTCAATCACATTGGACCTCCATTACATAAGGTATTCAATTGAATTAGGGTTTCCAATGATGATTCCTTCAATCATTGAATTCATGGAACCAATCATCAATTGGACCTATACTCATAATTCAATTGAGTTTAATAGGTCAAACTTAAACTAATTTTACCCTCAATTGACCCTCAATTGATCACCAATTAGGGTTGGAATCAATTGAATTAGGGTTTGGAACCGTTGATCCTTCAACATTATTCAATGTGAGATTGGTTACTTTGAAACCATTGAACCTTCATCCAATTTGGGCATGACCTGACCCTAAACGGTCTTGAGGTCATTTGTATGAGCTCCAAACGGTCTTGGGTGATCCCCAAACGGTTTTGAAACCGTTTGGGTAATCCCCAAACGGTTTTGAAACCGTTTGGGCTAATCAACCTAAAACATCATATCAATTCATTGGAATTTCAGCACTAATTCCAATTAGGGTTTGCCTAATTGATTAGCCTTCAACTCATTATTCCTTGGGAATTAACCCCTAAAATTTGGTGAGTCATTAAAAAAAATAATTAGGACACTAATCTCAAACGGTCAATGCTTGGTCAACTCACTCAAACAGTTTTGAAACCGTTTTCCCAAACAGGTCAAGTTAATCAGGTTGAAAATCAGTACTTAATTCAATTCGATTTTCCTAATTGATTAGCCTTCAACCTATGATTCCTTTGGATTTAACCCATAAAATTTGGTGGGTTATCAGCCTACATAATTATGAACAATATTCGCAAACGGTCAACCCTTGGTCAACTCCACCAAACGGTTTTGAAACCGTTTAGTCTCATGCGGTTTGGCTAAATGGTTTCAAACCGTTTGCTCCCAAACAGTTTGCTCAAACCGTTTGGGCAACTAAATGAAACCGTTTGGCTTTGATATTTGTTGAGGTGCTTTCTTATGATGATTTCATCATCATCAGGCTCTAAACCCACGAAACCTACTGTTATTTCCATGGAATTTGCATCAATCAACCAAATCAATTATTACAAATAGAGAAATGATCATTATTTGATGGGGAATTGAATGCAATAACAAAGTTAGGGTTTCAAGTTATAAAACCCGCCTCCAAATGAGATCCAAAGCTCCAAGCTCACTCCAAAAATGGTGTATTAAGCTTTTGCAACTCCCCTTAGGCTCGTCCTCAAGCTTTTGGATGAAAAAGTTGGCTAGGGTTGAAGAGGAGATCGAAATAAGAAGAAATCCATACTTTATTTTCAATTTCCACCATGGAATCAAGGTTAAATGGATCAAGAACCTTACCTACAGGTTGGGGTTCGTATTTATTCTCCTCCTAAGCTCCCTTGGTCGGCCAAAGCAAGAAGAGAAAGAAAAGGATCGAGAAAAGCCTTTCATTTGGCTTGGAAAAGGCATTTTTATAAGGAAATTGATGAGAGAGAAAATGCATTTAATTCCAAAATTGGTGCCACCGCTTCCCCCTTTCTTTCCTTGTATACGAGGCTATCCCATTGCCTATTATTCCTCTCAATTATCCTCAATTTAAATAAAAGCAAATTAAGCACCTGAGATCATATTATACTAATATCCATATGTGAGTGGGTTTTGTTTTTCTTATAATAATGGTGAGTGGAATTTCACCTCCTTAGGATATGCTCATGCCTTTGCAAGGCTTAAGCTCATCCACACACATCTGAATCCAACCAAATTAATTTTGGTTGAAGGCCCCTTCAATTATTTTATTTATTTTTGCATTAAATTGAATTAGGGTTCCAATTAGGCTTGAATCTTGATTATTTTAATATCAAGATTCTCTCTCCTCCAACTTAATTCAAATGAGGATCCCTCCTCATTTTCTTTTCTCTAAATGATGTCAAGAAATATTAGGAACCTTATTGAAATGGTAATTTTCATATTAATCCTTAGGTTTTGGGTAAATTGCACTTTTCACCAAAACTAGGTTTTAATGCACAACATTGTCAATCAAGCTCTATCTTGGTGTCCAGGCTTTTAGAAACCTTACCACGACATCATATTCATTCTTATGGTGTCTCAACATCATATGAACATCTTATCATGCAAAATTTTCAATTTAACCCCTCAACTTGGGTAATTTGCACTTTAGTTCAAAATAAGCAAGCATTGCTTCAACATTGTTCAAATAGGACCAAAATTGAAACATAAGTTTCTCATGAGCCCTAATTACTTTTCACAAGATAAGATTAAGGATTTAATTATATTGCTTAAGCAAAACTCATAGGGTTAAGGCACAACCCAGGTCAGGGATGTTATAAATTATAAACCCCTAATAAGGATTTCGTCCCCGAAATCCAGATAAAGGAAGACAGATGCATTTTATTCATCATACTACCTAGTCTTCACATATCATCTTCTTATTATGGAGACACCATAAAGCCTTGATCAGCACAAAGTGTTTCCATACATGGTTCTTATAGAATCAACACACATGACACATGAAGCACTAGTTTTCATCATAGACTGTGGACTTAAATTTTGTGTCATGAAAACACTCTCTTTATTCAGAGAGACATCATACATTCTTTATTAATATCATGTTTATGCAGAGCATAAACCCCTAACATATGATGTTCATATTATTTTATATAATCAGACTAATTCATTGTTGACCACTCTAGGTAGCCAACATAAACCATCTGATATTTCTTTTAGATACCAGGATCCCTTACCTTGGTATATATTTCATGTGTTAACAACACATCACATCTTTATCTTCTTTTCTTCTTGGGACATCACTTGTTACATATATCTTCACCTTGGAGCCAAAGCCCAAGATAAACTGGTACTTTTCTAAGTATCCATCACTTGAACATTTTTATCTTATGCACATCAAGTGTCCTAAGACCCACTTGATTGCCATGTCCCTGAAAGGAAAGAAAACACAGATTCACATTCTTCTTATTAATTCATATATTTTCAACTATTCATGAAGCAATTACTCTTTGTCTCATTCAAGGTTCCTTGCCCTAGCATAGAAATTATAAGGATGATTACATGATATTATTCCTTTCTTTATTATTATTTAGCATGTTTATTGAACATGGTTCATTTCCCTTATTCCCATTCTTATCTTATGAGGAGTATACTTTTATTTCCTTCATACAAACATGCTCATCTGAGGTTATCTCATATTTCTCTTTCTTATACTTAGGATATGACGCATTTATTCATTCCTTATTTCTTATTTCATGATACTCATTAGATTGTATCAAAATGACTGCTTGATCAGGGCAATCAGAGAGATTACAGTCTAAGAGTTTCCATACTCACTTTATCATCAATATTTGTATACCTGGCCAGGGTTTACAAGTACTGAGATCAAGTAGTATGCACTTACATGCTATCATATTCCTTGCTTTTATCATAAGCATAAAATTTAACATCCCTAGATTTTATCCAGGCATCTCTTCTATACCTCTTCCTCTTTCATAGAGGTAAGAACAATATAGAGTATTGAAAAAAATTCAAATTCTAGTTCTCATCATTTCTTTCCTATATAGAAACCAATAGGGAAAACAAAATCAACAATCCTCCTTTTTATAACAAAAAGGGTTTAGTGTACTCAACATGTACACATTTATAACATACCTTTTCTTCATATCATGATCTTATTAGTCTTATTACTGATGCAAAAACTAAGCCATGTAATCTTACAGGTGAAAGGTTAAGACCTTTGCACTTACTTAGTGGCTATTGCCCTGGTACACTAGGCATTTATTGCACTATTAGTACCAAAAACTTGGCTTTTTAAAACCATTAGGCAAATGTCTCTAGAATTATAGAGACCATTCCCTACTTCTCAGCTTATTGCCCCTTCTTGGGCACTGCCATCACAGATTTATTATCTGTCTAAACTCATGGCAGAGTCTACTTTCTTGCCATAAGTTAATCCTTTCCATATTTTCCTTTGTTCCAACATGACTAAGTCATTCAGGAACTCTTTTAAAGCTCAAGCTTTCTGTATTAAGGACCGATAACCTAGTTTATAAGGCTAGCATCCAGTCCACTTATATGCATTATTGTTGCCCTAATCTGCCCAACAAGAGCATGATCATAGGATTCTCTATCTTGATCAGGTCTTAATGGGGATTCTCAGGCACTCATTCTATTCTTGCCTGATCCCTTGCACCTCTTCTTGGTGTTACAACATTGCTCTCAGTAATGTGTTCCTTGTGTTCTCCAGTCATTTTAAAACTTTACCCTTTCTCTGGACAAGCAGAAATCATTATAGGGTATACTGGAGGACACTAACACAGACTCGATACCTTAGTCCTATGTCTCTGTGGACTCAGCGAACCTAGAGCTCTGATACCAACATTTGTGGCATCCAACTTATAAAATACAAGATTAACTAAGCGGAAGCGAATCATTTGCAGTGGATTACTAAAAATCACTAAAAATTAAAACTTTTTGCAAAGAGATCCACACATAGGAAATCTTTTTCTTCCAGAGCCAAAGTATAACAATTACATTCTGTTTCAAAGTACATGTCTTGTACTATCTCTCCTTGAGATTTCCAACATCAGCTGTCTTAAGATATAATATATAGACAGCATATAACTTCGAGGCGTCAAGCCAAAAATCTTGAATCGATTCATTAAAACACTAACTACAAACTCCAAGGACCTAAGAGTATAGAGACGACACATAGGACTTTCTAACTATACAACACTTGGCAGTCAGTGCCTCCACCTGAGTTATCACTGTTGTCCCTGCTGTTGATTTCCTTTTTCCTACAAAAGAGTCTCTGCTTCTTTGTCTGCGTCTACCTAAAAATGTTGGATCCCACGGGGGTAAGACAATTGTAAATTGTCCCAGCGGGAGATATAACTCTCTGCCAAAACATTATTGTTGCAGATTATCATATTAAAATTGAACAGGAGTTCTTACATATTGACAGCAGCATTATTCATTGTATGAAAAGAGAAAGATAATCTCCTTTCCTAAGGAGAACATTGTATCTACTCATGGTAGATTCATAATCCATTTATCTAATTGCATGGAATGTAAAGAAATATGAATAACATTTATCAACTGACATTGCATAACAGAAGTATAACATCAGCCAATGAATTTCTGTATTCAATCCTATAGCAAACATGCTAAATGGCTGATTACATTTTACAATCACACTTATGCTCTGAGGAGATGAGGTATATCGCTCATGCTCCAACCGACCATTGTGAAGTCAAAATCGGTACCATACAAGGTCAAAGATAGAGCCGGCTACCAAGACCTCCCATATCTCGATCAGCACAAGATTACATGCATGACATCTTGTGTTGCTATATATATAGCTTTCCAGGGTATACTGGTGACTTCTCTATTAGAGTTATAGCATGTAGCATATACTCTCTTCAGGGTTATGGCCCATAGCCAATGCCTGGTATTTTATTATGGAGTCATGGCCCGTAGCCATACTCTTATTGGGGTATGGTCCGTAACCAATCCCGTGCAAGTAATGAAGGATTTAAAGGTTTATTGTTTACCTTTCCCCAATTCCCTCATTCGGACATAAGGATATTTTCGCCCATTTACCCCCACATACTCAAAAGTATGCCCTCCGGTTTTTGCCGCGAAGCACCCGTTTCACCATCACCAATTTGCTGACGATGATGGATCTATGGTCAGGGCTCTACATGATATGATTTCACTTGATTAATTAAGTACATTGTCATGATCTTTTAGCATCAATCAAGTTCTCAAACATATTTTATTCATACAAATGATATAAAGAAACATGTACTATTTTCACCAATCACTTTCTCAGTCCTTATAGGACATTGGGATCTCAATCCCTCATTTCAATATTGGGATTTCTCATCCCTCAACCACATCCTTATCATGCTTATCAAGTCTGGGTATTTAAAACCCTTAGTTCAACACTGAACATTGTTACCACTTGATAGGTAACTATTACCTCTGGGTCCTTAGACCAAGGTATTCATGATTTTTGTTACACAAGTATCTCACATGGCTCTCAAAGCCTATTAAACATTTTGTCACCTTTCACTAGGCAACAACAACTTATTCATGAAACTCATAAGGTCCATATACCTTTTGTTACTTTTGCTAAGCAACAACAACATTAGGCACATAAGGCCATTCAACATATTTATTATATGAATGTCATAGCTCAGGTCTGGCTATGCTCTTCATTTCATAATGTCTACATGATTAATAATCATGATAACAATCATACAAATCATTGGTCACATCATGTGATACATTAGTAACACTACTATTCCTTTATTAAGATTATGGTTTACCACCCAATAGGGCTTTTCACTCCCTTTACCCAAGATTAGGGTTAGGGTTTTCAAACATACATTATTTAGGGTTTTATGCTCATGTAGCTAGATCAACCCTAATGTATTGCTCCACACTTCTAGGAGCATTCAAAGATATCATAAGTGTATGCTTATGATCACCATTCTCATCATATATCATTGATGATCATCAATACAAGGTATAATTTCACTTACAATCAACTCTAAGTCCAGTATAGAGCACCACAGCCGTGCAGCCTAGAACAGCCGTGTGAAGGGAAGCCACCACGGCCGTGCTGCCTTGCACGGTCGTGCAAAGTGAAGCCACCACGGCCGTGCTACCTTACACGGTCTTGCTACAAGAGATAACCTCATGAATCATATTCATGTATGAATTTTATTCTTTTATCCCTTCATCTTGATTAGGTCACATCAACCCTTAAAATGAAGTACATACAACTATGATTAACATAGTGTACCAAGTCATTGATCCTATAAGTGAATAGGAATCCATTCCTTAATTAACACTAATCACTTATGTACTATTAGGATTTCAACCTTTGTACCTTCTTTGATTATCATTACTAATCATCATTGGATCAATAGAACATTCATCATCTTAATTCTCAAAGATCAATCACATTGGACCTCCATTACATAAGGTATTCAATTGAATTAGGGTTTCCAATGATGATTCCTTCAATCATTGAATTCATGGAACCAATCATCAATTGGACCTATACTCATAATTCAATTGAGTTTAATAGGTCAACCTTCAACTGATTTGACCCTCAATTGATCACCAATTAGGGTTGGAATCAATTGAATTAGGGTTTGGAACCGTTGATCCTTCAACATTATTCAATGTGAGATTGGTTACTTTGAAACCATTGAACCTTCATCCAATTTGGGCATGACCTGACCCTAAACGGTCTTGAGGTCATTTGGATGACCTCCAAACGGTCTTGGGTGATCCCCAAACGGTTTTGAAACCTTTTGGGTAATCCCCAAATGGTTTTGAAATCATTTGGGCTAATCAACCCAAAACATCATATCAATTCATTAGAATTTCAGCACTAATTCCAATTAGGGTTTGCCTAATTGATTAGCCTTCAACTAATGATTCCTTGGGAATTAACACCTAAACTTTGGTGAGTCATTAACCAACATAATTAGGATCAGTAATATCAAACGGTCAATGCTTGGTGAACTCACTCAAACGGTTTTGAAACCATTTTCCCAAATAGGTCAAGTTAATCAGGTTGAAAATCAGCACTTAATTCAATTCGATTTGCCTAATTGATTAGCCTTCAACCTATGATTCCTTTGGATTTAACCATAAAATTTGGTGGGTTATCATCCTACATAATTAGGAACAATATTATCAAACGTTCAACCCTTGGTCAACTCCACCAAACGGTTTTGAAACCGTTTGGTCTCATGCGGTTTGGCTAAACGGTTTCAAACCGTTTGCTCCCAAACGGTTTGCTCAAACCGTTTGAGCAACTAAATGAAACTGTTTGGCTTTGATATTTGGTGAGGTGCTTGAATATGATGAAGTCATCATCATCAATCTCTAAACCCATAAAACATGCTGTGATTTCCATGAAATTTGCATCAATCAACCAAATCAATTATTACAAATAGAGAAATGATCATTATTTGATGGGGAATTGAATGCAATAACAAAGTTAGGGTTTCAAGTTATAAAACCCACCTCCAAATGAGCTCCAAAGCTCCAATATCACTCCAACAATGGTGGATGAAGCTTTTGCAACTCCCCTTAGGCTCGACCTCAAGCTTTTGGATGAAAAAGTTGGCTAGGGTTGAAGAGGAGATCGAAATAAGAAGAAATCCATACTTTATTTTCAATTTCCACCATGGAATCAAGGTGAAATGGATCAAGAACCTTACCTACAGGTTGGGGTTCGTATTTATTCTCCTCCTAAGCTCCCTTGATCGGCCAAAGCAAGAAGAGAAAGAAAAGGATCGAGAAAAGCCTTTCATTTGGCTTGGAAAAGGCATTTTTATAAGGAAATTGATGAGAGAGAAAATGCATTATTAAAATGCATTTAATTCCAAAATTGGTGCCACCTCTTCCCCCTTTCTTTCCTTGGATACGAGGCTATCCCATTGCCTCTTATTCCTCTCAATTATCCTCAATTTAAATAAAAGCAAATTAAGCACCTTAGATCATATTATATTGATATCCATATGTGAGTGGGTTTTCTTTTTCTTATAATAATGGTGAGTAGAATTTTACCTCCTTAGGATATGCTCGTGCCTTTGCAAGGCTTAAGCTCTTCCACACACATCTGAATCCAACCAAACTAATTTTGGTTGAAGGCCCCTTCAATTATTTTATTTATTTTTGCATTAAATTGAATTAGGGTTCCAATTAGGCTCAAATCTTGATTATTTTAATATCAAGATTCTCTCTCCTCCAAATTAATTCAAATGAGGCTCCCTCCTCATTTTCTTTGCTCTAAATGATGTCAAGAAACATTAGGAACCTTATTGAAATGGTAATTTGCATATTGATCCTTAGGTTTTGGGTAAATTGCTCTTTTCACCAAAACTAGGTTTTAATGCACAACATTATCAATCAAGCTCTATCTTGGTGTCCAGGCTTGTAGAAACCTTACCACTACATCATATTCATTCTTATGGTGTCTCAACATCATAGGAACATCTTATCATGCAACATTTGCAATTTAACCCCTCAACTTGGGTAATTTGCACTTTAGTCCAAAATAAGCAAACATTGCTTCAACATTGTTCAAACATGACCAAAATTGAAACATAAGTTTCTCATGAGTCCTAATTACTTTTCACAAGATAAGATTAAGGATTTAATTATCTTGCTTAATCAAAACTCGTAGGGTTAAGGCACAACCCAGGTCAGGGATGTTACAATACATACATTATTATAGTGGCATTTTTTGCAATATCCATTTGATTTATCTTTGGATGGATATTGTAATTTACCACCAGTGCAATAAGACAATTTTTGATGTCAACGGAAGAGGACGGCAGGGTTGATTTCTTTCTATAGGGGACATTGGGATTCTTCAAAAACTTATGAATGTCAGGAAGTGTAATATCATAGCTTTTGTAGAATGCATCAGGGTCAAACAAATTATTAAACTTAGGGTATTCGAACCTCCATGAGTCAGTAACCCCAATACCATTGAAATAGATATTCAGAGAATCTTCAGAGATGGTAATTTTGGTACCGGCTATCATAGAAGTCAAAACCACTTGGGTATTGGGTGGTGGCACAATTGTGTTGTAGTTCCTTTGGAGATTAGCATAAAACTCATGGACCTTGCAACATCCCAAGATTTGAGGCCTCGGATAAAATGATCTTAAGACTACCCATATCACCAAGGTGCACCTCCTTATTAGGAAGCCCATCTCTAAAGAACTTTATAGTTAAGCGTGCTCAGCTTTGAGTGGTACTAGGATGGGTGACCAGTCAGGAAGTTGATCCTATCTTATGTGTGTGTGAGGACAAAGTGTGTCGTTAAGGCTAGTGATGGTTTGTGGGGCCAGTCGTCATTCTTGAAACTCTACTAGAGCCTTGGGTAGTGGGCCCACACTACTACAGAAACAACATTCAGTGTCACTTTTCTGGGCGTCGGTTATTTACATACACCGACGCCTATAACATTCCACGTCGGCTATTTAGTAAGTCTGACGTCTATATTCGAAGACCAGCCAGACACGGGTACCACTTTCTATTCAGCGTCGGCTAGGTAAAATAAACCGACGCCTAAAATCACCCGCGAAATCCAATTTTCGAGCGAAAAGAAAAAGTGTCACATACAGCGTCGGTTATTTAGATACAAATATACCCCTATGTATGATGAGAATTTGTGTGAAAAGTGTCACATACAGTGTCGGTTATCCGTCGATAACCGTCACTGATAGTGGTTCCCGCCAAATAATTTCGGGCAAATATTGTCCAATTGGACGTCGGTTTTTACGATCCACGGACGCTGAAGAGGTTTAGGTGTCAGTTTTGTAGACAACCGATGTTGTTTATGAACTTAATATCCCACGATCACCCGAATCTTCCCCTTTCTTCTGTTTCATTGCGAGAATCTCCCCCGCTGCTGCTAGCGCCCAGCTCAACCCCCACCCGCTGCTGCTGCTACTTGTGCACCGCCGCCACTCCCTGCTCCTTCTGCGCCGCCGCCGTTCCCTGCTCGCTGGTGTCTCCGCCACCTGCCTGCCCTGTGGCTACCTTCCTGCCCTACGCCGGCGGTCCTAGAGCTCGCCGGTGTCGTCGCCGCCCACCTGCTCGACCTCACCTCACCTCGACCTCACCCTGCTCGCTTGCCCAGGTACCTACTGACCAACCCAGGCGGCACCCAGGCACGCCTAGGCGGCCAGGCGTTCACCTAGGGTCCCAAACCCAGGCGCCCAGCCTAGTTAGGCCTCTGGGATGCTTGGGCGATGCCTGTACTGATTTGTATTGCATACCTTCTACAATTATTGAGTCCAATCATTCTAATGGCCAGCTATTTTCAGCTTCTAATCAAATTAATTAGTTTAGATTCATTCAAACATCTTTATATGGTAATTGCATATGCGATTAAACAATAGAGAAATCAACAGACCTTGCTACAACCAACAAAAATCATTTTACAATTTTTCCTTGGCCTTAGACTCTGTTCCATTTAATTGAGCTAAATTGACTTAATCTTATTGTTTGTTCTTAATTAGATGTCATAACTTAGTCTTATTGATATAACAGTCATAATTTTAGTCTTTTCGTATATATACCAACCTTGGATATGTCCCTGCACACATAGATGGATAGTAATGGAATTTCAACATCTAAGGAATTGATTACCTATAACTATTACTAGTAGCTTTATTAATTTACTAGTAGCTAGAAATTTTGAACGCCTACTTTCAATTGTAAAAGAAGGAACTAGTTAGAGCCTTTGTTCATTAACCTTTTTTCTATAAAATTCTTTTATCAAATCAACATTGTTGGGTTTCCTGGGTTTTATCTTTAGGGGGATCTGTATAGATCAACATTGCAAATGTTAAACCGTACTGGATATCTATAGCAAATAATAACTTTATTTTGTTTTAAAGATGGTTAAAATTTAACTTATTTTGTTCGATGTCTGATATGATGGTATTGGATGCCTATATAGATGTGATTCAATCAGGATAACAATTTGTGTTTATTTATGTACTGATTTGTCTTTATTTATGTATTGTTTCAGGAATTAAATGATCATCTACTGCTGCCCACCGTCTCCCTACCCGTCGCCTGCTCACCTGTTGCCTACTCGCCTACCCTCCGTCTCGCCCTCTCTCCCTGTTGACACCCGACTAGGCTCAAACAGAGGTAAACCCTATTTTATTACACTGCTTGATCTTTAATCACATAGACTTAATCAACATTTCTACTTGTATGATCCTAGTGATTAAAAACACTCTTTCCTAGAAACCCGTCCAAGCTTTTACACATCTTTTACATATCTATTATTGTGTTTGTTGGCCTAGAAACCCGTCCAAGATTTACTCATTAGGAGTAAATCTTGGATAGTCCCCGGTTTGGGACTGTTCTTGAACACCTAATCTCACTTAGGATGTAAGTGTATAATGTGTATTGGGTTTTTGAGAAAATTTTGGCAGCATTTCCCCATTTGTTCTCTAAGTACATATGTACTTAGAGAACAATGGGGAAATGCTGCCGAAATTTTCTTGAAAACCCAATACACATTATACACTTACTAGTGAGATTAGGTGTTCAAGGATGGGATAGGTGGTACACATTTATTATATATCAGAATGATGACTTATATGTGCGCAGAGATCACAATGAAGGAATGTTACTTGATAAAAGATCACAATTTTAGAGGCATGCATGTTTATATTTTTTTATTGAAGCTAAATGTTTGCTTTTTTAATATCAATATCATTTTCAAATTTGATGTTTCATTATCTTCTAGTTAATACAAATGCTAAATGTTTGCCTTTTTAATGACATTTTCAGATGGCTGACCATGATGAGCTACTAACCAAATCATTTTTCAGATTTGATGTTTCATTATCTTCTAGTTAATATTAGGCGTCACTCCCAATTTAATTAATATACGTTGTATTCACCTATTCAAGATTAACATTTAGTGCTACTAACCAAATCATTAATGTGCATACTAACTAGGCCCTCAGTGAGGCACAAAAAGCAAGGCGTGCACTGAATGTGCATGACCACACTATGGGTCCAAAGGGCTATGCAAGCGTTCACCAAAGACTACAGGCGGAGTCTGCTGCTACTCAGGAGTCCTCTACTATAGGTAGCACACCTCTGCCTCACCGTGATGTTTGGATAGCTGGGAGGTAAAATAAGAAGGGAGAAATAAGGAAGCCCGCAACTGCTAAGGCGGCTGCAAAAATGGTAAAATACAACTCTTAGAGCGATCGTTTGAATATTGATTATTTGTGTTGTGAACTTACCAATTTCTGTTTATGGTGATTAGCGGGAGCTGCAAGAGCAGAGGAAACAAGGCACGTTCATCCTTCAAGGAACAAGGGATGAATTGACAGTTGATCTAGGTAACCCAGAGCATCTTGGATGTGTTAGGGGTGCAGGTGCTGGTGTGGGCATCAAAGCATTCTTTGGGCCATCCCATCGCAAACCCAGAGTGGGACTTTCACAAGAAGAGGTAACCAATTCTTTTTTTAGAATGTTACTGCAAAAGGGAATTCAATAATAAGAAGCTAATGTTTCTTTTATCCATGTATAGGAGAATAAGAGAGTCGAGGATATAGTTGCTAAGAAGGTCAATGATATAGTTGCTGAGAAGGTCAAGGAAGAAATAGTGCGGTGGCAGACGTCTCAGGCTTCTAATCAGCCTATTGTGACCTACTCTTCTCCTGATGTACAGACTGAGAGTAATCCTGTAGACCCACCACCGCCTAACACATCTACTGTAAGTATTATTTATGACATTGTAGCTAGTCTTTTCAAGATGATATGTTTTCAAGATGATATGTATATATGTATACTATTCTTTACGTAAATTTGTAGGCATTGAAGCCATGCCGATTAAGAATGCAAGACTATGTTGTTGCAGAGGCGCAGGCTTACCCATCCCTTCCTGGAGCAATGTTTCACGAGACTCTAATGCCACAGGGCTACGTTCATGTGAGCCTGATACGTGTGTTACCCGATTGGAGGAAAGTTACATTGCCATATCCCCACTCGGATATTGATACACTTGATGAGGCAGAAGGTGGGGTGATATTGTGGCCCAAAGCAGATGTCGTCTACACTACTGAAATTTTAAGATAAATTTACATTACTTTAGATTGTTAATGTATATATATGATGTCAACTGATCTGAAATTATATACAAGTTAAAAAGAAGACACCCGGAACACCTAGGCATCCACCTCCACTTCCTGCATTACCAAGTTGGGTTCCAACTGACCTAAAATACCCATTAGGTCCTGCTTGTAGGGGAATGGCATGTTGGCTACAGGCACATAATATACATTGCCCTATAATTGTTTCTTTAGAAGCAGATTATACAGGTCAATCATATGATATCTCTTTATTTATACAAGATATTATTGAGCTGTTTATGTATGATTGGCCGAATACATCAATGATAGAGACATGGATAAGGTGAGATCTTGTTTATACATCCATATACCTTGTGTAAAATCCGGTGATCTGATTTCTTATAAATTAATGCATATGTAATACATGTTTTGCAGTTACTTAGTCGAAGATCAATGCAAACAATTTGCATTTGATCATGTGGGATTTTTTATTCCATCATTTATTGGTATGGTAACTAAAGACCCTGATAGTGTTCAACAATATTGTATAGATGCTTTTACAATTTTCAGTCAGCAAAAGAAGACGATAATAATAGCTCCATTCAATGTCATGTAAGTTTACTTTCTTTATAATTTGGACTTAAGAAAATTCCATTTTTATTGTGCATTTTGAGTTATTAATTTTTAACTTTTTTACCTCTAGCGGTAAGCATTGGGAGTTACAAGTTATTGTCCCCGGTACGTTCACTGTTTATTATCTAGATCCTGTGGGGAGTACATTGAACACTAAAATTGGACACGTAATGAGAATGCCATTATTCTGGTGAGAAATATTTCATTTTTATATTCGTTAACATCTGTTATTACATTACTATTTAATTACGCAATGTACTGTGTTACATTAACATGTAGGGGTTTAGATGCATTCAAAAAGTCTGGAGGAACGGTCCCAAGGACAAAAAACTAGCCAATAATTTGGGAGAACGTAAAAGTAAGTTCCCGACTCCAATGTATATATTATTGATGTGAACTGTTCTTAGTTTTATTTTTTAATATTTTGTATGTTTCAATTTATAGTGCGCTACACAAGACAACGGTTGGGCATGCGCATACCATGTGATGCGATTTATGCAGATCATTATCAAACATGCCGCATTGGACATCAATACCATACATGAGGTATTATATATAGTCTCATTAGTTAGTATGAAATATATCAATCTTATTTTTATATTATTACTTATATATATACATCATTCTCTTTACAGGTGTTTAAAACTGACCACACTATAGGTAAATGCTTAAAAAATGTACATGCTCCATATACGATGGAAGTATTAAATGAAGTAAGAGAATGGGCAAAAGCCATACAAGTAGTGGCGATTATAAGATATAATTGGGATGTTGATAGCGATGTTGAATGATATTTTGTAAATAAATATTTCTGAATGTTTATACATGTCTGAATTTTTCTACATGTATTTGAATGTTTCTACATGTGTGAATGTGAGAATTTAATTGATGTCTGAATGTATCTACTTGTGTGAAAAAATATATGTTGATTTTGCAAGTTTGTGGCCTGTTTGTAGGCTGATATCAATGGATGTCGTAAACCTACAGTTCGGAAAACTGAACTGCAGGTTCTCATCCTGCTGACCAGCCACAGCAGGCCTACAAACTGATAATAAAAAAAATTAAAACATAGGCGTCGGTTATTTATAGAAAACCGTCATCAAAGGCTTACAACATCGGTTATTGGATAAAAACTGCCACCTAATATGACAAACAACCTGACCGTGCAGGAAAGAATGGCCGTGGCAGACAAGCGTCGGTGATTAGTACAGAACCGACGCCTATAGTACTAAACACGGCCGTGCAGGGAAGCACGGCCGTGGCGTCTGGAACTATGGCGTCGGTTATTTAGTTGAAAATCGACGCAGAAAGTGTCCTAGATGGCGCCCTTTTTGTGGCGTGAACCATTTTGGCGTCGGTTATAAAATCGACGTCGAAGGGTTCGACCTTTAGCGGCGCCCACATAGGCGTCGCTTAAGAACCATCGCTAAAAGGGGTTAAACAACCGATGCCAAAGACGTGTTCTGTAGTAGTGCCATGTGTTACAAATGGTATCAGAGCCATAACCCCTCCTGTTGGTGGGGCCCACATGGACATGTGGCATGCCAGTATTGAGTCGTGCGGTCCAGGCATGTTGGAAAGGGTTGTCCATGGTTATGTAGCCACCCTTGTGGTGGTATTATATGATCAGGAGTTGGGTGTCCATGGGCCATTCTGGGTCTACATTGAAATGGGGAATGATTATGAGGCCTTATAGTTGAGCCTTGACAGGGACATCAAGAGTTTAAGTGGGAGAGATTATAATATCCCAGGATTTGGGGCCTCAGGTAAAATGATCTTAAAGGGAATGATTGGACTACCCATATCACCAATGAGTACCTCCTTTTTAGGGAGCCCATCTCTAAAGAACTTCATGATTAAACACGCTCAGCTTGGAGTAGTACTATGATGGGTGACCAGTCGGAAAGTTGATCATGTCTTATACGCGAGTGAGGACAAAGCACGCAGTTAAGGCTAGTGGTGGTTTGTGGGTCCAGCCGTCATTCCTGAAACTCTACTAGAGCCTTAGGTAGTGGGCCCAAGCGTTACATACCACCTTAGTGCTAGTGATAGAATTTGAGAAGCACAAACATTCTACAGACAAAGTGCTAAGGTGATGGGTCAAAAACACCTCAATGAACTCCTAGATAACATCACTTATTATGAAACAAGGTTAATATAAGATTGAAATAGAAAAAGGACTGGTAGGAAGGAGTTCCTTATAGAGATTCAAAGCTTGAGAGGATATGAAGGAGGTGCCATCATAGGATATAAGGTGAGGAGCAGAGGAAGAAGATGGAGCTCCAGCTGGGGTGGATCTTTTCCTACAATTTTTGTGAGTCAGAAACTTAACCGAATAGGTTGTTCAGTTAAGTCCTCAGATGGAAATCGGTCGAGTTGTATCAGGACAAACTCAACTAAATGGTCAACCTATCCAAACCTTAGAAATTTTAATTCCAAGCCTCTAGGGTGATATATATATTTAGTTCTAGCCTACCATGCATTTTAGACATATTGAGGCACATTTCACTCATCATAGGATACTATTTTACGATAATATATTCATTTGCAAAATAATACCAAAAAAAAGCAAAACAAGGCATGAAAACATGGCAATTTTAGCACTTAGCAAGCATAAGGTAAGCAAGACATGAGAATGAACATATAGGTAAGTGAACAAATAGCTAGAAGGCATGTCAATATCATCAAGAGCAGTTATGAGTAGTTTTGATCTAATAAAAGTAAATTGCTCTCTACTATAGGTTTAGTGAAAATGTCCACATGCTGATTCTCTATGTCCACATGGGTGATATAAATATCCTTTTTGGAAATGTGGTCATGAAGGAAGTGATGATGAACCTCTATATGTTTATCTCTACTATGCAATATGGGATTGTAAGACAGGTCAATTGCACTAGTATTGTCACGATAGATAGGAGAAGCATCAAAATGAATATTAAAGTCTTGGAGCATTTGCATCATCCATAGGACTTGGGCACAACAACTCCCAACTGCAATGTATTCAACCTCTATAGTTGGAAGAGCCACAATGCTTTGTTTCTTAGAGAATTGAGAAATTAGTCAAGGTCCTAGGAGGAAACAAGTTCTACTTGTACACTTTCTATCAATCAAACAACCTACATAATCAACATCACTATAGGCAGTAGGAGTGAAGTCCCTTGACTTGGGATACCATAGTCCAAAATTTTGAGTCTTGGCTAGATACCTCAAAATCCTCTTAACTAATATGATATGTGATTTCCTAGGACTTGATTGAAAGCAAGCACACAAGCCATCACTAAACATTATATCAGGTCTAGAGGTAGTTAAATAAAGTTAACTTCTAGTCATACCTATATAGAGCTATTCATCTACCTTTTCTCCTTGCTCATATCTATCAATCTTGGTGGAATTTGACATGGGTTGTCCATTGGCTTGGTGTTCTCCATCCCAAAGTGTTGTAGTTCACAGGTGTACTTACTTTGCTTGATGAAGTTCCCACATTTTGTTTGTTTTATTTTAAATCCAAGGAATAAAGTAAGCTCCCCCATCATGATCATCTCAAACTCACTCTTTATAAGAGAACTAAACTCCTTGCAAATATCTTGATCTGTCCCACCAAAGATAATATCATCAACATAAATTTGAATAATCAAGAAATTGCTAGAAGTGTGTTTTAGAAACAAGGTAGAATCGACTTTGCCCGTGATATAGCCATTGTCTAGTAAAAAGTTCTTTAGTTTCTCATACCAAGCTCTAGGATCTTGTTTGAGTCCATAGAGATCTTTTTGTAACAAATAAACATGGTTATGCAATTTACCATGTACAAGGCCTGGAGGTTGACAACAATTACTTCCTCCTCAATTATACCATTCAAAAATGCACTTTTAACATCCATTTGATAAAGCAGGAAATTCTTGTAATTAGAAAAGGCAAGTAACATTCTAATGGACTCAAGTCTAGCAACATGAGCATAAGTTTTCATCAAAATAGATACCTTCATGTTGATTGTAGCCTTGAGAAACTAACCTCGCTTTGTTCCTGACCACTTTGCCGCTTTCATCGAGCTTGTTGCGGTAGTCCCACTTGGTGCAAATGATATTTCTATCACTTGGTCTTGGCATAAGAGTCCACACTTTGTTCTTTTCAAACTACTCCAATTCTTCTTGCATGGCTAGGATCCATTCATCATCCTTACTAGAGCTTCTTTGACGTCTTTTGGCTCAAGTTGAGAGATGAAGGTATTGTCATCTTGTTCTTTGTTGAAAGTAGCTTGTGTCCTCACCCTTTCAAAAGGATTACCTATGATGAGATCTTTAGGATGATGCTTTGAAAAGCGGGGAGTTGGATCTTTCTTTTCTTCTTCTTTCTCTTGTTCATTAACTAACACCTCTTTTCCTTTATCAAAAATGTTGAGCTCTTTCAAGTGAGGGATCACCTCATCTACAACATAGTCATTAACAATATTCTTTAAAATAGAGAGTTTAGTCTCAAAAAAAATCTAACATTGATAAATTCTTCTACTTTAGACAAATCAATGTTAAATACTCTATAAACCTTGCTAGTAGTGCTATAGCCAAGAAAGAAAGCCTTGTAAGATTTCAAATCAAACTTGTTGAGGGAATTCTTGGTGTTCAAAACAATATAAGGACAACTAAAAATATGAAAGAAATCAATGGAAGGTTTTCAACCACGCCGTATATCATAGGGGTTTTCTTCAAAGATGGATGAGTGAAAACCCGATTTTGCACAAAACATGAAGTACCAACAACTTCGGCCCAAAACTTCTTTGGAGTTTCATACTCTACAAGCGTGTCCCTAGCCATTTCCTATAGAGACCTATTCTTTCTCTCTACAACCACTATTTTGAGGTGTTTGAGGTGAAGAAAAATTATGTGCATACCTAGATTCCTCACGAAACCGTTTAACAAGTCATTTTACAATTCTCCCCCATGTTCACTGTGGATAGAGACGATTTTACAAAAACTTCATTTTCAACTCGTTTACAAAAAGTTGAGAGAAAATCAAGAGTATTTCTTTTTGAAACAAGAAAGAAGGTCCAAGTATATCGAGAAAAATCATCGACAATCACAAGACAATACTTGCTACCATGAAGAGATTGTGTAACATTGGTCCAAATGGATCAATGTGAGAAGGTCAAGAACTCTTTTGGTACTAAGGACTCCTTCAGATTTGAAGGAGACTTGGTTCTCTTTCCTTGAGTACAAGGTTGGTATTCCTCATCCTTTTCAAAATTCAATTTAGGAAGTCCCTTTACCAGATCCTTTTTGCTCAACTTCTTTAATTGATGCATATTTACATGACCAAGCCTATGGTGCCACATAGAAATATCATTTATATTGACAGCAATACATCTACTAACAATAGGCTTAATAGAGTCAAGAACAATAACATGGAGATAATCATTTCTAGTTCCCTTATATATAACATTGTAGGAGAGGGAATCTAGAAGCAAGCATTCAAGTGAGGTAAAAGGAACAATATAACCATTATCCCAAAGTTGACTAGAACTTATTAAATTGTGATGTAGGCCATCCACAAGAAGTACATTCTTGATGCATAGTACATCAACCTCACCTGTCACTTTACCTTTGTTGTTTTCACCAAATATCACCGATCCTCATTTCTTCTTTGTGAATTGGTTGAAGTGGTTGATTTCAGCTGTCATATGCTTTGAGCATCCAATATCAACAATCCAATTTCTTTTTACCTACAAGAAAGGAAGATGTTAGTGCCCAATTCAAAACTTGGGATCCAGTGTTATCTTGGGGACCCTATTCATCTTTGGGTTGGTCCCCTTCTCACTATAAGAACAATAAGTAGAGTAATGGTCATCACTCTTGCAATGCACACAAACCATAGGGTTCTTAGAGATATATGACTCTCCATGGAAGATAGGAGGTCCCTTACTCTTTTTCTTACCCTTTCCCTTGCTTTTTCTCTTGCCATTGGAGCTCTCTCATATCGCAAACCACTTTTACCACTATGTTTGGTAGAGTGATCTAGAACTTCATTAAGAGACTTTTTCCCTTTGAGAAATTTCTACAAGGAATCTCTTAGTTTGTGAGTATCATCAAGATTAATGATAGTAAAAGATAAGCTAGTAAGATCATATTGTTCATGAATTAATCCGACCTCCAAATAGAGGGCTTTATTAAGATAATAATGTTTTTCTAAAGTAAGACTAGCAACTTCATGACTTGTCAATAAAGGTCTAGAAGAAAGATCACTAACTTGATCAAACAATCTAGCATTTTCAATTCTAAGCATAATAAGATCATTATGATACATTTTATTCTCATCTTTAATAGCATCACAAGCAATCTTAAGATCATCATTTTCAATTTTGAGTAAAGCAAACTCATCTACTCAAGCTTGGTTTTCTTCCTTAAGACTATTGATGTTTTTAAGGTAGGCTCCATTCTCTACTTCAACTCCATTGTACTTTATCTCAAGATCAAGAAACTTCCCTTGCAAGGAATCAATGATATCAAGATGAAACTTCTCATTTTGATCAATAATATCAATTTTAACACACAAATCATCTATGATCTTCCCTAACCTCTTTTGTTTAGACTTGCATTCATAATAAGAAGAGTGGGTAGCATTAAGCATTTCAATAAGAGTTTCCTTAGATAAACTCATGCAATATTATCTCACTTACCTCACCAATGTCTTCACTTGTAGAGGCCATGAGTGCAAGATGGCATTCTCCCTCATCAGAGCTTGCATCACTAGAAGAGGAGTCTTCCCATGCGGCATGGGCTTCATCTTTGCTCCCTTTATATTTCTTGTCCTTTTTCTTGTACTTGCCTTCCTTCTTGTAGTCCTCCCTTTTCTTGAAGCCACTCTTGTGGTAGGAATTCTTATCCTTGGAGCATTCATTCTTATAATGCCCTTTTTGTCCACATTCATAACACCTTAGAGTGGAGGAGGAAGACTTCCCCTTAAAGTGCTTGCCCTTGGAGTAGTTGGCTTCAAGCTCGCTTGGGGCTCTAACTGTACTTGAAGAAGGAGAGGTAGATCGACATGCTTGTTGTTGTTGGAGAAGGAGTACTTCCATTTGAGCTTTGAATGCACTATCTTTGATCTTCTTTGATTCCTTCTCTTTTTGCTTTTCATCTTCCTCCTACTTGTCTAGCCTTGGCTTATGAGCTTGATGTTGGGAAATATGGGAACATAGTATAGCAGTGGAAACAAAAATTTTATCTATCTGTATTCCCCAATACAACAAGATCGCATCAACCACTATGAAATAGGAAGGATGGTTTTTAATGAGTTATACCTAGTCCTAGAGCAAGTCCAGTGACAAAACTCGCTTCTTTACAACTGCTAATAAATTACTCTTGGACAGTGGTTGTGCAACTCCTAGTCTTCACCACGAACAATGTCTGTCCGACCTCTACAGTGACTCCTGTGGTCTCACCACAGACTGCGGGTTGACTTTGCTCTCTGAGCAGCAGCCAAAGGACTCCTGCCTCTAGAGTAATCTACATGGACCAACTAGAACTCATGTCGTTCACCAAGAACGGATAGGAAGGAGTTGTCCTCCCCATTGGTGTACTAGTCACCAACCTGCTCTTCCACAATGACAACTTCTCAGTTGTTCTCTCCTATTAGCTATCCCTCCTTTTTAGGTAGGACTTGCTAAATCTCTCTTAGTTACCACAACTAGAGAGGACAACAATTGTCAGAAGAATTGATTTTCAGTTGTCTGTGTTGTGTTGTACTTTGGGAAGCCCCCACTACCCCTCTATATATAGCAGAGTCCAGGGTCAAGGTTCCCAGTCACTATCTGATACGGGATAAAGGTGCAGGATTGGAAAGAACAGGAGGATCTTGGATTTTCACAACATACAACATATGAAATGACCATTTTGTACACCCAGATGGTCATCTGGCGTGTGAAACAGTCATCTCACACTGCCAAATGACCGTTTGGCAGTTCCCAATCTGAAATGAATTTGGCTATTTCAAATCCAATTAATATCTCATATTGATTTCCATTTTCCTCAAGTAAAGAACAATCGAAAATACTCACGAAACATCCTGAACCTTTGTTTTACCCAACTGGGCCATCTCACCCAAGCGAGATACCAGTCTCACTCACCCAAATGGTTGTCTGGTGAGTTGAGTCGAGCCAGTCAGGTTCAATCATATTGAACCGGTCGGTTCAAGGGCAGAACTAAGACAAATTGATATGTGATCAGCCTGACCCCCAAACGGCCATCTCAACAGTTTGAGATGCCTGTATGGATACCCAAACAGCCATCTCACTCAGTGAGATGGTCATTTGGCAGACTTGGTCAACCAATCAAGCAATTAGTTGTGTGAATTAAATACCTAAACACTTTAGTAATCAATTCAATTGTCCTTCAAGATCAAACTCCTCTTCTAGATGAGTTCCTATGTGTGTGACCCTATAGGTCCCATGTCACATTGGTAGCGAATTTCCATAACTAGCTTATGACATCACAAGTAAAGAGTGGTGCCTAATAACACATCAGTGCTACCTAAATGAAATGGAAAGTTGGAGAACAACTTCAACCTACAATATGTGTAAGGTATTGCAATGATGGTATAATTCCTTTGTCTCTGATATCTAGGATGAACTTGAGGAATGGTAGGTCATCCTATCAATGTTCAATCCATGTTTCTTGAACCAAGAGCAGACTGTCTGAGATAATGTGACATCTGTTGGTATGTATGCCCTGAGAGCCAATCATGGGATGATTGATGGGATACATTGAGATTGATTTGATAAACATCAAAGGCAAGCTTCCAATTCTTTCTAGTTCAGTCATATGAGATAGTGATAGAACAGATTGAATGTCTAGAGAATGACAATACTCAATGACGTATGCCTTCAGGTTCAGGACCTGAACGATGAGATCATACGGATCCTAAGAGTTTGTACATTCTTGTTTTTTCCCTAGTCGGATGTCATTGTGGAAGGTAGATAGACAACAATGACACACAAGACTAGATTGTGGTGTTGGTTGATGACAGAATCTCATTAGTCATGATATAGAGATATCAAACCAAACACATAGGTACTTGTTGGAGAACAAGTGTACCGGACAGACCCACCGTGAGTTTGACACATGGAACCATGACATGGTAGTCACAGTCAGTACTCACAGTGATGGTGGTGAATGTGATTATTTGACCTGAAATCACTACACTCAACACATGTCATTGGGTACACTTTGACATCATCAAACGCAGTCCTGAAACATGGGTTGTTATAAAGGTGATGATTGGGTGGCTTTGACACATGGGGCTTTTGAGGGGTGAGTGATAGATATGGGATTTGTCCCTCCTGAGGGAGCTTGATATCCATGGCCACTTGATGAGTAGGATTGAGAAAGGCGTGCACGCATGTGTGAATCAGTATGTGATATTGATGTCATACATATCTCTTCTAATCTACTCTGAGATCAAGAAAATGAATGAACATTGACAGGATGACTGGTCCGTGCCTCGAGTTCATTCGGGATATCAGTGACAAAGGAATTATACATTCACTGTAACACCATTCACAGATTGTAGGATTGAAAGTTGTTCTCCAACTTTCTATTTCACTTGGGTAGCAATGATGTGTGACTAGGCACCGCTCATTGCTTGTGAAGTCATAAGTGTTATGGACTTTCACTGCCAACGTGAAAAAGGACCTGCAGGGTCACACACATAGGATTTAACCTGGAAGAGGAGTTTTGTCTACAAACTATGTTTAGATTGATTACTAAAGAAGTTTAGTAGTTCAATTGAACACTCAATTAATTGATAGCTTAAAATCATAGTATTCAAGGTGTTGGATCGATTGATTAGAGTATCGGATTGATTAGAACTGCAATTGACTGTTTCTGCACAATCTGCACTCCCAACCGATCGGCTCATGTGATGAACTGATCGGCTGAGCTGGGTGAACTAATCGGCTCAGGTTATGAGTCGATCGGCTCATGCATAGGTGAAACGATCGGTTCAATTGTTGAAATGATCGGTTCAACTGGCGCAACCGAGCGAGTTGGGAAAGTAATATTGGTGAGAAAATTCTTTTTGTTTCACTTGCCCAATTTGATTGGGACAAGGATTGGGAATAGGTACCGACTGGAAACAAAAAGATGGAAAGTCAATTTGAGTCAGATCAGGACCGTGAACCGATCGGTTCAGGGTACCAACCGATCGGTTGGGGACCCCAGACGATCGACTCAGGACCATTCGATCGGCTCAAGTATCCAACCGACCGTTTCAAGTGTTGAAACGATCAGTTCAGGTTACGCAGTTGGTTGTTTTTGTGGAAAATTCTTGAACCCTTCTACTCCTGCTTTAGTCCCGCATTGCCCGGGATAGAGAACCCTGACCCATGACCCTCCTATATATAGGGGTATTGGGGGCTTCTCTGACAACAACTCAGTGCAACCAGTTGCTCTGTACAGTTGTCGTTCTCTCTGGTTTTGGTAACCGAGAGAGCCCGAGCAAGTGCTACTCGATAAGGGAGGCACAGCAAGGGAAAGACAACTGTAGAAGGCAACTGGTAGCAGGAGAGTGTGTGGGCGACTAGTACGCCTGTAGAAGGGTTTGACTCCTTCCAATTCCTTGTGGGACAAGGAGATTGGAGTTCCAGGTGGTCCGTGTGGACTACTACAGAGGCGGGAGGTTTCTGCCGCTCAGGAGGACAACTGTCAATTCCGAAAGTCCCGGTGAGAGGAGGAGTTGTCAGTCCCAGTGTGACCAGGAGCTGCACAGACACCGTCCAAGACCGGAGGCGAAGACCCCACTAGCTGTGAGGTATTGTCGCCGAGCAAGCCTCAGGACAAAGTATGATTCCACAAACCTTACCTTCCTATTGTATAGACGTTGATGCGTTTCCTCGGTTTGGGTTCGGGGGAGGAGAAATTTTTTTTTTCGCTGCCTGCTCTGCCTCCCCTAAAACCCAACATTGGTATCAGAGCCACGTCAACTGCTCTATACTTTAGGATTATCGATATGATCGATTTTGGTTTGTCGCCTTTATTTATTGCATACGATGCGAATAATATTGGCTTTATGCACGTCCAATCATAAATCCACAAATCCCAGATATTATATATATGATATTTAATATTAATGCACTCGATACGCGTCACCCTTAAACGAGTTTTGTGGTGGATGTATAGCGTGATTATGGCCAATAAACCATATCTGTGTATGGTTGTGTTTGGTTGCTTGCATCTCGGTCTACGCACCGATTCCTTCTCCTATTCCTGATGTAACTCAAAATAATTCGAGATTTCTTTCCTACCTTTGATCTCCTCAAATGTAACTCGAGGTTTCTCCTTTTAAATGTAAAATAGGATAGATTTTATTTCCTATTATGTTGAATATTGGTAGACACCTGACGACAGCTGAGACAATCGGTTCAAGGAGTGAACCGATCGGTTGGCGTTCCATATGATCGGTTCAAGGAGTGAACCGATCGGTTGGCGTTCCAGACGATCGGTTCAAGGAGTGAATCGATCGGTTCATGCCCGGTTCAAGGAGCGAGACGAGCGGGTGGCGGTCAGAAGGAGATGCACGACGACCAGGCGAACCGATCGGTTGGAGGAGCCAACCGATCGGCTGGTGGCACCCAGCCAACCAGTCTGATGGCGAGCCGATCGTTTCATGTGATGAAGTGATCAAACCCAGTAGGCAAAGCACAGAGTTCATCTTGTACAGGTTGCATGTGATGTAGACCTAGATGACCGTGATTCCTCTTGGCTCGAGGAATCACATTAGGATGGCCACAATCATCGCTTTTATCATTTCGCATGTTTTTTGTGGGATATAGCATGTATATGATATGTACTATATATTGTGGTGATTGGATATGTATATGTATATAAACCAAATCCCTCATTAAATATTAAGTTTTAGATGCCTTCTAAATGCGACACACGTGAAAAGCTTGATTGACCAAGTGTGGGCACGCCCTAGTGTGGTGCACCGTCTATCTCGTGGAAGCATGAAGGATGAATGTGTGGGTCTGCCCTAGAAGGGTGCACATTCATCGTGTTTGCTTTGGGTCGGACTTAACAAGGTGACCTAGATAGGATCTAGTGCCTTGAGGCATGGAGATGATCATTGCAAGGAGTTGCATATGACATCTTATCAAGAGTTGCATATGATGCAATTGGCAAGTGTTGCCTACCTGAGAGATCTAAGTTGTGGGTGACAGCCCTAGCTGGTCCATGACTTAGAGGATTTTAGGATCTTGCCCACTAGAAGGTTGTACGCTGCAATCTTCCGAATTAATGGTGAGGACTATCAATTTGAATTAAAATAGTGGGAGCGATAATTAATTAAAGGCCTAATTTTATCGTCAAACTTTTCAAATCAATAAAATAAATTCAAAATGAGTTTTGGACTAAAATTGCATATTTTCCTTTTGTAGTACAAATGGCAACAAACAACAACAACTTTTCATTGCGATCGGTCCTTGACAAGGACAAGCTGAATGGAACAAACTTCCACGACTGGTATAGGACATTGAGAATTGTTCTCACTCAAGAGTGAAAGCTCTATGTCCTGGATACTCCAGTTCCAGAGGAACCTGCTCCTAATGCACCAAAGGCAGAAAGGGATGCTTACAAGAAGCATTCTGATGATGCCATTGATGCAAAGTGCTTGATGTTGTGCTCTATGAACCATGAGTTGCAGAGACAACATGAGAACATGGGTGTTATTGAGATGGTTCAGCATCTCAGGAACATGTATGGAGATCAAGCACGACAAGAGAGATACGATGTCTCAAGGGCGTTGTTCAAGTGCGTCATGACAGAAGGAGATCCAGTTGGTCCTCACACACTCAAGATGATTGGGTATGTGGAGAACCTACAGAGACTGGGATTTCCACTGAGCCAAGAGTTGGCTACTGACGTGATATTGTAATCGTTGGCAAAATCCTACAGTCAGTTTGTGATGAACTACAACATGAACAACTTTGATAGGCCACTGTCAGAGTTGTTGGGCATGTTGAGGACAGCCGAGACACAGATGAAGAAGGACAAGCCTAAGTTTGTGATGGTGATCACGGGAAAGAAAGGCAAGTCCAAGCACAAGGGCAAGGGCAAAGCTAAGAAAGGTTCTGATGCTAGCCAGGAGTCCAAGTCATCTTCAGCTCTCAAGGCCAAGGGAGGGGTGACCAAGAAAGGCAATTGCCACCATTGTCAAAAGCCAGGACATTGGAAAAGGAATTGTCCTCTCTATCTGGAAGAACAGAAGAAGAAGGAGGCAACTGCCGTCTCCACTTAAAGGTGTCATGAAAAAAAACTTGTAATACTTTTGAGGTATATGATACCAAGATGTAAAGAGTAAAGAACTCAATAAATGGGGCAAGTGTTGCCGCCATAGATAAGAGTACTTTAGTTTATTTTTCAGCCATAAAGGCATGTTATGAACTGCTATTTCATATTTGCCAATAGATAGAAACACTTTATTTTTGCATATTGTATGACAATGATGGCAATCAATAAAGTTGATGTTTCATTCTTTAAAAGATATGATCTTTGTGGCAATGCCTTGTTTATCTTGTGGTATTTGATACGCATAAGATAAAATGATATCTATAAGTTATTGATAACTCAAACAATCAAATTAGCATCAATCATGAGAAATTTATTTCTAGTTTCCATGTGATGGATAGATCTAGACTCTTTTGGTTAGAGAACCAGTAAGAGACATGAATATCTTGGACATGATTAATAAATCTTCACTAATGGTAGTGGGAGAATGATTATCCTATTAGGTATAATACATGTGATGTATTTACATACCTATTGGAGTGAGTGCTAATACTTCAAATGGTGTTTACCAATATGAATATCTTGTAGTGTTCAAGAATATCATAAATGAAGTATGAATTTGGTAAAGTGTTAATTCTTGATGAGATCAATGAATGAATTACTTTGACCAAATGTTTGAGAACCTTGTGAGTGATTATGATAATGTATCATAAGTGAACTCATGATTAAGGCATAGTGATGTCTAAATCAAGAAGGAATCATACTCTAAGGAGTTAGAGAATGATTATCAAATAACTAAATTCTACTTAATAAAAGAATACCCCACACTAATAAAGGAAATTAAGAATCACAAGGAGTTGTGAGTTCTTATATCCTTGACAGATACACCTCAATTATCTATGTGATAAGTTGGTCATGTGATGAGTCAACTATCTAGATGAATATGAGGAACCGGATTTTGAGTTATGGTATATCACCATTACATCCTAAATGACTTCCATGTGAACCATAAGGTATGACCTTGATGGTAGCACCCATTGGATGGAAATCCATAAGTGCAAATAAGTCTTAAGCGTTAAGACACATGGATGACATTTTGAGAAGGATGATGCTTGTTAATTGCAACTTAATGACTAAGACATTTGGCATATGGATACTAAAACTGCATTCCTATGAGGAATAAAACAAGGATGTGTACGTGACACAACCTATAAGGTTTATGAATCCACTAATGCAAATGAAGTCTATAAGTTACAATGGACTAATCAATGTGATTGATTGAGTACAAGCAACTCAAAATTGGATCTTTACTTTGATGATATAGTCAAAGGGTTTGACTGATATGTCAAAGATAAAGAAGGGATCTGTGATTTAGTGGGAGCGTGTTCACATTCCACATGTTGATGTGAAATGGAAATGTTCTAGAATGGAAATCCAAAGTGGAAATTATCTTTAGGGAAGATAGAGACATTTCCTATGTGATAGGAATAGAGATCTATAGAGATAGTTCTCGAAAACCTCTTGACCTGGAAAAGAGAGTGTAACATCCCTGACCTGGGTTATGATTTAACCCTAGATGTTTTGCCTAATAAGGTTACGTAGATTCTTAATCTTATCTTGGGAAAAGTAATTAGGGTTCATGAGAAACTTATGTTTCAATTTTGGTCCTGTTCGAACAATGTTGAAGCAATGTTTGCTTATTTTGGACCAAAGTGCAAATTACCCAAGTTGAGGGGTTAAATTGCAAATGTTGCATGGTAAGGTGTTCCTATGATGTTGAGACATCATAAGAATGAATATGATGTAGTGGTATGGTTTTCACAAGCTTGGGCACCAAGATTAAGCTTGTAAAGCAGTGTTGTGCATTAAAACCTAGTTTTGGTGAAAAGTGCAATTTACCCAAAACCTAGGGTTCAATATGCAAATTACCACTTCAATAAGGTCCCTAATGTTTCTTGGAATCATGTAGAGCAAATAAAATGAGATGGGTGCCTCATTTGAATTAAGTTGGAGGAGAGAGAATCTTGATATTAAAATAATCAAGAATAATGCCTAATTGAAACCCTAATTCGATGTAAGGCAAAAATGAATAAAAATAATTGAAGGGCTTTCAACCAAAATGTTTTGGGTTGATTTTGAATAAGGATGAACGTTCCTTTTCTAAGATAAGGAATGAAAATATCCTAAGTAGGTGAAATTCCACTCACCTTATTATAAGAAAAAGAAAACCCACTCACATATGGATATTAATATAATAAGCATTAAGGTGCTTAATTTGATTTTCTTTAAATCAAGGATAATGAAGGAGAATTAAAGGCAAAGGAAGGTGCCTCGTCCTTAGGGGATTTGAGGGGGAAGAGGCTGCCATATTTTTGGAATTTAATGCATTTTTATAAGGCATATTCTCTCTCATCAATTTCTTTATAAAAGTGCCATTTCCAAGCCCAAACCAAGACCTTTTTCGGATTTTCTTCTTCCCCTTGCTTGCAAAACCGACCAAAGAGCTAGGGAGGAGCAGGGAGCACGTCCCCAACCTGTGGGTGAGCCCTTGACCTTCGTTCTCCTTGATTTCATGGTGGAAATCGAAAATAAATTATGGATTCCTTCTTATTTCGATCTCCTCTTCAACCCTAGCCAACTTTTGCAATCAAAAGCTTGAGGACGAGCCTAGGGGGAGTTGCAAGAGCTTCATCCACCATTAATGGCGTGAGCTTGGAGCTTTGGAGCTCAATTGGAGGCGGGTTTTATAACTCAAACCCTTAATCATTGCAATTGCATCAATTCTCTATGCTTTGTTGATTGATTTCTTCAATTTGATGCACTCTTGTTTCTTGCTGCAATTTCCATCAAGAACGGTTGCTGTTCTTGGTTGTTCGGAGGAAGGGGATGATGACATCATCCTAGATGCTTATCCAAAGAAAATTACCAAGACAAATGGTTTTGATAGCTATTCCAAATCGTTTTAATTTGATTGGCTATGCGGTTTCAGCAAACCGTTTAAGGGCAAACGGTTTGAGACCGTTTGGGGGCAAACGGTCTCAAGACCGTTTGAGTGCGTTGACAAAGCATTGACCGTTTGGGAATTTTGTTCCTAATTATGTAGGCTAATAACCCTCCAAATTTGAGGGATTAACTCCAAAGGAATAGAGAGTTGAAGGCCAATCAATTAGGCAATCGAATTGAATTATGTGCTGATTTTCAACCTGATTAACTTGACCTGCTTGGGCAAACGGTCTCAAGACCGTTTGAGTGCGTTGACCAAGCGTTGACCGTATGAGATTTTTGATCCTAATTGTGTTGGCTAATGACTCACCAAGTTGTATGGGTTAACTCCCAAGGAATCGTGAGTTGAAGCCTAATCAATTAGGGAAACCTAATTGGATTAAGTGCTGATTTTCAACCTGATCAACTTGACCTGCTTGGGCAAACGGTCTCAATACCGTTTGAGTGCGTTGACCAAGCATTGACCGTATGAGATTTTTGTTCATAATGATGTTGGTTAATGACCCTCCAAATTTTAGGGGTTAATTCCAAACGAGTCATGAGTTGAAGGCTAATCAATTGGGCTAACCCTAATTGAAATCAGTGCTGAAATCACAATGAGCTAATTTGAGATTTTGGGTTGATTAGCCCAAACGGTCTCAAGACCGTTTGGGGGATCATCCAAACGGTCTCAAGACCGTTTGGGGATCACCCCAAGACCGTTTGGAGGTCTGGGGTCAAGTATAGTTGACCAATTGAAGGTCCAAAGGTACCAAATCATACTGCAACTAAATGTTGATTTGTTGATCAACTCGATAGACCAATCCATGATGAATTTTCACTAGAGTCCAAAGGTTGAATGGGCAAACGGTCTCAAGACCGTTTGGAGGTCATCCAAACGGTCTCAAGACCGTTTGGTGGTCACCCAAGACCGTTTAGAGGTCTAGTGTTGAGTATAGTTCAGTGGTTGAAGGTCTAAAGATATCAAGTTGATCTGTAATAGATTGCTGATTTGGTGAGCACTTCAATGAACCAAACCCTAATTAGATTGCTTGGATTGGAGTGATATGATGGGCAAACGGTCTCAAGACCGTTTGGAGCTCATCCAAACGGTCTCAAGACCGTTTGGTGGTCACCCAAGACCGTTTGGAGGTCTAGGGTTGAGTATAGTTCAGTGGTTGAAGGTCTAAAGATATCAAGTTGATCTGCAATATATTGCTGATTTGGTGAGCACTTCAATGAACCAAACCCTAATTAGATTGCTTGGATTGGAGTGATATGATGGGCAAACGGTCTCAAGACCGTTTGGAGCTCATACAAACGGTCTCAAGACCGTTTGGTGGTCACCCAAGACCGTTTGGAGGTCTAGGGTTGAATATGGTTAGGTGTTTGAAGGTCTAAAGGTACCAAGCTGTTATACAATGCAATGCTGATTTGGTGATCAATCCAATGATCCAAACCTTAATTGGATGGCTTGGATTTGAGTGATATGATGGGAAAACGGTCTCAAGACCGTTTGGAGGTCATCCAAACGACCTCAAGACCGTTTGGGGTCAGGTCATACCCAACTTGGATGATGGTTCAATGGTTTCAAAGCAACTAGTCTTATATTGATTAGTGTTGTTGAATCATCGATTCCAAACCCTAATTCAATTGAATCAAACCCTAATTGATGACCAATTGAGGGTTAATTAAGGGTCAAATAAGTTTAAGGTTGACCTATTTAAACTCAATTGAAGTATGGGTATAGGTCCAATTGATGATTGGTTCCATGAATCCAATGATTGAAGGAATCAACATTGGAAACCCTAATTCAATTGGATACCTTATGTCATTAAAGGTCCAATGGATCAAACCTTTTTGAAAACCTAATGTGATTAGGTGGGAGATACCTTTAATGGTACTAGTCATTAATGCATAACAAATGCATGGATCCAATACATGATGTAAACCCTAATTGAGGCTGATTTCATGTATAACCCTATTAAGAGGTTGCCTACATGTGAAATCACTAATTAGGATGAATAGTAAACCCTAATTCCTTTGGATACCTTATGTAATGGAGGTCCAATGTGATTATGAATGTACTATTGATCCAATGATGGTTAGTAACGTTAACCAATGAAGGAACAAAGGTTAAAACCCTAATAGTACCTAAGTGATTAGTGTCAAATAAGGGATGAACCCTAATTGCTGATAAGATCAATGACTTGGTACACTATGTAAATCATAGTTGTATGTACTTGATTGAAGGTTTGATATGACCTAATTAAGTTAAGAAGCTGATAGAATGAATTCATACATGAATATGAATCATGTGGTGTATAAGGGTTATGATCCTTAATCAAAGAGATCATGAAACCCTAAACATGAACATAAACCCTAATTGACAGGGTTATTGAATTCAACCCTAGTTGAGGGTGATTCCATGTGAAACCCTAGTTGAGGGTGATTCCATGTGAAACCCTAGTTGAGGGTGATTCCATGTGAAACCCTAGTTGAGGGTGATTCAATGTGAAACCCTAGTTGAGGGTGATTCCATGTGAAACCCTAGTTGAGGGTGATTCCATGTGAAACCCTAGTTGAGGGTGATTCAATGTGAAACCCTAGTTGAGGGTGATTCCAAGTGAAACCCTAATTGAGGGTGCATCCATGTGGAACCCTAGTTGAGGGTGATTTCATGAGAAACCCTAATTGGGAATGCATCCCTAATTGCTTATAGAACCAATGACTTGGTACCCTATGTTAATCATAGTTGTATGCATATGATTGAAGGGTTGATGTGACCTAATCAAGTTGAAAGGATCAAATAATAGAATTCATATATAAATATGATTCATGTGATGATCCTATGTAGCACGACCGTGCAAGGCAGCACGGCCGTGGCGACTTTACTCAGCACGACCGTGCAAGGTAGCACGGCCATGGTAGCTTTACTTTGCACGACCGTGCAAGGTAGCACGGCCGTGGTGGTCTATGCTTGAATTAGATCTGAATTGAAAGTGACCTAACATGGTCGTTTTGTTAATTCTCAACTTAAGGATGAGAGAGATACTCATACCTTGTGATGATAATCATTTAATGATAATTGATGAGAATAAATAAGTATGATTGAATACTAATGGTATAAATGTTGAATCCTAGATGTGGGGAGCAATGAACTAGGGTTTGAGCATTGATAATATGATCTTGAAAACCTAAATGGTTAATAATGGAAAACCCTATTCTTAATGAAGGGTAATGATATGTGAGAGAAAGCCCTAATTGATGGTAAACCCTAACCCTGGTAAGGGAATAGTGGTGTTACCCTGTATTGTATGATGTGTTGTAAACCTGATAAGTCTATTATCATGTGTGACAATCATGCAGGTCTCATGAGTTGATGATCATATCCAGGTATGAGCTATGATGTTTATTTGATAAGAATTGATTGGCCATATGTGCCATTATGTTTTTGTTACTGAGAAAGAAGTAACAAGATGAGTTGGGCTTGTAAGCCTTTGTTTCAAGTTGTTTCCTAGTGAGAGGTGACAAGATGTGAATGGCCTTGTGCGCCATGTGAATAAAGTTGTTGCCTAGTGAGAGGTGACAAGATGTGAATGGCCTTGTGCGCCATGTGAATAAAGTTGTTGCCTAGTGAGAGGTGACAAGATGTGAATGGTTTTGTGAGCCATGTGAATAAAGTTGTTGCCTAGTGAAAGGTGACAAGATGTACAGTGTTCTGATGAGCCATGTGTGATGGAAACCCAAATCCTGATAAAGGATTAAGGGTAATACCCTTGAATTATTAATACATTGTTTTTGCATGGTATTGATAGATAATTGATGTACTGCTATTATATGTGCTAACCATGCAGGTATTATGAGATGATGAGCATAGCCAGGTATGAGCTATGATGTATTATTAGTTTGAATTGTTAATTGGGCCTTGTGTGCCATAATATACCTTGTTCCTGGTAAGAGGTGGCAAGAGAATTAATGTGCATCAAGTGCCATGATGGATGCTTGTGTAGCAAGTATCATACTTACCTTGGTCAAATGACCTAAAGGTGTTAGTTACCTGAGAAAGAGGTAATAGTGCTCAAGTGATGAACAAAGGGTTTGAATACCCATGATTTCATGGTTATGGTATTGAAATTGAGAATGGATGAGAAGCCCCAGTGTTGAAATGAGGGATTAAGATCCCAACACCTTGTGAAAAGAGTATGGCTACGAGCCATGACTCCACAATGATAATGCCAGGCTTTAGTCATATGATCTAAGCCTGAAGAGAGTTAATGCAGTGATAATGATTCTGTAGTTTGAATAGATGTTATACATGTTCTTCATATTCATTAAAGGAATAGTAACATGTTTATTCTATCAAGTTACAGTTGCAATGCTTTTGATATAGAATAATGATTTAATCTGTTAGACATCAAAATATCTGCTGTCAAATAAATATGATTTCCCTATTCACATTTATCTTATTAAGTTGCAATAATAATGTTTCTGGCGGAGAGTTATATCTATCGCTGGGGCAATTTTTATAATTGTCTCACCCCCGTGGGAACCACATTTTTAGGTGGACGCGGACGAGGAGACAGGAATCCTTCAGGAGGTGAAGGACATCAGCAGTAGCAGGGACAGCAGTAAAGTCTCAGGTGGAGACATTGACTGTCATGTCATGTTCAGATGTATATAGAAGTCCTATGTGTCGTCTATGTACTCTCAGGTCCTTAGAGTAGTAGTTAATGATTTCGAGATTTTGGCTTAGTTCCTCGAGGGTTTTATACTACCTGTGTACAGTTAAGACAGAGTAGTTAATGTTTGTATTCCTCGAGAAGCAAAAGTACATGAGATGTATATATATGAACCAGGATGTAAAGTTTTACTTTGGTTCTGAATGAAAGAGTTTTCCTATGAATGGATCCCTTTGCAAAAAGTTTTAATTTTTAGTGATTTTCGCTAATCCGCTGCTTGATGAACGCTTCCGCATTAGTTAATCTTGTTTTCGCGAGACGGTCGTCACAATTTAGTGGTATCAGAGCTCTAGGTTCGCTGAGTCTACAGAGACATAGGACTAAGGTTGTAGAGTTTGTTCTAAGCGTCCTCTAGTTTATCTGATAGTATCTTCTACTCACATAGGAGAAGAAGAACTTGAAAATGACTGGAGAACGCGAGGAACACATTGCTTAGGGCAATGTTGTTGCACCAAGAAGTGGTGCAAGGATCATGCAAGAATAGAATGAGTGCCTGAGAATCCCCATTAAGACCTGATCAGGATAGAGAATCCTATGATCATGCTCTTGTTGGGCAGATTAGGGCAACAATAATGCATATAGGGGACTGGATACTAGCCTTACAACCTAGATTATCAGTCCTTAGTACAGAAATCTTGAGCTTTAAAAGAGTTCCTAAATGACTTAGTCATGTTGGAACAAGGGAAAATGTGGGAAAGAATAATAAATGGCAAGAAAGTAGACTCTGCCATAAATCTGGACAAACAGTATATTTGTGATGGCAGTGCCCAAGAAGGGGCAATAAACTGAGAAGTAGGGAATGGTCTCTATAATTTTAGAGACATTTTCCTAATGGTTTTAAAAAGCCAAGTTTTTGGTACTAATAGTGCAATAAATGCCTAGTGTACCAGGGCAATAGCCACTAAGTAAGTGTAAAGGTCTTAACCTTTCACATGTAAGATTCCATGGCTTAGTTTTTGCATTAGTAATAAGACTAATAAGACCATGATATGAGGACAAGGTATGTTATAAATGTGTACATGTTGAGTACACTAAACCCTTTTTGTTATAAAAAGGAAGATTGTTGATTTTGATTTCCCTATTGGTTTCTATATAGGGAAGAAATGATGAGAACTAGAATTTGAATTCTGTTCAATATTCTTATAAATGCTCTATATTGTTCTTACCTCTATGAAAGAAGAAGAGGTATAGAAGAGATGTCTGGATAAAATCCAGGTATGTTAAATCTTATGTTTATGATGATATGAAAAGCAAGGAATATGATAGCATGTAAGTGCATACTACCTAATCTCAATACTTATATACCCTGGCCAGGTATATGATTATTGAAGATAAGGCAAGTATGAAACTCTTAGATTGTTATCTTTTTTATTACTCTGATCAAGTAGTCATTCTGAAACAATCTAGAGAGTATAATGAGACAAAAAGGAAAAGCTATGTGAACATTCCCAACTAAAAGGAAAAGCTATGTGAACATTCCCAACTAAAAGGAAAAGCTATGTGAACATTCCCAACTAAAAGGAAAAGCTATGTGAACATTCCCAACCAAAAGGAAAAGCTATGTGAACATTCCCAACTAAAAGGAAAAGCTATGTGAACATTCCCAACAAATAGGAAAAGCTATGTGAACATTCCCAACTAAAAGGAAAAGCTATGTGAACATTCCCAACCAAAAGGAAAAGCTATGTGAACATTCCCAACTAAAAGGAAAAGCTATGAGAACATTCCCAACAAAAAGGAAAAGCTATGTGAACATTCCCAACTAAAAGGAAAAGCTATGTGATCATTCCCAACTATAAGGAAAAGCTATGTGAACATTCCCAAATAAAAGGAAAAGCTATGTGAACATTCCCAACTAAAAGGAAAAGCTATGTGAACATTCCCAATTAAAAGGAAAAGCTATGTGAACATTCCCAACAAAAAGGAAAAGCTATGTGAACATTCCCAATTACATAGAGTTTGCTAAGTGAATTATCTTTGTTAGATATATATGTTTTTCCTTTTGATAAGTATTCTTGAGTGATTATTGAAGTATGTTCTTTTATGCTTCTTCCTTTCAATGATATGGACATCATATGTTAGGGGTTTATGCCTTCATAAACATAAACAGTGATAAGGAGGAATTAATGAAAGGAGCTTTGTGTGGAATCACAGAGTTCATGATATCTCCATGATATTAAGATGATATGTGGATACTTGAGGGCATGGTTAATGAACAATCTATCCCTTCTTTTCTTGGGATTTCGAGGACAAAATCCTTGTTAGGGGTTTATAATTTGTAACATCCCTGACCTGGGTTATGATTTAACCCTAGATGTTTTGCCTAATAAGGTTAAGTAGATTCTTAATCTTATCTTGGGAAAAGTAATTAGGGTTCATGAGAAACTTATGTTTCAATTTTGGTCCTGTTCGAACAATGTTGAAGCAATGTTTGCTTATTTTGGACCAAAGTGCAAATTACCCAAGTTGAGGGGTTAAATTGCAAATGTTGCATGGTAAGATGTTCCTATGATGTTGAGACATCATAAGAATGAATATGATGTAGTGGTATGGTTTTCACAAGCTTGGGCACCAAGATTAAGCTTGTAAAGCAGTGTTGTGCATTAAAACCTAGTTTTGGTGAAAAGTGCAATTTACCCAAAACCTAGGGTTCAATATGCAAATTACCACTTCAATAAGGTCCCTAATGTTTCTTGGAATCATGTAGAGCAAATAAAATGAGATGGGTGCCTCATTTGAATTAAGTTGGAGGAGAGAGAATCTTGATATTAAAATAATCAAGAATAATGCCTAATTGAAACCCTAATTCGATTTAGGGCAAAAATGAATAAAAATAATTGAAGGGCTTTCAACCAAAATGTTTTGGGTTGATTTTGAATAAGGATGAACGTTCCTTTGCCAAGATAAGGAATGAAAATATCCTAAGTAGGTGAAATTCCACTCACCTTATTATAAGAAAAAGAAAACCCACTCACATATGGATATTAATATAATAAGCATTAAGGTGCTTAATTTGATTTTCTTTAAATCAAGGATAATGAAGGAGAATTAAAGGCAAAGGAAGGTGCCTCGTCCTTAGGGGATTTGAGGGGGAAGAGGCGGCCATATTTTTGGAATTTAATGCATTTTTATAAGGCATATTCTCTCTCATCAATTTCTTTATAAAAGTGCCATTTCCAAGCCCAAACCAAGGCCTTTTTCGGATTTTCTTCTTCCCCTTGCTTGCAAAACCGACCAAGGATCTAGGGAGGAGCAGGGAGCACGTCCCCAACCTGTGGGTGAGCCCTTGACCTTCGTTCTCCTTGATTTCATGGTGGAAATCGAAAATAAATTATGGATTCCTTCTTATTTCGATCTCCTCTTCAACCCTAGCCAACTTTTGCAATCAAAAGCTTGAGGACGAGCCTAGGGGGAGTTGCAAGAGCTTCATCCACCATTAATGGCGTGAGATTGGAGCTTTGGAGCTCAATTGGAGTCGGGTTTTATAACTCAAACCCTTAATCATTGCAATTGCATCAATTCTCTATGCTTTGTTGATTGATTTCTTCAATTTGATGCACTCTTGTTTCTTGCTGCAATTTCCATCAAGAACGGTTGCTGTTCTTGGTTGTTCGAAGGAAGGGGATGATGACATCATCCTAGATGCTTATCCAAAGAAAATTACCAAGCCAAATGGTTTTGATAGCTATTCCAAATCGTTTTAATTTGATTGGCTATGCGGTTTCAGCAAACCGATTAAGGGCAAACGGTTTGAGACCGTTTGGGAGAAAACGGTCTCAAGACCGTTTGAGTGTGTTGACCAAGCGTTGACCGTTTGGTAATTTTGTTCCTAATTATGTAGGCTGATAACCCTCCAAATTTGAGGGATTAAATCCAAAGTAATAGAGAGTTGAAGGCCAATCAATTAGGCAATCGAATTGAATTATGTGCTGATTTTCAACCTGATTAACTTGACCTGCTTGGGCAAACGGTCTCAAGACCGTTTGAGTGCATTGACCAAGCGTTGCCCATATGAGATTTTTTATCCTAATTATGTTGGCTAATGACTCACCAAGTTTTATGGGTTAACTCCCAAGGAATCGTGAGTTGAAGCCTAATCAATTAGGGAAACCTAATTGGATTAAGTGCTGATTTTCAACCTGATCAACTTGACCTTCTTGGGAAAACGGTCTCAATACCGTTTGAGTGCGTTGACCAAGCGTTGACCGTATGCGATTTTTGTTCATAATGATGTTGGTTAATGACCCTACAAATTTTAGGGGTTAATTCCAAACGAGTCATGAGTTGAAGGCTAATCAATTGGGCTAACCCTAATTGAAATCAGTGCTGAAATCACAATGAGCTAATTTGAGATTTTGGGTTGATTAGCCCAAACGGTCTCAAGACCGTTTGGGGGATCATCCAAACGGTCTCAAGACCGTTTGGGGATCACCCCAAGACCGTTTGGAGGTCTGGGGTCAAGTATAGTTGACCAATTGAAGGTCCAAAGGTACCAAATCATACTGCAACTAAATGTTGATTTGTTGATCAACTCGATAGACCAATCCATGATGAATTTTCACTAGAGTCCAAAGGTTGAATGGGCAAACGGTCTCAAGACCGTTTGGAGGTCATCCAAACGGTCTCAAGACCGTTTGGTGGTCACCCAAGACCGTTTGGAGGTCTAGTGTTGAGTATAGTTCAGTGGTTGAAGGTCTAAAGATATCAAGTTGATCTGCAATAGATTGCTGATTTGGTGAGCACTTCAATGAACCAAACCCTAATTAGATTGCTTGGATTGGAGTGATATGATGGGCAAACGGTCTCAAGACCGTTTGGAGCTCATCCAAACGGTCTCAAGACCGTTTGGTGGTCACCCAAGACCGTTTGGAGGTCTAGGGTTGAGTATAGTTCAGTGGTTGAAGGTCTAAAGATATCAAGTTGATCTGCAATAGATTGCTGATTTGGTGAGCACTTCAATGAACCAAACCCTAATTAGATTGCTTGGATTGGAGTGATATGATGGGCAAACGGTCTCAAGACCGTTTGGAGCTCATCCAAACGGTCTCAAGACCGTTTGGTGGTCACCCAAGACCGTTTGGAGGTCTAGGGTTGAATATGGTTAGGTGTTTGAAGGTCTAAAGGTACCAAGCTGTTATACAATGCAATGCTGATTTGGTGATCAATCCAATGATCCAAACCTTAATTGGATGGCTTGGATTTGAGTGATATGATGGGCAAACGGTCTCAAGACCGTTTGGAGGTCATCCAAACGACCTCAAGACCGTTTGGGGTCAGGTCATACCCAACTTGGATGATGGTTCAATGGTTTCAAAGCAACTAGTCTTATATTGATTAGTGTTGTTGAATCATCGATTCCAAACCCTAATTCAATTGAATCAAACCCTAATTGATGACCAATTGAGGGTTAATTAAGGGTCAAATAAGTTGAAGGTTGACCTATTTAAACTCAATTGAAGTATGGGTATAGGTCCAATTGATGATTGGTTCCATGAATCCAATGATTGAAGGAATCAACATTGGAAACCCTAATTCAATTGGATACCTTATGTCATTAAAGGTCCAATGGATCAAACCTTTCTGAAAACCTAATGTGATTAGGTGGGAGATACCTTTAATGGTACTAGTCATTAATGCATAACAAATGCATGGATCCAATACATGATGTAAACCCTAATTGAGGCCGATTTCATGTATAACCCTATTAAGAGGTTGCCTACATGTGAAATCACTAATTAGGATGAATAGTAAACCCTAATTCCTTTGGATACCTTATGTAATGGAGGTCCAATGTGATGATGAATGTACTATTGATCCAATGATGGTTAGTAACGTTAACCAATGAAGGAACAAAGGTTAAAACCCTAATAGTACCTAAGTGATTAGTGTCAATTAAGGGATGAACCCTAATTGCTGATAAGATCAATGACTTGGTACACTATGTAAATCATAGTTGTATGTACTTGATTGAAGGTTTGATATGACCTAATTAAGTTAAGAAGCTGATAGAATGAATTCATACATGAATATGAATCATGTGGTGTATAAGGGTTATGATCCTTAATCAAAGAGATCATGAAACCCTAAACATGAACATAAACCCTAATTGACAGGGTTATTGAATTCAACCCTAGTTGAGGGTGATTCCATGTGAAACCCTAGTTGAGGGTGATTCCATGTGAAACCCTAGTTGAGGGTGATTCCATGTGAAACCCTAGTTGAGGGTGATTCCATGTGAAACCCTAGTTGAGGGTGATTCAATGTGAAACCCTAGTTGAGGGTGATTCCATGTGAAACCCTAGTTGAGGGTGATTCCATGTGAAACCCTAGTTGAGGGTGATTCAATGTGAAACCCTAGTTGAGGGTGATTCCATGTGAAACCCTAGTTGAGGGTGATTCCAAGTGAAACCCTAATTGAGGGTGCATCCATGTGGAACCCTAGTTGAGGGTGATTTCATGAGAAACCCTAATTGGGAATGCATCCCTAATTGCTTATAGGACCAATGACTTGGTACCCTATGTTAATCATAGTTGTATGCATATGATTGAAGGTTTGATGTGACCTAATCAAGTTGAAAGGATCAAATAATAGAATTCATATATAAATATGATTCATGTGATGATCCTATGTAGCACGACCGTGTAAGGCAGCACGGCCGTGGCGACTTTACTCAGCACGACCGTGCAAGGTAGCACGGCCATGGTAGCTTTACTTTGCACGACCGTGCAAGGTAGCACGGCCGTGGTGGTCTATGCTTGACTTAGATCTGAATTGAAAGTGACCTAACATGGTCGTTTTGTTAATTCTCAACTTAAGGATGAGAGAGATACTCATACCTTGTGATGATAATCATTTAATGATAATTGATGAGAATAAATAAGTATGATTGAATACTAATGGTATACATGTTGGCTCCTAGATGTGGGGAGCAATGAACTAGGGTTTGATCATTGATAATATGATCTTGAAAACCTAAATGGTTAATAATGGAAAACCCTATTCTTAATGAAGGGTAATGATATGTGAGAGAAAGCCCTAATTGATGGTAAACCCTAACCCTGGTAAGGGAATAGTGGTGTTACCCTGTATTGTATGATGTGTTGTAAACCTGATAAGTCTATTATCATGTGTGACAATCATGCAGGTCTCATGAGTTGATGATCATAGCCAGGTATGATCTATGATGTTTATTTGATAAGAATTGATTGGCCATATGTGCCATTATGTTTTTGTTACTGAGAAAGAAGTAACAAGATGAGTTGGGCTTGTAAGCCTTTGTTTTAAGTTGTTTCCTAGTGAGAGGTGACAAGATGTGAATGGGCTTGTGCGCCATGTGAATAAAGTTGTTGCCTAGTGAGAGGTGACAAGATGTGAATGGCCTTGTGCACCATGTGAATAAAGTTGTTGCCTAGTGAGAGGTGACAAGATGTGAATGGTTTTGTGAGCCATGTGAATAAAGTTGTTGCCTAGTGAAAGGTGACAAGATGTACAGTGTTCTGATGAGCCATGTGTGATGGAAACCCAAATCCTGATAAAGGATTAAGGGTAATACCCTTGAATTATTAATACATTGTTTTTGCATGGTATTGATAGATAATTGATGTACTGCTATTATATGTGCTAACCATGCAGGTATTATGAGATGATGAGCATAGCCAGGTATGAGCTATGATGTATTATTAGTTTGAATTGTTAATTGGGCCTTGTGTGCCATAATATACCTTGTGCCTGGTAAGAGGTGGCAAGAGAATTAATGTGCATCAAGTGCCATGATGGATGCTTGTGTAGCAAGTATCATACTTACCTTGGTCAAATGACCTAAAGGTGTTAGTTACCTGAGAAAGAGGTAATAGTGCTCAAGTGATGAACAAAGGGTTTGAATACCCAGGATTTCATGGTTATGGTATTGAAATTGAGAATGGATGAGAAGCCCCAGTGTTGAAATGAGGGATTAAGATCCCAACACCTTATGAAAAGAGTATGGCTACGAGCCATGACTCCACAATGATAATGCCAGGCTTTAGTCATATGATCTAAGCTTGAAGAGAGTTAATGCAGTGATAATGATTCTGTAGTTTGAATAGATGTTATACATGTTCTTCATATTCATTAAAGGAATAGTAACATGTTTATTCTATCAAGTTACAGTTGCAATGCTTTTGATATAGAATAATGATTTAATCTGTTAGACATCAAAATATCTGCTGTCAAATAAATATGATTTCCCTATTCACATTTATCTTATTAAGTTGCAATAATAATGTTTCTAGCGGAGAGTTATATCTATCGCTGGGGCAATTTTTATAATTGTCTCACCCCCGTGGGAACCACATTTTTAGGTGGACGCGGACGAGGAGACAGGAATCCTTCAGGAGGTGAAGGACATCAGTAGTAGCAGGGACAGCAATAAAGTCTCAGGTGGAGACATTGACTGTCATGTCATGTTCAGATGTATATAGAAGTCCTATGTGTCGTCTCTGTACTCTCAGGTCCTTGGAGTAGTAGTTAATGATTTCGAGATTTTGGCTTAGTGCCTCGAGGGTTTTATACTACCTGTGTACAGTTAAGACAGAGTAGTTAATGTTTGTATTCCTCGAGAAGCAAAAGTACATGAGATGTATATATATGAACCAGGATGTAAAGTTTTACTTTGGTTCTGAATGAAAGAGTTTTCCTATGAATGGATCCCTTTGCAAAAAGTTTTAATTTTTAGTGATTTTCGCTAATCCGCTGCTTGATGAATGCTTCCGCATTAGTTAATCTTGTTTTCGCGAGACGGTCGTCACAGAGAGAGCATACATTGGCAATCTGTAATGAAGAGTTCAGTGTGCACAGATTTAATGGGAGAAAACTTGTCCATGTTACATGGAGTTAGTATCCCAAGGCCAAGTGTCCAATTCTTATGAAGAATGTGAACACTAAGAATAGATATGGATCTATCATGTATGTAATCATCCCATTATCTTGCATGTATGGACATGGCAAGAATGAAATGCATTCATCATCTTGTATGTAGGACATGACAATATGATATGCTCATCCTGATAACTCGTATGTGGGACATGACGAGTGGATGTCTGTCTTTTCAGTAAGGGTTACTGGAAACCATAAGAACTTGATAAGTACTTGTGAAGTACTAGTTCTATGGAGATAAGGAAGAGTTCGATGTAAAGAGTTACATTGATGCGAACTTCCGAAAGGACAGAAAATTAATCACAAAATATATATAGGATATATAAAAGTGAAAGTTTGTTGATAATTAGAAATGTTTTGATAAATTCGTTTAAAAGGAAATGTTGAGTATCCGTGTGTTAGAGAACAACAGTGGATACTATATGGATCTGGAAGTTCATGAGATGAACTTATAGATATTCTGGTCATTGATGACAAGTATGGAATCCTTGATCATGCAATGTGGCTATAGGTTAGCAAGGGAATACTAGATCGCATATTACGGCAACTCCATCTCATACGTGTGATGTACAACGAAGAGATGTGAGACATGCAATTTATACTGACTTTGGCAAGGTGTTGCCATTACTCACTATGTTCGCACTTGAGCACAGTAACATGTGGGACATGTTTGAAGATCACTATGAATATGAATCAAGGGTGATTGGCTCAAAGTGCAAGTGGGAGTCTGTTGGTATGTATGCCATGAGAGCTAATCATGGGATGATTGATGGGATACATTGAGATTGATTTGATAAACATCAAAGGCAAGCTTCCAATTCTTTCTGGTTCAGTCATATGAGATAGTGACAGAACAGAGATCTGAAAGCTGCTTTTCGCAAGAACGTCGCTCCCATTCAGAATTACGGGTTGAAGCTCGTGAATTTAAGGACTCGGGTAAGTCCATTCAGATGCTCCAGTGGGCGAGTACTGGGAAAGGATGAGGGAGCCACCCCCCGGGAACGTACTTTGGAGCTCTGAGCGATGAGGCGCCCAACTCACAATCTCTACCCTAGAGACAAAGAAGAGATTCCCTTGATCTTGCTACTTTACTTTCATATCTGACCATAGGCGTTCGGATATCATATACGTCATTTCACTTGAGATGACGACGTATGTGACAGTCCTAGCAAATGGAAGCACACAACCCCCCAGGAACGCGGGTGTGGATTTCCGCGTGGTCGAATAAGATCAGCTACTCGCTCATGTCAGAACCAGAACCTCCTCCAAAGTATTCTGTCAACTAAGTAAATTCCCTAGGGGTTGCTTCCTCATCCGAAAACACTGACCCCGATAGCTCGGCATCTCAAACGGCCTTAACCCGCAGCCTATAGTTGGGATGCAGGGTCCGGACATTGTGGATTGGAGGAGACAATCTTGTGAAAAGCTTTTGAATGTCTAGAGAATGACAATACTCAATGATGTATGCCTTCAGGTTCAGGACCTGAACGATGAGATCATACAGATGCTAAGAGTTTGAACATTCTTGTTTTGTCCCTAGTCGGATGTCATTGTGGAAGGTAGATAGACAACAATGACACACAAGACTATATTGTGGTGTTGGTTGATGACAGAATCTCATTAGTCATGATATAGAGATATCAAACCAAACACATAGGTACTTGTTGGAGAACAAGTGTACCGGACAGACCCACCGTGAGTTTGACACATGGAACCATGACATGGTAATCACAGTCACTACTCACAGTGATGGTGGTGAATGTGATTCTTTGACCTGAAATCACTACACTCAACACATGTCGTTGGGTACACTTTGACATCATCAAATGCAGTCCTGAAACATGGGTTGTTATAAAGGTGATGATTGGGTGGCTTTGACACATGGGGCTTTTGAGGGGTGAGTGATAGATATGGGATTTGTCCCTCCTGAGGGAGCTTGATATCCATGGCCACTTGATGAGTAGGATTGAGAAAGGCGTGCATGCATGTGTGAATCAGTATGTGATATTGATGTCATACATATCTCTTCCAATCTACTCTGAGATCAAGAAAATGAATGAACGTTGACAGGATGACTGGTCCATGCCTCGAGTTCATTCGGGATATCAGTGACAAAGGAATTATACATTCACTGTAACACCATTCAAGGATTGTAGGATTGAAAGTAGTTCTCCAACTTTCTATTTCACTTGGGTAGCAATGATGTGTGACTAGGCACCGCTCATTGCTTGTGAAGTCATAAGTGTTATGGACTTTCACTGCCAACGTGAAAAAGGACCTGTAGGGTCACACACATAGGATTTAACCTGGAAGAGGAGTTTTGTCCACAAACTATGTTTAGATTGATTACTAAAGGAGTTTAGTAGTTCAATTAAATACTCAATTAATTGATAGCTTAAAATCATAGTATTCAAGGTGTTGGATTGATTGATTAGAGTATCGGATTGATTGGAACTATAATTGATTGTTTCTGCACAATCTGCACTCCCAACCGATCGGCTCATGTGATGAACCGATCGGCTGAGCTAGGTGAACCAATCGGCTCAGGTTATGAGTCGATCGGCTCATGCATATGTGAAACGATCGGTTCAATTGTTGAAATGATCGGTTCAACTGGCGCAACTGAGCGAGTTGGGAAAGTAAGATTGGTGAGAAAATTCGTTTCGTTTCACTTGCCCAATTTGATTGGGACAAGGATTGGGAATAGGTACCGATTGGAAACAAAAAGTTGGAAAGTCAATTTGAGTCAGATCAGGACCATGAACCGATCGGTTCAGGGTACCAATCGATCGGTTGGGGACCCCAGACGATCGGCTCAGGTCTAGCCGATCGGCTCAAGTGTCCAACCGACCGTTTTAAGTGTTGAAACGATCGGTTTAGGTTACGCAGTTGGTTGTTTTTATGGAAAATTCTCGAACCCTTCTACTCCTGCTTTAGTCCCGCATTGCCCGGGATAGAGAACCCTGACCCATGACCCTCCTATATATAGGGGTATTGGGGGCTTCTCTGACAACAACTCAGTGCAACCAGTTGCTCTGTAAAGTTGTCGTTCTCTCTGGTTTTGGTAACCGAGAGAGCCCGAGCAAGTGCTACCCGATAAGGGAGGCACAACAAGGGAAAGACAACTACAGAAGGCAACTGGTAGCAGGAGAGTGTGTGGGCGACTAGTACACCTGCAGAAGGGTTTGACTCCTTCCAATTCCTTGTGGGACAAGGAGATTGGAGTTCCAGGTAGTCCGTGTGGACTACTACGGAGGCGGGAGGTTTCTACTGCTCAGGAGGACAACTGTCAATCCCGACAGTCCTGGTGAGAGGAGGAGTTGTCAGTCCCGGTGTGACCAGGAGCTGCAAAGACACCGTCCAAGACCGGAGGTGAAGACCGCACTAGCTGTGAGGTATTGTCTCCAAGCAAGCCTCGGGACAAGGTATGATTCCACAAACCTTACCTTCCTATTGTATATACGTTGACGCGTTTCCTCAGTTTGGGTTCGGGGGAGGAGAAAAATTTTGTTTCTGCTGCCTGCTCTGCCTCCCCTAAAACCCAACAACATCAATATCATATTTTGATTCACAAGTGCATGCGCATGCGTTTCTCAGTCTCACTAATCAAGTATCCAAGATATCATACTCCATTAGGAGGGACAAATCCCATATCTATCACTCACATTCTATCCTCATGTGTCAAAGTCACCCAATCATCATTGTTATAATAACCCATGTTTCAACACTGTATTTGATGATGTCAAAGCGTACCCAATGACATGTGTCGAGTGAAGTGATTTCAGGTCTAAGAAGCATAATCACCACCTTCACAATGAGAGATGACTGTGACCACCATAACCATGTGTCACTCTCAAGGTGGGACTTTTTTATACACTATTCTCTAACATGTATATGTGTGCTTGGTTTGATATTGCCATATCATGACTAATGAGATTTAGTCATCAACCAACTCACACGCTAATCGTGTGTGTTATTGTTGTCTATCAACCTTTCACAATAACAACCGATCATGGACATACTGAGAATATGTATATGTACTCTTAACATCTGTATGATCTCATTACAAGGATATAAACTTGACAACATACATCATTGAGCAGTATAATTCTCTAGACATTCACTTTGTATCCTCATTATCTCATAACTGAGTGAAGCAAATGAATTGGAATCTTGCCTTTATATATGTTATTATTAATCAAATCCTTTTAGGTAATTATGCCATGCCAATCATCATATGATTGGCTCTACGGGCATACCTTACCAACACTTGAAGGTTTCCAATGAGCTCTTTAGTGGAAATGTCACCAAGACTTTTAACTTGTTTAATGGAAGTCACCTTGGATTCCCATCTCTTTGGGAGAGACCTGAAGATCTTAGAGTTGATGGTACCCTTGTCTATGGTGTGGCCCAATTGAGCAAGTCCATTGATGATGGTGTCGAGCCTTGCGTACATCTCCACCACTCTCTCCTTCTTTCCCATCTTGAAGTTTTCCAGAAGACCCTTGAGCATGTAGATCTTAGACTCCTTGAACTTCTTTGTACCTTCATACTTGATGCACAACTTGTCCCAAATCTCATGGGTTGTGTCCCAAGAAGAGATGTGGTTGAACTCAGAGGGGGTGAGGGTTGCATAGATTATTCTTATTGCCTTTGCATTCAACTATGCCTTCTTGACCATAGCTTCATCCCAAGTGGATGTCTCCCCTGCCAGATCCTTATACGGAAGAATCACCACCTTCCACATGTCACAGTTCATCCCTTGAAGGTAGATCTGCATTTGTCATTTTTAATAGAGGAAATTAGTGTTGTCAAAGAACGGGGTCTCATGGAGAAGCCTCCCTCTAGGTTGAGGGACCCAAGTAAGTTGTCACCCATCTTCTCATCACATAGGAGATGTGTTGGAGAAGACCGTGGCTCTGATACCACTTGTTGGATCAAGGAGATCTAGAGCGGGTGAATAGAGCTAAAAACCCTTGCACAAAAATGGTTAGACCTTCAAGTTACTTCAACTAGGCACAATTGCAAATGGTGAATTTTATGGCACTTAAAACATGCATAGAAAGGATGTGAGAGATTGAAACAAGCATTTGAACAAGATATTTAGAGTGGTTCCACTCTCTAAAATAGGAGAGAGTGTCTACTACCTAAACAGGTCAAGCCCTGGGATTTTACAACCTATATATGCTTATATTCCATTATAAGACATACAATTTGACCTTCATTTCCCGGCACAAGGATACCCAACTTCCCTTTGAGGTCAAGGGAGTCAACAACCTTACAACCAAGGAATTACCTATCCAGATGAGCTAAAGTCTTCTACCTCTATAAGGTCTTACCGCTCTTGCAAGTAGTTGGACACCTTCTCTAAGGAGATCCCCTTCTTACAAAAAGTCTTTTGCCTTGAAGGATTTACCCACTCTACTCTCAGACCTTCAGCCTTGTCCTCCACATTCACTTAAAGAAGCTTTTTGCACCTTCTTCTACAGCTTGAAGAAGCCTGCACCTTCTCTGTCACTTAAAGAAGCTTTCACCAACTTGATCTTGAAGAAAGGGGTTGGGGAAGGAGAAGCTTTGAGAGATTTACAAGTATACAATAAATTAGCTCTATTAAATAGATCCTATCTCACTCATATGGATGAAATGAAGTATAATAAAGAGAGAGAAAGGGGATCAAGTGGACTAGATACACTAAACTATAGCAAGGACCTTGAATAGAATGAATGAGCAACCTTGGAATGAACTCTAAGAGGTCCTATTTATAGTCGAGGGTGTCCACTAGTGTCTAGGAACACTTAAGAATGTTTTCTAGTCATTTGGGGTGTTGCAACAGATATATTTTCAAGTTTTGCAACACTCCAAAAATTAGAATCACTTTTTTTAGTTTTACATACAGTACAGTCGTTTGAGTTTTAATAGCTCCGATTGGTTTGTTGTAACTGGTCCGAAAAACTTATGAATTGGAGTTCCTAAAGTAGTTTTTCATGATTGGTTTAAAGTAAGTACTAGAACTTGAGTTCCGTGAGTTTCGGTGAGTTACAAAGTTACATACAAAATAGAGTTCCTGAGTTCCTCTTAAAAAGGGCAGAAAATGAGTTCCAGAACAATTGACAACATTTCATGTACAATTATATTTTTCATTCTTCATAAATGACATGTAAAATATGTATGACTAGGAATGTTAGAGGTGTGGATATGGTTTATTGCCATAATCATAACATAATATGACAAAACACTATACAAAAGCGACACCATGTAAAATATTTTACACTATAACTACCATTATCAATATGGTCAATAAAATAAAAAAGTATATGAACAATACAAAAAAGTAATTACACCACACCATGTGACATAAAATGTGATTTCCCTAACATATTTTTATACTTTATGTTTAAATAATATAATGTGAAAAATGATAATGAATTATAGTCGTACATGAAAAATATCTTTAATATGAATGTTGAAATATTGTTAAACAATGATGAAACAAAACTTATATTTACAAACATATAAAATTTACATATCATTACGATAGTTTATACATACAAAGGGAAATTAAAATATCATAATATGATTTGAATCACAATATTTTTACAAAATTATAATTGTATCTCATTAAAATATTTTCAAAGGAACAATATCCACATCATGATTTCTTGTTGATGTTATTATGGTTAAAAATATTATGATTAGTCATATTTTTTTCTTTAATTCTTTTTCGTCCTTATTTTTTATATATCACACAATAAAATTAACATTTTTTTATTAAATTTCTATATTTACACTTACAACAAACCAATCACATGGAAGTGAATGGAACTTAAGTTCCAGAAATTGAACTAGAGTTCCCAGAAAATGAGTTCCACAAAGTTTATGACTTACACCAAACCAATCAGAGCCTTAGGTAACTCGACCAATTGCACTATTCGACAAATAAGATTTGAAGAATCAATCGAGTTTGTCCTGGGGAAACTCGATCGATCACTTTAAAATGGTTTTGCTCAGTGTAGGGATCAGTCGAGTTCTGTGTATAGGAAACTTGACCAAACCCGGACATTCTCAAAATCCATCAAGGGATCGGTCAAGTTTGTAATTCGACCGATTAACAACTTGTAATGAATTTTGAAAAATTCCTTTTGAGTGATCAAACTTTCGAACTAAGGGTTTCTGATTGTTCTCATCTTAGTTACAAGTCATATCATTAATACAAATGGTTACAAAAATCATCTTAGGTGATTTAAAGTGCTTTACACAAAAATCAAGAACCCTTAATTTGAACGTTTAATCACTCAAATGGCATTGCTTTTGACTTGAACTAGAATAATATAGGGATTGATAGATTTGATCCTTTTCATGTACCTAATACCTAATATCAATCTCATACAAACATTATATATATATATATATATATGAATGGAAGGTTAAGTCATTATCAAAATATGGACTATGTATAACTCTCAAGACAACAATCCTATCTACCTTGAGAACTTTCAAAGAATTGGAAATGCTCAAGAGAGCAGGAAATTAAACAGTACAGTCACTAGTCGTGAAGACTATCTTAAAATTTGGAAATTTGTTTGGTCCCCAGACTTATCCATCTTGAGCACGTTCAAAGAACTAAAATTGAGACTGTACTTTTAAAGATCCTAACAAGAAATTTTGGAATGCTCTAAAAGGCTAAATGATTCCATAACAATGAGACAACTAACGTATATAATCAATTTTATCTACCTTGAGCATTTTGAAAATTTGAATCACTTTAAATATGGATATTTGTCTGATACTCCAATGTATGGTCCTATCTCATGGCCTAAAATTGAACAAATTGTGCCTACATTTCCAAATCAATCCATGATCTCATCATAACCTAAAATTGAACCAATCCTATGCTCATATTTCCAAATCTTTCAAGATCCAAGTGTAACATCCCTGACCTGGGTTATGAGTCAACCCTAGGTGTTTTGCCTAAATATGTAATTAAATCTTTGTGATTAACTCTGATCATGTAATTAAGTTTCTCAGAAATGTATATTTCAGTATTTGCTCCTTTTTAATTAAAGTTGTAGCATTGTTTTGATATACAGGGACCTATGTGCAATTTACCCAGTTAAAAGGGTTAGTTTGCAATTTGCACATGATGAGATGTTCCTCTGATGTTGAGACATCATGAGAATCTCTTTGGCAAAGTTTGAGGGATTTCCCAAGCTAGAGCACCAAGGTGCAGCTGTGGAAGCAATCCCAGGGCTTGAAACCCTAATTTAGGGTAAAATGCAATTTACCCAAATAAAGGGATGCAATTTGTAAAGAATGTCATCTAAAGTATCTTTTTAGACTCTTGCCATTATTTAGAGAAGAAATGATGAGGAATTCACCTCAATTGAGTTATCAAGTTAAGAAATAGGTTTTGTGATTGAATAATCAGGGTATATGTGTAATATCCCTTTAAGTATGAACTTTATCATTAGATTGTTCTTCCTTGCCTTCTTTTCTATAACTTAAGATAAGGTTTGTCCTTAGAATAAAGAGGAAGGGACGAGCAAGTAATAAAGGAAGGACTTAGTTGGAATTAAGGGAAACTTATGAACTAATGTTGAAAATCCTACCCCGTGTATATAAGCTCTCCTTCCCTTAGTTGCAAGGGAACTTACCCTTCGTTCCCTTACTGTTTCATTTCACCAAAGACGACCAAGGACTTCCTTGGAGCTAAGGAGGGCGACCAAGGGGTGCAAGGTAGGTTTAAACCCCTCTTCTTGCCTAATTCCATGGTTAGAATTCGAATTCAAGGTCAGCTTCATGGCTAATTCTCGAAACCCTACCTTTCTAGCCGTCTCTTTTCATCCTTCCTTGGAGTTTTCACCTTGGCCAACCTGAGGGAACTCAAGGACGCCATTAGATCTTGGAGCTTGAAAGCTTGGAGCTCAAGAAGCAAGTTTTAGGCGGGTTTTATAACTCTAAACCTATGCTTTACTATGTGCATCTTTTTATGCGTTTTAATGATAGCTCTTAGTGTTTCCCTACTTTTCCCTGCTATTTTGCAAGCAAACCCGTGGGATATCTGTACTGTTCTTGAGCTAGAAGATGAAGGCGTGATTTCCAAGAAAAACCCACCGCTTTTCTTTTCCTTAAACGGTCCTAACAGTTTGCTCTCTCGGACTCAAGACCGCGAGGTGAGCAAACGGTCTCGAGACCGCGACAGGGAAAACGGTCTCAAGACCGTTTGACCCCGTTGACCGAGCGTGGACCGTATAAGAAATCTGTTCCTAATTATATAGGCTAATTACCCTCAAAATTTGGGAGACTAACTCCAAAGGAATCGGGAGATATGACCTTTTTAAGTCACAACTTTAAATGAATTAATTGCTGATTTTCAAACGGTCTGAAATTGCCTTTTTGGGCAAACGGTCTCAAGACCGTGTAAGGTCGTTGACTAAGCGTTGACCGTATGAGATTACTGTTCAAAATTATGTTAATTAACAACTCACCAAGTTTTATGGTCTAATTCCAAACGGGCTAAGAGTTGAAGGGTGAATACTAGGGCTAACCCTAGATAAAATCAGTACTGAAATTATGGTGACCTAATTAGGGTTTTTAGGGTTGATTGACCTAAACGGTCTCAAGACCGTTTGGGGGTCACCAAATGGTCTCAAGACCGCGAGGGCAATCAACCAAGACCGTTTGGAGGTCTGGGGTCAAGATTTGTTGACCAATTGAAGGTACAATTACATCAAATTACATTGCAATTAAATATTGACATGATCATCAACTCAATGGGTCAGACCTTGATGAATCTGCACTAGAATCCAAAATTGGATGGGCAAACGGTCTCAAGACCGTTTGGAACTCATCCAAACGGTATCAAGACCGAGAGGATAATCACCCAAGACCGTTTGAAGGTCTAGGGTTGAGTAATTTGACCAATTGAGGACCCAATTGCAAATAAGTTATCAATTTAATCAAAATTCTGTTTTGTGGTCCAATCATGGTTCAAACCCTATCAAATCACCTTAGACTTTGATGAAATCTTGGGAAAACGGTCTCAATACCATGTGGGGTCCACCCACATGACCTCAAGACCGTTTGGGCCAAGTTTGGGCCCAATTGGAGCTCAATTGAAGGGTTCAACCTTGTGTTGATGCACACTGTTGAGTGTTGATGGGTGAACATTGATAGACCCTAATTGAATCGATTTCAACCATAATTGGTTAACCATTATGGGTCAATTGAATGACCAAGTGATCAAGCATAATCTTAATTGACTAAATCCATAAGTGGTCAACATAGCTTTGACCATTTGAGGGCTTCAACATGGGTTGACATTATCGGTTGCATCTTTAAGCCTTGTTGAAGGACCAAGCGGCTGAGACCATGAGAGCCTCGCGGTCTCAAGACCGTAAGAGGGCTCGCGGTCTCAAGACCGTGAGGGGGGTCACGGTCTCAAGACCGAGAGGAGGCTCGCGGTCTCAAGACCACGAAGGGCCTCACGGTCCTGAGGTCAAAGAAGGGCAAACGGTCTTCATGACCCTCGCGGTCTCAACTCCAACTTGATCTTCGCGGTCTCAACATCAATTGAACCAATGATAGGGCTCGCGGTCTTGAACCACTTGAAGAGGCTCGCGGTCTTGAAGCCTAAGGGGGCTCGCGGTCTTGGAGTTATAAAGAGGCTCACGGTCTTGGAGGGTCAAAGTGGGCAAACGGTCAACACTTTCAACCAATCTCAACCCAATTGATGATTAATGATTGAAATCAATCAATGTGATTCAAGGTTGACCTCATTCAATCATTTGATGATGTAAATGGTTCAATGTTGCCAAAAATCAAACCCTAATGATAATCTAGGATAGTAAGGGGTTATTTGACTAAGGTTTTTGACCATGATGATGATCAATGGAGTGAATTACCAAAATACCCCTGAAGGGTCAATTAAGTTATACCTTGCTCAATTCAAACCCTAATTACATGAGAATGATGTTTTTAGTCATAATGACTCTATCCAACTTGATCTAATCTAATGTTACCATCAACCATTAGTATGATGAAAGAGAAAGTACTTCTAGAGAGAGAAAGTACCCTAGAGAGAGAAAGTAACTCTAAATCACATAATGATGATGTTTTTGGCTATGTTAGCCTATGATGACTCAATCCAACCTGTTTTAGAGTGATGTTGACATCACCTAACCTTATGATGAGAGAGAAAGTACTTCTAGAGAGAGAAAGTACCCTTTTTAAGTGGAAACTCAATTGAAGCATCCCCAATACACAGAAATGAGCATAATTAGGGTATGATCCACCTGTGTGAGATCATAGAAACCCTAATTATGATAAATGATGAACCTTTAACTAAACCAAGAGCATCAATGAAGATGTTACTCATACATGATGATGTTATGAGTTTAATTCACCTTGATGTGAATAGTAAACCCTAATTCAAGGGTGATGACATGTAATGTGAATAGTAAACCCTAATTCAAGGGTGATGACATGTAATGTGAATAGTAAACCCTAATTCAAGGGTAATGGCATGCTTTTGAGTATTAAACTCTATTTGATATGAATTAGAGATTTAACTCTTATGACAAGAGTAGGAAGTACATTCCTTATTGTTGCATTACCTTTATCAGATGTATTGACCATGCAGGTTCTGATATGAAGGTAATCATATCCAGGTATGGATGTTGATGTTATATTCATTAAAGGCATGTTGTTAGCCTTATGAATAAGTAAAGTAATCTGATGCCTTGCCAGTGGCATCCTATGCTGATAATGGGCTATGAGAGCCATGAATACCATCAAGGTCATGCCTTAGAGATGACTTGTGATGAGGATAATGAGAAATGATGATTGATATGAGTTAGGCCTGTTACGTTTAGTATTCTTCTTTTATAACTGCTATGCTACTGTTATTGTTTGAAGAACAATGTATGCTGTTAAAGAATACTGAATGTACCTAACTAATCAAGTATAATGTAGAGCCCTGATCATAGATCCATCATTGTCAGAAATTAAGTGATGGTGAAACAGGTTTTCCTCAGGGAACTCCTGGAGCACATACTTTTGAGTATGTGGGGTACATGGATGTGTAGAACCTTACATCCTAGTGTAGGAAAGTGATGTAGATGTGGAATCCATCCATCCTTCACTACAGTTCCATACCGTATCAGTGGTAGGTAAACATGAAACCTCCTGATGACGAAGAAAGCACAGATATCTGTATCAGTGGTAGGTAAACATGAAACCTCCTGATGACGAAGAGAGTACAGAACGCCACTGTGACTCTAGAATAGCGAAGGACCAGTTTACCCTGGTGAGCTATAGTAGTAGAGACACGAGATGTCCTACAAGTGATCCTCTTACTGACTGAGGAAGGTGAAGGTCATGAGAATCCGGCTCTCTTAATGACCTATGTATGATACTGATGCGGCTTCTCAGCGATCAGTTGGAGTATGAGTGGTAAGCCTCATCTCCACAGGGCATAATGTTGTTTGTAAAACATAATCAACCATGTAGTATAACTTGTTAGAGATGACTCCAAGTTAGTTGGTTGATGTTACATTGCAATAATGTTGATATTCTCCATATCTCCTAAATTTGTAGAGATCTTGTTATACTTGCAATTGTTATAGAATGCTTGAAGGCTTTACTGTTTAAGATTCCCTTTGATGTTATAATAAAGCTTCTGGCGAAGAGTTATAACTCTCGCTGGGACAATTATGCATAATTGTGTCACCCCGTAGGCTTCAACTTTTTAGGTGGACGTCGGAGACGAAGGAACCAGCCTACAGGTGACCAGTCTCAGCAGCAGCACCAGGGGCAGCAGTAATCTCAGGTGGAGATTTGTCCTGCCATGTGGTGTAGTTAGAGTCAGTCCTATGTGTCCTCTGTACTCTCAGGTCTTGGAGTCTTGTGTTATGTGATCTTGAGATTTTGTATCTTGATGTATATAATTACTCAAGAAGTAATTATCCTGAGATGTAAATAGTTACCTCTCTTTATGAAAGAAGCTTTTATGGATCCAAGCTCTTGTCTCGAAAAGTTTTAATTTCCCGTGATTTTTGTCTTCCGCTGATTACCGATTCGCTTCCGCTAAGTTTTAATCGTGTTTATGTCATGGTTTGGAGATCAGAGCCCACACCAAGACCATGACCTAAGATTACACCAATCATGACCTGAACATCCTACATCTAGTAGGAGCTTTCAGATGATCAAATATGCTACCACTACCATATCTAATGATCCTTTTTCTTTAGGTAAGAAGCTTAAAAGAAGGTGAATCAAATCAAGTGAGAACTAGAGGGTCAGGGCTAAACATTCCTTGACAATCTAGGGGACAAATGATGGACCAATGGAGGAATACATTGTGGAGGCTACCTTAACACTGGAGGATCATGTGATGCCCGGTATCAACTTTTTAAAAAGCTTCATATGAACTTAATCCCATGGCATCATATATACTCTAGGGAGTAGACAATTAACCAACACATTCACTGGACATAAATGTCACCTTAACTGGGAGTTTGTCTAACGCCCTAATGTTCAACTTTGAGCAATTAAAGCCTTATTTTCACAGTGAACTCATTTGATTTTATCTAAAAATCTTGAGCAATAAAAGCCCTATTTTCACATAGGTGAACTCACCAGATTTTACCTAAATATCTTGAGCAGTCAAATCCCTATTTCCACATAGGCAAATTCACCCGATTTTACCTCTTTTACAGTTGTGGTCCTAACCCTAATTTGGTACACTACTCTACATTTAATAAAAAACTAAAACTTAAATGTGTATAAAGAGAAGAGAGATGACGACCACTTTTCAAGATCTTTTTACAGCAGAGCAGTTTCCACTATTCTCAATGACTACATACTCTTGATATTAATATCTCTAACAAACTATAAATCAAATGCGCTTTTCACATCCACTTTTTCTCACGAAGGCATGAATTAGTGGGAGAATTAGACATGCACTGGTTTTAGGATTGAAGTTATGATGAGAGACACTTTTGTAATTGCAAAAGCACTCTTGACTCATCAAAACTTCAAGGGATTGAATTATTGGTCAAATGCATGCAGATGCCTAAGTCATAGGTTGTCCTTACTCTATAGAAATCATTCTTCTCAATATTTTCCTCACTAATTTAGATTTAGAAGGAAGGGTCGTCACATTCTCTTTTCACCCTCCACAAGGTTTACCAGAACATCTTTGATGAGACTAATCTTTTGGACCTTTCATGAACAAAAATGGGGGTCAAACTTGGCTCAAGCATGTGGTTCTCACTCTTATCTTGAACCTTGCCTTGATAGGGGCAAACTGTTGACAACCCATTCTTTCTCATTCAACACAAAATCATACTTTGATGTTAATTCTCTCGATAACGATGGAGTTCGTCCCATTATCAACATTTTATCTTTTTTTTTGCCTTTTTTCACATGTTCCACATTTTGTGTCTATTTAATCCATCCTTTTTAACACTTTAACCCAGTTTGGGGCTTTCTACAAAGAAACCTTCTTTTAGGCCCAAAGTGCAATTTGTCCTTCGATACCACCTTAAATAGACTATTTTTCACAAAATTTCCTAGTTGAATTATCTAGAAATAAATAACTCAGACTTATCTTTCTATGAGCAAGTGTCCTTTAAATTCTTTCTTAAATAGACTATTCTTCACAAATTTTCTAGTTGAATTCTTTGAAAAATACTATTTCCTTTTTCTACTACTTTTCTAGAAAAATATGAAAAATAACTTCGAGTTATCTTTTTGTGCAAGGTTTCCCCAATTTTCACCAGAGCATTCCTAACGGGAGACTGCTTTTTTCCACCCAGGGACACTGGGCAGACTGCAGCAATCCACCATATGACACATGGCAGATCGTCTTGATCTACATGTCCTTCCATTGGGCACATCTCTATGATCAACCACCTCTTTCAGAAGGTTCTACCCTAAACCTCAAACCCTAATCCATGACTATAAATAACCCTCAATACCCAATGTATTCCATGCCCCTTTCGTCTCTCCTGAATACAAAGAAACAACTACTTCTCCTTTTAATTTTCTACATGTGATCAAAGGATCCTTCCTCTGACGCCAACTGCTCCTTCTAATGGTAGTAGGCTATGCAACAATAACTACTACTTTTTTCTGTTATATTCATATTACTAATTGTTGCTTACTCTCATCTGTTTATAACTATTCATATATGCATGCTCTTTCTTAAAGATCCAATCTTTCTCTACTAAATCTCTCTCTCTCACCTCTCTTTCTCTTCCTACGCATTGATCCCAACCGCCAATGATGGATCTTTATCGTGGGAGGTCATGAGGCGGTTGGGAGCACAACACACCTAAAGCTAGCTAGGATCTTTAGGGTTTTGATGGGAAAGACACGATCATCTCCAGCCCCAAAAGGCCCACTAACAATAAAAATAATATTTTAATCATCATTTTCCATAACAACTACCTTCATTGCAGCTATTTTTATTTGAGATGACTAAAAAGGTTACAATACCATTTATCAGGCGAGATGGGGTGCTAACACCTTCTCCGCTCGTAATAGGATCTCGAATCTGATCTCCAAATTATGCATACCTTTCTTATTTGCCTTTGGGGTGGAGTCAAATCAGGTTTCTATGTGTTTTCCCATTGATTTAAAAGCATTTTTTTTCTTATTTTACATATAAAACTGGGTGGAGACTTTGAGTTTTATCAATTTATCATTTTCTCATTGGATTTTCTTTGTTCCCATGATCGTAAGATCCCATTGGATTTTTTGGGTCAGGTACAACAACATGTATATGGTTTATATATGTGTGATGCATGTTGATGCTAATGTGAATGTATGACATGTTGTTATGCATGGAAAGATAAATGCATAAATGAACTTTTGACCTTTGATTGTATATCCAAATTATGGTATTTATAAAAGGGAAGGACCTTAAAGCTGTTCCCTTATTGATATCAAATGGTTAACTTATGATTGGCTTTGGGTTGAAATTTGATTTATTAACAACTTATCGAGTTACCATGAGTACTTGGACATGACTAACCTTGATCTTAGGACCATGTGTTATTTGGAATTTGGGATTGGGTGTCACAGAAAAGGTAAATGTTGACGTCAAAAACATGCTTGATGTAAATGAATTCTCACACATGAATGTGGATTAGTCCACAAGCAAGTAAACTTAGAATAGACACCGACATCACTTTCAATGAGTGGGAGGAACATGAGAATGGCACATGTTGGTTGCATTGTTATAGATAGTAGATGGATCACTAAATTAGTCCTCACTAGATTTGAGGTGAGGTGTAAGGCAAACAGAGATGGTAGTGTACGGTATAACAAGGCTTTGCAGATCCAATGTATCCATTTTATTGATTACGTCCTAAAATTGACTATTGAGGCCTCAAAGAGGAGACAAAGTGTCTCCTAATGCTATGTTTGACACACATTGAATGATAGGGAGGGAAAGGGAAGGGAGAGAAGAAGGGAAGGGACACAGTTTTTGGTGTGTTTGGTTATCATTTGGAGGATGGGAGAGAAGAAGACACTTTAAGAAATTTACAATATAAAATGTATTTGTTGTATATATCATGCTACATATATTACTATCAATTTATTATATATAAGCATTTTCCTGCATTTTTAACGAATTCACAATATAAATCTCTTCATTTTACAACATATTTTTCCCAAGTGCGTGCTACACAAGTATTTTTTATATTTTATATTTCTTACTACATTTATACTGAAGCATATGAGTTCCAACCATATTATAGTATTCTCTATAAGTTTATTTTTAATTATATATTTTGTTACATATTTCTATATTTTTAATCTATTCTTTCATTTTTTAAAAGTTCTCCCAAATTTTTTACTATTTTCTTATATATTTAAAACTTTTGTCCATGTTGCTTGGCAAATATTATTTTTTATGTTATTATATTTTTCATTTACTCATCATCCCTCAAATTTTCATATAATTTTTATATTCCAAACTTGTAATTAAGATCGAGCTAATCCTTTATCCTTCCTTTTATCTCCACTTTGTATTGTGTTAGAAAATACACATGAATACGTTCCTTTCCTTCCCCTCCCTTCTCTTCTTTGCCTGTCACTCTATCTCATCAAATAGGTTGAATCTTTCTTCTTTCCCTCCTTATTCTGTCATTCCCCTTCTATCAGTTAAGACCTCAACGATGAAAGTTGACATCCCCAGAATTGGGGGATGTTGTTCAAGAAATATATGTTGAGGTGGTGACAATATTTAAGGAGACAAATACGTTTGAACTGATTTGGTTGCCTTCCGAGGAATAGTTGGATAAGAGAAAGAGAAGTGATATTGTATATCTCACTATACCTTTTGTGGTTAAGAGTTAGAAGAGTTATATGACTCTATTTGTATAGGATTGCTTTGGCTTTTTTAAGGGCTAGATGGGCATGCACTCTTATGCTTATTTTTGAAAATGCTAGTACTCGTCATTTTAAACACCTCATAATACAACTACAAATTATTATAGAAGTAAAATTGAGATTCTTGGTATAAATATGAAAATTCAAACTTCTACATCCAAATGTATTTGTAGCGAACCAGATTAGGAAAGAGGGGGACTACACTTGTCTGCTAGCTCTACACTTGCCTGCTAGCTCAGCTGATAAAGTCTGCTGCTTGTTAAGCACATGTTATAGAATTGAATCCTTTTGAGACACTACAAGATAGACTAAGACTTTTTCGCGGATGTGATAGGACGTTCTCCCATCCTGATTAATTGAAAAGGATATAAAATCCCCACTATAAAAAGAAAAGAAAAGAAAAGAAACGAGGGGAGATGAGATGGGCGAAAAAACTGACGAGAATTTCACTTCTGAACTTCCCACGGATCGCCTATACGTTTAACGACCAGGATGCCTTCAAAGCTTACTGGGCGGGGATGTGAAATTTTGCGGACCCGCCACCACCAGGCTTGTATAAAAGGAAACGATGACGACTTTAACCGAAGTACATGAGAACGCCCCCCCTGCGTATTTACTACGTCTCTACATCTCCGTAGTAACCACCCTGCCCTCTCCTGACGTCCACAGCTCCACTCGGCTTCTGCCATGTCTGGGCGCGGCAAGGGTGGAAAGGGCCTCGGCAAGGGCGGCGCCAAGCGTCACCGCAAGGTCCTCCGCGACAACATCCAGGGCATCACGAAGCCTGCGATCCGTCGTCTTGCACGAAGGGGTGGTGTGAAGCGCATCAGCGGCCTGATCTACGAGGAGACTCGCGGCGTGCTGAAGATCTTCCTTGAGAACGTGATCCGCGACGCCGTCACTTACACAGAGCACGCCAGAAGGAAGACCGTCACGGCCATGGACGTCGTGTACGCGCTGAAGAGGCAGGGTAGGATCCTGTACGGCTTCGGAGGTTGAGAGCCTGACGGGGCTTTTTACCCGCTGCTTTTGGTGCTCAAGGAGAGGGTGCGGTTTAAGGAAGAGAAGAGAAGCAAAACAGGTCTCCTGGGGCATTGGCATTTACCGCTGTTTGTCCATTTACTGCTATTTGGCGTTGGTCATGACTTTATCAGTCATATCGTGTGATCCGTGTGCCAATCTTGCTTTCTCACTGACGAGTTTGTTCCGTGTAATTTTGGATTGTGATGACTCAATTTGACAAAAATTACAAATCTATGTGCATTTATGCTGGAATCTGTGTGGCCGACACCTTTTCAAGATACTGGCCTTCTCTGCTAGGAAATGCAATTTTGATAATAGTTGGTTTGTGATCTGTTTATTATCTATAGATGTTCGGGTTTTTAGCTAATAACATGGCTGCTATTGTGAGTGATATAAAACCACACTAGTTTGCAACACTGGTATTAGAAGCAATAAAGGTTAATTCTCCCCTACTAAAAACTTTTCCTTGATACATTAACTAGCTTGGTCATTCTTTTTATATTAGTAAGTGAAATCCAGCCATGTTTAATAAAAAAGGATAAGCAGCTCTCCATTTGCCTCTGTTTTGTCTAATATTTTTACTAATCTTATAGGTCCGGACCTATAACTATGGCATTGGCCATACTTTTAGTCATCATAATAACTCAGTATGTCACATTCATTTGTCTGTTCCATGGATTTGGGATTCCCATTAGTATTATGAAGAGAATGCAGTGAGTATCTACAGTTAATTATCTATACTGGTATTCTACTGTATGAAACTTGTTTGATGAAGGCTGTGTTTGTTATGTGGTGAATATGGTGGTAGTGAATGATGGTGAAACAAAAATGTTATTTGTTTGCCATGGTAGTAGAGAATTATGGTGAATCCGTGGGGAGTTTTGATCTATTTTTATCCCCATGAAAAAGCATAAAAATTTTAAAATAAACGAGTTTGGTAGAAATATTGATTAAAATAGACAAGTTTTGAATAAAATGACCAGAATAGACAAGTTTGAGAAGAAAAAAAAGAGTGGAGACACCATTTGATCCGGCGTCTCCATTCTAATTGGTCCAAAAATAAAAATATTGAAACAGTCCCCCTGTGCCTCGTGACACTTGTCAGTTTAAAAATGAAGACGCCAAAAGGAATGGCGTCTTCACTCCTGGACTGCCACTTGACACAACTACTTCACTACTCATTTTTTTAATACTTTGATACCATGTATTTAGTTAATGTACAATATTTGCATTTTAATTAATAAATATTATTTTGCAATAATTAATCATTGCATCTAAAAAATATCACTTTAATATTAATCATACAATATTTATATTTGATATTTAATTAATATGTTACATTTTAATATATTGATTTATAAATCCATTTATTAATAACATATTTAACTACATATGCATAAAATTATTATTTATAGATATATTTACAAGTTGAATATAATTTTTTTAAGTAAACTTTCAAACTATATTATAAAAATATTATTCAAATGTAGTATGTAAAAGATTATATTACACATAAAAGTAATTACTATATTAATTAGATAATATTTATGTGCATATTAAATAATATAAAAAATACAACGTAATATAGCACTATATATACACTTGTTATATAGATAATATGGTTTTAGATATTATATAATATATTATATTATGCACGTTAATATTATTAATTTTTATATGGCATTAAATTAAAATATTATGTTTACTATATGTTCATATTTGTATATTTATTTATTAATGATATATTAAAGATATATATATATATAATTATTATACTCATATATATTTATCAATTAAATATAATTTTTTTCATAAGTTATTAATCCAAATCCAACAAATGCATAAAATTATATATATCTAATATTTTTTTTATTTGTGTATGTCTACTATATGTTCGTATTGTATATTTATTTATTAATGATATATAGCGGAGTGGAGTGGGATGTCAAAAAGCATGAGTAGGGGAGCGTTCTACCTTAGAGGGATCATGCGGTGTGGACGAAGCGGAAGTAGTCAAGTCAAAGTTTTGTCAATAATTCCAATTATGCAGCAAACGGGGATGTAATTCAGGTCACTCGACCCTCCCCAATTATTATACTCAGATATATTTATCAATTAAATATTTTTTTACATAAGTTATTAATCCAAATCCAATAAATGCATAAAATTATATCTATCCAATATTTTTTTTATTTCAGACATCTAATTCAAATCCACTATATATAATATAAAAAGAAAATGATATATATAAAATGTGTGTATATACTGCTATATTATATTGAATATTTTTATTTTGTGTAATATACATATACGCATTTTGATTAATTTAGTAACTATTACTTATGTGTAACATATTCTCTTACGTACAACATTGGAATAATATTTTGTGTCATATAATTTAAAAATTTATTTCAAATTTATTTTATTTAAATAATAAATATATGTATATATAATGAGTGTATGTATGTCGTTAAATATATCAGCAATGGATGAATTTATAACGAAATATATCAAAATGTAACAAATTATTTAAATATCAAAAATATGTTATATTAGTAATATTAAAGTAATATTTTTATTTAGATAAAATATGTAATTAACGTAAAATTATATATACTAATTGAAATGTAAATAGTACACATTGATTAATTACATGGTATCGAAGTGTATATTAAACAAAAAGAAATAAAATGAAACGAGTTGCCAAGCGGTTGTGCCATGTGGCAGTCCATGGGTGAAGATGTCATTCTATTTGGCGTCTGTAGTTTCAATTTCTTTTATTTTTACGATGTGGACCAATTAGAATGGAGACGCCGGATCAAATGACGCCTCCAGTCATTTATTCGAAACTCATCTATTTTGATTAATATTTCTATCAAACCTGTTTATTTTGATTTTTTTTCCTGAAAAAACATGGTGAATCGTGGTGAATCATGGTGAAAGAAATTTTTTTGAAGACTTCACTACTTATTTAGACAAATGTGTAAAAAAAAGTTCTAATATATGATTCTTACTTGTGTAAGATGTTTTTTATAATAAAAAAACCCCTTCCCCATCACTATAACTATGTAACAAATAACATTTTTTAAGTTTTTCACCATCACCATCCCTATCATCATGCACATGTTATCAAACAACACATTTTAATAATTTTCCTATCACCATCACCATCAATTTTATCACCACGTACCAAACACATCGGAAATGTCAAAGCTTGGGGTATGCATGCTTGATCGTGAAAGATCTTTGCTTTTGAAACGTGTAGCCGGTTTGTTTGTAAGTATGTATTGCTGCTCTTGCTCAAATACTGTCTTTTATTTGAATATGCATACTTTTTCGGGATTTGTGATGTTTAGGCTAATGAATGTTAAGTAGATTACTGCTTCGTCATGGGGTAAACATCCAGAGATGGTAAGTGTTTCATACCATCTGCGTCTCATTTGAGTGAGTTTCAATCAATGTAATTTGCCACACTTCGATCAATGGGTTAAACTTATTTGACTAGTTGCGTCCGAATGCTATACATTTTACATTGCAAAATTCACACAACTATACCTAACTACACCATCAAACAAACACAAAGCATATATTCAATCCAATCAGTTTGGTTTGGCCGGAGGAGGCTATCGTGGTTTGATCCAAATACCTTCTAGACATCCCTTTCATAGTTTGGACTCAAGTCTGCGGAACTGGTATGTCTGTTCAAACCAAACAAGATTGATCTTATATAATTATTTCGTATATATATGTTCATATAGTTTGAGTTAATGTTATTCTCTTGTGTACATTTAGCATAAATAGTTGAGGACTCTATGTTCAAATAATATTAAGTACACATATAGCCTTAAACATGAAGACCATGTACCCTAGACTCCTAGACTGTGTGTACCCCTAAGATTACATATCGTCTAGGCCCACAGCGAACCCAGCTTAAAGCCTCCAGTCCATGCCGAGTTTTGGGTCAGCTTCATTACACACGACTCCTTTGGAAGAGTCTTGGGTCTCAGCCTATAGCAACAACTGGACTACAGTTCCTAGCCATTTGTCGTCGCCGAATCCGTGATCAGCGCTAGTCATATGGTACTGTAAGTCTGCAATATTAAATATTTCCTTGTTTTCACATTTTGACGAATTTACATTAGGAAATATGATAATCCTCTTCAATGTGAATAGTCTTTTGATGAAAACAGTGGCAGACGGTAGGTTCTGTGAATTTAATTCAACAATGCCTAATTTGCTTAACTAGGGATTGTCTAGTGGATTTAAGCGCAGATCCACTAGCTAAACCCACAACACGAGTATCATTTGGGATCAGCAAAAGACCTACTGCAGAGTAAGCCTTCTCCGCTAAACAGCTATTGCTGTGTCGGGTATTCTACATGGAAAACAAGAAAAAAAAATTAGGGACTATTATTTCGTAGATGAAATGGTCTCTACCCGATCCGCAAGATATCAATAGAACCAAGGGTGCATAAATAAGAGCATCACTGAATTATGAGAATGGTTGTTGACGCGGACAGGACACATAACAAACTGGAAATGTTAGCGAGCATGCTAGCGTTGTTCAGGTTGACAACTTCTTTATCCTAGGGTCCGTCTAATAACGTATACATAGATATAAATGAAATACGTAATGGTGTGCATATAGATTTCTTATGTCCGTCATTTATGTAAATGAGCACTAAGCTTGAGTTTGATGAATGTGATAATGTGTTACAAAACATGCGATTTTTTATTTATTCGTGTGTTGTTGACTGGCAATTTAGTTATTTATAATTGTAGATTGTACAGTTGAGTGTAGTGGTTGTTACTCGTTGATGATAAACAATTGTGTTAGTGGCGATGATGAAACTACAATCTCATTGAAATTGGTGTCGGTTTGGTATTACCAACGATACTTTAATTTTGTATTTATATAATCCTATCAAATCACATTGTTATATACATGTCAAGTTGCATTAGAGTCACAAGTCTCACCCTTTAGATTGTTGATGCTCTCTTAGACAACAATCTTCAAAGAGGGTCGTCTACAAGATGAGAATTTGAGACCTTATTGACATAAACCCTTACCATGGTTTAGTAGCACCATAATTCTATTTCCCTATATAGGTGGCCTCCCCTCAAAGTCCATATTTACAAGCTGGAATTAACATACAATGACCTTCTAAAAATGTCAAACCTAATTTTCTCATTACCCAATAACCCCTTGTTCGATCTGACAATACATATTGATGAGATATCACAATTAAAATACCTACATGCTACCCTCACATTTTTTTTCTTTCTAGATTCTAAGTTGAGTATTATTATGTTGTTTGAACAAAATTTTATCTTTTTGAAACTCGAAGGGAAACCAATTACCGATTCTTAAAATCCATAGATGTTTAAATAGCATATAACGTTGCATTATATGATATAGTATTTTTGGTAACATGCCATATACAATTGGATTCCATGTTACATGTTAGCACACACAAAAAGTGTACTATATAGATTTGTAATTTAGTGTTCTATATTGAACTATTGAAACACATCATTAGATGATGTTGTGCCTTAATTATAAGAATCACATAAATAATTTAAAAGCATTGTTTAATCATACCATGTTATCTGGCTTAAAGGGTTCCATTATATTAAAGAAAAAGGTTCTAGATGGGTAGTTTTTGTTTATTGTGTATGCATTCCTTATAACTATATGTGATCTCAAACTAAATGTATCACTTACACTAATCACAAGAGGACTTGAGGAAACACATTTTTCTTTAAGTTCACATTTGATTTACAATGTACTCTGGAGTGTAAGATTTCAAAATATACAACAACAGAGAAGGAAATGAGAAAGATAACAATAGTGGTACACAGTTGGTTAAAGGAGCTGAGTGTAAGATCACATGAATCATTGCATTTATCCTATGTTTCTGTACACTCTCAACCTATGTTGAGGCCTATCTTTAAGCACCATTCAGACCATGAATGAGTATGGATTCAACTTGAATATGCTTGGTTGGTTTGGGGAAAAAAATAGGTAACATGTCCTACCTTCACGAATGAATTTCATTTTTAGGATCAATTCAACCTTATCTAACCAAAAGTTGAGATTTTAATTCAAACTTGGACATGTTTCTTGTGTTGGGGCAATCCATGTCTAATCACTAAATCTCTAGTCAATAGTGGGTATATGGGGCATATCAATCCCCTCATGTGCATCCTAATCTTGACCCCCTCCCAAATCTCTCACTACTCTCTATTCTAAGCTAGGTTTTCGTATGACAGTTGGTGAAAGCCTTCCCTAATGATTACTTGGTGGTGATTCCTCTTAGTTGCTTCAACTCATATTGTGCCATGCCTTGTAATGACTAGATCAATGGTAACACAATGGATTTTGTGATAGGGTTTCCCAAGACACCTAGAGGTTGTGACTCGATATGGGTGATTGTGGATAGACTGACTAAGTCTGCTCACTTTCTTCTTGTTAAGTCAACCTTTGATGTCTTGAAGATTGGAAGAACATGCATATAATAATAGTCACCATTCCAGTCTTGGAATGGCCCCATACGAAGCTCTGTATGGCAGAAAGTGTAGATCACCCATATGTTGATACGAGGTGGGTGAAAAGTAGATTCTTGGACAAGAGATAGTGGATTTGACCACTGAAAAGATTACAGTGATCAGAGAACAGTTGAAAACTGCACAAAACAGGCAGAAGAGTTAAGCTGAGAAGAGACATAGACCTCTTGAGTTTGAGGTTGGTGATGAAGTGTATCTGAAGGTTTCACCATGGAAAGGAGTGTTGAGGTTTGGTAAGAGAGGCAAACTGACTCCTAGGTTTATGGGCCCATATCTTGTCATTGAAAGGATTGGACTTGTAGCCTACATATTGGATTTACCATCCGAGTTGGCTAATTTACATGATGTGTTTCATGTATCGATGCTGAAGAAGTGTTACCCTGGTACAAAAAAGATAATAGACCCAGAACCTACACAACTTAGATCAGATGTGTCCTATGTTGAGGGACCAGTACAGATAGTTAATCGGAGGATCAAGAAACTCAAGAATCATGAGATACCATTAGTGAAAGTTTTGTGGAGGAATCATAACCTAAAGGAAGCTACGTGGGAGCTTGAATCTGAGATGCGTAACAAGTTTCCTTTTCTCTTTTAGGAATTTCAAGACGAAATTCTTATAAGGGAGGGAGATTGTTATGACCCACTCCATGATTAACTAGTAAGTATCATGATTAGTGCATAAGCAAGTTAATTGACCTAAGCTAAGTGCTTATGTGTGATTAGAGTTTTGATTAGCTGAGACAAGCCAATTAGCATGTTTTTATGCCTTGGGGTTGTAGAGGATCTCGCACTTGAAAATTTGCAAAATAAATTGTGTTAATCAGACCTTCAAGGCAAGAGTTATGACGTTTTCATGTTCCTTTGGACTTGGATGCAATTTTACCAGAATTTGATTTCCTTGAAGTGGTTCGGTTGTTTTTCTTTCCTTTATCCTTTCTTCCCGATAGAACAGAAACAACCGACAGAGCGGCGCCCACTTGTTATTCGATCAGAAGCGATGGGGGGATCGCATAGGCGATTCTTCTGGAGCCCTAGCTCCGTTTCCCAGCAGGCGCACCTCCGAATTCCTTCCTCCGCTCTTCATTCTTCTCTACCACGCCCCATCTAGGCAGCCGAGCTGCTAGGGCGCCGCCCAGTAGGGGCCGCCCAAGCTGCAGCTGCAGCAAGCTTCCGGCCAGAGGGTGATTTGGAGTGAGCAAGCAACACTAAATGGCCGCCCTGACTCCGTCCTTGAGAATCAAGCTCGGATCTGCAGCTAATAACCCCGATTAGGCTCAGCTAGCCCTCCTTTCCAACCTGAACGTGGGTGTGTGTTGTTGCTGCTAGCAGCAAGTCTGAATCAGAGCTCGATTGGCGCATGAAAGAGCTAGGTAAGACCAGTATAGAGCTCGGTTTTGAGGATAGAACGAGAATCTGTAGAATATAGAATTGATTTAGCATTTTACCAGGCTTTCTCCTCAATTGGTGTGTGAAATAGGTTGAAACCAGGGCTGTCCAGAGGTAGAAGACAACCCAGTGGACACCCGGAAACAGGCGTTTGGACGCGTTTCTAGTCGTTTTCGGACGCTTCGAATCATGGTGAGTAGGATTTCACTCACTATCTAAGATTTAACTCGTAAATCAAAAAAAAATTATAAATTACGCATTTTTCGTTGATAACAGGCGTTGGGCAGTATTTGGTGTCGCCTGACTTTTTAATTCATAAATTGCTTCTTTACACTTTCATATGATTTAATTTAGCATCTGATCAATGTGGATTGGACCAGTGAATTTACATGGTTCATCGGAACGTAAATTGCTCAGTGTAAACGTTGAATTTAGAAATACACGACTGATAATGGTACGGTTTGGGTATAAACCTAGGCAATACGGATTTTGTAAATCATCAGGTGCATGATTTCAAAGAAAGTATGATAGCATAAAAATATGCAATAAAACCCTAGTTGCATGTTTCCTGTTATGTTAATGTGTGTGAATTAACATTTACATGAATTGGCACATTTCTCTGAGATATTATTAGAAATTTGCAAGTATTGTTATAAATTCGTGTTACGATACGTAAGTAACTCTTAATTGAGTTATGTAATGCACAAACCAGGACTAGAGTTAATGTGCACGTTCTTTGAGAAATTTTAGATAATTGATAGATGTTACAGATGATTTCTCATATATGAAGTAATTACTCTTATCAGTGCAATAAGATGTTCAATTGCATGAATTCAGTATGTATGTGCCAAATTGACATGAGTGTGGGTTATTTATGAATTTTAAATCTGCCTACATGCATGATATAAGGATTACTCAGTATTTACAATGATTTTGAGTATATTGCTCTGTCAGTTCTAGAATGATATCATATTGTGATTTAAATTGCAATCAAATAGATGAGGTAACTGAAACCCTAAGGATAGGGTGTTGCCATGTGATAAGTGAATGAGGTAACTGAAACCCTAAGGATAGGGTGTTGCCATGTGATAAGTGAATGAGGTAACTGAAACCCTAAGGATAGGGTGTTCAATGAATCAAGTATTTTGATATCAAAATTCTCAGTATGAGATGTGGTGATGCTTAACAGTTTAATGGCATGATTTTAGTGTATAAAGTGTCAAATTGACATGCATTCTGTCTATTTAAGAATTTTAGTTTGCCTGCATGTATAGTATGATGATTTCTCAGTATACTATAGTGTTTTGAATATACTACTCTTTCAAATTTAGAATGATATTCATGTCGTGTTGTAAAGTTCAAGTAGATAGACTCGGTACCATAGAGATAACAAAGTCCAGAACAAGTAAGAGAGAGATGCAATGTAGTAAGAGCCTTTTTAGAATAATAAAATATTAGATTAAGTGCCCTGACATCGTAGAACCCCTTTGAGAGGTCTGTACCCTAGGGGTGAAATGACCCAACCCTGGGGATACGCCCAGGTGGTCAAAGACTCGTGTCCAACACTTACCGAATGTCTCGGTGACACGAGGGATAAGAGGTAGGGTCCCGGATCAACCCTGGGGATACGCCAGGTGGTCAGAGACTCGAGGTAGTGTCTCGGATCAACTCTGGGGATATGCCCAGGTGGTTGGAGACTCGAGGTAGTGTCCCGACTCAACCCTGGGGATACGCCCAGGTGGTCGGAGACATGTCCCGGCTCAACCCTGGGGATACGCCCAGGTGGTCGGAGACTTAGAGACTCTCCACCTGTGTACTCAGCTTAGAGGAGGAGTCCAGTTTATGGCACCAAAAGGATGCCGAGGCCAGAGAGCCTGAGTCCTGTAGCAGACCAGGACAGAAAGTCAGACTTAGCATTTCCCGGGTGTGTCGCTAAGTCTTGTACGGTGGGATCGTAGTTCGCTACGAGTCTTCATATGTAGAGTACACTGCATATGATCAGGGCATAAGATAAAATATGTTCACATAGGTTCACAGAGTTTTATAAGTTAAAGAGTTAAGAAAGATATGAGTTAGCTTCACAACAGTTGTTTTTTAGGTGGAATTTTAGTATTTTCTGTTAATTAATTGTATTTACAGCTTTGCATCAATTATTATCATAATGAAATGTTGACATCTTCTGTTGTTTAAATTAAATTGCTTAGACCTGCTCAGTGTAGTATTTCTTGCGTATTATTCCAAATAATAAACATAAATGAGTTATCTGTGATGGTTGGTGAAATTCTATTCACTGAGCCAGTAGCTCACCAACCTACTGAAACATTTTTCAGGTCAAAGTCAGCACGAGGAGGCTGAAGGATCATATCACCCGAATACATAGAAGGTATTTAGTAGTTAGTTAGAGGTCTCTTAGTCCTTTCCCCTTGGTCCTTGGGCATATGGTGGGTTAGAGAGAGAATGTGGTGAAATATGTAGTTAGTTTTCAATTATCTGCTGTGTTTTATAATCTGCATGAGAAATGTAATAAGTCATGTGAACTTGTTTTTCTTCTTAGTATGGTTAATGGAATGTCGCTTATGTAGTTTTATTTTAATTCGATGCTATTCAAGTTTTATGGTTTTCATTTAAGTTAATCTAAATTATCAAGAAAAGAAAAAGTTAAGAGTGATTTACTGAGTGTGACTCCCCGATCTTCAGGGTCATTAGAGATGGCACGGGGGTCGGGGCGTCACAACAGCTTTGGTATCAGAGCATAGGTTGAGTACATAGTTACTCTACGTCAAGGTCAGGGGATGATAAGAGACCAATAGGATTAGGATTTAGGTATCTTTCTTCTAGCTGCAATTTTCTAACATGAAGTGTTATGTTATACTATTGCAGATGGCAGGAAGAGGACGTGGTCACGAGGACCAAGATGAGAACTTAGGCTGAGCTGTCAGGGACCATTAGGATAGAAAGTTCGAGTTCTAAGTGTGGCAGATAGGAAGTGATGTGTCTTTAGCTCTGGGAAGTCTGAGTATTTAGGTACCCTGGCCAGGTATCTTAGTACTTAGATTGACCAGTATCAAGCTACTCTGTCCATTCTTCTCTGGATGTCCTGGCCAGGTATGCAAAGGAAGGATGGGCTAGAGAGAAACCCTAGAAATCATAGGGTTAAGAAACTGGAAATTAATGTAGAAGTAAGAGATTAAACATAGGATGTGATACAACTCTTGCTTTATATTGCTTATTTGATTGGAAATCACTGGAAATGCTCTTATATGTATGAATTTAGATTTTTAGTTTGAAGAATAAATATGATTCTTTTATATTGTTATGTGTCATGAAGTGATTTATTTATTGTTTATATTCTTTGAATTAAGTAGACCAGAAGTTATGTTTAAATGAGTTTGCCCAAAGTGGATATTCTTTCCACATGTTTGAGATTAATAGGAGTTGGTTAATCCTGTGTAGCTCTTGGCTTCAGGACTACAGGTTCGGCTTGGTCCGGCTGGCAGGATGCGTTACTGGGATCTAATGACTCCTATTAAAAATATAATAAAAGTAGACTCTGGATAATTTAGACCCGAATCATAGTGAGAATGTATACAATAGGATGTTGAGATATAAGGGAAAGATTAGAACAACTAAGAATCAGTTGGAACTGATACCGGAGGCTCAACGTTGGAACCTCGTATGAGCAATCCTTAATTGGAAATAAAGGAACACGATATAAGGTTCAAATTAAATTTAATGATTAGTATTATATGAACTCTAAATATGAGAATATGGAAAAGATATGAGAAAAGTATGTAAGGGCTAAGATAGTAAGAATCAACCATGGAATGGATCATGTAATAAAGTAAAATACTTTTATGTATTTCAAAGCAAAGGGAAAATAGAAGAAAACAGTTAAGTATACAATAAGTACATAGAAATAAAGAGCCTTATGTAAATCATAAGACCAGGATAAGAAATTTAGTTGAATCAAGAGAAATGTTAGAAATGATGACCTTGATTAAGGAATGAGGATTACATGACATAATTGAGAGTATGGAATGTATATCTTTATTATGAAGTTTAATACATTCATGCATACTATCTTTGGATTCTAAAGTCTCTATAGACTAACAAACTAGTTCCTAAAATAAGGAACAAACATGTAATTCAGAAGAAAAAAAATGAAACATATACGATGCATAGCTACCATGGTAGAGACGTCTAAGTGAATGAAATAATGACACACAATATGATGATGAAACCCAAGCAAGGTAAATTGAGAATGCAATTTATCTGAATGTCCAAGTAAGAGAAAGAAAAATTAAGTGATAAGATAATGAAGACTTTAGTAAAACTTATGAGATCCAAAGTTTGAAATTCAAACTAAGGGAGCAAGTCACATCACAATAACGTTGTGTTTCTGATAAGGACCAAATCCTAGAATGTTTAGAGTTGAAGTAGTTCAAGGGATGTCACTAGCGATTTGACCTTGAATACTAGCATCTCTATAAAACAAAATCATGAGATTTGCACTATGTAAAGTAAACTAGTATTGATAGTAATCCAGGGTTTAAAGGTAGCTAATCTGAAAGGTAGATAAAAAATATGAAAATGACTCAGAGAAAAGAGTAAGACATAAATTTGAAGTGTAATAAGTGTGTTTTGAACAAAAGGGAGAAATATAATATAAATGAAGTACGTTATGAAATAAATTCTTACAGTATTAACAAGAATGAGGAATAATCTATTCTTACCTTGCATGTTTCAATTTTAGGGATGTTTATTCTATATGATCAAAATGAGAAGGATAAGTAACAAGAAGTAAGTAACATAGAATGAGGAGAATTACTCGGCACATGGTCTGGAATTAGTTGTTGTAGTTCATGCTCTTAAGATATGGCATCACTATCTTTATGGTGAGGCGTGCCAGGTGTTTACAGATCATAAGAGCTTGAAACATATCTTCACCCAGAAAGATCTGAATCTTAGACAGTGAAGATGGTTAGAATTGATCAAAGTTTATGATGTGACAATAGATTATCATCCTGGTAAGGCGAATGTGGTAGCAGATGCCCTCAACAGGAATTCAAGTTCAACAGCTGATGCATTCTCTATGGCATGTTTCAAGAGAGAGACCTGCTAGTAGAAATGCGGAAGTTGAACTTAGACTTAGGGGTGACAGAACATAGTGGTTTGATTGCATAGATGCAAGTCAAGCCTACTTTTTATAATCAAATCAAGGAACTTCAGCAGAATGATAGTGAGTTATAGCAGGTCATGCATGGCATGACAGGGGAAAAAGACCAGAGTTTAGGTTTTCGGATGATGGTGTGTTGTATCAGTATGACAGGTTGTGTGTACCTCGAGACAGTGATTTGAAAGAGTAGATTCTTGAGGAGGCACATGCATCGATGTACGCTATGCATCTAGGTAACACTAAGATGTACATGAATCTCAAGGAGTTGTATTGGTGGTCAGGTATGAAAAAGGATGTAGCTGAGTACGTGGCTAGATGTAGTGTGTGCTAGCAGGTTAAGGCTGAGCACCAGAAACCTATAAGTACCTTGCAATCTCTTTCTATATCAGAGTGGAAATGGGAACATATCACAATGGATTTTGTGGTAGGGTTTCCCAAGACACCTAGAGGTTGTGACTCGATATGGGTGATTGTGGATAGACTGACTAAGTCTGCTCACTTTCTTCCTGTTAAGTCAACCTTTGATGTCTTGAAGATTGGAAGAACATGCATATAATAATAGTCACCATTCCAGTCTTGGAATGGCCCTGTATGAAGCTCTGTATGGCAGAAAGTGTAGATCACCCATATGTTGATACGAGGTGGATGAAAAGTAGATTCTTGGATAAGAGATAGTGGATTTGACCACTGAAAAGATTACAGTGATCAGAGAACAGTTGAAAACTGCACAGAACAGGCAGAAGAGTTAAGCTGAGAATAGACGTAGACCTCTTGAGTTTGAGGTTGGTGATGAAGTGTATCTGAAGGTTTCACCATGGAAAGGAGTGTTGAGGTTTGGTAAGAGAGGCAAACTGACTCCTAGGTTTATGGGCCCATATCGTGTCATTGAAAGGATTGGACTTGTAGCCTACAGATTGGATTTACCATCCGAGTTGGCTAATTTACATGATGTGTTTCATGTATCGATGCTGAAGAAGTGTTACCCTGGTACAGAAAAGATAATAGAACCAGAACCTACACAACTTAGATTAGATGTGTCCTATGTTGAGGGACCAGTACAGATAGTTGATCGGAGGATCAAGAAACTCAAGAATCGCGAGATACCATTAGTGAAAGTTTTGTGAAGGAATCATAACCTAGAGGAAGCTACGTGGGAGCTTGAATCTGAGATGCGTAACAAGTTTCCTTTTCTCTTTTAGGAATTTCGGGACGAAATTCTTATAAGGGAGGGAGATTGTTATGACCCACTCCATGATTAACTAGTAAGTATCATGATTAGTGCATATTCAAGTTAATTGACCTAAGCTAAGTGCTTATGTGTGATTAGAGTTTTGATTAGCTGAGACAAGCTAATTAGCATGTTTTTATGCCTTGGGGTTGTAGAGGATCTCGCACTTGAAAAGTTGCAAAATAAATCGTGTTAATCGGACCTTCAAGGCAAGAGTTATGACGTTTTCATGTTCCTTTCGACTTGGATGCAATTTTACCAGAATTTGATTTCCTTGAAGTGGGCCGGTTGTTTTTCTTTCCTTTATCCTTTCTTCCCGATAGAACAGAAACAACCGACAGAGCGGTGCCCACTTGCTGTTCAATCAGAAGCGATGGGGGGGAATCGCATAGGCGATTCTTCTGAAGCCCTAGCTCCGTTTTCCAGCAGGCGCACCTCCGAATTCCTTCCTCCGCTCTTCATTCTTCTCTACCACGCCCCATCCAGGCAGCCGAGCTGCTAGGGCGCCGCCCAGTAGGGGCCGCCCAAGCTGCAGCTGCAGCTGCAGCAAGCTTCCAGCCAGAGGGTGATTTGGAGTGAGCAAGCAACACTAAATGGCCGCCCTGACTCCGTCCTTGAGAATCAAGCTCGGATCTGCAGCTAATAACCCCGATTAGGCTCAGATAGCCCTCCTTTCCAACCTAAACGTGGGTGTGTGTTGTTGCTGCTAGCAGTAAGTCTGAATCAGAGCTCGATTGGCGCACAAAAGAGCTAGGTAAGACCAGCACATAGCTCAGTTTTGAGGATAGATCGAGAATCTGTAGAATATAGAATTGATTTGGCATTTTACTGGGCTTTCTCCTCAATTGGTCCGTGAAACAGGTTGAAACCAGGGCTGTCCGGAGGTAGAAGACAACCCAGTGGACACCCAGAAACAGGCGTTTGGATGTGTTTCTAGTCGTTTTCGGACGCTTCGAATCACGGTGAGTAGGATTTCACTCACTATCTAAGATTTAACTCGCAAATCAGAAATTTTTGGTAAATTACGGGTTTTTCACTGATAACAGGCGTTGGGCAGTATTTGGTGTCGCCTGACTTTTTAATTCATAAATTGCTTCTTTACACTTTCATATGATTTAATTTAGCATCTGATCAGTGTGGATTGGACCAGTGAATTTACATGGTTCATCGGAACCTAAATTGCTCAGTGTGAACGTTGAGTTTAGAAATACACGACTGATAATGGTACGGTTTGGGTATAAACCTAGGCAATACAGATTTTGTAAATCATCAGGTGCATGATTTCAAAGAAAGTACGATAGCAATAAAAGTATGAAATAAAACCCTAGTTGCATGTTTCTTGTTATGTTAATGTGTGTGAATTAACATTTACATGAATTGGCACATTTCTCTGAGATATTATTAGAAATTTGCAAGTATTGTTATAAATTCATGTTACGATACGTAAGTAACTCTTAATTGAGTTATGTAATGCACAAACCAGGATTAGAGTTAATGTGCACGTTCTTCGAGAAATTTTAGATAATTGATAGATGTTACAGATGATTTCTCATATATGAAGTAATTACTCTTATCAGTGCAATAAGATGTTCAATTGCATGAATTCAGTATGTATGTGCCAAATTAACATGAGTGTGGGTTATTTATGAATTTTAAATCTGCCTGCATGCATGATATAAGGATTACTCAGTATTTACAATGATTTTGAGTATACTGCTCTGTCAGTTCTAGAATGATATCATATTGTGATTTGAATTGCAATCAAATAGATGAGGTAACTGAAACCCTAAGGATAGGGTGTTGCCATGTGATAAGTGAATGAGGTAACTGAAACCCTAAGGATAGGGTGTTGCCATGTGATAAGTGAATGAGGTAACTGAAACCCTAAGGATAGGGTGTTCAATGAATCAAGTATTTTGATATCAAAATTCTCAGTATGAGATGTGGTGATGCTTAACAGTTTAATGGCATGATTTTACTGTATAAAGTGCCAAATTGACATGCATTCTGTCTATTTAAGAATTTTAGTTTGCCTGCATGTATAGTATGATGATTTCTCAGTATACTATAGTGTTTTGAATATACTACTCTATCAAATTTAGAATGATATTCATGTCGTGTTGTAAAGTTCAAGTAGATAGACTCGGTACCATAGAGATACCAAAGTCCAGAACAAGTAAGAGAGAGATGCAATGTCGTAAGAGCCTTTTTAGAATAATAAAATATTAGATGAAGGGCCCTGACATCGTAGAACCCCTTTGAGAGGTCTGTACCCTAGGGGTGAAATGACCCAACCCTGGGGATACGCCTAGGTGGTCGGAGACTCGTGTCCAACACTTACCGAATGTCTCGGTGACACGAGGGATGAGAGGTAGGGTCCCGGATCAACCCAGGGGATACGCCCAGGTGGTCGGAGACTCGAGGTAGTGTCCCGGCTCAACCCTGGGGATATGCCCAAGTGGTCGGAGATTCGAGGTAGTGTCTCGGCTCAACCCTGGGGATACGCCCAGGTGGTCGGAGACATGTCCCGGCTCAACCCTGGGGATACGCCCAGGTGGTCAGAGACTTAGAGACTCTCTGCCTGTGTACTCAGCTTAGAGGAGGAGTCTAGTTTATAGCACCAAAAGGATGTCGAGGCCAGAGAGCCTGAGTCCTGTAGCAGACCAGGACGGAAAGTCAGACTTAGCATTTCCCGGGTGTGTCGCTATGTCTTGTACGGTGGGATCGTAGTTCGCTACGAGTCTTCATATGTAGAGTACACTTCATATGATCAGGGCAAAAGATAAAATATGTTCACATAGGTTCACATAGTTTTATAAGTTAAAGAGTTAAGAAAGATATGAGTTAGCTTCACAACAGTTGTTCTTTAAGTGGGATTTTAGTATTTTCTATTAATTAATTGTATTTACAGCTTTGCATCAATTATTATCATAATGAAATGTTGACATCTTCTGTTGTTTAAATTAAATTGCTTAGACCTGCTCAGTGTAGTATTTCTTGCGTATTATTCCAAATAATAAACATAAATGAGTTATCTGTGATGGTTGGTGAAATTCTATTCACTGAGCCAGTAGCTCACCAACCTACTGAAACATTTTTCAGGTCAAAGTCAGCACGAGGAGGCTGAAGGATCGTATCACCCGAATACATAGAAGGTAGTTAGTAGTTAGTTAGAGGTTTCTTAGTCCTTTCCCCTCGGTCCTTGGGCATATGGTGGGTTAGAGAGAGAATGTGGTGAAATATGTAGTTAGTTTTCAATTATCTGTTGTGTTTTACAATCTGCATGAGAAATGTAATAAGTCATGTGAACTTATTTTTCTTCTTAGTATGGTTAATGGAATGTCGCTTACGTAGTTTTATTTTAATTCGATGCTATTCAAGTTTTATGGTTTTCATTTAAGTTAATCTAAATGATCAAGAAAAGAAAAAGTTAAGAGTGGTTTACTGATTGTGACTCCCCGGTCTTCGAGGTCATTAGAGATGGCATGGGGGTCGGGGCATCACAACCACCATCTATGCCACATCTACCTAATCCTCTGGATCCACATGAAGAACTAGTCAAGGAGGATGACCTTCCTCTTAAGGACTCCTTTGGTACAGTTGCAATGCACATGAGTGGGCCTATTAATATTTTAGAATTTGAGACAGAGGAGTTTTCTATCAGCCCAACCATCATACAATTGCTACAGCTAAATGCATTTGGAGGGACACCAAGGGAGGATCCAAACCTCCACATTGTTGAATTTCTACAATTGCTAAGCACCATAAAGATATATGGCGTTCCTACTGATGGGATATGCCTAATCATTTTTCCATTCTCTCTTAGAGATAGAGCCAAGGCATGGCTCTATACTTTGCCAAAGAAGTCAATCAACACTTGTGAGGAGCTTCTAAAGGTTTTTTTTTGTAAGATATTTTCCACCTAGCAAAACTTTACAGCTGAGGAGTCAACTCATCAATTATTCTCAAAGGGATGGAGAGACCTTGTATGATACATGGGAGAGGTTCAAAGATCTTCAACATCTTTGTCCACATCACGATCTAAGAAATTTGCTTCTATTGCAATCTTTCTATAATGGTTTGTGCTACAATACAAGGATGTCTATTGATGCAGCTACAAATGGAGCTCTAATGAACAAATCTTATGGAGAAGCCTATGCTATTATTGAAGATATGGCAACAAATCATTGTCAATGGAGTCCAACTACAAGATACCACCCATCATTTTCACATACTACTTCCGGAATGCACATGGAAGATCACACGGTTGATGCTATAGACATAATTGCAGCAAAGCTAGACACTTTATCACAAAGGTTTGAGAAGCTAAGCACACAACCATTTCAAGCAACTAATATTATTTGTGCTGCATGTGGGTTGCTTGGACACTCATCTTCTACATGTTATGATTCTTCTATTTATTCCCCAATGGGATACACTCCACCGGACTTCTATAGCAATGCCAACCTGAATTTCATTCAGCCACAACAACCACAAGTATCTTCCAACTTAGAGTCTATGATTGCAACATTTATTTTAACTCAAATGCAGCAAAATGAGGAGTTCCATCAACAAAGACAATCTATGATGGATGATATAGGAAAACTCTCTTCTAAGGTGGACGATATTGCCACTCATGCATACATCTTAGAGAAACAAATTGCCCAGCAAGCAGTTTTTTGCAAAGAAGCATTTCCACCTTTCTTGCCTAGTCCATCGGAGATGAATCCTACATATTTCATGCTGGTGACATTGAAGAATGGAGTTGTGATAGAGGTATATCCTTCAAAGTATGATGATGTTGATATCCATGACAATTATGAAGCTGCAAATCATGGGGAGAAAGCTACAACACATGCTCTACATGTTGATTCTTCAAGCAAGCGGCACGTCCTTCCTCCTCACACTCTATATGAGACATTGCTTTTATAATGAGAACACTCTTCCAACTCATATTTTGATGATGCTTCAAAGGAGAATGAAAAGACAAATAGTATTGGTGTACATAAGACTATTCTTGCTACAACTCATAGGTGCTTTTGCTTGCCCCAAATCAAGGACATATTTGCAAGGAGGCATCAATCTTTAGCACAACAATTTCCAGCCTCAAATCAAAGCAATGGATCTCCATCTTCATCATTCACCATGACAAGTATCTAGTTGAAATCCTCGAGTTTGTTATATGCAGTGAGGACACTGCAAATTTCAAGATTAGGGGGAGAGCAACCGACCGGTAGTGTAGTTTTATTTCCCTTTAATCATTTTTTTAGTTGTTGTTTCCAATTCTGCTCTTCTTGTGGAAAAATCTAGTATGATATGAGGTTTATCTTTTATATGTGGATAGAACTCCTATGCTTAACTGATTGTCTTCTTTTGATGCGAAATATCATTTGGAGAAATTGTAAAAGGCATGCATTAATCAAATGAAACCTTTTGGCCATCAACATGTGCTTAACTCTGGTTTATGCTTCTAGCATGAATATTCATCTTTCACATCCTTGATTGCTTAAAACATGTAGTGGTTTCAATTTTTGTGAGTAAATCAACTTTATAACATCATTTAGAATACGAGATGCCCTTGCTAAGCTCTTAGTGCATTTTCGACCACTCTTTTAATGAAAAAACTTTTAAAACAAATGAATGAAATCTAGTTAATGTCGCAATTTAGTTGACTCACCTATGTTTTGGAAAAAATTTAAAATTTCTTTTGGCTTATTTCACCCTCATACCTCATAAAAGATGGCTAAACTGCCCACATATCATGCTAGCCTAGTGTAAGTCCGATCTGGCCACGATGGTTAGGTAGTATGTCTTAAAAGAGGGTAAAATACCCCAACCGACACTCCATGTGTGCATAAGCCTACATTAGCAACCGAGTGCCGGAACACATAATCCATTGTCACATCATTTTTGGAAAGAAGGAGAGTACAACTAAAATTGTTAATTTTAACTAAGATTTCATCTTTTGTATTCTTAATAGTTGAGAGTTTAAGTTGCACATCCACTAATTGCTTGACTTGGTCATCCAAATTCTACTTAGTGTTGTTTAATTGATTGATTCATTTAATCGTGACCACCCTTGCTGAACTAAAAATCTCTTTCTTAGGTGTTTAAGTTGAATTGATGGCTATGAGTGTAAACATGTTGATCATGGTTGGTTTGGTCTTATACACATCTTTCATTTCATTTGATCTATGCATGAACTTGACAATTCCTTCATTTGTGTTTCTATGCTCTTTTTGCTTGAGGACAAACAATAGTTTAAGCTTAGGGGTATTTGATGTACACAAATCATATCATCTTTTGAATCATGTTTGGTTGCATATCCATGTTGTTTTGACTCAATTATCACTCTCATTCATGCTAGATTCTATATTTTTAGCTATTCTTACTTGTCTCATAGTTTGGATTGTGGGTACTATATTTTGCAATGAAATGATGAGGAATATATCATATTATCTCTTATGGGATCACTCGTCAAGTAGCTATATGTTTTGGGGTTTGAAATTGCACAAATACCACTTTTTACATCATGTAAATCTGACCTACACGTCGAAAGTTATGAGCAGAATACACAGCAGCCCAGAACAGCCCAAAACAGCCATTGACACGCCGTGTCTTAAAAAGACACGTCGTATCTCAGTCCAGAAATTGAATATAGAACTCTAAATTTGAAAAAGACACGTCGTGCAACTTTCCAGAAAATTGCAGAAAAGCAAATGCACGACGTGCACCTGGAGCGTCCAGAAAACCAAAAATATCCTGGAAAGTTGCACAACATGCATTTCTTTTGTGCACGCCGTGCACAATATATTCTGGAGTAACTGACAGAGCTTTTGCATGGCGTGCACTTACGGTGCACTATGTTTCACTGTCAGTTTTAGAAATTTGAAAGTTACGATCTTTTGTTTAAAATGAAGGGGGAACTTAATGGGCGGTTATGCCCGGTCATTTGCATAATTTTTCTCGTCCCATAGCAAGTCTAGAGTAGGGAAGGGCGATTTTGAAGGGAAAGGAGGTGGTTTCTTTCCAAAGGAGCCCATTTCTTCTTCTTTTCTTCTCCATTGTCTTCTCCAAGGTGCAACAAATCTTCCCCAACTTCGTGCAGCTTCTCGGGAGAGGAGCCAGTTCGTTTTGGAGTAGATAAAGGAGGACAATTTCATCCTTAAGTCGGAATTCTACCTTTCTTTGGTTACACCTTGGGATTACTTAGTTTTTCCTTCTCTAAATCATGTTGAATTCTAAAAATTCTGCACATTTTTTACTGTACACTATCATGGGCGAGTAGTTCCTTTTTCTTAGGCATGGAAGAGTAGCTCCCATGCCATAGTCTGTGATTTGAAATGAAATACATACATGAGAGTGATGTATGGAGTTAAAATCATCATCACTTCACCGGGAGGTGAGTGATGAATGTTGGATCCTAGATGGGTGATTAGATTCTCTAGAGGGGGTGAATAGAGCTGAAAGCACTTAAACAAAACTCATTAAACCTTCAAAATATATGACAAGATAAGGTTGCTAAATAGGCAATTTGAGTGCAACTAAATCATGCATAGCAAGGATAAGAGAGATTGAACATGCACCAATTAGACAAGCTATTTAGAGTGGTTCCACACTTCAAACTAGAAGTGTGTCAGTCCACTTACCTAGAGAGGTCAACCTCTAGGACTTCCAACAATTGCACTCTTATATTCACTTATAAGACTTACAATACATGACCAACAAAGGACTTACCTATCCAATACAAAGAGTCTTCAACCTTACCAAGGACTTACCCACTTTGTAAGAGTCTTCGGCCTTCTCTAAGGACTTACCCACTCTTGCACAAGTCTTCAGCCTTGCAAGAATTACCCACTCTTCTTGGATCTTCCGCCTTTGACTTCACCTTCACATGGAGGTCTTACCCACTTGATCTTGAGTCTTCTGCCTTCTCCAAGGGCTTACCCACTCTAGCTCCAAGTCTTTAGCCTTGATCTTCACCGAGGGACGCCTTCCCTTGTTCTTCTTCACCTCTCTTGGCTAAGAGAGAGAACCTTCATCTTCATGATTGCAAAAGAGAGATGGGGAGGTTGTGTAAGTGAGAGCCTCACAAGATATACAAATAGGACTAGCTCTCTTACAGATTTTCTACTCACTCTAATGGATGTAGCAAGTGATTAAGCTTAGAGAGAGAGAGGAGGCTGTAGGAAGCACCCAACTATGGAATAGGAACCTCACAAAGAGTTTGCAATGAATGCTCAACCTTGGAATGAAGCCCAAGGGGTCCTATTTATAGATGGGGATGCCTCTTAGCCTTTGGGAACACTTGTGAACAAAAACTAGCCATTTTGTGGCTTGCAAGGGATCTATTTTCACTAGTTGCAACTCCACAAAGGCTAGAAACACTTTTCTGCACTTTTTCGTACAGTGCAATCGGTCGAGTTCTGATGGGTGTAACTCGACCGATCAAGTAGAAGGCAAACCGATGTTCAAAGGATCGGTCGAGTTTGTCCTGAGGAAACTCGACCGACCATTTCAACTGGAAATGGCCTACTACCCAATCGGTCGAGTTCTGTGAGTGCACAACTCGACCGATGCAATCTTCAGAAAATCGACCAAGGTGGATCGGTCGAGTTTCAGGCTGGGGGAACTCGACCGACCAAGTGCCTGTAATTGATTTTCAAAGTTGCATCTAAAGTGCTCTAATAGTCGATCTAAGTGTTCTTGATATTTTTCTAAGCTTAATTACAAGTCATACATTCATTACAAGTGATTTACAACATGATTCTAATGGATATACATCATATTACAAAAACGTGCACTTGTATGACTTTGACTTGTCTTTTCTCCAATTTGAGATGCGCAAGTTAGGGCATTTGGAGTGTGTCTATACCTAATCTAAAATTAATTGTCACACCCCAATCTCACACTAACCACTAATCACGAGATTAGGGCGCGACAGAGGGATTATCACATAAACAAATTACTGAGAACTTTTTCTTTTTAAAACCTCGTAATGATATTCGGATTATTGTTGTAAACTAAAACATAATAAACTATTGCGGAAGCATTTCAATTAAACTGGCTAGTGAACATAAACAAAGTTTACAACATGTAACATTGTTTAACAGAAAGTAAACATAACAGTTAATTTACATCTTTTACACATTCGCCATACATACTCTCTCTCACCCACACCATGTCCCAAGGACCGAGGGGAAAGGACTAAGAGACCTCTAACTATACTAGCTACATATATACCTTCTACAGACTAAGCGTTAGGATGAAAAGATCCTTCAGATTCCTGGAACTGTCGCTGACCTGAAAATGTTTGAGTAGAGGAGTGAGCCTACTCGCTCAGTGAATAGTTTTTCATTTAACTATCATTAAACAACTCGTGAAGTTTATTAAATTGAAATAAAGCATGAGAACAATACTATACAGAGCAGTTCTAATGACATAGAAGATTTTACAGATAATAATCACATTTCTATACAACAACAACTGTAAAGCATAAAATATCAGAAACTGCATATCTTGAATAATAAAGCAATTATTGAGAACTAGCACAGAAGTACTAAACTCTTAACATATTAAATTTACTGTGATCCTATATGATTACATTTTTATATTATTATGCCCTAATCATATGCAGTGTACTCTGCATACAAAGATCTGTAGCGAACTACGATCTCACCGTACAATACTTAGCGACACACCCGGGAAATACTAAGTCTAACTTCTTGTCCTGGTCTGCTACAGGACCCACAGGCTCTCTGGCCTCCTCTGCACTCACCATGAGTGCTCTGGACTCCTCCTCTAACCTGAGCACACAGGTGCAGGGAGTCAACACTGGGTTACCACAAGAATTACTCAACCGGTTGGTGTTGGATAACCCTTTACTTTATTTATTATTTTACCCCAGTGCCACCAAAATTACTCAATCGGTTGGTGTTGGACACTGTCTATCAACCCTCGTGCCACCAGAATTACTCAACCGGTTGATGTTGGACACGAGTTTCACCCCTAAGGTGCAGACCTCTCAAAGGGGTTCTACGGTGTTAGGGCACCTAAGTCTATTATAACACAATTATATCATTCATTACTTTAGAACATACCACTAGATTAATACACTTGTTTATGAACTGTACTAATTTTCAACTGCTACTCTGTATATACAGGAGTATTCATAAAGCAAGTCAATTATCTGTATTGTTCAAACATACACAGCAGCAATATTTCAGTTAATTAAATCTATTTCAACAATTGCATTAAGCACTTTTGATTTCCGTTGAACCAAATAAAATCATTGAACTGTTCTACACTGATCAGAAGCTGTTCTAGATCATGTATAATCATACCGAAGCAATTTATAAAATAAAATTCAAGTTTCATCAAATACTGGTAAAACGCCTGATAACCACTGATATCAGTGCAAAAATGCACAGTTTACCGAAAAATTCCAACGAAGGAGTTAAATGATGATAACTAAATGAACTTCTACTCACCGCGTTTCGAATTGTCCGGATTCGTCCGGAATTGCGTCTAGAGGTCTGATTTCGAGCAAATTCTATTGTCTTCTACCTTGGAAATTTCCAATGTTCACGGTCCAGAAAAATGAAAATCCTAACACTAATCGCTCCTTCACATACAGATTGGAATTCAACTCGATCGATGGCTGAATAGTAGCTAAGAGCTACAAAACCTAGCCTAGATCTTTGATTCGGAATCAATCACAACTATTGTGCTGAAAAACGCACACAAATCGCTCCCTTAATGACTGTGCACAGCGGCCGAGTTGCTGCTTGCCGCAGGTCCAGAATGCATGGCGGCAACTAGGTAGACAGAGAAATGGTAGAGGAAGAAGAGAGGGAAGCTAGACGCCCCTTTCAGACAGATTCTGGGACCCTGAATCGTCCCGCCCAACCTCCTTTGCTGTTGCCGATCGAGCGCAGCTGTTGCTGCAGGTCGGCCGACGCCCAGGTAGGTTAGGGTATGGGGTGGTTGAGGTGAGGTAGAGGAGAAGGAAAGAAAAGGGTAGCACCCTAACTCTGTCGGAGGCGAGGAGGTCAAGAACTCCCAAGAAATCGCCTGCGCTCTGGCTTCTTTTCTCAATCGTGATCCCTGGTTGCTGTGTGAGCGCCGCCCACTAACTGTTCTATTGGGAACAAAAGCAAAAAGGAAGATAATAAACAACAGGTTGCCGACTCACATGAATGGGTTATTAAATGGAAAATTACATTTCCAACCCTAAAACTTGAAATTCTCGTATCTTTTGCCTCGAATATCCGATTCAAATGATTTCTTTTATGAAACTTCAAGAATGAGGCCCACTACAAACCCAAAGCATAAAAACAAGCTAATTACACTGTTTTGCTGATTCAACATTCCAATAGCATCCAATTATTACTTTACTCAAATTAATCATCTTAATTAAGCACTAATTAATTTGATGTGCTTGATTCAACTAAATCAAGTTAATGATTCACTAACCACATCGTAAGCACATAAGTTAACTCAAATAACTTTAATTAGGCTCAAATTATAAAGCTTACCAATAAACTTTGGAACGGGTCATAACATTACTCAAGTAGAGACATTAGACACCAATATGTGGAATGGTTAGTCATCATCAAAACACAGGTTTAGTCAATTTAGACGTGAGTCAACATTGACCTAATTGACCTTGAGTCAACAATGACTACAAACTTCCTTTGCAAGTTAATTAACATGTTTAAATTCATATTTTAATATAAGCTATGATGTGATAGTGAAATCACAAGTCTAGGATCCTTCCAAATATGAATCTTAACCTTTCTTAAGTGATAATTTATTGTTTAGTTTTAAATATATAATTTGGTTGTTCTAATCCAATCATCTTATGTACAATGATCTAGATTATTGAAAATCATAACTCTTGCACCTAACTTACCAAAGCTCCTTGTGTTTGACCTCGACTACGATTACTCTCGTATACTTACGAGATATAACTAGTTGAGTAAAAGATCATTCTTAATGATTGAAACTCGTTAGTGTAATAAACCAACATCCCTCCTCGACTCCAATCCCCACTTAGTAGCCTTGCAATAATAAATTTGTCTTTGATTCATCTTGTAGTGACTAGAGGTTAACTGTGACTTTCTATTTTAATATTGGGGTCGAAGATGGTCATGTGGCTCTTTATCCAATTACAATGGATTTGAAAATCCTCAAGATCTCCTCAAGCTTACATTTGATCAACTAGCGTTCTTTTTTAAGTAGGTTATCTATCATCATCTAGAATTCATGATGGTTCTTCATTTTAATCACCACTTATAACACCCTGTCCCTCAAGGAATTGAGTTCAAATTTGCAAAGAAATATAATTTTCCTATCAAACTTTTTCAAATCATTATTTGATATTTGAACAAATCAATATATATTAAAATTTTCTAAATTATTATGTTCTTTCTCTAGTTCTATTATATATTTAACCAATTTTAATTGGAATGTAAGGGTTGGTTACATTAATAAAATTCATGTATAGATATAAGCTCAAATGTTATGATTTAACCATGTTATTTTATTGATTCAACATGTACATTGCATTGTTATTATGTTCAATTATTTATACAAGTTGTGTGTATATAGATGTATTAATTTTGAGACCTAGATACTTTTATAAATTTAATGATATAATAAGCCTACTAAAGGTCACAAAAGTTTAGTAATATCCAAGTAAGAGAATGAATTATTCCTAAACAAATGATGATTTAAAATAATATTTGTATAGTAGAAAATGCACAGAAATTTCAGAGTTTAACATGACTTAGAGAAGGAAAAGCTAAGAGAACCAAAGGTGTAACCTAAAGGGAGTAGAATTATGGCTTGGGGATAAAATTCCACTCCTACAGCTGCTCCAAACCGGACAAGCTCCTCTCCCAAGAAGCTTTGTGGAGTGAAGAAGCTCTGTTGTACCTCCGGAGAAGAAAATGGAGAAGAAAAGAGGAAGAATGGGGGTTCTTTGGCAAGAAGCCACCTTCTTCCACCCTAAAATCGCCCTCCTTACTCTAGCCTTGCTCTTAGACGAAAGAGTTTCGAATTATGACCAAAGATAACTGCTCCATAGAGTGGTTTCATCTTTTAAAATGAAAGGAGTCGTATTTGAAAGTTGCTGAAACTGATGGGCACACGACGTGTCTTTCTTTGGACACAGCTTGTCTTGTCTCCGACAGTTGTTCTGAGTGTAAAGCACACGACGTGTCTAAATTAATACACGCAGTGTATGTTACCAGAAAGGCAAGACTCGGTTCTGAATTCCCAGGTACACGTTGTGTCTTTTGCGGACATGTTGTGTACTTTTCTTCAACGTCTGAAGTATTAGGCCGTCTGAAAATGCACACGCCGTGTCTTAAATAAGACACATCGTGTGCATTGCTGTTTCAGCAAAATTAAAGTTCTGAACGTCTGCAAGGCATGGGGAAGTCCCGATAATGATGAATTTGAGTTGGGATAACTCCAATTTGATCATTTTGATGCAAATATGCAATACACATCATGTGATAAGTAAAATGACAAAAAGGTGGCAAGAGTAATATAAAGAGAGGCTAAATGAGAACAAAATGAACTAAATTTGTGTGTGAAATCATGTGAAAAGTTGATGTGGAAACAACACAACAATATTTCTATTTTTATACATCAATTCATGACTTTAGTTCAGATTTAAAATAGTACAAAATTTAACGACTAGAAGGATATTATGATTAACATAATTTAATTGAATCAATAAACATATATCTAATATGTTATAACAACGTAAATACTTTACGTAGAGAATAGAAACACACTTCAACAATTTCGTCCATCATATGTACCTAGTACATAAATGGCGGTCATTATATACATTATTTACTGAAGATAGTGGATCATTACTAAACTCAACAGTTGAAAATCAAGGCATATCCTTATAAGCGGATTCTACTATCTCAAATTACAAAGTATGTAGCAATTTTAAAGTCGTAGAGTTTGCTTTCTAGTATCCTACGTTTATCACAAAACAAAAGTATGGCTTCAACATAAGTGAACACAACAATCTTCAAGAATTGAGAATGAAATACGAGTATGCAACTATCTAAAATATTGCACCAGTCGATTACCAGAGTCTAAAATTTAGGATTCTTCTTTGACTTCATCACCCCTGCTTCATATATGAGGTTTAAGACTTCTATTTCCGCCCCTCTCCGTTGGTCTTTGTCTTCTATCCTCCTCATTTCTTCCTCCAAGCTTAGAGTTTTTATTTTTGTCAACTTTACAATTTTAAGGGACAAAAGTTGTTCCACGTTATTAGTAAGGTTTGTGCCTCTCCTTACACGACTTTGAATCTCTCATTGAGATAACTAGAACAGTTTTGTAGTCAATATTGAGGAGGTCGTTGCTAGAAGAGGACAAAAGATTGAAGGCTTACTAGACATAAAAGAACAAATGATTAAAGTCCTTTTTGGGCATGGATGCACTCATATTCTAATGGTTATTGATTAATTTAAGTTCTTTGTTCTACCTATTCTTGATCTAGGGCATGAGTTTTGTTCTCATGTTTTTCTCTCATGGGCAATGCATACAATGACGAGATAATATCTATGAAGAAATTTTACATGACACTCCAATTAGAATAATAGCTAGCGAGTTAAGCCATAAAGCTAACTTGCCTCTCTTAATTTGACAATACAATATACAATACACCTTAAAATTTATTTGTCATATGACTTTTACATAAAACCAAACAAAATATTGGATGTGTTTTGATTATGTCCAATTAAACAAAATTCTTACATGTTTGAATCAGATTCATATCTACATAAATCGTAATTCTGGCTTCAACTATACCAAACCAAACAAAATCTCACGACATAAGTAAAAAATGTGACCCAAAAAGGACAAGTGAGAAAATACATACACAACTGTGAGGTTTCGTGATGAGTAAAGCGGGAACACCTTAGTTTCATATTTTGGATTAGAAAATTGAATGCCAAAGCCAATCTCTTTCCCGCTGCCGAAACAACCCTGAAACACTCTCGGGCGTTTCCTTACCACAGGGATGATGAGATCCGCACCGTTCAATAGGCCGCGTCATCTATCCAAACGAAACATCCAACAGGACGCGCCATTGATCCGCACCAACTTACTCCAGCCAACCACATAAGATCTGACTTCTATATAACATACCTTCATCCTCGTTCTCAGCATCTAAACCACACCAGCCCTTTCTACATCGATCAAGTACCACCCGCCCCTTTCCCACTCTCCACTTCCTCTTCCCCAATGGCGCCCAAGGCCGAGAAGAAACCCGCGGAGAAGAAGCCCGCCGCTGAGAAGCCGGAGGAGAAGAAGGCCGAGAAGGCTCCGGCGGAGAAGAAGCCCAAGGCGGCGAAACGCCCTGCCAAGGACGGAGACAAGGCCTCCAAGAAGAAGAAGAAGGCCAAGAGCGTCGAGACCTACAAGATCTACATCTTCAAGGTCCTGAAGCAGGTGCACCCTGACATCGGTATCTCCAGCAAGGCCATGGGCATCATGAACTCGTTTATCAACGACATCTTCGAGAAGCTCGCCGGGGAGTCTGCCAAGCTCGCCAGGTACAACAAGAAGCCCACCATCACGTCTAGGGAGATTCAGACTGCCGTGCGTCTTGTGCTTCCCGGAGAACTTGCCAAGCATGCTGTGTCTGAGGGTACCAAGGCCGTCACCAAGTTCACCAGCTCTTGAACTTGAGTTCTCACGATTGCCGTATTCTGTTGCTCTGCTCGAGCATGGCTGAAGAAATTGTGTAACTTTTGAAATGGTTAATAGAAAGTTGCTTTGTTACTGCCAATTGCTGTCGTTTTCCCCCTTTTCCATTGTGCTTTCTTGTCATGTTTGGATGCTTAGTTAGTTTTTTGCCGAAATATTCGGACTAACGAACTGACAATGCCGTCACCAAGTTTATGAGCTCTAGAAGAGGGATTTCCACTCTGATATTTCCTATGACTATCTGGATGAAATTTTATTTCCCCTGCTCATCTGTTTTGATGGCTTCGCACCAGTATTTGCTTTCAGTTCAGCCTCTCACATTTTGTTCCTGCTAAACATCAAGCTTAATATTAGTGCTGTCAATGTTCTTCGTTACAATGCCTGCTAATATCTGTTCAAAAAGCACACAAAAGCTTCAACCTTTTTCCTTTTTCTCCCTGTTAAAGTTTTTTACCAGTGTACATCAAATTTTCTGAATTATCAACTACCATTCTACTGCTAAAGTGTGAGTTTTTTTTCAAAAGATTGGCATCGCTGCTCTCCAAATCAATTCTGCGAAATACAATAGTTCCAATATTTCTCACAAAATCGTGTATACAGCTGTTCGTGCTGTGTATATAATTGATGTCAAATTTACTGTTTTTTTTCCCGTAAAAGATATCTGATAATAGCACCCCAACGCATCCCCTGTTTTTAGCTGTTTAATTGACATTCCATTATTTCAACATCTTCGGTTTTCTAACCTTGCCTCATTCAACTTAACATCAATTCACGGCCCTTTCTTGACTACAGCTCGTGTCTTCTCATGTTCTATTCTTATCGTGCATCAATTTCAATTCTTTGGATCTTAACATACAAGTGAGTAGAATTCATCGATTAAAACATCTGCCACTCGGAATCCGGCTACCAGTCCATACTGACATCGTCTAAGATTGCGTTTGGTGACTGGAAACACAATATCAAAATAGAATCATGTTCTCGTATGACTATCTGGATGAAATTTTATTTCCCTTGCTCATCTGTTTTGATGACTTCGCACCAGTATTTGCTTTCAGTTCAGCCTCTCTCATTTTGTTCCTGCTAAACATCAACCTTAATATTAGTGCTGTCAATGTTCTTCGTTACAATGCCTGCTAATATCTGTTCAAAAAGCACACAAAAGCTTCAACCTTTTCCGCTTTTCTCCCTGTTAAGCTTTTCCCTAGTGTACATAAAATTTTCCCAGTTATCAACTACCATTCTAAGTGTGAAAGTTTTTTCAAAAAATGAGCATCTCTGCTCTCCAAATCAATTCTGCGAAATACAATAGTTCCAATATTTCTCACAAAATCTTGTATACAGCTGTTCATGCTGTGTATATAATTGATGTCAATTTTACTGTATTTTTTTTTCTTTCGTAGAAGATATCTGATAATAGCGCCCCAACGCATCCCCTGTTTAGCTGTTTAATTGACATTCCATTATTTCAACATCTTCGGTTTTCTAACCTTGCCTCATTCAACTTGACATCAATCCACGGCCCTTTCTTGACTACAGCTCGTCTTCTCATGTTCTATTCTTATCGTGCATCAATTTCAATTCTTTGGATCTTAACATACAAGTGAGTAGAATTCAACGATTAAAACATCTGCCACTCGGAATCCGACTACCATACCATACCGACATCGCCTAAGATTGCGTTTGGTGACTGGAAACACAATATCAAAATAGAATCATATTCTCGTATGATTTAGACAAATATTTTGAAGTAATGTGATGGTTGGGGCAATAACTAGTAGAAAATAACTTTTGTCAGCATTGTAACAATTAAGCCTCTATTGGACACATACTCCAAAATCATAATCTGGGTTCAGTTGGTTTGGAGATCTGGATTCCCTTTATTTAGATTTAGGTGAAATGTTGTTTTGATGTTAGTTTGGTTTTGACCCAATTTGTTTGGATGGCAGTCACATATGTTGGAAGAAGATATGATTAGGCTAGAAAAGATGCAGCCTAAAGCCAAAATAGCCCCCGCAACTTGTTATTGTGTAACAATACATTGATATACGTTCTACAACATGGAAAAAAAAGGAAAACTAGTTAAACTAAGTGATGCTATCCTAATAAGTGAACACATGGTCGAATAATTTATTGGATATTTATGATTAATTCCAGAGAAAAATATTTTACTTATTTAATAGTGTGTAGCCTGAAATGAATATTTCAAAAAAAGTTCTAACACATTTGATGCATTTTTGTCACTACATCTAAGTTGCATAAGCACATATGGCAAAATCCGTTATTATAATCTGGCAATTTTAGAATACACTTATGTATAGTTTTTTTTACAAACAACGATTCACGGGAACCACATAACAATTTTAATGGCACATATTGTCGATGTTATCTTGTATTTCTTCACTGAAGAGATATATGCTACACCATTCAGCCCTATGATTTTTCTGAAACTATCATCTACAAGTGTCATAACATTTTCAAACTGTTTTTTTATTATAAATAAGAAATTTTAAACGAAATACATATAGAATATTAACATAAAAATGTTAAATAAATTCAAACAAAGCACATTTTAGATAAAAAATGTATTTAATTATCATAATATACACTAATAATTGTTTGAGTTTACTGCATTTATTTTTCAAATGCATAATGTCTAGGAATTATTGAAGGAGTATGGAAAAGAGTGTAGTGATTTCAATTCTCTAATATGTGGGCCTTCTATAAGATGAATTATGACTTTGTGCGGTGATTTCTCTTTCTCTAATGCATTGAACAATGTTTCAACATTGTAGTTCATGTTATAAACGTCTCTTAGATTCATTTCTTTACACCAAAATGGCACTTGCTTTGATCATTTTTAAATCTGTTACACTGTGCACTAGCTAACTCGGTGGGACGTCAAAAGAGGAAATGCCAAATGCAAGACCTGGACTTGGTTCACACAGTCAAGCAATAATCTTAAGTGAACTTCAAAGTGGATCAATTGTGCAAAGAGTGTGTTATGAACCGTGGCCACTTGCGTGGTTTGGTTGGTGGGGGCGGCTCCTCGGTTGTGGGTAAGCGGGAAGTCTGACTCTACAACACCGTCAAATAGAGTTATTTGTTATCAGTTCAGGCTGAACCAATATATGTAATCCATTTTCTAATGCAACTACGGATAAAGGAAATCGCTAACGTGATTAAACTCTTCATGAAGTAATTAAATTTCATCCTTCAATGAATCTCTAGTGGGTACAATATCTACTTCTCACTTGAAGAAAGTACATCGTCCAATCTCCAACATATATAATAGAATGAGTTACAATGTAAAATCAATATATATGTAATGTACTGCCACATAGTTTGTAAGGGTTACCATGCATATGAAATAAAGTTCACATGCTTCTCACTTAAGAAACAACCTCTGAGTTAATTTAATGAAATAACCTAATACCTTGGCCACAATTGCAAGGTGATCTATGATACTTCCATATTCAATGTCTAGTATAGTAAACAAAACTATGAATACAAATGTAACTAGTAATTATTTTATAACATAACTTTTCAAGATATCAAAACAAGCCATCAAGTTTCTTTATGACATATAACTAACTACAAATGAAAGTTGCTTCAAGTTATACGTAACTATATAATAACACAAATAAATGTTTTTTTGGATTGAAATTGCATAAAGCTCCACACACAATTTTCTATGGTTTTTGCCATCATCATTAGTAAATATAAATAATTGTATAGTCTCACACAAGTTACTTTTCTAGCCTTCCTCATTGATTGTGTTTCATCATCAATAAGAATTTTCAGTCTAACACCAACTACGAAAGTGTGCTATGTCACCTTCGAATCTAGCGACATCACTTTAGAACAAGAAACCTAACTACAACTAATTGATCAATGAATTTATGTGCTTCTTGCATATTGTAAATATTTCATTATTTCCCCCTCAACTTTTTGGGTCATAAAGTTGTGGTGCAACTTATTATGTATGCCTTCAACTCTACTCCCTTGACCCATATGTAATAGGGAAGGTACAATTTATTATCCTTGATCTTCCATTACATTAATTTGTTCCATCCATATAGACACATAGAATGCTTGGACGACCACATTAACAAGTCAACATTCTATTAGTAATCACCCAAGCAAATTATACTGTGGCAAACTTCCCTTTAGCTACCATTCAAATATGAATGTTACCTAATGATATATAATCACAATAAAAAAGGTGAATTGTGTTAGTAATAAATATACTGATTAAAGTAGTGGGGTTCATACATGACATGATAACAAACAACTACCAAACAATTAGTATACAATTTAGAGTGCCATATATTCCATTGAATTATATAATACATCCATCTACTCTTCTAGAGTGGATTTCCTCTCTCTTAGGACACCAATGCCACCCAGTTCACTGACACTTGCATGACTATCTATGCCGTTGAGATCATTTTCATGTACAACTTATGGAAGGTCATCTGTTACATCATTTAGATGCATCATGGTGTCTTCATGCCAATGCAATTTGTTGAAATTCTGCAGGGGTACAACATGCATAGAGAACCAATTCCTTCTTGTCTACAAAAGTCTTGCTTGTTTTGTGAGATAGGAAAATGTTTTTTTTTGTTTTAATGAAATTCCCTCTTTGATTATATACACCTGTGTACTACCCCTGTACTCATGAATTTAGGTTTTTGTATCATGCAATAATCCAAGAATCTCAATTGACCAACTAATACTTGACCCTTGGTCCCTGGAAACGACCTCCCTTTGTTGCTTCAGGAAAAACCTACATATCATTAACATATGCCTCTCGTTCAATTAAAAGGAACATAGTTTCCATGTCATAATTGACCACAAACATTACATTCATAAGCAAATACCTCTTTCTATGAATCTCAATTTTATTTTTATCTTTGAACAAATACCAAGAGATGTGTTCCCCCAAGGCCACCTATCACATTCTAGGAAATGGAGAAGAAATTTGTTACAAATTCAATCAATATGATATATATATATGATATATATATATATATATATATATGATATATATATGATATATATATGATATATATATATATATATATATATATATATATATATATATATATATATATATATATATATATATATATATATATAACAAGAAGTAAAATTCTCACCTTAAAGGAAGGAAAGAATGGTGGGCTGTCCTTAATCTTGGGATGTACAAGAGCATTTGATTTAGGTAGAGTTATACTATCCGAACATAATTTCAATACCACCTTAACTACACTAGTGAAATGTCAGCTAAATATCTCCTCTGAGTGTACATAATCTCCAACCATGTTTTTATTTGTACAATATTGACTAATACATTGTAATAAGTGGCATACTTGTTCATTAGTTGACACTCCTCATATGTAATGTGTAACCACCCTTTCCTTCTAATGTGTCAAGTAAGGTTTGTATGGTATTTACCAACATTCCAAAACATGGCATATGCTTAATTGGGATTAATTGTCATTATTTAATAACCATTTGGTGGCTAGTTCTAATGCTTATACAACATGATCAATGTTGTCGTGCATAGATAATTTCTCACCATCTTTATTGCATGTAGACATGATGTTTGTCTGTAATTGCATCTACAAACTTATCCACTATATGGGTAAACATTGATGTATAAAATTATCTAAATATGATTCTACATGTCATAAAACTCAGAACAAAAAAATGCCCGTTTCAATCAAAACTATATGAAAAACCAAATGGGGGAATTAGAATCAATGCAATTAACACATTCCAGCAGAAAGTCAATACATGACAACCCACAGAGTAGATATAATTGAAAAGAAATAAGTAGAAATGGTGATGTAATAATAAACTACAAAACAAAAGGCATATAGAAGTGTTAAAAGTTTTACATTACCAATTGTAAAGTATGATGCTTAGCAAGACTAAAATTTTTGTGGTTATAGTATACAATGAATGTCATCAATTAAAGATTAAAGTTGAGTATCTTATTTGTTGAGATCTTCCTGACTTGAACCTGGGAAACATGTCATACACGCTCCTTAGTGAGGTGCCATTGATATGTGCCATGTTGGACCTACACCGTTGAGTATCATCTCTATCAACAACATACATTGTTGAACAATTGCAATTCAATATCTTTTTAGCTGCATGTGCACCATGACATGCCACAAACATGACAACGATGTACTCAATTTTCTAAAAATATAAATGAATTTCATTTGCTTATTTTAGGATATCTCTTTATTATGACTTTATAGTTTTGGGAGAGCTAGATGTTAGACCCCTGACCAATTTTTGGGGCTAACCCTTCTTGCTTTGGCTTGAGTAAGTGCTTATAACCTTTCTCTAATCCTTTGAGATGTTTGAAGAGCTTATGGAGAGCTTAAGTCTCCAATTTGAGCTTGTTTGTATGATGTTTGTGCTTTGTGTGCTTATTTTGGGTCAAATTGCAATTTACCCAAATACGAGGGTGATCTTGTAATTTGCCACATTAAGCATGTTACTTCTCTCTTTTGGCTTCATGAGAGAGAGTGTGGTGCTTTGGGGCGCCTTGGTTGGTCCTTGGATGAGTTGTGACACCCTTAGAGTTGGTTAGGGTTTCTAGGGTTTTGACGTGTCTCAACCATGTGTACATGGTTGAGTGTATCAACCCTTGTCTCGACCTTGAGGATGTGATTTGTGAGTGTCTCAATCGATACACCCTCTTTAGATGGTTTTTTTCTTGACCATGAGGGTTTTGGTGGAAGTTGGGTTGATACAATGGTCTTCTTAAGGTGTGTCTCGACCTGTATGCCTTGGTGGTCTTTTATCTCGATCAGGTTGTGTGTGTTGCTCTTTTCTCAAACTCCTTGGTGTGCCTCGACCAGATAAATGGGTTTGGGGACCTAAGTGGTTGAGACCCAACATAGGTTTTATCATCATCTCGTGCATGCAAGGTTTAAGTGGTTGCATGTAAGTTTCTTGGGTGGACAAGTGTCCCTTTGGTGTCTTTAGGTGTTGACACATCATCTCTCACCCTACCTCCCTCCTCCTTTGGTATATAGACCCTTTTCTCTCGATGCAAGTGACCCTTTTCGGCCTTCATTCATCCTCCCTCTCTTTTGCTCATCCTTGGATCTTGGTGGAGCAAGGAGAGTTGATCTTGGAGCTCTTGGTGGTTGAGATCCTTTACATGTGGTGACTCTTGCTCATCTTCACATTAGTAAGTGTTTGCCTTTCCTTGGTGACATTTTGTTTGGATATTCTACCCCATATTCTTTTCTTTTCTTGGCCTTTGACCTTGTATCATCCATGGTGGTCGTTTTAGAGAGGAACCCCTCATCACAAGGCTCATAGGACATGTTTTGACAAGGTGGACCCAAGTGTGAGGAAGTTTCCTTCTCTCTTTCTCCCTTCTTCTTTTGGTTCGGCCTAGGGATCTTTGCTCTTGAGCAATATTTGACTTGGTGTCTTCTTATTCTTCTTGAGGTGATCTTGTGGTCGAGAGTGGAGCCTTTGGTGGAGCTTCATCATCCTTGGTGATCATGTGCTTGGAGCTAGTGATCCTTGGAGTTGATCTTCCTTAAGGCGTGTTATATAACTCCCTACCCTCTCTATTACTTACACCATATTATTGTTTGCATGTTGCTATTTCTTTCTATAGATTATAATCCTAACATGCCAGTATATGGAATCATGCTCTAGAACTTGAATGATCACAAGAATCGTGCTTGGTTTTCTTGGAATCCAAAACCCTAATTCACGGTACCTGATTTTAGCGATGGATGTGTTATGATGGTTTTCTCCCTATCTTTTAATCTTGGCTTGGAACACATGCATGATGCTCGTGTACCTTGATGTATTATGAAGTTTGGGTTCTATTTTGGATGTGTTAAATGTAGCATAAATCTTTTTCCTAAACCCTAATTTCTATGTGCACACTTTCTAATTGTTCTGGAGAGGATGGTCTCACATGCATCTGGAGCTTTGGTTTTGACACCATGTTTTAAGTTTGAATGTTTTCCTTGGATCTTTGGATGTTTACCTCATGTGTTGGGTTTCAACTTTATCTCTCCTAAGTGCTTTTGATTGATGATCATCATAATGATGATTTTAGGGTTTGATGATCTCAAAATTCCTAAGTTTTGGGCTTTGTGACTCTTGGTATTCTTGTTGTTTGGTCTTTGTTTTAGTCAAGACAAACACCCATGTTTCTTCTTGGGTTGAGACACTATGCCTTGTGGTGTTTTGGTCGAGATGATGTTCCTATTTTGGGTCAAGACAAGTCATTGGTTCTGATTTGGTCATGATGTCTTGCCTTTGGTCTCACTCGAAACATTGCCATGTGCTTTGATGCTGGTTGTGATGCGTTGTTGTTGGGAGGTCGACATATTTTCCTTGTTCAGATCGCAATGCCTAGTCATAGTGCATGTGCATCCAGCTGCTTTGGTTATGGTCGTAATACTATGTTGTGAGTGGTCAAGACGCATAACTGCGACGCGTCTCGGTCATAGCTAGGTGCTGGTTTGGGGCTGTGATGTTGCTATTGGGTTGAGGTCGCGACGTGCTATTTGTGGTGGTCAAGACATAGGTTGGCTTCGCGGTCGCAAGTAGGGTGGTGGCGCGTCACAGTCTCAACCATGTGATGGTGTGCCGCGGTCACAACCAGGAGAAGATGTGTCGCGGTCGTGACCAGGGTGGTGGTGCATTACGGTCGTGACCTGGTATAGGTGTGTGATGGTCGTGACTGATGCATGCCATTTTGGCATTAATTTTGGATAATGTTGCAGTCTTGATTTCATAGATTTTCTTTATTAATCGACTGATATGCAAAAAAATAACTTCTACCTATCTCTATAACAAATAAATTGTACTTTTAGAATTCTAATAATATTTCCCTCAATTTTCAAGAATAAATGAAGATAAGAAGAGATGAAGGTAGGAGGCAATTCAGTTTCCCGCACTGCTGATTTAAATACATATCTTGCACCAAAATTGACATAACTCTCACATCCCAAGGCAGAATTTAATGTTCAAATATGATTTGAAAAGGGAATTAAAAGGCCTACAGGAAAATCATATTTTTGGGCGCACTTTAAATTCTATGGACAGAGGAAATTCACTCGAAATCTCTGCTGCGAGAATCTGCATTAAAGAAAGACAATCAAGAGTTGTTGACTAGATCTAAAAATTCAAATTGATGGTTCCCCCTCTTTTTCCCCCCTCTTTTGAGGGAATCCTACCCTCTCTTTCTCCTATAAAAGGAGGGGGGGTTCTCCATCTTTTGGCATCTTGGGTTTTCTTGTATTAGTGCTCTGAAGCAATTTTCCTTGTATTCTTCTTCTAGATCTGAATAAAGTGGCTTTGCATCTTTGTTACATGTTATTCTGTTATTTTGTTGTGTTTAAATCTAGTACTTGCTTTTCTCCTCCTCCCCTATCTTAAGCAATCGAGCAAGGTAGGAAGAGACAACCATCTTCATTGTCTCTAATTGAGGATCAGTAGTCGTAAGACTCGAAGATGGCTAGATCACTTCCTTCCTCCGTCTCTTTGCTCCTTCTCCATGAGCGAGTAGTTCTTTATCGAGGCAAGGGGAATAACCCCTTAGCCATGACTTTATCAACTTTTACTTAAAAACGATTCTAGATGGCTTTTGGGTTTGATAACTAATTGATCTATCAAAGTAATTAATTGATTTGATCAAAAGTTAATCCGGATGGATATGACCGTGGAAGTTCAGATTTAGAACAACAAACCCAATCGCATGGGAGTTTTAAAACGACCGTGGATCTTCTTCTTTTAGGATGATGAACTAAGAAGCATGAGCACCAGGACCAATGGGCTCATGTGGAGTCCATCTTTAGTGGATTTTTATTAATTCACTTGCCTTCATCGAATCCGTCGTTTTAAAGGATTAGTTTGTTTTGTCTAGGCTAAGGTGGTGAAAACCCCTAAAGCCTCAATTCTAATCTCTTGATTTAATCACCACTTGCTTTTACTTTCTTTAAATTCCTTGTCTTTTCATTCATAATAGTTTTTCTTGTGCTAACAACAATCTTAATTTTCCTTGTGACAGGACAAATTTATATTCTTATTAAGTGCATTTTTATTCTTGTATTTCTTTCCTTAGTGTTAATCACCAACCCCAAAACTTGACTTTTACTTTCTATTCCAAATCTAAAAAAATACCAAAAACAAATAACAAGTTCTTCAAAACAATTGGGTTTTTAAGAAACAATCTTTAAAAGTTGTCCTTTGGGATTCGACCCTTTCTATACTAGCCTTAACCGGAAAGTTAAAATGTTTAAACTCTAGGATTAACAATCTTAGTGATTGGTGTGTTAAGTGACGCATATCAATTTGGCGCCGTTGCCGGGGACAACGAATTTGTTTCTTTCGAACCCCAAAATTTTCAAATTTTTTTTCCTTTTTTTATGCCTTCCGAGTAACATTCCGGAAGTGCTACTCCTCCTTCTACCGAGTTTTCATTCCAGCAATCTGTTTTTTCTGCAAATACGCTAGTTTGTAAAAAATTATAATTTTAGTTAGTTTTATAAATTTTAACCTTGAGTCACAATCCCTTAGTTTTTTTTTTGTAATTTACAATCTTGTACAAAATCTTTAGTTCTTTTTGAATTGTAAAAAAAAACCCTTTCAAATGAAGTGGGCATTGCAATATCCCCCACAATGTTATTATTGTGGTCATTGCCAACATGCATCTCTTTCCTGTCCAACTTTATCCCATAACACCCCTCTCTATGAGTCCTTTCATCCTGGTGGGTACAATGTAAATCCTTATTTTTTTGAGAACCAACATGGGGAACCTTGCTATCCATATTCTGAGAGAGGGTACGACCAACAAAACTTTGGGGGAAATGGACCTATATATGATACCCAATATAATCCTCGACAAGAAGAGAAACTTAAATCCCTAGAGAAGATGGCAGCAAAACTCATAACTAGCCAAACCTTATTGGCCACCTTGCTGAAAGCCCAATCCCAAAACCCAGATGTTCCAAATATGTTCCCCCATGACTCGGTGACACCTTGTAATATTGTATCTTCCCACCATGATGAGAGCAATGGAAATAACAACCCACCATCTTTTGAAAATTATTATGAGGAGCAACACCACAACCAACATACTGGGTACCATGACCAAGATCCTTATGGGGGGAATGGTGAGGATGGTAATTTTTTTGGGATGTATGAATCTAATAATGAAAATCAACTAAAAGAGAGACTTGGGGCTTTAGAAAAAATGGTAGTAGAAGGACAGAAAAAACTAGAAACCAGCCAAGCCCTTTTAGCAACCTTACTAGAGGCCCAAGCACAAAAATATGTGGAGGACTTAGATCAACCTAAGATGGTTCTTCCCGAAGATGATGATGATGATATAATTTTTATGTCATATACGTCGGATTCTAAAGAAACAATACATACCATTGGGTCATATTTCTTGTGTGATGAGGATGTTGGCATTCCTACCCTTTCCTTGGAGACTTTATTACTCGAGTATGAAAAGTCAATCTCAGAGAGTCGTCCTAAATACCCAACAACCTTTCCCATCATTTGCAAAAGTCCAATTGTTTTCGACGACCAATCCCCTATGGTAGGATCTATTCTAGATAATGAGCATCCAACCTCCATTGATGAAACGATCCCTCCCATTCTTCCACAACCAATTCCCATTCTACATAAGGATGATATAGAAGGGGAGAACTGTAACATCCCTGACCTGGGTTATGAGTTAACCCTAGGTGTTTTGCCTAAATATGTAATTAAATCTTTGTGATTAACTCTGAGCATGTAATTAAGTTTCTCAGAAACATATATTTCATTATTTGCTCCTTTTTATTTAAAGTTGTAGCATTGTTTTGATATACAGGGACCTATGTGAAATTTACCCAGTTGAAAGGGTTAGCTTGCAATTTGCACATGATGAGATGTTCCTCTGATGTTGAGACATCATGAGAAATCTTTTTGGCAAAGTTTGAGGGATTTCCCAAGCTTGGGCACCAAGGTGCAGCTGTGGAAGCAATCCCGGTGCTTGAAACCCTAATTTGGGGTAAAATGCAATTTACCCAAATTAAGGGATGCAATTTGTAAAATATATCATCTAATGTATCTTTTAGAACTCTTGCCATCATTTAGATAAGAAATGATGAGGAAGTCACCTCAATTGAATTATCAAGTTATGAAATATACCTTGTGATTGAATAATCAGGGTATATGTGCAATAGCTCTTTATGTAAGTACCTTAGTATTAGATTGATCTTCCTTGCCTATTTTTTTTTATAGACCTTAAGAGAAGTTTGTCCTTAGAATAAAGAGGAAGGGACGAGCAAGTAATGAAGGAAGGACCTAGTTGGATTTATGGGAAACTTATGGGCCTTTAATGAAACCTCACCCATGTATATATACACTTTACCTCTCAAGCAAAGGAACCTTTCCTTCGTGCATATCACTGTTTCCCCTTGCTTGGCCGACTAAGGACTGTCTTGAAGCTCAAAGAGGAACGACCAAGGGTGCAAGGTAGGTTTGAATCCCTCTTCTTGCCTAATTCCATGGTTAGAACTCGAATTCAAGGTCAATTTGGTGACTAACTCATGAAACCCTATCTTTCTAGCCATCCTTTCTCGTTTTTCCCTTGGAGTTTTCACCTTGGCCAACCTGTGGTAACTCAAGGACGCCATTAGAGCTTGGAGCTTGAAAGCTTGGAGCTCAAGGAGCAGGCTTTAGGCGGGTTTTATAACTCTAAACCCATGCTTTACTATGTATATCTCTTATATGCGGTTAGATGATAGCTCTTCATGTTTCCCTACTTTCCTTTGCTATTTTGCAATCAAATCTATGGGATATCCGTACTGTTCTTGATCTAGGAGATGAAGGCGTGATTTACAAGAAAAACCCACCGCTTTTCACTTTCTTAAACGGTCCTAACAGTTTGCTCTCTCGGTCTCAGGACCGCGAGGTGAGCAAACGGTCTCTGGACCGCGAGAGGGCAAACGGTCTTCACGACCATTTGGACCCGTTGACCGAGCATGTAACGTATAAGAAATCTGTTCCTAATTGTATAGGCTAATCACCCTCAAAATTTGAGAGTCTAACTCCAAAGGAATCGGGAGATATGACCTTTTTAAGTAACAACTTTAATTGAATTTATTCCTGATTTTCAAACGGTCTGAAATTGCCTTTTTGGGCAAACGGTCTTAAGACCGTGTAAGGTCGTTGACCAAGCATTGACCATATGAAATTACTGTTAAAAATTATGTTAATTAACAACTCACCAAGTTTAATGGTCTAATTCCAAACGAGTTAATAGTTGAAGGGTGATTACTAGGGCTAACCCTAGATGAAATCAATACTGAAATTGTGGTGACCTAATTAGGGTTTTTAGGGTTGATTGACCTAAACGGTCTCAAGACCGTGTGGGGGACATCCAAACGGTCTCAAGACCGCGAGGGCAATCAACCATGACCGTTTGGAGGTCTGGGGTCAAGAATAGTTGACCAATTGAAGGTACATTTATACCAAATTATATTGCAATTAAATATTGATATGATCATCAACTTAATAGGTCAGACCTTGATGAATTTGCACTAGAATCCAAAATTGGATGGGCAAACGGTCTCAAGACCGTTTGGAACTCATCCAAACGGTCTCAAGACCGAGAGGACAATCACCCAAGACCGTTTGAAGGTCTAGGGTTAAGCTAATTTGACCAATTGAGGACCCAATTTCAATAATTTATCAAATTAATCAAAATTCTGATTTTGTGACTCAATCATGGTTCAACCCCTATTAAATCACATTAGATCTTGAGGAAATCTTGGGAAAACGGTCTCAAGACCATGTGGGGTCCACCCACATGATCTCAAGACCGTTTGGGCCAAGTTTGGACCCAATTGGAGCTCAATTGAAGGGTTCAACCTTGTGTTGATGCACATTGTTGAGTGTTTATGGGTGAACATTGATAGACTCTAATTGAATCGATTTCAACCCTAATTGGTCAACAATTGAGGGTCAATTGAATGACCAATTGGTTAAGTATAATCTTATTTGACCCAATCCATAAGTGGTCAACATGGCTCTGACCTTTTGAGGGCTTCAACATGAGTTGACATTATCAGTTGTATCATTGAATCTTGTTGATGGTCCAAGTGGTTGAGACCATGTGAGCCTCGCGGTCTCAAGACCGTGAGAGGGCTCGTGGTCTCAAGACCGTGAGAGGGCTCATGGTCTCAAGACCGAGAGAGGGCTCACGGTCTCAAGACTGTGAGGGGCCTCGCGGTCCTGAGGTCAAAGGTGGGTAAACGGTCCACACCATCCTCGCGGTCTTGAAATCAAATGAAGGCTCGCGGTCTTGAAGAAGGTTGAGAGGGCTCGCGGTCTTGGAAGAGGTTGAGGGCTCGCGGTCCTAAGGTCAAGGGTGGATAAACGGTCAACTCACCCTCGCGGTCCTGAAAGTAACATTGGTTAAAAGGTCAACTCAACCAATGGGTCTCAAATCGATTGAGGGTTGATGGTTGAGATCGATCAAGATAATTCAAGGTTGACTTCATTCAATCAATTGATAATATAAATAGTTCAATGATGCCCTAATCTAAAACCTAATGATAACCTAGGATATTAAGGGGTTAATTGACTAAGGTTTTGACCATGATGATGATCAATGGGGTGAATTACGGAAATACCCCTGAAGGGTCAATTGAGTAATACCTTACTCGATTCAAACCCTAATTACATGAGAATGATGTTTTTAACCATAATGATTCCATCCAACTTGATCTAGTCTAATGTTATCATAAATCACTAATATGAAGAAAGAGAAAGTATTCTAGAGAGAGAAAGTACTCTAGAGAGAGAAAGTACCCTAGAGAGAGAAAGTAACCCTAATTGGATGGAAACTTAAGTGAAGCATCTTCAATGCACATGAATGCGTATAATTAGGGTATGATTCACCTGTGTGAAGTCATAGAAACCCTATTTATGATAAATGATGAACCTTTAACTAATCTGAGAGCATCAATGATGATGTTACTCATACATGATGATGATATGAGATCAACTCACCTTAATGTGAATAGTAAACCCTAATTCAAGGGTGATGACATGTAATGTGAGTAGTAAACCCTAATTCAAGGGTAATGGCATGCAATAAGTATTAAACTCCAATTGATGAGAATCAGAGGATTTAACTCTTATGACAAGAGTGGAAAGTATATTCCTTATTTTGTATTACCTTTATCAGTTGAATTAACCATGCAGGTTCTAATATGAAGGTGATCATATCCAGGTATGGATGTTGATGTTATATTCATTGAAGGCATGTTGTTAGCCTTATGAATAAGAAAAGTAACTTGATGCCTTGTCAATGGCATCCCATAATGATAATGGGCTGTGAGAGCCATGAATACCATCAAAGTCATGCTTTAGAGATGACTTGTGATGAGTATGATGAGAAATTATGATTGATATGAGTTAGGCCTTCTACATTTAGTATTTTTCTGTTATAGCTGTTATGCTACTGTTATTGTTTGAAGAACAATGTATGATGTTAAAGAATACTGAATGTACCTAACTAATCAAGTATAATGTAGAGCCCTGATCATAGATCCATCATTGTCAGAGATTAAGTGATGGTGAAACATGTTTTCCTTAGGGAACTCCTGGAGCACATACTTTTGAGTATGTGGGGTACATGGATGTGTAGAACCTTACATCCTAGTGTAGGAAAGTGATGTAGATGTGTAATCCATCCATCCTTCACTATAATTCCATACCGTCTCAGTGGTAGGTAAACATGAAACCTCCTGATGACGAAGAAAACACAGATATCCGTATCAGTGGAGATAAACATAAAATCCCCTGATGACGAAGAGAGTACAGAACGCCACTGTGACTCTAGAATAGCGAAGGACCAGTTTACCCTGGTGAGCTATAGTAGTAGAGACACGAGATGTCCTACAAGTGATCCTCTCACTGACTGAGGAAGGTGAAGGTCATGAGAATCCGACTCTCTTAGTGACCTATGTATGATACTGATGTGACTTCTCATCGATCAGTTGGAGTATGAGTGGTATGCCTCATCTCCACAGGGCATAATGTTGTTTGTAAAACATAATCAACCACGTAGTATACTTGTTAGAGATAACTCCAAGTTAGTTGATTGATGTTACACTGTTATAGTGCTTATACTTCTTCATATCTCATAAATGTTGAGATCTTGTTATAGTTGCAACTGTTATCTAATACTTTGAAGGCTTTACTGCTTAAGATATTCTTTGATGGTATATTAAAGCTTCTGGCGGAGAGTTATAACTCTCGCTGGGACAATTATGTAAAATTGTCTCACCCCGTAGACTTCAACTTTTTAGGTGGACGTCGGAGACGAAGGAACCAGCCTACAGGTGACCAGTCTCAGCAGGAGCAGCACCAGGAGCAGCAGTAATCTCAGGTGGAGATTTAGTCTGCCATGGGGTGTAGTTAGAGTCAGTCCTATGTGTCCTCTGTACTCTCAGGTCTTGGAGTCTTGTGTTATGTGAGCTTGAGATTTTGTATCTTGATGTACATAATTACTCAAGAAGTAATTATCCTGAGATGCAAACAAGTTTATCTCACTTTATGAAAGAAGTTTTTATGGATCCAAGCTCTTGTCTCGAAAAGTTTTAATTTCCCGTGATTTTTGTCTTCAGCTGATTATCGAATCGCTTCCGCTAAGTTTTAATCGTGTTTATGTCATGGTTTGGAGATCAGAGCCCACAAGAACTCCTTACAAGAAATCCATATACCCCCTTCTACTAGATGCAAGGAATATATCCCCATTCTTATCCTTCAAGAACCCTTGGGAAATCCTTGCATAGAGGAACTACAGTCACCTGCAATATCAACCATGAAATCCATCTATCCCAAGGTTGATTGCATGAATTTTGAGGAGAGCCAAAATATGTATGATGCTGATTTAAATTCGTGTGTCCCTTTCATATTACCACCAATTTTACTATATATAGATCAATATGACAGAGGGAAACCAAAGCCTGATCCCCCACCCGATGTGGTAGAGTCGGCACCATATGTGCCACCCACTGAACACCCGCCAATCCCCCTCAAGCCACTCACATTTATGACAATTCCTTTACTACTACAGGAAGATGTGTGGATCCTTTTGGAAGGATTGCGAGGCAAAAGACATTATGAAATCCTCTTTCAGCCTCTACGATCACCCATCAATTGAGTGTACCATGAAGCTCCCTTGTTCAAAGCTACAACCATCATCAACATCCCCTTCAGCTGGACATTTTTTGAGCTACCAGGACCTCCCGGTGATCCCAGTGATTTTCTTCCCTCCATCCTGGATCTGCGTTTTGCTCGGGACGGGTAAAATTTAAAGTTTGGGGTGGAGGTGGGTGGTACGTACTCCTTCCACCTACACTATCTTATTTTTCTGAAATTTTTTCATTATGTTATATAATTTAGTTTTAATTTTCTTAAAAAAATCACAAATTTTCAAATTTTTTTTAGTTTGGACCTTATCTAGTCGGCCAACTGTTGTATTTTCTGCCAAAAACTGAATTATAAAGCAACTTTCCTACAAAACAAATTGTCACCAAAACATCTATGAGCTGAAATTTGCATGTTCCTTATGACCTAAATTAGCAATATATTTAGAAAAGATGGAAAACCTTAGAGTATCAATCAGAATCAAATGCAAAATTTTCCTATCTTTAGCATTGATTAACTGATCATTTCTGTCTATGCAATGTATCTTCATGTTCTGTCTTACCAATGCTTCAAAAAAAAGTTTGAAATTCACACATGGGGACAAATAAATCTGCTTGCCAAACCCTAAGTCCGGGGTGGCAAGCCCCTTCTCCCTCTCTCTTCCATACCCCTCATAAATGTAATAGGTGCGTACCGCCAAAAGATGCCAAAAAAGAGAGTACAAAAAAAATGTGGTCAACGTAACCGCAAGTCCATAAATAATATCCCAAGTCGAATAGATGAGGGACCCATCTTCCACACCCCCACTTCTCTTGTCCCCGTGAATGAAAAAAAAGAAAAAAAAGGAAAAAAAAAAGATTTTTTTTGTTGAAGCAGAAGTAGGATGAAAAATAGTTTTACAAAGCGTGGACTTAAAAGAAAAGTTATGAAAATTGCTATCATAAGAAATATAGAACCTTGCATTTTGTAATTCTAGGAGATTAGGTCGCTTGGCCATGAAAAGGATAGAAATCTTTGCTAATTGGAGAGTATGAATATGTTTCTTTTATAAACAGATGTTTTGTGATTTTATTTGCTTGAGGACAAGCAAAAGCTTAAGTCCGCGGTATTTTGATGCATGCCATTTTGGCATTAATTTTGGATAATGTTGCAGTCTTGATTTCATAGATTATCTTTATTAATCGAATGACATGCAATAAAACAAATTCTACCTATCTCTATAACAAATAAATTGTACTTTTTGAATTCTAATAATATTTTCCTCAATTTTCAGGAATAAATGAAGATAAGAAGAGATGAAGGTAGTAGGCAATTCAGTTTCCCGCAGTGCTGATTTAAAATGCATACCTTGCACCAAAATTGGCATAACTATCACATCCCAATGCAAAATTTAATGTTCAAATATGATTTGGAAAGGGAATTCAAATGCCTACAGGAAAATCATATTTTTGGGCACACTTTAAATTCTATGGACAGTGGAAATTCGCTCGAAATCTCTGCTGTGAGAATCTGCATTAAAGAAAGACAATCAAGAGTTGTTGACTAGATCTAAAAATTCAAATTGATGGTTCCCCCTCTTTTGAGGGAAGCCTACCCTCTCATTCTCCTATAAAAGGAGGGGGGTTCTCCATATTTTGGCATCTCGGGTTTTCTTGTATTAGTGCTCTGAAGCAATTTTCCTTGTATTCTTCTTCTAGATCTGAATAAAGTGGCTTTGCATCTTTGTTACATGTTATTCCGTTATTTTGTTGTGTTTAAATCTAGTACTTACTTTTCTCCTCCTCCCCTCTCTTGAGAAATCGAGCAAGGTTAGAAGAGACATCCATCTTCATTGTCTCTAATTGAGGATCAGTAGTCGTAAGACTCGAAGATGGCTAGATCACTTCCTTCCTCCGTCTCTCCTTGCTCCTTCTCCATGAGCGAGTAGTTCTTTATCGAGACAAGGGGAATAACCCCTTAGCCATGGCTTTATCGACTTTTCCTTAAAAATGATTCTAGATGACTTTTAGGTTTGATAACTAATTGATCTATCAAAGTAATTAATTTATTTGATCAAAAGTTAATCTGGATGGATATGACCGTGGAAGTTCAGATTTAGAACAACAAACCCAATCACATGGGAGTTTTGAAACGACCGTGAATCTTCTTCTTTTAAGATGATGAACTAAGAAGCATGAGCACCAGGACCAATGGGCTCATGTGGAGTCCATCTTTAGTGGATTTTTATTAATTCACTTGCCTTCATCGAATCCATCATTTTAAAGGATTAGTTTGTTTTGTCTAGGCTAAGGTGGTGAAAACCCCTAAAGCCTCAATTCTCATCTCTTGATTTGATCACCACTTGCTTTTGCTTTCTTTAAATTCCTTGTCTTTTCATTCATAATAGTTTTTCTTGTGCTAACAACAATCTTAATTTTCCTTGTGACATGACAAATTTATATTCTTGTTAAGTGCATTTTTATTCTTGTATTTCTTTCCTTAGTGTTAATCACCAACCCCCAAAACTTGACTTTTATTTTCTGTTCCAAATCTAAACAAAACCAAAAACAAATAACATGTTCTTCAAAACAATTGGGGTTTTAAGAAACAATCTTTAAAAGTTGTCCTTTGGGATTCGACCCTTTCTATATCAGCCTTAACCGGAAAGTTAAAAGGTTTAAACTCTAGGATTAACAATCTTAGTGATTGGTGTGTTAAGCAATGAATATCACTGACATTGGTTGTGTCACAACCGAGACGCCTGGTGGTGTGTGAGGACGAGACATCTAGTTTTTCACAGATGAGACACCTTGCTTGAGGTTAATTGGGATAGGTATGTGGTTGGTCGTGACACATACATGTGATGGATGATTGTTACATATAGATGATGCATGGTTGCTATCTATGTACAACATAGTAGGATGGGTACATGTATACATAAGAAGGGTGTACTATTAAAGTGATGCTGAGAAAATTATCTGATCATAACCACATAATGAGGCTTAACATAATGTGCTCCAAGATAGTGGGAGGTGGTGTACCTAAGGTTTGGTGATGGCTTAGGCTATAAAACCCTAATCAAATATGTATGGAACCCTAACCCTAATTTTAGGTCATGTGATATGTTTTCTTCTCTCTCATGGGATGTTTATCATATAGTTATGTTTTTTCTCTCATGTTTATAAACCTCTAATCTTACAGATGCTGTGAACTTGAATGACATTGATATGGTGAAATCTATATCATACAAGGTGGTGATTATGCTTGTTGTTATAATGTACATGCAAGGTTTGTGTGATGGGCCCTATGACATGGTGGAGTCTATAAGCCTAGTGTGAGGTGATTATCCTTTAGAGATGTGATTGAGGGATTGATATCCCCAGGGATGTGACATTGGTGATGGCCTTGTGCTTGACAATATAACAAGTATCATGTGGTGATGATGTGACTAGTTCATGCCTTATACATTTTATATCTTCTGTAGCTACACTATTCCCTTATCTTAGTAGAGTTTGTTTTGAAATTGCATGTTGTAACTTCATTGATGCTAAAAGATATCCAATTGTCTTAAAAAATCAAGTGGAACTCTAATCATGTAGGTGCCCTGTGCAATAGATCCATTCCAGTGTCAATCCTAGATGGTGAAACAGGTTCTCCCATAGTTGAAGCTTGGAGTCTATACTATTGAGTATACACATTCATAGGATTGGCTATGGGCCATACCTTGGAAGGAGTGTGGCTACTGGCCATAGTTCAGTGATGTGTCTCAGTGTATATATGATGTTTCACAGGATTGACTGTAGGCCATACCCTGGTAGGAGTGCAAATGTGCGTCGTAGCTAAGTTTCACTAGCATTGTGCCTACATACCAAGGCAGGATAGACTGTTTTGCAGTTAGACTTGATATGTCACAACAATGTTTTGTCTTGTGCTGACCAAGAGGCATGGAGAGGTCTTGGATTATGAATCTTCCATTGACATTGTATGGCTATGATTTTGACTTAGCAATGGTCAGTTGGAGCATGAGCGGTATACCTCATCTCCTCAGGGCACAATAAAATATGTAATACAGCTGTGTAATAAAATTACATAGGAACAAATGCGAATAACATTGGATGAGCCCTTGCCTTGCTTTTGTACAGTTTAGTTGATAAGACATATACATGTTCTTCATATTCCTTTTAAAATTTTAATTGTTCTATTGCTCATGTGATAACTACTTAATTGAATAAACTGCTTAATTTTCTAAGTGCTTTATCTACTTGCTTAGTTATCTGTGCTTTAATATATGTTGGAAAAGAGTTATAACTCTTTCCGGGACATTTGGTTTCATCCTGTGGGTTTACACATCTTTTAGGTGGCCATGCACAACAAGGTGGAGATGTGCAACTGAGGAAGAGAAACAACAAGAGCAGTAGATGATAACGTTGGATGTGATGCTAGTCTTTTGGTGATAGAGTCCTAGAGTCATCCCTATATACTCAGGTCCTTGGGGGTGTTCTCGATGTATTTTTGGTTATGTTACTGATACAAAGTTTTCAGCTTGCATGCATTTTGTTGTATAGTTATGGTAGATGTACAAGTATGTATAGGTGGAACAATTGTATCATGTAATAGGTTGATGATAGGAATGCTAAAGAAAGATGATGCATGTGACATACTTATGAAATTATATGCAATATGTTTTTGGCATATGGTGTTTTTGAGAAATCAGTTTAATTTCATGTGTTTTCTAGTACTCTGCTTGCTTAGTTATAATTCCGCATTTGGTTTTGAGTAATCTTGTTTTGGTTTTGAGTAATCTTGTTTGTGGCGCGTCGGGGCACCACATCAAAGGTGTCTAAGGGAGATTCCATACCTATAGAGTCTAAATAAAAGAGAAGATGATATTCATCTTCTCGTAATATAGGAGAACATATTCGTCATCCCCATTGTAGATTTATCTCTTTAAAAGAACTAGTATCACATTTTTCTTGTTTCTTCTTATGTTCTTCTTACTTCTTCCATGTAATTAATGTGAGCACAACCTACATGTGAGGGAGTAGATTAGTCACATATTGGGGAAAAGAATTCATGTACATGGTTCCAACTAGGCATATTCGATTCATGTGATGAATAATTACTTATTAAATACGATTTCATATTTTAATCCTTATAAATTGTTTTTTCTTGTGCATGAAGATCTGACCTGAGTTTTCTACTGCCCTTAACTCATATTTTAAGAAAATGCTTGTTTGTAGGACTGTAGTTTAGAACACTAATGATCTATTACTGTATGTAAATGGATTGGAATGCATACAACTTGTCTTTAGTTGAATAAATTTATGGAGCTATTTTTGATTATATGAAAGTTGAGAAACTTAAGTTGGAATTCCATATATATGGTTACAAGGATAATATAGTGTAAATGCATTATTCATAGTATTATGAGTTGCTTATGTTTTGGTACAAAGTGTTGATCCTCTCCTAGAATTTGTGAACTTCAAATTGCTTTCATAATTAGTATTACTTAATAGTAGACTTAACAAAATCCATCACTTCATCCTTGCAACATTAATTAGTAGTATATTTTGAGTATTGATGAGCATTGATTCCTTGAGGAGAAGATGTTAATCTAATTCTACATGTAACCCATCCTATTGTCACATGATTGTGTTGCTTTGGTTTATTTTATTACATGCACACAATTTGTGCATCAATAGGACATGATAAAAATATCCAATATATGATCAATGACAATAGTACCAATTCAAATTGGAGAGTTTTAATATCCCCTCCAAGTAAATCTAGTTGAGTAGATGGGAATCCTTGAAATGTGACATTCAAGCCAAAAAGCACACACAAATATGAAATCACAAAGACCATTTCATGTCTACCAGACCAACTATAACCCAAGAACCAAACCTATACATCATTGATGAAAAATTAGGTGGGGTAGGGTGAAATAGAGTGACCAAGTAGATATTAGGGTAATTTCATGTAAGTTGGACCTTAGAACAATCATCACATTCTAATAATAAAACTAAAATCAAGGTCAGGATCTGATCAAGACAAGATTGGAAGACAAATGCATGGTCAATGACATTACAATTAAACTTAGGTAGTAGAGATGAGACAAATTCATATAAATATGGACCATAAAATCACCATATATTCAAGTGACAATTTAAGGAGAAGGCTCATAAAACAATATTAACCATAGCGGTTGAACACCCAATGAAAATCAGTGCAACACAAGAACGGGAAAGCATGAAGATGGATATATTTTGACCAAATCCACTGCAATCAATACCCAAATCCTACCATATAGAAAAAATCATGAAGTGGAGTGGAGGGTGGGGGGGGGGCAGGTAATATGGAGTAAACAAGTAGATCTTGGGTATTTGAAATCAATGATATGGCTAATCATAACATAATCCCAATTAGGAAATTTTAATAAATGATGACTGACAAAAAGTATTCTTTCAACATTGACATCGATACTAGTTTATGAACTCATTCAAATAAAGTGGAGAATATGAACCAAAAAAGGTTTTTGGATTCACCCAAATTGTAATATATGAATAACAATTGATTTTGACAACATCACCTCAAAACAAAACAAAAGATCAAAGATTATTGATAAAATAATGGGATGACATGGTATGTGCTGAACAAGTAGAGATTAGGGAGGTGAAAGTAATTTGAATCTCATATGTATAAGGAAATATATCTAAAATAGTAAATGTAAATAATTATACATGCAAAATAAATTGTCACAACCATTTATAGTAGAACCGTTCTCACAACACATTAACAAATAATTCAAGTAGATAAGAAACTGCCAGAAAACACAAAAAACACAAAATAAGTGATAGTTATGTGTCACTTGGTAATTGGTATGCACTCTAATAAAAAATTCAGATTTACATGAATCTAAATACATGAACAAAAATTGATGTCACAAATTAAGATCCAACCTAAGACTTAAAACCTAATATTCTAGATAAAATTGTGTTGTGGCATGGCTGAAAGTGGCCAATTAAATCCATTAACAAATAGTAATTTAGATTAGAGATGCAAGGAGGAAAATATGTCATATTGAGCATGAAGGTATTTGTTTTTGATATGAATGCTGATTGGAATTCCAATCTCACATATCATCAACAAAATAATAAAGTAGACTATAACCTGATGATGCACTTATAATGTTAAATAGAGTGATCATAACTAGTCAATCTTCATGTACTTTAAACAAAACACATACAACACAAGACACCTCTAGCCTAAGGCCCAATACTAACTAGTAAATATGAAATGATGGAATCATAGTGTCAAACAAAGTGAACAAGTAAAGATTATGGTTTTGTATTGATACAAATGGAGGTGATAGGGCTTCTCTCCTTGTTTACTATTGTTGGGTGGTTGAGAGCTGGCACTAGTACCAATGTCATTATGTTTGGTTAGTGTTGATCCATGGTTTACAAGTGGAGTTGTATCTGCTCTATTGTTTCCTACATATGGAGAGAATGATGAATACAATCACCTCCCAAAATTTTCCAAAACAAAGTACAGATTATGTCAATCAAGTACTTGTGATCTACTGAAAAGCACTACAAACTAATTATATAAGTGCAATCAAGTAATAAGTAGAGAAACTATGGATACATGGAGTATAGGAAAAACCTACCAAATAAACAAAAAACATTTACATAACTACTGAATGAATGAAATAAAAAATACAATAAGTGATTGTCATTGGTTATTCTTCAAGTAGTGATACTCAAACATAATATTATTTGGGTCAACACAAGAAAACTAAAAAAATGGAAATTCTATTAGAAAGAATTGTATAGACTACCTTATAATATAGAATATGGAAGATAGAATTAGAAACAAGCACACACTATATAATATGGTTCAGAAACCATCAAGGTTCCCTAATCTAGGCCTCCTTGTCTTTTCAACCACCTGAATTGGGCAAACATATCTTTATTAAGTTAAGATGATATAAAATATATAATTATAATATAAAAAACCAAATAAAATATTAAACCATGTACTTTATACTTTAGATATTGGCCCTGAGAAAACACCACATACATCCTTTTCAATACCAAACAAAAACCACATACAATCTTCTTTTGAATATGATTGCTGAAGATCACCACCAATGTCCTCTTTATGATGCTGAGGAGGACAAACAAGATACTTCTTGATTGATTTATACTTCTTACCTTGAAAATCCTTTATAAGGCCTCATCATCGTCATCGTCGTCGTCGTCGTCATCATCATCATCATCATCATCACCATCACCACCACCACCACCACCACCACCACCACCACCACCACCACCACCACCACCACCACCACCACAACCACCACCATCATCATCATCATCTAAACCTTAGTCCCAACTATGTTGGGGTTGGCTACATGGTTCCTTCATTTCCATTCAACTCTATCATGGGCCATATTCTGGTTAAGATGTAGAGATTCAAAAGTCTCTCTTTATAAGCTCATCCCATGTTAATTTAGGCCTTCCTCTTCTTCTATTTATTGTGCTTGACTCAATAACATTGTTTCATATAGGCGCATTAGTTGGTTTGCATTGCACATGTCCGTACCATATGAGTTGGCCCTCGCACAACTTGTCCTCAATGCTCGCCACCCCCACTTTATTACTGATATAGTCATTTCTCAGGCGATATTTTCTTGTCTTCCCACACATCCATCTCAACATATGCATTTCAACCACGTTCATCTTGTTGAGAACATTGTTTCTTTACCACCCAACATTCACTTCCGTAGATCATGGCCACCCAAAATACTTTATAAGGCTTATACACCAAAAATAGAATGGAAGATTGGAATTGCAATATAGACTGAAAGATTTTTCTAAAGGAGCTTCTCAAAAGACTATTAGATCTTTAGATATTTGATAAGCTCTAACTTCAACACTACTGTAATCACTAAGTCATAAATCACAATGAAGTCTTTTCACAATATTTATTATGGATTTAGTGTGTGTCAAACTGATAGAATATGGTACCTATATTTAGCAACATGCTAGGTTTATCATAGGGTATGGTCTAGGAGTGCCAATTTTTTTTGTGAATATTGATTTCATGAATAACACAAGTCCATTGTCTAACTCATATGTTCCCAAAACACTTAATGAGACAGTCAAAGAGATAATAAGAGGAAATATGATATTGATAAAAAATAGGCTAGAGTGATGCCCTTGGGCTGAAAATATCTCCCTTGATGATGATGAAAATGATTTCCTTGATTACAAAAATTATGGTAAAAAAATATGTAATTTGAAATTCACAAATCCTACCATGTTCTTGTAAATTTTACTATACACAAATATGGTTGACCATATGAATAAAATGTATCTAATTTCAACCATAGATATACTTCCATATCTTGCAATGGTGCACTTGTGGCTTTAATACAAAAAAATCTCTCTACATCAGAATATGAAAAATTCAATTTCTATATTTTTATGAAGCCAAAACCAAAATGATATAAATTATCATAACCTCAATGAAAAGTAATTTTCTTTTTCTTTATTGTATTTACCCCCTTTATAGAAAAATGAAAGGCGATTAGAGTGAAAAAACTAAGAACTACCCCCTAGACGTGAGCTCCCTCCAAGTAAAGGAAATCATAGCACTTAGGAAAGGAATAAACTAAAATTCTAGGTCATAAAACATGCATTGAGATATTAGGATAAGCTAAAGACCATAATATCATATTAAAATATGAAGTATAAGTATATATTCCAAACTATTATTTTAAAAATATGATATTTCAAAATTAATTAAGAAATACATAATAATTTTGTTTCTTGTAAGCATAAAGATATTAAATAGTCATGAAGGAAATAAATAGAAACAATTTATAATTTCAAATTGTACAAGTTTTTTTATAATAAATAACAACCACACAATACATATTCACATATGGTTACAAAATATGTTCTTTGAAAGAAAGGTATCTCTTGATAGAACTTTCTCACCAATAATAGGAGAAGTACAAAATTAGGCATAAAAATTCAAGCTTCCCACACAAAGTGTATAACAAGGCATCCACCTATGGACCAAGACCCAAATATTTTCCCTTTTAATATAAATCAAGGGTAGGATTCTAAATACTTTTATTTGTGTGTTTCTAAGAAAGTAAGTGCTCTATCAAAGTGAAAATGAGTAGCAATATGTCAGAGCTTTAGGAAGAATTGAAGATGGTTGGAGTTGGGTTGTTATGATGGTGGTTGAGTATAGCTATTTGATGGGTTTTAAGACTCACTACCTAGTTAAGAATGTCTAGGATAATCATCCAATAGAGATGGATTGAGTTGGACCACACAAGAATCGAGATAATGGAAGCTTGTACCAATTACAACCAATTTGATATCCAAACTAGGGCTGGCAAAACCTGACCCGACCCGACCCGACTAAAACGAGTTTGGGTCTTGATTTTTTCGACCCGACCTGAACCCAAAAAACCCAAAATTATTTGCAGGTCGGGTCTGGGTTTGCCATTCTCGACCCTAAAACTCGCTTGACCCAAAATTATATATTCGTATGTATATATATTTTCCCATGTTCTAGCTATATAATTTTTTAACACATACAAACATAAATTTGTGATAGTTTATATAACTCTTTGCTTGCAAAACAATAATTAATCAACAAATTATGCAATAATTTTAGGTCTAACGGGTTTGAATTTTTGGGTTTTTTAGGTTTGTATTTTTGGGTTTTTTGGGGTTTTCGAGTTTGCATATAATATAATATTTTTGGGTCCATCAGGTTCATGGGGTTAGACCCGCAAATATGAATTTGGATTCGGGTCAAGCAGGTATGAGCCGAAATTATTGTCGGGACGGGTTTGGTTCGAGTATATTTGATCTGACCTGAATTGACCCAAAATAGGACTCACTCAACCCTGACCCAATTGCCACCCCTAATCTAAACATGTACACCAAGTCATTTTCATAGTTACAAGGACCAATACTTGTGAAGTTTGGTCGGGTGGAAGTTTATACTCATATTCCTCATTAGATTCATCATGTCCATGAGATTTTTATGCCCATAATTTAAGCCCACATATATAAGGGAAACTTTTCTCATATATTGTGTATTAAAATCAAGTTTAAGCTTGATCTCATACAGAGATTTAGTTGCACATTAAAAAACAATAGATCAAACTAAATATGCCTAAGGAGGGTTACCCAAAAAATCCACCAAGTATCTTTACATAAACCTAATAATGTTAATAGAAATGTTATTAACTATGGTATACATGACTTTTTGATGGAAAAAATATTGTGGGAAAAAATAAAGTTAATTGTGGTGGGGATACAAAATGTACTCATGAGCGTGCCTCTAATTTCATGCACTGTATGACCCTCTACCATGATGTTATTTATAACCCTCTACCATGATGTTATATATAATTGTATAGATTGTAATGGAGCATTTCTTGTATGTAGAGAAAGATACAAGAGGATTGCTAGAGAAAATATCAAGATACTAATAATATAATTTGGAATAAATCCCTGAAGTGGTAAGTATATCCTCCTATCCCAAAAGAAATTCCTTACCCACTACATGGTGGTGAGGAGAGATAATATGTTTCTTCCCATCTAATTTAAGTTGGAGATAGAACTTCATGAAGATTTGGGAGGCCAAGAAAGTCTTGTTGGTCGGATCATATCCTCCATGTGTTGAACAATCCCATGATGCTAATGTTAGAAATTGAGTGAACATATATAGAATGATTTGAATGGGTATGCAACTGCAAATCTCAGAGTAGCATTCTACACCGTCAAAATCTAGGTACTTGACTAAACTATCTAGGAAGTTGGTGTAGCATTCTTCTTGTGAGATCCCTTATCTTTTAAAAGGTTAGGAGATGAGGTCTATGACGTACATGTTCTTATCTAAATACTCATTCCTCATGACTAGAAAGTCAATGGTGAGATGACCCGACCATCTGTACCTTGAGTGGCTCAAACCAAACAACATATACATGAATAAAACAAAAAAAATATAATTATTTATTAAATGAACACTAAGGTATAAAATATAACCCGTAGGCTAACAAAAGAGAGATCATATAAGAGGAAACTAGCTAATACGACGATCTACACTCTTATATTGTAAAAAGTTTCCATGGAGTTACCTTTGGTGTTAAGTTTTCAGAGTTCAACAAATATCATAATATGTGGAAACACAATCTTGACAACATTGACATAAAGTACATGTTATACCAAAAATCATAAAACTAGACATAATAAAAGCAAACATATTGTACAACATAATATATATATATATATATATATATAAACTTGTAGGTTTCAAGAAACATATTTACTTGGATAAAAATTATATAAAGGCAAGAAACAAAACAAATAAACAACTACAAATAATTTTTTGTTTAACATAAAGGCATAGTGTAAGTGCAGTTCCCGAAGGACTTCAAGGCTAAAACCTAAAAGTTAACCTTGTTTTAAGTTTGCAAGGGACCTCATAAAAAGTTTCAAGAGCTAACCCTCTATCAATGATTGTGCCCTTGATTGAACAAAACAAGTAGGTACACTGAGCCTCATGACCTTACACCAAGAATATAGGAAGGTACAACCAAAATTGTATAATGGACACATATAATTATGTTTGCAATTTTGAGTCTTGTCAACATATTTTCATTAAAACAAAACATAGTAGTCATAGTGAACATGCATATGGACTCTTACGTATACATAAAAAAATCAATATCAAAATCAAGGTCAATAAGTGGTGAAATTAGAACAAGGAAGTTAGATTTAATACATGATTAGACTTTTGAAAAGATTCCATCAAAGGTCGTAATATATAACCAAATATTTTTTTTCTTCAAATCATCACAGTGTATTCATCTTAATCAGTTCCTTAAGGTTGTAAGTTTCATACAATCTAAGTATCATTTCTTACAATATTTATTTCACATGTCAAGTAGTCTATGCATGCTCATCATCATGTTCTACTATTATATCATATATTACAAATTAGGGTTTCATGAAACTTTTTTTTAAAACAAACAACAACCTTATTTATTCATCTTGTAGTCTGATGCAAGCCAAACTAGTTTGGATACAACCTCTATTTCCATACAAGGATCTTGTGTCGTCTGTACTTCTACCAACAAGAACCTCCGACAGGTAAGCCCTCATGATACAACTTTGTTGATCTTCATAAACCTCATGAATTGAACTACTTCTAAGTTGAAGTATCAGGGATGTGTTGCCCAATTTGACTGTGCAACAGTTGAACATCATTATTCATCTTTCATACAGGTTAACGACAATCAGAGCCCAATGCTTTGCAGACCTTATGCGCAGGACTACAAATCTAATTTATTCCCTGCTTAGTACGTGTTGTAGCTCTATAACATCAGCATCTTTGTCGTTGTCTTCATAAAGGAGCCCTTCTAGATGTGTGGTGATGTTGAACACATGCTGTATTTTATCTTGATGCAATAATTCTTCAAGGAGGGTGGCACACAACAATTTAAACAACTTCTTGTGTACTCATGCTCTTCTCTGGAACTTGTGCGCTCCTGCCAATGGGGTCACACACTACTCAATTGCAGTTTTGAATAGATGTAACCCCACAGACGGAAGCACACAGGTGAATTCACTTTTGATATTTATAAAACCTAACTTAACACCTACTCACACTAAAACAGTTACACCCACAAGCACATGGGGTCGTGTCATAGTATAGGAAGGTGGCACGTATAGGGTTGATCCACAGGGAGAAGAGGGGACACTAGAGCTAGGTTAGTGTGGATGGGTTCCTACTGTGGAGACTAGGGTTAAGGGTTTGAAGGTTGTTTTAATTATTAAACTATTATGGACAAACAAGCAATTAAAGGCAAGAATGAAATCTAAGTTAATCTTAGGCTAGAGTAAGGCTAAATATGCAAGAAAGGATTAACCTAGGTATAAAAAGACAAATTACACTAAGGCAAGCAAGAGAGAAGCAAAAGAGCAATTAAAGAGCTAAACTAACATGAACAATGCAAGAACAAAGCAAGAAGCTAACTAAGCAAGGAACGAGCTAACTAAGATGAACAAGCACAAAACTAGGGTTTTAAGTAATAAAGAGAGGTATGGGCTGTTTAGGGGTATGAACTTATCACTTATGTTGAGGGGTGACATATGAACATTATGATTCCATTTATATTATCCAAACCAAACAACAAGTTAGAGTCTAATGAATTAACCTAAGCTACTAACTGGCCATGGATATGCTAGGTAGTGTATAGGGGAACTAGTCCCTAACACCCCCTACTACCCTTACGAGGCTCAATTGGGTTACAGATTAGGTTCAATTCAGTTAGAGTCTAATCAAGTCTAGGTTTCTAGATTAGGCATCCCTAGGGCAATTAGGGGCTGAGGGTAGTAATGGGGAGGTGAAATTAGGGTTTTGGACCCCAATTCCCCCACATTCTAGCCTTGAGAAGACTCCATGCTAATTGCACTAGAATGATCAAATCTAGCTACTTAGTTATCTCACTTAGGTTTAGGGAGATTGATTCTGATGTAGGAAGGTGGGAGGCAACCTAGGGATCCAAGAATTGGACCTAGGGGCAAATCCCAAAATTCACACATATAAGCAATTTGCCTAAATTCTTAGGTGATTTCACACACAAACCAACAAGAAATTAATGGAGAATGAGATGTAAATAGAATATAATTAGTAACAAATGGAATTATAAGGTTTACATGTCATTTTCCCCCAAACATCCCACCCAAGGGGGCCTAGCTACTCATGGAAATGGAAAATACAAAAAGAAAGGTGAAAGAGGTAGAAGAAGCCATGGAGCTCGATGTAGATGAAGGAATCCTCCTCTCCAACTTCTGCAAGACGACCTCCTCTCTCCTCCAAGGTGCAAGGGTGTGGAATGAAGGGGATTATGGGTAGGAACTAGTATAAACTAGTGTTTTGGTGGTGGAAATGGTGAAATGGAGTGGAATGGTGGTGGAAATGGAGTGGAATGGCTAAGGGGAGAAAATGGGGAGCTAGGAGGTGGTGGAAGGCAGCTAACCTCATGGCCCAGCCTCCACCTAGGTATATATAGATGTGGGGAAGCACTAGGGTAAGTAAGGGTAGGATAGAAAAAACAGTGTAAAAATATGGTAGGGTTGGTTGGTCACCACAACTGTGTTGATTAGCCACAGCTGTGGTGAGGGTGGTATGGGATGGTCGTGGAGCAGGGACATGGGTGTGGTATGGAAAGGGTGGTGAAGAGGCTAAGTATAAAGTGGACACAGCCATGACGGAGTGCCACGATCGTGGTGGGTGAGTAGCACCACGACCGTGTTGGGTAACATGGCCATTTTGGAGGAGGAGGATGTGGTCGTGGAGCAACAGCACGGGCAAGTTGAACTTCATGGGCCACAATCATGGTGGTAGGCCATGGTAGTGGTGACTTGGGGATAATATCTTGTTGGTTTTGTTGATTCTTCATCATAAATGACACGATCGTGGGGGCATGCCCACAAGTGTCTTTCACTGTACTGGCCACGACCGTGCGGATGGCCATGGCTGTGGTGTCTTCAATTGGCCATGGTCGTGCTGATGGCCACGGCCGTGGGAATCTGGGTGCAAATACCTGTTGAATTTTTTAATTCTTTGCCATAGATGAACGACCGTGGGGGTAAGCCCACGGTCATGTTGGGGACTGCAATTTGTAATTTAACTTCAAACTTCATCATTCATGGATTTCTTTGCTTGAGGTCGATCCTTGGCCATTGAAGGTAGTTTAAGGGAGCTTTTGGGGCCTTCTTTGGACCCATACATGAGTGGAGGAACCCTAGGACTCCTTCCTTCCCTCTCATTCACCCCAATCAAGGTCCAAGTACCTAAAAATGATGCAAAGAACATCCATAAGCGCATTTGGCAATGATAAACATATTAGGGGAAATAGCTTGTAATCTACCCGATTTAGATGTGATTTAAGTACAAAATGGCACAAGATGGATCCCTATAATAGGGCTACATCACCACCCCAAACTTAAAACATACTTGTCCTCAAGTATGCTCCAACGTAATCTATCTACAAATTTTCCACAAACAAGAAAGGACAAATGCAATGTAAAAGATAATTATTGCTGAATGGGATCAAAGATGACTGAGTACATGCATTTCACCTCTCTCCTCTCTTACTTTCACAATGCAATCATGAAAAGAGCACAAAGCATATGATCTTCAAATATAGCACATAGAATACACAAGTTATCCATATTTCTTCCATAAGTTCTGGGTAAACCGTTTCATGATGTGTTAATCAAGGACGACTAGGAGTATTATTTCACATCCATGCATTCAATCTTATGTTTCAAATCACACAAAATGGCCCACGTGTCTACAGAAAGGGATAAAATGAGCTAGGTTTGATGTTTCCTAGCTCAATGGGTATGAAAGTGGAAGAAAGGGTTGTGGTAAGATTTTTGGAGTGCTATTACATAGAGCACTCATCTTTTCTTTATTTGAATGCTCTTAAACAGGAGTATCCTTTTATTTTCTTTTTTTGCAATTTTCTCTTTTTTTCTTTTCTTTTCCCTTGGAGTATGTAGGTCATATGGTGGATAGAGTGAAGTGGGGAGATGGAGACGTGGCCACCCCAAACTTTTGGAGGTGGCCCATGGCTGATATGTTCACTTTGGCATCCTTTCATGAGGCAGAGGGGTAAGAAGATGGTGAGTGAAAAGTTGGGTCAAAGAGGGGTCATAGGTATGATTCTCCACATAAGACATCCTGCATGAAAATTAACCCAATACTTCATCCTAGATATCACACCACATGAATGAACAAGATGAAATTGATATTATCAATCAAGTGATTCCACAAACACTAAGCGTTCAAAGCTTACTCAATTCACAAACAACCAAAACATTCACAAACCTAAGAGATGTGGTGCACATGTAAAGAGTCAACAAACAAGACCATATAGCAATAAAATCTAAGAAAACAACATGCATTTCTCAAAGGATTAAAATTTTTATTTCAAACAATGGAGATTAAGTCAAAACATGCTCTTTGGGCAAGAACATTCAAACTTGGGAAAAATTGGCCAAAATGGTGCCGATTTGCCTTCAATCACATCTAAACCTACATTATTTAACTTAATATAGTAAAGAAGGAAATTCCTAACTAAAACATGCAAAACTTACCAAAGATCTATATGATATGCAATGCATGGCAAAAATAAGCAAAAAATTTTGAAAATTAGGCAAAAATGCAAGAAAGCAACTACATACTATGCAAGGATGAAATCAAGAACAAAAGCAAGAAAAACTAAGCTAGATAGCACATGTGGAACAAAATCACTAAAAGAGAGTTAGGGTGGTGCATACCGCCCTACCCACCCCAAACTTTAGAATCATGTTGTCCTCAACATGAAACTATAGCTTAGGGTAGATAGGGGAAATGCCACGACTGTTGTCGTGGCTGGTCTAACAAGTGAGGAGGATCTGGAGGAGGAACTGAGCTTGCGGGAGGATGTTGGTAGTAATGTCCCCAGTAGTCATCCTGGGGTGGAGGATATGTCTCTAGATATCCAGCTATGCCACCTCAAAAATCTCCACCCCATTCAGGGTTTCTTGCTGCTTGGGCATGGTGGTAGTGATACAAGTGGTTGACCTAGTGGTGCATTTGTTGTTGGTCTTTCCACATGTATTACTGGATTAGCTGCATATCACTTTGCATCTTCTCAATACCGTCGAGTTGCGCCTGGATGGTGGACATGTCGTAGGTGTTCATTGAGGGCTGATGCAGCTGGAATGTTCCTTCATCCCTCCTTCTTGTCATTCGGGCTGCCTGTGTCCTTCATCTTCTTGCTCCTACCCTTGCACATTTGATTCAGCTATATCTTCATGTGTGGAAGTGGATCCCCTAGTGTATGTCTCTCGTGGGTTTTCTTGCTTCCATTTCAACAATTTTTCCCTCAATCTATGGAATACCCTCAACACTGATAGAAGTGGCACCGCATGGTATGGTAGCTCAAGCTCAATGTCTGACACACTACTTGTGAGATATATTATCCTTTTGTCCTTCATCTTTATAGTGTGCAAGTGCATAAGATAGTTGAGGTCAACAAACTCTGCCTCGCATGCGTCTTCAAACCCAGAAGATCATACCCAAAAATGAGTGGAATTGAGGTTACAAACCCTCCCATAAAAAAGGTGTTGTACTCTTGAAGGGTATGAACCTCATGTGATCAATCAGTAGCACTCCAAGGTCTATATATTGTTTGTGGTTCATTGCCATCAAGGAAAACATATCTTTTTGAGAAATGGAGCCTTGATTACCATACCATCCCAAAATGGTATTTTCTAAGATCTTTTGCACATAACGGATTAGGGGGTTTCTTATAGCGGTGGTTTTGGACCTCCCTATGTTGTAATCATCTCTTCATGTCAGAGTCTTCTAGAAATGTGCATAATCAAAATCTACCTCTTTTTCTAGCAGGTCGTCATCCATCTTCTTGGCCTCTTCAAGATTTGCAGCAAAAACGCAGTTCAACTCAGTAGTTGTGAGGGTGTGCATGTTTCCCATTATGGTAAACTTGATAGCTTCACTGCCTCTCACCTTTGTCTTCTCTAGAGTGGCAAAGAACTCTCTAGTAAGGGTGGCGTAGGTTGTTTGGGCTGTGAAAAGGATGTTCCACAACTCCATTTGCTTTCAACTTCCTTCCAACTCTTCTTTGATCCCTAGGTCATCAATGACTTTCTCACACCCATATAGAGTGGGGATGACTCTCCTTTTCATACATTCTGGGTATGTGAGAGTGATCTTTCTTTGCCTATATCCTCTGCCATAGGACACTCCTATAGGGGCCTTTCCTAAGGCCTTCAATTTGTCCGCCTCCAACTATTCCAGAACATCATCTTCCTCAGGCATCAGCTCTACCTCTTCATCATCACTTTCATCTTCATCTTCCTCCATTCTGTAAGATTGGGACCCCGAACTCATGTCGAGGTTGTACCAATGTGCATATTGTTCTTCATCACGATGCAATTTGCCGTGTAGGTTGCAGCTACTCACTACGCTCCACCGCTGTGTGAGATGTCGAGTGGCGTGCATGCGTAGTATTTGGAGGCTGCTTTGACGATGATAGTGATGCTCTTGATTTCTGCCCTTTCTTTGCAACCACCGGCTCAACTTCATCGATCAAGTCATCTAGATTTTCCTCACACCCCTCTTCTTCTTCATCCACCTCATACATCGTATTGGTGATGTGGTGGTTGTCAGATAAATGGGAGTGGGACGCACTCATGGATTGTGAGCGACGGAGGGATTGGTATGCAGAGGTGGTTGGGGAGGGGGTATGGGAGGGCACAGAAACATCAGAGGAGGCATTTTTGGAGCACCGCTTTCCTTCGGTGATAATGTTGCCCCCCTTGGTGATAGCCTTCCCAATCTTCTTCATGGTTTGGTGTGGAAATGGAGGTGAATTTTGGATTTTGGTAAAGGGGTTATATGGATGTGGATTTGAGTGTATAATGGAGGAGAAGGAAGTTTATATGGTGGATGTGAGGTTTGTTGTGGATTTGGGCAAAAATGGAGGGTTTATGTGAAGGTTTATGGGGGGGAGGCTATTGGGAGGATTGGAGATGTAGGTGGAGATGGAGGGCCGATTCAGAGAGAAAAGGTGGTGGAAATGGAAGGGGTGGATGGGGAATGATTTGGTATTGATTGGGGGTGTTTTGGGGGGTTAGAGGTGGAGAATGGTGGGGGTTGGAAGTGTTGTGTGCCGCCACAGACATGAAACTGAGGAAGAAGAAGAAGAAATAAAGAGGGGGGTCGGGTTTGGATGTTTAAAAGCTATATTTTTTTCCTAAATCGGGTCCGGCGACGGTCGTAGCGAGTGGCCACAGTCGTGGCAAGTGGCCACGGTCGTGGCCAGGTCTTGGTAGAACAATCGTGGTGGGTTCCACGGTCATGTTGTCGATGAAGAAAATTCCAATCTGACCTTGCCACGTTTGTGGTCTTCTACCACGGTTGTGTAATGCATCTTCAACAGGCTGTGGTGGGTTGCCACGGCCGTGGTCATTCTTCCCAAAAACCCTGACATTTTTTGTAACTTTGACAATATAAATCCCACGACCGTGTCAGCTTCCCATGATCGTGGCACCGCATCTTCAACACAGCCATGGCGGTTCGCCACGGCCATGGCCATTTGTCCAAAAACCCTGACATCTTGGCCGAGCTCGACCGCTATGTGGGGGCAAACCTTCGGTTTTCTTAATTCAAAAATAAGCACTTCCTTCTTCTTTGGCATTCTGTCACAAATTTTATTTAATGACCATGACTCAACTTTAATCCTCTCTCTCTAGTACCTAACACCTGCCTTGTCATCAAAACTTAAAGAAAAACTATTAGACACAAGTGTGTGTGTGTATTTGTTGGAAAAAAGTGAAAACAAAGCAAAAGTATAAAAAATGTAAGGTTGGGTTAAAAATTCCCAAACCTAGGTGGGTTGCCTCCCACAAGCACTGACTTTCTTACCTTCAGCTAGGCTTCTTGGTAATTCTTCATTCATTCATCCGTTTGGAATTCTAATGTGTCCATTATTGCAAAACATGCATCCCTCATTTGCACTCAATCCATTTTCTTCATCCCTTTCATCATAATAATCATCACCAATTTCTTCACCTTGGTGTCCTCTTAAATGCCCATTTGGATTTGTGAAGTGATCATGTCCAATATCCCTATCTCGGACTCGTTGGGTTGGGGTCTTGTACATGTTGATGTTGATCTTCATGTCCATGAATGAGACTGTCATAGTGCCACTGCGCACATGAATGTCAACATCAGATGTAGACAAGAACGACCTTCCCAAGATAATGGGAATCTTCTTATACTCCGGCTCCATATCAAGCACAATGAAATCTGCTGGGAACACCACACCTTTTTCTTTATCTATCATCACTAAGACATCATCCACTCTACCCCTAGGCACTTTTGTGGATCTATTTGCCAACTGGAGAGTGCAATGTGCTGGCTTCAACTTGCCTAATCCCAGCTCAACATAGACATAGTATGGCATCAAATTCACACTAGATCCCAAATCAAGTAAGGACATATCTATGCGATGTACTCCTATGTAACTAGGTATAAGTGGGGCTACTGGGTCCTTTCTCTTCATGAGAAGTGAGTGTTGTATGATGGAGCTCACTTGTTCAGTTAATCTCACCTTCTTTGGAATCCTCCCTGTTGACCTTCGTTTCACAGTGCATATGTTCTTGAGGAACATGGCATAAGATGGGATTTGCTTAACAACCAAAAGTGGAATGTTCACCTTCACTTGGCGAAACACCTCAAGAATATCAATATTGTGTTTTTGCCTCCTTTTCAATTCTGGTGGCTCATCTAGTGCTTCTACAAATGGAGGATCACTAGTTTTTGCCGTATTTGCATGAGCACGAGGTGGAACACTAGGGGTGGTAGTACCTACAAAGGGGATATGTGGTGGATCACATGGAATCCCAAACTCAACATGCGGTATCACAACATCATCTTCAACAATATCAATCACAGATCACCACTTGGCTGCCTTTGCTTTGCTTTATCAACCTTTCTTTGACATGTGAGATGCTCAAGAGACTTTCCACTCCCTAGAACTGTCACAGCACTACCTTGCTCATGGTGGAGAGGGGGAGCATGTTGTGGATGTGGAGGAGGTGGAGGTGACACTTGGGGTTGAAATTGAGGAAGAGAAGAGAATTGAGGTTGGAAAGTGAAGTTTTGGGAAATTTGAGGTGAGGGAGGTGGTGGAGGGGTGTAAGGGTTAGGATAGCCTTAGAAGGAGTGAATAGGATGTACTTGCATGGTGGGTGGACTATAGAAAATGTGGGAAGAAGGCATAGGTCCACTTGCTTCATGGTGGCTCATGATGGGTTTTGAAGACAATTTTTCTTCTTGGAGAACGATTATGGAAGATAGTTGCTCTATTCTCTCTTCTAACCTTGAAACATCTCTTTGAACATCATCAAATACTTTCAATCTAGAGAGAACCTCTTCCTCAAACCTTGATCTATATGTGGGACTTTGTGGTTACTGGTAGCTATAGGAGTGAGGTGTCTTCTTTTCTTCCCCATAGAACTCAATAGCATTGACCGAATGACAAGGAGGCTTGCTCACTTGGTTTCTCATGAAGCTCACCATTTCACCAAACATTTTCATCAATTGTGGGCTTGAATCATCGTGAGTAGGAGATGTCACACCAAAAGATAGGTCACTTTCACTAACCATACTAGAAGCTCTTATCCTTGAACTTTCTGCCAAACTCTCAAACAAGGGCCACGTCTCTTCAGGTGGTTTAGCCATAAAAACTCCCCCACAAGAAGAATCCACTGTAGCTTGACTTGCATGAGATAGACCGGAGTAGAAGGATTGAACTAGCTGCCACAAAGGGATCTCGCGATGTGGACATTCTCTCAACATCTTTTGAAATCTCTCCCAAGCCTCGTGGAATCGCTCATTATCTATTTGACTAAAACTCGCTATGGCACACCACATTTGTGTTAGCTTTGCAATAGAGTAGAATTTCCTCAAGAAAGCATTTTTCATCTCTCCCCAACTCATGATGTCCTTTTTTGAATCATACCACTCTTTGGCTTTGTCTTTGAGGGAGAAGGAGAATAAAGTCATCATGATTGTATCATCACTTGCTGTCGGCATCCTGAAGGTGGAGCATACTTCAAGAAAGGATTCGAAGTACTTGTAGGGGTTCTCACTCTCTGATCCATAGAAGATGGGCAAGAGCCCAAGAAGACCTGGAGGGATGGAGAATTTCTCCCTTGGCATCTGATCAACCGTGCTAGCAATTGGCAACTTGTAGTTGCTAGGCATGAAGTAGTCTTGAAGTGGCTTGTGAAGTGCATTTTGGCCTTCCATCTTGTTTCCTCGCGAATGGCTTGTCACATGCACAAAGCACAACCAAAAAAAAGAAAACAAGTTAGTAAACCAATATACACAAAGAATGCAAAGAATAATGAATAAAGAATAGCAATGATGAGGGTAGTACGAAAAGTCAAAGAAAGACTAACTAGCTAGGCTGAGCACCTCGATCCCCGACAACAACACCAGAAAGCTTGGTGCGCTCCTACCAATGGGGTCACACACTACTCAATTGGAGTTTTGAATAGATACAACCCCACGATTGGAAGCACATGGGTGGTTTCACTTTTGATATTTATAAAACCTAACTTAACACTTACTCACACTAAAACAACTACACCCGCAAGCACACAGGGTCGTGTCAAAGTATAGGAAGGTGGAAAGTATAGGGTCGATCCACAGGGAGAAGAGGGGGCACTAGAAATAGGTTAGTTTGGCTGGGTTCCTACTGCAGAGACTAGGGTTAAGGGTTTGAAGGTTGTTTTATTTGTTAAACTATTATGGACAAATAAGCAATTAAAGGCAAGAATGAAATCTAAGTTAATCTTAGGCTAGAGTAAGGCTAAACAAGCAAGAAAGGATTAAGCTAGGTATGAAAAGGCAAATTACACTAAGGCAAGCAAGAGAGAAGCAAAAGAGAAGTTAAAGAGCTAAACTAACATGAACAAGGCAAGAATAAAGCAAGAAGCTAACTAAGCAAGGAACGAGCTAACTAAACAGAGCAAGCACAAAACTAGGGTTTTAAGCAATAAAGAGAGGTATGGGCTATTTAGGGGTATGAACTTATCACTTAAGTTGGGGGGTGACATATGAACATTATGATTCCATTTAGATTATCCAAACCAAACAACAAGTTAGAGTCTAAAGAATTAACCTAAGCTACTAACTGGCCATGTATATGCTAGGTTGTGTATAGGGGAACTAGTCCCTAACACCCCTACTACCCTTATGAGGCTCAATTGGGTTAGGGATTAGGTTCAATTCAATTAGAGTCTAATAAAGTCTAGGTTTCTAGATGAGGCATTCATAGGGCAATTAGGGGCCGAGGGTAGTAATGGGGAGGTGAAATTAGGGTTTTGGACCCCAACTCCCCCACATTCTAGCCTTGAGAAGACTCCATGCTAATTGCACTAGAATGATCAAATCTAGCTACTTAGTTATCTCACTTAGGTTTAGGGAGATTGATTCTGATGTAGGAAGGTGGGAGGCAACCTAGGGATCCAAGAATTGGACCTACGGGCAAATCCCAAAATTCACACCTATAAGCAATTTGCCTGAATTCCTAGGTGATTTCACACACAAACCAACAAGTAATTCATGGAGAATGATATGCAAATAGAATATAATAATTAACAAATGGAATTACAAAGTTTACATGTCATTTCCCCCCAACATGGTATCAAAGTAACATAATTTCCCCCAAACAGCCTACCCAAGGGGGCCTAACTGCTCATGGAAATGGAAAATACAAAAAGAAAGGAGAAAGAGGTAGAAGAAGCCATGGAGCTCAGTGTAGATGAAGGAATCCTCCTCTCCAACTACTGCAAGACAACCTCCTCTCTCCTCCAAGGTGCAAGGGTGTGGAATGAAGGGGATTATGGGTAGGAACTAGTATAAACTAGTGTTTTGGTGGTGGAAATGGTGAAATAGAGTGGAATGGAGGTGGATATAGAGTGGAATGGCTAAGGGGAGAAAATGGAGAGCTAGGAGGTGGTGGAAGGTAGCTAACCTTGTGCCCCAGCCTCCACCTAGGTATAAATAGATGTGGGGAAGTACTAGGGTAAGTAAGGGTAGGATAGGAAAAACATTATAAAAATATGGTAGGGTTGGTTGGTCACCACAGCCATGTTGATTTGCCACGGCCGTGGTGAGGGTGGTATGGGATGGTCGTGGAACAGTGACACGGGCGTGGTATGGAAAGGGTGGTGAAGAAGCTAAGTAGAAAGTGGTCACGGCCGTGGCAGTGTGCCACAGTCATGGTGTGTGAGTAGCACCACATCCGTGTTGGGTAACACAGTTGTTTTGGAGGAGGAGGACATGGTCGGGGAGCAGCAGCATGGGCGAGTTGAACTTCATGGGCCATGGTCGTGGAGGTAGGCCACAGTCGTGGTGACTTGGGGGAAATTCCCTGTTGGTTTTGTTGATTCTTCATCATAAATGACACGACCGTGGGGGTATGCCCACAACCATCTTTCACTCTGCTAGCCATGACCGTGTGGATGGCCACAACCATGGTGTCTTCAATTGGCCACGGTCGTACTGATGGCCACGACCATGGGAATCTGTGTGCAAATCCCTATTGAATTTGTCAATTCTTTGCCATAGATGACACGACTGTGGGGGTAAGCCCACAGCTGTGTTGGGGTCTGCAGTTTGTAATTTAACTTCAAACTTCATCATTCATGGATTTCTTTGCTTGAGGTTCATCCTTGGCCACTGAAGGTAGTTTGAGCGAGCTTTTGGGGCCTTCTTTGGACCCCTCCATGAGTGGAGGAACCCTAGAACTCCTTCCTTCTCTCTCATTCACCCTAATCAAGGTCCAAGTACCTGAAAGTGATGCAAAGAACATCCATAAGTGCATTTCGCAATGATAAACATATTAGGGGAAATAGCTTGTAATCTACCAGGTTTAGATGTGATTTAAGTACAAAATGGCACAAGATGGAGCCCTAGAATGGGCTACATCAGGAACTTCACTCTGAAGTGATCTCTATTGAGTGACTTGCCCTTGTTGTGATAGATAGCGTCAACTCCAGGCAGTTTGTCATCCAGTATATCAACGAGGATATGGACATCTCTACATGTTAACCTTGATAGTATAGTCATGTCCATACCTACCATCTTGAAGGGAAGAGGAGGAGCCACACCTAATTCTATTTCATTGACCAGTGTGCTCCACTTCCTGACCGGCTCATTTGCAAAGAAAGAAGCAAGCCCACCTTCCTCATCTTCTGAGGTGCTTTATTCTGCTACTTCTACCTCTACTGGTGGTGCTTCTGTTATAATGACTAAACCCTTGTTTCTGTTAGTATATGGGTTATCACCTTGCCTTTGTCTTTTATGGACATTTCTGTAGCTACACCTTATGTTGGATGACTCACTTCTGACAGTTGATCTAGCTCTGCATCATTGAGTGTGGCTAACGTCACAACCATCTTTCCATTGTAGAAGGAGTCATATTATTCATATTGTTCTGGGTCCTTCAAAAATTCATTGCAAATGTCCATCCCTTACGTCAGGTCATCCAGGATCTTGTTTAGATCTCTGATTTCTCTTGACATGAGATTTTCTATCGTTATGCTCTCTGCTTTGGCGACGACAGCCTGTGTGGGATCTTCTGGTGTAGCCTTTTCTTCATCCAGGCTATTGTTCAAATCCAAACCCTTCAACAATTTGTTAGTTTTCTTTGTCTCGTTGTCTTGATGAGTGTCTGATTGCGGCGGTGCTTCTTTCACTTATGGTTCAACCATCAGAGAAGCTTTTACATTGGCACTTTCTTCCTTCGATGCTGCTCCTGTACTGGTTCCCCCCACGCCATTGTCATCTTTGTCGAGGCTTGAGGGGCTCGAGGAAGCGTGTGATGTGGAGGGACTCTTCAGACGCATGGTCTTCTTTCTTTGCTACCAACTGTCAATTTCTTGGCGTTCAACTTCTAGCTGACGACGTTCTTTGTCTAAGCATTGATGCTCCTTCTTGAGGTCTTCCATCATTGCCTTGTACCCTTTCCTCATCAGCTCCTTGTCTGCTCGTATGGCGTCCCTCTCTTCCATGAGGTCTGACATCTCCTTGGTGAGTGTCTTTAGCGCCCCCATCAGCACATTCTGGGTGTTCATCACCCTTTGCATGAACTAGGAAAGCGCTTCAGTCTTCTCATTTAGCGTTTGTACCTGTATAGTTAGTGTACACATGGTGGAAGTAATATTTACATTTAATTCAGAAGTTTGATGCATGTGTTGCCACATGACATCAAACTTGTTACCCAGTATGTCACTGAATGTGTGTGGGTAGTGTTGTGGTTTCTCCACCGGTGTTGTGGATGCTCTGGGCTCCTCCGATTGTGGAGATGGTATGGCTGGGCTGGAGATGCTCACCTTTGGCTGTCCCGGTCTTTGTTGTATGATGTTTGGGATTATGGGGTTAGGTACAACCTCAGGTTTATCGCGAGCCTTGTTAATTTCTTGTTCGGCCTCTACATGTTGTTCTGTTATTGTAGCTTCAAGGTGTGCATGTTCAGCCTCTTCTATAATTGTAACTTCAGGTTGACACCCCTCACTCATTGTCATATCAGCTGTGAAGCATGGTGAGGGTGGGCTTGGGGCGATAGTCTTTTGATTTATCTTCTTCTTCTTCTTCTTTCTTTTCGCCAACTTCTTTCTATCCTCTGGCTTCTTTATCTCTATCTCTAGATATTTAGCTTTTTCGCCCTTCTCACTGGAAGCAGATGAAGGGTCCACTGTAGAGCAGATAGCCCCTAAATACATTTTGTCTACATCTTTTTGAGAGGGATGCAGCTTGTGGGTGTCATAGTATACCATTTTTGGGATAGGGAGGAGCGTCTTGGAGTAGCTTTGCTTGTAGAAGAGATTGTTACCCTTCTGCGCCAAGATCTCCATGTTGATTAGGGACTTTATGTTGATTTTCATGTGCCCCTTTGTAATTTTGTACCTCATCAACATGTCTGCATCTATTAAAATGATATGCGATCTTAGTGATTTGACCTCTCATGTAGAACTCCTTAGTTTGTTTAGCCTCTTCTCCCACTATAGGCGTTCAATGAGAATTCTGCCTATATTCACTGGCCTCTTATTCAGCATGGACCAGATAATGATGATGTATCATTTTGTCACACCCCCGATCTCTGACCTCATGAATATTGTATTGGTCGTTATCTTCTGCATCACCCGGATGAAGCACGATGTGATGAGGCTCACCTTGGATTTCTTGGAGTTGTGTTCTTGCACCCCTGTCAGCTTTTCCCACATCCTGTGGATGTTGTACGCGATAGTGTCCTTCTCTTCGAGCGTGGAAGAGCAGGCTTGTGCTTCCTCAGTCATTCTCATGAATATAGTGTTCAGCATTGCCTATGTTATTGTGTGAGACTCCCCCCCCCCGAGTCTCACTTCCATCTTGAAGTCACCTCCACCCTTCTTGTGTTCCCTGTCACTGACTGAGAATTTCTTTAGGGACAACAGGAACTCCACTGTCAGTTGTGTTAGCAAGGGGGCTTCGGAGGTGCATAGGGTACGTAGGTTCGCACCCTCTAGGAAGTTGACTACCTTTTTATAGACTCCCATCTTCTAGAAGTCTTCTACGTCTAGGTATCTGGTAGGCCTGAACCCCTTGCCATGTAGTAGTCATTGAAACTGTGACTGGCGTATGGAGTTTCCAGACATGAAAGCCTGCATTTTCCCATCCAGGGACACCTCTTCATTCTCTTCCACCTCCTCATGGGTTGTTTCTTTCTCCTACCCCTTCATCTTCTCTACATCAGTCACCTTTCTCTTTTTGATGCCCTCAGCTTCCTTGCGTTCAGCCTTCCTCTTCTCCAATTTTTTCAATTCAGCTGGTGAAGGCTAATATTCTGAGGTCTCCATCTTGGATGTACTAGGGGACTCGTCTGACTCTTCTGGTGTCTTGTGGGCCAAGATATAGTCGTACTTCTTTTTCAGCAGTTGTAGATGGAGTCTCTTTGTCGGAGAGAGGTCTGGATTGTCATTTAGTGCATTTGTGATCTTCTCGAGGATTTCCTCTACCCCCTTCAGTGAAGTCACCTTCTTCATCAAGGTATCTTCAGTTGAGGTCGACATTATGAAATTTTCACATTAATTTTGTTGTTAATTAATCATCATCAATTTTATTTTATTATCATGTATATGTATACTTTCTTATATATTTCAACTTCAAAAATTTCTTTCTTTTCATAGGACCACAACTATAAGCAAGAGGTGAGCCATGGCCACAGAAGCTGCCATCACCGTGGCATCATAGAGCATGAGTATCCACTAAAGACATAGATAGGATGTGACTATGGCATGGGGTGCCGCGAACACGGTTGGTTACATTAGAAACGAGGGATGTCACAACCATGACCAAGAAACACCGTGACTGCGACGAGTGTCACGACTGCGGATAATACTCGACTGCTCTTTCTACACTTAAGAAATGCCATGACAACGGCCAATGATAGGATGTCGCGACCGCGGATCAATATCAACTGTTCGATTGGAGAAGACGATAGGTCCAAAACCTAATTCAAGAAACCATCAACTGAGGCCAAGGAGGTAGGTATCGTGATCGAATCACATTCTAAAATGTTAACCGAGGTTGAATGAGTGTCGTAAAAGTCGTGAATGGGGCAAGATGGTGTCGAGCATCGCCAAGCTGAATGAGGCAGTGCTGTGGCAATTACCGTGAAATTTACTAACCAACAGGTTCTCGAATGCAAGAGAAAATGGCAAGCCACGAGAAAAACTCTGACTAGCTGTCGATGACATTCGAGAAAGCATCGAGTGAATACCTTGGTTAGGTTAAATGACGCTAAATGGAGTTGAAGGCAGAGGCAGAGGCTTGCCATGGAAGAGGTGTAGCTTCATGGGCAGAGGTCAGAATCAGTCTAGGTTATCTTCTCGCACACTCGTGTCGAGTATCTCCTTTCAATAGTTTGAGAATTCTCGAAGATTGAGGGAAAGAAAAGCCATGTTCTGAAGCGTTTAAGTTTATATACCCTAGGGGTGTCACGACTGCGGCATGAGGGTTGCCGCAACTGTATCCTAAATCCTTCTTTACATGCACCATGACCGTGGCACATAGCTGCAAGGAGCAGGTACCACGACCGTTGAGTACCCTTCCTCGATCGAGCTTCAAGCTGCGACCACAGTTCTTCCAAACCAAAATTACATGAAATCAAATAAAGAAAAACTTGTTCTTCCAAAAAACCCTCTTAGGTAGAGAAATTTTAAAAACCAAGAAATAATTACATCTTACTAGAAAAAGGGAAACTGAAATATAGGGAAACGAGTGGTACATAGCTCATAGTACTAAAGTATGAGATTAAAAAAATATGAACTAATGAAAACAACAAAGACTTGGGTTTCCTCCCAATAAGTGCTTGTTTAACGTCTTTAGATCGCCTTTGTCTCTCATCTTGTCTTCATTCTCCTTGCACAGGTGCAATTGTTTCCTCATTCATTTCATTTGTTGCTGAGTTGGCTTCCCCGAAATTGAGTTCTAATCTCCTTACAAAGGCTTGGTCTACATAGTATCTTTTCACTCTTTGTCCATTTACCTGGAAGGTACCCGTATTTTCTCCTTCTATCTCCATTACCCTCGATGGGTATATTTTCACTACAGAAAAGGGACATGACCATCATGTTCTCAACTTCCCCAGAAATAACCTAATTTTGGAGTTGAACAAAAGGACCTTGTCTCCTTCATGCACATCTTTGTTGTTTAGATGGGCATCATGTCAGACTTTTATCCTCTATTTATAAATTCTTGTATTTTCATAGGCATGCAGCCTCAGCTCTTTGAGCTCTTGGAGCTGAAGGAACCTTTTCTGACCAGCTTTGTCAAGATCCGTGTTCAAAAAACTTTATGGCCCATAGAACTTTGTGTTCGAGTTTGACCGGAAGATGACAAGACTTTCCATAGATCAACTTGTTGGGTGTCGTACCTATTGGTGTTTAGTATGCAGTGTGGTATGCCCAGAGTGTGTCATCCAGTTGCATGGACCAGTCCTTCCTTATACAACTGACCGTCTTTTCTTAAATTTGTTTGATTTTCCTATTAGATGCCTCTACTTGCCTCGATGTCTAGGGGTGGTATGGTGTTATGACCTTATGCTTCACTCCATACTTTTTTAGCATAGCTTCAAACTATTTCTCACTGAAAGGCAACCCTCTGTCACTTATGACAGTGTTTTGCACTCTGAAATGTGGGAAAGTAGTCTTCTCAAAAAGCTTAATGACTGCTTTGGAGTTGCATGTTTGGGTGGCAACTGCCTCAACCCATTTGGAAATGTAATCAATAGCAACAAGAATGTACTTATTTTCTTTCGACGACGGAAAAGGCCCCATGTAATCAACTCGCCATACATCGAAGATTTCCACTTCCACCCAGTCTGACATTGGCATATCATTTCTTTGGCTTATGTTCCCCGTGAGTTGGCATTCCTTGCATGTTTTTATAAATGAGGCAACATCCTTGAAGAGTGTGGGCCAGTAAAATCCTAATTGTAGAACCTTTGCAGCCATACTCTCCCCTCCATGGTGTCCTCCATAAGGTGAGGCGTGACACTCTTTGAGAATTAGAGGCACCTCTCCTTTAGGTATGCATCGCCGGTAAAGGTTGTCAGAGCATCTCTTAAATAGTAGTGGGCCATCCCAATAGTAATTATTCAACTCATAGAATAACTTCTTCTTTTGATTATATGTTATCTCTGGTGGAAGTTGTCCACATGCCAAATTATTACAGATATCGGTGAACAAAGGTAAGGTATGCTCTTCCAATTGAGCCATTAGAAGAGCTTCGTTGGCATAGTTTTCATTCACATGCAGTTGGTTTTCTTGATTATTCGTGACAGGTGGTTCGTGACCACATTTTCTTTCCCCTTCTTATCGATAATTTCATGGTCAGACTCTTGCAATAATAACGCCCATCTCAAAAGCCTTGGCTTGGTGTCCTTTTTCTGCATTAGGTACTTTATCACTCCGTGATCACTGTACACTCTTACATTTGATCCTACCAAGTATGATCTGAACTTGTCAAAATCAAATACATTAGCCAACATTTCCTTCTTGGTAGTATTGTAGTTCACTTGGGCTTCATCCAAGGTTCAACTCGCATAGCAAATCAAATGATGTTTCTTCTCTTTCTTCTACCCAAGGACTACCCTAATGGCATAATTGCTGGCATTGCACATGATCTCAAAAGGCAACTCTCGGTCAGGTTCTTGTAGGATAGGCATTGTCGTTAATTCTCTTTTGAGGGTATTAAAGGTATCTAGACATTCGGTGGTAAACTCAAACTCAACATCCTTTTTCAGCAGATTTGATAATGGCTCGGTGATCTTAGAAAAGTCTTTTATGAACCTTCTATAGTATCCTGTGTGTCCCAAGAAGATTCACACTCCAGTGATTGACTTTAGTGGCTGGAGTTTTGATATGGTTTCAATTTTTCTTAAATCCATTTCAATTCCTTTCTTTGAGACCTTGTGTCCAAGCATGATACCTTCCAGAACTGTGAAGTGACATATTTCCCAATTTAGGACAAGGTGCTTATCTTCATAGTTCTGCAACACCAAATATAGATTTCTAAAGCAGGCTTCAAAATCTGTCCTGTATACAGAAAAGTTATCCATGAAGACTTCTACAATGTCTTCCAAAAAGTCTGAAAACATGGATATCATACAACATTTAAAGTCGTTGGTGTGTTACATAAGCCGAACGACATTCTTCGGAAGGTGTAGGTTCCATAAATACAGGTAAAGGTGGTATTCTCTTGATAGTCAGGGGAATAGGTACATGATAAAATCATGAATATTCATCCAGAAAACAAAAGTAGTCATGATGAGCTAGCTGCTCTAGGACCTGATCGATAAATGGCAAGGGGAAGTGATCCTTCTTGGTGGCTGTATTTAGCTTGCGATAATTAATGCACATGCGCTAGCATGTCACTGTCCTCGTGGAAACTTCATCTCCATCTTCCCCTTGTATATTGTCATTCAACCCTTCTTGGGTACCACATGGATAGGACTAGCCCAATTGCTGTCGCTTATTTGGTAAATGATCCCAGCATCTCATAGATTTATTATTTCTTTCTTCACAACCTCCTTTAGCATTTGATTTAGCTTCCTTTGTGGTTGAGCCAGGGGCTTGACTGTCTCTTCAAGGTGAATTCTATACATGCATAAAGTCGAGTGAAGACCTCTAATGTCTTCCACAAAATACCCTATGGCTTTTCTACACAACCCCAACTCATCTAGCAACTTCTCCATTTGACCATCTGTTAAGTTGGCATCGACAATAACTAGATTCCTCTCTTCTTTGTCTAGGAACTCATATTTCAACCCCGCTGGAAGAGGTTTCAGTTCTGGCTTGGGCTTAGGCACTTCCTTCTCCTCAGCTGTTTGCTCCAACAAGGTGTACTTCACTATCTCAATTATCTCTTCATCGTTGCTGAATTCTTCTTCGGGTTGGTTTAAGTGATCTAAGATTTCTACAACCTCTTGGCCCTCCATGGCAGGATCCTAGCTATTTAGGGCTCACATTAGGGGATCTACAATTGCTTTATATTCTTGTACCTCTTCACAATACTGATTGTAGTTTTCCATGAAGTAGACTAACTCAGATAGAGACGGTCCCCTCATGGCATCTTGTACCCTAAAATCCAAGTGATCATTCCCTACTCGTAGTGTGATGATTCCTTCAGCAACATTTATTAAGGATCTCCCTGTTCCAAGGAAAGGCCTTCAAAATATCATAGGGCATTTGGAGTACTCGATCGTGTCTATCACCACTATAACGCACGATACGAAAAATTTTCCAACCTGTATCGAAACGTCTTCAACTATTCCCACTAGCCTTATGAAGGTAAGATCAGATAACTCGATCCTCATATCCGTCTTTACAATGTCTATCAGCCCAAGCCTTTGGGATAGAGTCAAGGACATTAGAGTGATGATTGCTCCCAAAATAGCTAACCCTTTTCTCTCCACGTTATCTCCAACATAGAAAGGTATGTTAAATGCTCCGGGGTCCTTTTTCTTGGTAGGTAACTCGGCTTGAACAAAACCACCTGACATCTTCACTAACTGGACAATTTCAATGTGATCACCTCTTCTTATCTTCGTAATTAGGTCTTTGAAGAACTTTGCATAGGTTGGCATTTCTTCTATTGCATTGAGAAAGGGAACATCCAAGTGTAGCTTCTTGATGGCCTCCATGAACTTTTCGTATCTCTTCTTTAGATGTGCTTTTATCAATTTGTAGGGGAAAGGAACTTTTGGGGCATCGGGATTTTTCTTTGAAAGGACATCTCCCAGAGGATCTGAGCTCTTTTCCTCTCCTTCCTTCTTCTTTTCTGGTGGCCATACTTCTTTGCCACTGACAACTTGTTCTTTCCCTTTTGAGTCTTCTGTTGCCTTCTCATTCTCAGACTACTGATTAGCATGACTTCCTCCTTCTTCGGTGTTGTTCGTATTAGCATTTTCCAAAGTTCTCTCATATCAGAGAGTAGACATTTTGGCAGTCTCAGTATTTGATGGGATCTTCCCTGAAAGGTTTTTCATTATTTTAGGTAACTGTGCAAGTTGCTGATCAATCTGCCTCTGGTGAGTCTGCATGTCCACCATTTGAGTTTGCATGGTAGTTAGCATTACCAAATTTTTTAGAGAACTTTGAGTGAGTTGATTGTTCACTAACGCTTGCCTTTTTGTGAAGTCAAATTGTTGAGGAATCATATCAGCTTGGTTGTTGTCTTTGTCTTGTCTCGGATCTGGGCCTTGCCCTTGCCCTTGTCGGCTCACATTTTGTTCTGACCTTGATAGTTGTTCTTTTTCATTAGGTAGCTGGTAGTCTTAGTGTATTGGGTTGGCACTCCTTTCTTCTCAAATCCTGGAGGAGGTTTAAATGAACTACCAAGTTGATGTGCATTCTCTGCAGCTTCTTTGTTTCCATAACTAAACCCAGGATGGTCTTGTCGCTTGAAGTTAACATAAGAGACATTCTCAGATTCTTCTTCACTTTTGCTTTCATCACTTTCCTCGGGCAGGGTATAGAAACAATTATCGATTCCATGTCCTCCTTCTCCACATGTAACACATTTTGTGTCTTTCTCAGTATGCTTCTTGCCCTTGGCTCCAGTATCTTTCAGATGTTTGACATCTATGGCTTTTTTCTGAATTTGGGCTGTTATGGTCTCCAAAGCTTTGGCTTCAATAGATGGTCCTTTAGACCCTATTTTCTTCACCGATCCTCTATCATTCCTGTCATAATCTATGCCTGCTTGTAGCACAGCCATGTTGTCTATAATCTTCATAGTTCTGCTCGACTTCTTTCCAATAGATTTGGATATGATTTATGCATCTTTAGCTAGACTTGAAGCAATTCATTTGTTATTTAACTCTAGCCACTCACAAGGACATCAAACTTGCAAAATCAACGTAAAATTTGTCTTCTTAATAGAATCATAAAAGAAGAAATCTATGTTTCTTAAACCCATGACTTGAAAGGAGATTGAATATGCATACAAAAAGAAAGTTGATTGGTCACTTATGCTAATATAGAAGAAAATGTTATATCTTGGATCATTCTAGATAATAATGCAGGTTCTAAAATTCTACATAATTTCCTCTTGACCGAAAATGAGTTCGACCGAGGGGTGTCCCGGTAAAAGTCATGGTCGACCATAAATAAGCTTGACAGAAATGATTATTGGTAAATCAAAGCATTCACTTTCACCCAACATTTATATATTAAATTTGTAATTTTCTAATCATGTTAAATACTCAGAATGAGAGAAATTTCTTATCAAAGTATTCCAAGAAACAAGATTTCTTAAAGATCATAAAGATTGACTCATAGTCTTACTTGGTCAATTGATTTCAAAGCTGGTTATGATTTTAAATACCTTAACATTTTTAGCTAACCTTTGAGTGGTTTAGGGGGAGGTCATAAAATTGTTGGATATAATGTGCACATCTTTTTTATCTTTGTCTTAATTGGATTCTCTACACCAACATGGGCTTAACATCCCTTATATTTGGTCTAGAGATATTTTTTCAATATGAGATTAAAGGATTCTCATATCATTTTCGGGCTTAAAATCCCTTGAAAATGATTGAGAAATTAATGATCGGTTAGTTTTATAATATTTGGTCCTTTTATCATGAAAGACTTAACTTTCTTTCATTGATAACTATATAATAGATCAATTTGATCTATTTTCTCAATAAGTTAATTTGCATTCTTTATAAAAATATGGGCTTAACATCCCTTATATTGGGTTAAAGATACATTTTTCGATCCCACTATGACCTTAAAGGAATCTCATATCATTTAATGGGTTAATATCCCTTGTAAATGGTTGAGAAATTGATATTTGTTTTTGAATTGTGGCTAAATTTGTCATGTTTCTTGGAAACAATAAATTGAGGGGGTGTAAGAAATTAAGGGGGAGTCTTATAAACCTACACATTATTATCTCTTTGAAATTACAAAGGGGGAGAAATAAAATAAAGTAAAAATTTTGAAAATATTAATTGGTGCTAAATTGTGCTACATTGCCTTAAGAGATGGATATCATGTTATAAATATGTTTAGGAATAATACCATACATTTTATGAGACCCAAGGAGTTATTAATATCATGTATGTAAGAAGTATGAAAATTATTTCATTTCAAATATTTTTCTTATATTTTAGGAGTGTTTGTCATCTTCAAAAAGGGGGAGATTGTTGGATAAATTGGACATTAGCATACCCTTTGTTTTGATGATGAAAAACATTTCATTCTTATGGATCTAACATGCTACTTGATTATTTTACGGTATATGAAAATGAGGATATCATACTAAGTGGATAGTTGAAGCTCAATGCGCTTAAATGTTTAATATTTTCATTATTATACTCAATGTAGAAACTTGTACGAGTATATAATGTACAAGTACTTACATATCATGTAAATCAAGCTTTAGATCTCCTCTATCCACTCATAACTCTTAGTTAGGACCCCCCTAGAGATTAGAGTCATTATCCTTCATCAAAATAATCAGTTAATAGTTGTTTCCAAAACATGCACCAGTGACACCCTCGATCGAAAATATTCTTGATCAAGAACCACCTCGGTCGAGGACTCAAAGCACTGGTCAAAATTGTACACATTTGTGCCCTAAGTTAATTACAGTCAAAATTATTATCGACCGAACACAACCCTCCAAATCATATGAGTGTTAGATCGAATGGTTGGAAGTTGAGGATAGCAGTTGGAATACACTTGCATTCAACTCAGGATCGATTAAAGAAATTCTAGATTGAGACATGTGACCGGCCTAAATCACGCGTCCAAAATGGAGTTGATCCTGAGAAGTCAAACTCTTAAGATAGTAACCCAACACTAAAGCCCCTATAACTATTATATGGGGTTTGACGTAGTAATCGGGGTCGAACCACAGGGAAAAGGTTAGCAGGTGTTAAGAACGTAGGATCTCACACTCATATACTCAGGAAAAACAAATGATTTAAAAAGGTTGTTCCCTAAGGAACGATGGTGCTCAAACCAAAACAAAGAGAGTTAAAGTAAAGAAATAAAATAACAACAAGAGAAAACAAGGACAAATGGTAAGAAACAAAGATATGGAAGGGAACTCAGATCAGGTTTCACCTACTAAGGTCTCTCACCAACATGCAAAACTCACTCCCCTTTGTATACTCCTATCAAGATTACAAGTAGTCATAAAAGTGTCTATTACCTCCTCTTTCGAGATAAGTATATATCTAGGATCTAAGGTGGCCTCCCTCTCGAGATAGCAACCTTACAACCACAAAGCAAACCATATGACAATAAGCCTTAGCAATCCAACATTTTCATACATTTATACTACTCTGTAACACCAGATAAAGAAGATAATACTCTTTTGAGGTACCAATGATCAAACATCACAAAATGGTAGCTAAGCATACAAGTGAAGCATTAATAACAAGCATTTGGCGATAGTCTTGATAAGAGAATTATATATATATATATATATATATATATATATATATTCAAAGGGAAGCAAGAATATACATGTTGGGAGAGCCTTAGTGGCTACTCCCAACCCGAGTTAAGTGTTTAGCCACACATGTTAACGGGCAGCATAACATCGTTACAAAGTGATGGATACATCATAACCACAAAGAGGAAAGGGGTACAACATAACGGAGATGACAGATCTAGAAGAGAGATGGAAGATGGTGATACACCAAAGTACTCCTTTGAATCTAGATCTAGAATGGATGGTGCAAAAGCTCACCTTCTTTTGAGGGAGAAGAGCCTTCAATCTTCTCTCTCCTCAACTTCCACCTTTGGAGATCCAAGATTGATTGGATGGATGAGAGCATGTATGGAATTTGATAGCACTTCATGTTCCTTGATGATCTAATAATGTGACAAGTCGAGGTGGGTGGCCTATTTATAGGTGTTTCTCACTGACTTAACCACCCATATCGCAGTTGAGGTTTGGTATCGGTCGAGGCTTGATTCAGTCAATCGAGGCCTCTCCTCGGTTAAGGTCACCATAGTAGTTGGTCGAGTCAATACCTCAGTCGAGTTATTGTGCCACCTTGGTCGCGGTCCTTCCTCGGTCGTGGCACTCCATCGCCTCAGTCGTGATCCTACTTCGGTCGTGACATGGAAGTGCCTCGGTCGTGGTGCTACCTCAGTCAAGGCCGGTCAAGGTCGAGATGAATGTGTTGTATGTCGTGACCAAAAGGGGTGCGCTACACTGTAGTCACAACGTCATTAATGTGATTGGTGGCATCGACCGCGGTGTGAAAGTCCTCTTTGGTCGATGAGTCGCGATCGAAGTGCTGACCGTAGTTGTGGCTTGATGTGACCCAACAAGGATGGAAAAAGTGTACAATTAAGATTCTCATCATAAAAGTGCTAAAATAAGTGGAAAAGTCTATAAAAGATATGTTTGGAGAGGTATAAAATAAGTGAAAAAGTGTATAAAATTAGATGTTATCAACATGGTGGTCGAAAACATGTCGAATGAACTGGGTTATGGATTGTTCTTCTAAACTCAAACATTTTAACCATTACAACTCATCTACTTTCTACCTAACTGCTAGTGAACCACTAAGAACACTCTAGATACTTTTTACCACGTCCCTATTCACTTGAAAACCATTCCTATAAATAGGAGAGGCCTTAGGACACCCAATACACACAAGCTACACTTGAGCATACATTCTATAGATTAACAAAGCTAAGAATCACTTTCTATCTTCTTCCTTGAGCTCAAAAGTTGTATCCTATAGCTACAATCTCCTAGCCACCACATAGAAACGTCCATCTTAAGTGTATAGAATATATACATGCTTGATATAGGATCAAAGAGAAATACTTCATTGGTGTACTTTTCTTCTTCCAATCTCTCTTCACAGGTTATTGCTATTTGTTCTAATTGGCTAATCCAAGTGGTGGAGGCTGCCTGAGGGAGCTTGCTTGGAGCTACTTCTAGGAAAAGAAGGTTTCTCTAAGGTTGCTTGAGATTACTTCAAGAAGGCTACTTCAAAGGAGGTTGAGGCTACTTCTATATGAAGGCTACCTCAAGGTGGTGGAGCTACTTCAAGGAGGTGGAGGCTGCTCCAAGGTTGCTTGAGGTTACTTCAAGAAGGCTTCTTCAAAGGAGGTTGAAGCTACTTCCTAGTGAAGGCTACCTCAAGGTGGTGGAGCTACTTCAAAGTGGTGAAGGTTTCTCGAAGGGCTTGAAGTTACTTCAAGAAGGATACTTCAAGGAGGTTGAGGCTACTTCAAGGAGGTGGAAGGTGATTGTATTTTGTTGTAACATCCTTGCGAGGAAAATAAATAAATCACTTTCAAAATCTAAATTGGAAACAATTGGGTACTAGACTGACAACCTTTGATTCAAAGGTTGTACCCACTCTAAATCCAAGTGTCTTCCTTGTTTTCTCCTCCTTCTTTAGTTTTTGTTTTTAATTGAAATTTATAATACCAAAAGCTCAATTCACTGCCCCTCTAGATCTTTCATGATCATATTATCTCCTTCTCGACTCCTCCCCCTAATGACTACTTAGATCACATTCTTTCCCTCTCACACTCTTCTCCTCCTTGGTTCCTCTCTACTAGCACCTGACCTTGTGGACCCGCCACAAAGGAAACAAAGGAGGATGGAGCCCCACGATGAAACTTAAAAGTGAAGAAGAGAGGAGCTATGTTGAGGCACAACTACTCAAATACATGAGTTAGGTTCTCTAATTATGTTCCTCTTTTTCTCTCACTCAAAGTCAGGCCTCATTCTAACTAGATAATAATGGCCTTGATCAGATTACTGGGGTTGAATATATTTCCTGTGATTTTCTAATTATCTTCATTGAATGTTTCCCATATTTTCACAGGGTAATGGTTGTTTGGTTCAAGGTTTTCTGTGACGAACATCACAATTTACATTTCAAAACCCAATTATTTCTGTGTTAGTTCAATTATAACATTTTCAATTTTTGAATGGTGACCTATTTTCACAGTTGCTTCGAGACTCCGAGTTCCTTTGTTTCCTACCAATTTAAAATTCTATTTGTGTCTAACTATGGTAGCATGAGTTCTGAGATTGTCTCCCCACTATGACTTTTCTAACTTGATGTCCCCTCTTTAGTTAGAACTATCATTCGTCCTACTATTGACAGTAATGATGATTATTTCTAAAAATCCAAAAAGTAAAACAAAGTGTAAATATGAAACTATATAAGTATCTATGCATAGGTCACTCAAAGAGTCACAAAAACTTTTATAAGTAGATTTATAGATAGATCAAAATATTCTTCTTCCTCATAACTCTTTGGAGAAAACTTATGATAACATGGAATTTTATGTCATTGACCTAGAGTAACTATATAAAAAATGAGATCAACTTTCGATGATGATTTCATATGACACTTATAAGGTCAACAACTAGTGATATAGATTCCTAATTATAGATATCAGATCATCCTAGCCTAGTCCTATGGTGTTTGGTTTCTTGTTTTATCCACTTGGCACTATTGATACATGAAACTTTATTTTTTACTAAGATAAGTGGGAGTCTTTCCGTTACATTTTGAAGAACACTATTTTTCTATATGGAAGTATGTTATTTTAGTACATTAGAATAATTATCCTACATATTGTGTATAGTCAGTTAAAAATATTGAATATATGCATAATAACTGGATAAAAAATTATCATGTCATCCTAATGTTGGTTATGTATGCCCAGAGAGCCAATAATGTGATGATTGTAATGGCATATCATGTAAAAAAATATTAATAAAAAGGCAGGCTTCCAATTTATTCAATTTAATTCAGTTATGAGATAATGATGTAACATGATAAATGTCGAGAGAATAATATTACTCAATGACATATGTCTTCAAGTATGTTACTTGTAAGAAATGAGATCATACAGATGTTAAGAGTACATATTTACATTCTCATTATGTCCTTGATTGGCTGTTATTGTGGAAGGTTGATAGACAGTAATGACACATAAGATCAGAGTATGAGTTGGTTGATGACTGAGTCTCATTGTTCATGACATGGCGATATCAAACCAATCACACATATACATGTTAGAGAACATTGTATCGGACAAACCCACCTGTGAGAATGACACATGGAAACCATCATCATGGAATTCATAGTTAGCTCTCACACTGATGGTGGTGGTTATGGTTCTTAGACCTAAAATCACTGCACTCAACACATGTTGTTGGGTATACTTTGACATCATCAAACATAGTCCTGAAACATGGGTTGTTATAACGGTGATGATTCGGTAGCATTGACACATGGGGATTGACTATGAGTGATAGACATGGGATTTGTCCCTCCTACTGGAGCATGATGTCCTAGGCCTCTTGATAAGCGAGACTGAGAAAAGCATCCCCATGTGCATGTGAGTCAATATGTGATATTAAGCTTACATATATCTCAGACAGTCTTCTCTTGGTTCAAGAAACAAGATTGAATAATAATGAGGGTGACTTCTCCATGCCTCTAGTTCAATCTGGACATCAGTGACATAGGAACTATACAAACACTGTAACACCATACACAGATTGTAGGTTGAAGTTTTTCCCCAACTTTTCTATTTACTTGGGCAACAATGATGTACGACTAGGCACCACTCTTTCCTTATGATGTCATATGTTTTTATGGACATTCACTGACAACGTGATATGGGACCTAAAGAGTCACACACATAGTAACTCATCTAGAAGAGAAGTTTGATCTTGAATGATAATTGAATTAAGTACTAAAGTGTTTAGGTACTCAATTCACACGGATGACTAAATTGCCAAACAACCATCTCATTGGGTGAGATGGCCGTTTGGATAGATAGACGGGCATCTCATGTGTTCAGATGGGCGTTTGGGTTGTCATGAAGACCAAAAATTGAATTGGCTTAGTTCTGTCCTATGAACTGACCGGTTCTAGATGTTGAACCCATTGGCTCGACTTGAAGTCACTAGAAGGTCATATGGGTGAGGGAGATGGGTGCCTCGCTTGTGTGAGATGGTTCAGTTGGGACGAACAAACTTTGGGAGTTTTCCCAAACTAGTTTCATTTACACATACTTGAAGTGCTAGTAAGTTTGTGTATGACATTAATTAGGAAACAATTTGCCAATTCATATCTGACTGAGAAAGCACAAACCAACCATCTCGCATCGCAGATGACTATTTTGAGTAGAGAAATGACTGTATCGCGTGCTACATGATCGTTTCATCACATGCAAGTTTTGAAACTTTCTGAAAAGTTGTGAAAATTCAAGATCTACTTGTCCTTTACACTCTCGATTTAGTCCCGCATTGGTTGGGGACTGGGAACCCTGACCCTAACCCCTCCTATATATAGGGGAGTACTGGGGGCTTCCCAAAGTAAAACTCTAACAACTATTGACCTCTCTGGTTGTGGTAACCATGAGAGCCCAGGCTAGTCCTACCCGACAAGGGAGGGACAGCCACGGGAGAGAACAACTAAGAGTTGTCATTGTAGGAGAGCAAGTCGGTGACTAGTATACCGACAGAGAGGGAAAACTCCTTCATGTATGATCCAGAAGGATGATAGGAGTTCTAGGCGGTCCATGTTGTCTACCATAGAGGCTGGAAGCTATTGTTTTCCACTTGGAGGACAATGTCAACCAGTAGTCTATGACAAGAGGAGTTGCTGAAGAAAACAACGTTTGTGGCTACAGTACATGGTGTAGACCAGGAGGTGCATCAGTTAGACATGTCCCAGTGCAACTAGGATTCATAGTTGTGCGTCTACAATGATGAGGATTGTTGTTGGACATGCTCTAGGACCAGGTATATCCCTAAACCATCCTTCATACATTATAGTTATTGATGCAATCTACTATTTATGAGGAATATGGTAATAAAATTTTAAATTCAGTTGCCTACTCTGTACCATATTTCCCTACAGTGGTATCAGAGCCAAAGTCAATTTACTATATTATGGGATAATTGATATGATCGGATTTTGGTTTTGTCATTCTATTATTGCATGCGATGTGAATAATATCTTGTCAAATCCAAATACCACAAGAATCCCAAGCTAATATATATATATATATATATATATATATATATATATAGGAAAATGATCTGGTGAGAAACATATCTTGGTGAGAGCATGAGAGGCATTTGAATAACTTTGCATAATGATCAATTTTCATAATATAACCGTATGGATTGGAAATATACCCTATTAGTCACGTTTCCACAAAATCTCATCATCATAGGACTTGTATTGCACGCACAATAAGCAAATACTTTTCAACGCTCAATATTGAATTTTAGGTTGACCGTTGGATGTAAAATGTGTATATTGTATATATGGAGATGTAAACGATGTCCGATTGTGATGATTTTTTGTTTGAAGGTAAACGTAATGATGTTCTTCCCATCCATACGGTTGGATATTGAAAATAAGCTACAACTATATAGTTATTCAAATGCCTCTCATGCTCTCACCGTAGAATGTTTCTCACTAGATCGCTACCCTATATATATATATATATATATATATATATATATATATATATATATATATGAAATTTACACACATCGCCCTAAAATGGTTTTAATGGTGGATGTGTAGCATGGTTATGGCCAATAACCCCTATCTGTGCATGGTTTTATGTGGATGGTTTATCTGATTATCTTAGTTTGCGTACCAAGTCTCTATCTTATGTTCCCAGTGTAAATTTGATTCTCTTCTACCTTTTCTCCCCTTAAATGTAACTTGAGGTTTCCTTATAATCATGTAAAAGTAGGATATTTTACTTTCCAATTATGATGAAGATGAAGGACCTTGGAGGACAGGGTTGACAAGCTGAATCAATCACCTGGTGGACCCAACTGATGGTGGACAAAAGGACCAAGTGACCGGTGAGACAACCTAACAACCATCCATCCCATCAGTTCAAGGGTTGAACTGATCAACCTAGATTCACAAGCACAAACCTTCATCAACATATGTATTATACAAACTCCCTCAACTAAAATATTAAGTTTTAGATGCCTTCCATTAGCAATACACATGAAAAGCTTGATCGACTAAGCGTAGATTTGCACAAAGCATGGTGCACCGTCTATCTCGTGGAAGTGTGATGGTAGATATATAGATTTTTACAAAGCATGGTGTGTATATATCATATTGGCTATTGAGTCAGGCTTAACTGGTGACTTGGAGAGCCCAAGCCCAGAGGCATGCAAATGATGATGGCAAGGTGTTGCACATATGATCCATCCAAGAGTTACATATGATGCAATTGGCATGATGGCCTACCTTAATAGTCAGGTTGTGGGCGATTGACAAAAGTCGACTCATGACTTGATGAAATATGAATCTTGGCCCACTAGAATATTGTACGCTGCAATATTCCAAATTGATATTGAGGGCTATCAATTTGAATAAAATAGTGGGAGAGATAATAATTAAAGACCTAATTAATATCGTCAAAAAAATTCAAACCAAATCAAAAAGGGTTTTTGACAATGCAAAATTTTCTCTTGTACAATCAATGACAAACAAATTCAATTTGTGATTAGTCCTAAAGAAGGACAAACTTGACGGGAGAAATTTCTATGACTGGTTTTGAACTTTGAGAAGGGTTCTCAATGAAGAGTGCAAGCTCTACGTCCTTGAAAAACCAATGCCTGAAATACGTCCTCCCGATGCACATAGGGTACAAGTGGATGCTTACTGGAAGCATGCCAATGATGCCTTAGAGATAAAGTACCTTATGCTAAGCTACATGTACAATGAGTTGCATGAGAAATGTAAGGACTTGAGTGTTCTTGACATGGTTAGCCATCTTAGGAAGGTAACACTTGGTCTTAATAGGAAATAAAGGAGCATTATCTTAAAGGTGCTACTTGATTCAAAGCTGACAGAGGGAACCTCAGTAGAAGAACATGTGCTCAATATGATTGGACATGTGTATCATCTTGAAGAGATGGGATTCACCTTGAGCCAAGAGTTGGCCACTGATATGATTTAAAGACTATGCCAAAATCATATAGATATTATATTGCATGCCAGCATGTGAGTAATTTGGTTGGACATGTCAGAACTGCTTGCCATGTTGATTCATGCGGAAGCAAAAGTGAATAAGGGCAAGCCCATGATGATGATCAGCGGGGATGAATCCAAGGATCAAAGCAAAACCTAGAAGAGTTCTGTGGTCAAGCCTAAGTCCAATTCTTCAACACTCAAGAGAAGGACAAAGAAAAGTATAAGAGGAACTCATCATTTGTACTTGAAGGCTTTCAGGAAGAAGATGGGGATGGTGATCTCCACTTCAGTTATATATGTTGTTGAGATAAACCTATCTACTTTATCATCTTGGGTATTAGATACTAGATGTGGATCTCACATATGTTCTCATATGCAGGATCTGAAGGGAAGTAGGCCTTTGGGGAAAGGCAAGGTGGAAGTACGAGTTGCTAATGACACAAGAGTTGTAGCTAGTGAAGCTGGAACCTATAGTATATCTCTTCCCACGGGGCTTGTAATAGAGTTAAATAACTGCTATTATGTACCTGATATAAATAGAAACATCATATATGTATCTTGTTTGGACAATGATGCATTTGAATTCTATATTAAAAGTGGTCGATGTTCTATTTCAAAAGATGGGATCTTTTATGGCAGTGCCCCTATTTCTTATGGTCTTTACTTGTTAGATCTAAAGACAGATGTATATAACATTAATAGCAAAATGATAAAACTCAACAACTCAAACAAAACATACCTTTGGCATTGTCGTTTAGGGCACATAAATGAGAATCACATATTTAGACTCCATAAGGATGGTTATCTAGACTCTTTTGATTTTGAATTATTTGAGACATGTGAATCTAATTTGTTGGGCAAGATGGCTAATGATCTATTAGGACTCATACAAACTGATGTATGTGGAACTTTAGAACATATGCTAGAGGTGGGTTCAAGTACTTCATTACCTTCACTGATGACTTCAATATGTATGGCTATGTTTATTTAATGAAACATAAGTCGGAAGCTCTTGAAATGTTCAAGGAGTTTATGAATGAATTACAAAACCAACTTGGTAAAAGTATTAAGGCATTTTGTTCCCACCGACGTGGAGAATACTTAAACCAAGAGTTTGAGGACCTTCTTAGAGCCCATGGGATTGTATCCCAGTGGACTCTGCCTATAACACCTCAACATAATGGTGTATTAGAAAAAAGGAATCACACATTACTGGATATTGTGCAATCTATGATGAGTTTAGCTGAGCTTCCAACTACCTTCTGGTGGTATGCTCTAGAAACCGTCACGTTTACACTAAACTGAGTACCATCGAAGTCGATTGAAAAGACACCAAATGAGATATGGACTGGGAAGCATCCCAAAATGTCTATTATGAGGATTTGGGGTTGTGAAGTTTATGTCAATAAAATGTTTCCTGAAAAGCATGGCCTTAGATCTGAAAAATGTTACTTTGTTGGATATCTCAAGGAAACTGTGGGATACTACTTGTATAGTCCATCTGACAACAAAGTGTTTGTTTCTAGAGATATTGCATTCCTAGAAAAGGAATTCATTTCTAAAGGAATCACTGGGAGACAAATGTCACTCAAAGAGATTTGAGACCAACAAGAAAACATTGAACCAGTAGATGAACAAGAGGAACCTAAAGATTAACAAAGTGTTTTGAAATCTCATATTCCTCAAGTAACACAAGAACCTCATAGATATAATATGACACACCTTGAACCTGAAAGATTTGGATATCTTGTGACTCAAGAAGGTAGTGAATTGGTCATAGATGATGAGACAATAACCTATAAAGATTCTATAGAGGGACTAGAGTCTGAAAAATGGCTTGATGCCTTGAGATCTGAGATGGAATCCATGTATACCAACAAAGTATGAAGTTTGGTGGATCCACCTAAAGGTATAAAATCCATAGGGTGCAAGTCGGTCTTCAAGAAGAAGACTGACATGGATGGAAATGTCCAAACTTATAAGGGAGGATTGGTTGCAAAGGGTTTCATACAAGTTTAAGGTGTTGACTATGATGAAACCTTTTCTCCAGTGGCCATGGTTAAATCCATCAGGATCATGCTTGCCATTATAGCTTATCATGACTATGAGATTTGGCAAATGGATGTAAAAACCACATTCCTTAATGAGAATCTTATGGAGGATGTGTATATGACACAACCTAAGGGGTTTATATATCTAAAAGTTTGACAATAGAGTTTGTAAGCTACAAAGGTCAATCTATGGATTGAAGCAATCACCTCAGAGCTAGAATCTTCATTTTGATGAGACAGTCAAAGGGTTTGGCTTTACTCGAAATAAGGATGAACCTTGCGGGTACAAGAAGGGTAGTGGGGGCATAGTGTCATTCCTCATATTGTATGTACATGACATACTATTGATGGGGAATGACATCCCTACTTTACAAAAGGTAAAGGCATGGCTTAGAAATACATTCTCTATGAAAGACTTGGGAGAAGCATCCTACATATTGGGCATAAAGATCTATAGAGATAGATCCATAAGACTTCTCAGACTTAGTCAGAGCACATACATTGACAAGGTGTTGAGGTGGTTCAGCATGGAGAACTCAGAGAAAGGAAACCTACCTGCGTGTCATGGTGTCCCCATATCTAGAGCTCAATGTCCCAGTCCTTGTGAAGAAAGGGAACGCATGAGTGAGATTCCATATGACTTAGCAATTGGATCAATCATGTATGTAATGTTGTGCACCCATCCAGACGTATCGTATGCATTGAGAATGACGAGCAGATATCATTCAGATCTAGGTGATGCTCACTGAAATAGCCATGAAGAACATCCTCAAGTACTTCAAAAGGACTAAGGATCAGTTTTTTGTCTGTGGTGGAGAGGAAGAGTTGGTTGTAAAAGGTTACACTGATGCAAGCTTCCAGACTAATCAAGATGATTCCAAGTCACAATCCGGATTCATGTTCTGCCTCTACAATTAAGTTGTAAGATGGAAGAGTTCCAAACAAGAGACAGTTGTTGATTCTACAATAGTAGATGAGTATATTATTGCATCAAGTGCAACAAAGGAGGTTGTATGGATCAAGAAGTTCAACACAGAACTTGCGGTTGTTCCAAGTATCAGCGACTCAATTGAGTTATATTGTGACAACAATGGAGCTATTGTATAAGATAAGGAACCCAGATCACATCAGCACTCAAAGGATATACAAAGATGGTATCATCTCATACAATAAATCGTACAACATGGAGATGTAAAGATTTGCAAAGTACCAACTGAAAGCAACATTATTGATCCCTTGATGGAAGCACTTTCACAGCAGAAGCATGATGGCCATGTAAGGTAACTTAGAATAAGATTCGTTGGTGATTAGCTCTAAGTGCAAGTGGCAGTCTATTGGTTATGTATGCCCAAAGAGCCAATCGTGTGATGATTGTAATGGAATATCATGTAAAAATGATTTGATTATTAATAAAAAGGCAAGCTTCCAATATATTTTGTTTAATTCAGTTATGAGATAATGATGTAACATGATAAATGTCGAGAGAATAATATTACTCAACGACATATGTCTTCAACTACATGGCTTGTAAGAAATGAGATCATACAAATGTTAAGAGTACATATTTACATTCTCATTATGTCCCTATTGGCTATTATTGTGGAAGGTTGATAGACATCAATGACACATAAGATCAGAGTGTGAGTTGGTTGATAACTGAGTCTCGTTGGTCATGATATGGTGATATCAAACCAATCACATAGATCCATGTTAGAGAACAGTGTATTGGACAGACCCACCCTGAGACTAACACATGGAAGCCATCATCATGGAATTCATAGCAAGCTCTCATAGTTATGGTGGTGGTTGTAGTTCTTAGACCTGAAATCACTTCACTCAACACATGTTGTTGGGTACACTTTGACATCATCAAACACAATTCTAAAACATGGATTGTTATAACAGTGATGATTGGGTGCACATGGGGATTGATTGTGAGTGATAGACATGGGATTTGTCCCTCCTACTGGAGTGTGATGCTTGATGCCTCTTGATAAGAGAGATAGAGAAAAGCATGGACATGCTCATGTTATTCAATATGTGATATTGAGCTTACATATATCTTAGACAGTCTGCCCTTGGTTCAAGAAACAAGATTCTATATAATAATGAGGGTGGATGCTCCATGCCTCTAGTTCAATCTAGACATCAGTGACAAATGAACTATACAAGCACTATAACACCTTACACAAATTGTAGGTTGAATTTGTTCCCCAACTTTTCCATTTAATTGGGTAGAAATAATGTGAGACTAGGCACCACTCTTTGCTTGTGATGTCATAAGTTGTTATAGACATTCGTTGCCAATGTGATATGGGACCTATAGGGTCACAAACATAGGAACTCATCTAGAAGAGGAGTTTGATCTTGAATGATTATTGAATTAAGTACTAAAGTGTTTAGGTACTCAATTCACATAATAGATCGACAGATTGGCTGACTGAACTGCCAAATGACCATATCATTGGGTCATATAGTCATTTGGGTAGCCATACGGGCATCTCAAGTGTTGAGACGGATGTATGAGTTGTCAGGTAGATCGAAAATTGAATTGGATTAGTTATGCCCTATGAACTGTCCAGTTCAAGCTGTTGAACCGTGTGACTTGGCTCGAACTCACCAGACGGCCATCTGGGCGAGTGTGTCGGTGTCTCGCTTGTGTGAGATGGCTTGGTTGGAATGAACAAAAGTTCTGGAGATTTCCCAAACTCGTTTCAATTGCACATACTTGCGGTGCAAGTAAATTAGTGTATGACATTAATTAGTAATGATTTGTCAATTCATATCTGACTAGCAAAATGCAAAATCACTATCTCGCGTCCCAAGCGACCATTTCACTTAGAGAAACATCTGTCTCGTGTGCGAAAAGATCGTCTCACTTAGCAAGACAACCATTTCATCACATGTAGGTTGTGAAACTTTTAGAGAAGTTGTGAAAATTCAAGATCTACTTACCCTTTCCACTTCCACTTTAGTCCCTCATTGGTTGGGGACTAGGAACCCTAACCCCAAACCCTCCTATATATATAGGGGTACTTGGGGCTTCCCAAAGTAAAACTACAATACAGATAACTGAGAATCAGTTCCTCTGACAATTGTTATCCTTTCTAGTTGTCGTAGCCACGAGAGCCCAGGAAAGTCCTACCCGACAAGGGAGGGACAAACACAAGAGAGAACAACTGAGAGTTATTGTTGTGGGAGAGAAAGTCGGTGAGTAGTACACTGACAGAGAGGGACAACTCCTTCATTTCCGGTCCAGTAGGATGACAAGAGTTCTAGGCAGTCCATGTGGACTGCCATAGAGGCGGGAGGCCATTGTTTGCCGCTTGGATGACTACATCAACCAGCAGTCTATGAAAAGAGAAGCTACTGAAGAAAATGACGTTTGTGGCTGCAGTCTGTGGTGTAGACCAGGAGGCGCAACAGTCATACATGTCCCAGTGCAACTAGGATTCAGAGTTGCACATCTATAATGACAAGGATTGTCACTAGACTTGCTCCAAGACTAGGTATATCCCATAAACCATCCTTCCTACATAATAGTTATTGTCCATGCCTGGTAAAATCTAGATTATGCTTACTCTATCACATTCTAATGGGTTATCAAAGATGAAGCTTGGTACACAAACCATAGTTGTAATTACCAATGCCCCTGAACCATGATCAACAAGGAGATATAGTGAAGGACACTTAGAGATTTGCAATATTTTGTGTGAACTGTTAGTGTGTAACTAAATCAACTCTTGGATCTAAAAAGTATGATGTACCTATTTTACCAAATTATTGCTTCACTATGTAGGAAACCATAGTTTGTAGCAGTATGATACATTAGTGACGACGGGGACATGTTGGTCAACAATGATGGAATCATTGATCAGAGGAACCTACCCTAGTAAGTGAGTTTAGTATGTGTCACATTGCAATCACATATGATACAATATTTGAGCCTTCAATCTTCTCATTTTTTAGTTGATGTCACTATTAACATTAACAAATTTGTTCCTCGTTTGGGGATCTATTTTCAAGAATGTATATTTCCCTCCGTGGTAGTAATCCAGTATGTCTAGAGAGCACAATTGCACCAAAGGTGACTACAACCAATGGAAAACAACTAAAATTCCAACATTCTTGACTTGGGGCATTAGCCTAGCAAAATTGATATAATGATGACTATAACCACAAAAACATTTTCTCAATCCCAAAAGATTTTGATGTTGGCAGCAAAGTAGATTTTGTGCGTTGCATTTTTAACTAGTGTATATGTTTAGGTTGAATCATGTTTGATCATGCAATCTGAAAGCATGTTGAGTTCAATATCCCTTCACTTGGGTTCCATTGTTTAGGAAGATGAAGTGGTAGGTGTATTTGTTTCTGTTGGGAAATAAGGACATAAAGTAAGACAACGGAAAGAAAAAAATTATTTATCCATATTTCCCAGAACAATAAGATCACGTCAACGACTACGAAATGGGCAACATGGTTTAACGAGTTTATACCTGGTTCTAGAGCAAGTCCAGAAACTACAACTCATTGCAGTGCAACTATATTCTAGTTGCTCTTAGACGGTGTCTGTGCAGCTCGTGATCTTCACCACTGACTACAGACTCAAACAACTTCTACAATGGCTCTTGCGGTCTCATCATAGACTGCGGGCTAATGACATCCTCCTAGCAATGAGAAAAGGACACCTCACCTCTATGGATGTCCACATGGACTACCCGAAACTCCTGTCATACTACTAGAATGGACAGGAAGGAGTTGTCCCTCCCGTCAGTGTACTAGTCACCAACGTGCTCCTAGTTGGTTAGGACTTGCTTGGGATCTATCGGTTACCACAACCAGATAGGACAAAATTTTTTAGAGAAACTGATTCTCAATTGTGTGTCTTAGTAAGCCCCAAATAACACTCTATTTATACAAGAGGTTAGGGCCAAGGTTCCTATTTGTTGTGGGAGTGGAAGGGACTGCAAGATCATGAATTTCCACAACTTACGAGCACCGAACCAGTCAGTTTACATGCAAGATGATAGACTCACATAGCAAGCTGGTTGTTTCTCTATGATTCCAAAGAGAATATGATTTGGCAATTCAAATCCAATTAATGCACCACATGACGTTAACACTATTCCTTGATGCAATCAAATTTCTTCACAAAGTGAGTAATCCGGCTCATACGAGATGATCATCTCACTCACCCAACCAGTCAGTTGATGAGTCGAGCTAAGCCGGTCGGTTCATAGAGTGAACCGGTCGGTTTTCTCCTCAATTTGGGTAGAATTTAGCCAATTCAGTTTTGATAAGCATGACACTCCAAACAGCCATCTCAACACTTGATCCAATTGGCTGACAATTCATTCAGCTGATTTGTTTCTCAAATTGACTACGTAAACACTTTCGTAATCAATTCAATAATCATTCAAGATAAACTCCTCTTCTAGGTGAGTTCCTATGTGTGTGACCCTATAGGTCCCATTTCACATTGGTAGTGAACATCCATAAATAGCTTATGACATCGTAAGCAAAGAGAGGTGCCTAGTTACACATCATTGCTACTCAAGTGAATGGAAAGTTGGAGAACAACTTCAATCTACAATCAGTGTAAGGTGTTGTAGTAATTGTATAATTCCTTCATCTCTGATATTTAGTATAAACTAGAGGCATGAAATCTTGATCCTCTCAATGTTCAATCCATGTTCCTTGAACTAAGAGTAGACTGTATGAGATATATGTGATTTCAATATCATATATTGATTCACATGTGCACGAGTATGTGTTTCTTAGTCTCTCTCTATTCAAGTGGCCATGGATATCAAACACCAGTAGGATGGATAAATCCCAAATACATCACTTGCATTCTATCCCCATGTGTCATAGCTACCCAATCATCACCTTTATGGCAATCCATGTTTCTGGGTTACGTTTGATGATGTCAAAATATACCGAATGGCATATGATGAGTATAGTAACTTTAGGTCCAAGAATCACAATCACCACCTTTACTGTGAGAGCTAACTATGACTACCGTAGCAATGGTTTCCATGTGTTAATCTCATGGTGGGTCTATCCTATACACTGTTCTCTAACATGTTTCTATGTGCATGGTTTGATATCGCCATATCATGACTAATGAGATTCTATCATCAACCAACTCATGCTCCAGTCTTATGTGTTATTGTTGTCTGTCTGTCTTCCACAATAACATCCGACCAGGGACAAAACAAGAATGTACATACTCTTAACATCTGTATGATCTCATTCTTCCAAGTCACGTACTTTAAGACATACATCATTGAGTAGTTTTCATTATTTAGACATTCATTATATTTCCTCATTATCTCATAACTGAGTGAATTAGAATGAATTGGAAGCTTGCCTTCATAATTATTAATCAAATCCTTCATGTAATATGCCCTCACAATCATCATACGATTGGCTCTATGGGCATACTTACCGATAACTCCCACTTAAACTTAGATCAAATCACCCACGAATCTCTTCCTTAGTGATCTAAACATGTCCACCATGTTTATGTTGTATAAGTGTTAATCCATTGGGTTAGCAACATTTTACTTTTAGTCTATATATTGCATGTTCCTTGACTTGTCATTGTACAACCTCTGGTATGAGTCACAACTGTGGTAATATGCTATTTCATATTCCTTTCCTAACAAGTTGCTCTGTTGTTGTCAAAATATCACTACTGTGTCATTAATGGTTGGAACATCTTTTAATTTCATCCATATGAACTTCTAGATCCATATAGTATCCACTCTTGCATTCTTAACACTAGGATACTCAGCTTCAATTATAGAATTGTAAATTAAAGGTCTTATAGTTTGGAACTCTTTCCAACTAATAACTCTTCTCTTAATATTAAGCATACAAATTTAATATTGTGATCATCTTCTTTCATTATGGAACCTTGCATCAGTGTAACTCTTTACACTCAATTCTTCCTTATTGGTCTTATCAACTTATCCGTTAGTGCTTCTCAAGTACTAATGGATGTATTTAAATGATATTCCAATAACCCTTATTGGAAATTGACGTCATGTTGTCATGTCCAATACATACAAGAATATGGGATTAGTACATTTACATAGCATACATGATAGATCCAATTACTAGTGTATATTGCATATGATTCATGTATTGCCATTCTTTGCAAGAACATGAACATATGATTCATGAGTGACTAATCATATTTGAAAAATGGTCAAATTCTTTCTCTTAGAATCCTTCACACTGAACTTTTCAATATATTGCTATTTATATGTGCTCCTACTTAGGTCATTAAACTTTTAATAACTATCTTCATAGATCTCAATCCCTATCTCATAGGATGTTTCACCTAATCCTTGATTATTGAAGGTGTTTTCCATGTCAGATCTCAATATCATAAATTAAGTTGTTATTCCCCATTAGAATGTGAAATATCCATATATGCTCCCACTAAATTCTTTTAATCACAGATTTCATCTTTTCTTGATTCAAGTGAAACTCTAGGACTATATAGTCAAGTCAAAAGATCCCATCTCTGAGATGCATGTTTCAATCTTTACATTGTACCTTGTAGCTTATAGACTTTATTTGCATTGATGAAGTTATAAACCCTTAGGTTGTGTCATGTACACATCCTTTTTTATATTCCTTTTAAGAAATCCAATTTTAAGCTTCATTTGCCAAATCTCATAGTCTATTCTAGCTGCAACAATAAGCATGCCAATCGATTAAGGAATTTCTACATGTTCAACAATTTGAACTGAATTTAGAAACCTTTATAACCAATTTGTCCTTTTATGTTATCCATGTACGTATTTTAAATGAAAACCCCAACTTCACCATTTGTGTTTTACCCCTTCAGGTAGTACTATCAAGGTCATACCTTGTTAGTTTTGATGGATTTCATAATGACCAGAAGCCATTTCTAAAATTTTATTCTCAACAGTTATTGATATGTTGGCTCATCATCTTATGAAAAACCTATCTGAGTTGTTGGATACATAATCTTTCAATCTTAGATTTTTATACTATAACTATGAGGTTATGTGTTACATGACGAACTTGAGATTACACAACAATTTGTGATTCTCACTAGTTCTCATTGTACCTTTCTGTTGACATGAAACCGTGTGAGTTCTCTTTTTACTACCATCGATTCTTTTGAAACTCAGTTGTCCTGGTAACAAAACACTTTTGTTGTTGGATTTGGATCAAAGGAAGTATTCAACAATTATGGTTTCTGGATTAATCTTTTCAAGTAACTACTTTATTTATATAGGTTTCAATCCATAAGATGCATCAGGACATTCCCATATTCCATGTCTCATATAGTGTCTTTCAAACCAGTTTGGATGGTACATCATTTTAGTTTTTAGCATACTTATTTTAAGGAAATTAGAATATTGGATTAAATGATTATCATATCAATACTTATGATGTGATTCCATCTTTTTGACACATCATTATGTTCAAAATTGATTGTGATATGCTATCACCATCTTCTAGAAGGACCTCATACTTTTTATGCAAAGTATTTCAACATTTGATCATATGAAAGTTTCTTAATACTTCTATCAAAGTTATACTTCATTTATAATCTCCTTGAACACTTCAAGAGACTTTTGTTTGTATTTTGATGAGTGCATATCATTATTTCATCAACAAATACTATGAAGTCTAAGTAACAATCCACAACATTTATTCTATATGATCTTCATACATCAACAAGCATAAGATCTAATATAATGCTTAACCTCCCACTACATCTAGTGAAGGATGATTTATCATATTGCACACAAGTAAGACTTGGATGTCTCTCATTTGTTCAATAACCAAAAGAGTCTAGATAAACATCTAGATATGCATTTCTCACATGCATGCTCCAGATGATAATGTTGTAGACTATTAATTGTTTGAGTAATCAATTATAATCCTTTGGTATTTATGTTTTATCAAAAGATCATAATATATGTGTAGTTCACCCACACAAGATCATATCTTTTAATTTGAACACCAAATATTTTATTCATCACCTTGTCTTTACAAGATGCATTAAAAATCAAATGTCTCTATTTATTGGCATATTGAAATAGCCGTTCTACTTACTATATTACAAGCCCTTTGGGTTAAGATACATTCTAAATTTGAACTTAGGCTGTAGCAACTCTTTCTCATCACAATCCATATCTATCCTTTCAGAAGGTCTTTACTTCTTATCAGATCCTGCACATCAATGTATATCAGATCTACATCTAGTATCACATACCAAGATGTAGAAGTAAATTTAAAATTATCTTATTATGTTTATACCTAAAGTAGAGGCATCTGCCTCTTCCTTATTCTTCTTTAGTTCCCCAAACCAGAGGGGGCAATTCCTTCTTCAGTGTCCATCCTGGTGACAGCGGTGACATTTGCCTCCCTTTTTTATTCTTCATTTTTCCTTAAGGTTCAAAGACTTGGGCTTTTGGCTAGCTGCAGAACTCTTCTTTGCTTTGCCTTTGCCTTTAGACTTTCTCTTTGTCTTGTTGATCGTCGTCACAAACTTAGGTTTGTCTTTCTTCATTTGTTCCTCAGTTGTTCTCAACATGCCCAATAACTCTATCAACGGCTTCTCAAAGTCATTCATGTTGAAGTTCATGACAAAGTGATTGTATGACTCAAGCACAGACTGCATAATCACATCAGTGGACAACTCTTGACCCAAGGGGAATCCCATCCTTGATAGGTTATCCACATACCCAATGAGCTTGAGCACATGATGACCTACGGGATTTCCTTCTACCATGTTACATTTGAATAATTGTTTCCCCTTTTTTGAGGTTTTTGTTCTTTTCAACTTGTACAACGACACTACCTGGTCAATCAAGAGTGTACCAGATGAGGTCCTCTTTATTTCAGATGATTATTCTAGGGGTAGTAGCATTGTTTTGAATCATGTAGTGTCTTGAAGCAAGAATGGTGTAAAGACATATGGCTTTTTATTAGATGAATTAGTAGCCCACAAATATCACACTATAAAAGATACACTAAGATATAAATCAAAGACAAGAATGTATAAGGGCGGGGTGATGTTAACATCTAGGAAAATTGGATTAAAAAATTTCTTATATTATCAAAACTTCCTTCTTTACAGTCAAATTACTAGTATATTTACAAGTAGAAAAATTTCAAATCTAATTTGTTCAAAATTTTTGCAAACCTTTTGTAGTGCAAACTTTCTGCAGAAGGTGGATAAGAAGAAAGTAAAGTAGAAAATGTGTAGTTTTGAAGCTTTTCATACCTAGATCACCTATTCAGACCCTCCCCCCCCCAAAAAAAAACTTATCATTCACCATGTCCTCAGCATGTGAAAGAGTGAGGTTGAGTGAGAACAAGTGAGTTAAATCTTTGATCTCATTAATGCCCACTGAGAATGTAGGATCTCCATGGATTAGGCCCCTCGTAGATGGTGGTAGTAATATTCTTGATAGTATTTCACCTTTTTATCATATATTTCTAGCATCTACATCTAGAGTACAACAAAAAATCCACAATCATTAGAACTAGGAGCTTGTTCTGGGCTCCTATGACAGAATTGTTTCGAGGGATTCTACCATACTACTTAATCAGCTCGATAATATGTATCGCCACTTGTGCAATGTTCGATTCGGTAATTATATTAGCTATTTTGTGGTAGGTGGTTGTTTTCAAGATGAACATAGCATATGAGCTATTGTATAGGATTGATGTTTTGCATGTGTATCCATTGACACTAATGTCTAGTGGTTGTTGTGGAGAATTGGCACAAACATTATGTGGAACACTTGATTTTAGTTTCTCTATAAGCCTTTGGAGTTATCCTATTTCCTTCTTTTATATTATGTCCTTCACTATCTCATAGAAGGACATGTATACATCTTCAAGCTCGCCAGCTAGAAGTATCTCACAGGGTGTCATAATGTTTACCATCATGTATCCTTCCCTAGAGAGTATCTCATAGAATTCTGGTCATAGTACCTAGACATTGTCTCATTTAAAGATGGTGTCAATTTTGTCTTCTTGTGGCTTTAACTACTCCATGATAAAATGCAGATATTCTAGTGATAACCTATAGAATGCATGCTTGTCAAAATTTCAAACATGGGTTCTATCAGATCTTTCAGTGCTAGTTCATGGTGACGGAGGGGAAGAAAATGGAGAGGAAAATAATTAAGTTGTTTGATTGGATAAAATTATGGAGAAGGGAGGGGAATGGAGGGGATCAAATTAGAAATGAAAACAAAAGAATCAAGTATTTTTTAAGCCAATTCTTCCTCACAAAATCAGAGTGGAGACAAGAAAAATGAGAAAGTGATAAGATTATTAGAAAGGTTAGAGAGAATATGAAATATAAGAGGGAAAATATAAATATGTGGTGTGAAAAATTAGTATAGACCACAAAAAGTGAGAATGGATAGAAGTCTCTTACATAAAACAATATATGGAATGTTCAATGAAGGTTTGAAAAGACTTCAAAAAAAAAATTGAAGAAAAAAATTTAAAATAACAAAAAAAAAATGTTTTTAGATCCATAGGTTTCACTATACAAAAAGGACTGGCAGCAATTTATTGCAAACACTTCTACAAAGATACCTTTCATAAAATAATGTATATGGTTGATATTTATTTTGATCAATAGCGATTGGTGTAGTTTCTACCAAAAAAGGTTAATAAATACTATACATATAAACTATCAGAGAACAAATCAAAAGAAATATTTTGCAATGCATTGAGCTATATATTGGATCACCATAACTTTTTGAATTGCACAATTGAGATGGAAATTTAAATATATTAAAATATTTTGGTCAGAAAAATGACAATTTGAGATGACTAAATGAAAAACATTAAAAGTAAACAAAAACTAGATAATTGGAGGAAATGTAGGGGACCACGGAGAAAAAATCTAAACTATGGAGGTAAGTTAAAAATATAAGTAGAAAGTTTTTCATAAATACAATAATATGGAGTGAACTATTTGTATAACCACAATGAATATGAAAAAGGTACTCATATTTTGTATCACCAATGTCATACGTCATCAAACATTTTTTATATTTACATTATTTTTATGTACTCCTTTCCTTACCCTCCCATGCTACTAAATTGTCTCACAAGTGTCATCTCCCCTACCTTTCCTTTCCCTCTCCTTCATTCACCACATACCAAATATCATGTAAATGTCAAAAAATGTGCTTTTAATGTGTATATCTAAAAAAACACATATGTAGGAATAATAATGTATATTTGAAAATAACAAAATACTTTAAAAGAAGACATAAATTAATATAGTAACTAAATAATAAAATTGGTCTAAAATGTAATATATAGTTTTCAAATATGAAGGGGAAAATAAAATACAATAGTATTCTATTTTGAAGCTACATATAATTGACATCAACAATATAAATTAAAAATTACATAACCAAATGATTTGTGGTATCACTACATATTGAAAAATGAATGGTATGTGTTCACATCATAGTGTGGGGTTTAGATTGAATGGTGCATATATTAAGAAATAGAGTAGCAAAATAATATAATAATATCTTAAAATAATGTAGTTTTAATCACTTATAATATTTAGATAATGTGTAAAAATTATATTAAGTTGTATGGTGGGTAGACAACAAGTTTCATCCTCTTCCAGTATGCAAATGTAAATTTCTTGTATTTAAAGTATATGTATTGATAGTCATATATGTCCATCATGTTTACTTTTCTTTGCTATACTATTTTTTCCTTTATGTCCATTTAACCCATTTATTTTTAAGCATGAATATTCTCTTTCTTCCTCCATGACAACCTCTCTCTCATTCTGTTGCATGTAGTTGTAAGGCCCCTGACCAAGATTAATGGTAATTTGTTTTTACCTAGTATAATGAGATGTTTATAACCTTGCTCTAATCATTTAATATGCTTAATTTGTTAACATATGAGGATCTTATGTTCTCAGTTTGGTCCTATTTTGATGTTGTTTGAGCTATGTTTGCTTGTTTTGGAGCAAGTTGCAATTTACCCAAGTTGAGGGGTTATTTTGCAATGTCACATGTAGAGTGTGCCTTTAGTGATTTAGCATCATAAGAGAGAGAACGATGCTAGGGGGCACCTTGTTTGGACCTTGGTTGATGAGGTGGTGTCACGTGATGATGCTAGGGTTTCTAGGGTTTGCTTGGTGGTGCTTAATATGCACCATGTTGAGTTTGCATTTATGTTGCGACCTATGTCTCAATATTTGGGAGTTTTTTGGGTGTGTCTCGACCGAGACACCTTCCCTTGGTGTTGTTGTCTCGACCATGATGGTTTTGTATGTTTTTTAGTCGAGATGGTTTGGGATCTTATGGTGTGTCTCGACCTAGTATGTTTGGTGACCGTTGTTGTGGTTGAGACAAGTTGTCTTGAGGTTTGTCTCGACCTCTAGGGTGGTGGTGACCCATTTGGTCAAAACACCACCTAGGTTGTATCACCATGAGTTGCATATAAGTGTTTAATTGTTGCATGGTTGTTTTCTTGATGGACAAGTGTCTGTTTGGTGTCATTTGTGTTGACACCTCATACATACCTCACTTCCCTCCACCATTGAGTACATAACCCCTTCTCTTCAATGGAAAACATCTTTTTTTTTGGCCCTACTCTCTCCCCTCTCCCTTGTGACTGACCTTGGATCTTTGGAAGCAAAAGAGGTCTGATTTTGAAGCTATGGTGGCTGATCAACCTTACTTGTAAAGGATCTTGTGCTAAATCAACTCTTTGGTGGTGAAACTTGGCGATTCTTTTCTTGGTAAGTGGCTCTACCCTCTTGATCACATCTTTCCCTTGAAAACCCATCTTCTTCTTCCTCGTTTCTTGGCCAAAGACTAGGGTTTTACCCTTATGGTCACCTTGAGAGAAACCCCTCTTCACAAAGGCCATAGACCATGGTTCTACCATGGTGGTAACTAGTGATAGAAAGTTTCCTTCTCTTTCCCCTTTCTTCTTTTGGTTCGACCTAGGGTTTCTTACCCCTCTTATATTACCTATGGTGTTCATCTTTTATGAGGTGATCTTGTGGCCGAAGTGCTAATCAAGTTGAACTATCTTCTTCTCTCTTGGAGTCTTTGATCTTGGAGCTTGGATTTCTAGATAAGGCAAGTTATAAAACTTTCCCCTCTTCTATTTTGGCACCATAATGTTACTCATATGCTGCTATTTCTATTTCTAAAATGTGCATCTAATTTACAAAAAGGTATTACCATGATTTAGGGTTCGAATCATGATGATAGTTGCATCAGAATTGTTCCAATCCTAACCCCTAATTAGCTTGCACCCAATTTTTAAGATGAATATAAGATGGATATTTTCTCTTGTCTTGGTCTATGATTTCTATCATCATTTATTGGGTTTTATTACCTTGCAGTAACATGGGGTTTTGATGATGTTTTGTACATGTTGAACATGAAAATTCACCTCTCTTAATAAGGTTCTTTTATGGAGATTCTATCATATATGTTTAAAGGTTTTGGTGATCATCTTCGTATGGAGTCATCTCCTTTGATTCTGATGAGTTCCCCTTCAGGATAACCTTCTATTTTGGTTATGGTTCATCCTTGTTTTGAGGATGGTTATTTGTCATTGTGGTAGTGGTCACCATACCTTTGTTTTAGTCTTGTTCAAAACATATGTTTTTTTGGTGGTCGAACCACAAGTTTTGTTGAGTAAGGGTGGAGGTGAAGATTATACAAGAATTACAAAACTTAGTTCTATTATCATGATGTTAAGATGGTAAAGAACGTTCTTACGATTTGACAGTTTTATGACTTTGTAGTTTTCTCACGTATATTGCTCTCTTTCTTAAACCCTAAATTCACATACTTGGTTGTTATGTGATGTTGAGGTGATGATATCACATGCACCATGAGCTTGGGTTTTATCGCCATGCTAAGTTTCGGCCATCATATTTTTCCCATGGAGTTTGGATGATTTTCATATGTTGATGTTCAATTTTCTCTCTCCTAAGTGGTTTTGTCTATTGACCTTCATGATGTTTGTTCTAGGGTTTTGATGATCATGAAACCTTGTGTTTTGAGTATAGTTACTGTGATGACCCCAATTTCTATATACTTTCCTTAATGACATACACAAATATGTGTGCACTCATATCTATAAATGTCAAAAGGGAAAATACAAGAAATCAGGATAGTCAACTAAAATCAGAGATAAGCCAAGATCATGTTCACATCATCATTAGATAGCCACACAACACTTCATTCATTAATAAAAGATAAAGTCGTACATACTAATAATTGAGAAGGAAGAAGAATAAGTCTATGAGAAAGAAAATATGATTATTACATAGGATCTATAGCATCCTATTACATCATCTAGAAGAATAGAAACTATCTAACTAAAATGAATAAGGTGAGAAGTGGAGATCTATCTAATATCCTCCGTGCTCATTATTTAGTGGCTTCTAGTACTTTGAAGTGCTTCATATGTTGCTTGTACCTAGAAAATATGAGAAACAAAAACATCAACAAAGTTGGTACGTGGAATTAAAAGCTATACTATGCTGGCATATAAAATACTTGAAATTGAAGAAAGAGAGAGAAAATGTTATTTAAAGGCGGAAAATCAGGTAATCCCAAGTTATTAGCCGCATTTAGAATGAATATGCATTACTATGGTGGATGTGACAGACAACTCATAAAAACATAATTAACTAATGCGGAAGCGTTCATCAAGCAGCGGATTAGCGAAAATTACTAAAAATTAAAACTTTTAACAAAGAGATCCATTCACAGGAAAACTCTTTCATTCAGAACCAAAGTAAAACTTTACATCCTGGTTCATATATGTACATCTCATGTACTTTTGCTTCTTGAGGAATACAGACATTAACTACTCTATCTTAACTGTACACAGGTAGTATAAAACCCTCGAGGCACTAAGCCAAAATCTTGAAATCACTAACTACTACTCCGAGGACCTGAGAGTACAAAGACGACACATAGGACTCTATATACATCTGAACATGACATGACAGTCAATGTCTCCACCTGAGACTTCACTGCTGTCCTTGCTACTGCTACTGTTCTTCACCTCCTGAAGGATTCCTGTCCCCTCGTCCGCGTACACCTAAAAATGTGGTTCCCACGGGGGTGAGACAATTATAAAAATTGCCCCAGCGAGAGATATAACTCTCCACCAGTAACATTATTATTGCAACTTAAGAAGATAAATATAAACAGAGGAATCATATTTATTTGACAGCAAATATTTTAATGTCTAACAGACTAGAACATTATTCTATATCAAAAGCATTGCAACTGTAACTTGATAGAATCAACATGTCTCTTATCCTTTAATGAATATGAAGAACATGTATAACATCTATTCAAACTACATAATCATTACCACTGCATTAACTCTCTTCAGGCTTAGATCATATATCTAAAGCCTGGCATTATCATTGTGGAGTCATGGCTCGTAGCCACACTCTTTTCACAAGGTGTTGGGATCTTAATCCCTCATTTCCACATTGGGAATTCTCATCCCTACACAATTTCAATACCATAACCATGAAATCCTAGGTATTCAAATCCTTAGCTCATCACCTGAGCATTGTTACCTCTTTCTCAGGTAACTAACACCTTTAGGTCATCTGACCATGATAAGCATGATACTTGTTATACAAGTATCCATCATGGCACTTGAGGCCCATTAACTCTCTTGCTACCTCTTACCAGGCACAAGGTATATTATGGCACACAAGGCCCAATAAACAAATTCAAACTAATAACACATCATAGCTCATACCTGGCTATGCTCATCATCTCATGATACCTGCATGGTTAGCACATATAATAGCAGTACATCAATTATCTATCAGGCGACAACTTTATTCACATGGCTCACAAGTCCATTCACATCTTGTCACCTCTCACTAGGCAAAAACTTTATTCACATGGCTCATAAGGCCATTCACATCTTGTCACCTCTCACTAGGAAACAACTTTATTCACATGGATCACAAGGCCATTCACATCTTATCACCTCTCACTAGGCAACAACTTTATTCACATGGCTCACAAGGCCATTCACATCTTGTCAGCTCTCACTAGGCAACAACTTTATTCACATGGCTCACAAGGCCATTCACATCTTATCACCTCTGACTAGGCAAAAACTTTATTCACATGGCTCACAAGGCCATTCACATCTTGTCACCTCTCACTAGGCAACAACTTTATTCACATGGATCACAAGGCCCTTCACATCTTGTCACCTCTCACTAGGAAACAACTTTATTCACATGGCTCACAAGGCCATTCACATCTTGTCACCTCTCACTAGGCAACAACTTTATTCACATGGCTCACAAGGCCATTAAGCATTATACTTGTTATACAAGTATTTAACATGCCTTACAAGGCTTGTGTAATAAGATAAATACAACCTTCCCATCATTTAGGTTAGGATTTTCCTTTCTTATCGATTAGGGTTTTCTCTCACATATCATTACCCTTCATTAGGGTTAGGGTTTTCCATTATTAACCATTTAGGTTTTCAAGATCATATTATCAATGATCAAACCCTAACTCATTGCTCCCCACATCTAGGAGCCAACATTTATACCATAAGTATTCAATCATACTTATTTATTCTCATCATTTATCATTAAATGATTATCATCACAAGGTATGAGTTTCTCTCTCATCCTTAAGTTGGGAATTAACAAAACGACCATGTTAGGTCACTTTCAATTCAGCTCTAAGTCAAGCATAGAGCATCACGGCCGTGTAACCAAGAACGTCTGTGTAAAGGGAAGCCACCACGACCGTGCTACCTTGCACGGTCGTACAAAGTGAAGCTACCACGGCCGTGCTACCTTGCACGGTCATGCTGAGTAAAATTGCCACGGCTGTGCTGCCTTGAACGGTCGTGATACATAGGATCACCACATGAATCATATTTATATATGAATTCTATTCTTTGATACTTTCAACTTGATTAGGTCACACCAACCCTTCAATCAAATGCATACAACTATGATTAACATAGTGTACCAAGTTATTGGTCCTATAAACAATTAGGGATTCATCCCTTGATTGACACTAATCACTTAGGTACTATTAGGGTTTCAACCTTTGTACCTTCATTAATTATCATTACTAATCATAATTGGATCAATGGATCATTCATCATCTTAATTCTCAAGAGATTCAATCACATTGGACCTCCATTACATAAAGCATCCAATTGAATTAGGGTTTCCAATGTTGATTCCTTCAATCATTGGATTCATGGAGCCAATCATCAATTGGACCTACACTCATACTTCAATTGAGTTTAATAAGTCAACCTTCAACTGATTTGACCCTCAATTGACCCTCAATTGATCATCAATTAGGGGTTGATTCAATTGAACTTGGGTTTGGAATCAATGATCCATCAACACTAATCAATGTAAGACTAGTTGCTTTGAAACTATTGAACCATCATCCAAATTGGGTATGACCTGACCCCAAACGGTCTTGAGGTCGTTTGTATGACCTCCAAATGGTCTTGGGTGACCGTTTTCCCATCATATCACTCAAATCCAAGCCATCCAATTAAGGTTTGGATCATTGGATTGATCACCAAATCAGCATTTTATTGCAGATCAACTTGGTACCTTTAGGCCTCCAAACACCTAATCATACTCAACCCTAGACCACCAAACGGTCTTGGATGACCACCAAACGGTCTTGAGACCATTTGGATGAGCTCCAAACGGTCTTGAGACCGTTTGGCTCATCCAACCTTTGGATTCTAGTGAAAAATCATCAAGGTTTGGTCTATTGAGTTGATCATCAAATCAGCAATTGATTGCTTTGTAACTTGGTAACTTTAGCCCTTAAAATAGGGTACCATACTTAACCCTAGACCTCCAAACGGTCTTGGGTGATCCCCAAACTGTCTTGAGATCGTTTGAGTAATCCCCAAACGGTTTTGAAACCGTTTGGGTCAATCAACCCAAAACAATCAACTCAATCAATTGAAAAATCAGCACTTAGCCGATTAGGGTTAGTACCATATGTTTGAACCTTCAAACACTTAATAATATCCAAACCTAGACCTCCAAACGGTCTTGGGTGACCCCCAAACGGTCTTGAGACCGTTTGGGTAATCCCCAAACGGTTTTGAAACCGTTTGGGTCAATTAACCCAAAACCTCAAAATAAGTCATTGGAATTTCAGCACTGTTTTCAATTAGGGTTTACCCAATTGAATAGCCTTCAACTCACGATTCCTTGGGATGTAACCCCTAAAATTTGGAGGGTCATTAGACCACATCATTAGGTACAGTAATTTCAAACGGTAAATGCTTGGTCAACTCACTCAAACGGTTTTGAAAACGTTTTCCCAAAGCGTTCAATTAAATCAGGTTGAAAATCAGCACTCAATTCAATTCGATTTGCCTAATTGATTAGCCTTTAACCTATGATTCCTTTGGAGTTAACCCCTCAAAGTTGTAGGGGTATTAGCCTAAATAATTAGGAACACGATTCCCAAATGGTCAACGCATGGTCAACTCCCTCAAATGGTTTTGAAACCGTTTGATCCCAAATGGGTTTTTCAAACCGTTTGCTTTCAAACGGTTTTATGAAACCGCATGAGCAAATCAATTGAAGCCGTTTGGCTAGGATTTTTCTTTAGATAACCATCTAGGATGATGTAATCATCACCTCATCATCACCTTCCTTCGTTAAACCAAGAACAGAAACCGTTCTTGATGGAAATTGCAGCAAAGAAACAAAAGTGTATCAAATTGAAGGAATCAATCAACAAAGCATAGAGAATTGATGCATCAGCAATGTTTAAGGGTTTAAGTTATAAAACCCACCTCAAATCTGATCTCCAAGATCCAAGCTCCACCTCTCTAATGGTGGATGGAGTTCCAGGAACTATCCAAGGTTCGTTCTTGATCTTTTGGATGAACAAGTTGGCTAGAATTGGAAATCGGGTGAAAAGAACCAAGAATCAAGCATTGATTTAGGGTTTTCACCATGAATCCGATGTAGAAGATGATCAAACCTTACCAACAGGTTGTGTCCGTCCTTCTCCTGCTCCTGGACTCCTCCTTGGTCGTCCAAAGCAAGAATGATAAGGAAAATACTAAGGGAATGACCCTTATGTGTTATTGAAGTAAGGTATACATAAAGGGTATGTATATGGGTTTTTAATGAAAGAGAAAATGGAATTATTTTCCTTAAATTCCATAATAATTTCCCCCAAATCCTCCTCCATTAATTGACCACGAAACCACCTTCAAGAACTTGCAAAGCCTCTTCATCATCCAAGAATTAATGGAAAATAAATTAAGCACCTTAAAGAATTTTATATTAATATCCAACTTTTAATGGATAATACTTTTGTTTATGATAATGTGAGTGGAATTTCACCTCCTTAATATATTTTCGTTCCTTATTTTGGAAACAGAACGTCTATCCTTATTCAAAATCAACCAATAACATTTTGTTTGAAGGCCCTTTAATTAATACATTCATTTTTTTGCCCTAAATTAAATTAAGGTTTCACTTAAGATTAAATCTTGATTATTTTAATATCAAGATTCTCTCTCTTCCAACTTAATTCAAGTGAGATGCTCCTCTTATTTTCTTTGCTCTAAATGATGCCAAGAATCACTAGGGACCTTATTGAAGTGTTAATTTGCATATTGAACCCTAGGTTTTGGGTAAATTGAACTTTACACCAAAACTAGGTTTTAATGCACAACATTGCTTTACAAGCTTAATCTTGGTGCCCAAGCTTGTGAAAACCATACCACTACATCATATTCATTCTTATGATGTCTCAACATCATAGGAACATTTTATCATGCAACATTTGCAAGTTGACCCCTCAACTTGGGTAATTTGCACTTTAGTCCAAAATAAGCAATCATTGCTTCAACATTGTTCAAACAAGACCAAAATTGAAACATAAGTTTCTCATTAGCCCTAATTACTTTTCCCAAGATAAGATTAAGAATCTACTCAACCTTATTAAGCAAAACATCTAGGGTTAACTCATAACCCAGGTCAGGGATGTTACAGTGGACTTAGCACATAATCACATAAATGGTGGGCCCTTCCCTGTGTACCTTGTACTCTAGGGGTCTCCCATATACCATGTACTCTAGGGAGGTTCTAGCCAACATTAAAGCTTTCCCTCTCTAACAGGGAGTTTAATGACACCACTAGTAACTACGTTTCATTTATCCTCATTTATGTTCTTTCATGTTCAAGGAGGAAAATTGACAATTACTTATATATATCTACATCCATCCATGTATTTCAATTACATGCAAGCAAGTACATATATTTAGCATCCAGAAAAATCTAGTCATATAATTATATCCACATACCTTAAATTTTCAGATCTGGATTCCAGAAGTCTTAGATTATGAAAAAGAGAGTAGATCACCCTGAAATATAAACAATGACCTAAAGTCACCATGGGTTCTCATCATTCCACATTAGGGTTTCTTATTAGGGTTTAGGTCATTTGGGATATCATTTTAGGATACATATGATTCGAGGGATCAGAGTGGGATTCTAAGGTCAGGGTCATTCAAAGTCATTCAAGGACAATTAATTGTTAGGGTTTGACATAAAGTTGTATAAAGTATACATTAGGAAGCGAGGAAACTGGAAATTAGGGTTTTTCATAACTGTTGAATCAACTATCCTTATTGGATAGGATTTCGAGTAACATGGTGATTAGGACCCGAATTAGGGTTTAATCTATCCCTAATGCAGATCTATAATCAATGATGATTATTAATTCACAATATATATAAATATTAAGAGGTCATTAGGACATGTAGGCCATATTTTCAGAAAAGGGGTCAGATAAAGGTCCTAACAATATTTTATTTAAATAGATTGCATTTTTCTGATGAAAATGATATATAGATTTGATATATTTCGATATTCCTATCATTTTCTAGGGTTTCTTTAAGATCTGACCAATCAGGTAATTTCTAAGGAAATAAACGAAAAAAGGGGTGGTCGGCTTCACAGATTAGGGGAGGGATCCGACTCTGTGGATCCTCTCCTTAACCCGTAAGCCAGCCTCGGTCAACCGGGGTCAAGGCGTGATGCAAAGGACGCCACTTCCCCTGAGGGTCACCTGTGCTTCGTAACAGGGAATGGGTAAAAGGGGGAAAATCACCCGTTTGATTGTTGCTCGCGCCACGGCAATGGAGCACGGTGACTGCAGGCAAGGATGGTGATGGGTCAAAGTATCTAGGTGGGTTCTGACTGTGTGAGAAAGAGTGGTTTCAGTTCGTGGGGTCTTGTTGAGTTCAACGAGCCCATAAAGATTGTCGGAGCTGGACCATAGCTCAGGTGTTGATCTACGGTGAATAAGAAAGGTCAAAAGGGGTTTCTGGGTTTTACCTGCCCTCGGGATGGATTGAGGGGTTGAGAAGCTCAACATTGGTTCGGCGATGCGTCTGTGATATCCTAGAAGCCTAGAGAAGCTCTGGACTTCCCCAGCAACAAAGCTTTAAAGCTCGATTGCAGGTGCTTGTCGATGGCGCCCTCTGGACCACTGCACCCCCATGCGAGAGTTGGGATGTCTTGTCCTGGGTCGAAGGATGGTATAGATGAAGTCGATTGAAGGGAGGAGTCTTGAGGTATGAGCAGGACGCACTGGTTCAGGCTGGTGGCGATGGAGTTGGGTGGAGAAGATGAGGAGTGATGACATGCAATTGAGGGGTCTTTGTGACTAAAAGGAAGGTGGTGGAGCTAATGGGCTCCTTAAATAGGTGTGGTGATGCCCGTGGTGAGAAACCCTATTTTACTCACCGCCACCAGGGAGAGGTGCGAGGGATCAGGAGGTTGTTCTCCCTGATCCGGGGGAGATAGGTGACGTGGTGATATTCATTGAGTTCGATTTGAGGAGAGGAGTTCGTCCTCCAAAAATCTCGCACGGGCGTTGTGGGAGTCGGGCGTGCAAGGTCGCTGTTGGGTCGACGCTCTGTTGGGGTCGAGGCTGAGATAAGCAGGAGGTAGAAGACAGGGTCCATGTTGTTGGATCCTTAATTGATCTGTGATCAAACTCATCCAACAAATGAGAAATGGGTCGGGTAAAGGTTAGTTCGTGTGATACATCGATGTCACAAATTGCGTCAAATAAAATTGGGACTTAGGTCCTTAGCTCAAGAAATCAAAGACATATGCACATAAAACCCAAATGACCATATCTCCTAATTGGTTAATCCATCTACAATGAAATTTTAGGTGTAGCTTAAAGATGTTATTATGTAGCTGGGGTACAAGATTGGAGTCAAAATTTGATTGTTGACTATGTCAATTGACTAAAGTCCTAATGCTTCTATTATTGACTTTATGTGATATTATGAATGGTCTTAAATGAAATTGATAATCCATTTAGTGAGGGAAATGATTGAGGGCATAAATGGAATAATCAAAATTGTAGGAGAGATAAAATAAATAATATTAATAAAAAAACTCACTCTATCACATTCCCCCCTCCTTTTAGGAATTTTGTCCTCAAAATTCAAACAGCCTGGAAAAGATGTGGATACTTCCTCTCGACCTTGGTCTTTAGTTCCCAGGTGGCATCTGTTTCATCATGGTGGCTCCAGAGAACTTTCACCATATCTATATGCCAATTAGTGTGAAGCTCCTTTGACTTGAAGTTGAGAATTTTGACTCGGGACTCTGCATATGACAGATCATCCTTCAACTCGAGAGGCTCATGATTCAGGATGTGACTGGGGTCCTTGACATAGGGCTTCATATTAGATACGTGAAACATATTATGCATGGCACTATACTGAGGTGGCAAAGCAAGATGATAGGCACATTCACCAACCCTTTCCAGAATCTCAAAGGGTCCAATATAACGAGGACTGAGCTTTCCTTTATTCTTGGCCAAAGCTCGAATAGGTCGGATCTTCAGAATGACATGATCACCTTCCTTGAACAGATGTTCATGTCGGTGAGCATCTGCATATGATTTCTTCCTATCTTGTTCTCTCTTCATTCTCTGCCTGATCAGTGCAACTTTATCTGCATATAGCTGCATCTTCTCATATTTCATCAAGGTATGCTCTCCGATGTCGTCCCAGTGTAATGGAGATCTGCATGGTCGGCCATAAAGAGCTTCATAGGGAGGCATCCCAATGCTTGTCTGATAGGTATTATTATAGGCGAACTCCGTTAAAGGCAAGTAGTAGTCCCATGAGCCTTCCCAATCGAGCACACAAGCTCACAGAAGATCCTCCAGAATATGCACTGTACGCTCTGACTGCCCGTCTATCTGTGGATGGTAGGTTGTATTGAAGTTCAATTTGGTGCCGAATTCCTCTTGAACCTGCTTCCACAACTCTGATGTGAACTTTGGGTCCCTGTCTGAGACAATGGATGCTGGAATTCCATGTAGACATACTATCTCCCATATGTAGAGGTCGGCCAACTCAGAAACCATCGCAGTAGTCTTTACAGGGAGATAATGAGCTAACTTGGTGAGACGATCCACTATGACCCATGCAACGTCGTATCCCTTCCTGGTCCTGGGTAATCCCACCACAAAATCCATGGTGATGTGTTCTCATTTCCATTCTGGAATCTCAAGGGGTTGTAGTAGACCGCCTGGTCTCTGATGTTCGACCTTGATCCTTTGGCATGTCAGACACCTGGATACAAAATCGGAAATATCACGCTTCATGCCCCTCAACCAGAACAAACGTTGTAGGTCTTTGTACATCTTTGTTGTTCCTGGATGGACTGTGTACTTGGACCCATGTGCCTCACTAAGAATTCTTTTCTTTACAGCTGACTGCTTAGGAACCCACATACGGTTCTTGTATCGAAGACCACCATCAAGACCCACAGACAGATGTGTTTGCAGCTTCGACAGGAGAGAAGAGAGCTCTATAAGATCAGGACTAGCCTTTTGTGCTTCAAGAAGTTCGAAATGCAAGTTGGACGTGATGGAGATGTTGTTAACATGCAAATGATTAGGCAAAAACTACGGCTACTAGCCTACTAGATCCTCCATATTCCTCCATTCAGGGACAGAAAGAGATGCACACACTGCCCTTTTTCTGCTAAGGGCATCAGCGACTACGTTTGTCTTACATGGATGATAGGCAATAGTGAAATCATAGTCCTTTAGGTATTCGATCCATTAGTGTTGACGCACATTCAGGTCCTTCTGAGTCAGGATGTATTTTAGGCTTTTGTGATCAGTGAAAATATCAAATGTTGCCCCGTATAGGTAGTGCCTCCAGATTTTGAGAGCATGAATGATTGTAGCTAATTCCATATCATATGTGGGATAATTAAGTTCATTGGGTTTTAGCTGAGTAGACGTAAAGGCCACTACCTTACCATTCTGCTGTAAGACACACACTAACCCATTCCTCGAAGCATCGGTGAATATCACAAACCCTTCATTGCCAGAGGGTAGAATAAGAACAGGAGCTGACGTCAACTTCTGCTTTAACTGTTGGAAATTGGACTCACAAGTGGCTGACCAGATGAAGTTCTCACCCTTCTGAGTAAGCTTAGTCAAAGGAAGTGCCACTTTGGAGAAATTTGGGATAAAGTGATGATAATATCCGACTAGACCCAAGAAACTCCAAATTTCTGAAGGATTACGAGGAGATTGACAATCAAGTACAGTAGAGACTTTGGCAGGATCAATAGATATACTACCTCCAGAAATGACATATCCAAGAAACATGACTTTATCGATCCAAAATTCACATTTAGAAAGCTTGCCATAAAATTTCTAGGTTCAAAGAATGTCAAGAACTGCTCGCAAGTGTTCCCGATGTTTTCCCATAGAATCAGAATAGATCAATATATCATCAATGAAAATGACCACGAACTAATCAAGATAAGGTTGGAAGACTTTGTTCATCAGATTCATGAATACGCCCGGTGCTTTGTTCAACCCGAATGGCATCACTAGAAATTCATAATGCCCATAACGAGTTCGAAAAGTAGTTTTAGAAATATAAAAATCCTTGATTTTAAGTTGATGGTAACCAGAACGAAGTTCAATCTTTGAGAAAACTTTAGCAGTACAAAGCTGATCAAAGAGGTCATCAATACGAGGGAGAGGATACTTGTTTTTAATAATGGCTTGGTTCAACATGCGGTAGTCAATACACATACGCATAGCACCATCTTTCTTTTTAACAAAGAGAACAGGAGCACCCCAGGGGGAACACTAGGACAAATGAAACCTTTGTTAAGAAGTTCTTGCAGCTGTTTCTTCAACTCCATAAACTCAGCAGGAGCCATCCTATACGTTGCCCTAGAAATTGGAGTGGTTCCAGGAAGAAGATCTATGGAGAACTCAATGTCTCTATTTGGAGGATGCCTAGGAAGCTCCTCCGGAAAAACATCAGGGAAGTCACGTACCACCTCCAGACTTTCTACATGCCCGCTACTAGGACTGGTCTCTGAGACTAATGTGAGGAAGACTTTACATCCTTGAGAAATGAGCTTTTTAGCTTTAAGAGAGGAGATTATAATATTATTACAGAATCTGCTTCCCCTAGGGATTTTCACAGGATAAGAATGGGGTTGAGAGAGGACTACCATCTTGTTTCTACAATCGATGTGAGCATGGTATGTGTATAGCTAGTCCATACCAAGTATAACATCAAATTCTTCCATAGTTAAGAGAATGAATTCAAAGGGCATATCATGATTTTCGTATTTAAGAGAGAGCTCATTAGTTTTCTGTAGAGTTGTGAGTATTTTGCCACTAGGAGTAGACACATCCAGAATATATCCCAAGTCCCTTATATGAAGATTTAATATAGATGCCAGAGTTCGAGAAATGAATGTATTTGTAGATCCAGAGTCAAATAAGGCCTTAACAGGATGTCCATTTAATATTACAATGCCTACACATGATAATCAAGTTATGAATAATTGCAGGCTTGAACAAGATATTGAATTATAAAGAAATTTGGTTACCTTCACAAAGCTGGTTTGGATTTGCCTTAGACTCTTCTGCATTCACTGCAAATACCCTACCATTGTGGTGTCCCTGAGGCTGCGGAGCACCTGCTGTAGGATTGCCAAAGATGGAGGGAGTGGGGCACTTGGCGACAAAATGACCCTCCTTCTTGCAGTTATAGCAGACTGGCTTGGTGTGGCGGCATACCCCACCATGGTGTCGTATGCAAGTCCTGCACTTCGGGTGGACCATCTTCTATTGATTTCAGTTGTGCTTCTGTCCTCCCTTTCCTGAACCTCCTCCTTTCCCTGATCCCTTGTTGTTATGGCATGGGTTGAACTTCCTAAACTTATCCTCTTCAGTTGTGGTTAACCCTAAGTACCCCATGCTGGAAGGTTTCTTCATGCCCTGCTCTCTCTCCTACTTGAGGGCCATATCTAGGGCTTCATCTATGCTTCTGGGATGAGAGGCTATGACTAGGGTTTTTAGGTGGGCGAAAAGGCAGTCAACATAGTGCTCAGTAAGGCGGTCTTCAGTTTTGATGGGTGCATAATGCTCCTGAAGCCTAAACTTCCGGGTGTAATCAGCTACTGAAAGACTACCCTGCCTTAACTCCATGTACATCTTCTCCTTCCTCTTCCTCTCGGCTATGGGCATAAAACAATCAGTGAAGAGGGTTTTGAAGGCTTCCCACCCCATGTTATCTATTTCCTCTCCCATATTCCCGCCATAGTTCTCCCACCAGATTTTTGTCCCTCCCTTAAGAATATGGGTGGCAAACTTTACCTTCTTCTAATTGGGTACCTCTAGGGTACGAAAATCATTCTCTATGGATAGAATCCAGGCCTCAGCCTTGTCCATGACCTCAGGCTGATCTTCCCCCCAAAAGGAATCAAGGTTAAGCTTAATGAAGTCTATCACCGTCACTTCCTTCTTCCTGGAGGAGCTAGGTTTAGGGGTTCCCTTTGTGGCAAGGGTTTCCATAAAGTCTAAAAGGATTTTCTTCTGTTCTTCCCACCTTTCCTTGGTCGCGGCATCGGGATCAAGTACTTCAGAGGTTTCAGGCTCTTTTCTCTTCTTAGAGGACGATTCTTCCGAGGCCTTTGAGTTGGGAGTTTTAGGAGGCATCCTAAAATTAATTTGGACATATTAGATTTATTACCCAACAATTATTCTTGTCATTATTATCATTCATTTTTTTCATATAATATTTTATTATTCTCCTTTATTAATAATTTATGTTCTCAATGTTACTATTTGTGGAGGATACCCTAAAATCCTTATTAGTCGGTCCTTATGAATTTCTAAATAGAGAGACTATTTCCTAACCTTATATCATAAGGTAAGGGGAAAAAATATTCCTATAGAAAAGATGAGAGGGAATTTCTATATATGAGAAGGATCCTAATTTAAGGTATTCCCAAGAAGTAAGGGACATTTAGGATATCGGCCAGGTAGACTCAAACTGCCTTATAGGTAGCCTCATGATTGCCAAGCAAAGTGGCTCGAAGAGTTTAGCCAGACCTTTGGCAAATGCTATCCTAGTCACCTAAACCCTTCACATCCTTAACTCAAGGACTACCCTAGACTCATAATAGGGTGAATGAAGGTCATGTGACTATGATGTGTGAACCTTCACTTTGATACCAACTGTGACAACCCCAATTTAATACCTTTACTTCCACTTCCTATACTTTCCTTAATGACATATACAGATATGCGTGCACTCATATCTATAAATGTCAAAAGGGAAAATACAAGAAATCAGGATAGTCAACTAAAATCAGAGATAAGCCAAAATCATGTTCACATCATCATTAGATAGCCACACAACACTTCATTCATTGATAAAATATAAAGTCATACATACTAATAATTGAGACGGAAGAAGAATAAGTCGATGAGAAAGAAAATATGATTATTACATAGGATCCATAACATCCTATTACATCATCTAGAAGAATAGAAACTATCTAACTGAAATGAATAAGGTGAGAAATGGAGATCTATCTAATATCCTCCATGCTCATTATTTAGTGGCTTCTGGTACTTTGAAGTGCTTCATATGTTGCTTGTACCTAGAAAATATGAGATATAAAAACATCAACAAAGTTGGTATGTGGAATTAAAAGCTATACTATGTTGGCATATAAAATACTCAAAATTGAAGAAAGAGAAAGAAAATGTTATTTAAAGGTGGAAAATCAGGTAATCCCAAGTTATTAGCCACATTTAGAATGAATATGCATTACTATGGTGGACTTAGCACATAATCACATAAATGGTGGGCCCTTCCCCGTGTACCTTGTACTCTAGGGGTCTCCCCGTATATCGTGTACTCTAGGGAGCTGCTAACCAACATTAAATCTTTCCCTCTCCAACAGGGAGTTTAATGACACCACTAGTAACTACATTTCATTTATCCTCATTTATGTTCTTTCATGTTCAAGGCAAAAAATTGACAATTACTTATATGTATCTACATCCATCCATGTATTTCAATTACATGCAAGCAAGTACATATATTTAGCATCCAAAAAAATCTAGTCATATAATTATATCCACACACCTTTAATTTTCATATCTAGATTCCACAAGTCCTATATTATGAAAAAGAGCGTAGATCACCCTAAAATATAAACAAAGACCTAAAGTCACCATGGGTTCTCATCATTCCACATTAGGGTTTCTTATTAGGGTTTAGGTCATTTGGGATATCATTTTAGGAAACATGATTCGAGGGATCAGAGTGGGATTCTAAGGTCAGGGTCATTCAAAGTCATTCAAGGACAATTAATTGTTCGGGTTTGACATAAAGTTGTATAAAGTACACATTAGGAAGAGGGGAAACTGGAAATTAGGATTTTTCATAACTATTGAATCAACTATACTTCTTGGATAGGATTTCAAGTAACATGGTGATCAGGACCCCAATTAGGGTTTAATCTATCCCCAAGGCAGATCTATAATCAATGATGATTATTAATTCACAATATATATAAATATTAAGAGGTCATTAGGACATGTAGGCCATATTTTCATAAAAGGGGTCGAATATAGGTCCTGAAAATATTTTATTTAAATAGATTGCATTTTTTTAATGAAAATGATATATAGATTTGATATATTTCGATATTCCTATCATTTTCTAGGGTTTCTTTAAGATCTGACCAATCATGTAATTTCTAAGGAAATAAATGAAAAATAAAAAAAAGAAAGGGGTGGTCGGCTTCACGGATTAGGGGATGGATCCGACTTCGTGGATCCTCTCCTTAACTCGCGAGCCATCCTCAGTCAACTGGGGTCAAGGCGTGATGCGAAGGACGCCACTGCCCCAGAGGGTCACCTGTGCTTTGTGATAGGGCATGGGTAAAAAGGGGAGAATCACCCTTTTGATTGATGATCGCACCATGGCAGTGGAGCACGGTGACTGTAGGCAAGGATGGTGATGGGTCGAAGCAGCTAGGTGGGTTCTGAGTGTGTGAGAAAGAGTGGTTACAGTCTATGGGGTCTCCCTGAGTTCAACAAGCCCATAAAGTTTGTCGGAGCTGGACCATAGCTCAGGTGTTGATCTACGGTGAATAGGAAAGGTCAAAAGGGGTTTCTGGGTTTTACTTACCCTCGGGCTAGATTGAGGGGTTGAGAAGCTTGGCGTTGGTCCGACGATGCATCTGCGAACTCTTGGAAGTCTGGAGAAGCTCTGGACTTCCCCGACAACAAAGCTCTGAAGCTCGGTTGCAGGTACTTGTCGATGGCACCCTCTGGACCACTGCACCTCCACGCGAGAGTTGGGAGGTCTTGACCTGGGTCCAAGGATGGTACAGATGAAGTCGATTGAAGGGAGGAGCCTTGGGGTATGATCAGGCTACACTGGTTCAGGTCGGTGGCGATGGAGTAGGGTGGAGAAGATGATGAGTGATGACATGCAATTGAGGGGTCTTTGTGACTAAAAGGAAGGTGGCAGAGCTACTGGGCTCCTTAAATAGGTGTGGTGATGCCCGCGGTGAGAAACCCTATTTTTCTCGCCGCCGCCAGGGAGAGGCACGAGGGCTTGGGAGGTTGTTCTCCCTGATCCGGTGGAGATAGGTGACATGGTGATATTTGTTGAGTTTGGTTTGAGGGGAGGAGTTCGTCCTCCAAAAATCTCGCACGGGCGTTGTGGGAGTCGGGCGCGCGAGGTCGTTGTTGGGTCGACGCTCTGTTGGGGTCGAGGCCGAGATAAGCGGGAGGTAGAATACAAGGTCCATGCCGTTGGATCCTTATCTGATCCGTGGTCAAACTCATCCAACGACTGAGAAATGGGCCGCGTAAAGGTTAGTTCGCGTGACACATCGATGTCACAAATTTTGTCAAATGAAATTGGGACTTAAGTCCTTAGCTCAAGAAATCAAAGACATATGCACATAAAACCCAAATGCCCATATCTCCTAATTGGTTAATCCATCTGCAATGAAATTTTAGGTGTAGCTTAAAGATGTTATTATGTAGCCGGGGCACAAGATTTTAGTCAAAATTTGATTGTTGACTATGTCAATTGATTAAAGTCCTAATGCTTGTATTATTAACTTTATGTGATATTATGAATGGTCTTAAATGAAATTGATAATCCATTTAGTGATGGAAATGATTGAGGGCATAAATGGAATAATAAAAATTATAGGAGAGAGAAAATAAATAATATTTATAGAAAAACTCACTCTATTACAGTGACGCTTGGTTTTCCTATTGTTACCTTTGTTTCAGTTCACCCTTGATGTGGTGGTCGCGACACATATATCTCCATTGATGATTTGATGTTACCCCTTGATATTTTGGTTGTAACCATGTGTTGTGCTTGGGTTGACACTCCCTTGAGTTTATTTTGTTGAGATACTTGTGATGGTGGAGTTTTTGTTGTGACATATTGTGCTGGTTTCGGTCGAGACCCTAACACTAAGGGTTGAGGGTTAAGACATTCATGGCATTTGTGTTTCGGTCACAACCATGTACATTGTTTGGTCGAGACTCTTCACCATGTTATTTCGGTTGTGAAAATTTGACCTTGTTGATGGTTGGTCGAGACACCATGTTGATGCATGGTCGATACACTTATATGATACATGGTCATAACACATGCATGACACATTTATATAAATGAGATTCTTAGTGTCGTTGATATCATGACCTAATCATGTTCAATTAATGATGTTAAACCTTGATCAGTTCTAAGAAAATAGGAGATGACATAACTAGGGTTTGGTGATTTAATAATGATATGCAACCCTAATCGTCTATGTTGGTGAATGCTAACCCTAATACTAGGGTATTCTATACTTGTTGAGTCTATTTGCATAAATAGAATGTGATTACACTTTCTCTCCCCTACTTGTATGGCTCTAACCTAGTAGGTTTAGGATTATTCATTATGGATAGAAAGTGCACTTCATCATGATGATGTAGGGGAGAGAAAGTGCAATTTCAAGGATTATTCCCCTAAATAGAATGTGATTGCACTTTCTCTCCCCTACATCATCATGATACCATGCACTTCATCAAGGCTCACAACCATCATTTAATATCACTTGTTCATCTTCATAGCATACTTGTTAAATATGTGATGTGGAAGTGGAGGTATCTCCTTGTATCCTTAAATTGTTGAGATAGTGGTATGATGATTTAATATAGAATGGCCATGCGTGAGCATGTTGTCTGGCATCGTGCCATGTACTAAGGCAAGCTAGTCATTTTATAGGACCATAGATTTGACAATGAGTTGTTGTCTATAGGACTATAGTTATGACAATAAGTTACTGTCTTGCAGTCTAACTGTCATGTCACTGCGTTGCATACTTGAATTTACTGAGTAGTATTGGTGATGATCATGGAGTCTGGCTCTTCCATTGATCTTGTGTGGTACTGATTTTGGCTTAGTAGTGGTCAGTTGGATTTGATTGGTACACCTCAAATCCCTAGGGAATATAAATAGAATATGTAATAAAACTGTATAGCATATTTTCTGCAGGGTCAAATGTGAATAACATCTCTTGACCCCTAACCTTGATTTTGTACTGTTTATTTTATAAGAATATACATGTTCTTCATATTTTCTTCTTAAAGCATTAGACATTCTACTATTTAGTGTAGATGCCTAAACTACCCAAATAGTGTTAGTTTCCTTGTTTATATCATTTAGTTGAATCTACTTATCTATTAATAGTATAATCTTCTATTTATCTTATTTGTTCTTACAATAGATGTTGGTGGAGAGTTATATCTCTCACTAGATTGGTCTCACCCCTTGGGATCCACTTTTTTTAGGTGGATGTGCACGCTGAGATAGAGATCGTACGATTGAGACTGATAACATGATGAGTTGTAGTTGTTTGATCATGTATATACAACTAGTATCTAGTAATAGATTCCTATATATCATCCTTGTACACTCAGGTCCTTGGCGGAGTTTTGTGAATGTTTTACATCGGTTTGAGTTTTTTTCTTTATGCCATGATGGTGCAAATATGATTTGAATATGTGTGCAGATGATTATATGTAACATGTTTTGGCTAGTTGGCCAGTGAACAATGATATGTAATACTTTTTAACATTAATGAAATATAAGTGGCACAAGTTTATAGCTTCAATTGTGATGTGATGGAGCTTGAGATCCTATTATGAGATCGGTTCTAAATCAACCCTATTTGTGGTAATATTGATATTAGTGATAATTTCGTGCTTTATTTTCAGTAATCTCACTTTGTGTGACAAAGGGTGTCACAGTAGCAGTTAGGTAAGCCCTCTCTTGTCTTACAATCGAGCTTGGTTGTCACATATTCGTATGTGTCCATGAGTATGTTAGCATCAGTGCTTATACAGGATCAAACCCCATTGCCTTGTCATCGATGATGACAACACCGGTGTGAGGTTTTGATCTGACACGACTGCAACCACCAATATGGCCTTGATATCCTATGTATTTCTCAAGACAGTGTGGAGGAGTATGACACAGTTTTGTCAACTCAGATCACCGAACTACACACTCATTTTGGCACTACCCTACTGGTTACAAATCTGTTAAAGGTCAAACGAAGTATAAATTTGCACTTGGTAGGTTACATCAGTTGGGTGTCTGGCATCAGTGGTTCGATATTACTATGGAATTGATATCGCAAGGCTCCTCAGAACCTATTTATTAATGCAATATGTTTCTCCTGGTTTGACCCTATCATTGTTTTACACAACTTACTGCCTGGGAGAACCTTGTGATGCCATAGCACAACGACAACGATATCCAATCACTGATTACACATGCTCAACCGACCTAGCATACTAAGAATTTTTAGGAAAACCAAGGTTCAGAATGCTTTTGGCAGAGAAGGTGGTATGACATTTTGGGGTGTATAAGTAGAGAACCTTTATCCAAGATTATGATTACTATTGCATATTATAATCTACTAATAAATATAGAATATTTCATGTGAGGAAAGAGAAATTCGTACAATGTTGGAGAATGAAAACTATTTTCTCCTTTTGCAACAGTGGAATATGGTACATACCATATCAATGGGTATCCTAAATTGTAAGAGCATTGAAAGGACCGTCTTTAGAATTAGAAAAAGTATGTACAAAATATATCATCAACAATGGTATGACAACCAATTGTTATATTTGATCCAACTTCTAAATAGTAGCTACTAGCGGTTGCATGTACTTTGCACGACACTCATATGTCTAAGGTGGAAGAAACTACTTTTAATAACAAAAAGAAAAGTAATAAGTAGGAGAGCCAAAGTCCAAAAGACGATTAACTCTTCTTTATTTATGAAACTTTTCCATGAGATTCTATGTTGCATACCTATTAAGAGTAATGAAATAAGAACACGTCTACTTTTCATTTTCCTTAACCACATGTAACACACATGTTAAGAGTAATAAAGTTATACGGCTGGTTGTCAACCTACCACCAAAACTCCTTTTCTCAGACATAGGACCAGATATATTTTACCAAGATGTATGAAATTCTGTTAGAGTTAAAATATATGACAAGCTTGTAGAAAGAGATATTGAATATTCATTATTAGTAAAATAAGATCCATAACATATATGGTTTGAAAAGAATGATTCATGTATCTTACCTCAATATGGATGGGAATGAGGTATGACAACAATGACAATGATGATGATGCAAACAAAATTATCTTTTTATTTCCATATTAGGACAAATTTAATTATAAACCTAATTTCAAGGACAATCATTTATGTACATGTTTTTGATTTTTTATATTCTATCTTGTTATTATTATATTTGAGGCATTTTTTTAATAAAATTGTCATGATTATTGTACCACATTACTACTATATTTTCTTTGATGATGGATGCACACTTTTATTAACTAGCAAACATTTACAACTACCATAAAATTGTTTGTCATGACACACACACACACATATATATATACATATATATATATATATATATATATATATATATATATATATGTGTGTGTGTGTGTGTGTGTGTGTGTGTGTGTGTGTGTGTATGAATGAATAATAATATATTTGTATATACATTATAAACACAAATAAATACCAATATCACTATCATGAACTTATCAACTATTTCCAAGATGAACATGTTTCACAAAATCTTTTTGTGACCAGATATGATTCAATTCAACATGGCAACAATATTGACATAAACCGAACCCAAATTAGATAAATTGTTAAATTGGTCACAAACATTTTAATCTATTCGTCAATCTTTTGGATACTACCACAATTAATAAGTATCTCAATTGAGAATTTGAATTACAAGAGTTATTTACATTATTAAGATGTTAATAAATATATACAAGAATAAATTAGCTTTGTGGAAAATAGAATTACGAATAATTGTAGAAGTCTTAATACTCATTTTTCATTTGGATCAATGACATAATTGTATTCTAGAATAAGAAATCCACAATTACTTTTTTTTAAACCAAACATGGATTTCTATCTTTATCATCCATTTTATGGATACATCACATAGTCTTTATTTTATGGTGCTTGCAGAATAGAAGAATAATAGTCGTGAGTTTTACCAAAAAGATACAACAAGTCAAAATTATCTACCACTTTAAGAATTTTAAGTGATTTCTTCATGCTTCAAAAAAAGTAAACTAATATATATTTACATATATGTATGTATATAGACATATATGTATGTATATATATGTATATATATATTTATAAATTTTATTGGAAGGAATAATTTTTTTGGGAAAAAAATTCATCCTCCTTTCATGATGTTTTTCTCATTCTAATTGAATATTAACTAATAATGTTTTTCTAAAAAAAATTGAATACCATTTCATACACTAGATTAACAAATTTAGAATCTTGACTATTTTTACTTTTATTGGTGGGTTAGTTCAGGAAAGCCTTGCCAAGCCTAGATAGAACATGGGTTGAGTTACATTTCTTTGGAATGGTAGGAATTTGTATTCAAAATTTTTTGATAAAAGGGATGTGTAGTGATTACATATAATCAGGCATCACAGTATATCATTTAATGAATTAGTATACCTTATTTATGCCCTCATATTTGTTGGTTATTGTATTCATATATTGTAATATATATATTCTTTCACCCACTTTTCATAACTCTGCAGGAGAGCCACATGAGGAATCCTATATTGTTAATCATGAATTCATAGGAGCATTTCTCATTCAAATGGCATTCAATATAGGTGTTGAAGATTGTATTTCTTAAAATGGATGAATTATGTTAGCATATATATGAAAATAAAATGTTAAAGTTTCTAATATATCCTATTGTATGTAAAAACAAAAGAAAATGAAATTAAAAATGGTTTCTTACAATGCTAGAAAGCATTCAAGATTGACAATATAATACAACATATACTTACGCCATAACATGTTACCATCATGATTAAAATACAAGAAACTATAAGACATCCAAGTCTAGTTATAGGATTGGTTGAGCTCTTAAATGTATTAGAGTTGAAAAATGAACAACAAAAGACATGTATAATTAGACTACATAAGGTATAATGACGCTCCAACCAAGTCTAGTTTAAGTACTCTTGAATGGAAGTAATATTTAATGGATCAATGGTTTTTGGTTGCATATGATATTTAAGTGCCATGTATGAAGGAAGAAAATAAAGAAGAAATAAAAGTGGTTCGTACCTTTGCATTTTTGAAGTACCAGGCAACTTGTTAAATACAGCTGAGAATATATCACCTTTGACTTTATTCTTATGCATCATTTGAAATACGATTGCTACTATATTTATTGCTAATCACTACAAAGTCATAAAAAATCTCATGGCGAGTGTAATTGTCTAGTACGAGTAGAATAAGGTAAAATGAGAGTGGTTTTAATATGTATTTATCTTTCGTAGTAAGAGCGAGAATTTGGAGAACAAATTCCTAAGATTAAATTTGTTTTGAGTCTTTCTATATAACCACTCTTACAAGTGAATAGCTAGGTAGATTTATCATTGATATCAACTTGGACATATTGGAGAGATGAAGTTTGGAAAAAGTATTTTATCCAATTATTTTGCTAATAACATCACCATATCTATATTTTTTCCATCTCCATAGCATTATTATATAAAATGATAATGGAACAAACAAACAAACAAAATAATGATATATATCATTAATTCAAGGAAACATGCACTCATTGGATAAAAATGGGGAAATATAGTAAGTACAAATGTTAAATACCATAGTGAAGGTTGAGATAACTTGATGCTGACAAAAAGTCTAGGAGTCCTTAATTAGAAAGTTGTCATGTACAAAAAATACATTAAAATATCACCTTGTAAATTTATCAAATAGTATTCTTTTTTTCGTTCTGGGATATTACATATGCATGTAGAATGTGATGGGCTGAAACCTAGCCTTTTGACCTTGATCTTATGGCTTGGAGGATACGAGAGTTTCATTCTTTGGTTTAGCCAAATATGGATCAACATATACCTAATAGTAGGTAATTGTAATCCTAATATGTTAAAACATGATTAAATCACCCTAGCATATATGCACGAATATAATTATGACCTCATTCTCTCATTACGTATCTTTAGACCAATAAAATATGTCACATGACAAAATGTTGGTTAAAGTATGAGGTTTAGAGAAATAATGTGCATAGAAGGACTAGGTGTCCATAATTGAGAATATTGATACATTACTCAAATAAATAAGTAACTGATGAATTTAATGAGTCAAATAATAAACATAAAGAATTTTGTGCACAATAATAAAATAAATCCTTTTGGTTGTAATATGAAGGTATAAGACACAATTGGATGAATAATAGTAAAAGTGGTGAGATAATATGTTAACTAAAGTAATAATGGGCCAAAATTGTGAATTATGTAAAACTCATAAAATGAAGACTAATGGGTTAAAGATAACTTTAGATTAATTTTCTTTGAGTTTTATTTTGCTTGGAGGCCAAGTTTCACAACTTTGAGATGACAAGAATGATATCAATATTATTTAGAAAAGTGAATGTAATTTCCTCCAAAATATGAAATAAAATATTTAATGACCCCAAAATAAAACTATTCTTAGATTCGAAATCTACATGCCAAAACAAGTTTATGTGTTAATTTTTGACTAATTTGGACAATTTATAATGCTTTAATATGCATAGGAGAGAGAAAGTATAAGTAAAGCCCAAAATATTATATAATGTGTTAATAAACATCAAGGGACAAATTACTCACAAATTCATGTTTCATAGGTTTAAGGTTGCTTGTGGTTGAAGTTTGACATTAATTGGGTAACTCTAGAAGTCTCTAATGCATTAGGAAATAGAAAATATGAATTGCTTTAAAAGAATTAAATAGGATATCAAAAGTTTCCACATGTGAAAAACTAATGCCAAAGTCAGGTGCTACATGTCTTATTTAGTTTAGATATACAATTTCATCTCATTTGAATATTAATTTCACCCTCAATAGATTTATAAAGAAATATACATTAAAAGGGCCAAATTGATAAATGTTCCATTTAATGCAAACGATTTACCATTATTTCTTAGATTTTCACTGTAATGTGAATTTCCTGACTTAATCGAGAATGCAGGTTAAATGTTGGCCGTCAGATCTGCAATCATGCGGCCTCCACATTTTCTTCAACCCTTGTTCATTTTTGGAAAGTCTAACTGTGTTTAGTCCAGGATGACAGTCCTAGTTTTTTGAAAGATTTCTCTCTTTATCTTTCCTTATTGGTTTTTGATTTACTAGTCATCGGTTTCTAGACCTAGTACTACACTGACTAACCCCAATTTTATAAGGTTTCAATACCCCAAGTTCTCTCTACGCGGGTGCCACCATTGGGTCCCCTATTTTGCCCATGTATCCACCGTTGTGCCACCCCCACCCATTTCTCTAGGCATTCACTTCCAAGGGCATGGCTTCAGGGAGTAACACCACACCCCTCAGACTTGACTAAGCCTTCAGGAAACCCCCTTCACCCTCTAGGGATGTTTCCAAACTCCAGCTATAGCATCAAGTAATTTGGCTCTTTTCAGGGCGATCTCAGTCACCAAGCCACATAAAACTCATACTAACCTCGTTGAACAGCGGTGAAGCTTTGCAGCCTCTCAATTCGATCCAAAGATGTGTTTCTATTTTTCCCTCTGTTTCTGATTTATACTGCTTCTACAGATCCAATCTTGGAATCTTTTGTTTCCACACTGAAATCATCATCTTGCCTCGGTTCCTATTGTTGGATCCTAGATGGGTGATTAGATGCTCTAGAGGGGGGTGAATAGAGCTGAATGCACTTAAATAAAATTCATTAGACCTTTAAGGAATATGACAAGATAAGGTTGTTAAAAAGGTAATTTGAGTGCAACTAAAACATGCATAGCAAGGATGAGAAAGATTGAGCAAACACAAGTAGACAAGCTATTTAGAGTGGTTCCACACTTCAAACTAGAAGTGAGTCAGTCCATTTACCTAGATAGGTCAACCTCTAGGATTTCTTAACCATTGCATTCTTATATTCATTCATAAGACTTACAATACATGACCAAACAAAGGACTTGTCTATCCAACACAAAGAGTCTTCAACCTTACCAAGGACTTACCCACTTTGCAATGAGTCTTCAGCCTTCTCCAAGGACTTACCCACTCTTGCATAGTCTTTAGCCTTCTGGGGTTTACCCACTCTTCTTGGATCTTCAGCCTTTGACTTCACCTTCACTCGGAGAAGCTTCCACCAAGGACTTACCCACTTGAGCAAGGAGTCTTCTTCCTTCACCAAAGGCTTACCCACTCTAGCTCCAAGTCTTCAGCCTTGATCTTCACCAAGGGACACCTTCCCTTGTTCTTCTTCACCTCTCTTAGCCAAGAGGGAGAACCTTCTTCTTCATGGTTGAAAAGAGAGATAGGGAGGTGGTGGAAGTGAGAGCCTCACAAGATATACATGTAGGACTAGCTCTCTTACAGATTTCCTACTCACTCTAACGAATGTAGTAATTGATTAAGCTTAGAGAGAGAGAGGAGGATGTAGGAAGCACTCAACTATAGAATAGGAACCTCACATAGAGTTTTTCTTTGAATGCTCAACCTTGGAATGAAGCCCAAGGGGTCCTATTTATAGTTGGGGGTGCCTCTTAGCCTTTGGGAACACTTGAGAATGAAAACTAGCCATTTTGTGGCTTGCAACAGATATATTTTCACTTGTTGCAACTCCACGATGGCTAGAAACACTTTTCTATACTTTTCCGTACAGTGCAATCGGTCGAGTTTCTATAAAGGTAACTCGACCGATAGAGTAAAAGACAAAGCCAATATTTAGACCATCGGTCGAGTTTGTCCTGGGAAAACTCGACCGACCAATGAAAATCAAATTGGTCACGTACTCCATCGGTCGAGTTCTGTGAAGTGTAAACTTGACTGATCAAAAGTCATTTTCAAGATCCAATCCAGATCGGTCGAGTTTGCAATTCACAAAACTCGACCGATGAACAACCTGATGTGAATTTTGGAAAATGGCTTTTGAGTGCTTAAATATTCGATCTAAGTGCTCCTGATTTTTTCTAAGCTTAATTACAAGTCATACAATCATTACAAGTGATTTACAACATGATTCTAATGGATTTACATCATATTACAAAAATGTGCACTTGTATTGACTTTGACTTGTCTTTTCTCCAATTTGATATGGGCAAGTTAGGGTATTTGGAGTGTGTCTATACCTAATCTGAAATTACTCAAGTAGAGACATTAGACACAAATATGTGGAATGGTTAGTCATCATCAAAACACGGGTTTAGTCAATTTATACATGAGTCAATATTGACCTAATTGACCTTGAGTCAACATTCTCCCCCTTTTGGAAGATGTCAAACCATTCCATAAATGTATTGAAAGCATTTAAGTAAAATCATACCCTAGGAGAAACCTAGGTGTTTTAATAGAATTGAGTTCATATGCTCCCCCTCAATTGATGCTACTAGAGTTCTCATACTCCCCCTCAATTGATGATATTTCTCCTGCATGGTTAGCTTTCATAACATTTATAGAATACTATGTCTTCTACTCATATATGTTCTACACATATATGTCTTCTCCCCTTTACCTTCTTCCCTTTACATGAATATGCTTCTCTTGTTCATGTAAGACATGCCTTCTCCCTGTTTTATCAAAAGAAGACATACCTTTCTCCCCCTTTGTCATTTCAAAAAGAGGGGATATGAAGAAATAAGAAACACCACTTGTTAAGAGAAAGGAGATAACAAAAGTTATATAAGGAGAGTAGAAGAGCACAGCAATGGGCTTGTCCAAGCGTATAAAGAAAAACAAGTTAAAGCATGTACTTGAACAACCCCAAATGCAAGATGAAGTGTTACAGAAAAACAATAAAATGCAGTTTTAACCCTCAAGATGATAGAATTTTCCCAAAAAGTATCAGTGCTCAGGGCTTAGCAATGAGCCTTGCTCAGAAGGCTGTTTCTGCATAAAAAACACTACTCTTGCAGCAAAAACTGAAACTGGGGCAAAAGATGCATAAAATCCAAAAATACTCCAATTTCTACATATAATGTAGATCTGTGTATCCTGCATCACAATGTTATGCAAGCAACTCAAGATATTAGATATGCAATTCAAGGAACAAGCTTGAGCATGTATGAGACAAGATACAAGCATAGCATATAGTGAAATACCACTAGATGAGCAAAGATACCAATTATAAACAAGGTTAGAACTACATGTATATGAACTACTAGTATATGTTATCACAGGTTAGGACTACTAGTAGGATCTAGATCATAGCAAGAGATACCAAACGATACATAAGATAGATCAAGCTATGAGTAGATGTAGAGATATATCCAAACATAGAGATAATCATTTTTAGAAGCATGAAAGGATATAACCCACATACAAATATGCATCATTACCAAAGGATGATTACCACTAAGAACATCAAGGTTGTATCCAAACAAGATATACACCTAGATAGATGTAGCAAGTTAGAGTACAACAGAAGCAATTTTAGACGCAACCAAGAGATCCAAAGAGATCATCATCAAGACCTGTAAAAAAACTCAAAACAAGTAATTGCAAGATATAGATATACCAATTTAGAGCAATTAGCATGATAGAGTTGTAAGCAAGATAAACAATTTAGAACATGGAAATATGCATATATAAATGTACCAAAGGAGTGCTAAAGAATAAGGCTATTGGTTGACAAAATCTAGTTGAGAGGGAAATTTTTCATTCAATAAGCCAAATGTATATTTTGTGCACAGTGTTATCGGTCGAGTTCTACGTATTGACAACTCGACCAATGACAGCTATTGGCAACACTCATTGGTGATGGTCGGTCGAGTTTCTAACATGACAAACTCGATCGCAGAAGTAGCTATCAAAAAGCACATATATTTCATAAAAACATATTTAGAGGCATGCTAAAAATACAAACCATATCCAAATATGTGTAAGCAAGTTAGTAATGAACTATAAAAGCATTTGAAATAGTTTTTGAGCAAGAGTGTGAAGAGAAACACAAAATACCACTTTGACTCAAAAACCATATGTATAGTGCACACTATCTTGACAAAAACAAGTTAGGATTGGTTATAAGAAAGAAAACCTTTACCTTTGTTCTTACCATTACTTTTTCCACTTGTTGTCACCCTCTACACATCTCACCTTTCTTCTTTCATGTGGATTGAGAAGTCAATTTGCAATTCAATAGCTCAAGTCAATCCATTTGCAAGTACCTACAAGAAGAAAGATGAAATGGTCCCCAATCATGTTTTTAGGTTTGGATGGGTTAGCTTAGCAAGCCAAGTCCTATTGCTCTTGGGTGCTTTCCTAAAAGGACAACAAGTAGAATAATGACCAAAATCATCGCAATAGTTGCATGTGCCCATAGTCTTGGAACTAGAGGATTCTCCATGGAATATTTGAGGTCCTTTACCTTTGTTGTTCCTTTGACTATCATCATACCCTAAACCATGTCTACCAATTTGTTTAGTATTATGGTGTAGGATATCATTAAGATTCTTTTTACCAAATAAGAATCTTTGCAAATAAGATCTCAAACCATCATTATCATGCATAAGAGAAGCAATAGTAGAAGAAAAATTATTGATATTATCTCTATCATGCAGAAGATATTTTCTAAGCAAAGAGCTTTAGTTAAATAAGAATCTATCAATATGAAGAGAAGCAACATTATTCTCTCTACTAGTAGAACTAGAACAAGATTTAAGCACATTGATTTTAGCAATCAAGGAGGCATTTCCTGTTTCAAGCAAATCAATCTTAGAAAGATAAACACGATTTTCAAATTCTAATCCTTGCAAAACAAAATCTTTTTCCTTGTTTTCAGATTTAAGAACATTAATATCATGTATGAGAGAATAAAAAATTAAGGTATGCTCTTCATTAGAACTGGGCATAAGAGGTTGAGCTTCAAGAAATCTAATCTTATCAAGCAAACTAGCATTTTCAAGTTTGAGAGAGTCTACTTGGCTAAGACAAGCATTTTTATCATCAAGCAAGCAAGAATTAGCATGTTCAAGATCATCTAATTTTATATGCATATTATCAACAATTCTAGCAAGATTTTTCCTTTTCTTTTTAGAAAACTTAAGAGAGGCACAAGTATCATGAATAATCGCAAGCAAAGCTTTTTACCTCACTTGATTCTTCTCTTATAGAAGCCATAAGAGTAAAATGTCATTCTCCTTCATCACTATAGCTTGAGCTTGATCCTCCACTTGAATCTTCACTTGAGCTTGAGTTGGAGGAGTCACTTTCTTAGAGATTTCCTACACACTCTAACAAATGTAGAAAGTGATTAAGCTTAGAGAGAGAGGATGTTGTAGGAAGCACTCAACTATAGAATAGGAACCTCACATATAGTTTTGCATTGAATGCTCAACCTTGGAATGAAGCCCAAGGGGTCCTATTTATAGCTGGGGGTGCCTCTTAGCCTTTGGTAACAGTTGAGAATGAAAACTAGTTGTTTTGTGGCTTGCAATGGATATATTTTCACTTATTGCAACTCCACAACGGCTAGAAACACTTTTTTACACTTTTCCGTACAATGCAATCGATCAAGTTTCTATAAAGGTAGCTCGACCGATAGAGTAAAAGACAAAGCCGATATTTAGACCATCGGTCGAGTTTTTCCTGGGGAAACTCAATCGAACAATGAAAATCAAATTGGTCAGGTACTCCATCGGCCGAGTTCTGTGAAGTGTAAACTGGACCGATCAAAAGTCATTTTCAAGATCCAATCAGGATCGGTCAAGTTTGCACCTCACAGAACTTGATCTATGAACAGCCTGATGTGAATTTTGGAAAATGGCTTTTGAGTGCTTAAATATTCGATCTGAGTGCTCCTGATTTTTTTCTAAGCTTACTTACAAGTCATACAATCATTACAAGTGATTTACAACATGATTCTAATGGATTTACATCATATTACAAAAATGTGCACTTGTATTGACTTTGACTTGTCTTTTCTCCAATTTGATATGCGCAAGTTAGGGTATTTGGAGTGTGTCTATACCTAATCTGAAATCACTCAAGTAGAGACATTAGACACAAATATGTGGAATGGTTAGTCATCATCAAAACACGAGTTTAGTCTATTTAGATGTGAGTCAACATTGACCTAATTGACCTTGAGTCAACACCTATGAATTTGAGGTTCCTCCGTCATCTCTAATTAGTGTAGAATCTTCCATTGCATAGTGGTTTCAAAGTAGTTTTCTTCTTTGGTCATGACGGTAACAATGTTTTGTGCCCTTCATCCAACCTGCCTCCTTTTCGTTTGGCTCTTGGAGTTCGATAGCTCAAGAGAAGAATGATGGATCAGTTGGTTTTTAGTTTAGTTGAACCTTACAAAATCCTTCTCGGAGACTTGGCACTCCACATGCCTACAATTTGCAAGATTAGAGAAACCAACGACGAAGAAGATGGTCTCTGACATTTTATCAATTTTTCCTACACATCAAATTATTTGCTCGTCACACTCCAATGGGGTATTTTTTTCTTTATATTCTGACCACATGGGTTTTTGGTTGATGGTTGTGTTGGATGGCAATGTGTCCAGGCCAGATAACCTGATCCTATTGGTCCACTTCAGCCAAGTGTGTCGGCTTTCCACTATAATTATTGACATGGCTTTTTCTGAATTTTTTGATTGGTTGAATTTGCAAAAATCGTAACCATTTATCTATTGGTCCAAAAATTACAAATAAATAGTCTTTAGATTTAGAAAAATATTATCGATCTAATGGTATCACTTTTATTTCCCAATTTCAAACAAATTGATATATGAATTTTAATAGATTTTCCCAATTGGTTATAATTTGTATGATTTATAGCTAATAATTTATAAGTTAGAAAAAAATATATAATATGTTTTGAAATCATAAAAATATAACAATATGGCATTTTTTTGCATAGAAAGTCAGTTTTATGGTTTTGAGTAATTAATGTAAAACAAACCCTAAATCTACATATATGCTTATTAGGTGATTTGAGACCCTGGCTTGGACATAGGGTTTACCTTAGACATATGTAGACCTGGTGTAAGGTATGTTTGCATATCTTATTATTCACATTGAGCAATTGGACTACTTTTATATTTCTCTTGGTCCAATGGACAAGTAGCCTACACAATATATCTTTATCTTTTGAAAATATATTTCAAGTGGAATAATTTATTTGCTTCCGATATTGTGATCATCCTATCTTGAATGGATATTCTTTTGACTTTATCCTATACTTTGATCATGATGGAACTCTACTTGGTGATAAGTGCAACTTATGCCCACTTTTGTGGTGGATGTCTATATTGTCCATTTATGTGATGGCAATCTTATTTATTATGAATGAACTTTATACTTGCCTCTACATTAAGATTTTTATGCAATTTAGTAGCCCTAGAGTAGTGTAAGTACATTAGTTTTTGGGTTGTGTTCCTTACTATATTTTTGGAATGGAGGTTATGTGCCCCATACCTGAGTTTCAAATTTGTGAGCCATGGCCCACCTTTATAAACGTTGGGAGTCTAGAAGTATGTCGTTCTCTATTAGGTTTTAAGTGTGTGAGGCTTGGCCGCCATTGTCTTTATATTATTCTAGTTCTATGATTACCTCACATGCATGTATGTTCATGTTATTATTGAAGGGTTGCGTTCCCTAAATCTTCATACGTGCTAGTATGGCATAACTTTATTGTTTTATTAATGGAAAGTAGTTCCCTTGTTATCTCTTATTGCAAATCATTTCTTTTATGCCTTATTGTGTAGTTCTTTTATTTTTCTATGGGAAGCCTTTTATTTGAAGTCCTTTGTTTCCATATATTGCTCAATTCCATTTTAGTATGCAAATACCAGCTTTGTGTTGATGTCATCTATTTTTCTCCTCTTACTGGGGTATGCTTCAACATGGACCTAGTTTAATGAGTTGATGCTTGGAGACAAACTTGATAGGGTTTATATTTTCCTCTACTATATCCTTATGATGTAATATCCATGTAAACCCTATATGGGAGATTATGATGTACTTTTGTAAAAATTGATTATAGTCATTACTTTTATTTCCCTATTCCCCTGTTGCACTTTGGTTGTTTTGAATACCATTATTTGAGACTTGAGAATTTTATACCTATCTCAGCATACCTTTAAGTTGTGTTTGAAATGGATGTTTTACTCTTTAAATTTTAGTAGGGAGTGGATCCCCTCTGGCTCCCACTTCTTACATAGACAATATATTATCACACTTTAGTGTAAACTCAGGCATACATGCAATTAAAAACTAGTATAATATGCAATTACCTGGCATGTCAAAAGTTGAAACTGAACATTAACTATAATGAGAAGAAGTTATTCTCCAACTTGATAAACTACTATAGGATGACCACATCGCTTTGGGAAATGTGTTGATAAACTATACTTCCAATGTAACCCTGATGCAGAAGTCCCACAAATTGTGTATGAGTGCCACTCTTTGCTATAACATGAACATTTGGGCAGTGAAAGGGCCACCGCCAAATTCTACAAACTGGTGTTTAGTGGCCCACCTTGGACAAAGATGCTCATGCCTATGCAAAGACTAGTAAAGAGTGTTAATGCATCAGAAACATATTGAGAAGAAATGAGATGCATCTCATTGATTCAATTGAGTTACTGGTTTCTGACATCTGGGGAATCATTTACATGGGACCCTTTCCATCATCATGAGAAAATCGATATATCCAAGTTGCAGAACATTACATATCCAAGTGGGTGGAGGAAGTGGCTACTCCCACCTATGATAAAAAATCATGATGAGGTTGTTTGAGAAGATTATCTTCCCAAGATATGGGGTTCCGCACAATGTGATTACTTATGGGGGGTCTTATTCAGGGGAAAAAAGTTTAAAGTTGTTACCAAAACATGGAGTAAAACACAATATTTCCACCTCATTTCACCCACATACATCCGATCAAGTTGAAGTTTTGAATAGGAAAATTAAACAAATTATAGAGCAGACAGTTGGACGCACCAACAAAAATTGGTCTATGAAGATTGATGATGCCCTATGGGCATACCATACGACCTATAGAACCCCTACTAGGACCACCCCATATAGAGTGATCAGTAATAATGGAACTATTCTGTGAAAAGACAGGAAATTTCCCTACAATTGGTGGCACAAAGTGAAAAGACACTATGAATATTAGGCATTTACAAGGAGATCTGAAGTTCATCTTGATGACCCACCTCCAACATCATCAGAACATGACAAGTGATAAACCCAGAGAAAGTTAAATGAAATACTATAAATTAGCGCTTCTTGGGAGGGTACCCAAGTCTTTATGAACTATACATTTTGAATTTCTAGTTTTCATAATTTTCCCATTCCTAGGTTTTGTTTTAATTAACCTCTAGTTTCTACTACTTTGATCATCATTCAAGATTAGCTTTTATTTTATTTTATAATATTAGTGTACATAGAATAAAGTTAGTAAAGGACCTAAAATTGATTTATCTTTTTGAAGGTAGTTGAACTAGTTGATTTACCTACTCAACCATTAGTTTATCATCCAAGGAACCTATCAGAAGGAAAATAAGTACCACATGTGACTCCTATCCTAAAATTCCAATAAGTGACCAACCATCAAATCTCATGTGGAAGGAAGACCATCAGTTCCTGATGAAGTACTTAGACATACCATCAGAAGTTGGGTTCTTAGATCAACATCGAATTCTTTATTTTTTTCCTCATCATTAGAAGGTCAGGTACAATGATCAATCATTGGATCAATAACCTTGCTCCTCCAATGGAAGGAAGGATCTTGATGAACATCGTGTCGTGAAGATAACCTTTCATTAGAAAGAAAGTACTTAACCTACCATCAAAAAATCCCAATTTAAAACTATCGAAGGTCAAGCAGGTCCGCCACAGTGTAAAGTGGGCACTATATAAGCAGAAGGGCCCGATACAAGTATGACCCCAAGTTACTTCTAGAAAAAGGGTCTTCATAAGGAAGGCCTTTGCATCTCCTTCAAACTATGGGATGGATCCCACCAATGGAAGTCATACTAAGGGTGACCTTTGTTAATGGTGATCGATGGATGGTAAGGTCAGCAGACTTGTATGTCGACGGTTCAGCTAACTTTTTGAAAGCATATGGGAAGAAATCAACAGTTGTAGAAACTGATGGGGAGCCTGTGTTAAGTGGGATTATTGTTTAGGCCATCATTTGATGTGTTTCCTACACAAAATAAGTAGTCAATCTCATTGGCACAAATGCCAAACATGAACAAAATGTGATAAAATTAAGGCAAGTCTATGATATTAAAGGAAAATAGAGTCAAAATTAAGCATGAAATATCCAAAAAAATGGATGTTATAAACTCCACCAAACATAGAATCTAGCTTGTCCTCAAGCTAGTAAATAAAATCTAAGAATCAAGTAATGGTTTACAACTTTATATGTTTAGTGATTTTTAGCATTGACCATGTTCTTATGCCATACATGGTCCAAGGTATTTGCATCACAAGTTTTTTTGTGATCTATATCCTCATTCTCTTATATATAAGGTTGTGTGACCCCTATTATCTGTTACATCATCTTCTTGGGAGGATTTTATCCTTCATGATATACACCCAACCTCATTTCCAAACTGCACACATGTTATCCACCTTCTATAGGTAGATTTCACACCCAACTTTTATTATTTTGGGTAATCCTAGCTAGTTCTATGGGGGTAGGCCAAGTCTATTGTGTTTGTTATCTAGTTAGGGGTCACTCAACCATGGGTGCTTATGTAAAAATAATGTTACTCAATTGTTAGTCCTGATATAGTTTTAGTTGGTTATGCGAGATCGCTATCGAAAGTCAGGTGGGAATTATTCGTCTACCAGGATCCACTATCGGGCACGACATATCTACATTCTTGAGTGTAGCAATACACTGACCAGGCAGTGCCCTTCAGCATCATGTCAGGTACACTTCTCATGATTTTATTCACACTTTGATTTTATTTTTTGCTCATAAGTCTTGGGGTAAAGGGACATTTAAGGTGTATGGGATGCTAGGCCTCTTTTGATCCCTGGTTGGGATTAAACACTACAAGGGATAGTTGTTTCCCCTTTTGTGAGGTGTTTCTACTTTTCAACTTGTACTACTATGCTACATGGTCGATCAAGAGTGTACCAAACAAGGTCCTCTTTATTTTAGAGAACTTTTCTAGGGGTAGTAGCATTGTTTTGCAGCCTTTGGTGTCTTGAAGTATGACTGGTGTAAAGACATACTCACATGGATTTTTATTAGGTGAATTAATAACCCAAAAATATCACACTACAAAAGATTATACTAAGAAGTAACTTGAAGACAAGAATGTCTAAGGGTGGAGTGATGTTAACATCCAAGAAAATTGGATTAAAAAAATTCCTATATGGAAAAAATTTCCTTCGTCAGGGTCAAATAACTAGGATATTTACAACTAGAAAAATTTCTAATCTATTTTTTTCAAAATTGTTGCAAACCTTTTGCAGTGCAAACTTTCTACCAAAGGTAGATAAGAAGAAAGTAAAGTAAAAAATGTGGAGTTTTCAAGCTTTTCATACCTAGATCACCTATTCATACCCCCAAACTTATCATTCACCATGTCCACATCATGCCAAAGAGTGAGGCTGAGTGAGGACAAGTGATTTAAAGCTTTGATCTTGTCAATGCCCAATGAGAGTGTAGAATCTCCATGAAGTAGAGCCATCGTAGGTGGTGGTAGTAATATTCTTGATATTATTCCACCTTTTCAGCATATATTGATAGAATCTACATCCAGAATACAACAAAAAAGGCACAATCATTATAACTAGGAGCTTGTTCTAGACTCCTATGACAGAATTTTTGTTATAACCTCAATTTTACTAATTCAGAATTGAAATGTAATTTCTCCTTTTAAGGATATATGGAAAAATAATTGTATTATTTGATTTAAATGAATGGATTTCTTTGCTAATAGCCTAGCAGTTTGATTTCATGGGATTTATTGGCTATTGGGCCCAATAACAAGAAAAAGGAAATAAAAAGGAAAAAGAAATTTAGTTAATAAAAACATAATTATGAAAAGGAGAAAAGAAAGAGTTAGAAGCCTCTAGAAGGCTAGGAAGTAGCCTTCAAAGGTATATTTCGTGTCTTTGGGATTTCTTGGGTTCCAAGGAGCCCAAGTTGCCAAGATAATAAGAAAGGAAAGAGAAAATACCAATTAATTAGGCTTTATTAAAAGATAACTTTCTTATGATGGATTACCCTTTTCCTTTGGAATTTGGGTATCCAATTTGATACATGAGTAGATAATACCAATCTAGAGTATCCTTTAAAATTTTAATGAAAAAGGATAAACGAGGAGAGAGTTATGGATTTTGCAAGTTTTCAATGCATTGAATTAAATATTACATGTTTTTCTCATTTTAAAGGAAAAGGGTATATCGGGGGCGATAAATGCCATCGGATCCTCGCGTGGTCCAGAGGACCATGGATCTGATGGTGGTTGTGCATCGTCTACCCCGAGTCACAGAAGGAAAGGGAGAAGGGAAAAACCTGGATTTGCTTGCATTTAAGGCAATAAGCTGAGTTGTGGACAAGTCCATCATCTTCGGGAGTCTGTTCTGAGGATAACTAACCCAACTTGTGGGTAGTTTTTTGAGAATTGGAGGAATCCCCAATTGACCGAGGACTTGTCATGAACCCTATATATAGGGTAGAGCGGTTCACCGCACAAGCAACCCCACAAACCCAACCCTCGAGTCTGGAGCATCGCGATGATCGTGATCATGCTCTCAATTTGACCAACCACCATGTCCTTCCCCCTCGTCTAGCTACCGCCATCGCCAGAGGAGCCAAGCATCGTTGGCTGTGAAGGAGCAGTGTCAAGAAGGAATTGAAGGTACCCCCGAGTTCGCGAGGAGCAGGCGAAGCTGTTGGACCCTCTGATTTGCGCGCAGGTGGTCGGGAGCTCGAGTTCAACAAGAGAGTTGACTCACAGGGCTCTGCTAGCTTGCGTGAGAGGTTGAAGATGACACCTGGTATTTTTACCAGTGTACCCTCCCACTCCTTCAGACCAGGTAAGGGCATTCTCTCCCTTTTCTTTCTTTTGATCGTGAGAGAGATGTGCACCACAGATCGTCAGATTTGCACATGGTTCAACAGACTATTGATCGGACGGCTGAGGTCTATAGTGATTTTCAGAAAATAGTTCCTCTCTAATAGATAATCCAAGAAAATGCTTCTCTTTACAAAAATTGTAGAAATTAATAGGAAGGTCAGATGAAGGAACTTTATATATGAAAAATGATCAGAAAAATACAAGTAATCTGATAAAAATAGCTTTAGTATTTGATTTCGTTTCTAATTGCAAAAGTACCTTGAGTTGGTCATAAAGTGCATTAAAATTAGTTTAAAAACCCTAATGATGATTAGAGATCAAATCTAAGATGCTTAATGTGTTAATTCGAGTATTAATAACCTATTGGGAGATAAAGTGAGATTTAGATCTGAAATTAGATTATAATTGGTTTGTTTAGGGTCTTAATCCATGAATCTATGATAATACATGTATAAACCCTAATCTAGGGTAAAGAAGGAAATTACCTTGAACAATCTGAATTATTTTGGATAATGATGTTATTTATTGATCCTAAGCATGTTAGAAGGAATATGACAAGCTAATTAGGGTTTATACTTAGTTTTGCTGAATTAGGGTTTATAGTATCAATGACGAGGATGAACCCTAATGAAACCCTAAAAGGAAACCCTAGGAAGCAAGTTCATATGAGTGTAATATGAGAAAGTGAATGGTGATTAAATTATATGATTATTTCAGGATCATTTCTTGTGTGAACTGCCTACTTTCCTAGTATTTCCTTACTTGGATTATTGTTAGCTTGTTGAATCGACTGAACAAGTATGTGGTTATTTATGAATAATCGATTTAGTTTCACAGCATTTCCCAAATGTTTTATCAATTGGATGCAACCTAAACTGTTGGATGTTTAATTTTGCAATCCTATAAAGTCCCTATGATTATCACAATTAAGTATATATGTGTATTCTCGAACCTACATGCCACCTTGATGTACGTTGCAATGACCAAGCCCCAGAGGGAAGGTCTAATCGGTCAAGCCCCAGTGGGAAGACCATTGGGCACCATGAGAGGTGACCACAGGCACCAAGCTCAGGATGGAGAAGGTGGCCTAATGTCCCTTGCAAGGACAAAACTCTAAGAGAGGGTAATCCAGGGTTTAGGGCAAAAGCAGTTGAGAATGTCACATCAAAAATGTAATTTGGATTGTTAATAACTTATTTGTGATAATTAGGTTGTTAGAAACTATTTGTGGAAATTTTGATTGTCCCCCACATACCAGTATAGAAATATACTGACCGGCGTTTCGTTTGTCGGCATTTTAGGTACAATTATGAAAATGGACAAACAGTAAATCAAAATATTGTGAAGATACAAATATCATGTGCAAGGAGGATTAGTTAGCTTAGACTTTTACTGTGGATAGAAGTCTAGATCCGAATTTTACAAGGTATATAGAAAGATTTGTTTTATTCCAGCTTTCCAATTTAGTAATATTAGAATTTGATAATTATTATTGATTACATATCAAACCATGGATCCTGAAATATTGGGATAACATCTCTGACCTTTTGGCCTCTCTTAATTGGAGGTTACTGGGAGGTGGGGTCGTTACATTTGGTATCAGAGCCATGGTATCTCATTTAATCCTTTGTAATTATTAAATTTCACAAACTCTATAGAACTGAGGGAGTTATTAGAGGATTTTCCAAAGACGGAGGTGTATAGAAAAGGATCATGGTATGGGGGCTGGCAATATTTTCCTACGCCCTTCTAGATAGACACGAGGACTCCCAGATGCAGTGTGACTGTCGGGCCAATGTCTGAGGTTCTGATTCAAAATAAGATACCTTTAGGACCCTCTCATCTATTTCGTCCCTTCTCAACCCTAATTCAATTAAGGATTCTAGGATTTAGGGTTTTTCTCTCTATCTTCCCCACCTTCTTGAGGTCAGGGTAAGTATGATAAGGATTAAGGAATCCTCCATCAAATTAATAAAAGATATGTAAACTAGATGTCATCGTCATAAGTATAATTAGTTTAAACGTAAAGTAAAGTTTGATTGTATGCTTATGTAGATGGCTTGTGTGAAGACCGTAGCTATCCCCAAGGCCACTGAGAATCCTACTAAGGGTTGGCCTCCCCGCAAGAGGAGGGAATCTTTTGAGAAGAGGATGAGGGACCAAGGTGATGGGTCCTCAAAGAAGAGAAAGAGACTCAAGGGAGCCTCAGAAGAAGGCCCTGATCCTAAGCCAGTACCCTTTGACAACCCTGAGATGGACCAAGAAGAGGAACACATGTCTGAGGACGAGGTCAAGTTTGAGGAGAACCAGACTAGTGGTCTAGGACCGACAATGGTGGTTCACACCCCTAATGCCCTATGGATGGAACATCATAAGAGACTAATTGAGGCCATTAGTGCCCTGGACCTCAGGGATATAGCCATAGATTAAAATGGTGAGTCGCTTTCCGTTCGTCCCCGACTCAGAGTCACCATTCTGGACTTCGTCAAGATGAACATTGAGAGATTCTGGGGAAAGGATAACACCGAAGTGGTTGAAAAAGCGGATGCTTGGCTACTGGAAATCGAGAATCATTTTCGCATTCTAAAGGTACAACCAAACAAGAAGGTTCTTTTGCTACTCATCTCTTGGAAAGAGCTGCCATGATCTTGTGGGAAAACCACATCATGGGCAGAGATCTAAGTGAGGAGCTGATGGCATGGACCGACTTCATGACTATCTTTACCACCAAATTCATCCCCACCTCAGCTAAGAAGGAGAAGGAAAGAGAGTTCACCAATATGATCCAGTGTAACGTATCCATTGTGGACTTTGGCCACAAGTTTCTCATCCTGGAGTGTTTTGGGCACATGATGGATGAGGAAAGAAGAGTGGACCATTTTTGTGGAGCATCTTCATCCCGCAATCAAACCACATGTGATAGCGAGTAAGCCAACAACTTTCTCTGAAGCCTACAACACCGCCTTAGACATGGAAAGGATAGTGATCCCTACTCAGAACCCATCCAAAGGATATATGGGTTTCACTGAAGGAACTCAAGGATAGAAGAATGACCACAAGAAAGGACAAGGGCGTAACCACACCAAGGGCAAGAATGGACACAAAGGAAAGCCATGTAGTGAGAGTCACTTTCAGAAATGTTGTACTTGTGGACGGACACATCCTGGAAAGTGCTGCTTCGAGAAGGGTGTGTGCTACTGTTGCCAGCAGGAGGGACACTTCATCACCAACTGTCCTCTACCTAATCCGAGAGGTCCAGTGGTAGCGCAACCAGTGGAAGCAGCACCCCCAGCAGGAGGAGGAGTACCATCTAGAGGTCCACCTATTGGAGAGTGAAGGCAAGCTAGAGTGTTAACCATCGACAATGAAGAAGCTCAGGCAAATGCTAATAGGTTGATCGAGGGTAATAACCCATAGAGTTTTCCTTTCAGTTTAGTTTGATCATGCAATAGCATTGTGATATAGTATGAAACTATGTAGGCATGCTTGAAGTCATGGGACAAAATGTAAAAGCTCTTTTTTATTCTGTTTCTACTAATACTTTTATTTCGAGAAATCTGGCAACTATGCTTTGTTTGGACATCAATGATTTAGGCTATGTTTTGGATGTCACAACCCTGAGTGGTCAAATATATACATCTCTTTTAAAAAACCATGTCTTGCCAATTAAGTACCTGAGTCACGAGCTTCCCACTCACTTCATCCTCCTTGATATGAATGATTTTGATGTAATCATTGATATGGATTGGCTTTATACCTATACATCATAGATCGACCGTAGAGAGAAGAAGAACCTCATTAGGAAACTTGGTCATCCACACTTTACCATTCGAGGAAGGAGAGATGCAACCGCCAGCCTTTATGTGTCGGCTTTGAAGGTTGAGCAGATGATATCCAAAGGATGCCAAGCATACCTAGCCACAGTCACTGAGCCTGAGGCCAAGGTACGACCCTTAGAGGAGATAGAGGTTGTTCGAGAGTATGAGGACGTGTTTCTAGATGATCTACCGGGGATTCCCCCTAAGAGAGAGGTAGATTTCTCCATTGAGTTAGCTCCCAGGATAAGCCCTATATCTAAGGCACCCTATAGAATGGCCCCAGTTGAGTTGCTTGAGTTGAAAACTTAGTTACTGGAGTTGCTAGATAAAGGTTTTATCCAACCTAGTACATCACCATGGGGAGCACCAGTCCTTTTTGTAAAGAAGAAGGATGGATCACTCCGGATGTGTATTGATTGCCGAATGATCAACCAGGAGACCATTAAGAACAAGTACCCCTTACCTAGGATAGATGACCTTTTTGACCAACTCAAATCAGCCTGTGTCTTTTCCAAGATTGATTTGAGGTTAGGATACCATTAGGTGAGAGTGAGAAGTGAGGATATACCTAAGATGACTTTTCGAACCTGATATGGCCATTATGAGTTTGTGGTCATGCCGTTTGGGTTGTCCAATGCACCCAATATCTTTATGAACCTTATGAACAGTGTGTTCCAACCCTTCCTTGACTTCTTTGTGATCGTGTTCATAGATGACATCTTGGTGTACTCCAATGACCTAGTCCAACACCATGACCATCTGGGTGGAGTTCTTGATATCCTAAGAAAGCAGAAGTTCTATAGAAAGTTCTCAAAATGTGAGTTTTGGATAGACCTAGTCATGTTTCTCAAACACATCATCTCAGGAGGAATGATCACTATAGATCCAGCTAAAGTGTCAGCAGTTCGAGACTGCCCTGCACTGAAGAACCCCTCTGAGATTTGTAGCTTCTTGGGGTTGGTCGGATACTACCGGCACTTCATCAAGGATTTCTTGAAGACCGCCTTTCCTCTTACCATATTGACTCGGAAGGATGTGAAGTTTGTGTGGTCTGATATATGTGAGGCTCGTTTTCAGGAGCTAAAGGAGAAGCTGACCACCGCTCCAGTTTTGACCCTACCTTCTGACAATGAGAGTTTTGTGATATTCACTGACGCTTCAAAGATGAGACTTGGCTGTGTGTTGGAAAAGAATCGGCATGTGGTTGCATATGGCTCCCGACAACTCAGGCCCAACGAGGTGAACTACCCAACACATGACATAGAATTGGCTACTATCATCCATGCACTGAAGATATGGTGACATTACCTGTATGGTGCTACCTTTGAGATCCTCACTGACCATAAAAGCCTAAAGTACCTCCTGACACAGAGATACTTGAACCTGTGACAGTGACTATGGATGGAGTACATGAAGGATTACGACTTCACCATCGCCTATCATCCTAGAAAGGAGAACGTCGTAGCTGATGTGTTGAGTTAGAAACAACTCAGGTGTAAGGCAATTTTGTCTAGCCAGTGGAAAAGCTTAGAAGATCTTGTAGAGTGGACTTCACAGCCGTTAGAGGACTGAGTTCAATTGGTTAATATATAGATTCAGTCAGAGTTGTTAAGCAAGATAGTTGTGGCACAATTGACCAGTTCAGAACTCAGTCAGATGAAGGGCTTGTTGAAGAAGCCACAGACTCGTCTCTCGGTGGGAATTGATGGAGGGATCAGATTCGAGAACCGTATATGGGTTCCTGAAGATTCTCCATTGAAGAAATTTATCTTGCAAGAAGCTCATGGTTCTAAGTATACAGTACAGCCAGGCACAACAAAGATGTTTAAGGACCTGCATAGGTATTTTTGTTGGCCAGGAATGAAGAGAGACAATGCGGCATATGTGGCCAACTGTCTTACATGCAAGATGGTGAAGGCTGAACACCAACGACCCAGCGGACTTTTACAGTCGATAGAGATTCTAGAGTGGAAATGGGAGCAGATCACCATGGATTTCGTGGTGGGTCTACCCCGGACCAAGAGATGTCATGATGTGATATGGGTTGTGGTAGATCGCCTTACCAAGTCAGCACACTTCCTTGCCCTGAAGACCACTACCAAGGCTCCAGACCTAGCTGAGTTGTATATCATGGAGATAGTATGTTTGCATGGCGTACCAGGTTCCATCATCTCTGATAGAGACCCAAAGTTCACTTCCAAGTTGTAGCACTAGGTACAAGAAGAACTTGGTACAAGGTTGAAGTTCAGTACCACTTATCACCCCCAGATGGATGGTCAGTAAGAGAGGACAATCCAGACATTAGAGGATCTGTTGAGAGCTTGCGTGCTCGATTAGGGTGGATCGTGTGAACAATACTTACCTTTAGCCGAGTTCGCCTATAATAATAGCTACCAAGCCAGTATCGAGATGCCTCCGTATGAAGCTCTTTATGGGATACCATGTCGGTTACCGCTTCACTGGGATGATGTCAGTGAGAGGACCTTATTGAGGTCAGATGAGCTCCAAGTGTATGCAGATAAAGTTGCTTTGATCAAGCAGAGGCTGAAGACATCCCAGGATTGACAGAAGTCGTATGTTGATGCGAAGCACTATGGGAGAGCATGTATTCTTGAAAATCTGACCGCTCTGAGCTATAGCTAAGAATAGAGGGAAGCTGAGTCCCCGGTACGTAGGTCTGTTTGAGGTGTTAGAACGGATTGGTGAAGCTCTATACCATTTGGCATTACCCCCTCAGTATAGTATGATGCATGATGTGTTTCACGTGTCCAATATGAAGTGATATGTGCAAGATTTGATCCATGTGCTAAGCATTGAGCCTATTGAGCTTTAAGGGAAGTTGATCTATCATGAGTCACCTTTGCGGATTCTAGATACCAAGGTGAAAGAACTCAGATGTAAGAATATATAGATGGTAAAGGTTCTTTGGAAGTACCATGGAGAGGATGAGGCCACATGGGAGATGAAGAAGGACATGCAAAAAGCATATCCTGACTTGTTTGTTTGATTGCTGAATTTTGAGGGCAAAATTCTTATAAGGAGGGGAGGATGTTATAACCTCAATTTTCCTAATTCAGAATTGAAATGTAATTTCTCCTTTTAAGGATATATGAAAAAATAATTGTATGATTTGATTTAAATGAATGGATTTCATTACTAATAGCCTTGCTGTTTGATTTTGTGGGCTTTATTGGCTATTGGGCCCAATAACAAGAAAAAGGAAATAAAAAGGAAAAAGAAATTCAGTTAATAAAAGGATAATTAAGAAATGGAGAAAAGAAAGAGGTATAAGCATCTATAGGGCTAGGAGGTAGCCTCCAAAGGTATATTTCGTGTCTTTGGGATTTTTTGGGTCCAAGGAGCCCAAGTTCCCAAGATAATAAGAAAGGAAAGAGAAAATACCAATTAATTAGGCTTTATTAAAAGATAACTTGCTTATGAAGGAAATACCCTTTTTCTTTAGAATTTGGGTCTCCAATTTTATACATGAGTAGATAATACCAATACAGAGTTTCCTTTGAAATTTGAATGAAAAAGGATAAATGAGGAGAGAGTTATGGATTTTGCAAGTTTTCAATGCATTGAATTAAATATTACATGTTTTTCTTGTTTTAAAGGAAAAAGGGTATATCGGGGGCGATGACAGCCATCAGATCCCTGCATGGTCTTGTTTCTTGGGATGGACATTACAATTGATCACTAAAGCCAGAATGTGCCTCTGAATGTCAAGAGATGAAGAGGGAAGGGTGGATTTTTGCTTGTAAGCCACGTCAGGTTTCTTTAAAAACTGATGAATATCCGGTAGCATCAAATCATGATGATTGTAGAAACCTTCCGGGTCAAGAAGATCAAATACTCTCCATAGTCCTTGCGCCAAGTATTGTTTTCCTCGTCTCCAACAAGAAATATATTTAAACTATCCTCGGAGATTGAGAAACGGCGACCGACGATCATCGAGGTAAGAACTACTTCGGTATTCGGTGGAGGGATGAGCGAATCGTAATTCCAACGTAGATTTGTGTAGAATTCGTGAACAACTTTTGTGCTAGAAATGTGATTGTCAAAGCAGCCACGTTCGATTGCTAGGGCAGGTAGGTGGTGAGAGGTGAGAAGCCGAGAAATAGATATGATAACCGCTTGAAAACGATCAGGTTTAAGCAAGGCTCTAAACGGAAAAGGTGTCCTAGGTAGAAGATCCTTGTACCAATTAATAGCCTCAAAAGATACAAACGAGGTGTTATCAAAAGGAAGCAAGCGATTACAAGAAGAGGAAGCAGGAGCATTGCTAGGAGCGGTACGTTTTCGTCTTTGAGAAACCATGGATGCTAAAACAATAGAGAAAATGTGAAAGCAAGCAACAACAAACCTCAAACAAGAAGCAAACACCACCACCGACGCCCAAGGAGGACAAGATGACCGATTCTAGGTCGATCTAGGGCTAGGAACGGGAGGTTTAGGGCTAGGGTTGAGAGCTGGGGGCTAGACAAGGATGAATCGGTCAACTATTTTCTAGTTGCAAGGGAAAATAGTCGGCTGATCCTAACTTTTATGTTGTCTCTGCCCGTCGATCGGTCGAGTTCTGAGAGTGTCAAACTTGACTGAACGGTCCATTTCAGAACTACTCTCAGCTCCTGATCGGTCGAGTTTATCCTGGTGAAACTCGACCGATGGTCAACCTGACCTAAAAGTCACAAACTTAGTTTCTAGCCATATGCATGTCTATTAAATTCATTTTTCTAGTCCATTATGAATAATTAACATACTTAGGCACATTTAGCTCATCATGGGGTACTATTTAGCAATAAAACAAGAAATTCGAGAAAAACCCAAAAACAAGTAAAACTAAGCATGTCAAACAAGCAAATTTTCACAATATAAGCATATTTAGGCAAAGCAAGATGATGAGAAACATAAGAAAACATACAGGATAGAGACAACTAGCTAGATCACATGGCAATATCATCCAAAGCAATAATGAGTATTTTAGATCGAATAAAATTGAATTGATTTCTAGCTAGAGGTTTTGTAAAGATATCCGCCAACTGATTTTCCATGTCCACATGCGTGATATAAATATCCTTCTTGGCAATGTGGTCACCAAGAAAGTGGTGGCGAACCTCTATATGTTTAGCTCTACTATGCAATACAGGATTGTAAGATAGATTAATTGCACTAGTATTATCACAATAGATAGGAGAAGCATCAAAATATATGTTAAAGTCTTGGAGCATTTTCTTCATCCATAGGACCTGAGCACAACAACTCCCGACTGCAATGTATTTAGCCTCGGTAGTTGATAATACCACGGTGCTTTGTTTCTTGGCAAACCAAGACACCAAGCATGGTCCTAGAAGGAAGCAAGTGCCACTTGTGCACTTTCTATCAACCAAACACCCTGCGTAATCCGCATCACTATATGCCACAAGAGTAAAATCCCTTGATTTAGGATACCATAGTCCAAAATCTTGGGATTTGGCTAAGTACCTCAAAATCCTCTTAACGGCTATAAGATGCGACTTCCTAGGGCTAGATTACAATTGATCACTAAAGCCAGAATGTGCCTCTGAAGGTCAAGAGATGAAGAGGGAAGGGTGGACTTCCGCTTGTAAGCCACGTCAGGTTTCTTAAAAAACTGATGAATATCCGGTAGCGTCAATTCATGATGATTGTAGAAACCTTCCGGGTCAAGAAGATCAAAATACTCTCCATAGTCCTTGCGCCAAGTGTCGTTTTCCTCATCTCTGGCAAGAAAGATATTTAAACTATCCTCGGAGATTGAGAAACGACGACCGACGATCATCGAGGTAAGAACTACTTCGGTATTCGACCGAGGGATGAGCGAATCATAATTCCAACGCAGATTTGTGTAGAATTTGTGAACAACTTTTGTGCTAGAAATGTGATTGTTAAAGCAGTCATGTTCGATTTCCAGGGCAGATAGGTGGTGAGATGTGATAAGCCGAGAAACAGATGTGATAACCGCTTGAAAATGATCAGGTTTTAAGCAAGGCTCTAAACGGAAAAGGAGTCCTAGGTAGAAGATCCTTGTACTGATTAATAGCCTCAAGAGATACAAATGAGGTGTTATCAAAAGGAAGAAAGTGATTACAAGAAGAGGAAGTAGGAGCATTGCTAGGAGCGGCACGTTTTCGTCTTTGAAAAGCCATGGATGCTAAAAAAATAGAGAAAATGTGAAAGCAAGCAACAACAAACCTCAAATGAGAAGCAAACACCACCACCGACGCCCGGGGAGGACAAGATGACCGGTTCTAGGTCGATCTAGGGCTAGGAACGGGAGGCTTAGGGCTAGGGTTGAGAGCTGGGGGTTAGACAAGGATGAATTGTTTGACTATTTTCTAGTTGCAAGGGAAAATAGTCGGTCGATCCTAACTTTTATGATGTCTCTGCCCATCGATCGATCGAGTTTTGAGAGTGTCAAACTTGATCGAACGGTCCATTTCAAAACTACTCTCGGCTCCTGATCAGTCGATTTTATCCTGGTGAAACTCGACCGATGGTCAACCTGACCTAAAAGTCACAAACTTAGTTTCTAGCCATATGCATGTCTATTAAATTCATTTTTCTAGTCCATTATGCATAATTAACATACTTAGGCACATTTAGCTCATCATGGGGTACTATTTAGCAATAAAACAAGAAATCCGAGAAAAACCCAAAAACAAGTAAAACTAAGCATGTCAAACAAGCAAATTTTCACAATATAAGCATATTTAGGCAAAGCAAGATGATGAGAAACATAAGCAAACATACAGGATAGAGACAACTAGCTAGATCACATGGCAATATCATCCAAAGCAATAATGAGCAGTTTAGATCGAATAAAATTGAATTGATTTCTAGCTAGAGGTTTTGTAAAGATATCCACCAACTGATTTACTCTGTCCACATGCGTGATATAAATATCCTTCTTGGCAATGTGGTCATGAAGAAAGTGGTGGCGAACCTCTATATGTTTAGCTCTACTATGAAATATAGGATTGAAAGAGAGATTAATTACACTAGTATTATTATAGTAGATAGGAGGGGCATCAAAATGTAGGTTAAAGTCTTAGAGCATTTTCTTCATCCATAGGACCTGAGCACAATAACTCCCGGCTACAATGTATTCAACCTCGGTAGTTGATAATGCCACGGTGCTTTGTTTCTTGGAAAACCAAGACACCAAGCATGGTCCTAGAAGGAAGCAAGTGCCACTTGTGCACTTTCTATTAACCAAACACCCTGCGTAATCCGCATCACTATATGCCACAAAAGTAAAATCCCTTGATTTAGGATACCATAGTCCAAAATTTTGGGTTTTGGCTAATTAACTCAAAATCCTCTTAACGGCTATAAGATGCGACTTCCTAGGGCTAGATTGAAAGAAAGCACACAAGCCAACACTAAACATAATATCAGGTCTAGAGGCAGTTAAATAAAGTAAACTTCCAATCATACCTCTATAGAGCTTCTCATCTACCTTTTCACCATCTTCATCTTTATCTAGCTTGGAGGTGTTAGACATGGGTGTATCCATTGGCTTCATGTTCTCCATCCCAAAGCATTTGAGTAGTTCATTTGTGTACTTGCCTTGGTTGATGAAGTTTCCTTCTTTGGTTTGCTTGATTTGAAAGCCGAGGAAGAAAGTCAACTCACCCATCATGCTCATTTCAAATTCACTCTTCATAAGAGAACTAAACTCCTTGCAAAGATCAAGATCAGTCCCGCCAAAGATAATATCATCAACATAGATTTGAATTACAAGAAAATGTTTAGAAGTGCGCTTTAGAAATAAGGTAGAATCAACTTTGCCCATGACATACCCATTATCTAACAAAAAGTTCTTTAGTTTCTCATACCAAGCTCGAGGTGCTTTCTTGAGACCATAGAGAGATTTTTGTAACAAATAAACATGATTGGGTAGCTTGTCATTTTCAAAGCCAGGAGGTTGAGCAACAAATACTTCTTCCTCGATTGTACCATTCAAAAGCGCACTTTTAACATCCATTTGATAAAGTAAGAAATTTTTATGTCTAACAAAGGCAAGTAGCATGTGAATAGATTCTAATCTAGCAACAGAAGCATAAGTTTCATCAAAGTCAATACCTTCCTGTTGGTTGTAACCTTGTGCCACTAACCTTGCTTTGTTCCTTACCACTTTTCCTTGCTCATCCAACTTTTTGCAGTAGACCCATTTGGTGCCAATGATTTTTCTATCATTTGGTCTTGGCACTAGAGTCCACACACGATTCTTTTCGAATTGCTCCAATTCTTCTTGCATAGCTAGGATCTACTCATCATCACCAAGGGCTTCTTTGATGTTATTTGGCTCTAATTATGAGATGAAGGCACTATCTGCTTGCATTTTTTTGTAGGTAGCTCGTGTCTTCACTCTCTCGAAGGGATTGCCAATGATTAGCTCCTTTGGATGATTCGTAGCAAAGCGAGGAGTGGGATCCTTCTTTTCTTCTTCTTCATCTTCTTCTTCTTCTTTAATCACCTGCTTGCCTTTGTTGTTGATGTTGAGGTCTTTAAGAATAGGAATCAAGTCATCTGCAACATCATCAACACTATGCTTGTCAACAACAGGATGTGTCTCAATAAACTTAACATTTATAGATTCTTCAATTTTAAACAATTCAATGGTGAATACTCTAAATGCCCAGCATGTAGTACTATTGCCAAGGAAGAAAGCTTTATAGGATTTCAGATCAAACTTGTCGAGGGAATCCTTCGTGTTTAAAACAAAACAAGGACATCTAAAAACATGAAAGAAATCAATGGATGGCTTTCTACCTCGCCACAACTCATAGGGGATTTTCTTAAAAACGTGATGTGTAAAAACCCGATTCTTCGCAAAACAGGCGGTGCTAACGGCTTCGGCCCAAAACTTCTTAGGAATGTCATATTCAAGAAGCATTGTCCTTGCCATCTCTTGAAGAGACATGTTCTTCCTCTCAACTACCCCATTTTGTTGAGGCGTACGAGGAGAAGAGAAATTGTGTGAGTAACCCGATTTTTCACAAAAACACTCGAAAAGATCATTTTCAAATTCTCCCCCATGGTCACTGCAGATAAAAACGATCCGGTAAGAAGATTCATTTTCAACCCGTTTACAAAAGCTCGAGAAAACATCAAGAGTATCGCTTTTCAAAACAAGAAAGAAGGTCCAAGTATATCGAGGGAAATCATCAACAATAACAAGACAATACTTGGAACCATGAAGAGTTTGCGTTCTCATTGGTCCAAATAGATCAATATGAAGAAGTTCTAGAACTCTCTTAGTACTCATGGCTCCCTTGGACTTGAAGGAGGATTTGGTTTGTTTCCCTTGTGTACAAGGTTGTCATTCCTCATCCTTTTCAAAATCCAGTTTAGGAAGTCCTCGTACTAAGTCCTTTTTGCTCAACTTCTTCATTTGATGCATATTTACATGACCCAAACGGCAATACCAAAGAGAAAGATCATTTTTATCCACTACCAAGCATCTATCAAGAATGGGCTTAAGAGCATCAAGAACAATTACATAAAGATTTCCATTTCTAGTTCCCTTATATATGACATTGTAAGTGAGGGAATCTAGAAGTAAACATTCTAAAGATTTAAACAACACAAGATATCCATTATCACATAGATGACTTACACTAATCAAGTTATGATGTAGGTCATCAACAAGAAAAACATTCTTGATACCAAGATTGTTACCTACATCACCCTCACCTATGACCTTACCCTTTTTGTTGTCACCAAAGGTTACCGATCCTCCTTTCTTCTTCACAAGTTTGTTGAAGTGGTTGATTTCACCAGTCATGTGCTTAGAATAGCCACTATCAACAATCCATCTCTTTTTAACCTGCAAGAAAGAAGGATGTCGGAACCCAACTCAAGTTTTGGGGTCCGGGGTTAGCTTGGGGACCCATTTCATCTTTGGTTTGGTCCCCTTAGGCTTGTAAGGACAATAAGTAGAATAATGGTCATCACATTTGCAATGAACACATACCATAGGGTTCTTAGAGCCGGAAGACTCTCCATGGAAGATAGGAGGTTCCCCGCTCTTCTTCTTACCCTTGTTCTTGCTCTTGCTCTTTCCTTGAGGAGCACTCCCATCATATCCCAAGCCACTAGTACCAATTTGTTTGGTAGAGTGTTCTAGGACATCATTGAGGGATTTCTTTCCTGATACAAACTTTTGCAAAGTAGATCTTAGCTTAGCATTGTCATCACTAAGGTTAATGACAATAGTAGAAAGACTAGCAATATCATCCCTAGCATGCAACAAGTCGGCCTCTAGACATAGGGCTTTAGTATGCAATGAATCCTTATCTAGAGTAATGCTAGCAATCTCATTTCTTGGCAAAACAGGCCTAGAAGATAAATCATTTACTTGAGCAAGTAATTTAGCATTTTCAGATTTAAGCACAACAATCTCTCTTTGATAAGCATACACTTCTTTTCTCCTAGCATCATCAATGAGGTTAAGTTCAACATTTTCAGTTTTAAGAACATCAAGCTCATCAAGATACTTTTGGTTATCTATCTTAAGATTTTCAATGTTTTTGAGATAGACACCATTTTCAACCTCTACACCATTGTGTTGAAGTTCAAGATCAAGAAGTTTCTCTTTCAAAGAGTCAATGCTATCAATGAGTAACTTTTAATTTTTATCAAGAATTTCAATCTTAGCATAAAGATCATCAACTATCTTGCCTAATATTTTCCTTTTAGATTTACATTTAACAAAGGAAGATTTGCATTCATTTAACATATCAATGAGAGTTTCTTTAGATAGCTCATGCAAGTTAACATTGCTTACCTCACTTACCTCACTTACCTCACCAATATCTTCACTAGTGGATGCCATGAGGGCAAGGTGGCATTCTCCATCTTCGGAGCTTGAGGAGCTTGAAGAAGACTCCTCCCAAGCTGCATGGGCTGCATCTTTGAATCTTCTCTCTTTCTTTTCTTTCCTCTTGTACTTGTATTCTCTCTTGTGCTCCTGGTCTTTCTTGTGGATGCTCTTGTGATGGCTCTTCTTGGCCTTTGGGTAGTCATTCCTGTAGTGGCCTTTTTGACCACACTCATACATCTTGGAGTTGAGGAAGAAGGATTGCTCTTGAAGTGTTTCCCCTTTGAGTAGTTGGCCTCATGCTCATTGGAACCTTCATCTTCACTTGAAGAGGGAGTAGGAGACTTGAGAGCAAGTTGTTGTTGCCGCATCATTTCTTCAATTTGGGCTTTGAAGGCTGTGTCCTTTATCTTCTTGGACTCCTTCTCTTCTCTCTTCTCCTCCTCTTCTTGCTTGTCAAGCCTAGGTTCATGGGCTTGAAGGTTACCAACGAGCTCCTCAGTTGACAACTCACTTAGCTTGTGTACCTCTTCAATTGATGTAACTTTAGGCTCCCATCTCTTAGGTAGTGATATCAAGATCTTGGAGTTGATAGTGCCTTTGTCTAACACACTTCCAAGGGCAGCAAGTGCATTTATCATCACATTGAGCCTAGTGTACATATCAGCCACTCTCTCATTCTTACCCATCTTGAAGTTCTCAAGAAGCCCACCAAGCATGTAGATCTTGGCTTCCTTGACCAACTCCGTACCTTCATAAGTGACACAAAGCTTGTTCCATATCTCATGGGATGTGTCCCAAGAAGATATCTGGTTGAACTCGGATGGAGTGAGGGCGGTGTAGATGATGCTCACAGCTTTTGCGTTAAGTTGAGCTTGCTTCATTTGAGCTTCATTCCATGTGGATATGTCTCCCTTTGGATCTTCATATTTGAGGTGGACAACCTTCCACATCTCATAGCTCACACCTTGGAGGTAGAATTGCATCCTCCTCTTCCAATATAGGAAGTTTGTTCCATCAAAGATCGGAGGCCTCATGGAAAAGTTCCCTTCTAGATTGAGGGATCCAAGTGATGAATCGTCCATCTTCTCTAACTTGTTGAAGTTGCTAGGAGAAGACCAGCTCTGATACCACTTTTCGGATCAATGGGCTCTAGAGGGGGGGTGAATAGAGCTTCACAAACTTCACAAAATCAATTAGACCACCAATTTAATTATAGTGAAGAAACAAATCCAAATAGCAATTTGTTGTCTTAATCTAGCATACAAAGCAAGGATAAGAGACAAGGAATAATAAGCACTTGGATAGGTGGTTTAGAGTGGTTCCATGTCCTAAACTTAGGAGCAATGTCAGTCCACTACCTAGAGTTGGTTAAGCTCTAGGATTTACAACTTGGTTCTCTTATATCACAATGAGATTACAAGATACAACAACCACACAACCAAGGGCTTAGAAATCAAGCCAAGATCTTCTACCTCACCAAGGACTTACCCACCAAGCAAGTAGTCTTCAACCTTTTCAAAGGACTTACCCACTCTTGCTCTAGTCTTCGGCCTTGCAGGAATTACCGATCTTGCTTGAGTTTTGCCTTGCACCTCTCCTTCACTTGGAGAGCTTTTGCACCTATCTCCTTCACTTGGAGATCTGGAGCAGCTGTCTTTCTTCACTCTTGAAGAACAACAACCTTCTTCACCTTCACTCAGGGAAGAACAACAACCTCTTCTCTTTCACTCGGAGAAGAGCTTCAATCAATCTTCATAAGGAATATGGGATTGGAAGAAGGAGTGGAGAGATTTACATCATACAAGGGCTAGCTCTCATACATGGGAACCTAACTCACTCGTAACTCACGAATTTGTCTTGAAGGTAGAGAGAGAAAGGGTCTCAAAGGGTTGGAACACTCTCAACTAAGGTTAGGACCAAGCATATGTGAATGAGCAACCTTGGAATGAACTCCAAGAGGTCCTATTTATAGCTGGGGGTGCCCCTTTGAGTTGTGGGACACTTGTATACAAAAATAGCCATTTTTTGCTCAAGTAAACGACTCTATTTTTGTCCAAAAATGCTCACCAACGACCACATCACTTTTTCTGCAAATTCCGTACAGTACATTCGATCGAGTTTAGATATAGGTAAATCGACCGATCCAGTAAAAGACAAAACCAAAGTTCAAACCATCGGTCGAGTTTGTTCTGAGGAAACTCGACCGATCATTTAAACTAAGAATGGTCTTTCACTTGATCGGTCAAGTTCTGTGATAACAAAACTCGAACGATGCATTCTTCAGAAAATCGATCAAGACTGATCGGTCGCGTTTCAGGGTCTTGAAACTCGACCGACAATGTTGTTGTAATCAATTTTCTAATTTGCATCTAAAGTGATTTAAACTTGGCGTTTTGTGTCCCAACCATTTTTCTCATCTAAGTTACAATTCAATTCATCATTACAAGTGATTACAAAAATGTTCTAAGGTCATTTACATAGAATTCCCAAAAAACACACTTGTAGGCATTTTGACTTGAACTTGAGCCAAACTAGGGCTTTTGATTTCAGATCCTTTTCATGTACCTAATGTCTGAAAACAATCTTTAACACACATATTAGATACATATGAATGGATTGGTTAAGTCATTATCAAAATATGGTCAATGTATAACCTCTAGGTCAACATTCTCCCCCTTTTTGACAATGACAAACCATTCCTCAAACATATTGAAAAGGAGTATGAAGGTTATACCTTTGCCTTGAGAATTAGGGGATTCATGATGTGAACAATGTGAATTGCTCCCCCTCAATTTATGCTTCATCTAACCTGCATGGTTAGTCTATTCTACATAGCAAATAGCAATATACATGTATAGTGTAATCCTTTGCAAGTCACATGATCAATAGTGAATTAACAAGAAAAGGATCAACTAAGCAAGAAAGAAACAGTATAACAGCTAAAAAGCAATATGATTGAGTCTTAAACCAAAGATATCTCTCCCCCTTTTGACATTATCAAAAAGGTAGGGGGGGGTAGAAGAGCAGAAATAAAAGGTCTTCTCCAAAACTCAACCAAACAGATATGCAAATATAATAAGCACTAGTTGAAAAACATATAGCATACATCCACACCAGATAACATACAATCCAAGGCATTATCAAAATATAACTCAAGATGGCACCAAACACATAGAATGAAATAGAGTAACTAGCCATAGTGCACATCAAGGATAATACAGCTCAGAAAGATGTTCATAGCATAGCAACTACATAACAGCGATAAAACAAAGATAGGAAATAGTACAGCTCAGAAGGAATGTGCCAAGATGTTTCTTATACAAAATAGCCTAGAAATATATATATGATAAACATGCTAGACTAAAAACTAAGAAACCACTTAGACATCCACGCTATCTATGTCAACAACATCTTCATCGTCGGGAGTGTAGTCCACATCATCGTCAGAAGGTGGTGCAGCAGCATCATCACCATCACCTTCTTCAAAAGAATCCTCGTCATCTCCATCATCAGCATCAGCCTCCTCATCCTGTTCAGGCATCTCCTCATCAGCAGGAGGTCCAAAAGAGCGACCGGGCCAACGGGCATTCTGCTCAGCCCAAGACATACCAAGAGCATGAAGCTCATTAGCCTGTGGGAAAGACGGAGCAGAGTCACCCAAGGTGGCTAGTAGGGTGGCCAGGGGGCCAGCAGGGAGCGGCAGGATGACAGGAGCAGAACTACTAGCAGCAAATGGTGGCGGAGCGGCAGCGGAGGGCTCAAGGGAAAGGTAGTAATGCTCGTATGCATAAGAGGCATAGGCAATATCGGGATATGGTTGGTAGGCGGGGTAGGGTGAAGGACATGATAGGTTCAAGTGTGATATGATAGAACACATATCCTGGTGTAGGTGTTCCTGAACCTGACGATTGTACGTCTGTTCATGCATCATATATCCCAAAAGGGTCTCATTGGATACACGAAAGGACGCACAGTTGGGTTGAGGATGAGGTTGAGGAGGTGGAGCTTGGGTGGATGAAGATGGTGTGGCAGAAGGTGTGGCAGAAGCAGAAGCAGAAGCACCTTGGGTAGGATAAAACACGGGAACAGACTTTTGGAGTGTGGTTTCACTAATGTAAACACCCTTTCTGGCGATCGGATAGTGAAAGTCAGAAAAGAGGTATTTCTTAGTGGCAAACTTGAAAAGACCACAGATCAAAGCTGAATAAGGTGGATGAGTGCCCTTGGTGTTCTTGTCGGTGTCAAAACAGGTCAAATGTTGAAGAATGTATCGAGCCCATTTGACACCTATATTGTTTATCAAATAATACATAATGACTGCAGTGTTCTCTGCAATGTCCGTTTGATTTTTCTTGGGATGGACATTACAATTGATCACTAAAGCCAGAATGTGCCTCTGAAGGTCAAGAGATGAAGAGGGAAGGGTGGACTTGATCCGCTTGTAAGCCACGTCAGGTTTCTTCAAAAACCGATGAATATCCGGTAGCGTCAATTCATGATGATTGTAGAAACCTTCCGGGTCAAGAAGATCAAAATACTCTCCATAGTCCTTGCGCCAAGTGTCGTTTTCCTCATCTCTGGAAAGAAAGATATTTAAACTATCCTCGGAGATTGAGAAACGACGACCGGCGATCATCGAGGTAAGAACTACTTCGGTATTCGACCGAGGGATGAGCGAATCATAATTCCAACGCAGATTTGTGTAGAATTTGTGAACAACTTTTGTGCTAGAAATGTGATTGTTAAAGCAGTCATGTTCGATTGCCAGGGCAGATAGGTGGTGAGATGTGAGAAGCCGAGAAATAGATGTGATAACCGCTTGAAAATGATCAGGTTTTAAGCAAGGCTCTAAATGGAAAAGGAGTCCTAGGTAGAAGATCCTTGTACTGATTAATAGCCTCAAGAGATACAAACGAGGTGTTATCAAAAGGAAGAAAGTGATTACAAGAAGAGGAAGCAGGAGCATTGCTAGGAGCGGCACGTTTTCGTCTTTGAAAAGCCATGGATGCTAAAAAAATAGAGAAAATCTGAAAGCAAGCAACAACAAACCTCAAATGAGAAGCAAACACCACCACCGACGCCCGGGGAGGACAAGATGACCGGTTCTAGGTCGATCTAGGGCTAGGAACGGGAGGCTTAGGGCTAGGGTTGAGAGCTGGGGGTTAGACAAGGATGAATTGTTTGACTATTTTCTAGTTGCAAGGGAAAATAGTCGGCCGATCCTAACTTTTATGTTGTCTCTGCCCGTCGATCGATCGAGTTTTGAGAGTGTCAAACTCGATCGAACGGTCCATTTCAAAACTACTCTCGTCTCCTGATCAGTCGATTTTATCCTGGTGAAACTCGACCGATGGTCAACCTGACCTAAAAGTCACAAACTTAGTTTCTAGCCATATGCATGTCTATTAAATTCATTTTTCTAGTCCATTATGCATAATTAACATACTTAGGCACATTTAGCTCATCATGGGGTACTATTTAGCAATAAAACAAGAAATCCGAGAAAAACCCAAAAACAAGTAAAACTAAGCATGTCAAACAAGCAAATTTTCACAATATAAGCATATTTAGGCAAAGCAAGATGATGAGAAACATAAGCAAACATACAGGATAGAGACAACTAGCTAGATCACATGGAAATATCATCCAAAGCAATAATGAGCAGTTTAGATCGAATAAAATTGAATTGATTTCTAGCTAGAGGTTTTGTAAAGATATCCACCAACTGATTTACTCTGTCCACATGTGTGATATAAATATCCTTCTTGGCAATGTGGTCATGAAGAAAGTGGTGGCGAACCTCTATATGTTTAGCTCTACTATGCAATATAGGATTGAAAGAGAGATTAATTACACTAGTATTATTACAGTAGATAGGAGGGGCATCAAAATGTAGGTTAAAGTCTTAGAGCATTTTCTTCATCCATAGGACCCGAGCACAATAACTCCTGGCTACAATGTATTCAACCTCGGTAGTTGATAATGCCACGGTGCTTTGTTTCTTGGAAAACCAAGACACCAAGCATGGTCCTAGAAGGAAGCAAGTGCCACTTGTGCACTTTCTATCAACCAAACACCCTGCGTAATCCGCATCACTATATGCCACAAGAGTAAAATCCCTTGATTTAGGATACCATAGTCCAAAATTTTGGGTTTTGGCTAAGTAACTCAAAATCCTCTTAACGGCTATAAGATGCGACTTCCTAGGGCTAGATTGAAAGCAAGCACACAATCCAACACTAAACATAATATCAGGTCTAGAGGCAGTTAAATAAAGTAAACTTCCAATCATACCTCTATAGAGCTTCTCATCTACCTTTTCACCATCTTCATCTTTATCTAGCTTGGCGGTGTTAGACATGGGTGTATCCATTGGCTTCATGTTCTCCATCCCAAAGCATTTGAGTAGTTCATTTGTGTACTTGCCTTGGTTGATGAAGTTTCCTTCTTTGGTTTGCTTGATTTGAAAGCCGAGGAAGAAAGTCAACTCACCCATCATGCTCATTTCAAATTCACTCTGCATAAGAGAACTAAACTCCTTGCAAAGATCAAGATCAGTCCCGCCAAAGATAATATCATCAACATAGATTTGAATAACAAGAAAATGTTTAGAAGTGTGTTTTAGAAATAAGGTAGAATCAATTTTGCCCATGACATACCCATTATCTAACAAAAAGTTCTTTAGTTTCTCATACCAAGCTTGAGGTGATTGCTTGAGACCATAGGGATCTTTTTGCAACAAATAAACATGATTGGGTAGCTTGTCATTTTCAAAGCCTGGAGGTTGAGCAACAAATACTTCTTCCTCGATTGTACCATTCAAAAATGCACTTCTAACATCCATTTGATAAAGCAAGAAATTTTTATGACTAGCAAAGGCAAGTAGCATGCGAATAGATTCTAATCTAGCAACAGGAGCATAAGTTTCATCAAAGTCAATACCTTCCTGTTGGTTGTAACCTTGTGCCACTAACCTTACTTTGTTCCTTACCACTTTTCCTTGCTCATCCAGCTTGTTGCGGTAGACCCATTTGGTGCCAGTGATTTTTCTATCATTTGGTCTTGGCACTAGAGTCCACACATGATTCTTTTTGAATTGCTCCAATTCTTCTTGCATAGCTAGGATCCACTCATCATCACCAAGGGCTTCTTTGATGTTCTTTGGCTCTAATTGTGAGATGAAGGCACTATTTGCTTGCTCTTTGTTGTAGGCAGCTCGTGTCTTCACTCTCTCGAAGGGATTGCCAATGATTAGCTCCTTTGGATGATTCTTAGCAAAGCGACGAGTGGGATCCTTCTTTTCTTCTTCTTCATCTTCTTCTTCTTCTTCAATCACATGCTTGCCTTTGTTGTTGATGTTGATGTCTTTAAGAATAGGAATCAATTCATCTGCAACATCATCAACACTATGCTTGCCAACAACAGGGTTAGTCTCAATAAACTTGACATTGATAAATTCTTCAATTTTAGACAATTCAATGTTGAATAATCTAAATGCCCTGCTTGTAGTACTATAGCCAAGGAAGAAAGCTTTATAGGATTTTGGATCAAACTTGTCGAGAGAATCCTTCATGTTTAAAACAAAACAAGGACATCCAAAAACATGAAAGAAATCAATGGGTGGCTTTCTACCTTGCCACAGCTCATAGGGGGTTTTCTTAAAAACACGATGTGTAAAAACCTGATTCTGCACAAAACAGGTAGTGCTAACGGCTTCGGCCCAAAATTTCTTAGGAATGTCATATTCAAGAAGCATTGTCCTTGCCATCTCTTGAAGAGACATTTTATTCCTCTCAACTACCCCATTTTGTTGAGGCGTATGAGGAGAAGAGAAATTGTGTGAGTAACCCGATTTTTCACAAAAACGCTCAAAAATATCATTTTCAAATTTTCTCCCATGGTCACTGCAAATAAAAACGATCCGTCAAGAAGCTTCATTTTCAACCCATTTACAAAAGCTCGAGAAAACATCAAGAGTATCACTTTTCTAAATGAGAAAGAAGGTCCAAGTATATTGAGAGAAATCATCAACAATAACAAGACAATACTTGGAACCACGAAGCGTTTGCGTTCTCATTGGTCCAAATAGATCAATATGAAGAAGTTCTAGAACTCTCTTAGTACTCATGGCTCCCTTGGACTTGAAGGAGGATTTGGTTAGTTTCCCTTGTGTACAAAGTTGGCATTCCTCATCCTTTCAAAATCCAGTTTAGGAAGTCCTCGTACTAAGTCCTTTTTGCTCAACTTCTTCATTTGATGCATATTTACATGACCCAAACGGCGATGCCAAAGAGAAAGATAATTTTTATCCACTACCAAGCATCTATCAAGAATGGGCTTAAGAGCATCAAGAACAATGACATAAAGATTTCCATTTCTAGTTCCTTTATATATGACATTGTAAGTGACGGAATCTAGAAGCAAACATTCTATAGATGTAAACAACACAAGATATCCATTATCACATAGTTGACTTACACTAATCAAGTTATGATGTAGGCCATCAACAAGCAAAACATTCTTGATACAAAGATTGTTACCTACATCACCCTCACTTATGACCTTACCCTTTTTGTTGTCACCAAAGGTTACCGATCCTCCTTTCTTCATCACAATTTTGTTGAAGTGGTTGATTTCACCAGTCATGTGCTTAGAACAGCCACTATCAAAAATCCATCTCTTTTTAACCTGCAAAAAAGAAGGATGTCGGAACCCAACTCAAATTTTGGGGTCTGGGGTTAGCTTGGGGACCCATTTCATCTTTGGGTTGGTCCCCTTAGGCTTGTAAGGACAATAAGTAGAATAATGGTCATCACATTTGCAATGAACACATACCATAGGGTTCTTAGAGCCGGAAGACTCTCCATGGAATATAGGAGGTTCCCCGCTCTTCTTCTTACCCTTGTTCTTGCTCTTGCTCTTTCCTTGAGGAGCACTCCCATCATATCCCAAACCAATAGTACCAATTGGTTTGGTAGAGTGTTCTAGGACATCATTGAGGGATTTCTTTCCCGATAGAAACTTTTGCAAAGTAGATCTTAGCTTAGCATTATCATTATTAAGGTTAATGGCAGTAGTAGAAAGACTAGCAATATCATCCCTAGCATGCAACAAGTCAGCCTTTAGACAGAGGGATTTAGTATGCAATGAATACTTTTCTAGAGTAATGCTAGCAATCTCATTTCTTAGCAAAACAGGCCTAGAAGATAAATCATTTACTTGAGCAAGTAATTTAGCATTTTCAGATTTAAGCACAACAATCTCTCTTTGATAAGCATACACTTCTTTTCTCCTAGCATCATTAATGAGGTTAAGTTCAACATTTTCAGTTTTAAGAACATCAAGCTCATCAAGATACTTTTGGTTATCTATCTTAAGATTTTCAATGTTTTTGAGATAGACGCCATTTTCAACCTCTACACCATTGTGTTGAAGTTCAAGATCAAGAAGTTTCTCTTTCAAAGAGTCAATTCTATCAAGGAGTAACTTTTCATTTTTATCAAGAATTTCAATCTTAGCATAAAGATCATGAACTATCTTGCCTAATCCTTTCCTTTTAGATTTACATTTAACAAAGGAAGATTTGCATTCATTTAACATATCAATGAGAGTTTCTTTAAATAGCACATGCAAATTAACATTGCTTACCTCACTTACCTCACTTACCTCACCAATATCTTCACTAGTGGATGCCATGAGGGCATGGTGGCATTCTCCATCTTCAGAGCTTGAGGAGATTGAAGAAGACTCCTCCCAAGCTGCATGGGTTGCACCTTTGAATCTTCTCTCTTTCTTTTATTTCCTCTTGTACTTGCCTTCTCACTTGTGCTCCTTGTCTTTCTTGTGGCTACTCTTGTGATGGCTCTTCTTGGCCTTTGGGAAGTCATTCTTGTAGTGGACTTTTTGACCACACTCATAGCATCTTGGAGTTGAGGAAGAAGGCTTGCTCTTGAAGTGCTTCCCCTTTGAGTAGTTGGCTTCATTCTCATTGGAACCTTCATCTTCACTTGAAGAGGGAGTAGGAGACTTGAGAGCAAGTTGTTGTTACCGCATCATTTCTTCAATTTGGGCTTTGAAGGTTGTGTCCTTTATCTTCTTGGACTCCTTCTCTTCTCTCTTCTCCTCCTCTTCTTGCTTGTCAGGCCTAGGTTCATGGGCTTGAAGGTTACCAACCAGCTCCTCGGTTGACAACTCACTTAGCTTGTACACCTCTTCAATTGATGTAACTTTAGGCTCCCATCTCTTAGGTAGTGATCTCAAGATCTTGGAGTTGATAGTGCCTTTGTCTAACACACTTCCAAGGGCAGCACGTCCATTTATGATCAAATTGAGCCTAGTGTACATATAATCCACTCTCTCATTCTTACCCATCTTAAAGTCTCAAGCAGCCCACCAAGCATGTAGATCTTGGCTTCCTTGACTTGCTACGTACCTTCATAAGTGACACAAAGCTTGTTCCATATCTCATGGGCTATGTCCCAAGAAGATATCCGATTGAACTCGGATGGAGTGAGGGTGGTGTAGATGATGCTCACAACTTTTTCATTAAGTTGAGCTTGCTTCATTTGAGCTTCATTCCATGTGGAGATGTCTCCCTTTGGATCTTCATATTTTAGGTGGACAACCTTCCACATCTCATAGCTCACACCTTGGAGGTAGAATTGCATCCTCCTCTTCCAATATAGGAAGTTTGTGCCATCAAAGACCGGAGGCTCATGGAGAAGTTCCCTTCTAGATTGAGGGATCCAAGAGATGAATCGCCCGTCTTCTCTAACTTTTTGAAGTTGCTCGGAGAAGACCTGCTCTGATACCACTTGTTGGATCAATGGGCTCTAGAGGGGGGGGGGGGTGAATAGAGCTTCACAAACTTCACAAAATCAATTAGACCACCAATTTAATTATAGTGCAGAAACAAATCCAAGCAGCAATTTGATGTCTTAATCTAGCATACAAAGCAAGGATAAGAGACAAGGAATAATAAGCACTTGGATAGGTGGTTTAGAGTGGTTCCATGTCCTAAACTTAGGAGCAATGTCAGTCCATTACCTAGAGTTGGTTAGGCTCTAGGATTTGCAACTTGGTTCTCTTATATATCACAATAAGATTACAAGATACAACAACCACACATCCAAGGGCTTAGAAATCAAGCCAAGATCTTCTACCTGACCATGGAATTACCCACCAAGCAAGTAGTCTTCAGCCTTCTTCAAAGGACTTACCCACTTTTGCTCTAGTCTTCGGCCTTGTAGGAATTACCCATCTTTCTTGAGCTTTGCATTGCACCTCTCCTTCACTTGGAAAGCTTTTGCACCTATCTCCTTCACTTGGAGATCTAGAGCAGCTGGCTTTCTTCACTCATGAAGAACATCAACCTTCTTCACCTTCACTCAGGGAAGAACAACAACCTCTTCTTTTTCACTCGTAGAAGAGCTTCAATCAATCTTCATAAGGAATATGGGATTGGAAGAAGTAGTGGAGAGCTTTACATCATACAAGGGATAGATATCATACATGGGAACCTAACTCACTCGTAACTCACGAATTTGTCTTGAAGGTAGAGAGAGAAAGGGGCTCAAAGGGTTGGAACACTCTCAAATAAGGCTAGGACCAAGCATATGTGAATGAGCAACCTTGGAATGAACTCCAAGAGGTCCTATTTATAGCTGGGGGTGCCCCTTTGAGTTGTGGGACACTTGGATACAAAAATAGCCATTTTTTTTCTCAAGGCAACGACTCTATTTCGTCCAAAAATGCTCACCAAAGGTCACATCACTTTTTCTACAAATTCCGTACAGTACATTCAGTCGAGTTTAGATATAGATAAATCGACTGATCCTGTAAAAGACAAAACCGAAGTTCAAACCATCGGTCAAGTTTGTTCTGAGGAAACTAGACCAAAAATTTAAACTAAGAATGGTCTTTCACTTGATCGGTCGAGTTTTGTGATTACAAAACTTGACCTATGCATTCTTCAGAAAATTGATCAAGACTGATCGGTCGAGTTTTAGGGTCTTGAAACTCGACCGACAATGTTGTTGTAATCAATTTTCTAATTTGCATCTAAAGTGATTAAAACTTGGCGTTTTGTGTCCCAACCATTTTTCTCATCTAAGTTACAAGTCAATTCATCATTACAAGTGATTAAAAAATGTTCTAAGGTCATTTACATAGAATTCCCAAAAAACACACTTGTAGGCATTTTGACTTGAACTTGAGCCAAACTAGGGCTTTTGATTTCAGATCCTTTTCATGTACCTAATGTCTGAAAACAATCTTTAACACACATATTAGATACATATGAATGGAATGGTTAAGTCATTATCAAAATATGGTCAATGTATAACCTCTAGGTCAACAGAAACCCTAATCTAGGGTAAAGAAGGAAATTACCTTGAACAATCCAAATTATTTGGGATAATGATGTTATATATTGATCCTAAGCCTGTTAGGAGGAATATGACAAGCTAATTAGGGTTTATACTTAGTTTCTTAGTTTTACTGAATTAGGGTTTATAGTATCAATGGTGAGGATGAACCCTATTGAAACCCTAAAAGGAAGTAGGAAACCCTAGGAAGCGAGTTCATATGAGTGTAATCTAAGAAAGTGAATAGCGATTAAATTATATGATTATTTTAGGATCATTGCTTATGTGAACTACCTGCTTTCCTGAATTTTTCCTTACTTGGATTATTGTTAGCTTGTTGAATCGACTGAACAAGTATGTGGTTATTTATGAATAATCGATTTACTTTCACGGCATTCACGAATGTTTTATCGATTGGATGCAACCTAAGTTGTGGGATGTTTAATTTTGCAATCCTATAAAGTCCCTATGATTATCACAATTAAGTATATATGTGTATTCTCGAACCTACATGCCACACTGATTTACGTTGCATGACCAAGCCCCAGAGGGAAGGTCTAATCGGTCAAGCCCCAGAGGGAAGACCATTGGGTACCATGAGAGGTGACCCCAGGCACCAAGCTCAGAATGGAGAAGGTGGCCTTATGTTCCTTGCAAGGACAAAACCCTAAGAGAGGGTAATCCAGGGTTTAGGTCAAAATCGGTTGAGAATGTCACATCGAAAACATAATTTGGATTGTTAATAACTTATCTGTGATAATTAGGTTGTTAGAAACTATTTGTGGAAATTTTGATTGTCGTCCACATACCAGTATAGAAATATACTGACCGACGTTTTGTTTGTCGGTGTTTTAGGTACAATTCTGAAAATGGACAAACAGTAAATTGAAATATTGTGAAGATACAAATAACCTGTGCAAGGAGGATTAGTTAGCTTAGACTTTTACTATGGATAGAAGTCTAGATCCGAATTTTACAAGGTATGCAGAAAGATTTGTTTTATTCCAGCTTTCCAGTTTAGTAATAGTAGAATTTGATCATTATTATTGATTAAATGTCAAACCATGGATCCTGAAATATTGGGATAAAGTCTCTGACCTTTTGGTATTCCTTAATTGGGGGTTACTGGGAGGCGGGGTCATTACAATTTTCTAGAGGGACTCTACCATACTACTCGATCAGCTCAATAATATGTGTCACCACTTGTGCAGCCTTCTATTCAGTAACGTTGTTAGTTGTTTTGTTGTAGGTGGTTCTTTTTGAGATGAACATAGCATATGAACTATTATAGAGGATTGATGTTTTTCTTGTTTATGCATATTAGTAATTGTATAGTATTGATGTTTTGCCTCAATTGACAATAATGTCCAGTGGTCGTTGTGGAGAATTGGCACAAGCATCAAGTGTGGAACACTTGATTTTAGTTTCTCTATAAGCCTTTGAAGTTATGTCGATTTATTCTTTAATATTATGTCCCTCACTATCTAATAGAAGGACATGTATACGTCTTCAAGTTAGTCAGCTAGAAGTAGCTGATAGGTTGTCATGATGATTACCCTCATGTATCATCCCATAGTGAGTATCTCATAGAATTTTGGCCATAGGTCCTAAACATTGTCTCTTTTAAGGATGGTGTCAACTTCATCTTCTTGTGCCTTCAATTACTCCATGAATATATTCAGATCTTCTAATGGTAACTTGTAGCATGCATGCTTGTCAAAAATTTAAAACATAGATTCTATCATATCTTTCAGTGCTAGTTCACGGTGATGGAAGGGAAGAAAATGTAGAGGAAAAAAATTAAGTTGTTTGATTGGATAAAGATATGGAGAAGGGAGGGGGATGGAGGGGAACAAAGTAGAGATGAAAAGAAAAGAATCAAGTATGTTTTGGGTCACTTCTTCCTCACAAAATAAGAGTGGAGACAAGGAAAATGAGAAAACTGATAGGAAATTTATTAGAAAGGTTAGAGAGGAATACGAAAATAAGAGGGAAAATATAAATACATGGTGTTAAAAATTAGTATAGACCACAAAAAGTGAGAATGGAGAGAAGTCTCTTACATAAAATGAAATATGGAATGTTCAATGATGGTGTGAAAAGACTTCAACAAGATAAAATTTGAAGAAAAAAATTAAAAAAAAAGAAACTAAAATAATGTTTTTAGCTATCCAAAAAGGACTAGAAGCAATTTGTTTCCCTCACTTCTACAAAGACACCTTTCATAAAAGTTTTTGTATGGTTGATATTTACTTTGATCAGTAGCAAATGGTGTAGTTTCAACAAAAAATAGGTTAATAAATACTATAAATATAAACTATTAGAGAACAAATCAAAAGAAATGTTTTTGCAACGACGTTAGCCACACATTGGATCTCCATACCTTTTTGAATTGCACAATTTAGATGGAATTTAAAAATATTAAAATCTTTTGGTTATAAAAATGAAAATTTGAGATGACTAAGCAATAAATATAAAAAGTAAATGAAAACTAGATCATTGGATGAACTTTAGGGGACCACGAAGAAAAAATTTTGAACTATGGAGGGAACTTAAAAATATAAGTAGAAAGTTTGCCATATACTATAATACAAAGTGAACTATTTGTATAACCACAAAGAATATAAAAACAAAGAGGTACTCCTCTTTTGTATCACCAACATCATATGGCATCTAACTTTTTTTTTATATAAACGTTATTATTTTTATACTCCTTTCCTTCCCTTCCCATGCTACCAAATTGACTAACAAGTGTCATCTCCCCTGTGTTTCCTTTCCCGCTCCTTCATTCACCACATGCCAAATATTTTGTGTATGTCAAAAAATGTGCTTGTAATGTGTATATGCCAAAAACAACACATATGTAGGAATGATAATGTATATTTTAAAATAACAAAATACTTCAACAAAAAGACGTGGATTAATATAGTAACTAAATAATAAACTTTGTCTAAATTGTAATATATAGTTTTTAATAATATTTGAAAGGGAAAATAAAATGCAATATCAATCTTTTCCGAAGCTACATATAATTCACAATAACAATATAAATTAAAAATCACATAATCAAATGGTTTGTGGCATCACTACAGAATGAAAAATGAATGGTATGTGTTAACATAATTGTGTGGTGTATAGATCGAATAGTGCATATATTAAGAACTAGAGTAGAAAAATAATAAAATAAAATTTTGAAATATTGTATTTTTATCTCTTAAAATATTAAGATAGTGTGTAAAATGTACATTAATTTGTAAGGTGGGCAGACAACAAGTTTCATCCAATTCCAGTATGCAAATGTAAATTTCTTGCATTTAAAGTATATGTATTTAAAGTATATGTATTGATAGTAATACATGTCCATCATGTTTACTTTTCCTTCCTATACTATTTTTTCCTTTATATCCACTTAACACATTTATTTTTAAAAATGAATATTCTCTTTCTTCCTCTATGACAACCTCTCTCATTTTGTAGAATGCAATTGTAAGGCCCCTGTCCTAGCTTAATGCTAATTTGTTCTTATCTTATATAATGAGATGTTTATCACCTTGCTATAATCCTTTTAGATGCTTTTTTAACATATGAATATCTTATGTTCTCAGTTTGGTCCTATTTTGATGTTGTTTGAGCGTTGTTTGCTTATTTTGGACCAAGTTGCAATTTACCCAAGTTTAGGGGTTATTTTGGAAATTATCACATGTAGAGTGTTCCCTTAGTGTTTTAGCATCATGAGAGAGATAATGATGCTAGGGGGTGCCTTATTTGAACCTTGGTTGATGAGGTGGTGTCATGTGATGATGCTAGGGTTTCTAGGGTTTGCTTGGTGGTGCTTGGTATCGACCATGTTGAGTTTTCTTTTATGTTGCGACCTACGTGTTGACCTTGTGGAGTGTCTTGGGTGTGTCCCGACCAAGAAACCTTCCCTTGGTGTTTTTGTATCGGCCATGATGGTTTTGGATGTGCTTTGGTCGATATGGTTTGTCTTCTTATTATGTGTCTCGACCTAGTGTGTATTGTAACCATTGTTGTGGTTGAGACAAGTTGTCTTGAGGTTTGTCTCGAACTATAGGGCGATCGTGACCCATATGGTCAATCAACCACCTAGGTTGTATCACCATGATTAGCATGTAAGTGTTTAATTTTTGCATGGCTATTTTCTTTCTAGACAAGTGTCCCTTTGGTGAGCTATTATGTTGACACCTCATACATACCTTACTTCCATCCTCCTTTGGGTATATAACCCCTTCTCTTCAATGTAAATCATCTTTTTTTTCGGCCCTACTCTCTCCCCTCTCTGCTGTGACCGACCTTGGATCTTTGGGAGAAAAGGAGGTCTCATTTTGAAGCTATGGTGGCCGATCAACCTTGCTTGTAAAGGATCTTGTGCTAAATCAACTCTTTGGTGGTGAGTCTTGATAATTCTTTTTTTGGTGAGTGGCTCTACCCTCTTGATCACATTTTCCTTTGAATATTCATCTTCTTCTTCCTCTTTTCTTGGCCGAAGACTAGGGTTTTACCCTGATGGTCACCTTGAGAGAAACCCATCCTCACAAAGGTCGTAGAACATGGTTCTACCATGGTGGTAACTAGTGAGAGGAAGTTTTCTTTTCATCCCCCTTTCTTCTTTTGATTCGTTCTAGGGTTTCTTACACCTCTTCTTGTGCAAATTTATTAACTATGGTGTTCTTATCTTGTGATGTGAACTTGCGGTCGAAGTGGTAATCAAGTTGGAGTATCTTCTTCTCTCTTGGAGCCTTTGATCTTGTATCTTGGATTTCTACATAAGGCAGGTTATACAACTTTACCCTTTTCTATTTTGGTACCATAATCTTGTTTGTATGTTTTTGTATCTATATCTAAAATGTGCACATAATTTGCAAAAAAGTTATTAGCATGATTTAGGGTTTGAACCATTATGATAGTTTTATGGGAATTGTTATAATCCTAAACCCTAATTTTCTTACACCCAATTTTTGAAATGAATAGTTTCTCTTGTCTTGGTGTATGATTTATATCATCATGTATGGGGTTTGAGTACCTTGGAGTAACATTGGGTTTTGGTGTTGTTTGCACATGTTGACATGGGAATTTACCTCTCAGATAAGGTTCTTTTATGGAGATTCTATCATATATGTTTAAATGTTTTGGTGATCATCTTTGTATGGAGTCATCTCCTTTGATTCTTATGAGTTTCTCTTTGTATGGTTCATCCCTATTTTGAGGATGGTTATTTGTCCTAGTGGTAGTTTGACCTTGGTGGTCACTATAGCTTTGTTTTAGTCTTGGTCAAAACATATGTTTTGTTGGTGGTTGACACCCAAGTTTTGTTGAGTAAGGGTGGAGGTGAAGATTATACAAGTATTATAATACTTGGTTCTATTGTCATTATGTTAAAATGGTAAACTACGTTCATACGATATTAGGGTTATATGACTTTGTAGTTTTCTCATATATATTGCTCTCTTTCTTATACCCTAAATTCACATACTCAATTGTTAAGAGATGTTGAGGTGATGATCTCACATGCACCATGAGCTTGGGTTTTATCACAATGCTAAGTTTTGGCCATCATGTTTTTCCCTTTGAGTTTTGGATGATTTTGACATGTGTTGAGGTTTAGTTTTCTCTCACCTAAGTGGTTTTGTCTGTTAAACTTCATGATGTTTGTTCTAGGGTTTTGATGATCATGAAACCTTGAGTTTTGAATATATTGACGCTTGGTTTTCCCGATGTTAACCTTTGTTTCGGTCAACACATATGCCACCCTTAGTTTGGTGGTCAAGACGCATATATCTCTTTTGATGCTTTTATGTTACCGATATGTTGGTTTGGGTCGAGACACTTTTTGTGTTTGAGACAACGTTTTTTTTTAGTTTTGGTCGAGGCATATGTACCCCTTGATGTTTGGGTTGTAAGCATGTGTTGTGCTTGGGTCAAGATTCCCTTGAGTTGGTTTGGTTGAGACACTTGTGATGGTGGAGTATCGGTCATGACATATTGTCCTGGTTTTGGTCAATACCCTAACCATAAGGGTTGAGTGTTGAGACACTCATATTATGTTGTGTTTCAGTCACAACCATGTCCATTGTTCGGTTGAGAATCTTAACCATGTTGTTTCAGTCATGACAGTTTAACCTTGCTGATGGTTTGTCGAGACACCATGTTGATGCATAGTTGATACACTTATATGATACATGGTCGTAACACATGCATGACATCATGAGATGGCACACCTACACATGTATATAAGGGAGATACTCAATGTTGTTGATATCTTGACCTAATCGCATTCAATAAATGATGCTAAACCTTAATCAATCCCAAGAAAGTTTGAGATGAATAACTAGGATTTTGTGATTTAATAATGATATGCAAGCCTAATCAGCTATGTGGGTGAACCCTAACCCTGATCCTAGGGTATGCTATACTTGTTGAGTCTATTTGCATAAAAATCATGTGATTGCACTTTCTCTATCCTACTTGTATGGTTCTAACCTAGTAGGCTAACTAAGTATCATAGCGTGTGTATGATATGAAGATGTGCAAGTGATATTAAGTGATGGTTGTGAGCTTGTTGATGAAGTGCATTGGTATCATGATGATGTGAATGTGCATATTTAGTCAGAATCCATAATACTTAACCACAATACACTCCAAATATATGGGAGTTCATAAACTAGGGTTTGATGAATGATTATTGCAATAAAAACCTAATTGTCTATACCTGGAACCTTAACCCTAATTGTGGGAACATATGATGCACATGCTTACATTCCTTGAAATGAATAGTATGTTATCATGATTCTCTTTCCTATTTGTATACATCCTCACCATGCAGGTAAAATTGAATGTCATAACTAATGGTTGCTATGGTGAATATGTGATATGACACAAGTGATATGACACAACCCTAATAGATGATGATGAGGTACAACCATTATGTGATAGGTCTTATGACCTAGTGAATGTTTAATGCCTAATGTGAGGTGATATCCTCCAGTGATAGAATGAGAGATAGACATTCCTTGTAATGATGGTAATGTTAGCCATATTTGGTAGTGACAACGTGTGATGACGATGATGATAGCCTTGATTAAGGAAGTGTGATAGTGATATCAAGTGATAGTGTGACGAGTTTATACTTTGTATGTTTTACATCTTTTGAAGTTTTATTATGCCCTTATCTTTGTAAAAGTTATTTATAGTTTTTACATTTTAGCTTGATAGATGCAAAAAGATGCTCAATTGTCTTAGATAATAAAGTGAAACCCTAAACATATAGTTACCCTGTACCATAGATCCATCTTCACCATCAGTATCTGGCTGGATGGTGAAACGAGTAACTCATACAAGATACTCTGAGTGCATATTGTTGAATATGAGGGGTGCAAGTTGAGGTATCTCCTTGTATCCTTAAATTGTTGAGACAGTGGTATGATGCTTTAATATGGAACGGCCATGCGTGAGCCTATTCTCTAGTAGTCTTCCATGTACCAAGGCAAACTAGTTGTTTTACAGGACTGTAGATTTGACTATGAGTTGTTGTCTATAGGACTATAGATATGGCTATAAGTTGTTTTCTTGTAGTTTGACTGTCATGTCACTATGTTGCATACTCGAATTGACCATGTACTGGTTGTGATGATTACAGAATCTGACTTTTCCATTGATCTTGTGTGGTACTAATTTGACTTAGCAGTGGTCAGCGTGATTTGAGTGGTACGCCTCAAATCCTCAGGGCATATTCATAAAAGATGTAATACAACCATATAGCATATTTGCTTTAGGGTCAAATGTGAATAACATCACTTGACCCCTTACTTTGATTTTGTACTATTTATTTTATAACAGTTGTACACGTTCTTCATATTTCTTCTTAAGCATAAGATGATCTATCATTTAGTGTAGATGCATGAACTACCCAAATAGTGTTAGTTGCCTTGCTTATATCATTTAGTTGAATCTACTTATCTTTTAATAGTATAATCTTTTGTTTAGCTTATCTGTACTTATAATAAATGTTGGAGGAGAGTTATATCTCTCTCTGATGCTTTAGTCTAACCTCATGGGTTCCAATTTTTTTTAGGTGGACGTGCACGCTGAGATAGTGATCGTGTGGTTAAGACTAATAAATGGAGGAATTGTAGTTGTTCGGTCATGGATATACAACTAGTGTGTAGTAATAGAGTCATGTGTCATCCCTATACACTTAGGTCCGTGGAGGAGTTTTGTGAATGTTGTACATCCGTTTGAGTTTTTGGCTTTATGACATGATGGTGCATATATGATTTGTATATGCTAGAAGATGATTATATGTAACGTGTTGTGGCTAGTTGGCCAGTGAACAATGATGTATAATACTTTTTAACATGAATGAAATATAAGTGGCACAAGTTTATAGCTTCAATTGTGATTTGAGGGAGCTTGAGATCCTATTATGACATCAATTTTAAATCAACTCAATTTTATGGTAATATTCATATTAGTGATAATTTTGAGCTTTGTTTTGAGTAATCCCTCTTTGTGTGACAAAGGGTGTCACATCAGCAGTCAGGTAAACCCTCTCTTGTCTTCCAATTGATCTTGGTTGTCACATAGTCGTATGTCTCCATGAGTATGTTAGCTTTAGTGCTTATGTGAGATCAAACCCCACTACCTTGTCATTGACAATGACAACACTAATGTGAGATTTTGCTCTGACATGACTGCAACCACCAGTATGACCTTAATATCCTATCTCTTTCTCAGTAAGGCTTGGAGGAGTATGATACAGTTTTTTCAACTCAGATCAATGATCCACACACTCATTTTGGGACTACCCTGCTGGTTATTGATCCATTAAATGCCGCAGGAAGCAAAAGTTTTGCACTTGGTAGGTTAGGTCAGTTGGGTGTCTGGCATTGGTTGTTTGATATTACTATGGCATTGATATTGCATCAACAAGCTGTAGATGATTATTTTTTCGCTCGGTAGTAGGAAGGGATCCTTGGAACCTATTTATTCATGCAATAATTTTCTCCTGGTCCAACCATGTCATTCTTGTTGTTTCACAAAACTTACCACCTAGGAGAACATTGTGATGCCATAGCGTGACCACAATGATATCCAATCTTCGATTACACCTGCGCAACCGACCTAGCATACAAAGAATTTGTGGGCAAACCATGGTTCGGACCACTTTTGGCAGAGAAGGAGGGATGCCATTGATGGGGTGTACAAGTAGAGAACATTTATCCAAGAGTATGATTACTAGTTTACATTATAATCTGCTAATAAATATATATTATTTCATGTGAGGAAACATCAGTTCATATAATGTTGGAGTATGAACATGATTTTCTCCTTTTCCAGTGGTGGAATACGCTACATACCATATCAATGGGTAACCTAAATTGTAAGAGCATTGAAAGGATCGTCTTTAGAATGAGAAAAAGTATGTACGAAGTACGAAATATATCAGCAACAGTGGTATGAAAACAAATTGTTCTATTTGATCCAACTCCTAAATAGTAGATACTATTGGTTGCACGTGCTTTGCATGACACTCATATGTCTAAGGTGGAAGCAAATACTTTTAATAACAAAAATAAAAGTAATAAGTGGGAAATCCACAGTCGATAAGACGATTCACTCTTTTTTATTTATGAAACTCTCCCATTAGACTTCTATCTTGCATGCCTATTTAGAGTAAAGAAATAAGAACTCAATATGATTTTCATTTTCCTTTACCACATGTAACAAGCATGTAAAGAGTAATAAAGTTATAAGGCTGGTTGTCAACCACCACCAACACTCCTTTTCTTAGACATAGGACCATATACGTTTAGCAAGACGTATGGAATATTGTTAGAGTTAAAATATGTGACAGGCTTGTAGAAAGATATTTAGAATTTGTTCATTCTTAGTAAAATATGATCCATAACATATATAGTTTGAAAAGAATGATTCACGTAGCTTACCTCAATATGGTTGGGAATGAGGTAGAAGTGATGATGAATGTGACAATAATGACGATGATGATGATGCAATGAAATTATCTTGTCATTCCCAAATATAGAACAAAATGAATTATAAACTTAATTTCAAGGACAATCATTTATTTACATGTATTTGAATGTGTATATTATTTCTTGTAATTATTATATTGGAGGCTTTTTTATTAATAAAAATTTTATGATTATTGTACCATTTTACTACTATATTTTTTTTAATGATGGATGCACAATCTTATTAACTCCCTAACATTTATAGCTACAATAAAATTGTTTTTAATGAAATATATATAAATATGAATCCCTAGAATTAAATCTATGAATGAATAATGATATATTTGGATACAAATTCTAAACACAAATAAATACCAATACCACTATCATGAACTTATCAACTATTTCCAAGATCAATAAAATATGTTTCAAAAAAACTTCTTGTGATTTAATTCCACATGGCAACAATATTGACATTATCATAACCCAAATTAGATGAATTGTATAATTAGTCAAAACCATTTTAAATTATTCATCAATCTTTTGGATACTACCACATAATAGATACCTCAATTGAACATATGAATTATAAGAGTTACTTACACTATTAAGATGTTAGTAAATATATACAAGAATAAATTATCTTTGTGGAAAATTGAATTACGAATAATTATAGAAGTCTTAATACTCATTTTTCAATTGGATTGATGACATAATTGTCTTCCAGAAAAGAAATCCGGTGTTAATTTTTTTAAACAAACATGGTTTTCTATCTTTATCATCCATTTCATGGATTCTTCATATGGTCTTTACTTTATGGTGCTTGAAGAATAGAAGAATATCAGTGGAGAGTTTTACCAAAAAGAAACAACAAGTCAAGATTATCTAGTTTTACCAAAAAGAAACAACAAGTCAAAATTATCTACCACTTTAAGCATTTTAAGTGAGTTCGTCATGCTTAGAAAAAAGTAAACGAATAAATATATACATATATGTATGTATATAGACATATATGTATGTATATATATGTATATACATATTTTTTTGGAAGAAATACATTTTTGGAAATAATTTCATCCTCCGTTCATGGATGTGTTGCTCATTATAATTGAATATTAACTAGTAATATTTTTCCAAAAAAATATTGAATACCATTTCATACACTAGATTAACAAATTGAAAATCTTAAAATTTTTCTTTTATTAGTGGGTTAGTTTAGGAAAGCCTTGAAATCCTAGATACAACACGGGTTGAGTTATATATATTTGTCTTGGAGGAATGTTTGTTCAAAAAAAATGATAAGAGGGATGTGTAGTGATTGCGGATAATAAATCATCATAGAATATCATTTAATGAATTAGTATTCCTTATGTATGACCTTGTATTTGTTGTTTATTATCTTCATATATTATAATATGTATCACTATTCACCCACTATTCATAACTCCATAGGATAGACGCATGAGGAATCCTATATTGTTAATCATGAATTCATACGAGGATTTCTCATTCAGATGGAATTCAATATAGGTGTTGAACATTTTATTTCTTAGAATGGATGCATTATGTTAGAATATATAAGAAAATAAAATGTTTAAATTTCTAATATCTCCAACAATATGTATATACAAAAAAATGAAATTAAGAATGGTTTCTTACAATGTTGAAAGGCATTCAAGATTGACAATATAATACAACATATACTTATGTGATATCATGTTACCATCATGATTAAAATACAAGAAACTATATGCTAGTTATAGGATTGGTTGAGCTCTTAAAAGTATAATAGTTGACAAATGAACAACAAAAGACATGTATATTTAGACTACATAAGTTCTAATGATGTTCCAACCAAGTTTATTTTAAGCACTCTTGCATGGAAGTAATAGTGTATGGATCCAAGGTTTTAGGTTGCCTATATTATTTAACTGCCATGTATGAAGGAAGAAAATAAAGCATAAATAAAAGTGGTGCATACCTTTGCAATTTTGAAGTACTAGATGGTTTGTTAAATACAGCTGAGAATATATCACCTTCGACTTTGTTCTTATGCATCATTTGAAATGAGATTGTTACTGTATTGATTGCTAATCGCTATAAAGTCATAAAAAATATCATGGAGAGTGTAATTGTCTAGTACGAGTATAATAAGGTAAAATGAGAGTGTTTTTATATGTATTTATCTTTAATAGTAATAGCAAAAATTTGGAGAACAAATTCCTAAGATTATATTTGTTGTGAATCTTTCTATATAACCACCCTTATAAGTGAATAGCTAGGTAGATTTATCACTAGTATCAGCTTGGACATGTTGGAGGGATGAATTTTATACAAAGTATCTTATCCCATTATTTTTCCAATAACATCACCATATCTATATTTTTTCCATCGCCAAAACATTATTATATAAAATGAAATGGGAACAAACAAACAAAATAATGATATATATCATTTATTCGAGGAAACATGCACTCATTGGATAAAAATGGGAAAATATAGTAAGTACAAATATTTAATACCGTATGAAGGTTGAGAAAACTTGATGCTGACAAAAAGTCTAGGAGTCCTTAATTAGAGAGTAGTCACGACCTAAAAAGACATTAAGCAAATCTCCATGTAAATTTATCAATAGTATTCTTTTTTCATTCTGGGGTACTGCATATGCATGTAGACTGTTAGGAACTGAAATGTAGCCTCTTGACCCTGATCTTATGCCTTGGAGGATAGAGAGTTTAATTCTTTGGTTTCGCCAAACAAGGATAAAGATATACCTAATAGTATTTAAATGTAACCCTAATATGCTAAATCATGATTTAATCACCTTAACATATATGATGAAAATAATTATGACCTAATGATATTGTAACTAATCTTTAAACCAATAAAATATGTCACATGAGAAAACTTTGGTGAAGGTATGAGGTTATGACAAATAATGTGCATAGAAGGACTATGTGTCCATAATTGAGTATATTGATACATAATTCAAATAAATAAGGAATTGATGAATTTAGTGAGTTAAATAATACACATAAATAATTTCATGCACAACAATAATATATAATCATTTTGGTTGTAATATAAAGGTAGGAAACACAATTGGATGAATAATAATAACAATGATGAAATAATATGTTAACTAAAATAATAATGGGCCACAAATGTGAATTATGTAAAACTCATAAAAGGAAGACTAATTGGTTAAAGATAACTTTAGATTCATTTTCTTTGGGTTTGATTTTGGCTTGGAGGCCAAGTTTCACAACTTTGGGATAATAAAAACTTTATCAATTTTATTTGGAAAAGAAAAGGTGATTTTCCACCAAAATATGAAATAAAATGTTTAATGACCCCAAAAGAGAACTAATCTTAAATTTGAAATCTACATGCCAAAACAAGTCTATCTCTAAATTTTCAACTAATTTGGACATTTTGTAATGTTCTAATGTGTTTAGGAGAGAGAAATTATAAGTAAAGCCCAAAATATAAAATAATGTGTTAACTAATACCAAGGAATAAAATTAATACAAATTCATGTTTCTCAAGATTAAGGTTGCTTGTGGTTGAAGTTTCAAATTAATTTGGTAACTATAGAAGTCTCTAATGCATTAGGAAAGAGAAAATATGATTTTCTTTAAAAGAATTAAATAAGAAATCAAATTTCTATATGTGAAAACTGATGTCAAAATCGGATTCTACATTTCTTATTTAGTCTAGATATAAAATTTCATCTCATTTGAATATTAATTTGACCCTCAAATAGATTTAGAAATAAATATACATTAAAAGGGCCAAACTGATAAATGTTCCATTTAATGCAATGGATTTCCCATTGTTCCTTAGATTTTCCTTGTCATGTAAATATCTTGACTTAATTGAGAAAGCGGGTTAAATTTAGGTCGTCGTACCTGCAATCGTGCGGCCTCCACCTTTTCTTCAACCCCCATTCATTTTTGGCAAGTCAGATCGTGTTCAGACCAGGCTGACAAACTGAGTTCCTCGAATGATTTCTCTCTTCGTCTTTGCTTGTTTCTTCATGATATACTCATCATCAGTTTCTAGACCCAGTTCTGCATCGAATAACCCCAGTTTTCTAGTGTTTTAATACCCTGGGTTCTCTATCCGCGGGTGCCTCCATTGGGTCCCCTATTTCACCCATGTATCTACTGGTGTGCCATCCCCCTTGTTTCTCCAAGCATTCACATCAATGGGCATGGCTTTAGGGAGCAACACCACTTCCCCTCAGACTCAATCAAGCCTTTAGGAAACCCTCTTTGCCCTCTAGGGCCATTTCCAAACTCCAGCAATGGCATCAAGTCATCTGGCCCTGGTCATGGTGATCCAGGTCACCAGGCCACACAGAACTCATACAACAACCTTGTTGTGTATCTTTGAAGCTTTGCAGCCTCTCAATTCGATCCAAAGGTGTATATCTAGTTTTTCCATCTTTTTCAACTTATATTGCTTCTACAGATCTGATATTAGAATCTTTTGTTTCCACTCTAAAATCATTGTCTTCACTCAGTTCCTATGAGTTTGAGATTCCACTAGCATCTCTGATTGGAATAGAGTCTTCCCTCACAAAGTGGTTTGAAAGTAGTTTTCTTCTCCAGTCATGGCGACTACAGTGTTCTGTGACCTTCAACCAACTTGCCTCATTTTTCCTTGGCTCATTGAGTTTGATAGGTCGAGAGGAGAATGATGCATCAGTTGGTTTTCAGTTTGGTTGAACCTTACAAGATCATGCTCAAAGTCTAGGCACTCCACAGACCTACAATTTGCGAGATTAAAGAAACCAATGTGAAAGAAGATGGTCTCTGATTTTTTTCTCAATTTGGCCCACACATTGAATTGTTTGCTAGTCGCACACCAAAGGGGTATTTCTGTCTTTATATTATGACCACGGGGTTTTTGGTTGATAGTTGTGTGCCTGGATGGTGATGGGTCCAGGCTAGGTATCGTGATCCTGCTGGTCCACTTCAGCCAAGTATGTCGGCATTCCAATATAATTACTGACATGGCTTTTTTCTGGATTTTGTTATTGGTCAAATTTGCAAAAATCATAACCATTTATCTGTTGGTCTAAAAATTACAAATACATAGCCGTTAGATTCAGAAAAAGATTATCTATCTAATGATATCATTTTATTGCCGAATTCCAAACTAATAGATATATGAATTTTAATGGATTTTCTCAATTGGTTATATTTTGTAAAAATCATAACTAATAATTTATAAGTCAGAAAAATAAAGTAAAATATTTTTGAAATAATAAAAATATAACAATATGGAATGATTTTTATAACCTAATTCACAGATAATAAAAAGTCAATTCTAGGGTTTTGAATAATTAATGTAAAACTAATCCTAAATCTACATATATGCTTATTATGTTAGGTTATGGAGGAGGCAGAGAAGCAGCGGAAACAAAAATTTTCTCCCCAAACCCAGAACAAAAGGAATCGCATCAACATCTATATAATAGGAAAGATGGTTTGTGAATCATACCTTGTCCCAAGGCTTGCTCGGCGACAATACCACGCGCCTTGCACGGTCTTCACCTCCGGTCTTGGACGGTGTCTGTGCAGCTCCTGGTCGCATCGGGACTGAAGACTCCTCCTCCTACCGGACTGTCGGATGACAGTTGTCCTCCTGAGCAGCAGTGACCTCCCGCCTCTGAAGCAGTCCACACAGACCACCTGGAACTCCACTCTCCTTGTCCCACAAGGAAGTGGAAGGAGTCGCACCCTCCTGTTGACGTACTAGTCGCCAACACACTCTCCTGGTGTCAATTGCAACTGCAGTTGTCCTTCCCTTTCTGCACCTCCCTTTGCGGGAAGCACTTGATCGGGATCTCTCTCGGTTACCAAAACCAGAGAGAACGACAACTTTGCAGAGCAATCAACTTGCACTGAGTCGTACTCTGAGAAGCCCCCAATACCCCTATATATATAGGCGGGTCATGGGACAGGGTTCTCTGTGCCCGACAATATGGGACTAAAAGCAGGAGTAGAAGGGTTCGAGATTTTCCACAAAAAGCAACCATCTCGCAAACTGAACCGATCGGTTCACAAGTGAACTGGTCGGTTGGGGACCTGAACCGATTGGTTCACCACTGAACCGATCGTTTGGGACCTTTGAACCGATCGATTCACTCATGAACTGGTCGGTTGGGGTTCCAGGTTGGTTCCTGATTGACTTTCCTTCTTTTGTTTTCAATCGGTATCGAATACCAATCCTATTTCCAATCAAATTGGATAATTGAAACGAAAGGAAAATCCTCACAAATCCTACTTTCCCAAGTTGCTCGATTGCACCAGTTGAACCGATCGGTTCAACACTTGAACCGATCATTTCACTCTGTGCATGAGCTGATCGGTTCAACAATTGAGCTGACCGGTTCAGCAACCTCAGCCGATCGGTTCATCATATGAACCGATCGGTTGGGAGTGCAGATTGTGCAGAATCAGTCAAATGCAATTTCAATCAATCTGATACTCCAATCAATGCGTCCAACACCTTGAACATTATGATATTGAGCTATCGATTAATTGAGTGTTTAATTGAACTACTAAACTCCTTTAGTAATCAATCTAAACGTTGCTTGTGGACAAAACTCCTCTTCCAGGTTAAATCCTATGTGTGTGACCCTGCAGGTCCATTTCACATTGGCAGTGAAAGTCCATAACACTTATGACTTCACAAGCAAAGAGTGGTACCTAGTCACACATCATTGCTACCCAAGTGAAAGTAGAAAGTTGGAGAACAACTTTCATCCTACAATCCGTGAATGGTGTTACAGTGAATGTATAATTCCTTTGTCACTGATATCCAGAATGAACTCGAGGCATGGAACAGTCATCCTGTCAATGTTCATTCATTTCCTTGATCTAAGAGTAGACCGAGTGAGATGTGTATGACATCAATATCACATATTGATTCACACGTGCATGCGCATGCCTTTCTCAATCCTACTCATCAAGTGGCCAAGGATATCAAACTCCCTCAGGAGGGACAAATCCCATATCTATCACTCACCCCTCAAAAGCCCCATGTGTCAAAGCCACCCAATCATCACCTTTATAACAACCCATGTTTCAGGACTGCATTTGATGATGTCAAAGTCTACCCAACGACATGTGTTGAGTGCAGTGATTTCAGGTCTAAGAATCACACTCACCACCATCACCGTGAGAGCTGACTGTGACTACCAAGTCATGGTTCCATGTGTCACTCTCACGGTGGGTCTGTCCAGTACCTTGTTCTCTAACAAGTACCTATGTGTTTTGTTTGATATCAATATATCATGACTAATGAGATTCCGTCATCAACCAACACACAATCTAGTCTTTAGTGTTATTGATGTCTATGGTTATTTCCACAATAACAACCAACTACGGACTAAACAAGAATGTATACTCTTAACATCCATATGATCTCATCGTTTAGGTCATGAACCTAAAAGCATACGTCATTGAGTAAAACCATTCTTTAGACATCTATCATGTTACACCATCATCTCAGAAACAATTTAAGCATATAGATTGGAAATTGCCTTTATTATTATTCAAATCATTTACAAAGTATCCCATTACAATCATCACATGACTTGCTCTATGGGCATACATACCAACAGACTCCCACTTGCACTTAGAGCCAGTCACCAAGGAATCGCAGTCCTTGTGACCTAGCATGACCATCATGCTTCTGCTGAGAAAGGGCCTTAGTCAGTGGATCAGTTATGTTGTCTTCAGTTGGTACTTTGCAAATCTTCACATCTCCTCGTTGTACGATCTCTCGTATGAGATGGAAGCGCCGCAGTATGTGCTTGGACCGCTGATGTGATCTAGGCTCCTTAGCTTGTGCAATAGCTCCATTATTGTCACAATAAAGCTCAATTGCATCACAGCTATTGGGAACTACATCAAGTTCAGAAATGAACTTCCTGATCCACACAGCCTCCTTTGCTGCATGCGAAGCAGCAATATACTCGACCTCTGTAGTAGAATCGGCAACTGTTTCTTGCTTGGATATGTTCCAGCTCACAACTCCATTATTAAGGCAAAACACAAATCATGACTGCGATCTATAATCATCTTTATCGGTTTGGAAGCTTGCATCGGTGTAACCCTTTACAACCAGCTCTTCCTCGCCGCCGTACACAAGAAACTGATCCTTAGTCCTTCGCAAGTACTTGAGGATGTTCTTCACGGCTGTCCAGTGAGCATCCCCGAGATCTGACTGGTACCTGCTCGTCATGCTGAGAGCATACGAGACATCTGGGTGTGTGCACAACATAGCGTACATGATGGATCCGATGGCTGATGCATATGGGATCCCATTCATGCGCTCCCTCTCTTCACAAGATTGGGGACATTGAGCTCTAGAGACGGCAACTCCATGTAGCATAGGGACGTTGCCTCTCTTTGAGTTCTCCATGCTGAACTGCTTCAACACCTTGTCAATGTACGTGCTCTGACTTAGTCCGAGAAGCCTTCCAGATCTATCTCTATAGATCTTAATTCCTAGAATATAGGATGCTTCTCCTAAGTCCTTCATTGAGAAAGTTTTCCCAAGCCAAGTCTTTACCTTCTCTAAGGCTAACACATCATTCCCCATCAAAAGTATGTCATCCACATACAATATGAGGAATGTGGTCGAGCTCCCACTAACCTTCTTGTACACACAAGGTTCATCTTCATTTTGAATAAAGCCAAACACTTTGACTTCTTCATCAAATCGAAGATTCCAACTCCGAGACGCTTCCTTCAATCCATAGATTGACCTTTGCAGCTTACAAACTTTATTGGCATTCTTTGGATCTACAAAACCTTTAGGTTGTGTCATGTACACATCCTCATGTATATTCCCATTAAGGAATGCGGTTTTAACATCCATCTGCCAAATCTCATAGTCATAATAAGCTGCAATAGCAAGCATGATCCTGATGGACTTAATCATGGCAACTGGAGAGAAGGTTTTGTCATAGTCAACACCTTGAACTTGTCAAAAACCCTTCGCAACCAATCTGCCTTTATAAGTTTGCACATTGCCATTCATGTCAGTCTTTTTCTTGAAGACCCACTTGCACCCTATGGGTTTTACCCCTTCGGGTGGTTCCACCAAAGTCCATACTTTGTTGGAGTACATGGATTCCATCTCAGATCTCATGGCTTCAAGCCATTTCTCAGAATCTGGTCCCTCCATAGCCTCTACGTAGGTAGTTGGATCATCATCTATGATCAACTCTCCACCTTCCTGAGTTACAAGGTATCCAAACCTCTCAGGTTCATGGCGAGTCCTACTAGATCTACGAGGTCCTTGGGTTACCTGAGGAGACTGAGATTCCACAACACCTTGTGAATCTGCAATTTCCTCTGGTACATCTACCAGTTCAATGTTTCCTTGTTGGGCTTGAACCTCTTCAAGCTCTATATTCCTCCCACTGCTTCCTTTGGAAATAAATTCCTTCTCTAGGAACACAGCTGTCCTGGCAACAAACACTTTGTTGTCAGTAGGGTGGTATAAGTAATATCCCCTCATTTCCTTGGGGTATCTAACAAAATAACATTTATCGGATTTGGGTCCAAGCTTATCAGGAAACATTTTCTTGACGTAAGCTTCACAACCCCAAATCTTCAGAAAAGACAAATCGGGACGCTTCCTGTACCATATCTCATATGGTGTCTTTTGAATCGATTTAGATGGTACACGGTTAAGCATAAACGCGGCGGTTTCAAGAGCATGACCCCAGAAGGAAATTGGAAGATCAGCAAAACTCATCATTGATCGCACCATATCTAACAATGTGCGATTCCTTCTTTCAGACACACCATTATGCTGTGGTGTTCCAGGCGGAGTCCACTGTGATACAATACCACGGGCTCGCAGAAGGTCCTCAAACTCCTGGCTCAAGTATTCTCCACCTCGATCAGAACAAAGTGCCTTAATACTTTTACCAAGCTGGTTCTGTACTTCATTCATGAAATCCTTGAACTTTTCAAGGGTTTCTGACTTATGTTTCATCAGGTACACATAGCCATACCTACTGAAATCATCAGTGAAGGTAATGAAGTACTGACACCCATTTCTGGAATTAGTTCTAAAAGGCCCACATACATCAGTATGTATGAGTCCTAATAGATAACTAGCTCTCTCATGTTTACTTGAAAAGGGAGTCTTGGTCATCTTTCCCAACAAACAAGATTCACATGTCTCTATTGATTCATAATCAAAAGAGTCTAGATAACCATCTTTATGGAGTCTAGAAATGCACTTCTCATTTATGTGCCCTAGACGACAATGCCAGAGATATGTTTTGTTTGAGTCGTTGAGTTTTTGCTTTTTCGTGTTTACGTTGTATACACTTGTCTCCAAGTCTATCAAGTATAGACCATAAGACATAGGGGCACTGCCATAAAAGATCCCACCTTTAGATATGGAACACTTTCCATTCTTAATAAGAAATTCAAATCCATCTTTGTCCAAATAAGAGACGGAAATGATATTCCTATTTATGGCAGGTACATAATAGCAGTTCTTCAACTCTATTATTAGCCCACTAGGTAGAGTTAACTCATAGGTTCCTATGGCACTGGAGGCAACTCTTGCCCCATTAGCAACTCGTAGTTCAACCTCGCCTTTCCCCAAAGGCCTACTTCTCTTAAAATCCTTCACATTTGAACAAATGTGAGATCCGCATCCGGTATCAAGTACCCATGACGAAGAAGTAGTAAAGTTAATATCTATCACGTATACACCAGAAGTAGAGATCTCTATCTCTGACTTCTTCTTCCTTTCTTCCTTCCATCCTCTCCATGTAGAAGAAATTGGTTTGGCGAGAGAACACTTCTCTCCCTTACCTACTTTCTTCTTCACCAACGCATTAAGCGTACATAGAGTGGATTCTAAGGCTCCTGGTATATCTGGATTGTGCAGAACACTTCCCACAGTCCTCAACCAGTTATGGAATTTATTCTCAATTAATTTGCCCATTTTAAAAGATGATTCTTTTGCCATTCTACAAGAGAAAATTTGCATTTGTCAAAACCTTTTTGATTTGATTTGAATAAAACTTGACGATAGTTAATTAGGCCTTTAATTAATTACCGCTCCCACTATTTTGACTCAAATTGATAGCCCTCACCATCAATTCGGAAGATTGCAGCGTACAATCTTCTAGTGGGTCAAGATCCTGAAATCCTCTGAGCCATGGACCAGCTAGGGCTGTCACCCACAACTCAGATCTCTCAGGTAGGCAACTCTTGCCAATTGCATCATATGCAACTCTTGAAAGATGTCATATGCAACTCCTTGCAATGATCATCTCCATACCTCAAGGCGCTAGATCCTATCTAGGTCACCTTGTTAAGTCCGACCCAAAGCCAACACGATGAACATGCACCCTGCTAGGGCAGACCCACACATTCATCCTTCACGCTTCCACGAGATAGACGGTGCACCACGCTAGGGCATGCCCACACTTGTTCGATCAAGCTTTTCACGTGTGTCGCATTTGGAAGGCATCTAAAACTTAATATTTAATGAGGGATTTGGTTTTTATATACATATACATATCCAATCACCACAATATATAGTACGTATCATATACATGCTATATCCCATAGAAAACATGCATAAACGATAAGAATCAATGATTATGGCCATCCTATTTGTGATTCCTCGAGCCAAGAGGAATCACGGTCATCTAGGTCTACATCACATGCAACCTGTACAAGATGAAATCTGTGCCTGCCTTTCTGGGTTTGATCAACTCATCTCCATGACTGATCGGCTCGCCATCAGGTAGGTTGTTCAGGTGCTACCAGCCGATCGACCGGTGCCTCCAGCCGATCGGTTCACCGGTCATCGTGCATGTTACGACCCACGTTGAGCTTATCCTGTAAGTATGATGTTAAGCATGTGTTTAGCTGCTTTGCTAAGTTATAAGCTTGCTTTTGTTAATAACATTTAAAACAGATATGATTTATGAGTAGTGTGAATCCTAGCCCTTAAAACGTGTAAGATCTTGCACTTGAGGCGTTGCCAGAGAAATCGTTTGAAATCGACTTTCGAGTCAAAAGTTGTATGTTTTTGGGCATGCAGGGACCTGTTTGTAGTTTTTGAAAGTTCCTGGACTTTACGTTTTGGTCCCTAGGTTTTCACTTCTTATCCTTTCTTTCCTTCCTTACTCGTTTCATTTATCAGAAATGAGAGAAACACAGAGCGTTTCTTCTCTTCGTCGCTTGAGAGGGAAAGAGAGGGAGATCTGGGAGAGAAGACGATTTGGAGCCCTAGCTTGGTTCCGGCCAGCAGTTGCGGCTTCCATCTTCGCCTCACCATCCTTCTTCGCCAGCTGAACCAGCAGTAGCCGGAGCTACGCTTGCAGCAGGAGCTGCGCTAGCAGCAGCGGCGGCTAGGAGAAAGAAAGGGCGCGAAGAGCAGCCCTAGTTCGTTCTTCTCCTCTCCTACAGTTAGTTCGTGGGTGTACGCATCTTTTGCAGGTGATTTGCTGCACAAATCCGTAGTTTCGTCTGCTGATTCGAGTGAAATCGACATCAGCAGGTCGGTTTAGGTTTTCAGTCTGTTCGCCGTTCGGTCGAGTTATATGTGATTCGGTCGAGTTTGCTTGAGCAGGAAACGAACAGCAGGTGGATCGGTCGAGTTTGTAGCTGATCGGTCGAGTTGTGCAGTGATCGGTCGAGTTTCCGACCAATCGGTCGAGTTTCTGAGCTGTGAGTGGCAGTTCATTCAGAAATAATTATTAAACTCAATTTAAGTGTTTAAATGCTTCTATATCAATTGGTATAACTCCTAAACAGTGTAGCATCTACAATAGAGCATGACAGATTCAATGGAACTTGAAATATGTGATATGATTGATGAAAATGGTGAAATTTTATGTATTATAGTTGCAATGTATATGCTTGTTAAAAATGGTTGTTTAGTATTGAACCTGAATAAGTGACACTTAGTCATGTTGAATATGACAAATGATATATATGTGTTTTCAAGTGATATCCAGAATGTGAAATAAGTATGAAATGTGATATTCCTGTTTAATTGTTTATATGTTAAACAGTTAATAGACTTAGGTGCCCTAACACCGTAGAACCCCTTTGAGAGGTCTGCACCAGGGGGGTGAAACTCGTGTTGCAACAATAACTGTGCGGAGTCACAGACACGAGGATAGAGAGAGGCAGTGTTCAACAATAATCCGTGCGTGTGTCACAGTGGCACTGGAATAAATAGGGGTTATTCAACATTAATCCGTGCTTGTGTCACGGTGGTAACCCGGTAAGACTCTCCGCCTGTGTGCTCAGGTTTGAGGAGGAGTCTAGAGTTCACTCTTTTGAGAGTGTAGTGAGGCCTTGTGAGCCTGAGAGTCCTGCAGCAGACCAGGGCTGGCAGTCAGACTTAGCATTTCCCGGGTGTGTCCCTAAGTCTTGTACGGTGGGATCATAGTTCGCTACAGATCTTTATATGCAGAGTACACTGCATATGTTTAGGGCAATAAAATGATAAATATGTAATCATATAGGATCACGGAAAGTTTAATATGTTAATGGATTTGAACTTCTATGCCTTTTCCCTATAACTGTTTAATTGTTAAAATATCTGATGTTGCATAGAAATGAGATTGTTATCTGTTAATCTGCTATGTCATTTGAAATGCCCTGCTTAGTACTGTACTTATACTTTATTTCAATTTTATATATCTGATGAGTTGTTTAGTGATAGCTAAGTGAAATGCTATTCACTGAGCGAGTAGGCTCATCCCTCTACTCAAACATTTTCAGGTCAGCATCAGCAACAGGAATCGGAAGGATCGTTTTATCCTAACGCTTAGTCTATAGAAGGTTTGTAGTTAGTCTAGTTAGAGGTCTCTTAGTCCTTTCCCCTCGATCCTTGGAACATGGTGTGAGTGAGAGAGAATATGTAAGGCGAATGTGTATAAAGATGTAAATTACCTGTTATGTTTACTTTCTGTTAAACAATGTTACATGTTGTAAACTCTGTTATATCTCTTGTCAGTTTAATAGGAATGCTTCTGCAGTTTGTTTAGTTTTAGTTTACAGCATAAATCAGGTTATCCTTTTAATGACTTTAAATGTTTTAAATATGATGAGTGGTTGGCTTGTGTGTAAATCCCATCTTTCGCGCCCTAATCTCGTGGGTTGTGGTTAGTGTGAGATCGGGGTCTGACAGTTTTGGTATCAGAGCATAGGTTGAGTACATAGTTACTCAGAGTCCAAGTCAGGGGACGATAAGAGACCAATAGGATTAAGGTTTAGGTGTCTTTCTTCTATCTGTAGTTTTCTAACAGGAAATATTTTGTTATATCATTGCAGATGGCAGGAAGAGGCTTTGATCGTGATGATCAGGCCGAGAGCCGTGTTGGCCCTAATCCACAGGACATGGGTCCAGGTGGAGGTGATCATGTTGATGAAGCATCCCGGATGTACATGATGTTTCTGGAGACCAGAGAGAGGTATAAGGCTGATAGGCGAGATTCTTCTTCTACCAGTAGTAAGGATCTGATGAGATCGTATGAGCTTGTAAAGAAGCTTGGTGGTACAGAATTCAGTGGTACTACAGATCCAACAGAGGCTGATGAATGGTTTAGACAGATAGAGAAGGTCTTTCGCCTGATGGAGCTTTCAGAAGAGAAAAAGATTAATCATGCAGTCTATCTTTTGACAGGCGATGCAAAGTTGTGGTGGCGTGGTGTGGAGGAAAAGAGGAGAGGTACAGAGCTTTCTTGGCAGGACTTCTTTGAAGAGTTTCATCTTAAATTCTATCCACCCACTTTTATTAATGAGAAAATCAGACAGTTACAGAACATTAAGCAGGGGAACATGTTAGTTACTGAGTATGAAGCGCTTTTCACCCGGTTAGCGAATTTATATCCGCAGCTTGTTCCTGACAACATAGAAAGATGCAGAAGGTTTCAAGAAGGGCTGAGGCCAGAGATTCGGCATACAGTTTCTGCTACTAGTAGAAGGAACAGAGAGAACTTTGGCGAGTTTGTTGAGGCTGCGAGACAGGTTGAAGAATCTGTGAATGCTGACAAGATGCCTGAGTCTAAGAAGAGATCTGCAGATTTCGGTAGAGGACAGTCCAGTAGTGGATACAGAGGTGGAGGTAGAGGTTTCTTTTCTAAGCTTGGGCGTGGCTTTAGCTGTTTCGGCAGACAGAGATCTGAGGATGTTACTTCTTCTAGAGGCAGAGGAGGATACAACCCAGGAAGATGGGGCAGGACCGCTAGTGGAAAGTCTTCTGGATCATCAATGTCAGTGACAGGTCCCCAGAGACAAGAGATACCGCCATGTAACAAATGTGGAAGACCACATACTGGACAGTGTTGGGGTCCAAGTTGTTATGTCTGTGGACAAATAGGACACCTCAAAAGGGAATGTCCTCAGCTTCAACAAGCAGCATCACAAGCTTTCCAGCCTCAGCACCCTGATGTTCCGAGTTCTTCTGTGGCTTCTGGTTCCAGAGGTGGCAGAGTGCCTAGTGGCAGGACTGGTCAGAGAGGACAGCATGGCAGAGGGAGAGCTTCAGCACGTTTCTTTTCTTTGACACCTCAGGAAGGTATAATCTCTTCACAAGTTGTTACAGGAGAGATGCTTTTGTTGAATAGTATACTAGTTTCAGTTTTGATAGATCCGGGTGCTACTCATTCTTTCATACAACGTTCTTTAGTTGGTAAACTTAATTTGTTAATTCAAGAGTTGGTAGATGAGTTAGTGTTAAGGGTTCCACTAGGTGGACCAACAGTTTTGACTGAGTTCTGTCCCGGATGCTTGTTATCTTTTGGAGGTTACACCTTTGCTGCTAACCTCATACCCCTGGATGTCAATACCTTTCAAGTCATCCTGGGTATGGATTGTCTTGAGACATATCGAGTTCAACTCGATTGTTGGAAGAAGGAAGCTACCTTTCAACAAGGTGAATTTTCTTGTGTCTTTACTGGAGACAGGAAAGTTCTACCTACGTGCATAGTATCAACTACTGTAGATGATAAGATGCTACAGAAAGGATGTGAAGCGTTCCTTGCTCATGTGGTTGACACTAGAACAGAAAAGAGCACCTCCAGTGCTTATGATGTGCCTGTGGTTCGTGAGTTCTCTGATGTTTTTCCAGAAGAGTTACCAGGCTTACCTCCTGTCAGAGACATTGATTTTGAGATTCAGGTATATCCAGGTAGTCATCCAGTAGCACTGCCAGCTTATAGAATGGCACCTGCAGAGTTGAAGGAACTCAAGGTGCAGTTGCAGGAGTTGCTGGATAAGGGTTTCATTAGACCCAGTTCTTCACCGTGGGGTGCTCCAGTCCTGTTTATTAAGAAAAAGGATGGTACCATGCGTCTCTGTATAGATTACAAGAAATTGAACAAGATCATTATTAAGAACAAGTATCCATTGCCGAGAATAGATGATCTGTTTGATCAGTTGCGTGGAGCGACGATCTTCTCTAAAATAGATTTGAGATCTGGATATCATCAGCTCAGAGTGAAGGCTTCTGATATTCCCATAACAGCTTTCAGAACCAGGTATGGACATTATGAGTTTCTGGTCATGTCGTTTGGGCTGACCAATGCCCCAACATCCTTTATGGATATGATGAATTGGATTTTCAAACCGTTCCTAGATCAGTTTATTGTAGTCTTTATAGATGATATTCTGATCTACTCCAGAGATGATGTACAACATGAGCAACACCTGAGAGTAGTGTTGCAGTTGTTGAGACAACATCAGCTGTATGCTAAGTTTAGCAAGTGCGAGTTCTGGTTGGATGAGGTAGCATTTCTTGGACATGTTATCTCGAGAGATGGAGTTAGTGTTGATCCTAAGAAAGTTGATTCTGTGCTTCAGTGGGAACGACCTAAAACTCCTACTGAGATTAGAAGTTTCTTGGGATTAGCAGGCTATTACAGAAGGTTTATACAGAACTTCAGTGTGCTAGCATCACCCTTGACACGCTTGACGAGGAAGGATGTATCGTTTGCTTGGTCTGATAACTGTGAGAAAAGTTTTCGGATCTTGAAGAGGAAGTTGACTTCAGCACCAGTGTTGGTTTTGCCAGAAGCAGAAAAGGGTTATACAGTGTTCTACGATGCTTCCAGGAGAGGCTTGGGCTGTGTACTGATGCAATAAGGCAAAGTTGTGGCTTACGCATCTAGACAGCTTAAGAAGAATGAAGAGAATTACCCTACTCATGATCTGGAATTGGCTGCTATAGTTCATGCTCTTAAGACATGGCGTCACTATCTGTATGGTGAGACATGTCAGGTGTTTACGGATCATAAGAGCCTAAAGTATATCTTCACTCAGAAGGATTTGAATTTGAGACAGCGCAGATGGCTTGAGCTGATCAAAGACTATGATGTGACAATTGATTACCATCCTGGTAAAGCGAATGTTGTGGCAGATGCCTTGAGTAGAAAGTCAAGTTCAACAGCAGATGCATTTTCTATGACATGTTTCAAGAGAGACTTACTTGTAGATATGCGAAAGTTGAACTTAGACTTGGATGTGACTGGACAGAGTGGGTTGATTGCTCAGATGTAGGTCAAACCTACTTTCTATGATCAGATTAAGGAGTTGCAGCAGAGTGATGACGAGTTGTGGCAGATTATGCAGGATATGTCAGAAGGTAAGAGAACAGAATTCAGGTTTTCTGACGATGGTATGTTGTATCTTCATGATAGGTTGTGTGTACCTGGGAACTCTGAGCTGAAAGAGCAAATCCTTGAAGAAGCGCATGCTTCTATGTATGCTATGCATCCAGGTAACACAAAGATGTACAGGAACCTCAAAGAGCTGTACTGGTGGTCTGGTATGAAGAAAGATGTGGCTGAGTACGTGGCTAGATGTGGAGTGTGTCAGCAGGTTAAAGCTGAGCATCAGAAACCTGCTGGTACCTTGCAGTCGCTTCCTATACCAGAATGGAAATGGGAACACATCACGATGGATTTTGTGGTAGGGCTACCCAGGACGCCTAGGGGTTCGGATTCGATATGGGTGATTGTGGACAGGCTAACTAAGTCCGATCACTTTCTTCCTGTCAAGTCGACCTTTGATGTTCCAAAGTTGGCCAAGGTTTATGTGGACGAGGTAATCAGATTACATGGGATTCCAGTTTCCATTATTTCTGACAGAGATCCAAAGTTTACATCTAGATTCTGGAATCAGTTACATCGTGCGTTGGGCACAAGGCTGAAGTTCAGTACAACATTTCACCCGCAGACAGATGGTCAATCTGAGAGGACCATTCAGACTCTTGAAGACATGCTGAGAGCATGCGTGCTACAGTTCAGAGGTAACTGGGAAGAACACTTAAGCCTGATGGAGTTTGCATATAACAACAGCTACCATTCTAGCCTTGGAATGGCCCCATATGAAGCTCTATATGGCAGGAAGTGTAGATCGCCAGTTTGTTGGTACGAGGTTGGTGAGAAAGAAATTATTGGACCTGAGATAGTTGATATAACTACAGAGAAGATATCTGTGATCAGGGATCAGTTGAAACCTGCTCAGGATAGACAGAAAATTTATGCAGAGAGACGACGTCGACCTCTTGAGTTTGAGGTTGGTGACGAGGTTTATCTGAAGGTTTCACCGTGGAAGGGAGTGCTAAGGTTTGGCAAGAGGGGTAAGTTGACCCCTAGGTACATGGGCCCATATCCCATTGTTGAAAGGATTGGACCTGTAGCTTACAGGTTGAATTTTCCATCTGAGTTGGCCAATCTTCATGATGTGTTTCATGTGTCTATGCTGAAAAAGTGTCATTCCGGTACAGAAAAGATTTTAGATCCAGAACCGGCACAGCTTAAGACAGATGTGTCCTACGTGGAAGGACCAGTGCAGATAGTTGATTACCGAATCAAAAAGCTTAAGAACCGCGAGATACCTTTAGTGAAGGTTTTGTGGAGGAATCATAATCTTGAAGAAGCTACGTGGGAGCTAGAGTCTGAGATGCGTGGCAAGTTTCCTTTTCTCTTCTAGGAATTTCGGGATGAAATTCTTATAAGGGAAAGAGGAATTGTTACGACCTGCGTTGAGCTTATCCTGTAAGTATGCTGTTAAGCATGTGTTTAGCTGCTTTGCTAAGTTATAAGCTTGCTTTTGTTAATAACGTTTAAAATAGATATGATTTATGAGTAGTGTGAATCCTAGCCCTTAAAACGTGTAAGATCTTGCGCTTGAGGCGTTGCCAGAGAAATCGTTTGAAACCGACTTTCGAGTCAAAAGTTGTATGTATTTGGGCATGCAGGGCCCTGTTTGTAGTTTTTGAAAGTTCCTGGACTTTACGTTTTGGTCCCTAGGTTTTCCCTTCTTATCCTTTCTTTCTTTCCTTCCTTACTCGTTTCATTTATCAGAAACGAGAGAAAGGCAGAGCGTTTCTTCTCTTCGTCGCTTGAGAGGGAAAGAGAGGGAGATTTGGGAGAGAAGACGATTTGGAGCCCTAGCTTGGTTCCGGCCAGCAGTTGCGGCTTCCATCTTCGCCTCACCGTCCTTCTTCGCCAGCTGAACCAGCAGTAGCCGGAGCTACGCTTGCAGCAAGAGCTGCGCTAGCAGCAGCGGCGGCTAGGAGAAAGAAAGGGCGCGAAGAGCAGCCCTAGTTCGTTCTTCTCCTCTCCTACAGTTAGTTCGTTGGTGTACGCATCTTTTGCAGGTGATTTGCTGCACAAATCCGTAGTTTCATCTGCTGATTCGAGTGAAATCGACATCAGCAGGTCGGTTTAGGTATTCATTCTATTCGCCGTTCGGTCGAGTTATATGTGATTCGGTCGAGTTTTCTTGCGCAGGAAACGAACAGCAGGTGGATCGGTCGAGTTTGTAGCTGATCGGTCGAGTTGTGCAGTGATCGGTCGAGTTTCTGACCAATCGGTCGAGTTTCTGAGCTGTGAGTGGCAGTTCATTCAGAAATCATTATTAAACTCAATTTAAGTGTTTAAATGCTTCTATATCAATTGGTATGACTCCTAAACAGTGTAGCATCTACAGTAGAGCATGATAGATTCAATGGAACTTGAAATATGTGATATGATTGATGAAAATGGTGAAATTTTATGTATTACAGTTGCAATGTATATGTTGGTTAAAAATGGTTGTTTAGTATTGAACCTGAATAAGTGACACTGAGTCATGTTGAAGATGACAAATGATATATATGCGTTTCAAGTGATATCTAGAATGTGAAATAAGTATGAAATGTGATATTCCTGTTTAATTGTTTATATGTTAATCAGTTAATAGACTTAGGTGCCCTAACACCGTAGAACCCCTTTGAGAGGTCTGCACCAGGGGGTGAAACTCGTGTTGCAACAATACTTGTGCGGAGTCACAGACACGAGGATAGAGAGAGGCAGTGTTCAACAATAATCTGTGCGTGTGTCACGGTGGCACTGGAATAAATAGGGGTTATTCAACATTAATCCATGCTTGTGTCACGGTGGTAACCCGGTAAGACTCTCCGCCTGTGTGCTCAGGTTTGAGGAGGAGTCTAGAGTTCACTCTTTTGAGAGTGTAGTGAGGCCTTGTGAGCCTGAGGCCTTGTGAGCCTGAGAGTCCTGCAGCAGACCAGGGTTGGCAGTCAGACTTAGCATTTCCCGGGTGTGTCGCTAAGTCTTGTACGGTGGGATTGTAGTTCGCTACAGAACTTTATATGCAGAGTACACTGCATATGTTTAGGGCAATAAAATGATAAATATGTAATCATATAGGATCACGGAAAGTTTAATATATTAATGGATTTGAACTTCTATGCCTTTTCCCTATAACTGTTTAATTGTTAAAATATCTGATGTTGCATAGAAATGAGATTGTTATCTGTTAATCTTCTATGTCATTTGAAATGCCCTGCTTAGTACTGTACTTATACTTTACTTCAATTTTATATATCCGATGAGTTGTTTAGTGATAGCTAAGTGAAATGCTATTCACTGAGCGAGTAGGCTCATCCCTCTACTCAAACATTTTCAGGTCAGCATCACCAACAGGAATCGGAAGGATCGTTTCATCCTAACGCTTAGTCTATAGAAGGTTTGTAGTTAGTCTAGTTAGAGGTCTCTTACTCCTTTCCCCTAGATCCTTGGAACATGGTGTGAGTGAGAGAGAATATGTAAGGCGAATGTGTATAAAGGTGTAAATTACCTGTTATGTTTACTTTCTGTTAAACAATGTTACATGTTGTAAACTCTGTTATATCTCTTGTCAGTTTAATAGGAATGCTTCTGCAGTTTGTTTAGTTTTAGTTTACAACATAAATCTGGTTATCCTTTTAATGACTTCAAATGTTTTAAATATGATGAGTGGTTGGCTTGTGTGTAAATCCCATCTTTCGCGCCCTAATCTCGTGGGTTGTGGTTAGTGTGAGATCGGGGTCTGACAGTGCATCTCTTCAGGCCGCCACCCGCTCATCTCGTTCTCGAACCGGCCGTCTGGATCACCAACCGATCGGTTCACTCCTTGAACCGATCATCTTCAGGTCGTCCGCCGTTCTTTGACATAATAGGAAATAAAATCTATCCTATTTACAATTGAATTGTGAAACCCCAAGTTACATTTGGGGGGAGCAAAGGTAGGAAAAGAATTCTCGAATTATTTCGAGTTACATCAGGAATAGGAGAAGGGAATCGGTGCGCAGACCGAGATGCAAGCAACCACACAAACAACCACACACAGATATAGGGGTTTATAGGCCATAATCATGCTACACATCCACCACAAAACTCATTTAAGGGCGACGCATATCGAGTGCATTAATATTACATATCATATATGTATATTTGGGATTTGTGGATTGGACATGTATAAAGCCGATATTATTCGCATCGCATGCAATAAATAAAGGCGACAAACCAAAATCGATCACATCGATAATCCTAAAATATAGAGAGGTTGACCTGGCTCTGATACCACTGTTAGGTTATGGAGGAGGCAGAGAAGCAGCGGAAACAAAAATTTTCTCCCCAAACCCAGAATAAAAGGAATCGCGTCAACATCTATATAATAGGAAAGATGGTTTGTGAATCATACCTTGTCCCAAGGCTTGCTCGGCGACAATACCACGCGCCTTGCGCGGTCTTCACCTCCGGTCTTGGACGGTGTCTGTGCAGCTCCTGGTCGCACCGGGACTGAAGACTCCTCCTCCTACCGGACTGTTGGATGACAGTTGTCCTCCTGAGCGGCAGTGACCTCCCGCCTCTGAAGCTGTCCACACGGACCATCTGGAACTCCACTCTCCTTGTCCCACAAGGAAGTGGAAGGAGTCGCACCCTCCTATTGACGTACTAGTCACCAACACACTCTCCTACTGTCAATTGCAACTGTAGTTGTCCTTCCCTTGCTGCACCTCCCTTTGCGGGAAGCACTTGCTCGGGCTCTCTCTCGGTTACCAAAACCAGAGAGAACGACAACTTTGCAGAGCAATCAACTTGCACTGAGTCGTACTCTGAGAAGCCCCCAATACCCCTATATATATAGGCGGGTCATGGGATAGGGTTCTCTGTGCCCGGCAATATGGGACTAAAAGCAGGAGTAGAAGGGTTCGGGATTTTCCACAAAAAGCAACCATCTCGCAAACTGAACCGATCGGTTCACAAGTGAACCGGTCGGTTGGGGACCTGAACCGATTGGTTCACCACTGAATCGATCGTTTGGGACCCTTGAACCGATCGGTTCACTCATGAACCGGTCGGTTGGGGTTCCAGGTTGGTTCCCGATTGACTTTCCTTCTTTTGTTTTCAATCGGTATCGAATACCAATCCTATTTCCAATCAAATTGGATAATTGAAACGAAAGGAAAATTCTCACAAATCTTACTTTCCCAAGTTGCTCGATTGCACCAGTTGAACCGATCGGTTCAACACTTGAACCGGTCGTTTGACTCTGTGCATGAGCCGATCGGTTCAACAATTGAGTCGACCGGTTCAGCAACCTCAGCCGACCGGTTCATCATATGAACCGATCAGTTGGGAGTGCAGATTGTGCAGAATCAGTCAAATGCAATTTCAATCAATCCGATACTCCAATCAATGCGTCCAACACCTTGAACATTATGATATTGAGCTATCGACATGTGTTGATGATGTCAAAGTGTACCCAACGACATGTGTTGAGTGCAGTGATTTCAGGTCTAAGAATCACACTCACCACCATCACTGTGAGAGCTGACTGTGACTATCAAGTCATGGTTCCATGTGTCACTCTCACGGTGGGTCTGTCCAGTACCTTGTTCTCTAACAAGTACCTATGTGCTTGGTTTGATATCACTATATCATGACTAATGAGATTCTGTCATCAACCAACACACAATCTAGTCTTTAGTGTTATTGATGTCTATGGTTATTTCCACAATAACAACCGACTAGGGACTAAACAAGAATATATACTCTTAACATCCATATGATCTCATCGTTTAGGTCATGAACCTAAAAGCATACGTCATTGAGTAAAACCATTCTTTAGACATCTATCATGTTACACCATCATCTCAGAAACAGTTTAAACATATAGATTGGAAATTATCTTTATTATTATTCAAATCATTTACAAAGTATCCCATTACAATCATCACATGACTTGCTCTATGGGCATACATACCAACATATTAGGTGATTTGAGACCCTGTCTTGGACCTAGGGTTGACCTTGGACATATGTAGACCTGATGTAAGGTATGTTTGCATCTCTTATTATTCGCATTGAGTAATTGGCCTACTTTTATCTTTCTCTTGGTCCAATGGACAAATAGTCTGCACAATATCTCTTGCTTTTTTGAAAATATATTTCAAGTGGAATACTTTATTTTCTTCTGATCTTGTGATCATCCTATCCTGAATGGATATTCTTTTAACTTTATCTTATATTTTGATCATGATAGAATTCTACTTGGTGATAAGTGCAACTTATGTCCACTTTTGTGGTGCATGTTTATATTGTCTATTTATATGTTGGCAATCTTGTTTATTCTGACTAAACTTTATACTTGCCTCTGCATTAAACATGTTATGTGATTTAGTAGCCCTAGAATAGTGTAAGGACATTGGTTTTTGGGTTGTGTGCCTTTATTATATTTTTGAGATGGAGGTTATGTGTCCCCATACCCGGGTTTCAAGTTTGTGAGGCTTGGCCCAGCTTTATAAATATATGGAGTGTGACAGTACGTCATTCTCTATCAGGTTTCAAATTTGTGAGGCTTGGCCGCCATTGTCTTTATATTATTTTAGTGTTATGTTTATCTCACATGCATGCTGGTTGATATTATTATTGAAGGGTTGTGTGCTCTAATTCTTATATGTGCTAGTGTGACACAACTTTATAGTTTTATTAATGGTAAGTAATCCCTTTGTTATCTCTTGTTGGAAATCATTTCTTTTATGCCCGATTGGGTAGTTCTTTTCTTTTTCTACGGGAAGCCTTTTATTTGAAATCCTTTATTTTTATACATTATTCAATTCTATTTTAATATGTACATACCAGCTTTTTTTTTATGTCATATATTTTTTTCCTCTTAGATGTGTCCTATATTACCTCTTCCCTCTCTTTCTCTTTCTCGCTTAACTCTCTTATAATATAATTGGACTTGGGATTAATAAGTCTTGGAATTTGGAATTCGGAATTCAACAGGGGTACAGTGCGATCGAAGAAGCAAGATTTTATTTCCATATTTTATTCTGAAATAGCTTTGTATATGAAATGAGATAGGATCGGACAAAAATTGAGTTATGATCCTCCACGACAGATGCTGGATGGCATGGCCTATGAAAGATGTTTGCCGAGTTTGCAGTCCGTCCAACGGAGAGATTATCGCAGCGCTGGAACCAAGCTGCTAGCTGCCCTGTCTTGACTAGAAGATGGGCCATTGATCGAAGAGATCGACATGCAACAGCAGTCGGGCATCCCAGCTCTCGGCCGCACAGCCACGTCGTCGGCCGAGTCCCTCTTCTCGTTCCTCCTCGATCCACACCGGGGATTTTCCTTGTCGGTACAATCATGATCGTAGCGACCGCCTATTTCCTGGTATTCACTCTCTCCACGTTGGCATACTTGTGGGCGTCCTGGAGATATATACCGCCGCCTCGATCGGTGAGAAGAAAACGTATGGCTGCTGCTATAGGATTGAAGCCCTCCGACATCGTTGACCACCACCAGTGCCACGTTTGTGACAAGGCACTGGTCTGTGGCGAGGAGGTCATACTCTGTCACGGTTGCGGTCACCGCGTCAACTGGGAGATGTGTCTCCGGAAATCAACGAACGAAAATACTGTCGCTGGCGTACCAGCCTGTCCGGGATGCGGCCACGCTCCCACCGAATTAAGGTTGGGTGTATAATCACGAACGGGCGGAATTGGCCGCCGACGAAGCCGTCTTCAGTTTCTACTCCGCCCTCAGTTGCCTCGCCGTCAGGGTGTGGTGCCTTGATACCCAGATGTCTTTTTTACTGCAACGGCCGGAGGAGGTTCCGTTCTGGTGGGTCGTCATACATACGGCGTTGGTTGGTTGTAACAGAAATTTCCTGAAATGGGCTCTGCTTGTCTGAGAACGAGTTGATAGCTTCGTCGGCGTGCATATTGCTGAACCCCGACCAGCTGGGTGAGTGTTGCTCCCGTTTTTTATAGGAGTAGGCTAATCCTTAATTAATCTATTGGTACATGTACCTGCAGATGTACATCATCGACTACTATAAAATCTCGATTACACACGTTCTGGTAGGGAGCAGCCTGGTCCTAGTAAAACCAGTACGACCTGAGTTGTTAAGCGTGAACATTTGTTTTCTCTTTTTTTGAGGATTAAAAGGATTATGACAACTTTTACAGGCTGCCCCCGCGTCCTTTGTCCAGCCATAACCCAGATAGTTGGAATACAACCCTTAGCATGTGGCTCGAACTCGGGTTCCCCCGGAGGGGGCACCGTGCCTACCACATGAGCTACGCTGACCGGGTTTTTTTTTAGGATTAGATCATGCGCATTTTGTATCGTTATCCTAAATTGTAAAAGCATCTACTATGTTAACAAAGGCATAAGTGTGTATAATTTAGAGGTGGATCTTGATCTAATAATTTGGGAGGCTATAAGTACTTCATGTATCATGTAAGTATTACCTTTATAATAAAAAAGAACGAGGGAGACAATTCAATACGCGCCTGCTTTTCATTTCATGACTTTTTTAATTTCATTATTACTTTATATAAAAGTTTATACTAACTATAATTATAACATAAAATTAGCATATAGATCTAAATTTGCGTATATATTTTCAATTAGCAAATGGTTTTATATTACTAAACTTGTCACTTATTTTTTAGATTTTTTTATTCAATCGACTGTCATTTGGAATGGTGATAGAAATCAAAAGATATAAAAAATATAATTAAGTCTTAATTATAAAGAAAACAAGATGTTGCATTTGAAAAAAAAAATACTATAAATGAAAGACAAAATAACATGGTATTTCAACAAAATGCAAGTGACAAACTCAATATGGTAATGGAAAATGACATGGATGAGAGGAGAGGAAAATAATTTTTCTTATTGGTTTATCAATAAGAGGGAAAGATTTAATTTATTTCTACCATATCTTTCCTATTCTGATAAGAGTAAAGACAATCAAAGGAGTAGCTTATCGTGGGATATTATAAATTGAGGAAAAAGTTGTTGAGGAACGTTGGTTGAACCTTTAAGAAAATTAAATTTGAAGAAAATGTTACTAGAAATTTGGAAAACACATAGATACCATTTCATATATATGTAGATTATTTAGAAAATAATTTGAAATACAAAGAGTACATATATAGTTTGATAACTTTTAGTGAGGATACACAGAGATAAATGCATATATATATCTGCCCATTCAAAAATATACATGTAGTACTTGTTTTCTTTTATGAAAACTTTTTCTATCACTATAAGAAAAATAGTATCTCTTACAAATCATACTCTCTTCTTCTTTATCCGTTTATCTTTAAAACTACATACTAAATTTAGCACAAGTCTCTATATAAAAATAGTTTAATGAAAATATAATATATAATGATAGTGTAACTATGAAGTTTTACCCTATTAGTTTATACTCCGATCACTACCTCATCAACTCTACATTATTTGCATTATTTATATTTTTTTCCAATACATTCTATTTGTTTTTTATAATTTTCCATAATTTACATTGACTTATTTGTCAAATGATTACTTTATAATTTTAATTGATAGATGCATTACCTCAATTAAAATAAAGTATTACATAAATTGAAGTTAATTATATGAATATTCTCGTTATTCTAAAAAAACCGTTTCTGTTGTTTAAATTATTGATTGACTTGAGAGGTTTATAATTATATTTTAGAATTTTACTCAAAGTTGAATAACTACTTTTCCTAATACATGTATGTAATTTTTTTCAATGTATAATATCATTTGGGGGGGTGGGGGCATGACATAGAAAAACATAATATGTTTAGAAAAAAGCCAAACATGGTATCACAATAATATGTTTTTCTAAAAATTTGGTGGGCGGGTGGCCCCCGTTGGCCCTATAGAGAGCCGTCACTGTGTACAAATGAAAATCAGGAACCATGTCACAACAAGAACCCTACATGTTAAAATTCTTGTTTATGCTTCATCAGAACTAGGACATCATCAGAACTCTTGATATTGTCTTCACTTCCCAACACTTACAATGTTGTCATTTTCTACTAAGATTCTCACTACAAAACTCACTACGTTGATGTCACAATGGTTGGAGGGGGCTTTGGGGAGAAGATGGCACAACATAGAACCAAGAGATACCAACAAGTACTCAACTATCCATCCTTTTTCACATTCATGCATATACTCTAATAATTGATTTAGTAAACGCTTCATAATGCTATAATGGATAATCTTAAGGTTCACAAGTAATGCATAAAAACAAATTTTCCTAGGATATAAATCATTAAACGAATCATCTATCAAAATAAGTAAGTTATATGGTCTCTATTGTGTCATCATATATGATAAAACCCAATATATAGTTATCATTCTACAATAAATAAATATATATAAAATAATTGCTTAAATTTTGATGATGAGTTCATATTATCTGGTGAAAATTGGATGGCTTTGTTTCCTATACACAAATATTGCTTAAACGTTGAAATTGTACAATGCCAATGGCTAATAACAACATGAAAAATGGACCACGTTTGACATAGCTAAATTGTTGTTATATAGGTTGGGTCATTGAATATGTTTTTTTTCTATTTTCATTCAAAGAAGACGTCCATTATTTATTTTGATTTTTACTGTCATCGACTATCTTTAAAATAGTCTAAAGAACACACAACACCTTGTGTCATTGAAATTTGTGTGAAGACTCTAACTTTTAAGGCACCATCCTTGCACAAGAAGGAAAAATAACATCATGTTCTTCTTGATGTAGATTTCATGCACGTCAATTACAGATGGAAAAACCAAAAGTTAAGAAAGTTTATAAAGCTTACTCTGACAAAGACTCAATCCCTCTCACAAACGTGTTAACAAATTTAAGATTCATCGACATCTCATTCCAATTCTAGATAATGCATTTGGATATAAACTTGTCATGATTAGTTTTAAACAATACAAATAAGAAGTGGATTCTTGACATGGTTGAAATTCAATAAAAATGATAGCAGAATGTCTACACTTTCAGGGTGGAGATATTAACAATCATATTGTAGCTAAATAATGATATATATCTTGTGTTCCATCACATAAATAAAATAAGTGACTTATTAACTTGACTCTTTTGTCATACTTAATTTGGAAATCATGATGAAATAAGTAAACGAACATACTATGTAAATTATCTCAATACATTTTCTATATCATAATGCTTTTGAGTCAAATAAAATATTTTGCATGAATGTGAATTCACTATTGTTTATCAGATTAGGGAATGTTCTAGTATTGGTTTCATACATAGTTATCTATATGAATCTTCTATTTTTATTAGGTTGAGTATAGTTTTTTCTTTAATCAAAATATCACGTAAAAAATTTTGTGTATCCAATGACAGAGGAGTAATAGAGTTATACTAATTACAATGATTGATTCTCACATTGAATTAGAAAACAAAAGCTTTCCCCCGATCCGTTCTCCCACTAGCCATAATATATTTGTAAGACCCTCGAACTTGCTTAATAAGTTGAATGAACTTAATTACCATATTTTAATGCTTATAACCCTAATCTAACCTCCTGATATGTTTGGAAATCATAATACAAGCTTAAGTTTCAAACTTGGTCCAATTTGGACACTTTTTGAACAAGTTATGCAATTTTCTGTACATTTTGGACTTTTCTATAATTTGCCCAATTGAGGGGTCTTCTTTACAATTTGTCACATACTTTATGTTCCTAAGATATTACATTATCATTCTTGATATTTTTTAACCATGGGGCTCCTAGTTGAGCCATGGTTTGAAGGTGTTTTGATCAAGGGTATTTTTGGGTTTTCCCCTTCATGGATGAGCTACCTTTAGTAGCTATCAACTAAGGAATTATGTGATTGGCTGGGAAACTAGCCAAAGGAAAACCAAGTAGGTCTCTACAGATGGTGGGAGAGCTTCTTGTGTGTGTGCTTGTATATTCTTTATAATTAAAAGTCATGGACACTTGGATATATACTAGAGTTTTAACTTTTTTCTTTTTCTTTATACTAAAGTGTCATATACTTATCCAAAAGCCCCCAAACGAGCCATTTCCTCTCCATTATCTCTCTCCTTCTCCTAGATTCGTACTCCCTCTGTTCATATGCAAAAATTGCTGCCCAAGGAAGAAGAGAGTGGGGTTCTTCTTGGATAAATTCTAGGGTTGCAATTGATTCCCTTTTTGGGTCTATAAAGCTTCCTCCTAGTGATACTAACCTAAAAGTGTAAGTTTTTCCTTATTTCCTCCGTTTAATTCTTTGATCCTCTTCCTCCTACATCTCTCCAGGTTGGAACCATGATTTTCCATGGTGAAAGTGGCCCTAGAACTCAAAAATCCTTCCTTCTTATTTCTTTTCTAGGGTTTTGCTTGTTTGTGGAGATAATTGAATAGTTGGCCAAGTTCAGATCTGAATCCAAGGTTTCATTGCCCTATTTTCTAAAGATTCTTGCTGTTGGATATCTGAACTACTCTATATAGGCGAGTTATATAATATTCTTCACTTATATTGCTTACTAGAAGCTTGTTAGTTCATGTTTACGCTTGAATGTGACGATCTAAGCATAGAGAAAAATTGCTTGTTTAGAATTACGAATTTTTGTGGTGTTCCCTATTTTGTTCCAGCTCTATTGAACTTGTAAACATGTGTAGAACCTTTCTAAGGTGTAACATTATTTGGGACAGGTTGATAGCAACAACCTATGGTGCTATGTACAAAACAATTGATGGTTCAAATTAGGGGTTTCAATCAATTTTCTTCTTTATCACCCAATAGATGGTTATATCATTCAATAACCAATAGTGTTGTTGTGTTGGCAACTGATATTCGTGATCAAGGGTGTCAAAATAATGGTGACAACCTATGGTCACCCCCTTAGGTCAGGTTTTGATTCATTTAGACATTTAATTATCATCCACTAGGTATTCTAATGATGTTATCAATCAATGATGATATTGGCTTAATATTTGATGATGTTAATTGAATGTATTATTGATCTAGCAACCAAAGGTGACCTAATGATAAAAATTAATGGTGGATCAGGTCATCACCATATATGATGAATTAGGAATGTAATTGTAGATTTGACTATACCTTGAACTAATGGTTCCTTGGTTCAATGATCTAATGGTTAGACCTATACTTCAATTAATGACCTTGAACAATGAACCTGATCCAATGAATACTATTGGATGTTTTAACATCCAATGGATTAGAACAAATCACATGTTTTTATATGTGGGTCCTAGTGAAGATAATTCAATGGTTCAATACCATTAATTGGTAGTATTACCTTTGCCATTATATAGTTATATTTGATAAATCACTATAATAAGTGGATGCGTAACTCCCATGTGATCTAGCTTGTTATACCTTACCTTGATGTAATTATATGATGTTTATTGGTTATAATCAGACATCTTGAATGACTAATGTGATAATGAACTACACTCTTCTTGTGCTGAAACCACAAGGTAGTACTATTTGAATATCATAGTGCCTTGCCATGTTAATATCTATGGACACATATGTGCTAATGATCTTTTGAGCCTTGTTTAAGGCATGAAATGATGATGATAACCTTACTATAAATAATGTGATGGTCTTAATGACCTTTGGGCATGTTTGAAGCCATGATTGAGGTGAAATCCTCTTCATGTTCCAATAAGGGTTAAAACCCTGGAACTTGTGATAAGATATTGGTATCTTGTAAAAGTATGATGATAAGTGTGTTCCATTAATTTGCAATGAATGATAGCATGTGGTAATGTGACTAAGATTTATATATCAAATATTTTATATCTTTTGAAGTTGTTATACATATACTCTTGTTAGAGAAGAATTAGGGTTGAATGTCCATTTGTATGATTTAGCCTTAATTCACCCAATTGGCATAACTAATTAAGTGAAACTCTTATCATGTAGTGTCTTGTGCCATAGATCTATCTGGTGTCAGAATTTCCAGATAGTGAAACGAGTATTCCTAAGGGATACTCGAAGTGCATACTGATGAGTATGTGGGGTGCTTGTCATCCTGAATTCAAATGTTAGGGAGGATGACAGTGGTCATACCTAGCCCTCAGTTTGAGAACGATTGCGGTCGTGTCTCAGTGATTATATATATATATATATATATATATATATATATATATATATATATATATGTATATATATACATATATATATGTATATATATACATATATATATGTATATATATACATATATATATGTGTGTGTGTGTGTGTGATAAGATTGGAGGACAATTGTGGTTGTACCTCAGATGGTAGGGTATGCGTACCCACCTCCTTTCACTAGTGTCGTGACATGTACCAAGGACGGGCTAGGTTGTTAGTTGCTTCACCTTATTTGTCGCTGTGGGGGACCCGTACTGACTGGGGGCATAGAAGATCTTAGGAGTCCGGCTCTTCCTAGATCTTATATGGCACTGATTTCGACTTAGTAGTGGTCAGTTGGGATTTGAGTGGTATTTCTCAAATCCTTCAGGGTAGTGTAATAAAATAAGTGATACCAGCCGTGTAGTATAATTGCTAGGGTTTTAATACGTATCACATTGGTTGATTAACCATTGTCTTGTCTTTATACTACATAATTCTTACATGATGCAGACTTATGAAAAGTGTGCAATTCTACTTGGTGTTACAACTTATTTGCTTAACTGCTTAGTATGCTTAAACTGTTCAATCTATTCATATTGCTTATTCAATGCCCTAACTGCTCTATGTAATTACTGTTAATTAATATGTTATAATCAATATATGTTGGAGAGAGTTATATCTCTCACTGGGACTGGGTCTCACCCGTGGGTCACCACATCTTTTTTTTTAGGTGGTCACGGGCAATGTGGTCGAGGTCGTGTTGTGGAAGAGAACCAACATGGTGATCAATAGATTCAGAAGGTTGGTTAATGGTAGATGTTAGTAGTAGAGTCCTAGTGTCATCCCTGTACTCTCAGGTCCTGGTATGTGATGTGTTTTCTAGATGATATACTTATATCGACACGAGATTTTGGTAGTGTGGCAATGTTTGTAAATATATGGCATGTACATGTGAAATATCTTTTGTATGCAGGATGTGACTGAGGTCTTTGGACCTATATGTAAATACTTGTTACAATATATGAGAATGGAATGATGGACCTTTTGTTAATGTTCTAAAGTTTATTTACACTGTTGGAATCAGTTTTCATTATTCCACATTTTTGACTATGTGATTAATTAGTAGTTGATCGTGTTTTGAGTAATCTCGTTTAGCATGACGAGGTGTCACAGTTAAGTTGGTATTAGAGCTCTAGGTTTACTGAGTCTATAGGGACATAGGAGTTAGGTTTGAGTATTTTCTTATGTATTTAACATATCTGATCATAGTTTATGCTTATGCAGATATGTCTGGAGGACATGAAGAACACATTGAGAGTAGCTTTGTTGCACCAGGAGGACGTGCAAGGAGGCAGGCACGTGATGAGAGAGTGCCAGAAGAAGGGCCAGAGCAGCCCGCAATGCCTCATCTAGACCCGACAATGAAGGCCAATCCTGAGTTTCAGCATATGCTTAGACAGATGATGGCCACAATTACACATATTGCTGACAGAGCGCCAGCACCTCCAGCTAGGGTAGCCACCTCTAATGTGGAGTCCCAAGGTGTCGGGAAGACATTTGAACGTCTTAGATGTGTTGGGGCAATTGAATATGTAGGTACTTCTGATCCAGCAGACGCTGGCATGCGGTTGACTGAGCAGGAAAAAGCTTTCAAAATCCTAAACATCACTGAAGAAGACAAAGTTAAGCATGCAGTATACTTGTTGAAGGGTAGTGTTGGCCACTGGTGGGCCATAGAAGAGGAGAAAAGGCCAGGAGTTGTGATAGGATGGGAGGAGTTTCAGAGAGAATTTGTTAGTCGATATTTTTCGAAGACCTACCTAGATGAGAAAATCTCTCAGTTTGAGAAGATTCGTCAGGGAGCTATGAATATCAATGAGTATGAATCAAAGTTTATGGAACTTCTGAGGTTCTACCCGCACATGGCAGCAATGGAAAAGGAAAGGATTCCGAGATTTGAGAAGGGTTTGAGTACAGAGCTGACTACTACAGCATCAGCCTTGGAGAACAGGGAAAGGTTTTCCACCTTTGTGGAATCTGTCAGGAGGATTGAGAGCTCTACCATAGAGAAGCGTGAAGCTAATGCTAAGAAGCAACCTATGCAGTTTCAAGGGCAATCATCTGGAGGCTTTAAGAAGCCAAGATTTTTCCCACCGATGTCACAACTAGGGTCAACCTTCACTGAACCAATATCACATGCACCATCACAGTGGACCCTGAGTCAGAGTAGAGGTCATAGTTTTCCACCGACAAGAGCTCACAGTTCATCATCAGTCTCAGTTACAGGGCCATTTAGACCACATAGTGATAACCGAGTGTGTCATCAATGTGGACAGATGAGGCATATTAGATGGAATTGCCCTATGAAGGTTGAGGAGGTGACTCAGCAGCCAAGGTAGAATCAACATGGATCACAACAATGACAGTTTGATACTGTTAGTGGAAGAGGATGCGGTCAGCCATCCCATGCATCATCCTTAGGAGAGACGAGCAGAGGATGTGGACGGAAGTAGGCGACAACTAGGTTCTATGCCATGACCCAGCCAGAAGCAGTGGTCAATCCACGAGTTGTGACAGGTCAGATGGAGTTATTTCATTCTGATATGACTGCTTCTTGTTTTGTATTTGTGTTAGTATACCCAGGTGCGACACACTCTTTTATCACTAGAGAGGTGGTAGATAGTTGTTATCTACCTGTTAGCCTTAGATTTGATAGCCTGCATCTAGAGACTCCTTTGGTTGATTCCGCTGAGTTATGGGAAGTGTGCCCTTCTTGTGTTCTTTCTTTTGCAGGACACAACATTCAAGTGGATCTTCTGCCACTTGACATGCATGGTTTTGATGTAATCCTTGGAATGGATACCTTGGAAAAATACAAGGTAGTCTTGGACTGTAGTACTAAGGTGGCGACATTCCATCATGGATATGTACTGTGGATATTTCAGGGTGATAGAAAGATTCTTCCTACATGTTTGATGTCAGCGATGATAGCTGAGCGGTTGATGAGACAAGGATGTGAGGCTTTCTTAGCCCATGTTGTGGATACCAAGGCGGAAGGTCCTAGTATCTAGGAGGTACCCGTGGCACAAGAATTTGAGGATGTCTTTCTTGAGGAATTTCCTAGCATTCCCCCTCTTAGAGAGATCGAGTTTGAGATCAATCTTATTCCTGGAACACAACCCATAGCACAGTCAGCATATAGAATGGCACCAGTAGAGATGCAGGAGTTGAAGAAACAATTACAAGAACTATTAGAGAAGGGTTTTATCAGGCCGAGCACTTCCCCTTGGGGTGCTCTCGTGTTTTTTGTCAAAAAGAAGGATGGTTCAATGAGGTTGTGTATAGACTATAGACAGTTGAACAAGGTGACAATAAAGAATAAGTATCCTCGGCCAAGGATTGATGATCTTTTTTATCAGTTGAGAGGTGCCACTGTGGTTTCAAAGATAGACTTGAGGTTAGGTTACCATCAATTGAGAATTAAGGTTGATGACATACCTAAGTTAGCTTTTAGGACTAGGTATGGTCATTATGAGTTTGTGGTTATGTCGTTTGGGCTAACCAATGCACCTGTAGCTTTTATGGATTTAATGAATAGGGTGTTTAGACTTTATCTTGATCAGTGTGTTGTCGTGTTCATAGATGATATCCTGATATACTCCAAGGACAGTCAACAACATCAGCAATACCTTCGCCAGGCATTGACTTTGTTGAGGCAGCACCAACTATATGATAAGTTCAGCAAGTGTGAATTCTGGTTACCTGAAGTGTCTTTTCTGGGCCATGTTATATCTGCAAAAGGTGTTTGTGTTGATCCCAAGAAAGTGGAATATGTACTAGAATGGGAGCAACCAAATACACCGACAGAGATTTGTAGTTTCCTAGGTCTGGCAGGTAACTATAGGAGGTTCATCAAAGACTTCAGTTCTATAGCATTACCCCTAACTAGGTTAACTAGGAAGGATGTTCCTTTTTCTTGGAATGACAAGTGTCAATGTTCTTTCCAGCTTTTGAAAGAAAAGTTGACCAGTGCACTAGTGTTAGTACTTCCAGAGCAAGGAAAAGGCTATATTGTCTTTTGTGATGCTTAAAAGAATGGGTTGGGATGTGTGTTGATGCAGGATAAAAATGTGATTTCTTTTGCTTCACGACAGCTTAAGAAACATGAGGAGAATTACCCAACACATGATATGGATCTTGCAGCAGTGGTCCATGCCTTAAAGATCTGGAGACACTATCTTTATGGAGAAAAGTGTCAGATCTTCACTGACCACAAGAATCTACAGTATATCTTCTCAAAATAGGAGTTGAATATGAGCCAGAGGAGATAGATGGAGCTGATTAAGGATTATGATTGCACAATAGACTACCATCCAGGGAAAGATAATGTGGTAGCTGATGCATTGAGTAGAAAGTCATATTCATCATCAATGGTAGATTATGCACAATTAAATTCCTTGATGTGCCATAAGAGAGATATGCTAGTGTGTCTTTGCCAGATGAATGTACAGCTAGAAGTTTCTTTACTGGCAGGATTGTTGGCACAGTTACAAATGAAACCTACCTTGAGACAACAGATTCATGATGCACAACAAAATGATACTGTGATACAGAATATCCAATCAGGGATTGGCAGTGAAAAGTATGATGGCTTTCACGAGGCATATGATGGTACAGTTTGTTACCATAATAGGATAGTAATTCCTGATGTTGATGGGTTGAGGAAGATGGTACTTGAGGAGGCTCACTCCTCCATGTATGCAATGCATCCTGGAAGTACCAAGATGTATCAAAACTTGAAAGACATGTATTGGTGGCCAGGTCTAAAGCGTGATGTGGCAGAGTTCATTGCCAAATGTCCAATTTGTCAGTAGGTGAAGGCTGAGCACCAGAAGCCTGTAGGGACATTACAACCCTTGCCAATACCACAGTGGAAATGGGATCATATTACTATGCACTTTGTGGTTGGTCTTCCTAGGACAGCCAAGGGTCATGATTCCATATGGGTGATAGTAGACAGATTGACTAAGTCAGCTCATTTTTTGCCAGTTAAGATGACATTCACAGCAGAAAAATTGGCACAAATATATGTTGATTAGATAGTCTGTTTGCATGGCATTCCAGTGACTATAGTTTCTGACAGAGGTCCACAATTTACAAGTCATTTTTGGGAGCGTCTGCATTCAGCAATGGGAACACAGCTGAGATTCAGCACAGCTTTTCATCCGCAGACCGATGGCCAGTCAGAAAGGACTATTCAAACTTTAGAGTATCTCTTGAGGGCATGTGTGCTACAATTTCTGGGTAGTTGGGATGTATATCTAACTCTGATAGAGTTTGCGTACAACAATAGCTATCAAAGAAGCATATATATGGCTCCTTATGAGGCTCTATATGGTAGACGATGTCGGTCTCCTCTTTGCTGGTATGAGACGGGTGAATATCAACTTTTGGGTCCTGAGCTAGTACAACAGACTACAGAAAAGGTTAAAGTGATACAACAACAGTTGAAAGTAGCCCAGGACAGGCAGAATTCTTATGCAGATAACCGACTCAGACCACTTGAGTTCCAAGTGGGAGATAGAGTATATCTTAAGGTTTCTCCTTGGAAAGGTGTTCAGTGGTTTGGAAATAAGGGTAAGTTAGCTCCTAGATTTATGGGACCATACCCTATCCTAGCTCGTATTGGAAAGGTAGCATATAAGTTGGAGCTACCACCCGAGTTGCATAGATTGCATAATGTCTTTCACATATCTATGTTGAGTAAATGTCATCCAGATACTGACCATACAATCCAACCAGTAGAGGTTGAGTTAGATGAGGATATCTCCTATGTCGAGGGTCCTGTGTTGATCCTGGATAGAAGGGTGAAAAAGCTGAAGAGAAAGGATATAATACTAGTGAAAGTTTTGTGGAATCATCGTGGAATATATGAAGCCACATGGGAACTAGATAATTAGATGTGTAGGAAATACCCATCCCTTTTTGCGTAGGATTTCGGGGCGAAATCCTTGTTAGGGGTTTATAGTTGTAAGACCCTTGAACTTGCTTAATAATTTGAATGGTCTTAACTACCATAATTGAATGCTTATAACCCTAATATAACCTCTTGATATGTTTTGAAATCATAATACAAGCTTAAGTTTCAAACTTGGTCCAATTTGGACACTGTTTGAGCAAGTTATGCAATTTTCTGTACATTTTGGACTTTTCAGCAATTTACCAAATTGAGGGGTCTTCTTTGCAATTTATCACATACTTATGTTCCTAAGATGTTATATTATCATTCTTGAGATTTTTGAACCATGGGGCTCCTATTTGAGCCATGGTTTGAAGGTGTTTTGATAAGGGGTATTTTTGGGTTTTCCCCTTCATGGATGAGCTACCTTTAGTAGCTATCAACTAAGGAATTATGTGATTGGCTGGGAAACTCGTCAAAGGCAAGCCAACAAGGTCTCTACAGATAGTGGGAGAGCTTCTTGTGTGTGTTCTTGTATATTCTTTATAATTAAAAGCCATGGACACTTGGATATATACTAGAGTTTCAACTTTTTTCTTTTTCTTTATATTAAAGTGTCATATACTTATCCAAAAGCCCCCAAATGAGCCATTTCCTCTCCATTATCTCTCTCCTTCTCCCCACTTCATACTCCCTCTGTTCAGTTGTGAAAATTTTTTCCCAAGGAAGAAGAGAGTGGGGTTCTTCTTGGAAAAATTCTAGGGTTGCAATTGATTCCCTTTTTGGGTCTATAAAGCTTCCTCCTAGTGATACTAACCTAAAAGTGTAAGTTTTTCCTTATTTCCTCCATTTAATTCTATTCTCCTCTTCCTCCTACATCTCTTCAGGTCAGAACCATGGTTTTCCATGGTGAAAGTGTCCCTAGAACTCAAAAATCCTTCCTTCTTATTTCTTTTATAGGATTTTGCTTGTTTGTGGAGAGAATTGCATACTTGGCCAAGCTCAGATGTGAATCCAAGGTTTCCTTGCCCTATTTGCTCGAGATTCTTGTTGTTGGATATCTGACCTACTCTATAGAGGTGATTTATATAACATTCTTCACTTATATTGCTTACTAGAAGCTTATTAGTTCATGTTTATGCTTGAATGTGATGATCTAAGCATAGAGAAAAATTGCTTGTTTAGAATTACGAATTTTTGTGGTGTTCCCTGTTTTGTTCCAGCTCTATTTAACTTGAAACATGTGTAGAACCTTTCTAAGGTGTAACATTATCTGGGAGATGTTGATAGCAACAACCTATGGTGCTATGCACAAAACAATTGATGGTTCAAATTAGGGTTTTCAATCAATTTTCTTCTTTATCACCCAATAAATGGTTATATCATTCAATAACCAATAGTGTTGCTGTCTTGGCAACTGATGTTCGTGATAAAGGGTGTCAAAATAATGGTTACAACCTATGGTCACCCCCTTAGGTCAGGTTTTTATTCATTTAGACATTTAATTATCATCCACTAAGTATTCTAATGATGTTATCAATCGATGATGATATTGGCTTAATATTTGATGATGTTAACTGAATGTATTACTAATCTAGCAACCAATGGTGACCTAGTGATCACAATTAATGGTGGATCAGGTCATCACCATATATGATGAATTAGGAATGTAATTGTAGATTTGACTATACCTTGAACCAATGGTTCCTTGGTTCAATTCTTTGTCAAAATTATACACTAAATTGAAGTCGATGGCTCCGTCTGGTGGCTCTGGTGACGGCGATGGTGAATCTCAGAAGGATGGCGGCGTAGGAGTGGGATGAGTAGGAAGGCCTCCTCCCCCTGGCGTCCCTCGGAGATCTGATGCACGAAAGAGGCGCAGTGTAGTTGAGGTTGAGAAGGAACCTCGCAGGTGGGCAGATCTGTTCCAAGAGCCGGTGGCGGCTCAGGATGCGGGAGGTCTGGAGGCGAAGAAGCTCATGATGCGTGAAGGGGCGATTGTATATCTGAAATCAATCACGGAGAATAATGCGAATAAGTGGAGTCTGACCGCTGCTGGATACATAGTGGACCTGAAGCCTCATTGGCCGTCTTTGCAGGACCATCTCCGAAATATCTAGAAAGAAAAAGGGACCATTGAGGTTATCTCGAGAGGAAATGGCTATTTCATAATCAAGTTCTCTGAAGCAGAAGATATGGTGACGGCTATTTATAAGGGGTCGTGGTTCATAGCAGGGAAGCCACTTATCCTAAAGAAGTGGATGCGGGGTTTGTCTCTGGAAAAACTGAAGTTAATGGAGGTTCATGTCTGGGTGAGGCTCTTTGATTTACCGTTGGAGCTCTGGGATGAGGACATCTTTGGGATGATAGGCTCATTTCTTGGAACTCCAATCAAAGTAGATAAAGCTACATTGGATTTCAAGAGACTGGAATTCACAAGGATGTTGGTCCTTATGCCGGCTGTCTCAGAATTTCCTGCTACCGTTCCATTGATCAGTGATGATGCTATTGAAGATACTGTGAATATCCAATATGAATGGTATCCAAGCAGATGTAGTTCTTGTGGGACGTTTGGTCATGAAGAGGCAGGTTGTGAGGATCGTCTGGAGAAAGGGAAAAAGAAAATGGTGTGGATTCCAAAGAAGGTGGTGGACAAACCTGTGGAGGATGGTCAATCTGAGGTGGATCACTTTGTGGATGCTTCTGATATCCCATCTACTTCTGAGTTAGAAGAAATGTCCGAAGCTGCTATGCAAGGTGAGAAGGAGGATACTAATGTTCTGAACGGGGTAGTGGTAGAAGTTACTCCAGTTAACAGTGCGGAGAAGAATGATGGCTTCATCCCTGTTAATCGAAGAAACAGGAGGAAGACGAAGTCCCCTCCTAGAGGGCCAGCTAAATCCTTGGAGGTGGCATATCGATCGGGAGTTAACATTTCTCCAAATGCTTTTCATAACCTGTTCGTTGATGAAGGAGAAAGGAGAGCTACTGAGGTTGGCAGGTTTCCAACCGCAGCAAGCTCTAATGGTTAGTTCCATCACCATTTCCTCCTGGAATGTGCGTGGATTGAATAGCCTTGGCCGTCAATCAGCACTTCAGGAGATGATGAAGGGGGTTGATAGTTCGTTGGTGTGTCTTCTTGAAACTAAACTTAGAAGGAGGAAGGTTTCTAAGACTATGAACAGGCTGTTTGGTAATGACTCGTGGATTTCTAACCATGGGAGTCATGTGCTTGGGAGGATCATTATTGCTTGGACTAGAGAGGATATCAGAGTGAAGAAGGTTTGTGAATCTGATCAACTTCTTCATGTTCGTGTGTCTACTGAAGTAGGGGATTTTTTCTTATCTGCTATCTATGGCCATAACAACCTTAATAGGAGGAAGGAGCTATGGGATCTGATCAAGATGTTAAGTTCTGATGTTAATGACCCTTGGCTTATTTGTGGGGATTTTAACGTTGTTAGATTTGCTGAAGATAAGTTTGGTAATTATGAGCCTTGCTATGAGTCTATGATGAACTTTAATGACTATGTACAGTATACTTCTCTGGTTGAATTGGATCTTAGAGGTTCAAGGTTCACTTGGGACAATAGGCAGGAAGGTGATAAACTTGTGATGTCAAAGCTCGATAGGGTCTTCTACAATCTTGAATTCCTTGATAAGTTTCCTAATCTCTGGGGGGAGGTTAAGGCCAATATTCATAGTGATCACAGAGTTGTTGCTGCTTATCTGGATAATAATTCTGCTAGGAAGAAAGCTCCTTTCCGTTTTGTTAATGCCTGGTGTGATAGAGATGATTTCATGGATGTTGTGAAGGAATCCTGGAGCATTAATGTGGATGGTGTTCCCATGTATAGAGTCTGTAGAAAGTTGGATAATTTGAGATTCAGATTGGCGAAATGGAATAGGGAAAGAGTTGGTGACCTTACTGAAATGAGGAGGATGAAGGAGTATGAAGTGTGATGTGCTCAAACTGCTGCTGATCTGGACCCGTCTAATTGTAGGCTTGTGGAGGAGGCTGGCTCTAAAAGGAAGGAGGTGATGGTTGCTTATAATCAGGAAGAGTCCTTTCTTAAACAAAAGTCCCGTGTTAATTGGTTAAAGTTGGGAGATAGAAATTCAAAGTTTTTCTATTCTTCTATTCAAACAAGGAAAATGAGAAATTCTATTAGAAGTATTCTGGTTAATGGTGATAGATGTAATGATGAAGAAAAGATTCATGATGAGTTTGTTAGTTACTATAATGAACTTTTTAACTCATGTGGGGGTGGTGATTTCAGTTGGGATGATGATGATTGCTTGTTTCCTACTCTTTCTAATGATCAGAATGGTTAGACCTATACTTCAATTGATGACCTTGAACAATGAACCGGATCCAATGAATAATATTGTATGCTTTAACATCCAATGGATTAGAATAAATCACATATTATTATATGTGGATCCTAGTGAAGATAATTCAATGGTTCAATACCATTTATTGGTAGTATTACCTTTGCCTTTATATAGTTATATTTGATAAATCACTATAATAAGTGGATGAGTAAATCCCATGTGATCTAGCTTGTTATACCTTACCTTGGTGTAATTATATGATGTTTATTGGTTATAATCAGACCTCTTGAATGATTAATGTGATAATGAATTACACTCTTCTTGTTCTGAAACCACAAGGTAGTACTATTTGAATATCATAGTGCCTTGCCATGTTAATATCTATGGACACATATGTTCTAATGATCTTTTGAGCCTTCTTTAAGGCATGGAATGATGATGATAACCTTACTATAAATAATGTGATGGTCTTAATGACCATTGGGCATGTTTGAAGCCATGATTGAGGTGAAATCCTCTTCATGTTCCAATAAGGGTTAAAACCCTGGAACTTGTGATAAGATATTGGTATCTTGTAAAAGTATGATGATAAGTGTGGTCCATTAATTTACAATGAATGATAGCATGTGGTAATGTGAGTAAGATTTATATCTCAAATATTTTATATCTTTTGAAGTTGTTATACATATACTCTTGTTAGAGAAGAATTAGGGTTGAATGTCCATTTGTATGATTTAGCCTTAATTCACCCAATTGGCATAACTAATTAAGTGAAACTCTTATCATGTAGTGTCTTGTGCCATAGATCTATCTGGTGTCATAAATTTCCAGATAGTGAAACGAGTATTCCTAAGGGGTACTCAGAGCGCATACTGATGAGTATGTGGGGTGCTTGTCATCCTGAATTCAAATGTTAGGGAGGATGACAATGGTCATACCTAGCCCTCAGTTTGAGAAAAAATGCAGTCGTGTCTCGGTGATTATATATATATGTGAAGAGATTGGAGGACAATTGTGGTTGTACCTCAGATGGTAGGGTATGCGTACCCACCTCCTTTCACTAGTGTCGTGACCTGTACCAAGGACGGACTAGGCTGTTAGTAGCTTGACCTTATGTGTCGTTGTGGAGGACCCGTACTGACCGGGGGTGGAGAAGATCTTAGGAGTCCGGATCTTCCTAGATCTTATATGGCACTGATTTCGACTTAGTAGTGGTCAGTTGGGATTTGAGTGGTATTTCTCAAATCCTTCAGGGCAGTGTAATAAAATAAGTGATATCAGCCGTGTAGTATAATTTCTAGGGTTTTAATACGTAACATATTGGTTGATTAACCCTTGTCTTGTCTTTATACTACATAATTCTTACATGATGCAGACTTATGAAAATTGTGCAATTCTACTTGATGTTACAACTTATTTTCTTAACTGCTTAGTATGCTTAAACTGTTCAATCTATTCATATTGCTTATTCAATGCCCTGACTGCTCTAAGTAATTACTGTTAATTAATATGTTATAATCAATATATGTTGGAGAGAGTTATATCTCTCGCTAGGACTGGGTCTCACCCGTGGGTCACCACATCTTTTTTTATGTGGTCGCGGGCAATGTGGTCGAGGTTGTGTTGTGAAGAGAACCAACCTGGTGATCAATAGATTTAGAAGGTTGGTTAATGGTAGATGTTAGTAGTAGAGTCCTAGTGTCATCCTTGCACTCTCAGGTCTTGGTATGGGATGTGTTTTCTAGATGATATACTTATATCAACATGAGATTTTAGTAGTGTGTCAATGTTTGTAAATATATGGCATGTACATGTGAAATATCTTTTGTCTGCAGGATGTGACTAAGGTCTTTGGACGTATATGTAAATACTTGTTACAACATATGAGAATGGAATGATGGACCTTTTTTTAATGTTCTAAAGTTTGTTTACACTGTTGGAATCGGTTTTAATTATTCTACATTTTTTACTATGTGATTAATTAGTAGTTGATCGTGTTTGGTGTTTTGAGTAATCTCATTTAGCGTGATGAGGTGTCACAATATTAGAATATTTTTTGTGACAACTCGATGCCACACGAGTAAGATTACTCAAATCAAAGTGCAGAATTAAGACCAAACATTCAGATTACTAGAAAACATGGTAAATTAAGATAGGTTACTTATATATTCACAAGAGGAAGCATACTACACGAAAGTTCAAAAAGGATGCCACTTGTTTCACTTATTATACCATCAAGGTATATACATCAATATACAATATCCATCTTGCCACAAACCTGTTATAAAAGATAACATATTTATACATACGAGCCATACATTACAACCATGGCATACTGCCAAAAACCTCATATCAATGTACATCATCTAAAAAACACCCCCAAGGACTTGAAAGTACAGGGATGGCACATAGGACTCTAAGACAAAACACTAGCAGCATATCCAACCTTCAACAACTATTGCTCTCCGTGCTGCTCTTCCTCAATCACGCGATCTCTACCACATCGTGCATGACCACCAAAAAGATGTGGAAACTCACGGGGTGAGACCAACGTCCGAATGAGAGATATAACTCTCTGCCAACAACTATTATTCACACAGATAGATTATAGCAGGAAAGAAATACTATTAACATGATGAGTAGATTCAATTAAATGAATAACTAAAACTAATAACATAGATTAAGTAGTATAAGCAGCTACAGCTGATCAGTAGATTATCATATATTTGCACTAGGAATATGAAGAACAAGTATAACATGATCAGTTAAACAATATAAGAAATAAGACAAAGGGTCATCCAATGTGAAGTGTATTTAACCCTAAGCAAAATATACTACGTGGTTGTACTATGTCTTTTATTATGCCATGTGGAGATGAGGTATACCACTCTCTCCAACTGACCACTACTAAGTTGAAATCATTGCCATATAATACCTAGGAGATCAGACTCCTATGATCTCCCACACCCTCGACGAGTCCAAATTTGTTGTAGTGACATATAGAGTCAAACTGTAAATCAGCCTAGTCTGTCTTGCTAGAGGCAGAGCGCTAGTGAGATATGATCGCAGTCGTTCTCCTACCAGGTTATGATTGCAACCATCCCTAAAAAAATATCATATGTGATACAGACTCAACAATTCTCCTTCCGAGGTATGACCACAACCACCGTCAAAACCAATGACTATGGATGTAAGGATATATCCTCAATTTGCACCCCTGCATATTCAACAATATGTGATATGAGTTTATCGTACGAATTACTCATTTCACCATCTTGCAAGTATTGACGATGAAAATGGATATATGACTCAGGGAAACCTACATGGTTAGAGTTTCACTTGATTAATTATTTTCAATTGAGTGTCTTTTATTGCATCAATCAAGTTACAACATACAAGCCCAAAAAAAAAATTCTACAAAGATAAGGATAGGTTGCAACATCAGAAGATATCAATTGGATAAACTTAAAGTTGATCAGACCATCACTTGAAATTGTCTCACTACCTTATACCAGGCCATCACCATTATCATGTCATCAAGGGATAATCATTCCTCATTAAATCACTAGAATATATCACCTCACATTAAACATTAAGCCTCTTCCAAGTTATAAATGCTAGGGAGGCTCAAAGAGTGGATAACCTCATGCTATAGCCTCCACCCATGTATGTATAGGTGATAGGGAAAAACTACGTTAAGTGGGGGAAATATAGAAAACATTAGTGCCCAAATGAGCTAGGGTTTGAGGCTGCATAACTGTGTTGGGTAGCACGGTCGTGGGAGGTCTAAGGCGCCACGATCATTCTGGTGGATTGGGAAATGTCAGATAAAAATTGAATCTTTGAAGGTTGGTAGCATGGTTGTGTTGGATAGCATGTTTGTGGAGGGATTTAAGCAGTACTGACACGCTGGATAGAGAGGCCATGGTAGGTGACTTGGATGGGGTTCAATCTCACTGGCACATGCATCTGGAGTGGTTGGCACCATAGTTGTGATAGCTCATGCGCCGTTTTGGGGGCTCCTTGGCACAACCATGCTATTGAACTTGTTGTAGAATCTTCAAATTTGAGATTTCCATTAAACTTTTGGTTTGGAAGCATGGTCATTCCATTCATCATGGTCATGATGAGGGCTTTGTTGCACTTTGAGATTCAACTTCACGATCTGTGGACTCCTTTGATTTGGCTTGACTCTTGGCCAGTAAGGGTAGGTTTGAGGAGCTCTGGAACCCTCATTAGACTCCTCTAATGGTTATTGACCCCTAGGATCATTCTTCTTCTCTCTCATCCTTCCAAGGCATTATCTAAGTAGCTACAGACATGCAAAGAATGTCCTTAGGTGTATTTGATAATAAAACATTTTTAGGGGAAATAACATGCATTTTAACAAGTTTATATGTGATTAAAGTATAAAAAGACTCAAGACGAAGCCATGAAATTGGGCTACATCACCACCTCCAATTGAAAACATACTTGTCCTCAAGTATACTCCAACTTAATCTCTCCTTCAACTCATTCAAGAAAAATATGGGAGAATGCAATCATCATGATGTTCATTGGCAAAGTGAATTGATATGTGGAATTAGGGATTCAATCCACTACTCTCTATTCATCTTTCTATTTACCAATGTGATTTAAGCATAAAGCACAAGGGCTTCAAATATGGGTTATCAGTAACACATGTATGGGATGCAATATTCATAAAGCTCCACGTAAATTGTACTATGCATGGCATACATCTAAATTGTCAAAGTTGTTGTTTCACTTGATAGGACTACATCATACATTGCATTCCATCCCCCATGTCACACTTTGCTTATGTATAGTGTGAGGGATAGATTTAATTTACCCTAGTCCTATTAGGCATAAAAAGAGAAGAAAGGGTTATGGAAGGGAGTGATACATAGGAGACACATATTTTTATTTCCTTTTCTTGAGGGACTATGACATATATTGATCACTTATTTTATTTTTTTCTTGTTCTCTGCATGTAAGGAGGATATATGGTGATTGGAAGAAGTGAGGTGGTGTGGATATGGCCACCAAAAAATTTTGTAGGGTGGACAAGGCTAATATGTGAACCTCTAGCATCCTTCCATGAGGTGAATATTTAAGAAGATGATAGAAGAAACATCAAGTCAAAGAGTAGTCATAGGTAATGAAGATCCATGTATGATTTCAATTAAGAAAGCTAATCCATACTAACACTCACCAAAAGACAAACCATGCATAAAATGAGCAATTACGGTATACTGCACTTTTTCCACATAAGTAGAATAATCCCAAGAATTCAAGGATTTCAAGCACCATACATTTATAAAAATAGTCAATTACTTGCAAGAGGCTTGGAGCACATGCAAAATTCCATCATGGAACTCATTAAAGCAAAAACATCATCAAACAACAGCACTATCCCAATTCTAATCATTCATGTCACAATAGGTAGAGATCTAGTTGAAACATACCATTAGCAAGTAGATTCAATCTTGGAAAAAATGGGTTGAAATGGTGATAAATTGCATTCAATCACATCTGAACTTACACTAGGAACAAATAAGCAAAAAATAAGAAAATTCTGGCTAAAATACACAAAAATTATTAAAAAAACTACATGAGATGCAATGCATGGAATGGAATGGCATGAAAAACAAAGTTTTGAAAAATTACACAAAAATGTAAGGAAGTTAACTATATGATATCCATGTGTGCAAAACAAACACCATAAGTATGGATAGACAAGTATAAGATTACTTAGACTATTTGATCATCTTGAAATTTTTTTAGAAAAAGAGACATAGAGGAATGTAGAGAAAAACAACGGCTTATCTCCCTACCACCCCAAACATTTATACCTTGATTTCCTCAGCATTAATTAGAAGTTTAGAATAGTAGGGTTGTCTACATGGATTCATTGTAGATATACATCAAGAGGGTGAACAATCAACATGGCATCAAGTGGGTAGGGTAGATCATGCATGGCCATTCTACATGAAATGATTATTTTGGCTTGCTAGCACCATGACTATGTTGTGTGGAATAGCCATTCTAGTCACCTTCATGTAGCCTTTTGATTGATCTTTAATTCTCTTCTCAGTTTTTGATCTTCTATTGGATGGCTCCTATATTCATCATCTTTACTTCAATGTACATGTTCTAACATGATTCACAAATAGAAAAACCATCAAGTATAGTGTGTGTGTGTGTTTGTATTTCTTGGAATTGAAAAACAAAAGTATATCAAATATGGGTTTTGAGAAAAAGAATCTCAAACTGAGATGGGTTGCCTCCGACTAGTGTGAAGTTTATTGCCTTCAACTAGGCTTTGGTGTTGCTTTCATCATCAAGTATCCACAAGTAAGGTGTTTCCATCCTCGTCAAAGGTGATCCTCTCAAAATATTTCACAACATAGTCTTCCTTCGAATGGTAATGTGATATCTCAAGGTTCCTTTTTTCAACTTCCCTTTCACGTGGTTCATCATAGTCTCTCTTGAAGTAGAGGTCCACATTATTTAAATTTTTCCTCTCTATGATGGTGAACAAAGATGTCAACCTTTTTCCTCAAGTAGGTGACCATCAAAGTGCCAGAATATACCTTAATCTCTACACATTCTAAGGGGAAAAAATGTCATTTCCAATATGATGTAGGTCTTTCCATCTTTTGGATCTATGTCGAAGACAAGAAAGTCGGATTGGGAATCTAAAATATGCCTTCTTGTCCACCTATACCATCTGAGTATATATCATGCCCCTGGGTGTCTTTTTGGATCCATCAGCCAATGAGAGACTTCAGTCCACTAGTTTCATCCTTATTGATGCAAGATTCATATACGTATTATGAGGCTTGATGCTAAATCTTAAGACCAAATTAGGAAGTGTATGCTCAATAAACTAAAAATTGATATAGCAAGGGATGAGAGGGACATATGGATATCCCTTTGGGGAAGCAGTTGTAAAAAATGAAGTTCCATTGCTCCTTCGCTATAATTTCCATGGGTGGTCTCTCCATCACCTTACTATTTCTAGTGCTAGCATCCTTAAACAATGACATGAGTAAGAGATGCTTTCCTTTCCTCACCTCAAGACCTCCAAGAAGTTCATGTTAAGTTCAAGCCATTTTGAGAGAAAGGGTCTTCTGACACATCAAAGAAGATTGTCTCATTAATATTGACCTTGTTTGGGACTGTTTGAGGATCTCGGGGCAACATAATAAGATTCCTTGATTTATCAGGTCGAACATTTGTTGTTATCAACTAAAGATAGGGTGGGACAATAGTGGATATCACAAAATCAACATAGGATGGAGCAACAAATATTTCATTGCAATTAGCACTCTCACAAGATGGTGTAACAATAGGTGATATCATCTTCAAAGAAGGTGGTACAATATAATTTTTGGTGCCCTTATCATGTTCACAAGAAGGTGGGACAACAGAATTTGCAGTGCTCTTGGCAGTCTCACAAGAACTGTTCCGCAATGAAATTCCATCATGATCTTTGTTAATTTTCTCCTTAACCTTCATGGTCTGCAAAACAACATTTCCACACCACAAGACTGACACCATGTTCACTTTCTCATGTGGAGGATGGGGGAGCTCATTATGATTGTGGTGGTGGTGGTGGTGTCCTTTGTTGTGGTGGATTATGATTCTGGAGAATGTAAGATTTTTGTAGTGGTGTCTACTAGGGAGGTTTTGTGGAGGTGGTTGGCATGAATGTGGTTGTTGGTGGGGTTGTTGACAAGGTGGTTGGCATAGAGGTGGTTGATGTGGGGGGGAGGGGGAATTGGAAGTTATATGTAGTTTGTGTTGGTGGTAGACAATAAGGATTGGGAGGACCTTGTTACTGTTGCAAAGTTGACATTTTCTATTCTAGTGGAATGTAGGTTCCTTGAAGAAAACCCATGGATCCACTAGAACTATTTGGATTAGCCAAAGATTGGGAGTAAAGTCTCCCCTCATCCTTGTAGGTAAGTGCTAAAGAGATTTTATCTAATCTTTTTCATGCCTACTAATATTTTGTCCATAGAGGACACATCTTTCTTGACTTTGTTAAGGCTCCTCACTCTTCCTAGCATTTCTTCTTCAAATCTTGAGCTATCTATTTGACCTTTGTGTTTCCTAGGCTTCCCTTATCCTTCATCATCTTGCTGGTTCCATGAGAAGTTTTGGTGATTTATCCATTCCTGAGTGTAAGAATTGGGCATTGAGCCTTGATTGTTGTTGTTACCAAAATAGTGGAGTGATTTAACGTCCACATCAATAGACTCAATAGAGAAGGAATATTGGCTAAAAGAGCCTCCCACATGAGGAAAAGTTCGTCATGTCTACCAAAATCTTCATCATTTGAGGAATGGCATCATCCCTGGCACATGGAGGAAAATATCCTTGATTTCTATGACAATGAACATCAACAATGGAAGCTCGATGACATGAATTTTCATCCAAATGCTTAATAAGATTCCAAGATTCTTTAGGATTTTTGTCCATGAAAGCTCCACCACAAGATGGTCAACCACTGTTTGACCCATTTTAGACAGACCTATGTAGAAATTTTAGACCAACTGCCAAATAGACATCACATGATGAGGACAATTCTGAAGTAGCTTTTGGAACTTTTCCCACATCTCGTGGGAATGCTCATTTTCTTTCTGAGTGAAGGAAATGATATACCTTATCATTTTATTTAGCTTGAAAATAGGATAAAATGCCTTATAAAATCATTTTTATGTTGTCTCAAATCATGATAGTCATCTTTTATGAGTGCCACTCCTTGGTCTTGTCCTTGAGTGAGAAGGGAAAATTGCAAGTCAGATGAAGTCATTTGTGGAAGTAGACCTTACGAATGTAGAAAATATCTCATGAAAAGAGTCCACATGCTTGTAAGGATTTTCATTCTCAAGGACATAAAATCTAGGGAGGATCTCGAGAAGTCCAGGATGAATATTGAACTATTTCCCTGACATCTGATCCATTTTGGAAGTAATTGGGGAGATGCCTTTTCATGGCATGAAGTAGTCATGCAACAACTTGTGAACTAGTGATGGTGGAGAATTTTTTTGTGCCTCCTAATTATGTTGGGCATTCCTATCCCCCATCTCAACCTCTTGATGTTGCTCTCACCAATTTTGACATCTTCTTCTTCCTATCTCAGGATCCTCTAGGAATGAGTTGTTAGAAAAAGAGTGACACCCAAAAATGCAACAAAGGTCACTTGTACAAGGCACAACTAAACCAAAGAAGCTAAGTTTGAAGACAAGTTTGCAAAAATAATTCAAAGAATAAAGAATAGAAACATCAAGAATAGTCAAATATAAACTAACTAGCTAGGCCCAGTACCACTGTCTTGGGAAACGGAGCCAGAAAGCTTGATATGTTTTCCTGATGCTACCAAGTAAACTGGAAAAAGGCGGTGCTAAGGGGAGAGTCACACTGCTACTACTATGGATCTATGGTGCTTTCTATCTCCTGCAACTGTGCCAAAAAGCTTCATGCATTCACCATAGGTTCACCCATCCAATTAAAGAATGTTCCTTAGGTCACACAATAAGGTCTTTCAAATTTTAGTATCGAGGAACACATTTCTAAACAAGTCTACAAGCACACGGGCTCGAGAGTAGCATAGGAGTGGAAAGTCAGGGTCTTACCTAAGGGAGAGATGGGGTTACTAGTGCTTAGTTGGTTTGGGCGAGGTTCCTATGCAAAGTCTAGGGTTGGAGGGTTTGGGTTTGATATGGTTTGGTTATTCTGATGTTGTACAAACAAGCCATTAAACAAAGGCAAAAAGAAAAATGGAAAGTGAACCCAAGGAAGTTGGCTCTAATTGGCAAGAAAGCAAGCTAAGAAATACTAGCGCAATTAACACTTAAGTAAGAAAGTGAGATTTATCACTACACTAAACTAGCAATTTAGATAAATAGAGCCATCAATGGCCTAAACTAGCACTAACTAGATAAGATTAGCACAAGCAAGCACTTAGGAACATTAACTATACTACAAAGACTTAACTATAAAGAACAAGGCAATTAATTAAGGGAGTTAGTAAAGTAATTAACTAATCAAGCATTAACTAGCAAGGAGGCAATTGGGGTTTTTAAGAAAGTTATGGAAAGTTTGGGTCGCTTGGGTTGATGTGACTAGAACCTAGGTCAGGGGGTCATAACATGCGAATTCTATTCATTCATTTAGATTGTTAAACCAAACAACAAGATAGATGGCATAGAATTACCCTAAAATACTACTTGGCCATGGGTGGTATAAGGTGTGTGAAGGGGAAATACACCCCATCACACCCTATCCAACCTTGCGAGGCTCAATTGGACTAGGGTTTAGGTGAAATTCTATTTAGATATAATCTATTCGAGGTTTCTAGAGTAGATGGTCTTAGGGAAATTGGGTGCCAAGAGTAGTAATGGAGGGTGTAAGTATGGGGATTAGACCTTACATCACCTACCATCTATCCTTTAGATAGCTCCAAGCCAATTGCACTGATTGCTCCTACACTAGATATAAATATCTCTCACCCAGGAGTTGGAGAAGGGATAGATTTGTAGGAAGATAAGGTGCTAGCTAGGAATCTACTAGTTGGACCTCGGAGAAATCTCCAAGATAGCTGCATAAAAGTCATTTTCTCAAAGAGCATATGTGGTTTCAAGTATGATTAGCAAGAAATCCATGTTTTCAAAAACAAACCACAAGATCATCCATGGGAAATAAGGTAAAAGTAAAAGACAATCAATATAAAACAAAATCATAGAGTTTACAAATTATTTCCCCCGAGCAAGGTATTAAAGTCATATTTTTCCCCAAACAACCCACCTATAGGGTATTAGCTACTCGTAGTTCAAAGAGTAACAAAAGAAGATGTAAAAGAGAGAATAGCCATAGGAGCTCATGGATGTCCTACTCTTCTTCAAATCTATGAGAAAGACCACATCCTCCTCCTCAATGAAGGCTAAAGGGCATCAAAAGGTGAGTGAAATTAGCTAGAATCCCTAGAAAATTAAGGTTTTGAGGTGGAGGAAGGTAGAAATGAAGTAGAGATAGGTGGGAGTAGGTGGGATCTTAATGCATGATCAAGTAAATCCAAAGGAATCTCAATGGATAACCTTGTGCTATTGCTGCCTCCCATGTATATTAGGTGGTAGGGAAGCACAAGGTTAACTGGGGAAATAGGGGAAATCAGTGCACAAATTGAACTAGGGTTTGAGGTAGCACGACCATATTGGGCAGAACGACTGAGGTGGGTAGAGGGTGGCACAGTTGTGCTGAGGGAGAATAGGTGTATTGGTGGAGTGGGAAATGTCAAATAAAAATTGAATGTTTAAAGTTTGGTAGCACGACCATGTTGGGTAGTACGGTTGTGGTGGGGGTTTAAGTAGCATGTCTGTGTTGGGCAGAAGGGTTAGGTGACTTGCATGGGGGTCATTCTCACCGACATGTACATCTTGAGAAGTTGGCACCATGATCGTGGTAGATGGAATGACCATTCTAGGGGCTCATGTTGTGTTGATGAACATACTGTAGCATCTTTAATTTGAGATTTCCACTGTGACTTTATCATTGGTAACACGGTCATTCTATATCACCACGTCTTTATTGGGGGATTTGATTGTACTTTGAGTTTCAACTTCACAATCCATGGACTCCTTTGTTTTGGAGTGACTCTTGGCCACTAGAGGTAGGTTGGGGGAGATCTTGACCCTCCTTAGACTCCTCTTATGGTGAGTACCCCTAGGACCATCCTCCTCTCCTGTCCATACAAGTGGTGGTCCAAGTACATGAAAAAAATGAAAAGAATGCCCATAAGTGCATTTAATAGTAAACCATTTATCAGGGTAAATGACATGAATAATAACAAGTTTAGATGTGATTAAAGTCTAAGATGACACAAGATAAAATCAGGAATTAGGTTTGCATCAGTTACCACCTTCATCAGGCATCCTAGATAACTAGTAAGAAGAGGATATATTCTTGTGTAGCTACCCTACACACATGTCACAGTCATATGTGCATTCTAAAGGATCTTCCCTATCCCATGATTTTGAACCTATAGTCCTTACTAAAAGATATATGAAAAATAGAGGCAAAAAACTTCAAGAATTAGACAAGCCTACACCTACTTCTAGAACACATAGGTTTCTAACCCGAAAGGCTAAGTCTAACATAGCCTATATCCTTAGAGTTACTAGATGCTCAATTTTTCACATTCCTCTTGGTTTCTGTGTCATAAAAAATTGTAAGGTGTGTGTGTGGTGTTCATTCTTTGATACCAACTATAGCATCCAAGAAACTCCAACAAGAACCCGAGAAAACTACTTATGTGTCAACAAGGCACACGACAGAAACTTGAGACATGCACATGAATAATACAACATTCACCTTACAAATACAACATGCACAAATATATTTAACTTTACATAACTCGCTATAAATTAGATAACATCTTCATAGTAAAAAATTAGAAAATAACATGTACATGGGCAAGGAGGATCTACAATAGGCTTCATCTATCAAATGCTCACAGCATACCACATTTTGTGATCCCATATCATCTTCAAATTTGAGCCTTTAAATATTAGAATAGTGGAAAACGTTAGCACAGGTGTGTTGAGTATATGGTGCCAAAAATGACATAACTACTCAAAAAGGAAGAATAACTTGCATTATTAATAGAATACAACTTGACAGAATATCTAGGGAAACACTGATAACATACGGTTCCAAAATGTTCATTATGTGACAAAATACATATTAATACAAGCAATTCCATTATGATTTTTGGTGAATTATAGTCAAGATAAGTTCATCAAAATATAGACACTTCCAAAGAAGTGCATGAAAGAGTTCAAATGTGAATCTCCACTTCTACATCAAGTGTGATCCTAGTCACTTGATCGAGAAGTGCAATACCAGCCACTTCCAAACGAAGAACAATACTATCCACTTCTAAAGGAATTTGATACTCATTGACAGTGAAAGATGTTACATTACATACGACCAAGTTTGTTTTTAAAATATGTATATCAAGATGATAACCATAACCATAGGGAACATGTTACTTCAAACTATAGAATAATACCAAAAAATACAATATAGTAGTGATGCAGCCCTATTTTAGGATTCATCTTGTGTCTTCTTGCACTTTAATCACATATAAACTTGTTAGAATGCATGTCCTTTCCCTGAATATGTGTATTATTATTGAATGCACTTATGGACGTTATTTGCATATTTTTTAGATACTTGGAATATGCCTTGGATGGATGGGAGAGAAAAAGGGTGGTCCTAGGGTTCCTTCATCAATGGATGAGTCTAAAGAAGGTCCAAGAGCTTCCCCAACCTACCCTAGTGTCCAAGAATCAAGTCAAGCAAATAAGTTAATGGAAATCCAAAGTTGAAGAGAAAAGTGTTATAGAGGAGCACAACATGTCCATGGTGCCAAGGAACGGTTGTGTTTCCCAAGTCAAAAATCACAACATATCACATACATGAAGAAATAAAAACCAAGCTCAACAACATTATTTTGTTGGATTGCATGACCATGTCAAGAAGGACCCAACACGGTTGTGTTGTCCAACACAGTTGTGGTTCTAGGACTCCACCATGCACATTGTGATAAGAATGACTAGTTCTCCTTCCCCCCCCCCCACAATGGCCGTGTGGCCTTGCATGCTTGTGCCATTACCTCTTCACCATGGTCGTGGTTCTTACCACAATCGTTCCACCAAGAGCTCAAAACCCAAATTTTAACTCACATTTTTTCATTTCTCACCTCGGTTATTCTTCCTAGAAAGATTATTCTATGTCCCATCCACCATGTCCATGTGCACAACATGGTCGTATTGGTCAGAAAGCCTAACACATTTGTGCACTACTTTACCCATGTTACCCCCACTTGACCTCGTGCTTCCCCACCACCTATATATACATTGGTGGTGGCTAGAGCAGGAGGCTAGATACTTCTTAGTCTCCCTTATCCATTCATTTTTTCCCTTAGCTTCCACATACTCCATTCCACTTCCACTTCATCCCATTCCACCTGAAAACCCATCTTTCAGGATGTCCATGTTGGTCAGAAACCCTAGCACATTTGTGCACTGCATTGCATATTTTACCCCCACTTGACCTAGTGCTTCCCACCACCTATATATACATGAGTTGTGGATAGAGCATGAATTTAGCTACTTTTAGTCTTCCTTATCCATTAATTTTTCCCCTTAGGTTTCACATACCACATTCAACTTCCATTTCATCCCATTCCATCCTAAAAGCCTTCTTTTATCACAACCATGCTGATAAGAACCATAGCACATTTGTGCAACACTTTACCCATTTTACCCCCCCCCCACTTGAGCCAGTGCTTCCCCACCACCTATATATACATTGGTTGTTGCGAGAGCCTAATGTTAGCTATTTATCAGTCTCCCTTATCCATACCTTTCTCTCCTTAGATTCTATAAACTCCATTCCATTGCCATTTCATCCCATAGCACCCCAAAACCCTTTGTTTTAGGGTTTTGGACACTTCCCTTATCATTTCCATGTCATTCCACCTTTGAGGAGGGAAGATCTCGAGATTGCAATAGATAGATTATAAGATTTCATCCTATACAATGAGCTCCATGACTTTTTCTATATCCTACTTCATTTTTATATTTTTCATTTTTTTGAGTATCTAGGCCTCTTAGGTGGGTGTTTGGGGTCAAAAAAAGTTACATGGATACCAATTTGGGGGGAAGTAATCTATAAACTTTGTGATTTCATTAGCTAATGATTATGTTCTACTTTTATCTCATTTCCCATAACTTTCTAATTGGTTTGTTCTTGAAATAACCTAGTATTCTAGGGAAATTGCTTATATGTGACTATCTGGGAGTTTCTCCTAGGTCCAATTAGTGGATCCCTAGATAGCTACCCACTTCTTATATGCTAATCAATTATCCTATACCTAGGTGAGAGATATAAGTATCTAGGTTAGAGGCATATAATGTAATTGGCTTGGAGCTTCCTAAAGGCTAGATAGTAGGTGATGTGAGGTGTAAAACCCTCATTTCCACCCTCCATTACTACCCTCGGCCCACAATTTCCCTAGGAGCTTCTATCATAGAAACCTAGTCTTGATTAGATCCTAATTGAATTCCACCCTAAACCCTAATCCAAGTGAGCCTTGTAAGGTTGGATAGGGGGTGCTCATGTTAGTTCCCCTATACACACCCTACTCCAATCATGACCAATTAGGAGTTTAGGGTTGTTCAATAACATCTATTGTGTTGTTTGTTTTAATTGATTTGAATGAAACGGTAATGTTTACATGTTATCACCCCAACTCAATTGACAATTACATTCTCCCAAACAGACCACACTTCTCATTATTGTCTAAAACCCTAATTTTAATTATTTCTCGTTATTGCTTACTTAGTTAATTGCTTTACATGTATTCTTAGCTAATTGCTTTACTTTTGATGCTTCAGGTTTTTAATTGCTTTTTGTCCTAATGGATAGTTTAGAGAAGTGTTAATCTCACTTTGCTTGCTTTAGTGTAATTTGCCCCTTTACTTGCTTATTATAACTTAATTATCTAGGGTTAAATTAAGTTTTTCTCCTTGCACCCTTAAATGTCTTGTTCACTATTAGTGTAATCAATCAAGTGAAAACCAAACCCTTCAACCCTAGACTCCATTGTAGGAACCTAGCTCAAAATAACTAATTTATAGTTCCCCCATCTCTCCCGTGGGTTTGACCCCAACTTCCCATATCTCCTATACCACTCCTAATCTCATGCTCTTGTGGATTTGTTTAAGAGTGTGTCCATGGGGTCGTTAAAAATTCAAAATACCCCATTGTGTGTGGCTAATGTGTATCCAATCAAAATTCAACTGGTTTGGGTGCACCCTATGTGAATCTCATCAAGATTTTTGATGTTTTTTCTGGGGAGATTGGTGCTTGATCTTGCTAGTTAGTTTATATTTTCTTTTCTACTACACTCACCATTTCTATTCTTTATTCTTTGTATAATTTTTTCATATTGTTTTTCTAACTTATACTATTTTTTTCCTTGTGCATGTGACAAGCAATCAATAGAAGATTGGATGGAAGGCCAAAATGCACCTCATGAGACACTCCATTAATACTTAATGTCTGGAAATTATAATTGGCCAATTGCAAGTAGAGTTGATCATATTCTAGGGGAGAAATTCTCTATCTCTCTTAGTCTTCTTAGGCTCTTGTACACCTTTTATGGCCTAGAGAGTGAGAACCCCTATAAGCAGTTGGATTCTTTTCTTGAGATGTGCTTGACCTTCATGATGCCTACGTCTATTAATGACTCCATCTAGCTCATTTTGTTCTCATTCTCACTCAAAGACGAAGTAAAAGATTGGTATGATTTAAGAACACAAATAAGATATTGGGATGATTTGATGAAGTAAAAGATCGGTATGATTTGAGAATAGAAATTCTGCTCCATTTCAAGGTTGATACAAATGTTCAATGCCATAGTGAGTTTTAGCCAAATGGGCAATGAGATACTCCATGATGCTTGGGAAAGGTTTCAGAAGTTGTTGAGAGAGTGTTCACACCATGAATTCCTTTGTGGCAACTTGTTCAATAGTTTTACTATGGTCTCTCTCAATTGATTCAAGATACAATGGATTCTTCAAGCCCACAAATGATGAAGATTCTTGTAGAAATGGTGAAACTAATGAAAAATCAAGTGGGAAGTGTTCCTAGTCACTTTGTGAATTCTATTGACTCTTATGGCAAGGAAGTGAAGACACTTCATTCTCTTAGCAACCCAGAACAACGAAGTCCAAGGTATAGATCAAGGTTTGAGGATGAATTTCTTTCTAGGTTGAAACTTTTTGATGATGTTCAAATAAATGCAATAAAACTTGATAATAAAAAAAGTGGAGCAACTCTCTTTAATACTTACTCTCCAAGCGGAAAGGAAATCCCCTTCCCAATTCATAATTAACTTTAAATAAGCAAATGGGCCAATGGGTGTCTCTCAAGTCTCCTATATTCCACCACCAATGCAAGTGCATCCCATAAATCATTTTCTAGTCTCTCCAAAACCTTATACACCTCTTCCACCTCCATCACCACAACCATCCTATCAATACTCTTACCACCCTAAATATTCTCCTCTACCTCCATTCCAACACCAACGGCCACCTCCACCTCCTCTACAACAACAACAAGATCCCTCTCTCCACCATGAAAATGTTAGTGTCGTTATGATTTTAAGGATTGTAAAAGTCATTGCACAACCAACAAATCAAATGGGCAGTGATCGTGTGAGCCAATGACATGTTGATGAAACAAGGATGAAGAAATTAAGTGGTGATATTGTGAGATACAACTGAAGATGATCATATGACACCTCATGTTGGGTAAGTGATATTGCATGTTCCACATTATACTCCATTTATATGTTTTGTAGTCCCTAATGATCTATCTGTGATTCCAAGAGTTCCTCATGTCATGCCACAAGAAAGTCATGTTACCCCAAGAAAAGCAAGTGCAAGTGAGCCACTACTTCGTGATCCATTAGATGAGCCTCAATCATCAAAAAGGAGTCAAAAACACTATGTTGACATTAGAGTTATTTTTTAGCAAGTGAAAGTGAACATTCTATTTCTTGATGCAATTAAGAAAATTCTATTGTATTTAAAGTTTCTCAAGAACATTTTCACTTCCAAAAGGAGTCAACAGGGAGGGTGTCTAAGAAAATCAAGTTGACATAGCAAATCAGCTCTAATATACAACACTCACTTCCCATGAGGAGGAAAGATCCAGGGGGCCCACTCACTCCTAGATACATTGGGGGACATTGCATAGACCAATCCTTACTTTACTTGGGATGTAGTGTGAATTTGATGTCATATAGTGTCTATGTTGAGATGGGTTAGGCAAGTTGAAATTGGCTAATTACACTCTCCAATTGGCAGATCATTCCATCAAAGTGTCTAGAGGAAGAGTGGATGATGTATTGGTGATAATGGGAGGTGTTCCTGGAAGATGTCATTATTCTTGATATGGATTTGAAGGAAAGAAGCATTTCCATCATCTTGGGAAGGCCTTTCCTATCTACAACTGATGCCAAAATACATGTGTGTAGTGTCACAATGATGGTCTTCACAGACATGAAGATAAAGATTCTTATGTTCAAGACCCCCACCTAGAAATACCGAGATGAGTATGATGCACACTATCACTAAGGAATTTAGCTAATTACTCGAATGATGGGGATCCTGATGGAATACCTCTTGAAAACTCCTATGGTCAATGGGACAAAGAGAAGTCACTAAATCCAAATGAGAGAGGAAACTACTTCCACAATGTATACTCAAAATTTCCAAATAGTTGATTGATTGAGATAACTACAAAAATCCCAAATGAAGGTATGAAACTTTAGCACTAGTGGGAGGAAACCTATCTAGGTTTGAGAAATTTTGAACCAAACTTCAATTTTTGATACTTTTTGGTTATTCTAAGAAACACACATTATAGTTTATGGTTTTCCATTTTTGAATCATGTTAGAACATGTACATTGATGGAAGGATGATGCATGGATGATATAGACAAAGAGAAGATCAAGATTGAGAATCATTGTTGAGCTGATTGAAAAAGCTATAGGAAAGCAACTAAATGATCGTTCCGCTCAGCAGGACCATGGTGCCATCAATCCAAAATAGTCATTCTGCACAGAATGACCATGTCTTTTGTGTCCTTCCCACTTGATATCATGATGATCAATCCCTATTTTGGTGACTTTCTACCATGACTCAATGCACATCGGCATACTAGCATAAACATCTAATTCATGTTGAGGACAACATGGTTTAAATTATAGAATGGTAGGGCGGTAAGCCCTTGTTTTGCTCCACATTCCTCTCTTTTCCTTGTTCTAAATTTTTGTCCAAGATGATCAAACAGACTAAATAACTCTTATACTTGTCCATCCATGCTTGTTGTGTTTGGTTTGCATACATGCATATCACATAGTTCGTCTCCTTGCATTTTTGCATAATTTTCAAAAAAAATTCTCTTCATGCCATGCATAGCATATGTTGTTTCTAAGAGACAGGGCTACACACTACTCAATTATAGTTTGAATAGATGCAACCCCAAAGCAAAACCACACTTTCAAATTTGTACAAAGGGGGTCCCAAACTAACACTACTACTACACCGAAATATATCACACGCTAGCGCTTGATATCACATTGTAGTGTAGATGAGTGGCAAGTGAGGGGTCGAACCTCATGGAAGGAGGGGGCACTATATTTAATTAGATCAAGCTACACTCATAAGGTGGAGATTAGGGTTTCTAGGGTTTGAGTTGGATTTTTATTGATTACTCTAATAATTTGAACAAGCAATCAAGTAATGGAAATAATGCAAGTAAACCCTTAGTTAACCCTAAGCAAGCAATTCTATGAAGCAAGATGAGAATTATCTAAGCAAGGATAAGCAGTTACACTAGACTAGCTACAAAGAGTGCACTAAGAAATCATGGGAGCAAGGCTAAGGTTAAGTTGCACTAACAAAGCAAGTTGAGCACTACGACAATTAGAGATCTAAGTTATCACTAAATAGACCAAGAAAACTCCAAAGATCACTAACTACCCTAGAAAGATATAACTTTCAAGAATAAGACAATTAGCTAACAAGTAACTAAAGTAAGAAACTAGATTTGCATGCAATATCTAAGAGAGAAAGATGGGTTTTAAGAAAGGTTAAAGAGAGGTAGTCCATTTGGGGGATGATACTAGATATTAGTTGGGGGAAACATCTCAAGAAAAACCTAACCATTCATTCTATGATACCAAATGAAATAATTCGTCATATGTAATAAAATTACCCTAAACTATTGGTTGGCCATGGATAGAATAGAGTGTGTCAAGGGGAACTACACCATTGCACACCCTATCTAGCCTTACGAGGTTCAATTGGACCAAGGTTTAGGTGATAATTCAATTGGATTTGATAAATCTAGCTTTCTATGGTGACAAGTAGTAGTGTACTTGAGAGACAAAGGTAGGAATGGGGAATGGAGATGAAGTTATTTCACCTCATGTCATTCCCCACCTAGATTTTAGAAAACTCTAGACTAATCACTCTTACAGTAGCTACTTCGATCTTACACTTAGATGTAGGAGAAGAGATTCATGTATGGGGACATAGGGTGTTATCTAGGGATCCACTAGTTGGACCTAGGAGCAAAACCTAAAATAGTCATACAAAAATTCGTTTTCTCCTAGATTCTAAGTGTTCTCAAGCACAAAACAACAAACAAACCATGATTTTCATAACAAACCACAAGTAGATTTATGGGAAATAATATAGAAGTAGAAAGCAACCATCATTGAATGAAAAATATAGAGTTTACAAATTATATTCCACCAACATGGTTTAAGAATATCATTTTAACTCCAAATAGTCCACCACAAAGGGCTTAGCTACTCATAGTGCAAAAAGAAGTTAAAGAGGAGGTAGAAGAAGAGAGTAAAGTGTTGGCTTTTTATTATGCCACACTCATATTTTGATGATGAAAATATTTCTCAGATTATATTACTAAACATGTGTATTAAGTATCTCAGGTGATCAAGGAACTAAGCCAAGATCCAATTACAAAGACCGTGCAATTTTATATAATTGGATGCTTGCAAATCAAGATTATATCATGAATATAATTGTACTCGTGCGTTTTCATACAACTTGATAGACATGATGTAAGAACAAGTGATGATCTATTATAACATACCCAAAACCCTAACCCACACTGATATGAAGTCTCTAGGGTTCATAGGTTTGATTACTTATGTCATTGGAAAGGTTTATCACACTTTTGCACATTCACAAAGTCTACCTCAGTCGCCAATGAAGTGGCACCCCGGTGGTAAAAGTGATGATGTAAGACCGAGAGGTCATGAGTTCAAACCTAGGCGACGGGATGAATGAATCGCCAATTTGTTTTAAAAAAAAAGTCTACCTCGGTCTATAAACTTGTCCATCAAGACAAATTCGGTTGACCAAATATTTGATCGGGATTCCCCTTAGTCGAGGTTTCAGAGCACCAGAAGTACTTTACGATATAGTTAGCTCTGAGCCCACTTCGGTTGAAACATTTTTCGACCGACACAATCCCTGTCAAAATTTTTGTGGACCGAGATTAGACAGTTAAACCATTTGACCAAGCAGTTAGAATGACACTTAGCCATTAGAATCAGTTTGACACTTAGACATGACTCGTTCGATATATTTTCTACCGAGCTACTGTCCGGTCGAATTATTTCTCGACTTAAAATGTTTTGGAACAAAAAATAATAACGATCAAATTAGTCACTACAAGTTATTCAATTTCATCCAAATGACTAATTGACCTCTCAGAACACTCTAGACTCTCCCCATAGTTGTCCTAACCACTTGTATGTATTTCCTATAAATAGAAGTGGTCTTCGAACAGTTACAAGAACTGAACAATAATTGAGATCATGTACATGTACTTGAGCATACTACATACTTGCCATCATTCACAAATAGTTTATGTCGAGTACTTCAACTTACTATCATTCTAGCCTAAGCCCTTAGCTCAGATATAGTATCCTATCCACCTAATACTACCTTGTATAAATCTTTTTGGAGTGGATCAGCATCACTTGTACATTAGAGATTGATTGTATATCTTGTGAGCTTATTTTGATTATGTATTTATCCATTCTATTTCTTCTTTGTTGTATTATTCTTAGACTACTTCTTGAAGTGAAGGATGTCCAAGAACCTTTAAGAAGAAGAAGTCTTCTCAACATGGCTCTCTTCCATTGGCCATTAAAGAAGAGGTGAAGCAATGGTGCTTTCCACGTTCGTCAAAGAAGAGGTGAAGAGGGTGACCTTCCTTGGTCTGTCAAAGAAGGTAGCAGTTCTCCTTGAGTTGAAAAGGAGGGTTAGTCTTGCGCCACAAACGACACCAGTAAATTTTGTGTATTGTTTGTCAGTTTATAAAAGGGATAAAATACATGATTTAAAAATCTTGATTGGAAACAACTAGATAGTGGACTGATGTCATTTGATGGAACCACTCTAAATCAATATCTTACATGGTTCCCTCTTTTACTTTAATATATTTGTCTCTATCGTGCTTACCCTTTCCTACCCCGCTCTTTCTCTTTTGTCCGTACTTATATATATTTTTAAGATATCAATCTTTGTTTTCTTCCTTCACTCACTCTTCTCTCTTACTCCCTATCCTCTTCTATTTCCAAAACGGCCATCCTTTTTATTTTCCTCACTTTCAATCTGTAGACTAGTCAAATTCTTAGTATCCTAGGTGGACAAGCATGTTTGTAGATAGTCGAGCATAGCACTGCATATATTAAAAGGATATCCAAAAAAACGGACGGTATTGGTTTTTCATATATTCTAAAAAGAAAAGTAAAATATAGTAGCATTCTCAAACAAAATTACCGTTTATAAAATACAAACATAAAATCAAAGAATACATAAAAATATATTTGTCAACACATTTTTAATATGGATTCTGACATGTATAACTCTATAGTTTTCAATTAGAATAGAAAAGTTTACATAAATATAAAATACATAGAAACATATTTCAAAAAAGTTTAAAAAATTATGACCTCAAAGTTTATGGATGTAGTATTTCATAAAAATTATTTTGTCTTCAAAAAAGAGCTGACCGTGCAACTTGTTGTCCACCTTGGTTCTATCGTATTGTAATTTTTTTTCTATGAATGAAATTTATTTATTTTCTAAAATTATATGCAGTATATCAATATGCTTTTCTATCGACATATATTGTTCAAGACAATTAGATGCATATATTTCATCTTCACTCGGTCCTCTTTTTTCCTCCGCTCCACCTCACAGGAGTTACTCAAACACGTTATTTCAGATGGTAAGAAGAGTTTTCCTTATAATTGTCAATTTGGGTTTGATGAAATTGAAAATACTACCGACGTGCGATGAAACAGGGGCATAGCGCGCCCAAAGAGGCAAGATTCGGATTTCCATGTTTTATTCTGAAGCAGCACTGTCTGGAAATTTGAGTAGGATTGGAAAGGAATTTAGTTATTGCTCTGTCTGGATGGCGTCGCCTATAAAAGGACATTACCCCTGTGCAGCCTATCCAACGAAGCGAGCCCTTTCCTGTAGACCGATTGCAGCATGCAGCAGTCAGGGTCTCCTCTCATGACTCCCGATTCTCCGTTGACCTTCCTGAATTCTGCATCCCTGTTCACGGCGTTTACCTTTTTCCTGTGCTTCACCTTTTTCCTGTTGTTCGTTCTCTCGACAGTGGCATACCTGAAACACCTACGGCTCTGCTACGTGGACGACAGAAGGGCGTCATCATTGCCTTCACAGGCGTCCTCCCTAAGGTCGTCGCCGACGACCACCACCGGTACCAAGTCTGGCGCGGCTGCGGCCACCGCGTCCACTGGGAGCCAATGCTTTGGCTCTTTGCCGGTGTGATACGTTCTGATGCGTCGCCAGAGCTTCGATTCTGCTGTTTTGTCATCCGTGGAAAATAATTTTGTAGAATGAGCATAATTTAGACTTGGATCGTGAGCATCTTATATTTAGAGGTATCCTAAATTGTAAAAGCATCGACAGAACTATGTTAGCAATGAGAAAATTACCTACGAAATATATCTAGAGCCGTGCCACAACAACATGGATTCACTTTAATATTGTTGTTCACTTTCATCACAAAAAGGGCAGTAGTTGGTTCATTTGACTTGTTTTGTTTTCGGAGAAGGATTAGAACCTTTTGTTAAAACCTACTCCAAAATTAGAGTAGAGATCATTACATTATATGTTACATCCAGATTTTCCAACCCTCATCTATGAAATAGATGTACAAAAAGACCTTGTTACAAAGAGAGTCAGAGATACATCCAAATACATCCAACATCACATTCAAATTGTATACTGAAATACCTATATATTGAGAAACCAATTTTTCGAATTAACTTGAACACACAAATGATGATGTTATTGTTGAAAAACAAGATATAATTTTAATACAACGTCAACAATCTATGTATTAGATCATTATATTTAACATGCATCAATCAACTCCTATTTGTGTGGAGTCAGAGTAAAACTAGCATTTGGGGTTCAAGGATATAAAAATTAATTATATTATAGGACCAATTATAAAAAAAATGTGAAGTCCCAATTATATATACTTAGTATTTATGATGGAAAGGCATGTATTAGTTCAACAAGCATTAAACCACTCAACGGACATGGAAAAACTCACTACTTTAGTTGTTGGGGTCATTAATCAAAAAATAGCTTCATATGAGAAATGTGCTCAGACTGTGGTTCTTATTACACATCTCGATATATATATATATATATATATATATATATATATATATGGATGTTCATTCGTTACCCGCGCAGGTAGCCAGATTTTCACTACCCGCTGGAGTAACTCGGGGTTAAAAGAGTAACTATATGGTACACTGGAGTAACTCTGCTGAATCAAAAGAGCAACTGTATTGATATATAGAGTAACCCTGAGAGCAAAAGAGTAACTGCGTAGAAAATATACAGTGAGTAAATATATGGGCAAATTTTTTTATTTTGGGGGGGGCAAATGATATTATTTTTGGATCAAATTTTTTAGAGAGCTAAATAAAAAGCTTCTCTACAATTGTGAAAAAAAATAAAAAAAATATCAGGAAGTGTGCACGGGTAGCTACCCGCGCGGGTATTAAAGATGAGCCATATATATATATATTAAATTTAAAGTTCCTAATTGAGTTCTATGATAAAAGTTGAGTAATGGACTTCATGCGGATAGTCCCGATTTATAATTATTTTTATATTATAAAAATGATATATATTGTTCTTTATGCATTAAATAACTCACCATTATCTTAAGATGAAAATCAATGAGACATAAATCTTTTATTTTCTCTCTCTTATGATAAAGCCTTCAGAACAACATAATAAGATAATGATAAAGTTCTCAAATGGATTATATATATATATTCCATTCTAATTGGAGGGGAATGATCTAGGGGAGAAGATGTGTAATATCACAAAATTTCACATATATAATTTATAGTTCCTAATTGAGTTCTACGATAAAAGTTGAGTAATGGACGTCATGCAGATAGTCCTGATTTATAATTATTTTTGTACTATGAAAATGATATGTCTTGTTCCTTTATGCATTAAATAACTCACCATTATCTTAAGATGGAAAAAATGAGACATAAATCTTTTATTTTCTCTCTCTTGTGATAAAGCCTTGAGATCTACATAATAAGATAATGATAAAGTCCTCAAATGGATAACCACTCTCAACTTAATGAATTAACTAAAAAAAGGATAATTCATTTTATTCATATTTTAACTCATTTACACTAAGATAAGGAACCATGGAAATTTGACAAACAAAAGATGATCAAAACTTAAAATCTGACCATAGAGGGAGATTGTAGACTCCTTAGTTAACCTATGGTTCAAAATAGAAGTCATTAAGACTATGTTTGACCCTTCAAATCAATTAGGGAAGTTTGCATATAGTTTATAATGAAAAATTAATCAGGTATTTGAAATATACTTTGGTTTAATCTAAGATCTCACTTATCTAAATGTCATGTGTAGTAATTTTTTCTTTTTCACCTATAGTCTCTGTGTCACACGTATTTTCTTTCACACAGATTCTACTAGATCTGTTGGACTCCCATCAGAGGGCTCGAGAAAAATCTCCTACCTTAGGTAGGAGGTTGAGAATCGATAACCAGACCTTGATTCCCTCGCCAACCTGAATCTCCCTCCACATGGTCCCTCCTACCAAAATCTCTTCACCTTTGCATTCCTCATTGCCACTTAAACCTATCCATCCCTGATTTGATGGGATTTCATGTTCTAATGAAGAAACTCACTTTTATGGCCAAACTCTTCTCACAACCCCTTGTCACACCTCTATGTAAGGATATAATTAGAACCCTTAGACACAGACAAACTCTCCTTCACCATCAATACCACCCCTTGTGCCTTGATCCGTCTCAGCCTATTCAACATGCATCTTTGTCAATCGTGTTTCTATCCCCGACCTTCTCCACCTTTATAGAAATTGAAGCAACGATAAGCTTCCTTGATTCCCTTTCTTTATTTTTTCCATTGATTAATCACACTAGATTTTCTCAAGTCATTGCACCTTATAGCCTAGATTGATGGTGTCCATTAGAGATTCTCCCCAGGCTACCCCAGTGGGCCTCCAACCACATACATGATTCCCTAGACTTTGGCATGCCTTAAAGTTTGTTTTCTAACCTTTATCAAGTTCTCTTTTGGTCTTTGGTTATGGTTTTGGATCAACTACTTTCCCTAGTCTACATAGTATTCTCGACATGTAACAAGGCTATGAATGTCTTTTTATGCTCGCAATTATGGCTCTGGCTCCATTGAGGTGTCGCAATCTAAGTTGGTGCTCTAGTTTTCTCCTCTGTGCCAAATTTTGGAGTATTCAACTCCATGTAGTTAGACAAAATTGGTGGTTGTGTGTGATGTTGAGAAATAGAACCATAGGACCTCTCTAATGGCTCAATGAATTTGCCATGATCCTATGAAGACAACATGCTATTAGGTGCACCTCGATGGACTATAGAGTCCCTTTTCAGTGTGGTCCTCAAAGGTCTATTTCTACTTGATGAGTAGGGTGTAAGGAAGGGAAAGACCCTGAGGGGAGATTTCACCTTTATTCCTTTTGAAGTTGAAATATGAAACTATCTTTGCAAAAAAAATTGGGGTTTGATGCACCGAATAAATTTCATTTTCATAGGCTATTTTATATTGATTTTTGTACACTATTTATTCATTTGTGTATTAAGTTGTGCATGATTTACTCTCATTAGCCTGTGATACTTATTTACATCAATTAAATATAATTTTAATGTTCCTAGATGATTTATTATATTTCAAGAGCTTTTGTTTTATTTTTAAGTATTTCAGGTAATTTACAAGAATCTACACAGCTCAGTATTATCAACTTTGGAGTCAGTGGTATCGACACTTGCTCAGTTTGGAACAGAGAAAAATAGAGAAGACTCGATAGTACCAGCCCATATTTTGATACTACTGACAACATCATAGTGATGGATTAAAAATGAATTGAAAAAACTCAATACTATCGACTTCAAGCTTGGTAGTACCAAAAGTTGTCTAGGCGACTACACCTATTGGAGGTGTCGGTAGTACCGACACAGCGAGATCAGAAAGATTTGAAGAGTAAGTCTAATCTAATGGTTGGTAATTAATTACGCCCTAAGTCACTTATATGACTTAGAGGGATTTCGGTCAATCCTATCAGTCTTATTCTATTCCGTTGGATGGATGTCGAGAGTAAGGAGAGGAGAAAGTAGAGAAGAAGACCACATTCTGGATGATCTGTGCACTTCCAGTTGACGGATTTGTAGCCGGAAGGTAGCAAATTGACATGTGTGAAAGAAGGCATCATTTGGACTGTCTTCTTAAGGGGTTCTTTTGGTTTTACTAATGTTTTCCATATTTTTCTTCTTCTCTTTCATGATTTTGATAATGAAAACTATGCAGGTCTAAACCCCTTATTCCTTAGGACCTGGGAGTAGCCCGGTTATGCATTGTAATTTACTTTCATGCATTAATATATCAATTTCTTATCATTTCTAGACTTATTTCTATGATATTGTCATGAACTATTCATGCTTGATCACCATAGGTAGTTAATTAGACCATTAATTACTTTGAAAAAGGAAATTAATGGTTAGAAAAATATAGAAATACATATTTTACATCTCCCTGTGAGAGTAAGGTGGCTTACGAATGTGAATAGATTACCCAGAGTTTTTGATAAAGCATCTAACTAATAGCACAATCAATACGAGAGCGGGATTGGTATTATATTAGGTAGTGAATAACGTTCTGAGAGCGGGTAATTCTTTCTATAGGATTTTAGTACATTATTAGGAGAGATAATTATTTATATTATGATTGTTAATTACAATGTTAACTATGGTGAAACCATAATCCTAAGGAATTCACTCTAATTGAGATCAACAATGAGTAATTTAGATTTATTTTCATCTTTAGATAATTAAATCATTCAATCAATTTTTAATCAGTCTAGCTGATCGCATTGTAGTTAGTAATATTCTCTAGATTTATATTTTCCCATGTTCGATATATGGGTGTCATTGGCCTATATTACTCTGATAGTGTGCACTTGTGTTTTAGGGTATATAGTAAATCCCTATTAAGTTTTTGTTGCCATTGTCAGAGAAATAGTGAATCCAACACTACGAGTATTGTGATCGGCAACTCTAGGCCAATTTGTTTTATTCTCGATCTTTCTTCATTCAAGAGCATAATTGAAATTTGTTTAGTTGACAATTCACTAGTATTTTGTGTTCTCACATTGCTGTTAAGTTTCAGGTATTAGTGCATAGTTCACACTCAAACTACTAATTATGGAGAGTAGACTCCTCCCTTCACAGATCGGGAGGAGATTTTTTAGTAGGGCGTGAGAGTTTGGAGTTTCTAGTGAGAAGCTCGCCCCAACTCCACTACCTCTAGTGGAACAACTAGAACAGGTAGAGATGGGTGACATCAAAGCTGAAGAGTAGACCGTCTGGGAGAAGATAAAGGCATCTTCTACAATAGGTCATTTGGGCCCAATAAAAAGGTAGGCTATCCATGTGGACAGTTGCAAGATAGATCTTGGCTTGGTGGCACTGGTTAAATCACAAACATTCCATGACCACAACACTGAGGATCCAATGATGTGTATCAACAATTCTGTGGAGAGTTGTGACATGGTGAAGATTGATAGAGTGCCAATGACCGTCATATATCTAAAATTATTCCCATCCTCACTGGTAGATAATGTAAAGGAATGGTTCCTAAATCTCAAACTATAATCAATAGAAACATGGATCCAGATGATTGATGCCTTCTTTGGACGTTACTTTCCACCTAAAAGACCAATAAATTGGTGAGAAATATCCACAACTTCAAGTAGTAGGTAGAGGAGTCATATTCTTAAGCCTACGAGCGATTCAGAACATGCTCAGGAAAGTACCACATCATAGAATTGATTTATATGGACAAGCAAAGGTCTTATACTATAGCCTACATAAAGGGGAGAGGACTAGTCTGGTTAGTGTAGGAGTATGTCTCTCTTAAACAACAAGTCATCACAGTGTCATAAGATTCTGAAGAACATGACTAAGAATCAGTCATGGGGAGATAAAAGAGAAGTCCCAACATTAGTTAAAATCATTGGGGAGTCTAAAATCATCATGGAACTAAATTAGAAGTTTGATTACCTCACATGGAAGCTTGTATAGAAATTTGGCACCTCATATAGTGGTGTAGAGGAGGATTTCATGTACCTATGACATCAATATCAGCAAGACAGGGCCCCCAGTAAGATAGATAGAATTGAAGACATTCTAAAGAAGCTAGTGAGTTAGAATGAGACCTTACTGGACCATACAAAATGAGTGTAGCAAGATCATGAGGCATAGATCTAGAGTATTCAAAATCAAATTTCTCAACTAGAAGTAGAGGTGGCCACCTTGAAGAAGCCATTTCAGCAATAATTTCCTGGAAATGCAGAGCCAGCTCATCAGCATCATCAGGTGAAATTTATCTTTGTTATCAAGGAAGTAGAGTACCCCTCACCCAAGAAACACACTCCAGATCTGGATTGGGTGTATGTGTCAAAAGTTCCATTCCCCCATAGGCTATATGAAAGACCAGGAAGATGCAACACACCGGACAAGGAACTTTAAAGTTCCATTGTAATGACATGTTTTCAAATTAGTCATCTAATTAGGGTTTACTTGGATGATTGTATGCTTAACTAAGTTGATAATTGTTTAAAGTTTGATTAATGATGGTAGTTAAGTTTTATGTTTTTATTATAATGATAATGATTAATCATACTTTGATTCCCATAATTTGGGTTAAGATTTGGAAACCCTAATTGACCCAAATTAGGGTTTTGATGACATATGAATATAGAATTTGATAGGTATAGTGTCTCACTAAATTATTTTTAGTATTTTATATGTAAATCTGACTTAAATAACATTTGGATATAATTTGGATATCATAAGTGTGAGAACTATTGAAAAATATCATAATTTTTGAAGAATGTTCTGACCTATTTTTTGGTCGAGTTTCAAACTCGACTGACCATATTTTCATATTGATATAGAAGTGAGGTAATTGAATTTTATCTTTTTATTGGTCTATATAATTGATAATAAATTTTAATTGTAGTTTGTAAACTCTATTATAGGAATGATATTAAATTTTCAAAAAAAAATTGGATGATGTTTTATCTCTACAGAGAGGGGTGTCGGTCGGGTTCTGTGAAGGGCAAACTCGACCGACCATGCTGCAGACTGCAATATAATAGTGTAGTATTTGATTTTTAATTATTTATTGGTAACTCCAAATGATCTATAATTTTTTATTATTGCTTATAAACTCAATTTTAGACATTTTTCTAAAGTTTCATAATTTTTTGACGATTTTGTGAGTTCTGAAAAGTGTGGTGTCGGTCGAGTTTATAAGTCAGCCGACCAACCAGTCTGAGCAAACTCAAAATACATTGAAGGGCTTATTTGCAATTGTTCTAAGCACCTCAATTCATCTATATGAATAAACTAACACACAAGTATCTCTCATAACTCATCATTACTTTCATGGAAAAAAAATTCTAGACAGAGAGGAGAGCTAGGGTTTTGATAAGAGAAAATGGTGGAGATGTTGACCTAGGGTTTCTCTATTAAAGATATGATGAAATCAAGTAAGTTTCGCTTCTTTATATAGCATTTCATGATGAATCTTCTCTCACATGTCAAGATTTCATGCTTCCTCTGATTTTATTTGAAATCACATCAAATCTCCCCCCCCCTTTCTCACTCTTTCTATTCAAATTCCCATTTCTAGGGTTTCTGAGTTGAGAGGAGAAAGAATTGGATTCATTTGCTAGAGTTTGATTGGGTTTCTAAAAATTCATAAGTTGACCTACGTTTTTAAAGGTTATTGGAACTTAAGGTGGGTGTTTTTCTCCCACCTACAATCTATATTCATTTTCAAACCCTAATTCTATCTAGCTAAAATAATCAGAAACCTTGGTTGTAAATGTACATGATTGGATATTGTTTTGGAAAAGATATTGGGGGATCCAATTCTACTAATTTTATTCATTTCTCATTGATTGGAATTTAATTAGTTCTTGATATATTTATTGATGATCCATGAGTAATCTTATGGGTAGTTGACTATGCTATTTCATGTGAATTTTTCCTGAAAATCAACCCAATGGCCGATATGCTTGGAATTGAATTAACATGTATAAAATCATATTTGAATTGTACTAGATTGTATTATACAAGTGTATCATTCAATGATAATGGAATTGAATATAATATATGTGTAAGGATCAGTATGAGGTGACCAAATATCCTGATTAGGGTTTGTGTTGAGGAAGTGAATCAAGTGAGTCAATTAATCAATGTATACTTATGATTGATGAATGATATGAGTGAAAATGGAAACTAGCATTTTGATATTTGTGAATAACCCTAATGAAACCTTGAATCATGATTGGATTACTGAATCATATGATTCTTATGATATGTTGAACGAAGGATATTAAGACAATTATGAGTGATAAAGCTAAAACTTGTATGTGATGTTGTAGATGTGATCAAATGCTGAAATTGAAAGTATTAACACTTCAATTGAATATGATGAGTCTTAATAATATAATCTAAATCTAATGCATCTATTATAGTATAATAAATAATGATCATTGTTGATTATGGGAATGAAATTAGAAGTCAGTGACATGGTATACTTATCTAAATATAAGAAATGATATGAAGAAAAAAATGTACTGATGATGATGACAAGTTAAAGATGAAACTAATGAAGTTATTATGATGAAGTATTTAATCCTTTTTTTTAATTACATGTGTCTTAACTCAAATTAAATGAAATATACTAAGAAATGGACTTTGATAAATGTTAAGTAGAAGAGAAGCATTGTAAGTAAAGTGAATCAAGAAAGATTGGTTCGAATAATGTAATGAGCATCAAATGAAAGAAGTTGAGACTACTGAACATAAAATGAAGGAAAAAGATGGGAATCAGTAGATGATTCTAAGAACGTAACTAATACCCTAAAATGATGAGTTAGATGATGCTAGTGAATGACAATCTCAAATGAGGGATAAAGAGATGCACATAACTGTAGTTGAATTCTACTAAAAGATGAAATTCAAGTATATGAATTGACTTACAAGAATGTGTTCTTGATTTGTGACTTGTCCTCTAGGAAGGAACTAATAGTACAAACTTCAAATGATAGTCAACATGTGTTGGTTAGTAACCCCATCTGAAGAATGTGAAATAAAATAAGGAAGTTAACTAAGTCTGTTATGCATGTATATGCATGAAATTTATTTGCATCTATTGAGATTGGATGGAACAAGCATAAGTTGTGTGATAAATCTATTTGGAGTATAATGAATGATACATGATATCTATATGATTCATTATTTCTAATTCTAATGCCTCTACTAATATTTGTTAAGAATTGTGATGTACTATGAACTGATAAGAAATATATTGAAATTGAATTTAATATGCACTCCTTACATTTGAGAAACCCTGATAAGTGTAAATGTTGCATAACGAGATTATTTCTAGGGCTGAAAGCCCAATGATGATGATGAAACCATGATGGGGTAAATGATGGACAATAAGATTATGTCTCGGGCTGAAGGCCCACTATTGATGATTGCTATGAGTTGATGTAAATGATAGAAATAATCATATGTATTGCAATTTATAGACTTATTGTGCTTCTTGCTTTGATCATTGTCCTTATTGATAAACTTAATATGTTTCATGTTATTCTAGTTACACGAGAATACACAGATATGATATATGATGTTTTCAGTTCTTGTAAGATGAGTAAAAGAGATGAATAGCAAGTGAAATGATGGAACATCTAGTTAGGTGCCCTAAACACCGTGAGTTTCCCCAGAGGACCACACTAGGGAAATAAAATAGATCTCCTTGTAGTAATCAATGAATTATGAGAAGGATTTTCAAAGTGTGCATCGAGACCTTAAAGGTTAGACCACCACAAGTTAGGAGTGAGTCGTCTAGAGTTTCTCTGACCCTAAATCCTTGTTGTGAAAGTCCATGTCTAGATGGAATAGAATCTTATGAAATGAAATATGTGAAATGTGAAAATATGTGAAATATTATGATATGTGATGTACTATTCTGTTGGTTCCTATCTCATGTACCTGAGATGAGGATATGAGCCTCCTTAGGCAACCCTGAGGTGGCCAGGGTCTGTTGTTGATATCTCAGGGTGGTCAGCCAAACCCTAAGATAGTGATGGTGAGTCGTTGACACGAGAATCAGGCGTGGCGACTTCTACTTGGTGAGGTACAAGCCAAGTAGTTTCAGGGAAAATGAATAAAAGATGATAACCGTGTAGAACATTATTTGATTGGTTGTTACATTCCTTATACTTCTACTTGATTATTTGTCATTGTTGATTATGATTCTTATTGTGGAAAGTAATCATGTTTCTATGGACATTTTCTACTTCATATTATGATATGTCATGTTGATAAGTTATAAATGATGGGATTTATATCCATTCTGAATTTGAGTTGGATTGCTTGCTATTTGATAGTATTATTTGGAAGATATGTATTATGTGTACTTCAGCTTCAGGACTGCAGGATGTGTTCCTGGTACGGTTGGTGGAGTGTCACAAAGATAATTTTATTGTATGTATTGATTCAAAATGCTTAGAACTTGACCTATTTCTCATGCATTAGGGTTTATAATTTGAACTAAGATATATCCACTGATTTGTTCATAGACATGCTCTAAAAGATGTTTTAAAGTTTTAATTGGTTTAAGTGATTACCTTATCTGTTGGATTAGATTACCATTGTAAGTTAGATATGACTTATGATTGAACTATTTGCTAGACTTTTCAATATTTGCATGTTTCTATTTAGTTTATTATACTTAATCTGATGTTGATGCATGTACCTAGCTTAAGTGGGAGGTATCCACTCATTGGAGCTCTATATGAGTCTCATGAGGTTGTTTCAAATGTTTCTAGGTATAATGATATCTAGCGGAGAGGTTGTGACAAAGAATATATAAATATCATAATCTAGATAGATTAGAATGTCCATATACTCTCTCTTTCCTAGGATGGGTTGTAGACAAAGTTTGCTCATCAATGTACATGTATCTGATGTAAATTAAATCGCATATGAGAACAAGATTTGATTCTGGTTTTAATAGAGTTGAATAAGATTTGTGATACCTAAATGTGATGTCCTTGATGTGACATTGATTTATGAACTTTTGAAGAAAGAAAAAAGGAAAAATTTATCTGTGTTTTCTGTATATTGTTTTATCGCCTTTGTCGAGAATTCATTGTTTTATTTCATAATATAAGTTTAGGTTTTGGGCTTATCTCTAATGGTTGGCATTTAAGTTGATCAAAAGAGTGGGTCCTGACAATGTGGTATCATATCCTAGGTTAGATGAGTCTACAGGGACAATAGGATTTAGGATTCAATGATAATGCGGATGTTGAATATATTATGAATGATGTGCATACTGACTAAACTTAGTATCTAGGTACTTTGGTCAAGTATTTGGGTATTGAGCTAAGCTAGTATGGAACTACCGACTGTACTTATTCTGGATGCCTTGACCAAGTATCCAGATGAACACAGTTTGGTAGTATAATAAGTTGCATAAAAAGAGAAGAGTGGCGATAAAATGGTGAAAAAGAAAAGGATTTTGTAATTCAATATGGAACCTATGGCAAGCATGAAATTTCATTTAAGAAAGATGAAAGCTTAATGGATTATGAATACAATCTCTAATGAGTTTTAATCTGAGTGTGAAATTTAAAATTGTGAGAAAAAGCTATGAACTAAGATGCACACTAAATGATCTTCCTCATGAACAAAATTGTTGAATGTAGATGATAATATGTGACTGAGTCATAATCTTGATTCATGAGATACACAATCTTTTAAAAAAAAGGATGTGAAGGATGATGTGAATCAAATCTTCATAAATGATGTATTGCTAATATTTATGATTCAAATGTTTATAATAATGAAGGAGAGATATGATGATGACAAAGAATGAAATATCCATCAAATACAACAAAAAAATATGTCATATGAAAGAAAGATAAAATGGACGACTTTCTAACTTGATACCGAGAGAGATGATATGATATTCTTACATATATTTTCTTGGATTTTGGGACGAAATCCTAAAAGGAGGGGAGAATTTGTAATGACCCATTTTCAAATTAGTCATCTAATTAGGATTTACTTGGATGATTGTATGCTTAACCAAGTTGTGATCATTGTTTAAAGCTTGATTAATTATGGTAGTTAAGTTTTGATGTTTTTAATAAAATGAGAATGTTTAATCATACTTTGATTCACATAATTAGGGTTAAGATTTGGAAATCCTAATTGACCCAAATTAGGGTTTTGATGACATATGAATACAGAATTTGATAAGTATAGTGTCTCACTAAATGATTTTTAGTATTTTATTTGTAACTCTGATTGAAATAAAATTTGTATATGATTTGTATATCTAATGTGTGAGAATTATTGAAAAATATCATAATTTATAAAGAATTTTCTGAATAGTTTGTGCAACTCGACCGACCATATTTTTGTATTAATATAGCTGTGTTGTAATTCAATTTTATCTTTTTATTGGTATATTAAATTGATCTTAAATTTTTACTACAATTGGGAAACTCCATTATAGACATTATATTAAATTTTCATAATTTTTAGATGATGTTTGATATCTACAGAGAGGGGTGTCGGTCGGGTTCTGTGAAGGACAAACTCGACCAACCATGCTGTAGATTGTAATATAGTAGTGTAGTATTTAACTTTTCGTTATTTATTAATAATTGCAAATGATCTAAAAATTTCAATATTTATTATAAACTCAATTTTAAACATTTTTCTAAACTTTCATAATTTTTGGGCTATTTTTTAGTTTTGAAAAGTGTGGTGTCGGTCGAGTTTATAACTCAGTCGACCAACCAGTCTAAGCAAATTAAAAATGCATTGAAGGGATTGTTTGCAATTGTTCTAAGCACCTCAATTCATCTATATGACTAACATAGCACACAAGTATATCTCATAACTCGTCATTCCTGTTAATGAAATGAAATTCTAGAGAGAGAGGAGAGCTAGGGTTTTGAGAAGAGAAAGTGGTGGAAATGTTAACCTAGGGTATCTCTATTCAAGATATGATGAAATCAAGTAAGTTTAGCTTCTTTGTATAGCATTTCATTGTGAATCTTCTCTCACATGTCAAGATTCCATCCATCCTCTGATTTTATTCGAAATCACATCAAATATCCCCCTTTTCTCACTCTTTCTCTTCAAATCCCCATTTCTAGGGTTTCCGAGTTGAGAGGAGAAAGAATTGGATTCATTTGCTAGAGTTTGATTGGGTTTCCAAAAAATTAGAGGTTGACCTACATTTTTCAGGTGCTTGGCACCTAAGGTCAGTGTTTTTATCCCTCCTAAGCTCTATATTCATGTTGAAAGCCTAATTCTATCCGACTAAAATAATTAGAAACCTTGCTTATAAATGTACGTGATTGGATATTATTTTGGAAAAGATATTGGGGGATCCAATTCTACTAATTTTATCCATTTCTCATTGATTGGAACTTGATTATTTCCTGATATATTGATTGATGATCCATGAGTAATCTTATGGGTAGATGACTATGCTATTTCATCTGAATTTTGCCTAAAAATTAGCCCAATGACCGATATGCTTGAAATTGAATTAACATGTATAAAATCATATTTGAATTGTACTAGTTTGTATTATACAAGCATATTATTGAATGTTAATGGAATTGAATATAATATATATGTAAGGGTCAGTATGAGGTGACCACATATCTTGATTAGGGTTTGTGTTGAGGAAGTGAATCAAATGAGTCAATTAATCAATGTATACTTGTGATTGATGAATGGAATGTGTAAAAATGGAAAGTAGCATTTCCATGTTTGTAAATACCCCAAATGAACGCTTGAATCGTGATTGGATTACTGAATGATATGATTCTTATGATATGTTGAACTAAATAATGACTTCTTGAAAACCCTAAAAGTTTAGTATTAAGATGATTATGAGTGATAAAGCTAGAACTTGTATGTGATGTTGTAAAGGTGATCAAATGCTGAAATTGAAAGTATTAATACTTCAATTGAATATGATGAGTCTTGCTAATATCATCTAAGTCTAATGCATCAGTTTTAGTATAATAAAGAATGATCATTGTTGATTACGGGAATGACATTAGAAGTCAATGACATGGTATACTTATCTAAATATAAGAAATGATATGAAGGAAAAAATATATTGATGGTGATGGCAAGTTAAAGATCAAACTAATGAAGTTATAATGCTAAAGTATTTAATCCTTGTTTTAATTACATGTGTCTTAACCCAAATTAAATGAAATATACTATGAAGTAGACTTTAATAAATGTTAAGTAGAAGAGAAGCATTGTATGTAAAGTGAATCAAGAAAGATTGGTCTGAATAATGGAATGAACGTGAAATGAAAGAAGTTGAGACTACTGAACATAAAGTGAATGAAAAAGATGAGAATTAGTAGATGATTCTAAGAATGTAAATAATACCCTAAAATGATGAGTTTGATGATGCTAGTGAATGACAATCTCAAATGAGGGATTAAGAGATGCACATAACTGTAGTTGAATTCAACTGAAGATGAAATTCAAATATTTGAATTGATTTACAAGAATGTGTTCTTGAATTGTGACTTGTCCTCTGAGAATGGACTAATAGTACAAACTTCAAATGATAGTCAGTGTGTGTTGATTAGTAACCCCATCTGAAGAATGTGAAATAAAAGAAGAAGATAACTAAGTCTGTTATGCATGTATATGCATGAAATTTATTTGCATCTAATGAGATTGGATGGAATAAGCATATGTTGTAGGATAAATCTATTTTGAGTATAATAATTGATACATGATATCTATATGCTTTTATTGTTGCTAGTTCTAATGCCACTTTTAATATTTGTTAAGAGTTGTGATGTATAATGAACTGATAAGAGATATGTTGAAATTGAATTTAATATGAACTCCTTACATTTGAGAAACCCTGGTAAGGGTAAAAGTTGCATAATGAGCTTATGTCTAGGGATGAAAGCCCACTGATGGTGATAAAACACTAATGGGGTAAATGATGGATAATAATATTATGTCTCGAAATGATGGCCCACTGTTGATGATTGTTATGAGCTTATGTAGAAGATAGAAATAATCATGTGTTGCAATCTATAGACTTATTGTGCTTCTTGCTTTGATCATTGTTCTTATTGATAAACTTAATCTATTTTATGTGATTATAGTTATGTGAGAGTACACAGATATGAAATATGATATTTTGAATTCTTGTAAGATGAGTAAAAGAGATTAATAATAAGTGAAATGATGGAACATCTAGTTAGGTGCCCTAAACACCATGAGTTTCCCCGAAGGACCACACTAGGGAAATAAAATAGATCTCCTTGTTGTAATTGATGAATTATGAGAAGGATTTTCAAAGTGTGCATCGAGACCTTAAAGGTTAGACCACCACGATTTAGGAGTGAGTCGTATGGAGTGGCTCTGACCCTAAATCCTTGTTGTGAAAGTCTATGTCTAGATGGAATAGACTCTGATGAAATGAAATATGTGAAATGTGAAAATATGTGAAATATTGTGATATGTGATATATTATTTTGTTGGTTCCTATCTCATGTACCCTAGATGAGGATGTGAGCATCTTTAGGCAACCCTGAGGTGGTCAGGATCTGCTGTTGATTTCTTAGGGTGGTTGGCTAAAACCCTAAGATAGTGACGGTGAGTCATTGACGTGAGAATCAGGGGTGGCGACTTCTACTTGGTGAGGTACAAGCCAAGTAGTTTCAGGACAAATGAATACAAGATGATAAGCCGTGTAGAACATGATTTGAATGGTTGTTACATTCCTTGTACTGCTACTTGATTATTTGTCATTGTTGATTATGCTTCTTGTTGTGGAAAGTAATCATGTTGCTATGGACATTTTCTACTTCATATTATGATATGTCATGTTGACAAGTTATAAATGATGGGATTTATAACCATTTTGAATATGAGTTGGATTGCTTGATATTTCATAGTCTTGTTTGGTAGATATGTATTATGTGTACTTTAGCTTTAGGACTGTAGGATGTGTTCCTGGTCTGGCTGGTGGAGTGTCACAAAGATAATGTTATTGTATGTATTGATTCAAAATGCTTAGAACTTGACCTATTTCTCATGCAGTAGGGTTGTTAATTTGAACTAAGAAGTATCTACAGATTTGTTCATAGACATGCTCTAAAAGATGTTTAAAAGTTTTAATTGGTTTAAGTGATTACCTTATCTGTTGGATTAGATTACCATTGTAAGTTAGATATGACTTATGATAGAATTGTCTGCTAGACTTTTCAATATTTACATGTTTCTATTAAGTTTATTATACTTAATCTGATGTTGATGCATGTACCTAGCTTGAGTGAGAGGTATCCACTCACTAGATCTCTATATGAGTCTCATGAGGTTGTTTCAAATATTTTTAGGTATAATGCTATCTAGTGGAGAGGTTGTGACAAAGAAGATATCAATAGCATAATCTAGATAGATTAGAATAACCATGTACTCTCTCTTTCTCAGGATGGGTTGTAGACTAAGTTTGTTCATCAATGGTCATGTATCTTATGTAAATTGAATCGCATATGAGAACAAGATTTGACACTGGTTTAAATACATTTGAAGAATATTTGTGATATCTAAATGTGATGTCCTTGATGTGACATTGATTTATGAATTTGCGAAGAAAGAAAGAAGGAAAAATTTATCTGTGTTTTTCATATATTATTTAATCACCTTTGTCAAGAATTCATTCTTCTATTTAATAATTTGGGTTTCGGTTTTGGGTTTATCTCTAATGGTTGGTATTTATGTTGATCAAAAGAGTGGGTCCTAACATCCACCATTGTTATGACACTACCTCCAGTTCCAGAATAGGTGCATGTGTAAGAAGAACATGTGAAAGTACTCCGCAGTGGAATAGTCATAGTCAATAAGGAGGCACCCACAAGCCAGAAGGAGCAGGCACATGTCATTCCATCCACTAAAGGCATTTCAAATTCTATTCTAGAAGGTGGGTTTGAGGCAAGCTTAGGGGAGGAGATATCGAATGTGCCATATATTCCACTAAAAAAGTGTGTAGAGAATCCACATGTTCCATTCTCAGATAGTTTGAAGTTGAGAAAAGAAGAAAGTAATTTTAAGAAGTTCCTAGACATCTTCCAAAAGCCCCACATCAACATCCAATTTGTGGAAGTGATAGATCAAATTCCTGGATATGGAAGATTTTTGAAGGATATCGTCAACAAGAAATGACAGATAAAAGATACATATGTCTTACATATTGATGAAGAGATGAGTGAAATGATCCAGGGAAGATTGTAGATGAAGATAAAGGACACAAGATGTTTATACATCCCTTGTTCTATAGGCAAATAACATTTCCAACGAGCACAGTGTAACTCTGGAGAGAACATCAATCTCATGCCCCTTTCTACCTTTCAGAAGTTGGGTTTGAAGGAATCAACGAAGATATCTATGACAATCGAATTGGCAGATAAATCTATTGTGAGACAATATGGGATGTGTGGGGATGATCTAGTCAAATTCAAAAAATTCATATTTCTTGTTGATTTGTGGTCATGGACATGCCAGATTTTTGAGGATCTGAGATGTTGTTAGGAAGGTCATTCCAAGCTACAGCTGACATGATTACTCTCATTGGTAGAGGCTACTTTACACTCAGGATAGATGATGATAGAGTGAATTTTATACTTCCAGACAAATCTTCACAACCATCCTGTGACAATCCAGGCTGAAGAAAACTCATCTTGTCGATCCTTGGATATTAAACAAGGGCTCTTTGAGAGGAAACCCAAATTTATTTTTGTTATTTACTATGTGTTTAGGTCTTTTCATTAGTTACATTTCATATTTTTCATCTTAGATTTTAGTTGATGTAAAAAGGTACCTTGATGCTCTTGTTTGGTGTGCAGGAAGAGTCAAAGTCAGTACTAATGACACCCAAGTCGGTGCGACCGACTCGTTGTCAGGTAAAAGTCTGCAGAAATTCATTACTACTAACACCAAAGTTGGTATTGTCCAATTTTCTCAAAAAAATTGCAGGCCTCCTAGAACAAAGTCAGTACTACTGAGTCCAAAGTCGGTACTACTAACTTTTCTCAGCAAAAATTGACATAGCTTTAGAATAAGGGATGTAGATACCACCAACACATATGTTTGTGGAACCAACTCATAAAGATCAAAGAAGGATAGAGAATGTCATATTTGGGTGCAAAAAAGACACAAAATAAGGACACCAACAAGAGGGATATATTCTTGCATAACTTGATCCAAAGAGCCACCAATCATCCACTGCCGCCACCGTACATAGAAATTGGTACCCCCATTCCACCTCTAGATTTGGATTTTGACTCTGAGGACATAGTCAAGTTCAAGCTTAGGGGTGTTGGAATGACTTTATCTTTATTTTGTTAATATGTTTGTTTAAATTTTTTTAGGATCTACATCTATCTAGTGTAATAGTGGAGCTCAATGCATGATTTTTTTCATTTTCATGTGTTTTTGTTCTCTTGCAATGGAAATTTAAAAAATTTAATTGGACTTAGTTTCAAGTTTATTGAGTTACATCACCTAGAAGAAGTGTATGACCAGCTTAAGTGATATAAATGGACATCTTAATTATTCATGTAATGTGGATGGAGATGGGGTTTGAACCTAAATTGATCAAATAATTAATAGAATCTTAAATTAAAATTTAAGAAAGAAATCCTAAGGTTACCCTATTCATAGGTCATTATATAGGGACATATCATAGTTCATGAAAGGCATTATCTCTTAATTATGTGATTCCATCTGTTTTTCATTAATTTTGACTCACCGCCTTAAGATGATCAAGTTATCCAAATTATTTCCTCTTGTTTGAATTTCATGGCATTATAGGTTACATGATATTTGGTTTCCCATTTGATTCCATTAGTTACAAAATTAATATATATATATATATATATATATATGCATTAATAAGTGTTGTGCATATCATCTAATTACATAACAATTACATATAGATTGCATACATTTTTCATCATTCATTTTATGTTATGTGGTTACATTGTTTTCCTTTGAAATAAGAATGCATGGATACACATTCATACTCTCAGAAAAAAAAAATGAAATGATGAAATGAATGATGTATGTTAGTGAAGACCAGCAATAATTGTTCATCATGTAAAAATAGTGGGCCAATAAAAAAATAAATTAAACAAAAAATATTGTTGATGTTTTGAAATAAAGAGGGAGAAAGGATGCCCTAAACTCTTCACAAAAGAGATGGAAATATTCACATGATGCATCTTTTCTTTAATTCATTCTCATTCATTTGATGAGTATGTTAATACATGCATCATTTCACCAAATGATATTAGGTAATAGGATTCATGCATTTTGCATCATCTTAACCATATAGGTTCATCATGATGCTACTTGTGATTCTTAATTAGCCACCCGTTTTTTACCATTTATTGCTCTTATCAGTAGGCCACTTAAATAATTATTCTCCTCATTCATTCTTATAAGGAGAACTGCCTTGAAGTAGTTGGTAGTTAGCAAAAAGCAATGTAGAATAGGGAATCACATGATGCACCAAGTGAATTCCCGATTTTATATGATATTAACTGCTCTCTTGATATTGTTCATTGATCTAAGGGTGGACAAATTTTATGGATATTTTTGGTTGCTATAGAGTAGTTGATTGTTTAGTGATCAGTAAAGACTAATTTGGGACTACCAGGTGGGGATGGTTTAGAAATGAAATTTATACTTTATGTCTTTTTGCATACTTGTCTCAAATAGCTCTGAGGGTGTGTTGCTCGCGGACGAGCAACATTTAAGTTTAGGGGAGTTTGATGCACCAGATAAATGTTGTTCTCACAGACTATTTTATATTAATTTTTGTACACAATTTGTTCATTTACATATTAATTTGTACATGATTTGCTCTCATTATCCTGTAATACTTATTTGCATCAAATAAATGAGATTTTAATGTTTTTGAATGATCTATTATATTTCAAGTTCTTATGTTTGATTTTGTGTATTTTAGGTAATTTACATGAATCTACACAGCTAGGTACTATCAACTTTGGTGCTCACCTTAGAATAGAGAAAACTTGAGAACACTTGGTAGTACGGACCCGTAAGTTGATACTACCGACAACACCACATCGATGCATTCAAAATGAATCGAGGAAACTCGATACTATCAACTTCAAGCTTGGTAGTACCAATAGCTATCTAGGCGACCGAACCTATCAAAGTTGTCAGTTGTACTGACACAGAGTCAGTAGTACTGACATGGTGGGATTAGGCAAATCTAAAGATTACATCTATTCTAATGGTTGGTTATTAATTACGCCCTAAGTCACTTATATGGCTTAAAGGGATTTCAGCCAACTCTATGAGTCTCGTTCAATTTCGTTGGACAGCATGTTGAGAGCAAGGAGAGGAGAAAGAAGAGAAGAAGACCATTTACTGGACGATCGGGGGTACTTGCAGCGGACAAATTTACAGCCGAAAGGTAGCAAATCGGCATGTGCACAAGAAGGAATCATTTGGACCGTCTTCTTCAGGGGTTATTTAGTTTTACTCATGTTTCCCACATTTTTCTTCTTCTCTCCCATGTATTTGACAATGGAAACCATGCGAGGCTAACTTCTTATTCCTTAGGATCCGAGACTATCCTGGTTAGGCATTGTAATTGACTTTCATGCATTAATATAGCGATTTCTCTTAATTTTTGGACTTATTTCTAAGATACTATCATGAACTATCCATGCTTGATCATCATAGGTAGTTAATTAGACCTTTAACTGCGTTGAAAAAGAAATAAAATGGTTGGAAAAATCATAGAAATACATGTTTTATATCTCCCTTTGAGAAAGGTGACTTACAAATGTGAAGAGATTACACAGATTTTTCAATAAAGCACCTAACTAATAACACAATTGATACGAGAGTGGAATTGGTATTAGATTAGGTAGTGAATTACATTGTGAGAGCAGGTAATTCTTGCTACAGGATCTTAGTCCAGGATTAGGAGAGGTGATTATTAATGTTATGATTGTTAATTGCAATGTTCACTGTGGCAAAACCATAATCCTAAGGAATTCACTCTAATTGAGATCAACAACCAATAAATATAGATTTACCTTTTTATTTAGATAATTAAACCATTCAATCAAGTTTTCATCGGTCTAGATGATCCCATTGCAGTTAGTATAGTTGTTGAATTTAAGTTTAACCATGTTCGATATTCGGGCCTCATTGGCCTATATTATTCCGATAGTGTGCACTTACATTTTAGGGCATATAATATATTCCTATCAGGCTTTTATCGGGCATGTTTGTCTTTTGACAATGCAATATTTTATTTCATGAAAATGACCAGTTTACTCCTACTATTCTAATTTAATGTTAACATAACAATGATTCCTCTATCCTTTTGCATTACATTGACAATGGTTTTATTTTTTATTTCATCAATGTCACACATATAGTTCATTGATTTCTACTTAGTTAGTTCTTTCAAAATTCATTACAAATCAATGATCTGTTAGAAAATTATGAAAAAATACTTGTTAGTAAAGTGTTGAAACAAGGAAACTCAGTCACCAAGAATCAAACCCTATATGCCAACCTACTTCCCCTAATTTTTTAGAAACCCTAAACCTATGGTAATCAAGTGTTATTAATTCATGGTTATGTTACATGCATGGTTTTAGGACTGATTAGGACTCAAGTTACTGATATTTTTATCTCCTCAAGATCAAGTGAGTTGATCATGCACACTGAGCAAAAATCTAGAGTTGAGGGTTAACACCATTCATTTATGTCTTTATGATTACTCAGTTTAAGTGCAATTATAATATTACTCAGTTCATGCCCATGAAAATCATGCACATGCTATGAATGGATGTTTCCACTGATTTGGTAAGTACGCTTTCAATTGGAACACTATGAATCACTACCATGATAATTAACCATGTTACCGGGATAACCATGTTTAAGTATAAGAAATCATGTTATGTTGATATAGTCCTCCCAATCATGTTATGTGAGCCTTAACCAGTCTTATGTGATCCTAACATAGTCTTATGTGTTATGCAGAAGCATTATGTGAGACTTTACCGGCCTTATGTGATCGTTACTTGTCCTTATGAGATCTTTGGTAGCATTATGTGAGCCATAACCGACCATATGTGAACCTTACTTGGCCTTATGATCTCTTTGGTAGCATTATGTGAGTCGTAACTGACCATATGTGAGCCTTACTTGGCCTTATGAGCATTGTGGGTGCATTTAGGTGAGTGACTATATTAAATCAAGATAAGATATACATTTTTACGTAATCATATCAGTTTACTTTTGTCTGAAAGAAATCATGTCAATCATGTTAAGTAATTATATTTAAAGTTATTTTCATATCAATTTCAAGTATAAGCTATTTTTATGTATAACTACTCAGTGCCACTCATGTAGCTTTTACGTTGCTATGCATGGCTGGTGAAGAGATGTCCATAAGCTAGGACAAATAGAAAAAGTAAAGCCACATACATCAGCTCGAGGACAGTTTCCAGATCCTAGTTGGTGTGCTCCATTCCATTTTAATATATTTTTATTTTATGGTAAATATATTTCCAACCCCTTAAAATGGGGAAAAAGTTACAAGAAACATGCATACATGGTGCTTACAGAAGGGTTTTCCAGCCTATGAGGCAATAAAACACATCAACTAGTACATAAGCCCCCTTATGCTAAAGACCAATTCCTAATGATCAAGGAGGAGACTTCGGGCATTTTCTTCTTGTGACATTCAAATAGTTGTTTGATGTCCCTTTCAATTTTCTTGAACATGATGATAGAGTCCAATTTGAGACCTACATGCATTCTACAGTTCCTTTCTAGCTACATATGATATACACATCTGATTAAGGCCCACAACTCAATGACACCATTATGTTTGTATTTGTTGCCAATGCAATTAAGACTATCCTTGAGGGAGTATGGAAATTTGTTGTTAAGATTCAACTGCGATCTGCCCCAAAGGTATTTCTAGTAGTTGCATGAACTAAAAAGATGATCAGATGACTCAATAACCCATTGGCATAGTTGACAGTAAGGGTCCTGGACAACTCTCCATTTAGAAATTTTATCCAATGTCGAGAGGATGTTCATCAATGCCTTATAGCTCGTGAAGCTCCATCTAGGATGATGAAGGTTCAGCCAAAGATTAGTGAAGACCAGATTCAAAGCAAGTGTCTGCTGACATGTATTCAACAAGGAAGTATCATCTGAATATGTGAATATAGGATTCATGGTTAGCATCCTACGCCAACAGGTAGAATGGCCACCATTATAACCTTGCCTGATTGCAAAGTTCTGGCCATATCTTCTACACATCCAGTGACTCTAGGTACCCATTTTGTGGAGAAGATTTTGAATCCTCTTTAAGGTGTGGAAGTTTGTAAGGTCCTCGAGCCTTCTAAGGTTCAGTCCTCCTTCTTGGAGAGGGAAATAAAGCTTGGACTAGTTTGCAGGGTGAATGTGGTTGCCCCATATAAAGTCACTCATTAGTATTTCCATTCTTGTTAGAACAAGAGTTGGAATTTCACCTTGTCTCATACAGTAATTGATAAGCCCCATAGCACAGTGTTTGACCAAGGTAATACGACCAGCCATTGATATTTTAGGTCCAGGCGATTTACATATCAAATCCCTCAATCGATCGAGGCATTCATTGAAGTGCTTCCTTCAAAGATCCCCTCCAGCCATAAGAAATCCTAAATATTTGGTCATTCACTCACCTTTTTGTATTTCTAAGCATGCATTAGAGATTCTTCATTTCGGCAAAAAGTAGATAGATACATATGTGTCTTATTGACATTACAATGCATGTCCAAGAGCTTCCTAAAATCTTGGAGCAAGATTTTTAGATGTTGCAGACTATGTCTCCTCCCTTCAATAAAGATGAAAACATCATCAGCAAATAATAGATGACTGAGCACCTTTGTACGCCTGATAGGATAAGAACGTATAAGCTTCATGGCATGGGATTTATCAATCATCCTGCTAAGACCCTCCATTTCAATAGTAAACAGAAGAGGAGAAAGGGGACCACCTTGTCTAAGGCCATTGGAGCTTTTAAAAAAACCTTTAGAAGAGTCATTAATAAGCGAGGAGACAGAGGCGTGTTGGCTATTTAGGCTAACAAGTTTCAATCATAAGAATGATCTTTTACTCAACTAGATATATCCTGCAAGTATACGAGAGTAGTTGTAGTTGAGGTCAAACACAAGGAGCATTGGTTAGCTAGGTGCGAGAGTTATGATTTTCAATAATCTAGATCGTTGTACACAAGATGATTGGATTAGAACAACTAAATTATAGATTTAAAACAAAACAGTATATTATCACTTAAGAAAGGTTAAGATTCAGATTTAGGAGGATCTTGGACATTAGAATTTCACTCACATATCATAGCACATCATAGGAAAACAATAATTTAAACATACATAAGCACTAGTTTTAAAAGAAAGGTTGTGTTGCACTTCACCTCCTGGTGTAAGTACAACGATCGCAACTCAAAGACACACTCTCATGCAATAATTTCATTTTTGATCACAACATGTTCCTTAACTCATTTGCCTCCACTCTCGTGGTAGAAAAAGAGTTTCCAAGAAGAGTACCTCCTTACATTCCTACCCATCTTCTCAGATCAAGCAAGAAAGCAGAACACATGCATATAAAGTGGCCAGCAATACATGCAAGAGATGATAAAACCCGTACTTTCATGGTAGAAAAACAAGAGGCTTAGTATTTAGTACAAAATTACTTGTTCCATACATGCTATGACATGGGAGCTACTCTCCCATGCCCAAGAAAAGGGAGTTACTCGTCCATAATCATGCCTTGCATATTTGCTATAGAAAATTCAGATTTTAACATGATCTAGAGGAGGAAAAGCAAAGAGATCCGAAAATGTAACCACAAGAAGGAGGAATTCCGGTTTGGGGACGAAAGTCTCCTCCTTTAGATACTCCAAAACGAACTGGCTCCTCTCCCGAGAAGCTGCATGAAGTTGGGAAAGCTTGGTTGCACCTTGGAGAAGACAATGGAGAAGAAGAGAAGAAGAAATGGGCTCCTTTGGCAAGAAACCACCTCCTTTCTCCTCAAAATCACCCTCCTATGCTCTGGAACTACTCTGGGACGAGAAAACTCAGAAATATGCTCGTCCATAACCGCTTCATGCTTCATAATGCACTGTGCACGGTGTGCACTGATGTAATGCACGTCGTGCAACTTTTCAGAAACTTTCAGTCTGCTTCGGAATGCACTGCCCATGGTGTGTGCTGAAGTAATGCATGCCGTATAACTTTCCAAAAAACTTTGGTCTGCTTGACGCTCGCACGTGCACGGCGTGTCTTTTTAATACACGGCGTGCACCTGGCTGTTCTGGGCTGTTATGTATTCTGCTCATAACTTTTAGTGTATAGGTCTGATTTATATGGTTTAAAAAGTGGTATTTGTGCACTTTCAAACCCCAAAATATGTAGATACTTGAGGAGTGATCCAATAAGTGATAATATGATATATTCCTCATCATTTAATTGCAAAATGTAGTACCTACAAGCCAAACCATGAGACAAGTAAGAATAGCTAAAAATATAGAATCTAGCATGAATGAGAGTGATAATTGAGTCAAAACAACATGGATGTGCAACCAAACATGATCCAAAAGATGATATGATTTATGCACATCAAATCCCCCTGAGCTTAAACCATTTCTTGTCCTCAAGCAAAAAGAGAATAGAAACACAAGTGAAGAATTGTCAAGTTCATGCATAGATCAAATGAAAAGAAAGATGTTTATAAGACCAAGCCAACCATGATCAACATGTTTATACTCATAGCCATAAATTCAACTTAAACACCCAAGAAAGAGATTTTTAGTTCAGCAGGGGTGATTACAATTAAATGAATCAATCAATTAAACAACACTACGTGGAATTTGGATGATCAAGCCAAGCAATTAGTGGATGTGCAACTCAAACTCTCAACTATTAAGGATACAAATGATGAAATCTTAGTTAAAAATGACAATTTTAGCTGTACTCTCCTTCTTTCCCAAAAATGATATGACAATATATTATGGGTTCTGACACTCGGTTGCTGATGTAGGCTTATGCACACGTCGAATGTCGGTTGGGGTATTTTACCCTCTTTTAAGACATATCACCTAACCATCGTTGCCAGATCGGACTTACACTAGGCTAGCATGATATGTGGGCAATTTAGCCATATTTTATGGGGTATAAAGATGATATAAGGCAAAAGAAATTTTAAAATTCTTCCAAAACATAGGAGAGTCAACTAAATTGCAACATTAGCTAGATTTCATTCATTTATTTTGAAAATTTTTCATTGAAAGAGTGGTTGAAAATGTACTAAGAGCTTGGAAAGGGCATCCCATATTCCAAATGATGTTGTAAAGTTTATTTACTGACAAAAATTGAAACCATTACATGTTTTAAGCAATCAAGGATGTGAAAGATGAATGTTCAGGCTAGAAGCATAAACTGGAGTTAAGCACATGTTGATGGCCAAAAGGTTTCATTTGATTAATGCATGTCTTTTACAATTTCTCTAAATAATATTTCTCATCAAAAGAGGAAAATTAGTTAAGAATAGGATTTCTATCCACATATAAAATATAAACCTCATATCATACTAGATTTGCCACAAGAAGAGCAGAATTGAAAACAAGAGGTTGAAATGTGAACACAAAACAAAAGCAAATGACAAGAAGCAAATAACGTGAAAGGGAAAAGCTAAAAGAACTAGGTTACCATCCGATTGCTCCCCCCTAAGCTTCAAATCTACAGTGTCCTCACTGCATAAATCAAACTAAAAAGGTTGTAACGGAGTACCTCATAATGGTGGAAACATCAAAGTCCATGGAGGATCAGTGTTCTAATTTGCAGCTGGAAATTGTTGTGCTAAAGATTGATGCCTCCTTGCAAATATGTCCTTGATTTGGGGCAAGTGAAAGTACCTATGAGTTGCAGCAAGAATAGTCTTTTGTATGCCAATACTATTTGTCTTTTCATTCTCCTTTGAAGCATCATCAAAATATGAGTTGGGAAGAGTGTTCTCATTATAAAGCAATGTGTCATCTAGAGTGTGAGGAGGAAGGACATGTGGCTTGCTTGAAGAATCAATATGTAGAGCATGTGTTGTAGCTTTCTCCCCTTTAGTTGCAACTTCATAATCATCATGGGTATCAACATCATCATACTTTGAAGGATATACCTCTATAAAAACTTCATTCTTCAATGTCACCAGCCTGAAATATGTAGGATTCATCTCCGGTAGACTAGGCAAGAAAGGTGGAAATGCTTCTTTGCTAAAAAGAGCTTGCTGGGTAATTTGTTTCTCCAAGATGTGTGCATGAGTGGCAATATCGTCCACCTTAGAAGAGAGTTGGCAAATGGCACGCTTCATTGATTGTCTTTGTTGACGGAAGTCCTCATTTTGCTGCATTTGAGTTGAAAAAAATGTTGCAAGCATGGAATCTAATCTAGAAGTTACTTGTGGTTGTTGTGGCTGAATGAAATTTGGGTTCACATTACTGTAGAAGTCTGGTGGAGTGTAGCCCATTGGAGAATAAATAGAAGAAGCATAACATGTAGAAGATGAGTGTCTAAGCAGCCCACATGCATCACAAATAATATTGGCTGCTTGAAATGGCTGTGTGCTTAGCTTCTCAAACCTTTGTGAAAAAGTGTCTAGCTTTTCTGTAATTATGTCTATAGCACCAACAGTGTGATCTTCCACTTGCATTTCAGAAGTAGTATGTGAAAAGGATGGGTGGTAGATTGTATCCAGACTCCATTGGCAATGATTTGCTGCCACATCTTCAATATTAGCATAGGCTTCTCCATAATATTTGTTCATTAGAGCTCCATTTGCAGCTGCATCAATAGACATCCTTGTATTGTAGCACAAGCCATTATAGAAAGATTGCAATAGAAGCCAATTGCTTAGACTGTGATGTGGACAAAGATGTTGAAGATCTTTGAACCTCTCCCATGTATCATACAAGGTCTCTCCATCCCTTTGAGAATAATTGATGAGTTGACTCCTCAGCTGTAAAGTTTTGCTAGGTGGAAAATATCTTACCAAAAAGACCTTTAGAAGCTCCTCCCAAGTGTTGATTGACTTCTTTGGCAAAGTATAGAGCCATGCCTTGGCTCTATCTCTAAGAGAGAATGGAAAAAGGATTAGGTGTATCCCATCAGTAGGAACGTCATATATCTTTATGGTGCTTAGCAACTACAGAAATTCAGCAATGTGGAGGTTTGGATCCTCCATTGGTGTCCCTCCAAATGCATTCAGCTGTAGCAATTGTATGATGACTGGGCTGATAAAAAACTCATCTACCTCAAATTCTGAAATATTAATAGGTCCACTCATGTGCATTGCAGCTGTACCAAAGTAGTCCTTAAGAGGAAGGTCATCCTCCTTGACTAGTTCTTCGTGTGGATCTGAAGGATTAGGTGGATGTGGCATAGATGGTGGTGGTGTATGTGAAGGTGATGTAGATGAAAGTGGCATGGGTGAATGTCGATTGGATGATGGTGACATGGATGATGGTTGTGTGGGTTGTGATTCCTCCATACATATTTGGGTTTCACTCCTTCTTGATCCATGAGGGTTGCAAATGATGTGTTCATTTTTTGAATGTAGAGATATGCACGGTTCAACGATCTTTTTATGAACACCCCATATGCTCATGCAAATAAAGCAAATAAACAAGGTGTGTGAGATACAAAAACAAACATGGAAGATACAACAAATTATGATGATCATGATGAATTATGATTTATGGATATGATGGTGGATATGAAGGTTGTGATCTGGTCTCATTTACTTATCAACAACTCTTACTCTAATAGCAATATTGATGCTCCCCGGCAACAGCGCCAAAAACTTGTTGGCTATTTAGGCTAACGAGTTTCAATCATAAGAATGATCTTTTACTCAACTAGCTATATCCCGCAAGTAAACGACAGTAGTTCTAGTTGAGGTCGAACACAAGGAGCATTGGTTATCAAGGCGCAAGAGTTATAATTTTCAATAATCTAGATCGTTGTACACAAGATGATTGGATTAGAACAAGTAAATTATAAATTTAAAAAATAGTAAATTATCACTTAAGAAAGGTTAAGATTCAGATTTAGGAGGATCTTGGACATTAGAATTTCACTCACATATCATAGAACATCATAGGAACACAATAATTTAAGCATACATAAGCACTTGTTTTAAAAGAAATGTTGTGTTGCACTTCACCTCCCGGTGTAAGTACAACGATCGCAACTCAAAGACACACTCTCATGCAATAATTTCATTTTTGATCACAACCTATTCCTCAACTCATTTGTCTCCACTCTCGTGGTAGAAAAAGAGTTGCCAAGAAGAGTACCTCCATACATTCCTACCCATCTTCTCAGATCAAGCAAGAAAGCAGAACACATGCATATAAAGTGGCCAGCAATACATGTAAGAGATGATAAAACCAATACTTTCATGGTAGAAACATAAGAAGCTTAGTATTTAGTATGAAATTACTTGTTCCATACATGCTATGACATGGGAGCTACTCTCCCATGCCCAAGAAAAGGGAGTTACTCGTACATAATCATGCCTTGTAGATTGGCTACAGAAAATTCAGATTTTAACATGATCTAGAGGAGGAAAAGCAAAGAGATCCGAAAATGTAATCACAAGAAGGAGGAATTCCGGCTTGGGGACAAAATTATCCTCCTTTAGATACTCCAAAACGAACTGGCTCCTCTCCCGAGAAGCAGCACGAAGTTGGGGAAGCTTGGCTGCACCTTGGAGAAGACAATGGAGAAGAAGAGAAGAAGAAATGGGCTCCTTTGGTAAGAAACCATCTCCTTTCTCCTCAAAATCGCCCTCCTCTGCTCTGGAACTGCTCTGGGACAAGAGAAGTCGGAAATATGCCCGTCCATAACCGCTCCATAGAGTGGTTTCATCTTTTAAAACGAAAGGAGTCGTATTTGAAAATTGCTGAAACTGCCAAGTGCACGTCATGCACCGTAAGTACATGTCGTGCAACTTTCCAGAAACTTTCATTTTGCTTCAGAATGCACTACGCACGACGTGCGCTAAAGTAATGCACGCTGTGCAACTTTCCAGAAACTTTCAGTCTGCTCCAGAATGCACTGCGCACGGCGTGCGCTGAAGTAATGCACGCCGTATAACTTTCCAGAAACTTTGGTCTGTTTGACGCTCCCAGGTACACGGCGTGTCTTTTTAACACACGACGTGCACTTGCCTGTTCTGGGTTGTTGTGTATTCTGCTTATAACTTTCATTGTGTAGGTCTGATTTACATGCTGTAAAAAGTGGTATTTGTGCACTTTTGAACCCCAAAAGATGTCGATACTTGAGGAGTGATACAATAAGAATTAATATGATATATTCCTCATCATTTCATTGTAAAATGTAGTACCTACAATCCAAACCATGAGACAAGTAAGAATATCTAAAAATGTAGAATCTAGCATGAATGAGAGTGATAGTTGAGTCAAAACAACATGGATATGCAACCAAACATGATCCAAAAGATGATATGATTTGTGCACATCAAGGGGGTACCAATGTTTTTTTTGACAATATTCATCCACCTTTCTGAGAAACCAAGACTTTATAAACATCTCCATAAGTAGGACCAACAAACTGAATCAAAGGCCTTAGTGATGTCGAGCTTGATGCACGCAGCAGGGGGACTGTTTTTCCGATCAAATTTGATGGTAAATTCTACAGCTAACATGGAGCAATCTTCGATATTCCTTCCTTGTATAAAAGCACCCTAGTTAGGTAAAATTAGCTTATGAAGGACCTTTGAAAGCCTTTGAGATATGATCTTCATGATGATCTTATAAAGCATAGAGCAGCAAGTAATGGGTCTGAAGTCTGCAGGTGAAGCTACCATGTCCTAATTAGGGATGAGGGCTAAGAAGACATGGTTTATTTGGTAGACCATGTTACCTCCTTCAAAGAACCAAGAGACCACTATAACCAAATCATCTTTGTTTTCTCTACAAAAATAACCATTAAATCCATCTGGACCTGGGCTTTTGTTGGGGGCAATGCTCCAAACAGTAGATCTAATTTCATCACAATCTGGGATCTTTCATAACAAAGTATTTTCCTCACCGTTAACAATGTTAATCCAGACAAAATTTAGACTATTATTAGATATACAAGATTCTTGATTGTACAAGATTTAAAAAAAGGACAAGGTTTCACTTGCTATATTGTCAACATCTTGAATAAGATTACCTACATCATCAAATAGCTCAGTAATAGAGTTAATAGTCTCCCTTCTCTTGACAATAGCATGGTACATTTTGGTATTCATGTCACCATTAGCAATCCAATCTAAACGACTCCTTTTCCAGTAATTTTCATGCTCAACATTAGCCCAAGTTCCCATTTTGTTGTAGGTGATCTTTTCAGCCTCAATTAGATTTGGGTCCAGAGGTGAGCATCTCAAAGTTGCATCAATATCATCAAACTCCATCCTCTTTCTGGCTATAAGATTTCTATGATTCACATAGTTCTTTGACCAAGTTTTTAGAGCTTTCTTCACAAGCTTTAGTTTATGATTGAATAAGAAGAGAGGGTTACCCATAGTTTGTGAATTCTAGGCATCTTTGATAACATCACGACATCCTGGCCACTCCATCTAGAAATTGAGAAACCTGAAAGGCTTCTTTTTGTGAATGATTGTCCTCATGGTCACATTGATAGCTGAATGATCAGAATATGTGCATGTGTTAAGATTGGACATAAAGCCAGGAAATTTGTTCAGCCATTCATCATTAACCAAATCCTTGTCTAGTTTGTAGGCAATACATTTAGCAGCACCTTGTTTATTATGCCATGTATAAACTTCATTGCCCAAAGAAGGAAGTTATATAAGGTTAGCATTATCAATAGAAGCATTAAAGAAACTTAATAAGATAGAAGGAACCTCATGGCCACCTACCTTTTCTTCACATTTCCTAATGTTGTTAAAGTCGCTTGTAACCATCCATGGTTCATATATAGAGGAAGAAAGATCCTCCAAAATTTTACTAAGCTTAGAACGATCTTGTACTTGATTCCTTGCATACACAATAGTAAGAGTAAGATGAAGACCTACTTTATTGACACATTAAGTAGTGATATGTTTATCATCCATGCAATGAGAAAGGATATCCCAAGACTTAGGATTCCAACCAACATATATATGACCATTAGAGTCATAGCCATGGTTGGAAATGCAGTTCCATCCACTAAGAAAAGGTTTAGTATAAGTGTGAATAAGATGAGTTTTAATCTTTGTTTTAACAAGAATAGCAATAGATGATTTAGCTTCCATAATGGTTCTCCTTACCTCCCTTTTTCTTTTGTGGTTTCCCATAACCACAAGCATTGGTCATGATGAAGGTCATTAATAACCCCTAGAGGAGGAATGAGTCTTGCATGACCCTTCAACCTTAGAGGACCTAGGAGTCATAGCATGCTCCTTGTTCATAGAGTTTCCAGTTTTCTTGGAGTTGGTACCAGTATCAATATCCTTATGTGTACTATCAATAGTAGTAGTGGAACCATCGACTATTGAGGGTCTCGTGGGAGAGTAGCTTTCAACAGCAGTAATATCATCTGAGTTGTCTGCTTCATCAGCATCATCAAAAGCTACGACTCTAGATACCGCATCAACAACATCATCTGGGATAGTTGTGTTAACACCAGACTCCTTATGATTATTATTGAGAACAGGTACTGCATCATCATCATCTTCATGAAGATTCACAAAGCTATTTGTGGTTGGAATGTTGTCTGCCTTCTTTGTGACAATCATGGTTTGTTTGCCTTTTCCAACCTATCCATTGCTACTTTTCTTTGGGCTTGTTTAATAAAGGAACATCGTCAGTGATCTTCAATGGACAATCTGTATGATCATGACCAAAGACCTTACAATCCTGGAAATGCTTAGGTATGAATTCATAATGGATGTTAACTAAGATAGGGTCTCTCTTAGGTAGATTGACCCATATTTCATTAGGTAGTTCCTCTTCAGTTTCGAGTTCCACCAACGCTCTAGCTTCTCTCAATGATTCATGACCAATAGATTTATAATCAATTGTAAGAAGTTTCTCAACACCATTGGCCACTATGTTGATGTCTCTTGGGGACCAATTTTTCTACCCATGTTGGGTATGCTAATCCACACAGGAACTGTGCTAAAGAAGTCTTTATGGAGATCATCACTTGTTTTATAATCCTTCATGACAACTAGCCTATTATCAAACCAGCAAGGACCACCATTAATAATACTTTTCTTATCTTCATTAGAGTTGAATAAGAGAAGGAAGAACTTATCCGGCTTTGAGAATACATCGAACCCTCCCTTGGGTTTCCAAACTCTTTGAATCCATGCAAGAAGATGGTAGTAGTAAGGATGTTTGCCCATAACATACAAGATAGTCGTATGATCCTAGCATTTTTCCATTGTGTCAAATGTGGGATCATTGATTGTGAAGAATAATTTACCGTCGATCTTCTCAGGAGGTGAAAAATCGTGTTTCTTGAAGGTATATGCACTGTCGAGGACTTGGCTCCATGTTTTCTTTGGTATTGCAGTGACTTGTTGATTTTATGATGAGGCCATCATGGTGAGGCCTACGAAAGGGGAGGAGAAGATCCCCCACCACAGATCTTGGACGTGTCACCTTCTTGATCGCCACCCAGGTTTGAGCGGTGCTAATCCCTAGTGCACATTTTGTATGTGGCTCTATTTTTAATAGGTTATGTTGGAGTTCCATTTGTTGAACTCTTTTATGTTGAACTTAGAGTCCCTTGTCTATGGCATGTAATAAAGTGCCTTGTGTTTTATGTTATTATGTGTATTTTTCTTAGTTAATCATATCATTTCACAATTTTCTATGACCTTCAATAAATGAAATGCTTCCAGTAAGGTTGTGTTGGTATTAGAAAGGAGGGCATGACAAAAAGTGGCATTAGAGCCAATCCCAGAATGCCCACCGTAGTATGAGCTTATAAGTCATGCTACATTCTTATGAATGTCTCTTTTCCTCTTCATATGGCCCTTAAGCATCTCCATGAGCATGACAAGTCACCCCCACACTTTGATGGAGAGAGTGATCATGACACTATGAATGAGGAGATCCCACATGGAGGAAACCCTACCATCTCATATAATGTGTTGGTTATAGGTTTGGCCAATGCAATGGTAGGAAGAGATGGAGGTAAAGATTGAATCGTTCGTGGGAGAAGAAGAGATTGATGGTGTGGGTAAGGTTGAGGCTTGTATCCACAATCTGAAGCATTACTTCCTTGACTTGGATGACTCTGAGGAGTCCTGCTTTAGGTTTGAGATGCAATGTTGTAAGGACCTTCTCGAGTTTATTGGGAGAACTTCTATGATGCCAGAGACCCAGATGTAGAGTTCCTCACATGGGGGAGATTATAGAGGCTTTCAAGAGCCATTACATATGTGATATGATGATTAATAAGAAGGAGCATAGTTCCTCCACCTTTCTCAATGTGTAAACATGATTGTGACCTTTTTTCTATGAAGTTCTGTATCCTCCCAAAGTATGGGGTTGGGATGAATGAGCTGAAGTGGACCAAAAAGTTCATCTAAGGTTGAAGGATGATCTCAACTACTCACTTTCTGTTGTCCCCTCAAGATGATGCACGGAGCTCCTAATCCGATACTTAAGCTTGAGGATTACCCAAGGAGGTCTAAGAAGAAGAACTCCCATAGTGGAGAACATCCCCACCAACAACATCACCACCATGGCCACAACAATTAGGACTAGCACCACAACAATCATAGGAAGAGAAAGGCCCTAAAGGATCCTCTTGTGAGGGATGCATGCCCCAAGTGTGGCAAGTCCCATGTAGAGAAGTGCAAATTGGGTGTAGATGTGTGTTTATACTATAGATGAGAAGGACACTTCATTGACAATTACCCTAGGTTAGCTGAAAAGAAGGGTGCAGGTCAGATTTGTAATGCCATGTCCCCAAGAGAAGAGGAAGGTTTAGGATTTTAACTATAGTGGATGATGAAGGTACAACATAGTTTTTAAGTTACATTAGTGACTCATTCACTCATTAGTTTTACTAGTCATGTTAGATACAATTCAATGGTTATCCATGTGAATACCATCTCATGATTACACTAGTCCTGAATATGAAATGTCATTTCCGTATAATGAGTTAGTGTACATATATGTGAAACCCTAAGTTGGGCAGTCTTGACTCGAGGTCTAAATTGACTAATCCCTTGTTTTGATGATGACTAAACCGCTCCACTTATTTGTGTTTGATGCTTCTACATGAGTGATTTCAGATTAGATAGATACACTCCAAGTGCCTAAACTTGTTTTGGAGAAAAGTAAGTCAAAATAAATGCAAGCGCACTTCTTTGGAATAAGTTATATTTCTATTGCAATCATGTTGCAAAACACATGTATTGAATGTACGACTTGTAATTAATCTGGGAAAAATATAAGAACACATAATTCAAACTTTTGGGACTTTTATTGCACTTACCAAAATCTATCACAGACACCCTTGTCAGTCGAGGTCTTTGCTTGAGATAACTCGACTGACAAGCTGTGTAGGTCTTGAAAAATTTTGGTGTCAGTCTGCTTGGTCCTGGTGACAACTCAACTGACACTCTGCATTCACAAAACAATCTTAGTCATTAGTCTAGTTTCATTAAGGATAAACTCGACCAACAACTCAATATTGTTTGTCATATAGTGTTTTTGGTCGAGTTACCTTTATAAAAGCTCAGCTGAAAACATTGTATGAAAAAGTACAGAATAGTGTTTCTAAGAGTTGGAGTGTTGCAAAACTCAAAAATATATTTGTTGCAACATCCCAAATGGCTAGAATTTGATCCTAAGTGTTTCTAATGATTAGTAGGAATCCTCAAATATAAATAGGACTCCTTGGGCTTCATCCCATTGTTAGACAAGAACTATGAAGGTCCCTATGATATAGTTGAGAGAGATTAGCATCCAAAGAGCCTCCATCCACCCTCATGATCTTAATCACTTTCTACATCATTAGAGTGAGTAGGAGATTTGTAGGAGAGATGGTCCTACATGTATATCTTGTTAGGCTTTCACTTCCTCTACCTCACAATCTCGCATTCAAGCATGAAGATGAAGATTCTCTCTATTGGCTAAGATAGGTGAAGAAGAAGAAGAAGGGAAGGAGTCCCTTGGTGAAAAGCTTCTCCTTGGTGAAGGTGAAGTTAAAGGCAGAAGATCCAAGTCAAGAGTGGGTAAGTCTTTGAAGGCAGAAGAGTTGTTGCAAGAGTGGGTAAGTCCTTGGATAAGGCTTAAGACTCGTTGTAAGAGTATAAGTCCTTGGTAAGGTAGAAGACTCTTATGTTGACTCAAGGTATAAATTTATTATACCCTTGTTTTGATGATTACTAACCATTCCACTTATATGTGTCTAATGCTTATACATGATTGCTTTCAAATTAGGTATAGACACACTCCAAATGTCTTAACTTGCAAATCCTAACTTGGAGAAAAGACAAGTCAAAATCATTGCAAGTGCACTTTTGTGGAATATGATGTAAACCTGTTAGAATCATTTTGTAAATCACTTGTAATGATTGTATGACTTGTAATTAAGCTTAGAAAAAACCAGGAGCTTAAAACAAATATTTAAGAACTCTAATGACATTTTCCAAAATACATCACAGAGTGTCTGTTCGGTCAAGTTTCTCCTGTGACAAACTTGACCGACACCCTTGATACATTTTGAGAATGTCTAGGTTCGATTGAGTTTCCAATACACAAAACTCAAGTGACACCCTGCACTGGAAAAATTGATTTAAGTGATCGGTCGAGTTTCATCCAAGATAAACTCGACTGATGCTTCAAATTTTCTTTGTCATATAGTTCAATTGGTCGAGATACCTTTATTGAAACTTGATCAAATGCATTGTATACAGTGTATAGAAAAAGTGTTTCTAGTCGTTGGAGTGTTGAAAAAATTAAAAATAGATTCGTGCAATACCCCAAATGACTAGAATTATTTCTAAGTTCTCCCATGTCCACATATATACAGGACCCCTTAAGACTCATCCCATGGTTAGAGAAGAACTATGCAGGTCCCTATATCGTAGTTGACTACCTCTAAGAGTATCCCTCTCTCTCTCTCTCTCTAAGCTTAATCACTTACTACATCCATTAGAGTGAGTAGGAGATTTGTAAGAGAGATATTCCTACATGTATATATTGAGAAGCTCTCATTTCCTCCACCTCCCAATCTATCATTCAACCATGAAGATGAAGGTTCTCTCTCTTGGTTAAGAGAGGTGAAGAAGAAGGGAAGGAGTCCCTTGGTGAAAGCCTCTTCTTGGAGAAGGTGAGATCAAAGGTGGAAGATCCAAGAAGAGTGGGTAATTTCTTCAAGTATAAAGGCTTGTGCAAGAGTTGATAAGTCCTTGGTGAAGGTTGAATACTTATTTAAAAGTGGGTAAGCCCTTGGTGAGGTTGAAGACTCGGTCTTGGATAGGTAAGTCCTTTGGTAGGTTTTTGGATCCCTTCTCCTTAAAGGGAAGGTTAGGTATCCTTGTCCTGGTAAAGTAAGGTCATGTATTGTATCTCTTATAATTGAATATAAGGAAGGTTCAATGGTTGAAAAATCCTAGAGCTTGACCTCTCTAGGTAGTGTACTGACTTTCTCCTAGTTTGGAGATTGGAACCACTCTACATAGCTTGTGTTCTTGTACTTGTTCAATCTCTCTCTCCCTTGCTATGTAAGTTTAGTTGTACTCAAATTACATAGTAGCACCTGATATTGTGATATATATTGAAGGTCTAATGAAGTTGGTTTAAGTTCTTATATCTCTATTCACCCCCTCTAGAGCCCGTCACCTCATAGTTCCAACAAGTGGTATCAGAGAATGTCTTCTCCAAACATACTTCCACAAGTAGGAGAAGAGGAGAAGATGGGTGATTATCAAGGTGGGAGGTACCTCATCAACATTCCAATCTTGGATGGGAGCAATTTCCTCTATTGAAAAAGAAGGCTATAATTCTACATACAAGGATCAAGCCTTGAGATATGGAGAATGGTGGACCTTCCATACAAGCTACCAGTGTAAAAGATAAAATAATGGGTTGACGCTACCTTGAAGAAAACAACATTGGATGCAAGAGCCATCAACATTCTCTATGCCTCCATGTCCCCAACCAAGTTCAACTAAATTTACTCTAGTCGAACGGTCTATGAAGTATGGAGAAATATATGCATCAGTTATGAATGGACAAATCAAGTAAAGGAAACCAAAGTCTACATTCTTAAAGGGCTTCTTGAAAACTTCAACATGGGAAAAGAGGAAAGGATGACTGATATGTATTCAAGGCTCAACACAATTGTAAATGGTCTTGTCGTCCTAGATCATCCTATGGCAAGAGGAGAGATCAACTCAAAAACCCTTATAACCCTCCCAAAGAGGTGGGAATCCAAGGTGACCTCCATTTAAGAAACAAATTCTCTTAGTGATATACCTATTGAAGATCTCATAGGAAATCTACAAGCACATGAACTTGAAAAACAAGATGAAGAATAGAGATATATAAGAAGAGAAAGAGACAAAGAGAATGAAGAAGACTAAAATAGAACCACAAATTAAGGCTATTATTGGTCAAGCTTCTCCATCCTCTCAAGTTGAAGAAGATTCCATGTACTCCAAGGGTAGACTCTATAAAGGAAAGTCCTCCTCCTTAACCCTATTCTTCAAGTGTCTAAAGAAGGGCAACTGCAAGGAAGATTGTCTACAAAGTAAAAAGACCAAACATCACAAGAGAAGAGAAGAGAAGTACAAGAAGAAGCAGAAATGGCATAAAATCTCAAATAACTCCTCCAACTTAAGCTCAAGTGAAGAATCTAGTGGAGGATCTAGGTCAAGCTCTAGTGAAGATGTAGAATGTCATTTTGCTCTCATGGAATCAACAAGTGAAGACTCAAATGAGGTAATTTTGATAAAGAATCTTTAATTTCAATTATTCATTCTGTTGTGCCTCTCTTAAGTCTTCTAAAAAGAAAAGAAAAAAAGCTTGCTAGAATTGTTGATAATCTGCATGTAGAAAAAGATGATCTTGAACATGCTAATATTTCATTACTAGATGAAAACAATGATTATCTTAGTCATGTAGAGTCTCTTAAACTTAAAAACTATAACTTGCCTGGTAAGATTAGATTTCTGGAGACTCAACCTCTTATGCCTAGCTCTAATGAATAGCATAGTAATATTATGAATTCTCTCATACTTGATATTGATGTTCTTAGAACTAAAAATGAGGACAAAGACTTTTCTTTGCAAGGATTAGAATCAAAAAATGGTGTTTATCTTTCTAACATTGCTTTGCTTGAAAATGAAAAGTCTTCCTTGCTTGCTAAAATCAATTTCCTTGACTCTTGTTCTAATTATACTAGTAAAGAGAATAAAGTTGTTTCTCTTTATATTGAAAAATATTCTTAATGAAAAATGCTCTTTGCTTAGAAACCCATCTTTTGCATGCTAGAGATAATATCAATCAATTGTCTTCTACTATCTCTTATGCATGATAATCATCTTTTTTTTATCTTCTATGCAAATATTATTATAAGAAAAAAAAGAATATTAATCAAATCCTAGATCACACTACTAAGAAAATGGGTAGAGATTATTTTGGACTTGATTGTAGCCAAAGGAACAACAAAGATAAAGGACCTTCAATTTTCAATGAAGAATCCTCTAGTTACAAGGCTAGGAGATCATGTGATTATTGCAAAACAATAGAACATTATTCTACATATTTCCCCTTTAGGAAAGAACCCAAGAGAAATAGAACTTGGGCTGCTAAGCTAACCCCTCGGAACAAAAAAATATGGTTGGTGACCATTTCATCTTTCTTCTTGTAGGCCATGTGAAATTCTATTAACATGAGCTATTGGTTTTTTAATTGACTTCCCAATCCATGTGAAATAAGAAAGGTGAAATGTGTAGGGGCTGGAAACAAGAGGAAAATAAATGGTAAGAATAGAGGTAATGTTGTTCTTGCTTATGTCCAATCATGGTTTGCTTTAGCCAAGTTAGTATGCACTATACATATGGTTTTGAGTCAAAAGTGGTATATTGTGGTTCTCATCACTTTCTTGCTCAAAAACTATTTCTTATGCTTCCATAGTTCATTAATAACTTTCTTACACATGTTTAGATATTGTCTATATTTTATCATGCCTCAAGATATGTTTTTCTGAAAAATATATGCTTTCTGACAGCAGTTGTTGTCATCTGAGTTTGTCCTAATGAAAACTCAATCGATGACCACCAGTGGGTGTTGCCAATAGTTGTTGTCGTCTAAGAAGTTCAACCCAGAAACTTGACTGACAACACTATGCACAAAATATAATATGGATATTTGAATGAGAATTTCCCTCTCAACTATACTTTCTTAACCAATAGCCTTATTCTATGACAATTCCCATGGTACCTTTAGATTTTGATATTGTGATGCTTTATTTTTCCTATCTTGTATACAACTCTATATCTTTAATTTTTCTATTGGTATCATCATATAATGTAATTATTTATCTTGAGTTGTTATGAACATTTTGATGATGATCCCTTTGTATCTCTAGGTTGTGTCTTCAATTGCTTCCATTCTGCTCTGACTTGCTACATCTCTCTATTAGTATGTCTTGTGATGCAACCTAAGGTTCTTATTGGTAATCATCTTTTGGTAATGATGCATACTTTCTAGTGATTTATATGCTTTCATGCTTCTAAAATGCATATCCATTTATTTGGATATTTCTCTACATTTTCTCATAGCTTGTTCTTTAATGTGTGAACTTTTTCTATGATATAAATACTACTAGTAGTCCTAACTTGTGATATCATACTAGTAGTCCATCTACATGTAGTTATATCCTTATTTATCTTTTGGGATCTAACATCAAGTGGTACTCAACTATATGCTATACTTTTATCTTGTTTCATACATACTCAAGCTTGATCCTTGACTTGCTTATCTACTATCTTGAGTTACTTGCGTGCATAGCCTTACCTTGATTATTTGCTAGAATTACACATAGGGTTTTTTAATGCATGTTTTAATTTGCTTTATATACACTGCTTGGAAAAGCCCCTAGTTTTTTCTCTCTACTCTCTTTATAACATGTTATCTCCTCCCACGAACAAGTTGTGTTTTACAACCGCATCACTTTTTGAAAAGACAAAGGGGGAGAAGACATGTCTTTTGTAAAGGGAAGAAGACAAGGGGAGAAGACTTATATGTAGAACATATATGAGTTAGAATACATAATTTTATACATGTTATGAAAGCTACTATTCATGACAAATATAATTAATTGAGGGGGAGTATGATAACTCCATGAGAATTAATTGAGTAGGAGCATATCAAATCACTTATATTGAAATCCCTAGGTTTCTCTAAAGGTATTATTTTACTTAAATGCTTTCAATACATTTATGGAATGATTTGTCATCTTCAAAAGAGGGAGTATGTTGACTAAAGGTCAATGTTGACTCAAGATCTAAATTTACTAAACCCTTATTTTTGTGATGACAAACTATTTTACTAATTTATGTCTAATGATTCTACTTGAGTGGTTTCAGATTAGGTATAGACACACTCCAAATGCCTTAACTTGCACGTCCTAACTTGAAGAAAAGACAAGTCAAAATCAATGCAAGTGCACTTTTGTGGAATATGATGTAAATCCATTAGAATCATTTTGAAAATCACTTGTAATGATTGTATGACATGTAATTAAGCATATAAAATTAGGAGCACTTAAAATGAATATTTAATCACTCCAATGACATTTTCTAAAATACATCATAGAGTGGCTATTCGGTCGAGTTTCTCCTATGAAAAACTCAACTGACACCCTTGATGCATTTTGAGAATGTCCAAGTTCGATCGAGTTTCCAATACATAGAACTCGGCCGACACCCTGCACCAGAAAAACAAGATTAAGCAATCGGCTGAGTTTTAGGATAAAGTCGACTGATGTTTCAAATCTGCTTTGTCACATAGTGCAATTGGTCGAGTTACCTTCACTGAAACTCAACCGAATGCATTGTACGGAGTGTGCAAAAAAAGTGTTTCTAACTTTTGGGGTGTTGCAAAATTGAAAATATATCTGTTACAATACTCCAAATAACTAGAATTTGTTTCGAAGTGCTCCCACTAGCTAGTAGTAATCCCCAACTATAAATAGGACCCATTGGGATTCATCCCATGGTTAGATAAACACTATGAAGGTCCCTATATTATAGTTGAGTACCTCTAAGAGCCTCCCTCTCTATATAAGCTTAATCACTTGCTACATCCATTAGAGTGTGTAGAATATTTGTAAGAGAGCTAGTCCTACATGTATATCTTGTGAGGCTCTCACTTCCTCCACCTCCCAATCTCTCATTCAAGTATGAAGATGAAGGTTCTCTCTCTTGACTAAGAGAGGTGAACAAGAAGGGAAGGATTCCCTTGGTGAAAGCTTTTCCTTGAGAAAGGTGAATTCAAAGGCAGAAGATCTAAGAAAAGTGGGTAATTTCATCAAGGATGAAGACTTGTGCAAGAGTGGGTAATTACTTGGTGAAGGCTGAAGACTTATTGCAAAGTGGGTAACTGCTCAGTGAGCTTGAAGAGTCGGTCTTAGATAGGTAAGTCCTTTGGTAGGTTGTTGGATCCCTTCTTTTTAAAGGAAAGGTTGGGTATCCTTGGCCCAAAAAAGGAATGTGATGTATTGTATCTCTTATAATGGAATATAAGGAAGGTGCAATGGTTGAAAAATCTTAGAGCTTGACCTCTCTAGGTATTGGACTAACTTTCTCCTAGTTTGGAGATTGGAATCACTCTACATATCTTGTGTTCTTGTGCTTGTTTAATCTCTCTCTCCCTTTGTATCTATGTTTAGTTTCACTCAAATTCCATATTAGCACCTTATGTTGTGATATATCTTGAAGGTGTAATAAATTTGGTTTAAGTTTTTATAGCTCTATTCACTACCCCCCCCCAAATAGAGCTTGTCAACTTATAGATCCAACATCTTGGTCATGGATAGGTGAGTCCTTTGTAAGTTTGTTGCCTCCCTTGATCTTGAAGGGAAGGCTAGGTACCCTTAACCTTGAACATGAAGGTCTTATGTTGTAACTCTTATAATGGAATATAAGGAGTGAGACATGTTGAAAAATCCTAGAGGTTGATCTCTCTAGGCAGTGGATATACATCTCCTAGTTTGGAGTTTGGAACCACTATAAATACATATGTTATTAGGTGCTTTTTAAATCTCTCTCTCCCTTTCTATGCTTGTTTAGTCACTCAAATTTTATATTTGCAGTATTACCATAACATATATCTTGAATGTCTAATGAATTTTGTTTAAGTGGTTTTATCTCTATTAACCCCCCTAGATCCCATTAAAGATCCAATACCTTAATAAAATATGAAAAATTTTGAGGACTAAATCTATTTATAGTGGGTAGAATTGTAACATTCCAAACTTTCACATATATAATTTAGATCTTCTCATGAAGTTTTATGAGAAAATTTGAGTTATGCACTTAATGGAGAAACTCACTACTTTATTTGTTGGGGCCATAAATTAAAAAATATCTTCACAATAGTCGTGTTGTCAGATTTTAATTCTCACGAGACATCTCAAATTGTATTTGTCATTCTAATTAGAGGGGAATCGTCCAGGGAATATGTGTAACATCCCAAAATTTTACATATATAGTTTAGTTTTCCTAATGAAGTTTTATGATATAAGTTGAGTAATGAACTTAATATAGATACTCCCAATTTATAAAATAGTGTTTATAATATAGAAATAATATATCTTGTTCCTTTATATATTATATAACTCACCATTATCTTAATATGAAAATAAACGAGACATAATATTTTGTTTTTCTCTTTCCTATGATAAACACTTCAATTCTACATAATAAGATAATTTTTAATTCCTCAAATTGATAATTACTCTCAATATAAAAATTGGAGTCAATTAAATAAATAAGAAAAGGATAATTCACTTTATTTCATATATTAATACATATACACTAAGACTAGGATCCATGGAAATTTGATATACAAAAGATGATCAGAACTAAAATCTAACCAGAGAGAGAGATTGTAGACTCCTTAATTAACCTATGGTTCAATTTTGAAGTCATTAGGAATTTGTTTGGCCTTCTAAACCAATTAGGGAATTTTGCATATAGTTTAAAATGAAACATTAAATCGAATAGTTGAATTAGACTTTGATTTAATCTAAGATGTCAGTTATTTCAATGTTGCATGGAGTAATTTTTCTGCATATAGTCACACTGTCACGCATATTTTCTTTGACAGACTCTCCCAGATCTATTGAATTCCCATCAGAGGGCTCTAGAGACATCTCCTACCTTAGGTAGGAGACTGAGAATAGAAAATTGGGTACCAATTCCCTCCCCATTCTCAGTCTCACTCCATAGGGTTCCTCTTGCTGAAATCTCTTCAACTTTGCATTCCTCAATGCTACTTGAACCTATCAATCCTTGATTTGATGGGACTTCCTTCTCCAATGAATAGATGCCCTTTTAGGGATGGACTCTTCTCTCCACCCCTTGTTCTCTAGACCAACTAAGGTGTGTTTTACCTCTATATAAGGATATCATTAGAACCCTGACACAGAGAAACTCTACTTCAGTATCAATTCCACCTCTTGTGCCCTGAGCTGCCTCATCCTACTCGACATGCATCTCTGGCAACCACCTTGCTAGCCTCATCCTTCTCCACCTTCTTTAATGAAATTGAAGTGACGTTAAGCTTCCTTGGTTCCCTTTATTTATTTTTCTATTCTTGTCACCCTGGATTTGCTCAAGTGGTCACACCTATAGCCCAGCTCATGGTGTCTGTCGATGATCGTAGGAGGACCTCTCCCATGTCTCGATGAATTTTCCATGATCATGTGAAGATAACATGATATCAGGTGCACCTTGAGGACCATAGAGTCCCTTTTTGGTGTGGGCCTCAAAGCTCTACTGTTGATTATCGATCAAGGAGTGAGGAAGGAGAAGACCCTAAGGGGTGATTTTATCTTTATGCCTTTTGGAGTTGATCACAAGGCATGTGTTTCTTTTGGTCATGTCACATTTAGTTGCATGAAAATGACCATTTTATCCTACTTTTCCAATTTAATGTTCCTATGGATCCTCTATATTTTTGCATTTCATTTACATTGGTTTATTTTTTTATTTAATCAATGTCACACATAGATTTATTTGGTCAATTCTTTCAAAATTCCTAGTAAATCAATGGTTTGTCAGCCAATTGAAAAAAAAACACTCATTAAAAGGGTTTTGAAACAAGGAAGCTCATTGAACAAGAATTAGATCCTATGTCCCAACCTACTTCCCCTATTGTTTAGAAACCATAAACCTGTCATGATTAAGTTTTATTAATTCATGGTTGTGCTACATGCATGACTTTTGGACTGCTAAAAATCAAGTTATTAATAATTTTATCTCCCTAAGATCAAGTGAGTGGATCATGCACACTGAGTATAAGTATAGGGTTGAGAGTTTTGTTGGTATGTATACCCATAGAGTGAATCATATGATGCTTACATTGGGGCATCATGTAATTGTTTTGTATCTGCCATGATATGCTAACACAAACATGATAATGTCTAAAGAATGATGTTACTCATTGACATGTCTTCAGGTTGAGGACCTGAAGAATGATATCATATGTATGATAAGAGAATATATACACTTTTTTATGTCTCTAGCCAGATATTATTGTGGAAGCAAAATAGTCAATAATAATACATAAGACTAGAATGTATGTTGACTGATGATAGAGTTTCATTGGTCATGATATTAGATATCAACTCAAACACATAGGTACATGTTGGAGAATAATGTACCGGACCAACCCACATTGATAGTGATACATGGAAACCATCGAATGGTAGTCAGAAACAAATATTATAGGATAGTGGTGATTGTGATTCTTAGACTTGAAGTCACTACACTCATCACATGTCATTCAATTAACTTTGACACCATCCAACTTGACCTTGTATATTGGTTGCTATAATGGTGGTGCTTGGGTACTTTTTGACACATGGGGATTGACTGTGAGATATGTATATAGTAGATTTGTCCCTCCTACTGGAGTTGATATCATGTGCACTTGATAAGAGAGACTGAGAAAAGTAGGGCCAAACTCATGTGACTCAATATATTCTATGAGCTCAAATGCATCTCATACATTCTACTCTAGCACAAGAAACATAGATTGAATGTTTAGAGGATGATGGTTCCATGCCTCGATTTCAATCTAGATATCAGAGAAAAAGGAACTATAGGATCACTATAACACTCATCAGAGTTGTAGTTTGAAGTTTTTATCCAACTTTCCAATTTCTTGGGTAGCAATGATGTCTTGCTAGATACCACTCATTTCTTGTGATGTCATAATCTGGTTATGTACATTCATTGCCAACGTAATTCATGTCCTATAGGGTTACACAGAGAGGATGCACCTGGAATAGGAGATTACTTATGAATATGATTTAACTTGGTTGCTAGAGCATTTAGGTAATCAAAATAAACAATACTGGTAAGTGAGTAAACATATTGAAATGTCCAGCTGATAGTTTGGTGTGTCAATCGATCGACTAGAGAGTTCAATCATAGGACTTGGCTGCATGATGGTTGATGAAAGATAATTACTTGATAGATTGGATTGTCCAATCAAGCAACTAAACATAGTTTCCATCGGATTGTCAAAAAGAACAACTGACCAATTGGAATGTCCAATTGACTAATTGGTCAAGCAATGATGTTGACGTAATGATGTACATTAATCATTTCATTAAATTCAATATTTTTGTGAATAGGAAAGTATTCCAATTGATTGACTGAAGTGCTAATCGACGGATTGGTTATTCACAACAATAGTTAAATCATGAAAGTTTGTTCTGTCGTGTCCTCAGGTTTCTGGAAACCCACACCCATCCACTCCTATATAAAAGGGGGGTTTCCAAGTCTCTCTCTTAGAAGAACATCTCTTATCTGATAAGAGACTCCTCATCTCAATGTTGTGGTAACGTGAGAGCCAAGGCATCTTACCCAAAAAAGGGAGACATATACAAGGGGAGAAAATTCAATACTAGCACATTGGCAAAATGAAGAGACAACTCCTTCCCATTGGCTCTAGTAGCATAACGAGATGTTCTTGGTGGTTTGCATGGACTATGTAGAGGCATGGAGGCTTTTATTGCCATATTAGGAGGACAATGTCAAAACTGTCAGTGGGTGTCATCCCAGGAGGCCATCACCCACAGTTGTCCTGGTGCAGCTTGTGAAGGGTGCACAAAATCATGCAAGAGTGGTTATTGAACTTGCTCCTGGACCAGGTATACATCATCCTACCTCTTTTATAGATACATTGTTGTTGACATGATCTACTAGTTAGAAATATGGAAAACAAATTCCACTGTCTCTCTATTGTCCTATTTCCTAGCAGTGGTATTAGAGATAGGCCAATTTATAGTATATCTGGATTACTTTTATCATTTATTGTATTGCAAACTATGCTAATATTTAAATAATTAATGTGAAAATCCAATTAAAGATTATTACATACAATACTATATATATATACAATATATAAATGCAATTGATATGTGTTGTCCTAAAATTGTTTTGATGGTGTATGAATGTGTGGTTATGGCCTATACCTGTTATGGATGTGTGTGCTTGGTTGATTGGTTCCAATACCGAGCCTCTATCTATATTCTTCATTCATAACTAATTCTTTCCTCCATATATTCCCTCAAATGCAAGTTGAGGTTTCACCTTTTATAATGTAATAAGTTGATAGGATAATTTTATTTTCTATTTAGTGAATAAGAAGGCGTTCTACACCAGGTGATTCGAACGACTTGGAATTCAAGTTGATTGACTAGAGGACCAAAGAGGCAATCGATAGAGTAACCAATAAATTGATTGGAGGACCAATTGACCTATTAGAGGAGTCCAATCAGTGTCTTTAGTTTTGAGCTAGCAAATCAACCGATGAAGACCAATCAACCAACAAGTGGATGAATTGATTGACTGGAAGAGTTCAATTAACTGTCGGCCTATTTTATCATAACACTTTTCCTTTACATGTTGAACGTATGATGGTTGACCTAAGGTGGGTAGTGGTTCTTTTTGGCTCCAAAGAATTTCATTAGTATGGCCATAACCATTCCTCGTATGTTTCTGATTGCATATTCTATTTCTGGACATTGTATTTATATAACACATATTATAAGTATGTGGTGATTGGATATGTATATATATATATATATATATATATATATATATGTATGTATATATATAATACCTCAGTAAATAGAAAGTCTAAGATTGTTTCCATAAGCAAAACACATGAAAAGTATGATATACTAAGCGTAGGTTACGTTAAAGCATTGTGTCTCATATGTCTTATAGAAGTGTGATGATAAATGCGTAGGTTTTTCTAAAGCTGGGTATGTATTATATCACCCTGACTGTTGGGTCAGGCTTAACTAGGTGACCTTAATGAGATTAAGTTCCTATACGCATAAAGACGGACTATGACAAGGAGTTGTGCATTCCATCTAGTCAAAAATTACATTAAATGCAATTAGAAAGTGTTGCCTACCTAAATAGTCACATTGTGAGTGATCATCCAAAGATGATTTGATGATTTATGGATCTTGACTCACTAGAATATTCTACCTTGCAATCTTTTGAAATTATAGTGAAAGCTATTAATTTGAAAAAACAAATAGTGCGAGATGTAAAGGCCAAGTTAATATCATAAAAGTTTTAATAACAAATCAAATCAAAATTGTTTTGACAAATTGCAAAAATTTCTTTTGTATAAACAAATGGCAAACAACCACACCTTTTTAATGCTATCAGCCTTGAGAAGGACAAGCTGAACATGAGTAACTTCCATGACTAGTTTAGGACTTTGAGCATTGTTCTCACTCAAGAGCACAATCTCTATGTCTTGGAGACACCTGAGCCAGAGGAACCCGCTCCTACTACACGTTAGGTAGAAAGGAATGCTTATAAGAAGCACTCTTATGATGTCGTGGATGTCTAGTGCTTGATGTTAATCTCTATGAATAATGAGTTGCAAAGAGAACATGAAAATTTGGAAATTATTGAGATGATAACACATCTCAAGAACAAGTTTGAGGATCAGACAAGATAAGAGAAATATGATGTCTTAAAGACAATGTTTAAGTACAATATGGTCGAGGAAGATCTAGTAGGGACCCATGTTCTCAAGTTAATTGGGTACATGGAAAACCTTGAGAAACTGGGATTTCCTTGACGCTGAGATTTGGCCATAGACGTGATTCTACAATAGTTGCATGAATCATGTAGTGAAGTTGTAATGAACTACAACATGAACAACTTTCATAAGACATTGTCTGAATTGCTTGGTATGTTAAGAACTCCCAAGACACAAATGAAGAAGGACAAACCCAAATTTGTGATGATGATCATCAAAGGCAAAGAGAAGTCCAAGGGAAAATGCAAGGCTATGAAAGGTTCTAAGGATGGCTAGAAACCCAAGTCTTATGCACTTAAAGCTACATGAGGAGTGAATAAATCAGGGAATTTACACCACTACCACTAGGATAGACACTGGAAAAGGAATTTCCCTCTATACATTGGGAAAGTTGAGAAGAAGAATCAAGGGATAGATATTACTACTTCAGATATATACAATAATGAGATAAATATTACTAATTCATCATCTTAGGTATTGGATATCAGATGAGGATCTCACACATATTTTCATATGCAAGATCTGAGAAGTAGTGATTTGTGCATTGCAATGGATCAACAATTTATGCCACCTCAATCAACACGTATAAGTTATCTTTGCCCAGTGGGTTTGTAATAGAGTTAGAGAACTTCTATTATGTAACTTCCATTAATATGAACGTCATTTATGTATCTTTTATGGACAAACATGGATTCATATTCAATATAATTAATGATGAATGTTTCATTTTAAAGATAAGATCTTTTATGACAGTGCACAAATGTCTTGTGATTTATACTGATAAGTTCTAGAGTCAAGTGTATATAATGAAAATACTAAATAAGGAATAAAACTTAGTAACTCAAATGAATTGTACCTTTATCATTGTCTCCTAGAGCATATAAACAAGAAACACGTCTAGATTCAACAAAAATGGTTATCTTGACTCTTATGATTGTGAATCAATAGAGACATGCAAATCTCAGTTATTGGGCAAGATGTTGAAAGATCCTTCCAATGGAAATAGTTGGAGAATGAGTGATCTATTAGGACTCATACATCTTGATGTATGATAACCTTTAGAACATATGTTATTGATGAATACCAGTATTATAGCACTTCGATCGATGTGTAGGATATTTGAGTTTGAGGACCTTCTGTGAGACCACGGTGTTGTACCACAATGGACTCCAAAAGAAGGTATCGTACCCTGTTGGACATGGCGGGTTTAATGATGAGTCTATCTAATCTTCCAATTTATTTCAAGGGATATTCTTAAGAAACTATTGAGTTAATACTAAACGTGTACCATCCTAAATGGTTCACACGACACCATATGAGATACAGCACGGGAAGTGTCCCGATATGTCTTTTATGCCGTTGGGAATATGAAGCTTATGTAAGAAAACAATTTCTTGAAAAACTTGATTCAAAATTAGATAAGTGTTATTTGTTGGATATTACTTCAGTATACTCCCTTCAACAAAAGAATGTTTTTTTCTAGAACTAATGTATTCCTTAAAAGGAATTTGATTCCAAATGAAATAGTGGGAGACAAGTAGAAATCGATGAACTTTGACACCAAAAAGAAAACATTGAACCTATAGAGGTACATAAGGAACAAGGAGAAGCACAAATTGTTGTGGAATCTAATGTTCCTTATGAAATGCATGAAACTCATAAATCTAGTAGGACATGCCTTAAGCCTAAGTGATATGTATATCTTGTGACTAAAGAAGGAAATGACTTGGTCATATATGATGATCCAACAACCTACCTAGAATCTATAGAGGGACAACAATCTAACAAATGGATTGTGGCCATGGGATCTAAGATGTACTTAATGTAACCAACAAGGTATGACCTTGGTAGATTTACCTGAAGGGGTCAAACCCATAGGGTGTGAATGGGTCTTCATGAAGAAGACTAACATGGATTGTAATGTACAAATCTATAGATTTTTTTTCAAGATTCAAATCAGTTATAAATAGTTGAGTATGATGAAATGTTTTACCAGTTTTCATGATTAAATCCATCAAGATCTTGATTTACATTGAAGTTCTACTATAAAGGTCAATCTATGAATTGAAGCAAACATCTCAGAGCTAGAATCTTTGACTTACGAGGTTGTCAAAGAGTTTGACTTTAGTCAAGATGAAGAAAAACTTGTATTTATAGGAATATTAATGGGAACATAATTGTATTCCTCATATTGATAAGGAAATGGAATCCATATTACAAAAATGGTAAAGACTTGGCCAGGAGGTACCTTCTCTATGAAGGGTTTAGGTAAATCATCCTATGTATTAGGAATTAAGATCTATAGATATATATATGTAGAAGGATTCTTGTCCTAAGAATAATTACATACATTGGCAAAATGATGATGATAGAATATCATTAGTCATGATATTAGATATCAACTCAAACACATAGGCATTTGTTGGGGAGCAGTGCACCAGACACACCCACCTAGACAGTGATGCATGGAAGCCACAAAATGGTAGTCACAATTAGCTCTTATAGTGAAAGAGATGATTGTGGTTCCTAGACCTGAAGTCACTACACTCATCACATGTCGTTCAATGAATTTTGACGCCATCCAACATGACCTTGAATAAGGGTTGACATAAAGGTGTTACTCGGGTACTTTGTGACACATTAGGATTGACTATGAGTGATGTAGATGGAATTTGTCCCTCCTACCAAAGTTGATATCTTGGCCACTTGATAAGAAAGAATGAGAAAGGTATGGGCATACTCATATGACTCAATATGTGATATGTGAGCTCACAAGCATGTCATATAGTTTGCTCTAGTTCAAGAAACATGGATTGAATGTCAATAGGATGACGGTTCCATGACTCGAGTTCAATATGGATATCAAAGACAATATAACTATACAATCACTATAACATTGATCACAGATGTAGGTTGAAGTTGTTCTCCAACTTTCCAATTACTTTAGTAGCAATGATGTCTTCATAAATACCAATCATTTCTTATGATGTCATAATTTGGTTATGGACATTCACTGCCAACATAACTTTGGACCTATAGGGTCACACACACATGATGTACCTGGAATAGGACTTTACTCATCAATGTGATTTAACTTGGTTGCTAAAGTATTTAGATAAGTAAAATAAACATTATTGGTAAGTGAGTTTACCGATTGGAATGTCTATTCGACTGATTGATGTTCCAATCGATCTATTGGAGAGTCCAGTAGATGGAATGGGATGTACCGACATGGTCGATGAAAAATAGTCATTCGACCGATTGGATTTCCCAATCGGGTAACTATACATAGTTCCCATCTAATTGTCAAAAAGATCCAATTGATTGATAGGAATGTCCAATCGACTGAGTGGTCAAGTAATGATGCTCATGTAATGACATGCATTAATCACCACATTAAAAGCCAGTAATTTTTCTAATAAGAAAGCATTCCAATCTACCAATGAGATCGTCCAATTGATCTAATAGTGATTCAAAGAAATAATTAAATCATGAAATTGTGTCCCCTCATGTCCCCCAATTTCTGGAAATCCTTGCGCAATCACTTGTATATAAAGCAAGGTGGCCAAGGATATCTCTCAAAGAACATCTCTTGTCTGACAAGAAATTCTTCATATCAACATTGTGGTAATGTGAGAGCCAAGGCATCTTACCTAAAATGGAGATATAGATAAATGGAGAAAAATCATTGCTAGAATGTTGACAAACCTAAGGGACAACTTTTTCTTTTTGTCTCACGTATAAACACATTGAGTTTTACATGGTCTGTGTGGACTATGTAGAGGCATGGAGGCTTTTGTTGCCATACCAGGAGGACAATGTCAACACCTTCTGTGGGTGTCACACGAGGAGGCCATCGCCAAAATTGTTTGTTTAAAGTTTGCTAAGGGTGCACATCACCTGTGCAAGAGTGGTCATTAGATTTTCTTTAGGACTAGTTATACATCTTGCTACCTTTTTCCTAAATATATTATTATTGACGCAATCTTCTAGTAAGAAATATGGGCCAACTTTTTTATTTCTGTTGTCTTCTCTACTATCCTATTTCCCAACATGATTACATTATTCATTTATGTATTTATGATTACTCAAATAAAGTGCAATTTCACTATTACGTAGTTGATGCTCATGTAAACCATGCACATTATATGAATTGTTCTACTAATTTGATGATTATGCTTTCAATTGGAACATATGAATCACTACCATAATAATTAATCATATTATAATGATAACCATGTTTAATTATAAGAAATCATGCTATGTTGATGTAGTCCTCTCAATCATTTTATGTGACCCCTAACCGATTTTATGTGGGACTTTATTTGCCTTGTGATCTATGTGGGAGCATTATGTGATCCTTTACTGGCCTTATGTGAGCAATAATTGGCCTTATGAGCTCTTTGATATCATTATGTGAGCCTTAATTGTCTTGATCATTGTGGATGCATTCAGGAAAGTGACTATATTAACTCAAGATAAGATATACATTTTCACATAGTCATGTCAATTTACTTAAGCCTTTAAGTTATCATGTTAATCTTGCTAAGTAATTATGTTTCAAATTATTTTCATGTCAATTTCAAGTACAAGATTTTTTCATTTATAACTACTCAGTGCCACTCACATATTTTTTACATTTATTTGCATAGAGGGGGAAGTGATGTCAACAAGTGAGGAGAAAGATAAGAATTAAAGCTACATACATCAAACCCAGTACATTTACCATATCCTACTGATGCGCGTCGTTGTACACGCAACAATCACTAGGAAAAGTCCTAGAGTTTAACCTTCTAACCCGGTTGTCAACTTGTTACGAACAACTAGTCAACTTAGTATAGATAGGTATCGATCCAAGGGACGGCGGAAAAGAAATTTTGAAATCCAAATCCGATTGCAAGTACAAGAATTAAATTCCGATTGGAGAGAGTTGGTAAAACTAAGAACAAAAATAAAAGTGCTAAAATAAAATTTAACTAATCAAGAAATTAAGATCTGGGGTCCGGAAGATCACCACCAAAACCACGTTGCTATTCAACTAATCAAATTCTAAACTCCAAAGATCAAATTAGGACCTTGTGGTTACATGTCCTTACGGACAAACTCACAAGGGTCAGACTTCCCGTGAACCCGTTGGTCCCGGCATTCACGGATCATTGCCCAACCGTCCAACATGCCATTATCCACGGTCATATCAAAAAGCATGTGAATTCAAACCGGCATTCAAACCCAAGGCTCAGGTGGTCGTGTCACCAAGGATTATAACAAAAATAAGATTAAATAGATGAAAAGATGATAATCGCAATTAAGGGACTATTGTTTCATTCTTACAGAGATCCACGGTCATATCACTCGATAAGAATATATCAGATCATCCAAATAACCACAAAGAAACAGAGAGAAGACATTTATTCGATGGAGAAATATAATTGATTATATTGAATAGAACCGGGCTAAGGGGCTACTTCCATTCCCCAGAGAGATTTACTCAGACATAACAAGAACAAAAGAAATACAAACTAAAAATCCGATGAAATGGAATGAAGAATGGAATGCTTTTACAAGTGGAAAATCTCTCCTTTTATAGGAGGAGGAGGGGGTAGGCTGCCCTCAAAAAAGAGGGAAAAAAGAGAGGGAATATGCTTTTTGAATTTTCTGGATCTGGTCAAATCGAAAGTTGATTGTCTTTAATTATCTTGACCATGTAACTCTTTTAATGCAGATTCTCGCAGCAGCGACTTCGAATATATTTATCTCCCGTGAAACGCACAAAAGTGGTCTACATAATAGGATTTTCTTTTAGGAAATTAAATTCCCTTTCCAATGAATACTTGTACACTCAATTTGGAGTTTGAATGTAAGAGTTATGTCACTTTTGGTGGAGGGTATATACGAATTTCTGGACTTCTACAAATTGTGTGATTTTCCTACAAAACCCAAGAAAATGGAATTAAAACTCTAATTAAAGAGAAAAATATAAAATAACAAAACTAATTATGAAATTAAGAGAATAAATGACAAAACAATCCTAAACAAATATAAAAAATATACAAATAAAAGGGATAAATATACATTTATCAAAATACCCCGGACTTGAATCTTTGTTTGTCCTCAAACAAATAAAATCACAAATTATTCCAATTTATACTAACAACATGTCTATCCTCACCCTTGTAACATCACTTTATTTCTTACCTCCAAATTTGGCCAAGCAACCCAATCTCCTAAAACCACAAAACACAAAATTCTATATTCTCTATTAAAAACAAATATCATATCTTGTTTCTAAATCAAGATTTTGTCAAAAAACATGCTTCATCTTACTTCTGCTTTGACACTCTTATTTTTATTATTATATTTTATTTTTTTTATGTGAGTTGTTGCACAAGAACAAGATGAAATTTGGGGGTGTGAAAACAAGGAAGGAAGTGATGAATTTTTTTTTATCCCTCCTCTATTCGACTTGGGATTTAAATTTGTGGAGTTGTGGCTACATTGGTCACAATTGTTTTCATGTGCACTTTTGGCATCTTTTGATGGTATGCCCCTTTGTGGGGTATGGAATTTTTTATATGGGAAGCATGCCACCCCAGACTTGATTTTTGTCTGGTGGTGATTCTTTGCTTCTCTTTTTTAGAAAGAAAATAAGGGGGAAACAAAAGGTGTCCTTGTGCTTATAACTTCACACATTTTTTTTTGAAAGTGTCATTACATCAGAAAGAACATTCATGTCAATCACATTATACAAGATTTATATCAACTTAATCAACAGTTTAAAAATAGAGAAAATTTGTGTTTGGTTTTGATTGATTCTATACGGCTTGCCAACTTTTCCAGGGAGTGATGTTATTTTGGGGTCCTAGGTGACATGGTGGTTTCAGACATGGCAATTTATAATAATTTTTGCAAAACATTTACTAAATTTAAAGGGGTACAATGATAAACATCTATTCATATTGGCCGACTAGATAAAGGCCATTTTACAACAAAAGAAATAAAAACATGACCGGCTAGATAATGGCCATGCACAAAGCAACTATATGCAAAACAAAAAAAAAGTAGAAATAATGCAGAAAAAAAAAGATAAGGGGGTGGAATAGAAACATACCACCCACCTCCACCCCGGACTTAGATTTTTGCTCGTCCCGAGCAAAATCAAAATCCGAGATGGAGGGAAGAGAAGAGAGAGGGTTCTCCAGGTGGCCCTGGTAGCTCAAAAAATGTCCAGTTGAAGGGGATGTGTATGAGGGCTGGGACCTTTATCTGAGGAGCTTCATAGTGTACCCTATCATAGGGTAATTGTAGAAGCTCAGTGTGGTGCTTATATTTTCTTTCACCTAGCATTCCCTCCAATAGGATCCAAAGATCTTCCATCAATAGAAGGGGAAGTGTTGAAGATGGATGTGGATTTGGGGAGTTTGGTGGGTACCCAACCAGTAAAGTCGCTAGAGTAGGATAGAGTGGAGGATTTGGCTCAGGTTTTCCACCATCATAACGACCTGCATATGTGAGAATTGATGCAAAAGATTTCAAATTATTTACAAAATTGTTTTGCTTCTCCTCAAAAATAATGTCATCAACATTGGGTTTGGTAAGTTTCATTGTTGATATAACATATGGCTCTAATTCTTTTGTGCAAGGGGTCCCCAAGGATTCAAGAGGGATGAGGATGACTTCCTTACAAATAATAGAAGGGGGTGAGTGGGCTTCTTCCAATGGTGGTATCTCCCCTTCTAGATCAGCCATGTGTGGGATGGAAATTGGTTGTGATGGCTTGGGAAGAATCATAAAGGGAATTAGATGTTGATTATTCAAAATAGACTCAAAAGAAGGATATTGGTCTATGGTTTCATTCATATTTATGTTGAGGATGGGAGGAGTTGTTGGATCTTTAGAATGACTCTCCTGCTTTGACATTTCATATTCAAGTAATAGAGTCTCTAAAGGAAAGATAGGGATACCAACGTCCTCATCACACACAAAATATGTCTCCCTGGTTTGTTCTATTTCTTCATGATCTGACATATATGACACAAAATAAGGATCATCATCGTCATCGTCAGGAAGAATCATCTTGGGTTGCTCAAGCTCTATAGGGGGAGTTTGTGATTGATCCTCTAGAAAGGTAGCTAACATGCCTTGACTGGATTCAAGTTTTGCTTGTGCTTCTGCTACCATCTTTTCTAGGGCCTTAAGTCTCTCTTCCGGATCAAGATCAATTTGCATTTCACCATAGGATTTATACATCCCAAAATTTTGGTCACCCTCACCACACTCCCCATAGTGTCCTTGTCCATAGTACTCCTCATATTATTTTGGGTGGCATTGCTCCTCATAATAATCTCCAGAAGATGGTGGATTGTAATTTCCATTGCGTCCATCTTGGTAGGAAGATTCAATATTATAAGGTGTCACCAAATCATGAGGAAACATATTTGAACAATCTATATTTTGAGTTTGGGCTTCTAGCAGGGTAGTTAAGAAGGCTTGGCTGGCTTTTAGTTTTTTTTCTACTTCTAATGCTATCTTCTCTAGGGCCCTGAGTCTCTCTTCTTGTTGAGGATTACATGGGGTTTCATAAACATGTTCATAACCCCCAAGGTTTTGTTGGTTACACCCCACAAAATTTTGTTGATCATATCCCCCATTAGAATATGGATAGCAAGGTTCCTCATAATGGTTCTCAGAAAAATGTGGATTCACATTATACCCACCAGGATGAAAGGGCTCGCAATTAAAAGGGGTGCTATTATAAGCATGGGGTAGAGTTGGACAGGCAAAAGATGCATGGTGGTAGAGACCACAATAATAACATTGTGGGGGATATTGGGATGCCCACTCCATTTGAAAAAAAAATTCCTGAAAGATATGTGAATCAATGAATGAGAGAAGAAAGATTGTGAGATAAAAGGTTAGTAAAAAAATTACAAAGAGAGCTAAAAATTATAAATCTAAAAAAAATTATAAAATAAACTAAAATTACAAAAAATAACTAGAAAGCAGTACTGCTGGAATGGAAACTCAGCAGATTGAGGAGATACACTTCCGGAATTTTGCTCGGAAGGTAAAAAGAAATTACAAAAATCTAAAAGAAATTATAAAAAAGACTAAAGTTATGAAAGTTAGAGAATATGAACAAGGAATATACAAGATATACAGGCAACCAGATCTGAAAAACAACTGTGCCATCCCCGGCAACGGCGCCAAATTGATGTGCGTCGTTGTACACGCAACAATCACTAGGAAAAGTCCTAGAGTTTAACCTTCTAACCCGGTTGTCAACTTGTTACGAACAACTAGTCAACTTAGTATAGATAGGTATCGATCCAAGGGACGGCGGAAAAGAAATTTTGAAATCCAAATCCGATTGCAAGTACAAGAATTAAATTTCGATTGGAGAGAGTTGGTAAAACTAAGAACAAAAATAAAAGTGCTGAAATAAAATTTAACTAATCAAGAAATTAAGATCTGGGGTCCGGAAGATCACCACCAAAACCACGTTGCTATTCAACTAATCAAATTCTAAACTCCAAAGATCAAATTAGGACCTTGTGGTTACATGTCCTTACGGACAAACTCACAAGGGTCAGACTTCCCGTGAACCCGTTGGTCCCGGCATTCACGGATCATTGCCCAACCGTCCAACATGCCATTATCCACGGTCATATCAAAAAGCATGTGAATTCAAACCGGCATTCAAACCCAAGGCTCAGGTGGTCGCGTCACCAAGGATTATAACAAAAATAAGATTAAATAGATGAAAAGATGATAATCGCAATTAAGGGACTATTGTTTCATTCTTACAGAGATCCACGGTCATATCACTCGATAAGAATATATCAGATCATCCAAATAACCACAAAGAAACAGAGAGAAGACATTTGTTCGATGGAGAAATATAATTGATTATATTGAATAGAACCGGGCTAAGGGGCTACTTCCATTCCCCAGAGAGATTTACTCAGACATAACAAGAACAAAAGAAATACAAACTAAAAATCCGATGAAATGGAATGAAGAATGGAATGCTTTTACAAGTGGAAAATCTCTCCTTTTATAGGAGGAGGAGGGGGTAGGCTGCCCTCAAAAAAGAGGGAAAAAAGAGAGGGAACATGCTTTTTGAATTTTCTGGATCTGGTCAAATCGAAAGTTGATTGTCTTTAATTATCTTGACCATGTAACTCTTTTAATACAGATTCTCACAGCAGCGACTTCGAATATATTTATCTCCCGTGAAACGCACAAAAGTGGTCTACATAATAGGATTTTCTTTTAGGAAATTAAATTCCCTTTCCAATGAATACTTGTACACTCAATTTGGAGTTTGAATGTAAGAGTTATGTCACTTTTGGTGGAGGGTATATACGAATTTCTGGACTGCTGCAAATTGTGTGATTTTCCTACAAAACCCAAGAAAATGGAATTAAAACTCTAATTAAAGAGAAAAATATAAAATAACAAAACTAATTATGAAATTAAGAGAATAAATGACAAAACAATCCTAAACAAATATAAAAAATATACAAATAAAAGGGATAAATATACATTTATCACCTACTTGGTCGGGTGCCATTCTTTATAGTTATCTTTTCCTTTTAGTATGTTATGTTGGAGTTTCATTTGTTGAACTCCTTTATGTTGAACTTAGATTCCCTTGTCTATGGCATGTAACAAAGTACTTTGTGGTATATGTTAGCTTGTGGATTTTTCTTGGTTACTATTTTGATTTCATGATTTGTCACGATCTCCAATAAATGAAATTCTTCTACTGAGGCTTTGTTGGTATTAGAAAGGAGGTCATGACAAAAAGTGGTATCATAACCAATCCTCAAATGGCCTCCATAGTAGGAGCTTATAATTTATGATGCATCCTCATGAATGTCTCTTCTCATTTTCTAGATGGACCCTAAGTGTATCCATGAGCATGACAAGTCACCCCCACATTCTAGTGGAGAGAGTGATCATGACTATGAAAATAAGGATATCCTACATGAAATAGAACATCCCATATCATATAACGTGTTGGTCTGAGATTTGGCTGATGCAATGGGAGAAAGAGATGGAGGTCATCATCAAATCAAGAATGAAGTCACCTTCATAGACTTCCTCAAGGTAAACCCTGAATAGATCAAAAGATAAGAAGGGCTTGATGTTGTGGTTAAGGATGAGGCCTATATCAACAATCTGGAGAATTTCTTCCACGACTTGGACTTCTCCAAGGAATCACGTGTTAGGTTCGGGATGCACATGATGTGAGGATAGGATCAAGTTTTGTGGGAGAACATTCATGATTCCAGAAAGGCTTTCAAGATCCAAAAAAATATGTGACTTGATGATTGATAAGAAGGAGGAACAATTCATCTACCTTCATCCGTGTGGTGACATAATTGTGATCAAATATGCCATGAAGTTTTGTATCCTACCAAAGTACATCATTGAGATGACTGACCTGATGTGAACCAAGAAGTTCATCTGAGATTTGAAGGATGATCACAACTATTCACTTTCTAGGCATGACCCCAAGGTGATGTAGAAGCTCTTGATGTGACACTTGAGCTCAAGGATCACCTAGGTGTTGGTATGTATGCCCAAAGAGCCAATTTTATGATGATTGGATTATGGCGTGATGTAATTTACTTGATAATAATATAGGTAATTTTGTCTATATGTTTGTTCATTATGAGATGGTGGTCTAACATATTAGATGTGTAAAGAATGATATTACTCAATGACATATGGCTTTAGGTTGAGGACCTGAACAATGAGATTATATGTATGATAAGAGTACATATATTCTTGTTATGTCCATAGTCAGATATTATTCAGGAAGCAAAATAAACAAAAAATAATACATAAGACTAGAGTGTGTGTTGCTTGATGACAAAATCTCATTATTCATGATATATGATATCAAACCAAACACATAGGTACATTCTAGAGAATATTTTATGTGACAGGCCCACCTTTAGAGTGGTACATGGATCCATGGAATGGTAGTCAGAATTGTCTCTCATAGTGATAGTGGTGATTGTGGTTAATAGACCTAAAGTCACTAGACTCATCAAATGTTGTTTGCTGAACTTTGACACTACTCAACATGACCTTGAATAAGGGTTTTCATAAACATAGTGATTGAGTACTCTCTCACACATGGGAACTAGATATGAGTGATGTAGATGGGATTTATTACTCCTATTGGAGATGATAACCTGGCCACTTGATATGCGAGGCTGAGAAATGCATGACCATGCTCATGTGAGTCAATATGTGATATTGAGATTGCATGTATCTCATTAGTCTACTCTATTTCAAGAAACATAGATTGAATATTAAGACGATTATGATTCCATGCCTCACATTAAATCTATATATCTGAGACAAAGGAACTGTACCATCACTGTAACACTAATCATACATGTAGGTTGAAGTTGTTCTCCAACTTTCCAATTACTTAGGTAGCAATGATGCCTTGCTAGATACCACTCATTGCTCGTGATGTCATAAATTGTTATGGACATTCACTATCAATCAATTTGATACCTATAGGGTCTCACGCATAGGATACAGCTAGAAAAGGAGTTTAATCATTATAAGGGTTCAAATTGTTTACTAAAGTGTTTAGGTGATCAAATTAAACAAAACTATTAAATAAGTCGATCGACTGGAGTGTCCATTCAACTGACTAGTGTGCCAATCAATTAATTGAAGAGTCCAGTCGACCGATTGAATTTTACAAACATTGTCAACAAATTATTCAGTTGACCGATTGGAATGTCCAATTGGGCAAGTTGATATATTTTCAATCGGATTGTTCAAATTTGTCGATCGACCAATTGGAATGTCTAATTGATTGACTTAGACATGCAATGAAGCTAACGTAATGATGTGCATTGACCATAACATTGAAAGCCAATACAATTGCAAATAGGAAAGTATTCCAATCGACCGAATGAAATGTCCAATCAATCAATTGGGATGCCAATCTACCAACTAGAAGGTCCAATCGACCAATTGGGAATTTGATGTAACAATTGAATTGTGAAATCTTGTCTCGACTCCTAGTGTGATCTGAAAGTAGGGCCCTAACCCTCCTATTAATAGGGGTGGGTAGTCAAGGTTTTAATAACATAGAAATCAGTCAGCTAGTTGTGACAAACATTGTCCTCTCATGTTGTGGTAATGTGAGAGCCAGAGCAAGTCTTACCGGTAAAAGGGAGAGACAACAAGGGAGAATAAGTCAGTGCTAGCATGTTGACATCGAAGGGGCAAACTCCTTCTTGGTGGATCTAGTAGCACAACGAGGTGTTCCTAATGATCCGTGCGGACTACTCTAGAGGTGTGGAAGTTGTTTCGAACACAATAGAAGGACGGAAATAGTCGATGTCTTGACACATTAGTAGATTGCCTAGACCGTTGTTCAGTTGTTGTCAATTATAGAAGCATCGTGTTGTGAGGATTGTCATTGGACTTTCTCCAGGAGTAGGTATATGCCTCGCAAACCTCCCTTCCAGATACATTTTTGTTGATATGATCTCTTATTCTAGGATTCTGGTCGAAATTTTTTATTTCTGCTGCCTGATTTCCTTACAGTGGTATTAGAGCCACATCAATGTACGATATATGGGGATTTAATCGATATGGTCAGATTGGTGTTTTTTCATTACATAAAATGATTAATGTGTATATTAGATTAAAACCATGTATACTCCTATATATAGGATATGATATATTTGAATCTGTATGTGTTGCCCAAAAAATTGTTTTGATGGTGGATGAATGCATAGTTATGACCAAAACCCATTTGTGGATGTGTACTATATTGTTGAGTTATATTCCTTCTATTATTCAGTTTGCATACCAAACCTTTCTCTTCTTATAAAATGTAAATTAATGATTCCCTCGCTATACCCCCTCAAATGTAACTTGAGGTTTCACTTTTATAATGTTATAAGTTAATAGGGATAGGATAACTTTTATTTTATGTTTTGACAAAAAGAAAATGATCTGCACCAAATGAGTTGACCGACTAGAGTTGAGTCAATCAATCAGATGGCCGAATAAGGCCACAGAATTGAGGAGCCAATCGATCAATTGTAGGCTGAACTAATCGACTAAAGGAGTCTAGCAACCGCTTAAGCCAAAAGCTACCCGATCAATCGATGAAGAATGATAGACCAACCAGCAAGCCAATTGATGGAATAGAGGGTCCAGACGATCGACCGGGTTGGTTCTAGTACAACACTTCTTTGTACATGTTTTCACATATGATTTGGATCTTAGGTGGTAGCAATTGTTTGTGACTCCAAAGAATTGCATTAGTATGGATACTAACCATCGCTCGTATTTTGTGATTTCATGTTTTGTTTGTGGATATACCATGTATATGATACAAATTATAAGTATGTGGTGATTTGATATGTATATGTATTTACATATAAATCCCTCATTTTAATACCAAGTATTAGATGCTTTCTATAAGAAACACATGTGAAAAGCTTGATCGACCAAGTGTGGGCAAGCCTCAGTGTGGTATGTCTTCTATCTCATGAAAGTGTGATGATAGATATGTGGATCTACCACTACAGGGTACATATTATATCGTGTTTGATTTGGGTTTAGGCTTAACTAGGTGACCTTAATAGGATTAAGCACATATAAGCATAAAGATGGATGATGACAAAGAGTTGTGCATACCATCTATCCAAGAATTGCATATGATGAAATTGGAAAATGGTGCTGATGAATGCATATTCATCATATTTTCAGTCGCCTCTCTGGGACCAATCCGATTCAACACTTTTGATTTCAGCTCCTAAATCTCACAAAATGCAAGATTTCTTAACAAATTCAATTATCAAGATTATTGACAAGATTTATATTGATTTTGTGCAGGTCTTGACAAGGTTCAACCATCATATGGAATTCACTCAAGATCCTCTCATACTTGGTCTTGACCAAATGGTTTTGAAAAAATGGTCTTGACCCCAAACGATCTCAGCCAGTCATCCATACAATTTCAAGACCGTTTGGAACCATACGGTCTCAAGACCGATAGGCCAGTCACCCACAAGACTATTCAGCCGCCAAGACTGATCAATGAAGCGGAGATTGTTTGGTGCGCATCTGCAAGACCGTATGGATGCAAATGATCCAAAACCATTTGGATGTCAATCAGTCTCCAAGACTATTTAGATCAGTAAGACCGAGCAAGCCTCATCGACCCTCAAGACCAGTTGGAGCCAAGACCGGTTGGATACAAAGATCGTTCGTTCTCAAGATTGATTGGAACCCATCGGTCTTCAAGACCATTTTCATCTCCTAAACCAATTGGACGATATAGAAAAGATCGCCTGGACGTCTGCAAACCACGAGCACGAAAACCTATTGGATGAGACCGTTTGGTCATTTGATCAATCTGTGTGATCGTATGAAGGCAGAACCCCCAAGATTGTTTGGTCATATATAAGCAAAACCGTTTGGAGAGAACATATATCCTAGACCGTATGGTCATGTACCCAAGACCGGTTGGATGTCAAACGGTATCCAAGACCATTTGCTCCAAACCATTTGGAGCAGACTCACAGCAAAAATGTGAGGACCCCATCCAAGCCTATAAATAGGACCTGTAGGGTCCTCATTTGGTCATCGTTCTAGGGATGTTGATAGGCTACCTAAGTGCAAGGTTCAATCCAACTTCATCCTCCACGCCGCCCACATCTCCTCTTGTTGCGACCAAGGAGGTCGAGAAGAGAAAGAAGATGGAGAAGAAGGTCTGCCTGGTCTGCCTTGGTGGTTCTTCCTCCTCGTCCTGATCTGCCCCGACACGGCGTACAAGACCGCATCATCTTCACCGAGCTGTGACTACCTTCTGCATCATGCTCATGGCGGAATCTTCCTTCTCTCTTGTTCTTCTTGTTTCTCGCATCATGAGCAAGTTGTCCCTTTTCGCTGGGGTGTGGGGACTAGCCCCACTGCCCATGCTTTCATGTCTTTTCATCTAACATTCCCAGGCAATGTAAATAACTTTTCATTTCATTGTTAATTGATAATGTTTGTAGTTTGATTACCTACTTGCTTTCATCTTGTTCTTCCCTATGTTGTGAGAACTTCTATATGTAGGGTAGAATGTCGATTAATGAGTTTGAATCCCAAAATAGAAATAGAAAGGGATTCCTTGAGGTAGTAAGTGTATGATCCGTGAGGGGACGAGCAATCTAGCCTACGGTGACGCTTCTGTGGCCTAAACATCCCTTAGGGAGGGCCACAGCCTTAGTTGGATTTTGTATCTTCCTTGTTGATCGTCGATGTTTGCTTGTATATTAATATCCTGATTGCTTGTCGATTAGTGCGGTTGACTCCCAAACTAGAAATAGAATGGGATTCCTTGAGGTCGTAAGTGTATGATCCGTGAGGGGACGAGCCATCTAGCCCACGGTGATGTTTTTGTGGTCTAAACATCCCTTAGGGAGGACCTCAGCCTCAGTTGTATGTTGTATCTACGGAGCCGTAAGTATGTGATCTGGATGGAAATGAGAAATCTGATACCTAAGGTGATGCTTACGCGGACCTAAACATCCCTCCGGGAGGGTTAGCAGCAGTCCTATTTGGATAGTTATATCTTGCCTGGATGTTTGATGTTTGTATGTGTTTGCATGTGTAGTGGTGGTGAAACCCGAGACCATCCCAATGATTCCATATCATTAATCTAGATCCAACTTTAATTCTGCTCTTTACTTTCTTGCAATTGGTTTAATCAACCTCAAACCAATCAATCGTTCTAAATATTAGTTTTACTTGAACTAGATTCGACTGACAAAGATTCTTAAAAATGTTGTCCTTTGGGATTCAATCCTTAACTATACTGTGATAAGACCCGTTCACTTGCGGGTGGTATTATTGCATGAGGTTTTGGTAAAAGCTCAGGGATTTCAACCCCGAGTGAGTTTGTTAGTGAGATAATATTCCACGTCAAATCCTGGCACCGTTGCTGGGGACAACAGAATCAGTTAGTCAAACCTAGTCCTTTTAAGGCTAATCTAGGATTTTTTTTTGATACAATCGATCATCTACTTGAATTTAACTCCACTCCATCAATCTTACTTCAGATATTTTCATTTCAAGTACCCCCAAGACTGGTCTATGCACCGTTTGAACAGTCCCGGACTCACTGCCAGCTTTGATCCTGAAATAGACAGAACCTTTCATCGTCAAAATAGAGAGAACCAATCAAGAATGGCTCAAGAAGAGGAAATAGCCCAAAGGGTAGCTCAAGCCATCAATGCACAGAGAGAAAGACTCATGCAAGAAGCTAGGACTGCAGTTCAAGAAGAAATTCTAGCAGCACAAGCCGCAGCACAAGCGGCAAAACTACAAAAGGATCTTAGGGAGTTCTCAATCCCTAAAGTTGTTGATGTTCATCACCCAGTCCAACCTCCTCCCATCCATGCTACCAACTTTGAGATAAGAGCACATTGGATTACTTTGCTTCAAAACAACCCATTCTATGGTAAATAAGGAGAAGATACTCAGGATCATCTTCTGAGATTCATCGATCTATGTGCTATGACAAAACAAAATGGAGTTTCGGACGATGCCATTCAACTCCGTCTCTTTAAGTATTCTCTTGTTGATAGAGCTATAAGTTGGTACAACTCCTTGCAGTGTGAACCCATCACCACTTGGGAGCAACTTCAAAACATTTCCCTAGAAAAGTTTTACCCTCCTTCTCTCACCTATGAAATAAGGGTTCGTATAACAATGTTCACTCAAGCCCCAAGAGAAATCCTTGTTGAAGCATGGAAAAGATATAAAGATCTTTTACATAGGTGTCCACACCATGGAATCCCAAAGAATCAAATCATTGAGATCTTTTATAGAGGTGTGGATGATGATATCAAGAGATTCTTTAATTCCTCATCTGGAGGAAACTTCATGCGTCAGAGTTATGACAACGCATGGAGGGTTGTTACCCTTGGAACTGAATACCAAGCTAATTGGGGTAGGTCTGTAGGCAAGGGAGTGTTGAAGGTAGCTATGGCTGAAGTTATTCTAGAATACAAGTCCATTGTTGAAACCCTCAAACTCTTAGTTTCCAAGCAAGATCATATCGAATCATCCCTTGCTGCATTTGGAAGTGGACGTTCACCCCCTCAACAAAAAGAACAGATCAAGTCAGCATCATTGTTCTGTGAAGCATGTAAAAGTACTGATCATTCCACTTTAGCATGCTATGTTCTCTATGATGTTGTTCTAAGCAACGCATGTAGACAAGGAGATAATAGTCAAATGGAAAATCTTAATGTTGTCAACACCATCCCTGGTCAAGGATACTATAATCCGAATCAGAATAGGAACCATCTAGGTTTTCAATATGGAAACCCTTCCGGAGAGGAAAACTCACGACAACTTGGTTCAAGTAACCAACAAAGAGTCCCATCATGATTTAAGTATAACCAACAACAAAACTTTGAAAATCAAGGGAACTTTAGGGGAAACTTTCATAACAGGAATTTCAAAAATTATCAGAACAATTCTCAATTTTAGAATCCCAACCAAGTCCCTTACCAGAACCAACAACAAGGGCAACAAGCTAGCCCCATCTCTCCTGATGACAAGCTATCGGCCATTGAGAAGATGTTACAGTCACAACAAACATTGATAGCTAGCCAGCAAACTATGATAGCCAACCACCAAGCCCATTGGAAAGCTATTGAATCTCAACTTGCTCAACTTGCAGCTAGTATGAAGCCACCTGCTGGAGCCTTTACTGGCCAACCATAAAACAATCCTAAGCATCTTAAACAACTGAAGGCTGTCACCACCAGGTCTGGAAAAGACTATTCTGATCCTTCTGTCAAGACACCTGTGGTTATTACATATGAGGATGAACCTATGATTGTCCAAGACTCAACAACACCCGGGTCTCAACCAAAAGAACCATTGATTGCTGATAAGACATCTGAGCTAGGATATGAAAAGACTAAAACACTGGAGCTAGAGGCACTAGTATACAAGCCTCGTCCACTTTTCCTAGCTCATTTGAAGCAAACCAAGCTCGATATTCATTTCAATAAATTCAAGGAAGCTATGAAAAAGCTTCATGTTGATTTACCCTTCCTAGATGCACTGGCTGAGATACCAGCCTGGACAAAGTACTTGAAGTCACTCCTCACCAGGAAATATATAACTGAAGAATATGAGATAGTCAAGTTAGCTACTACCACTTTAGATATCATCTAGAGTAAGATGGCAAAGAAATAGAAAGATTCAGGATCTTTTGGGATTTCTTGCCATATCTGTAATTCTTCCTATAAGAAAGGTTTGGAAGATCTTGGTGCTAGCATTTCTATCATGCCACTTAGCCTCTAAAAAAGGCTAGGGTTTGTTGAAATGCTCCCAACGGCATGACAATACAACTTACAGATAACACTGTGACTCTACCCTTAGGAATCATTGAAGATGTTCCTGTCAAGGTAGGAAAAGATTCCTATATTCCGCGTGACTTTGTCATCATGGACATAAAGGAAGACACCAGATACCATCTCATATTTGGACGTCAGATCCTCGCCACTGTAAGAGCTCTGATTGATGTTGAAGCAGGCACTTTGCTGCTCAGACTAGGTAAAGAAACTCTTGAGTTTAAAGTTTGTGAAAGTATGCGAAGACCAAGCATGCAAGAAAAAGTCTACTTAATTGAATGCATAGACAAGATGTCACTACTCACTGATGTGGCAAATTATCACACTAACAAACTCACTCAGGGTTGAGATACCTGAGCTTTTACCAAAACCTCATGAAATAATACCACCCGCAAGCGAACGGGTCTTATCACAGTATAGTTAAGGATCAAATCCCAAAGGATGATGTTTTTAAGAATATTTCTCATTCGAATCTAGATCAAGTAAGACTAATATTTAAAATGATTGATTGGTTTGTGGTTAATTAAACTAATTGCAGGAAAGTAAAGAGTAGAATTAAAGCTGGATCTAGATTAATGATATGGGATCACTAGGTTGGTCTCGGGTTTCACCACCACTACACATGCAAACATGTCCAAACATCAAACATCCAGGCAAGATATAACTATCCAAATGGAGCTGCTGTGAACCCTCCGTGAGGATAAGCTCAAGTAAGCGTCACCTTCTGAATCACTCACTTACGGATCCAAAGATACAACATCCAACTAAGGTTGAGCCCCCCCCCCCCCCGCGAGGGTAGGCCCACAGAAGTGTCACTATAGGATGGATGGCTCTTCCCTTCACGGATCATACTCTTACGACCTCAAGGAACCCTATCAGATGGACTCGTCAAGGAGCCAACAGCGCTAACCAAGAAGCAAGTAGGTGATTAATCTGCAATCAAACATGGATGATTAGCAAAGAAGATACAACATCCAACTAAGGTTGAAGATCCCCCACGAGGGTAGACACACAGAAGCATCACCGTAGGTTAGATGGCTCATCCCCTAACGGATCATACACTTGTGACCTCAAGGAACCCCATCAGATGGACTCATCAAGGGGTCAACTTCATTAATCGACATTCCATCCTACATATAGAAGTTCTCACAACATAGGGAAGAACAAGATGAAAGCAAGCAAATAATCAAACTACAAACTTGTCAATTAACAACGAAATGAAAGGTTATATACATTGCCTTGGAATGTTAAACTAAAGAGCATGCTTGCATGGGTAGCGGGGCTAGTCCCCGCACCCCAGTGAAAAGGAACTACTCGCTCATGACATGAGAAACAAGAAGAAGAGTAAGAGAGAGGGAAGATTCCACCATGAACATGATGAAAAGGTGGTCACAGCTCGGTGAAGATGATGTGGTCTTCTACGTCGTATCGGGGCAGATCTGGATGAGGAGGAAGGACCACCAAGGTAGACCAGGCAGATCTTCTTTTCACCTTACTTCTCTTTTCCTCTCCTTGCTCGGCGGTAAGAGGAGCAGGTGGATGGCATGGTAGGGTGTGGAAGAGTGACTGATCCATGGCTCAAGCAGCCTCTTGGCGTCCTGGAATAGATGCCCAAATGAGGACCCTTGTGGTTCAATTTATAGGCTCAAGTCGGGTCCTCACATTTTTGGCGTGAGCTCCTTCCAAACGGTTTGGAAACCATTTGGTCTTCTAACGGTTTGCTTGATCGGTTTGGAGCAAACGGTTTGCTTAATCAGTTTGGAGCAAATGGTCTTGGAGACCGTTTGACATCCAAACAGTCTTGAGTTCTATTGGTTTGCTTCAAACGGACTTGAGAATGCATGATCATACTGTCTTGATGGCCAAACGGTCTTGGAGACCGTTTGTCATCCAAACGGTCTTGGACAGTCAATCTGCACTGAACGGTTTTGGAGACACAAATGCTCTTGAGGACCGATGGGTTCCAATCCGTCTTGCTTGATCGGTCTTGCTTGAGTGCGAACAGTTTTTAGCATCCAACCGGTCTTGTGGTCAAACGATATTGAGGTCAAACGGTTTCGTGGTCAAACGGTCTTGGTACCGAATGGCTCCAAACGGTCTTGGTACCGAATGGCTCCAAACAGTCTTAGGACCGAATGGCTCTAAACGGTCTTGGGACCGAAAGGTCAAAATCGCATGGGTAGATTGTTTGGTGAAACTGAAGTTGAGAGGATCTTTGAGTAAATTCTTTATGATGGTTGAACCTAGTCAAGACCTACATAAAATCAATATAAATCTAGTTAATATTCTTGATAATTAAATTAATTAAGAAATATTGGAATTTGTGAGATTTAGGAGATGAAATCAAAAGTATTGAATCGAATAGGTCCCAAAAAGGCAACTAAAAATCATGATGAATATGCATTCATCAGAATACCCCGAACTTAAACATTGCTCGTCCTCGAGTAACACAAAATCTAAAATAGTCGCCAAATGAACACTTTCTGATCATGTGATTGCCTCCTCTTCACATCATGATTGTTTCCTTTCTGCTTTGTATGTCTAAGCATCTCAACTTCCTGAGACCACTAAACACATCTTACCATATCTTCATTCTTGAGTTAGCCTTCCAACATCACTTCCTCCTCATCTTTTCCAACAACAAACATTTCTAAGAGTTTTGTAAGAGTCCATAGATGCCCGCAGAACAACAAGTGTGCACCTGATCTGACACTGCTATTTCTCAAGATGATGGAGGCATTTATTGTGTCATTTAGGTAGAAAAGGAGTGAAGGGTGGTATGGAAGGAAGAAAAAATCTCTCCTCTATTCGACTCGAGATTTTTATTATGTTATTTGCAATTTCATTTATTGCAATTTTTATTTTTTTGTGCAAATCTCTCCTCTATTCGACTCGAGATTGCATTTCTTTTTGTGTGCGCTTTGGCATCTTTTCTTGGTGGTACGCCCATATTTATTTGTGAGGGGTATGGAAGAAGAGGATATAGAGGGAAGTAGTGTGCCACCCCGAACTTAGGGTTTGGCACTACTTTGTCTATTTTTTGTTTCTTTTGGATGGATGGGGGGTATGAAGATGATAGAAGAAGTGTAGAAGAGAGTTCAGATCAAAATGCAACTTGATTTACAATTCCGTGCACTGGGTTATTCTCTTTATCGTACTCTACTCAAATATTGACATGATGAAGGTCTGGTGGGAGTTCCATGTTGTTGTTCCACTAGTCAGTTAGGAAGCACGATGTGCTTGATCCCTATCAGTTTGACAGACACTTGCCATTTTTGCATAAAGATCATGATGTTAGGATGCATAAGCTTCACAAGATGCTTTCATTCAAAAGGCTAGTTTTTAGAAGAAGGTCCTTTTGAGGGTCTACTTTGAATAAGGAGGGTATAATGATTCAAAATGCATAGAGAGTTAAAAAGTGTCAAAACTTTATCCAGTATCTGTTCAATTTCTTTGAAAAACTTTAAAAAAATTGAAAAATTTTGGTCAAAAATGCATCGATGAAATCTTTAAGCCCAAATTAGATGGGTGAAGGTGGAAAGTAAAATACGTACCACCCACCCTCCACCCAAACTTAAAAATTTGCTCGTCCCGAGCAAACTCTAAATCCAAGATGGAGGGGAATTTCCATGCCTGTTGGACCAACGAATGTGGTTGTGTTCCGATTCAGCGTACGTCCTCCATCTGAAAATTTCAAAAATGAAAAACCAATCAAACTAAAGATAGCATCTCGCAATGCAATTTTTATTTAAAATTTGAAAACAAAATAAAAGATCATTTTAAATTGAAATTGAGAGTAAAAATGGATTTATTGATCAGGTTGCCTCCCGATAAGCGCCTTTGTTTTTTATCGATGGCTCGACTTGATATCTTCAACTTCACAGTGGTTCCTTTGGATTGGAGAGGTCTAGCGATGCATTGATGCCTATGTCGGTTGTGGTGAAGTATCTTTTCAAACGTCGGCCATTAGCCACAATATCTCCTGATTTTTCACTCCATAAAACAAAAGTACCATGTGGGTAGATGCTTTGACAATATATGGTACAGTCCAACGTGAATGCAGTTTCCCTGGGAATAACCTCAGTTTTGAGTTGATCAGAAGGACTTGGTCACCCACTTGAATATCCTTCCTCTTTATATGGCCGTCGTGCCACAACTTTGTGCGTTCTTTATAGATTCTAGCATTCTCATAAGTTGTCATTCAAAGTTGTTCCAGCTCTTGGAGTTGCAGAATCCTGGCCTGGCATGCTTTCTTCATGTCAAAATTTAGTTGTTTAATTTCCCACCATGCCTTGTGTTCTAGTTCTACCGGAAGGTGGCATGACTTCCCATAGATTATTCGAAAAGGTGTAGTCCCAAGGGGGGTTTTAAAAGTAGTTCGGTAGGCCCACAAGGCGTCATTGATTTTTACTGACCAATCTTTCTGATTGCGTCCTACTGTCTTTTCTAAAATAGCCTAAAGTTGACGGTTAGAAACCTCTACCTATCCACTAGTTTGTGGATGGTAGGGTGAGGCTACCTTGTGAGTTACCCTATACTTCCTTAGTAACGCTTCAAAACTTATTTCAAGAAAATGAGATCCTCCGTCGGATATCACAGTTTGTGGGACTCTCAATCGGGGGAAAATAATGTCTTTGAACATCTTGATGACGGGTTTGGATTCACTAGTGACGGTCGGTATGGATTCAACCCATTTTGAGACGTAATCTACCGCCACCAGGATGTAGGAAAATCCATGAGAAGATGGGAATGGACCTATGTAGTCCACCCCCCCCCAAACGTCAAATATCTCGACTTCTTGCCACAAGTTCAGTGGCATCTCATCTCTCTTCATTATGTTACATGTTCTTTGGCATTTGTCACATGATAGAACAAAGTCATAGGAGTCTTTGGATATAGTCATCCATAAGAAACCGCATTGCAAAACCTTTAAGGTAGTTTTCTTGGAACTCATGTGGCCTCCAACTAGGCCCGAGTGACATTGTTCTAAAATAAGTTGAGCTTCTTCCTCAGCGATACAACATCTGTATAGGCCATCATTGTAGAGTTTGAAGAGGTATGGCTCGTCCCAGTATACTATTTTACATTCATAAATTTCTTGAGGGCATTCCCGGTGCATTCGGGGTGGATAACCCCAGCGGCAAGGTAGTTCACATAATTCGAGTACCAAGGGGTAGCTTCTGAAATTTTCATCAGTTGGTCATCCGAAAGAGAATTGTTAATTGGGATCTTTTCAATATCCAGAGTGTGGATGCGACTGAGGTGGTCTGCTACAACATTTTTTGTACCTTTCTTATCTCTTATCTCAAGATCAAATTCTTGAAGTAGGAGAATCCATCTTATTAACCTGGGTTTTGCATCTTTCTTCACCAGGAGGTAACGGATGGCTGCATGATCTATGTAGACAATGAATTTTGAACCTATGAGGTAGGATCTGAATTTTTCAAAGGCATACATGACTGCCAGGATTTCTTTCTCAGTGGTAGCATAGTTCATCTGAGCTTCGTCGAGGGTCTTCGATGCATAGTAGATCACATAGTGTTTCTTTTCTATATATTGGCCCAAGACAACACCCACCGCGTAATCACTTGAATCACACATAATTTCAAAAGGGTGATCCCAATCAGGAGCTCTGATGATGGGTGTTGTTGTAAGAGCATGCTTCATATTTTTGAAACTTTAACACATTCTTCATCAAAATTGAATTCAACATCCTTTAGCAACAAATTCGTCATCGGCTTAGTTATCTTTGAGAAATCATTTATGAATCGTCTGTAAAAGACTGCATGACCTAGGAATGCATGAACTTCCTTTACATTTACAGGGATAGATAGCTTGGAAATCACTTCAATTTTTGCTTTGTCCACTTCAATTCCTCTACTACTGATTCTATGACCAAGGACAATCCCTTCTTTCACCATAAAATGACACTTCTCCCAATTTAGCACAAGATGTGATTCTTCACACCATTTGAGGATAAGGGAGAGGTGTCTTAGGCATGAGTTGAATAAATCTATGTACACAGAAAAGTCATCCATAAAAATTTCCATGACAGTTTCGTTGAGACCAGTGAATATAGCTGCCATGCAATGTTGAAAAGTTGTTGGCGCATTACAGAGGCCGAATGGCATCCTTATAAACGCTTATGTTCCAAATGGACAGGTGAAAGTAGTTTTCTCTTAGTCATCTGGATGTATGGGTATTTGATAGAATCCAGAGTAACCATCGAGATAACAAAAATATTTCTGATGAGACAACCTTTCCAGTACTTGATCAAGGAAAGGCATTGGGAAATGATCCTTGCGAGTTGCTTTGTTTAACTTCCTATAATCAATGCACATCCTCCACCCAGTGACTGTCTGAGTAGGGATGAGTTCATTGTTTTCATTTTGTATCACCGTTGTTCCACCTTTCTTCGAGACCACATGCACGGGACTTACCCATGGCGAATCTAATATCGGGTAGATGATTCTATAAGTGAGAAATTTGATGACTTCCCGACGGACAACTTCTTTCATGTTCAGGTTAAGCTTCCTTTGGTGTTCAACAGTTGGCTTGTGATCTTCCATCATGTGGATTTTTTGCATGCATAGCGCTTGACTAACCCCAGTTAGGTCACTCATCTTGTAGTCGATTGCTTTACTTCTTTCCTTCAATTCCTTCAAAAGTTTATCTTCTTATTTTGCTGTTAGATCTGAATTTATGATGACTGGGAAGACTTTGAGTCCATCTAGAAACACGTATTTCAATCCATCCGGTAGGGGTTTCATTTCAGGAGCTTGTGGTGTTTCACATGCTTCTTCAGTAACATCCACTGCTTTTAGTTCCTCAATCTTGGCTTCAGGATCTTCTTTAGCAGTATCGAGGTGGAAAACATAACTTTTCACTTGTTCGTCATCTAAACTTTCTGCATTTGGATTAGTAAAAGTCAATCCTAAGGGATCTTCTAGTTCATATTCTTCTTGTGTGAGAATTGACATCTACTCTATGCACTCAATCAGGTAAACTTCTTCTTGCATGCTTGGTCTTCGCATGCTTTCAAAAACTTTGAACTCGTGGGTTTCTTTGCCAAGTCTAAGCAGTAAGGTTCCTGCTTCAACATCAATCAAAGCTCTTGCAGTGGCGAGGAACGGACGACCAAAAATCAGAGGGTATCTAGGGTCCTCTTTTATGTCCATGGTGACAAAGTCACATGGGACATAATAATCTTTTCCAACCTTGACCGGGACATCTTCGATGATTCCCATGGGAAGAGTCACAGAGTTAACTGCAAGTTGTATGGTCATGCCAGTTGGAAGCAGTTCTGCAAACCCTAGCCTTTTGCAAAGGCTAAGCGTCATAATAGAGATGCTTGCACCAAGGTCGGCCAATCCCTTCTTACAGGAAGAGTCACCAATATGGCATGAAATCCTAAAGGATCCTGGGTCCTTCTAGTTCTTGGGCATTTTACTCAGGATGATATCTGAAGTGGTTGTAGATAACTTCACTATCTCATATTCTTCAGTTATATACTTCCTTGTAAGAAGAGACTTTAAGTACTTAGTCCAGGCTGGTATCTTAGCCAACGCATCAAGAAAGGGTATATCAACATGAAGCTTTTTCATAGCTTCCTTGAATTTATTGAAACGAGTATCGAGCTTGGTTTGCTTCAAACGAGCTGGAAAAGGTATACGAGGCTTGTACACAGGCACCTCTGGCATAGTGTTTCTGTTTCTTCGTCAGCAGATTTTTTAGAACCTTCCTTGTATGTCTTATCAGTAGTTTCTGGCCCTTTTGGTTGGGACTCAGGTGTTGTTGAGTCTTGGACGATCACAGGTTCATCCTCATCTGTAATACCCACAGGTGTCTTTACAAGAGGATCAGAATAGTCTTTTCCAGACCTGGTGGTGACAGTCTTCAGTTGCTCAGGATGCTTAGGATTGTTTTCTGGTTGGCCAGAAAAGCCTCCTACAGGTGGTTTTATACTAGCTGCCAATTGAGCTAGTTGAGATTCAATAGCCTTCTGATGTGCTTGTTGTGACTCAACATTCTCTCAATTGCCATTAGTTTGTCATCTTGGTTGATGGGACCGGATTGTTGCCCTGTGGTTGATAGGGGTCCTGATGGAGATTCTGAAACTGAGATTTGTTCTGATAGTTGTTGTAGTTCCTGTTCTAGAAGTTACCCTTATAATTCCCTTGATTTCTGGAGTTTTGTTGTTGGTTATACTGAAATCCTGGTGGGTCTCTTTGTTGATTATTTGGACCAAGTTGTCACAAATTTTCCGCTCCATAAGGGTTTCCATATTGAAAACCAGGATGGTTTCTGCTCTGATTTGGATTGTAATATCCTTGACCAGGGATAGTGTGGATAGCATTCAGATTTTCCATCTGGCCATTATATCCTTGCCCATTGACTTTGCTCAAAACAACATCATAGAGAACATTGCATGATAAGGTTGAGTGGTCGGTGCCTTTACATGCTTTGCAGAAGAGTGAGACTGACTTGATCTGTTCTGGTGGTTGAGGGAGTGAATGTCTTCTTTCATAGGCAGCAAGGGATGATTCAATATGATCTTGCTTGGAAACTAAGAGTTTGAGGGTTTCAGTGATAGACTTGATCTCAGGAATAGCCATAGCCATAGCTACCTTCAACACTCCTTTGCCTACAGATCTACCCCAATCATCTTGGTTTTCAGCTCCAAGGGTGACAATCCTCCATGCGCTATCATAACTTTGACACATGAAGTTTCCTCCAGATGAGGAGTCTAAAAACCTCTTGATATCATCATCCACACCCCTATAGAAGATTTTAATGAGTTGGTTCTTAGGAATTCCGTGGTGTGGACACTTGCATAGAAGCTCTTTATATCTTTCCCATGCTTCAGTGAGGGTTTATCCAGGGGCTTGAGTGAACATTGTTATCCGACCCCTAATTTCATAAGTGAGTGAAGGAGGATAGAACTTTTCTAGAAAAACATTTTGAAGTTGTTCCCAAGTGGTGATAGGTTCACATTGTAAGGAATTGTACCAACTCATAGCTCTATCAGCAAGGGAATACTTGAAGAGACGGAGTCTGATAGCATCATCTGAAACTCCATTTTGCTTTGTCATAGCACATAAATCAATAAACCTCAGAAGATGTTCCTGACTATCTTATCCTTGTTTACCGTAGAATGGGTTGTTTTGAAGCAAGGTGATCCAATGTGCCCTAATCTCAAAATTGGCAGCATTGATGGGGGGAGGTTGGACTGGGTGGTGAACATCAGCAGCTTTAGGGATTGAGAATTCTCTAAGGTCCTTCTGTAGTTATGTTGCTTGTGCTGCTGCTTGAGCTGCTCAGATTTTTGTTTCAACTGCAGCTCTAGCTTCTTGCATGAGCCTTTTTCTTTGCACATTAAGGGCTTGAGCCACCCTTCAGGCTATCTCCTCCTCTTGAGAAATTCTTGCTTGGTTCTCTTTGATCTGATGATGAAAAGTTCTATCTATCTCAGGATCAAAGCTCGTTGTAAGTCTGGGACTGTCTGAACGGTGCATACACTATGCTTTGGGGGTACCTAAAATGGAAAGATCTTGTAAGAGTGATGAAATAGAAATGAATTCAAGTAGATGATCAATTGTATCAAAAGAAAAAGCAAAATCCTAGATTAGCCTTAAAAGAACTAGATTTGACTAACTGATTTTGTTTCCCCGGCAACGGTGCCAGAATTTGATGAGGCAAATTATCGCACTAACAAACTCACTCGGGGTTGAGATCCCTGAGCTTTTACCAAAACCTCATACAATAATACCACCCGGAAGCGAACGGGTCTTATCACAGTATAGTTAAGGATCGAATCCCAAAGGACAACATTTTTAAGAATCTTTGTCAGTCGAATCTATCTCAAGTAAGACTAATATTTAAAACGATTGATTAGTTTGTGGTTAATTAAACTAATTGTAGGAAAGTAAAGAGCAGAATTAAAGTTGGATCTAGATTAATGATATGGGATCGCTGGGATGGTCTCGGGTTTCACCACCACTACACATGAAAACACGTCCAAACATCAAACATCCAGGCAAGATATAACTATCCAAATGGAACTACTGTGAACCCTCCGTGAGGATAAGCTCACGTAAGCATCACCTTCCGGATCACTCACTTACAGCTCCAAAGATACAACATCCAACTAAAGCTGAGGGCCCCCCATGAGGGTAGGTCCACAGAAGCGTCACTGTAGGATGGATGGCTCGTCCCCTCACAGATCATACTCTTACGACCTCAAGGAACTCAATCATATGGACTCATCACGGAGTCAACTGCACTAACCAACAAGTAAGTAGGTGATTAATCTGTGAGCAAACATCGACGATTAACAAAGAAGATACAACATCCAACTAAGGCTGAAGATCCCCCGTGAGGGTAGACACACAGAAGTGTCATCGTAGGTTAGATGGCTCGTCTCCTAACGCATCATACACTTGTGACCTCAAGGAATCCCATCAGATGGACTCGTCAAGGGATCAACTTCATTAATCGACATTCCATCCTACATATAGAAGTTCTCACAACATAGGGAAGAATAAGATGAAAGCAAGCAAATAATCAAACTACAAACTTATCAATTAACAATGAAATGAAAGGTTATATGCATTGCCTTGGAATGTTAAACTAAAGAACATGCTTGCATGGGTAGCAGGGCTAGTCCCCGCACCCCAGTGAAAAGGAACTACTCACTCATGATGTGAGAAACAAGAAGAAGAGTAAGAGAGAGGGAAGTTCTGCCATGAACATGATGAAGAAGGTGGTCACAACTCGGTAAAGATGATGTGGTCTTCTACGTCACGTCGGGGCAGATCTGGATGAGGAGGAAGGACCACCAAGGAGGACCGGGTAGAGCTTCTTTTCACCTTCCTTCTCTTTTCCTCTCCTTGCTCGGCGGCAAGAGGAGTAGCTAGACGGCATGGCAGGGCATGGAAGAGTGACCGGTCCATGGCTCAAGCAGTCTCTCGACGTCCTAGAATCGATGCCCAAATGAGAACCATTGTGGTTCTATTTATAGGCTTAGGTCGGGTCCTCACATTTTTTGTGTGAACTCCTTCCAAACAGTTTGGAAATCATTTGGTCTTCTAACGGTTTGCTCGATCGGTTTGGAGCAAACGGTCTTGGAGACCGTTTGACTTCCAAACATTCTTGAGTTCTATCGGTTTGCTCCAACAGACTTGAGAATGCATGATCATACGGTCTTAACGGCCAAACGGTTCTGCAGACCGTTTATCATCCAAACGGTCTTGGACACTCGATCTGCACTGAACGGTTTTGGAGATGCAAACGGTCTTGAGGACCGATGGGTTCCAATCGGTCTTGCTTGATCGGTCTTTCTTGAGTGCGAACGGTTTTGAGCATCCAACTGGTCTCGTGGTCAAATGGTTTCATGGTCAAATGGTCTTGGGACCGAATGGCTCCAAACGTTCTTGGGACCGAATGGCTCCAAATGGTCTTGGGACTGAATGGCTCCAAACGGTCTTGGGACCGAAAGGTCAAAACTACATGGGGAGATTGTTTGGTGAAACTGTTTGGTGAAACCAAAGTTGAGAGGATCTTTGAGTAAATTCTTTATGATGGTTGAACCTGGTCAAGACCTGCATAAAATCAATATAAATCTAGTTAATATTCTTGATAATTGAATTAATTAACAAATCTTGCAATTTGTGAGATTTAGGAGATGAAATTAAAAGTAGTGAATCGAATAGGTCCCAAAAAGGCGACTAAAAATCATGATGAATATGCATTCATCACTCACGCAAGAGGATTATGAACAAGAATATCCCTTAGGAGTATATTTGACTAATCCAAATGCAACTAGTTCAGTTGATGAATAGGTGAAAAGTTGTGTTCTCGACCTTGACATTGTAGAAGAAGATCTTGAGACTAAAATGGAGGAAATCAAAGATGTTGATGTTGATGAAGAAGGATGCGAGAAGCCACAAGCTCCTGAAATGAAGCCCCTACCCAAAGGATTGAAGTACGCATTTCTAGATGACCTCAAAGTCTATCCAGTCATCATTAATTCAGATTTAACAAAAGAACAAGAAGATAAACTTCTAAAGGAATTAAGAGAAAGAAGAAAAGATATCAGCTACAGGATGAGTGATCTCACTAGGGTCAGTCAAGCACTATGCATGCACAAAATCCCCATGGTGGAAGATCACAATCCGACTATTGAACACCAAAGGAAGCTAAATCCTAATATGAAAGAAGTGTTCTGTCAGGAAGTCATTAAATTGCTCACTTCTGGAATAATCTACCCGATCTCCGATTCGCCATGGGTCAATCTGGTGCATGTTGTCCCAAAGAAGGGTGGAACTACTGTGATACGGAATGAAAAAAAATGAACTCATCCCCACCCGAACAGTCACCGGGTGGAGGATGTGTATTGATTATATGAAGTTGAACAAAGCAACATGGAAGGATCATTTTTCGATGCCATTTCTTGATCAAGTTTTAGAAAGATTGGCTCACCAAGAATACTTCTGTTACCTCGATGGATACTTTGCTTATATCAAATTCCTATACATTCATATGATCAAGATAAAATGACTTTTACTTGCCCATTTGGAACATATGCTTTTAGAAGGATGTCGTTCGGACTCTGAATGCGCCTGCAACTTTCCAACGTTGCATGGCAGCTATATTCGTTGGTCTCACTGAAACTATCATGGAAGTTTTTATGGATGATTTTTCTGTATATGGATATTCATACGACTCGTGCCTGAAGCACCTCTCTCTTATCCTCAAACGGTGTGAAGAAGCACACCTTGTGCTAAATTGGGAGAAGTGTCACTTTATGGTAAAAGAGGGAATTGTCCTTGGCCATAGGGTCAGTAATCAAGGAATTGAAGTGGATAAGGCCAAGATCGAAGTGATTTCCAAGCTCTCTATTCCTACTAATGTAAAGGAGGTTCGTGCATTCCTAGGTCATGCGAGCTTTTACATATGGTTTATAAAGGACTTCACAAAGATAACCAAGCCGATAACAAATTTGTTGCTAAAAGATGTTGAGTTTAATTTTGACGGAGAATGTGTCAAAAGTTTCAACAATCTAAAGCTTGCTCTTACAACAACACCCATCATTAGAGCTCCCGATTGGGATCATCCATTTGAAATTATGTCTGATGCCAGTGATTATGTTGTGGGTGTTGTTTTAGGCCATTGCATAGAGAGGAAACATTATGTGATCTACTATGCATCGAAAACCCTCGATGAAGCTTAGAGGAATTATGCAACTACCGAGAAAGAACTTCTTGTGGTCGTATATGCCTTCGACAAGTTCAGATCCTATCTCATTGGTTCAAAAGTCATTGTCTACACGGATCATGCCGCTATTCATTACCTCCTAGCAAAGAAAGATGCTAAACCTAGGTTAATTAGATGGATTCTCCTCTTATAAGAATTTGATATGGATTTAAGAGATAAAAAAAGGTACAGAGAATGTTGTAGCAGACCACCTCAGTCGCATCCACACTCTGGATACCGAGAAGATCCTGATTAACGATTCTCTCCCAGACGACCAGCTTATGAAGGTCTCAGAAGCTACACCTTGGTACTCGGACTATGTGAACTACCTTGCTGCTGGATTTATCCATCCCGAATGCACTGGAAACGCACTGAAGAAATTCATGCATGATGTGAAGCAATATCACTAGGATGATTCATACCTCTTCAAACTCTATTTTGATGGTCTATACATACGTTGTATCACCGAGGAAGAAGCTCAACTTATTTTTGAACAATGTCACTCACGCCCAGCTGGAGGCCATATGAGTTCCAAGAAAACTGCCTTGAAGGTTTTGCAATGTGGTTTCTTTTGGCCAAACATATCCAAAAACTCCAATAACTTTGTTCTATCATGTGATAAATGTCAACAAACATGTAACATAACAAAGAGAGATGAGATTCCACTGAACTTGTGGTAAAAAGTTGAGATATTTGACGTTTGGGTGTGGACTACATGGATCCATTCCCATCTTCTCATGGATTTTCCTACATCCTAGTAGCGGTGGATTACGTCTCAAAATGGGTTGAAGTCATACCAACTGTCACTAGTGATTCCAAACCTGTCATCAAAATGTTCAAAGATATCATTTTTCCCCAATTTAGAGTCCCACGCACTGTGATTTCTGACGGAGGCTCTCATTTCTTGGAAAGAAGCTTTGAAGCATTGCTGAGGAAATATGGTGTAACTCACAAGGTAGCCTCACCCTACCATCTACAAACAAGTGGGCAGGTAGAGGTTTCTAACCCTCAACTCAAGGCTATTTTGGAAAAGATTGTAGGCCGCAACTGAAAAGATTGGTCAGCAAAAATTAATGACACATTGTGGGCCTACCGAACTGCTTTCAAAACTCCCCTAAGAACTACATCATTTCAATTAATATATGGAAAGTCTTGCCACTTGTCTGTTGAACTCAAACACAAAGCATGGTGGGCAATAAAACAACTTAATTTTGATATGAAGAAAGTAGGCCAAGCTAGGATTCTGCAACTCTAGGAGCTGGAAGAACTCCGGATGATAGCTTATGAGAATGCACGAATCTATAAAGAACGTACGAAACTTTGGCACGACGAGCATCTAAAAAGAAATGACATACAAGTGGGAGACCAAGTTCTTCTGTTCAACTCAAGACTAAGGTTATTCCCAGGAAAACTCCATTCTCGCTGGTCAGGACCTTACGTTGTCAAGAGCATCTCCCCCACATGGTGCTTTCTCTTTATGGAGTGAAAATTCAGGCAAATTTGTGGCAAATGGTCAACGTTTGAAGAGATATTTCACCTCAGCAGACACAAGCACCGAAGCAATACTGGAACTCACAAATCCAAAATATCCACCGTAGAAGTTGAAGAAATCAAGTTGAGCCATCGACATAAAACAAATGTGCTTGTCGGAAGGCAACCCGATCAATAAATTCATATTTAGTTTCATTTTTGAATTAATAATTTTTCTTAATTTTTTTTTTACTTTTTAGATAATTTTGCACCAAATAAAAATCGCATCGCGAGATGCTATCTTGAGTTTTGATTGGCCTTCATTTTTGAGATTTTTAGATGGAGGATGCACATTGATTGGAACGTAACCACATCTGGTGGTCCAACCGACATAAAATTTCCCCTCCATCTCGGATTTAGAGTTTGCTCGGGATGAGCAAATTTCTAAGTTTGGGGTGGAGGGTGGGTGGTACATATCTTACTTTCCACCTTCAACCATATAATATAGACTTAAGATTTCATCGTTGCATTTTTGAGTCATTGCATTTTTGACCAAAATCTTCAATTTTTTCAAAAATTTTAAAAGTTTTTCAAAGAAATTGCACAGAAACTTGATGAAGTTTTGACACTTTTTGTTTGATCTCTATGCATTTTTAATCATTATACCCTCCTTATTTGAAGCAGATCCTCAAAAGGACCTTCTTCTAAAAACTATCCTTTTGATTGAAATCATCTTGTGAAGCTCATGAATCCTAACATCGTGATCTTTATGAAAAAATGGTAAGTGTCTGCCAAACTGATAGGGATCAAACATGTCGTGCTTCCTAACTAACTAGTGGGACAACAACATGAAATCCCCATTGGATCCTCATCAAGATATTATTTGAGCAGAGTATGATAAAGAGAACAATCTGATGCATGGAATTGTAAATCAAGTTACATTTTGATCTGAACTCTCTTCTACACTTCTTTTACCATCTTCATACCCCTCCATCCATCAAACAGAGACAAAAATAGCCAAAATAGTGCCAAACCCTAAGTTCGGGGTGGCACGCCACTTCCCTCTATATCTGCCTCTTCCATACCCCTTGCAATTTAATAGGGGCGTACCACCAAGAAAAGATGTCAAAGCGTACACAAAAAATGCAATCTCGAGTCGAATAGAGGAGAGATTCGCACACACAAAAATATGCAATAAATGAAATTGCAAATAATATAAAAATATCGAGTCGAATAGAGGAGAGATTTACTTCTTCCTTCCATACCACCCTTCACTCCCTTTTCTACCTAATGGCACAATAAATGCCTCCACTACCCTGAAATACACCAGTGTCAGATCAGATGCACACTTGTTGTTCTGCGGGTATCTCTGGATTCTTACAAAACACTTTGACATGCTTGTTTTTGGAAAAAGTGAGGAGGAAGTGAAGTTGGAAAGAAAACTCAGGAACGAAGATATGGTAAGATGTGTTCAGTGGTCTCAGGAAGTTGAGATGCTTAGTCATACTGAGCAAAAAGGGAAACAATCGTGATGAGAAGAGGAGGCAATCACATGATCAGAAAGTATTCATTTGGTGATTGTTTCAAATTTTGTGTTACTCGAGGATGAGCAACATTTAAGTTTGGGGTATTCTGATGAATGCATATTCATCATATTTTCAGTCGCCTCTCTGGGACCAATCCGATTCAATACTTTCGATTTCAGCTCCTAAATCTCACAAAATGCAAGATTTCTTAACTAATTCAATTATCAAGATTATTGACTAGATTTATATTGATTTTGTGCAGGTCTTGACAAGGTTCAACCATCATATGGAATTCACTCAAGATCCTCTCATCCTTGGTCTTGACCAAACAGTTTTGACCAAACGGTCTCGACCCCAAATGATCTCATCCAGTCATCCATACAATTTTAAGACCGTTTGGAGCCATACTGTCTCAAGACCGATAGGCCAGTCACCCGCGAGACCGTTCAGGTGCTAAGATCGATCAATGAAGCGAAGATCATTTGGTGCACATCTACAAGACTGTATGGACGTGAACGATTCAAAACCATTTGGATGTCAATCAGTCTCCAAGACCGTTTGGATTAGCAGCAAGCCTCATCAGCCCTCAAGACCGATTGGAACCAAGACTGGTTGGAGACAAAGACCGTTCGGTCTCAAGACCGATTGGAACCCATCGCTCTTCACGACCGTTTGCATCTCCTAAACTGATTTGACGATATAGCGAAGATCATTTGGATGTCTGCGAACCGCGAGCACAAAAACCTATTGGATGAGACTGTTTGGTCATTTGATTGGTCTGTGAGATCGTATGAAGGTAGAACCCCCAAGACCATTTGGTCGTATATAAGCAAAACCATTTGGAGAGAACATATATCCTAGACCGTATGGTCATGTATCCAAGACCGGTTGGATGTCAAATGGTCTCCAAGACCGTTTGCTCCAAACCGTTTGGAGTGGACTCACAGCAAAAATGTGAGGACCCCATCCAAGCCTATAAATAGGACCAGTAGGGTCCTCATTTGGGCATCATTCCAGGGATGCCGACAGGCTTCCTAAGTGCAAGGTTTGATCCAACTTCATCCTCCATGCCGCCCACATATCCTCTTACTTCCAGCAAGGAGGTCGAGAAGAGAAAGAAGGTGGAGAAGAAGGTCTGCCCCGTCTACCTTGGTGGTTCTTCCTCCTCATCCTGATCTGCCCTGATACGACGTAGAAGACTGCATCATCTTCACCGAACTGTGACTACTTCTGCATCATGTTCATGGCGGAATATTCCTTATCTCTTGTTCTTCTTGTTTCTCGCATCATGAGCGAGTAGTCCCTTTTCACTGGGGTGCGGGGACTAGCCCCGCTGCCCATGCTTTCATGTCTTTTCATTTGACATTCCAAGGCAATGTATATAACTTTTCATTTCGTTGTTAATTGATAATGTTTATAGTTTAATTACCAGCTTGCTTTTATCGTGTTCTTCCCTATGTTGTGAGAACTTCTATATGTAGGGTAGAATGTCGATTAATGAGGTTGACTCCCAAACTAGAAATAGAATGGGATTCCTTAATGATTGGTTATGGATGTCGGAATTGGTTGGGTAGTATCTGGAGTATTTTGGATCTTGGCTCACTATAAGGTTGTATGCTACAACTAATAGTGAGATCTATCAATTTGAAAAAATAGTGGGAGATGTAAATAATTAAAAGGCCTAATTAATATTATCAAACTTTTTTAAATCAAATCAAAAATGTTTTGACAAATGCATATTTTCTTTTATAGAAACAAATGGTAAACAACAACACATTTTCACTGCAATGGTCCTTGAGAAGGACAAGTGAAATAGAAATAACTTCCACAACCAATTCAAGATGTTGAGAATCATTCTCACTTAGGAGTGCAAACTTTATGTCCTGGAGACACCAGAGCCAGAAAAGCCTACTCCCACTGCACTGAAGGCTGAAATGGATGATTTGAAAAAGCATACTGATGATGTCATGGATGCCAAGTGCTTGATGTTATGCTCAATGAAATATGAGTTGTAGACACAGCATAAGAACATGGATGTTGTTGAGATGGTAGAACATCTTAGAACATGTACCAAAATCAGGAAAGACAAGATAGATATGATGTGTGAAAGGTGTTGTTCAAGTGCAACATGGAAGAAGGAGTTCTAGTAGGGCCATATGTACTCAAGTTGATTTGGTAAATAGAGAACCTTGCCGACTGCTCCTCAATCTAGTGGCCATAGTGAAGCTTTTAGGGGTGACTTATGTGCCTAGAAAATCTAATGTTGTTGGTGGTGCCTTCTATTGATGACACGTATCCAGTCATAACCTTTTATTATGGCAATTTATTTCCGAGTGGTGCACCCAACAGAATTCGAATCTGGGACCCTTTGTGAGAGACCCCATGTTATGACCAATTGAACTACCACTCACCTATGATGAGAAAATATATTTAAAAGTACTCACTTAAGTGAATATCGTGTCTTTTTAAGAGATTGATTTTTATTTTCTAATTGTTGTAGTAGACAATATAAGATGGATTTTGCAAAAAAAAGACATAATAGAAGCTGATTTTGGGACACAAATATCAATGTATTGTGTAATTTTCATAAATTATGTGGTCTACTCGCCATATTCTAGTGGTTGGATTCCAAGACTAGATGAATTAGATACTTAACAAAAACCACAACAAAACTTCTTCAATTCAACTAGGATGATTGTGGGTTAAGAACAACATATATCTTGACAAAAACATATAAATATATTTATATATATGTTATTCATTTTATCATGAGAGGGAATGACCCCCAATAATTGTATCTAGGCTACGTCTATGTATTTCTTGCATGTCCACTTTAGAACCATGGGCTTTGAAGGCATAAAATACCTATGACTTGATTTTGACCAAATTTTGTCTCTTAAACAATAAATTAATGAGACTTTTGGTACATCATTAAGTACAAGAATGATACTATTAAGTTGGTGATACACAATGTTAATTTGTTTCTAAAAATGTAATTTGTATATCAGATTAAAAAAATTAAAATCTTATGTAAATGTCAAGAAATAACATGTAATGTATTTGTGCCAAGTAATTTTAGAAGAAGAAAAAAAAAGTAATTTTATGTGAACATAATAATTGAATTTTTGAAACATAATGTATTTATATCATAGGCATATGTACATTTTCTCCAAAATTATAATATACTGATATTTTTAACAGTACGTAACAAAATAAGTTAAACACAACTTTGATAATATTATGAAAGTACATATTACCAGTAATAAATAATACAAATTAAAATTATGTATAAGATTAAAAAGTCCATATTTTTTTATGAAAAAGCGTGGTAATCTTCCATTGATTTTTTTTCAAGAAAACAAGTTGAATATGTACAAATGGGTTGAGGACACCATATAGCAGATATATTATCTTTATTTATTAGGTAATTTATTTCTAAAAATATGTGTTATTAAGTGTATGGACAATCCCATAAACTATACAACCTACTCAAAGCAGCTCCCATATCTACACCATTGAGGTACTTAGGCCTACTCTTGTAACTCCACTGCGACCTATTTAAAATGATGTCAAAATGAGTAAATGAGTTATTATAACATTTCAATGAAGTCTTTTATTTCTATCATACCAAATATGGTATTGTATATATGCAAGCACAATGCCACTAAAAGTCCTTGATGAAAAATTCTTCAACTGGTCTTCTCCACTATCTAGGGCACAATTCTTTCCATACTAGTAGGTGTATGTCTACCCCAATCACATTTGATAACTTCAATTTTACTATGTACTCTTTGAACTCACAATCAAAGAACACATGGTTATGACTTTCATCCTTATTCCTACATAGTAGGAAGAGAGGCTTGTTGGTTCAAGCCCCACCTTCTCAGCCTATCATTTCTAGGAAGTTTATGTATTATCACCCAAAAGGCACAAAAGCTCCACTTGGAACTGAGTTGTTTGTTCCAAATGATAGGATCCCAACATATCTACACGTGGTTGTTGATGAATACCCATGGTTGAGCGTTCTCCCTTAGACTCCACACATCAACAACCTGTTGATAATCCTCCTTCATCTTCTCCCTCATTGTGATCATAGAACTATATGCCATTTAAATGACATTTTATTAGGTTCATTGTTGTTGAGAGAATGATCATATCTTCGAGGCATCCATCTTCTCCAAGTGGAGCTTTGGTTCAGGAGAAAACTATCAAACCTATGGGTTGTCGATGTAGCTCCTATGTGTACAACCTCCTTCATACCAGGACCGTAGACATGGAAGGGTCTCTTAACAACACCCCAAGATTACATGGTTACCCCCTCCAGAGAAATCCAACCACCATACAACTAATTTGTGCATATGTTCAATAAAAAAATATCAAACATTTATATATTTTTTGTGGTATATTTCTTGTATATATATGGATAGGATAACAAGGTCAACTGGATTGTATCATCACTAGTCGTCGGCGTCCTGAAGGTGGAGCATACTTCAAGAAAGGAGTCCAAGTGCTTGTTGGAGTTCTCACTCTCTAAGCCATAGAAGATGGGCAGGAGCCCAAGAAGACCTGGAGGGATAGAGAATTGATCCCCTGGCATTTGATCAACCCTGCTAGCAATTGACAATTTATAGTTGCTAGGCATGAAGTAGTCTTGACGTGTCTTGTGGGGTGCATTTTGTCCTTCCATCTTGTCTTCTCCTGAGTGGCTTGTCACATGAATAAGGCACAACCAAACAAAAGAGGGCAAGTTAGTAAACCAATATACACAAAGAATGCAAATAATAAAGAATAAATAATAGCAATAATGGGGTAGTAGAAAAAGTCAAAGCAAAACTAACTAGCTAGGCCAAGTGCCTTTTGCCCCTGAAACGGTGCCAGAAAGCTTGGTGCGTCCGCTAGAGGTGCACACACTAACCGATTGGATTCGACTAGATGCACCCCACGAGATCAGAACACACTATGGGTTAAACTTTCAAATTTTTGTAAAGACCTAGAGAAACACACCTACATCTACTAAGACACTATCCCACAAGCACATAGGGTTGTGTCATAGTATAGGAGGGCGGCAAGTATAGGTTCGATCCATAGGGAGAAAAGGGGGCACTAGAGCCAGGTTTGTTTTGCTAGGTTCCTACTGTGGAGACTAGGGTTAAGGGTTTGAAAGTTGTTTTGATTGTTAAACTAAGATGAGCCAAAAACCAATTAAAGGCAAAAATGAAATCTAAGTTATTCATAGACTAGATTAAAGCTAATTAAGAAGGAAAAGACTAAGCTAGATACGAAAAGGAAATTTACACTAAGGCAAACAAGAGAAAAGCAAAAGAGCAAGTAAAGACCTAAGCTAGAAAGAACAAAGCAAGAACAACGCAAGAATCTATCTAAGTAAGAAAAGAGATAACTAAGCTAACACTAGCTAGGCAAGATGGAAACTAGGGTTTTAAAGCAATTAAGGAAGGTGTGGGTTGTTTAGGGGATGCACTTATCAATTAGGTTGGGGGTGACAAATGAACATTATGATTCTATTTAGATTATCCAAACCATACAACAAGTTAGAGTCTAATGAATTAACCTAAGCTACTAATTGGCCATGGATATGCTAGGTTGTGTATAGGAGAACTAGTCCTGAACACCCCCTACTACACTTGCGAGGCTTAATTGGGTTAGGGATTAGGTTCAATTCAAGTCTAAACAAGCCTAGGTTTCTAGGTTAGATGATCTTAGGATGATTAGGGGCTGAGATTAGTAAAGGGGGTGGAAGTGAGGTTTTAGGCCTCCCATCACCCACATTCTAACCTTGAGAAAGCTCCATGCTAAACACACCAATTTCATATAAACTAGATACTTATATCTCTTAACCAAGGTAAGGAGAACTGATTATGATGTAGGAATATGGGTAGCTAGCTAGGGATCCAAGAATTGGACCTAGGAGAAAATCTCAAAATCCATACATATAAGTAATTTCCCTAAATTCCCAATTGATTTCAAGCACAAACCAACAATCAATTTATAGAGAATGTGATAGAAATAGAGCACAATCATTAGTAAATGGAATTACAAAGTTCACATATCATTTTCCCCCAACATGGTATCAAAGTAATATTTTACACCCCAAACAGCCCACCCAAGGGGCCTAGCTACTCATAACAATGCAAAGTACAAAAAGAGAAGATAAGGAAATAGAAGAAGCCATGAAGCTCGATGTAGATGAAGAAATCATCCACTTCAATTGATGTAGGGCATCCTCCTCTCTCCTCTAAGGTGTAGGGGCATGGAATTATGGTGGAAATGGGTGGAAATAGAAGGAAACTAGGGTTTTGATGGTGGAAAGGGTAAAATGGAGTGAAATGGAGGTGGAAATGGAGTGGAATGGCCAAGGGGCAAAAATGGGGAGCTAAGAGGTGGTAGGAGGTAGCTAACCTCATCCTACAACTTCCACCCCCTATATATATGTGTGGGGGAAGCAATAGGTCAGGTAGGGGTAGATTGGGTAGTGCAGTGGCAAAAGTAGCTAGGTTTTGTGAGTAGCACAGCCATGGTGGATCACCACGGCCGTGGTGGATCACCACGGCCATGGTGGGTAGATGTGAGCATGGTCGTGGTGGGGTAAAATGATCATGTGAATTAAAATGTGAAGATCACAGGTTGAGGTGGTGAAATGGAGGCTGGTAGCACGGCTATTGTGAATCACCACATTCGTGGTGGGTAGAGGTAGAACGGTCGTGCTGGGTAGCACGACCATGGTGGGTAAGGTGATGGTGGCCGTGGTGTAATTCCATGCCTGTTCTTTAGTGTTGTAGCACGATCGTGGGTGATGGTGGCCGTGGTGTAATTCCTTGCCTATTCTTCAGTGTTGTAGCATGACTGTGCTAGGTGGCACGGCTGTGGTGGTTGTCCCTTGCACGGCCATTCTTGTGGCATGGCCGTGGTGCTGTCTGCAGCTACACTTGGGATTGATTCTTTGGTTCCTTAGACATCTTTGCTTCTATGGATCTTTGGACACTAGGGGTAGGTTGAGGGAGCATCGTACTTCACTTTGGGCCTCTCCAAGGGTAGAGAAACCCTAGGATCACTCCTCTCTCTTCCATCAAATGTAGTCCAAATGCCTGGAAAAAAAATACAAATGATGTCCATAAGTGCCTTTTACACAAATATGCATATTGAGGGAAATAACATGTAATCTAACAAGTCTAGATGTGATTGAAATGCGAAATGACACAAGATGAAGCCCTAAAATAGGGCTGAATCACTTACCCAAGGCACTCAAGTTGTTAACAATAGAAGAAAACTCTGCATACATTTCACTAATAGTCTCATTAGGTTTCATGTGGAATTGTTCAAACTTTTTTTAAGAATGTTAATCTTGGTATTCTTAACTTGATTTGTACCTTCATGTGTAATTGAAAGTTTATGCCATATTTCGTAAGCGATTTCACATGAAGATACCTATTAAACTCAGTGGTTGAAATAGAACAATATAAGATACTTACTACTTTTGCATTCAATTGAACTTGCTTTACCATTTTGGGATTCAATGATGCATACTCCCAATTAGGAAGTCCATCGGGCAAGGAAACCATTCTTCAAAGCTCCAGACTAATCCCTTGGAAGTAGAATTGCATCCTTCTTTTCCAATAAGTGTAGTTGCTTGCATCAAAGGGTGGTGGCTGGATCACATGAGTTTCTTCAAGGTTGAGGTTGTGTAGAACACTGTCCCCCATTCAAGACCGGTTAAGGCTCCTTGAATACCTACTTTGATACCAATTGAAAGATTTAGAGGGGGGCAAATAGAACTTTTGGTAATTTCAAATTTAATTGAAAACTTAAAGCAAAGGAGGATAAAACAAGGAAGGAACTTCGATTTAGAGTGGTTTCAACCTTTGAATCAAAGGTTGTCACTCCACTACCCAATTATCTTCAATTGGGGTTTTGAAGTGATTTATTTTATTTACTTCACAAGGATGTTACAATAAAATACATTCACCTTCCATCTCCTTGAAGTAGCCTCAACCTACTTGAAGTAGCCTTCTTGAAGTAAACTCAATCCCTTGGAGCAGTCTTCACCACCTTGAAGTAGCTCCACCACCTTGATCTAACTTTCACCTAGAAGTAGCTCCAACCTCCTTTGAAATAGCCTTCTTGAAGTAACCTCAAACCCTTAGAGCAGCCTTCGCCACCTTGAAGTAGCTCCACCGCCTTTGAGGTAGCCTTCACCTAGAAGTAGCTTCAACCTCATTTGAAGCAGCCTTCTTGAAGTAACCTCAAGCACTTAGAGATGCCTTCACCTTGAAGTAGCTCTGGTCACCTCCTTCAAATAGCCTCCAACCCTAGGAGTGGTTAAGAAGAACAATAATACAATACAAAAGAAATAGATTGGAAGAAAGAAACACTTAAACAATGGAGTACATTGTCTTGATTACTATATCAAGTGTATAGATCTCTTATCCACTTAAAATGGACGTTTCTATGTGGTGTCTAGGAGTTTGTATATATAGGATACAACTTTAGAGGTCAAGGAATAGTATATCAAGTGATTCTCAGCTTTGTTGATCTCTATAATGGATTCTCAAGTGTAGCTTGTATGTCTTGAGTGTCCTAAGGCCTCTCCTATTAATAGGAATAGTTTACAAGTGATTGGAAACATTGTAGGAAGTATCTAGAGTGTTCTTGGTGCTTAACTAGTCGTTAGGTAGAAAATGTTTAGATTGTAATGGCTAAAATGTTCAAATTTCGAATAACAATCCAGAACCCAATTCGATCGACAAGTTTTTTGACCAACAATGTCTTGGTCGACAATTTCTTCAATCGGGCCTGAGTTGAATGCAAGTGTATTCCAGCGGCTATCCTCAACTCCAATCACTCAATCTAACAGTCATATATTTGAACCAAAGATGTGTTTGATTGACAATAATTTTGATTAGAATTGATTTAGAGCACAAATGTGTGTGATTTTGGTCGGTGCTATGAGTCCTTGGCCGAGGTGGTTCTCGGTCAACAATATTTTTGACCGAGGGCATCTCAGTCGACTAGTTTGTTGATCAAGAGTGTCACTGGTGCAAGTTTTTAAACCACCCCTTAAATGATTGTTCTGACAAAGGTTAATTACTCTAATCTCTAGGGGGGGTCCTAACTAAGGGTTATGAGTGGACAGAGAAGATCTAACACTTGGTTTACATGATATCTACATACTTGTACATTATATACTTGTATAAAATTGTACATTAAGTAAAATCATTAAATATTAAGCATTTAAGCACATTTATCTTCAATCCACATGGTATGATCTCCTCATCTTCTTGAACCCTAAAATACTCAAGTAGCATGTTAGATCTAAAAGAATAAAATATTTGTCATCATCAAAACAAAGGGTATTCTAATGTCTAATTTAGCCAACGCCCTCGTCATGGGATTGATCTCCATGGCCAGGAGAAGACGTCTTATTATAGGCTACACAAGGGGGATAGAACTACTCTCGATAGCATAGGAGCATATTTCTTTAAAACAATATAGCTGTGAGGTGTCATGAGATATTAAAGAACATGGACAAGAATCAATCTTGCGGAGAAGTGTGTGATTTCCCAACAACCATAAAAAGTGTTGTAGAATCAAGGAAGATCACATTCTTGATGGAAAAGATGGAAATCCTCACATGAATATTTGATCAAGAGTTTGGAAACGCGTATGGAGGTGAAGAGGAGGAGTGCATGTATATGTGGCAGTAGAATAATAGGGACGGAAATAATTATACATGGAGGAAGGAAATTAAGATCTCGTGGAAAGATCCTAATAATTTTTAGCAACACCCTTCAAACCAACAACAACCTAAACAGTAATAGGGAAACATTTCATAGTAGTATTTACAGGATAGAGCCCCTAGTAAGATAGATCGTATAGAAGATATGTTGAGAAGGTTAGTGGATCAGAATGGTGTCATTTTGGATCAGACGAAAAGGGAACAATAGAATCAAGGGGCACATATTGTAGCATTGAAAATCTGATTTCTCAACTACTAGTGGAGGTGGCACCCATTAAGAAACTCGGTCAGCAAAGATTTCCACGAAACTCAAATATTTCACCCGGCAATAATTAGGTGAAAGTAGTGCTTCTTTGTATTGGTAATGTGTTGATGAAGAGCGGAAAGAGACTCTAGAGAAGAGCACCCCAACTGATTGACATTGGGGCAATGATCGATTCTACCTTTCTAGAGCCACCAAACAGTACCACACCACAAGAGGAGAACCCGGAAGTATTCTATTTAGCACAAATAAACTATCACATTCTATCTCATGGAAACAGAACACGGAGTCAAGAGAGGAGGATATGAAGGAGGCAACCATGTACATCACGCTCTGGGCACTTCTTGGAGGTAGATTTACAGCCAAAACATTGGGATCGAGGTGTCTATCGGAGGGGATCATTAGGTTATCATTGCTTTTTCTAATGTTTAGCTTGTTTTCTCCCTCTTCCTCTCTATATTCAATAATAAAAATCATGCAGGGCTAATCCACTTATTCCTTAGGACCTAAGAGTAACCCAGTTTTGCATTATATTTGACTTATATGGTTTAATATATATATTTCCTTTAACTATGGACGTAAATATATGATTGATTGATGAATTGTTTGTGTTTGATCACCACAATAATTGTTTTATAATGTTAATCACTTCAAAAGATGTATTAAGGGTTGGACAAGTAATATATTTACATAGCCAATATTGTTCCTCAGGAGAGGGCCTATAGTTGTGAAGGGAATAACCTACATATATCATTAGTTCACCTATTTATTTTTTAAATTGCTACAAAATTGGGGTTTGTCTTAGTGTAGATAGTGTGTTATGTTGTGGGAGTGTCTAATACTTACTACAGGTCCTTAATCTATGGTTTATGGTAAATTATTATTGATGAAATGGGGTAAAATGCAATGTATATTGTTGTGGAACTGTAATCTTAAGGAATCCATCCATTCCTGATCGCTTCCACTTAATTTATATTTTCTTCTTGCACTTAGTTATAAAACACCAAATCAATCACCTACTAGGCCTAGTGGATTAGGTTATAGTTAGTAGTAGTCTATGGAGTATGTTTCCCTAAGTTTGACATTTGGCCCTCATGGGCCTATATTACTCGATGTGTACACTTGCATTTTACACATATACTTTATGTGTGTCATGTTTTGGCATCATTGTAGGGGAAATGACAACTCCAGCATTGCGAGTGTTGTGACCAGCCACTCTAGGCCATTTCATTTTTCTTTTAATTATTTTCCAATCCTTTCTTTTAAATTGTTCATAAATAGAAAATATAATATTTACAACAAATTAACTAGTACGCATTCTAACTCAATATCCCATTTTCAGGTACTAGTGCATGGTTCATACGAGAATCACAGATCCATGGAATCCACTCCAACAGGTATGGGACCATAGAAGATTTACCATAGAGCAAGAGAGTTTGGGTCTTTAGCTAAGAACCTTATCTAAACCCCACCACCATAGGTAGATCAGGCATTAGTAGTAAACATGGACCTAAACATGGAAGAGCATGTTTGGTCATATCTTGAGGAACAAACTATTTGGGATAAAATTAAGGCATCTTCAGCCACACATAGTTAAAACCAATAAAATGGCAAGTTTTCAATGTGGACAGTTACCAAATAGATCCCAGACTAGTGGCATTGGTTAAATCTCAATCATTCCATAGCCACAATATGAAGGACCCAATGGTGCACATCAAAGACTTTCTAGAAAGTTGTGATATGTTGAAAATTGGCAGGGTTCCAGCTACAATGATCTACTTGAAGCTATTCTCATACTCACTATCAGACAAGGCAAAAGCATGGTTTCTCTTACTTCTTTCATAACATATAGAGACATGATATGAGATGATAGATGCATTCTTTGAGAGTACTTTTCACCATAGAAGACACAAGACTTGGTTGGGAAAATCTATAATTTTAGAAACATGTTGAGGGGTCCTATTAAGAAGCATGGAAGAGATTTCAGAACATGCTCAGCAAGATCCCTCGTCATAGGATTGATCTCTATGGCTATGCGAAGACATTTTATTATGGGATACACAAGGGGAAGAGAACTACTCTTGATAGCACAAGAGCATATTTCTTTCTAAATAATAAAGCTACAATGTGTCACGAGAAATTATAGAACATGGACAAGAATAAATCTTGGGGAAAAGAGCATGACTCGCTAGAAATCTTCAAAAGTGTTCACAGCTTTGAAGGAAAATATGGACAGCCTCACAAGAAGATTTGTTCAAAAATCTAGAACCTCATCTGGAGTTAAAAATAAAGAGTGCATGTATATACGATGGTGGAAGTATAGGGGCGAAAATTATTATGCATGGAGGAAGGATCCCAAGTTCTCATGAAAAGATCCTAACAAATTTTAGCATGACCCTTCACAAGAACAACAACATAAACATCAGTAGGATAACATGTCATAGTAGTATCAATAGGATAGGGGACCCAATAAGATAGATCGTATAGAAGACATGATAGGCAGGTTAGTGAATCAATATGATGCCCTTTTAGATCAGACAAAATTGGAACAACATAATCAAGGGGTAAATATTCGTAGTATTAAAAAACAAATTTCTCAGCTAGAAGCAGAGGTGGCATCCATTAAGAAACAAAGTCAGCAAGGATTTGTAGGAAATACAGATATTCCATTCGACAATCAGCAGGTGAAATAGTGCTTCTCCGTAGTGGCAAAGTGTTGATATAAGAGCAGAAAGAGACTCTAAAGAAGAGAACCCAACTGACTGACACTAGGGCAGTGATTGATTCTACCTCTCTAGAGTAGACACATAATACCACACCACAGGAGGGGAGCCCAAATATTATCACGTTCGGACAAAAGAAATTATCACATTCTATCTCGTTGCAATGGAACATAGAGTATAGAGGAAGAGGAGATGAAGGTGATAGCCATGTACCAGATGCTTCAAGCACTTCCAAGAGGTAGATTGTTAGTCAAAACACTATGGATCGAGGTGTCTACCAGAGGTGATCAACAGGGTTTCCGCTCTGAGGGTTACTGTTGGTTGTTTTGATGTTTATCTTGTTTTCTCTCTCTCTTCCTATATGTATTCGATGATAGAGTCATGTAGATCTAACCCCTTGTTTCTTAGGACCTAGGAGTAGCATGGGTTTGCATTGTATTTGACTTCCATGATTTTATATATATATATATATATATATATATATATATATATATATATATATATATATATATATGGGCCCATCTTTATTGCCCGCGCGGGTAGCTACCCGCCCACCCTTCCGATCACTTTTTTTCAAAAAAAAATTTCGAAATTGTAGAGGACTATTTTGTCTAGCTCTCCAAAAAATTTGAGCCAAAAATAATATCATTTGCCCCTCCAAAATCAAAAAACCCGTCCTTATATGTATCTGATGTATATTTTGTACAGAGTTACTTTTTTTGCCATCAGAGTTACTTTTTTGACACCATAGTTACTTTTTTTACAGCAGAGTTACTTTCTTAGCTAGGAGAGTTACTTTTTTGGCTGCAGGGTAGCGAAAATCCATGCTACCCGCACGGGCAATGAATGAACACCCTATATATATATATATATATATATATATATATATATATATATATATATATATAAATTATGGATATAAATCTATGATTGATTGATGAATTGTTTGTGCCTGATCACCAAAATTAGTGTTTTAGACCGTGAATAACTTTGTTAGAGGGACTAAGGGTTGAAAAGTCATAGATCTACACAACCAAGAATGTGCCTCGGGAGAGTGCCTACACTATGAAGGTAATAACCTAGATATGTCATTAATGCACCTAACTAATTTTTAAAATTGCTATAAAAGTGGGGTTTGTCTTAATATAGGTGGGGTATTACACATCGGGAGTGGGTCCTACTTGCTACAGATCCTTAGTCCATTGTTAAGGGTAAATTATTATTGATTAAATGGAGTTAAATGTAATGTATACTGAGGTGAAACTCTAATCCTAAACAATCCATCAATTCCTATTCACATTCCACTTAAACCTAGATTTTATTCTTTCACTTAGTTATAAAATACCAAATCAATCACCTTCTCTAGGCCTAGCTTATTAGGTTATAGTTATTAATAGTATTCTTAGTACGTTTCCATGATTTTGACATTCAGGCCTCGTAGGTCTATATTACTCAACTCATACACCTGTGTTTTGCATGCATAGTTTAGGCATGTCAAGTTTTTAGCATCGTTGTTGGGGAACGACAAATCCATCACTATGGGTGTTGTGGTCGGCCACTCTAGGCCATTTCATTTTTCTGTTAATTATTTTCCATCACCTTTCTTTGAAATCATGCATAAACTGGAAATCTTATCTTTTTTTCAAATTTACTAGTACTTATTCTAACTCAATATCTCATTTTTTAGGAACTAGTTCATAGTTCATACTAGAACCAAAAATTATGGGGAATTATCTCCAATTGATACGGTCCCAGAGGAGATTTTTCGTAGAGAAAGAGAGATTGGGGCTTCGACTGAGAAGCTAATCCAAACCCCATAACTATAGGAAGAGCAGAGATTAGCAATGAACGTGGACCCAAACACAAAATATCATTTTGGGGCAGGGCTTTATGAACAAACTATCTAGGAAAAGATTAAGGTATCTTCAGCCATAGTGCAGTTAGGACTGGTCGATCGGCAAATTGTTAATGTGGGCAGTTACAAAATAGATCCTACACTAGTGGCACTAGTTAAATATCAATCATTCCATGACCACAGTATGGAGGAACAGATGGTGCACATCAATAGCATTTTGGAAAGTTGTGATATGTTGAAAATCGGTAGAGTCCCAGCTACAATGATCTACTTGAATCTATTCTCATACTCGCTATCAGACAAGGCAAAAACATGGTTTCTCAGTCTTCCTTCAGAATCTATAGAGACATGGGATGAGATGATAGATGCATTCTTTGAGAGGTACATCCCGTACAGAAAACACAGGACATGGTTGGGTGAATCTATAATTTCAAACAACATGTTGATGGGTCCTATTCAGAAGCATTAGAGAGATTTTAGAACATGCTCAAGAATGTCCCTCATCAAGGGATTGGTCTCTATGGCTAGGAAAATATAATTTATTATGGGCTACACAAGGGGTAGAGAACTACTCTTGATAGCACATGAGCATATTTCTTTCTATATAATAAAGCTACAAGGTGTCACAAGATATTAAAGAAAATGGCCGAGAATCAATCTTGGGGAGAAGAGCATAACTCTTCAGCAATCGTCAAAAGTGTTGTGGAATCAAGGGAAATCACAACCTTGAAGGAAAAGATGGACAACTTCACAAGAAGATTTGATTAAAATTTTGGAACCTCATCTAGAGGTGAAGAGGAAGAGTGCATGTATATGCGTAAGAATAAGAATAGGGCAGAAATGACAATGCATGGAGGATGGATCCCATATACTCATGAAAAGATCGTAACAAATTTTAGTAGAACCCTTCATAGGCAAAACAACCTAAATAGTAGCAGAGCAACACATCACAGCAATATCAAGAGGACATAGCCTCCAGTAATATAAACCGCATAGAAGACATGTTGGGAAAGTTAGTGGATCAAAAAGAAGACCTTTTGGATCAGACAAAAAGGGAATAGCATAATAAAGGAACACAAATCCATAGCATTGAAAATTAGATTTCTCAACTAGCAGCGGATGTGGCATCCCTAAAGAAACTCGTTCAGTAAGGATTTCAAGGAAACACAGATATTCCATCCAAAAATCAACATGTGAAAGCATTGCTTCTATGTAGTGATAAAGTGATGATGAAAGATCAGAAAGATATTCTAGAGAAGAGCACCCAATCGACTGACAATGGGGCAGTGATTATTCTACCTCTCTAGAGCAGCAACACAATACCACACCATAGGAGAGCCCAAACATTATAACATTTGGCCAAAATAAATTAGCATGTTCTATCTCATTGCAACAGAACACATAGTCGAGAGAGGAGGATGCAAAGGAGATAGCCATGTATCGGACGTTTTGGGCACTTTTGGGAAGCATATTTGTAGTTGAAATGTTGTGGATCGAGGTGTCTACCAGAGGGATTGTCGAGACCATTTCTCTGAGGGTTATCATTGGTTTTTCTGATGTTTAGCTTGTTTTCTCCCTCTCTCATTCTGTATTCGATGATAGGAATCATATGGGAATAATCCCATTGTTCCTTAAGACCCAGGAGTAGTCTAGTTATGTGTTGCATTAGACTTCCATGGTCTAATATATATAATTCCTTTAATTTTGGATTTAAATCTATGATTGCTTGATGGATTTTTTGTGCTTGATCATGACAACCAATGTTTTAGACCGTTAATTGCTTTGAGAGAGGGGTTAAGGGTTGACAAGTCATAAATTTACACAGCCAATACCGTGCCTCAGGAGAGGGACTACATATGTGAAGGGAATAACCTAGAGATATTGTTGATGTACCTATCTAATTCTTAAAGCACTATAAAATGGGGTTTGTCTTAGTATATGTAGGGTATTACATTGTGGGAGGGAATAATATTTTCTACTTGCCCTTAGTCCAGTGTTAAGGGTAAATGATTATTGATTAAATGGATTTAAATTCCATGGTGAAATTGTAACCCTAAGGAATCCATCACTTCATGGTCACATCCACTTAATTTAGATTTTATTCTTGCACTTAGTTATAAAATGCCAAACCAATCACCTTTTCTAGGCTTATTTGATTAGTTTAGTAAGTAGTAGTCTCTAGAATACGTTTCCCTTAGTTTGACATTTGAGCCTCATATGTGTATACTACTCAACGCATACACTTGCATTTTGCACGCATAGTTTAGGCGTTTTAGAGGCTTGTGGAGAAGTATATAGAGAGAAAGGATATCTTCATATGGTTTTGATTGATTTGAAGAATCTTATGATCGATTAATTAGGGAAGTGTTCTGGGTGGTTTAGGATAAAAAGGGTGTGCTAATCCAATACATTGACTTGATCAACTCTATGTGTGAAGACTAATGTAAGAGAGATGCCAACATGTCATATCATAGTTGGGGTACATTAAGGATCAACACTCATCCAATATCTATTCATTATTGTTACATATGAGTTGTTAAAGCATATATAGGATTGTATTGCTTGGTGCGTGTTATTTGCTTATGATATTGCTTTGAGAGAAGAAACTAAATATGAACTGTATGATGAATTTGAACTTTGAAGAAATTTCTTGGAATAAAATGGATTGACAAACAATATGAGTATACCTTGAGTGTGCGCATTGCAATTTAAGCCAATCTAGATCTATGAATTATGGGTCCAACTTGGATGGAGTGGGTACACCAAAATATGATATCTTTTGTTACTAGGAGTTACATTATCCAAATGGATGAGAATGTTTAAGATTATGTTTGTCACAAGATCATTGCATGATTGTTGAAATGGACGAGTGCAATTGTAATATTATGTGACAAGAAGATCCCTCTTAAGACTGAAGAGTAAGTTTTATATAACAGATATATGACCCACCATGCTATATGGAAGTAAATGTTGGATGGTAAAGAAACAAGGTCTCAACAAGTTGAATGTGGATGAAATGTGTATGTTGAGATCGATGTATCAGAAGATAAGGAAAGATAGCTTGAGAAATGACTATATCAATGACAGAGTGGTATCACAATTATTGAGGACAAGTTTCTGGAGCCAACTAAGATGGTAAGGACATGCAAAATAGAGATCGACTAACGTGCCTATATGGATCAATGCTATTGAGTCAGGAACAATTTGAAGAAGAAGAGGTGGGTCTAAAATAATATGGGAAGACATTATGAAGAGAGAATTTAAATATTTACATCTTGATCATAATATGAAAAATAAAGATTCATGTCATCAACCCCCAACATGTTTTGGATTGAGGCTTAGATGATGATGATGATGATGATGATGATGATGATGATGATGATGATCGGTAACTTCCAAGCCATAAGATATGACTAAATTGTATTAATCCCTTAAACCATAATCATAATAACGTTATTAGCATTCATATATGTAAATATCAGATTATGGGGTATGTATAAGCTGGAAATAAGGCTTCCATTAGGACCGGTAATTTTTCTCGAAGTTATAGTTTAATTTTATTTTCTAATGAATGCATTAGTACTAGGAGCTTTTTGTTTCAAACATTACCAGCCAATCATAGTGGGGAAATCCAATAAATAAATAGTAAACAAAATCAAGGAGTGGCGGAGGTGAGGCTCGTGCGTCTTGAAAATTGACTGAGGAGAAAGAGGGGAATTTCCTTACAAGGAAAACTCAGGCCAAAAGACAAGGGGAAAAGTGTCAATGTGCATGCTTGAAGGTTGCTCAAGCAGATGAGCAACATCTCCAGCGGGCTGAGATCTCAGACAATATCATTAAGAACTGATTTGAGGGATGACTTCGTCGTGCAAATCCAGACCTTGTGATCCCTTGTGCAGGGTTAAACGGTGGTCGGAGTGTCAACTCCGACTCATCGGAAAACCACACATTAATAGAAGAATGAGAGAGGGAGAGGAAAACTTGTGCCCTTCAGAGCATTTAGAAATCTTGCAAGACTAACCCGGAGGTGGAATACAAATAGTGAAGCAAAACAGTGAAGAACGTGTAATCGTCGACAAGCAGGTTACATGAGCAGCATAGGAGAATGGGCATTGGCGAGAATACCTTCAAGAAAGATTCTGCATGGGTCTAGGAAGCTTCAGCGTCTCTTGATGAGACTGGGGATGGCAATTTTACCCGACCCAACTTGACCCGACCTGACCCAACCCGACCCAACCCAAAAATATGGGTCTAATTGGGTATATGGGCAGGGCCGGGTGAGCCCATTGGGTGTAGGTTGTAACTTGGGCGAGGCCGGGTGAGCCCATCGAGGGTAGGTGGTAACTTGGGTGAAATTTGGATGCAATTCAATTTTTATGGAGCACTGGTCACCCAGAAAACAAAAATAACACATGCCTCTCGTGTGAGTCGTGTGACCCGTCTCTTCTGCGACTCTGCCTCGTGTGCCCTAGTCGTTGCCTTGGAGTCTCCGACTCTAGTTGCCGCATCCAGTCTCTGACTCTAATTGTGACACGTCTGGTTGGCGACCGGATGCGGCAACTAGAGTCAGAGATTGGATGCGGCGACTAGAGTTGGAGACTCCAAAGGCAGCAACTATGGCACACAAGGCAGAGTCGTAGAAGGGACGGGTCACACGACTCACACGAGAGGCATGTGTTATTTTTGTTTCTGGGCAACCAGTGCTCCATAAAAATTGATTTGCGTCCAAATTTCACCCAAGTTACCACCTACCCTCTCACCTGGCCTCGCCCAAGTTACGGCCTACACCCAATGGGCTCACCCGGCCCCGCCCTTATACCCAATTAGACCCATATTTTTGGGTTGGGTCGGGTGAAATTGCCATCCCCTAGGTGAGATCATGTCGGCGTGAAAAAACTTAATGGAAGTAAGAGGAGCCTTGTTGAACCTTTGCCCAAAATCTATGATGCCTGCGAGGCAATGGGTGGCGCTCATGTGTTGCGTGCAATAATGCACATGAGAGGGACAAGGTGGTGATTTGGGTGTTTCTCATAGGGTGCAAGACAAGGTTTGAGTAAGGACCTAAAGGAGCGGAGTTGTCTCGTAAGTGTGTTGGTGAAGTCAGTTTCCAAATCCATCAACTAGATAGCGTAGATTGGCAGAAGAATATTGTTTACGCCTTAAAGGTAGAGGTAGAAGACGACGCTCAATGGCAAGGATAAGGGGCCAAATTCACGCCCAGATCCAACGGTAAGTTAGGATTCCAAAAAAATAGAAAATCCAGTAATTGTTATAGATAATTCTTTTATCCTTATCTTGTGAAAATTATTTATCTATTCCAACAACCTCCAAATAATCTCAAATTTGACCACTTGCATATTCTAATGTCTAGAAAAATTATTGTGGAATTGGTTTTTCTGTTAGAGGGTTTGTATAATTAATTAATACACGTAATAGATGTATACGTGATATGAAAAATCACTAAATAAATGTCTTCACAGAGGCCCGAGTTACAACTTGGATAGCTAATTCTTTTTGTATGGAAAAATCCAATAATCTAAATGTTAATTAACTAAGTATGTAGAAGTAGTTAGATCATAAAATTTGGTTACCTTTACTCGTTTACTCTCAATAGAATAAATTTCAGTGCATGCTAATCACCCTAATCAAAGTAAATGTTCTCTTTGCTATATCGTGACCATGAAAAATATGTACCTAGAAAAATAATTATAATATATGTACATGTCAATGAGGATGTTATAATCCTTGTTCTGTCCTTGTCTTTAGTCTTATATTGAGAATAGACTTGATCCTGTGTCATTCATATGTATGTTTCTTATTTATATTAAAGCTCGTAAAGAGTCAATGTTGATTTTTATTTCTTCAAAGATGTATACATCTCCAAGCATGTTACTTAAAACAAGTTACTTCATCCATTCAAATATAATTTACTACCGTACTCCATTTTAGGTGGATGGGATGTTTATAACGATTGTCTGAATTTGGGCATAAATGGGATTCAGTACTTACACATTGTGTTGTCTTGTTCATTAGTACTTATGCTCCAAGCCATGTTAGTTTGAATGCAGTTTTCTCGTGAAGATGTACATTCATATATGTTTGCTAATGAGGATGCTATCTCTGGTAGTTTAGGTTCTAAACCAGATTCTGTCTTGGAACATGTATCTAAGACTATTGCTCAGCATTGTAAGTTTGTAACACTTCTCATTTATCTAAAGAAGAACCACTAGATAGGACCCCATCTTGGATCGGTTCTTTAACCCCAGCCTACAGCTATTTCAAATATTGGATTCAAGACAAAATCCCATATGATGTCGTGTTATGAGTGTATTATTGTGCAACACGGAACCTAATCCTTGAAAAATTAAATATAGGTTGTGTTTGTTTCACAAGTCTAACGGCGACACGACAAGCAGACCTGGAGTGGCTAATCATTCGTTGTTTGTTATACCGTTTAAAGAATAAACAAGTTATCGCAAGGTTTAGTTAACCGGATAATTTGCAAGTAACGTGCCGTGTAAAATCCTTCCGGCAGAGAATCAGTTTACTTGCCGTGAATATCAAGTTACCATCAAATCCTTCTAACAGATTTCACGATACATATAACAAAGGGCATTATAGACTTTGTGTCAATGGAAAAAAGTTGCTTACTTGTGTATCAAACATTGGACATCTTACCATCAAATTTATTTGCCGTTGTCCCAAACAACAATCATCTAACACAAAAATAACATACCGTTGGTTAATTTATCTGTGGCAACTAAATTTATTGTGACGGTGCACCAAACGCAGCCATAAGATGGGAGAAAAGGTAAAACAGTTAAACAGGTAAACGAAGTATGTGTACATGTTAAATCAAATTGTAATTGGGGAACTGTTCGGCAACAACATGGTCTTTTTGTATCTGATATGATGGCCTTCAGATTTAAGTGGGAAACTATTATTCTGTTTGAATTTAGGCGGGCAAAGGCTGCTGAATTTTGGTACGCCACCCGACATATACTCCGCAGCAAAATCAGTGCATGAAGGCTCCGGTTCGTCCATAGAATGTAGATGGACAGAGACCGATGAAAAACGACCAAAAGACATCGTTTTCTTTCAGCAGCCGAACTGTTCTCAAGAACATAGCCCTCTCCCCAAAAATTACGTCAGAAATTAAATATTCCTATCAAAGATCTCCCATTTTACAATAAACCTGCATTATCGATCGAGAATATAGCGCACCGACAGTTGACTGTCAGTCCAATCATCAAAATCAGTGCCTCAAGGCTCGGGTTCGTCCATAGAATGTAGATGGACAGAGACCGATGAAAAACGACCAAAAGATATCGCTTTCCTCTTTGTTTCAGCAGCCCAAAACTTCCATCAGCAATTAAAGATTCCTATCAGAGATCGCCCATTTTATAATAAACCTGCATTACCGATCGAGAATATAGCGCACCTACAGCTGACTGTCAGTCCACTCAACAAATGAATCACACGCAATCCATATTCAATTTGAAGGTAAATCAGCATTTTGTTACTGATCACATTTTTAATTGATGAGAACGCAACTACAAGGCTGAACACAAGGTGTGATCAAAACCCTTTCTACAGTTAGTGCACAGATTTAGAGCGAACATGGACGGTGGCGAAGTAAAGGCAACCGGCGATACAAGGATGGCTGTGGCAAAGAGACATCGGTTTCATCATCATCTTCTTCTCCTCCTCCTCCTCCTCCTCATCCGGCGGCGCCCACTGTCACAAGAGCATCCGCCGGTTAGTTGATGTTCCTGTCCTTCAGCCGCCGAAGCCGTACAGGGTCCTGCCCTGCCTCTTCAGTGCGTACACGACGTCCATGGCCGTGACCGTCTTCCTCCTGGCGTGTTCGGTGTAGGTGACGGCGTCGCGGATGACGTTCTCCAAGAAGATCTTCAGAACACCGCGGGTCTCCTCGTAGATCAGCCCGCTGATGCGCTTCACGCCTCCCCTCCGGGCAAGGCGCCGGATCGCCGGCTTCGTGATGCCCTGGATGTTGTCACGGAGGACCTTCCGGTGACGCTTGGCACCGCCTTTGCCGAGTCCCTTACCGCCCTTGCCGCGACCAGACATGGTTGTTGTGGTGGAGCTAGAGGGTTGATCTTTCAGAAATTAATGAGGTTGAAGAAGGTCAAACGAGTTGATATGATGCTACTGGACGGGGAGACTGGTCTCTATATATATTGGTCATAGTCCGCAGGGACTTCCGATCGACGGGTGGGAAGGTCTCGAATCCGCGTGCCCAAATTCTAAGGCATCTTAGCCGTTTAAGTGGCCCTGCAATCCGTGCGAGTGGATCGGTGGACCTTTTTCGGTTTCGAGAATTCGAGGAGCATGGCGCGGCTTCTTGTTCTCTTTTTATATTCCAATTTATTTGAATGGCGCAGGCCTACATCACGTATACAAATCTATACTAGATCGAGTTTGATTCTGCATTCTCCTTGATTCACTCTCTTCTCTCCTTTTTTTCAAAGAATTTTGCTTTTACAAATATTTATTTCCATACTCACCTATTAACTTTTATTATTTTTAATTCTATATTTCTCTTTCCATCCCACGGAAACGGTTCCTTGATTCTTTTCTTTCAAACAACCAACACAAATATTTTTTACCGTAGAGATCCTTTCACGAACGAGTCATCTCCCCGCACATTTCCAACAAATTTTATATGTCACGTGCATATGCACGTGTACGTTCACTAGTATTAGAAAATAAAGGCACATCCGCATTCGGAATTATTGCCTCAACATTCTTGAGGAGATTAAAACGGTTAGACCTCAAGTTATCTTTCTTATTAAAACCAAATTCAGGGTTAAGAAAATAAAGAAGATGTTAGGTAGGTTCTTTCCTAACTACAAATGTACATCCAATCATGATTTTCACATTCCGGTGTGGAAAATTGAGGTGAAATTGTCGTGAAGATTTAAAAGTTTGATCAACACAACCATTCTAAAGTCAATTTTTATGAGTACTATCCTTGGCCTCACTATTGTTTATATATGAGCATAACGAGGTTTCTAATCAAATTGTGTGTATATTGGCATAACAAGGTTTCTAATCAATAGATTCAGTAGAGCATCATTGTTATATTTCCAATTAGTGGATATTCTTGGAGACACGATGTCGTGAGGAAAGATTATGAAAAAGTTGTTGAATCTTTGTCGAATTTTTATTATTGTTCTCTCCATTTTGGTTGGAATGAACATGAATTGAATTCACCCTTTTTACTTGGGACAATTATTTAAGTGGTAGTGTTTTTCATTACTTGTAGAACTGAAAGAATAATCTATATGATGAAGTTTCTTTATCGATTTTCTAAATTTCATGAAGTTACTCACTCTAATATCATGAGTGTTCATCAAAGTATTAGTTTCCTTAATGCAAAGAACAAAATAGTGAAAAACCTTTTAAAATTCATCAATGTTTGGTCTTTGGGTAAGCATAACTACTTCAAAATCGTTGAAGGAGCATGGAACTTGGAGGTTAATGGACTACCTTTGTATGCCTTATATCTGAAAGTTAAGAATACTAGAGTGACTATCACTACAAAAAATTGGGCTATTATTCAAGAACATTTATGAAGAACCAAGAACCGTGAATAATAAAGTCTGTTTGTGAGGACTTGTCCCTCAAATACGAGATTGAATCCCTCAAGCGTGTTTTTAATATAAGTAGACCTTTTTGAGGGACACTAATCCCTCACAATTTCATTATTCACTCTCCCATTCCGTAAAAAATTGTTTCCCACCATACGGGTCATAGTTTCCCTCCACAACTTTCCCAAAACCCCCGTGAACTAAGCACAACATAGTCGACTCCTCACCTCTATTCTCTTCTCTCTCTAGACTCCCCCACCGGCCCCGTCCCGTCCCGTCCCGCCCCCAATATCCACTCCATCCACGGTCCCCTCCTCGTCTCCCATCCTACCAAGCTACTACGCAGCGGAAGAAGCGAAAGGGAGATCCAGAGCGCTTCCCAGCCGGCCAACGGAGGAGGAAGAAGGGGTTCTGGCCAAGGGGTGGGAGCTTGGGTGCGCGGCGCCGCGCTGGAGCCTGGGATGAGGCCTGGTGGCGGGAGGACGCCCTCATGGAAGGAGAGGGAGAACAACAAGAGGCGGGAGAGGCGGAGGAGGGCTATCACCGCCAAGATCTTCGCCGGGTTGAAGGCGTACAGCAACTACAAGCTCCCCAAACACTGCAACAACAACGAGGTGCTCAAGGCATTGTGCAACGAGGCAGGGTGGATTGTCGAGCAAGACGGAACAACATATCGTAAGGTAATCTTACTATACCCGCTATTAGGATCCACACATACAGTACTAGAGTAATTTTAGATTAGGTATTCAGACATTCTGGTTGTCGCCGCTCCGCTTGAGGTCTCGCGACTCAAGGGGCGACTAGGGCTTCCCGAAAGCGACGCCTCCGACCGGGGGAAGGGGGTCCGGCGACCTGGGTGCGCCGCCCTGCTTCCCCCTAGGTCGCCTCTGTGCCTGCATCGACGGGGTTTCTGGCCTCTGGTGCCTCATTGTCGTGCTCCCCTCTCTACCCTAGCCCCTCTTTCCGTGACGGGTGTTTCGGGTTCCTGATCCGGGCGTAGCCGAAGCTGGGTTGGCAGCTTCGATCTGTCACTGGTGAGATCGTTTGGGTGTCCTGGGACCGGCGTGCAGCCTCCCTTTGGCCTCTGCCCCTGTTTAAGCGGGAGCTTTTCCTCCCTTTTTCTTTGTTTTCTGATCTTGTTGGTTATTTCTGTTCTTTTTTTGCGTTTTGGTTTGGCAGCCCTACTGCCTCTTAGTCGCCGCTTGTCGGCATTGTTGTTAGTCCCTCCTCAGAGGCTGGTAGTCACCTGGGTTTTTACCTGGCCTTGGTAGTGATCGTGGGTTTATCTCCGATCCTTTTCTTGTAGTTGTTTGAGTTGCTATGAATGTCCTCCTATGCTGATTCGCTGGTTGGTGATGGCCCTATGGTGATGGTTCTGTTGGCTTCAGCTTTGATGTTTCAGATCTTGATTCTGCTGGTGGTGCTCAAGATTGTGGAGTGTTTCCATTTAAAAGTAGCTTATTGCGTGAAGAATAGGATTCCAGGCAGAAGAGACTTACCTTTATCTAATCTTACCTCAGTTGTTTCTTTGTATCTGTATCTCCGAGTTGGTTTCAACTTCACCCTTGTTGTAGATGTCGTTTGGCTTCTAATCTAATAGCAACTTGATGTTATCAAAAAAAAGATTAGATTATTAAGATTCCGCACTGCTAGTAGTGGTACTCTCCTCATCCAGACGGAATGAGCTATTGGATTTTGATTAATTTTATTATTAATAATTATAATCACTAATGTTGATTACTGATTAGTAGTAGCATCATCATCATTATTATGCCTCTCGATCTGCTCGACTGGATCCTCGAGGCGAGAATAGTGAACAAGGCATGGGATCCGGATCTAATTTGCCTTTTTAATCACCCCCTATCTTCCTCCCCTTGCTCATACATGCGCCTCCTACAGGTAGTTCTTCAACTCTACTTCCACTATACTAAGCTCAACATTTCATCACTTGTTCACGGCTAAAACCTCCCGCATTTTCTTCCCTGACCAAACAATCTGCTTCTTCTCAGCCCGATCTCTGCCCTCTGGCTCACAGTTTGCATCCTCCCCTTATCCACAACAATAACATCACCTGCTGCTCAACAATGTCCCTCCTCAATCATTTTCTTCCTGATTCCCATCATGTTGAGTGATTGTCTGTCACCCGGTTTTCTCTTTCACCACTGGATGGATCACATAATGCTGACTGTAACACAACGGTATGGGCCTTCAACTCTCTTCTGGGGTCGGACCCCGATTGATCCTGCTCCGCTGCCACCGAGGATTGATCCGTCTTCTTTGCTTGGATGGTCGTCGTCTTGGCTTGGACAAGCCGTGTGACTGCTGCGATCGCAACTGAATAAGGTTGGATCTATATTCAGGAAATGAACAGTAATTTCATCACAAAAGGGTCCACTACTGTATGTGCATGGTGTTTTCCTATATTTTCGGATTCACTTGGTTGAACCTCCTCATTGTGCACCATCATTGCTTCAAGGTTATCATAATCTAGAATTTTAGTTTGGTCTACATTATCTATCACTTCAGCATCTCTTATACTAGACTTTTGGGAAGTTCATTTCCATTTCATAGTCCATACTTTTGGTATTTGTACCTGACTCGCAGGAGGTCCTTGTTTTGTCCATCTCTGTCAGTAAAGATTCAACATCTTCATCTATGTTCTCTTGAACTTCTAGGGCTTTAAATTTATTACAAGGATGTGAGTGACTTCCAAGGGTCTCTGTAATCAGGTGACTGGTGGTTTCTGGGATGGCCTTCTAGAGTGGATATTTTTCCCATAGGAAACTTTCCATTTGTCATCATCCTCATTCCAAACAACATCTGCTTCTTTACTGTAGCTTCTGGGTGTACAGGTTCTTGGTCTTTAGGTTTAGAAGGACATTCTATGAATTCATGTCCCATTATGCCACACTGAGAACAAATAGGAGGAATGGATTCATACTCAACCTTATAGATCATACCATTGACGATAACATCATGTTTCATTGGTTCATTAGTATCAAATTCAATGTCTAGACAAGTAAACTTACATTTTGTACAATTAGCAGTACGATCATTTACTTTTGTTAATTTTCCCAGGGCCTAATATATCTTCTCGAATATGACTGAGTTATAAAGATGTAAAGATAAATCAATAATCCTATTTCATGTAATCACCATTGGAGGAAAATTGTTAGTAGAAATGAAATCATCCATCCACCTTGTCACACTAAGAGGGAACATGAAAATTGCCCATGGTCCTCCAGTCAACGTAGATAAGGAATCTACATGACGTTAATGGAACCACATAATAATCCATACTCAATTGGTACACTCGCCATCTTGAAATTGACACCAAAGCATTTTGATCTTGCCACAAAGAGTTAGATAACTTATGGTTTTACCAAGAAGTTTAACTATAACTATCATTTTGGTGATTTGGATTTCTAGAATCCCCCATAACTCTACCTAAATAATGCCAAGAGACACTTTAGCACAACTTCTAGCAATAAGTCAATTGTCATCGTGATCCCTAGCTATAGCAACTAGCTATAACTCAATCCGAAAAATCTCCTTTTTAAATGTTTGATGGGGAGGGGTTTAATGCTAGCTAACAATACACAACGGACAAAGCTTTGGCTGAACTTGTCTTCCCTTGCATTGATAAAAGTTCTAATGAATCTCGTTGTCAGTTTGTTACAAAGTTGATTAAGAAGTTAAATAGTGTTAGATTTGTGATGTTGATGTTTAGCTTGTTGACTTTTTGGATGTAGCTCTTCTTTAGTGTTCTTTGTCTGTGCATGTGGTTTTATGAACTGTATAGTGAATTCTTAGAGTTGATGTATGAGCACCTTAGAAAATGCTTGAGCTACTAAACATATCTTCTTCCAAGAACATTGAGACTATGCAGTTGTGGTTGGACTGGAACAGAGCTATGCTAACCAAGATACATTATTTTAAATATGTTTGTGTTATTCGTACCTCAAGGGAGTGACTGATCATTTATGTGGATGAAATTTTTCAGGTAGCTCTATTTTTGTGGTGGTGTTTTGGGTTAGGTCAAGCAAAAGAATGCCTTCTCCATCAGGTATGTTGATGTGTTCATATTGTTTTTGTTACATGAGTTATATTTATGGACCTGTCATATGTGTTAGGTGGTCTGCAATCCTAGTGAATAGTAGAAAATATGCATCCTTGTGCACTAGTTTGGCATGACTGTGGTCCATGTTCACCAGTAACCATTTCCTGCTCCACCAATTGCTAGTAGGGGAACTGTGTGTGGATGTACTATAGATTGGTGTAGGCCTCGCAGATGGGTTGTTCTTCAAACTTAGTATTGGTCATATTGTTAATGGGACAGTTGGGTTAGATATGTGTGTGTGTGTTTTATATGTCATTGTAAAGGGGTGTGAGTACAGAAGATATTCTTCACATTCCCTGCATCCTAAAAAATAAACAACAAATATTATATGACCAGAAATCAAGAAGAATATGCTTCAAGCTACTTCTAAACATTAACAAAGATTCTGCATGCTAAAACTTCATATCATAAGATAAATACCTGAGTCAATTCAGAATGATAGTTATTACAAAAAAGGTATATGTATGATGACAAAATAGAAAAGTGGTCTTCATTTTCTGGAATGAGCATGTTCGTCCTTGTTCAATTTTACTAATAACTCATTTGAATGTTGAGCTAATATTCTTGTATATTGGCTTTATACTTGGTACATCTTAGGAATGTTGGATCTAATTCCATGTGACTCCATCCAATTCTCTTCTCTGCTATATTCTTCTTGCTCATTTTAAACACATGCTAAGAATTTAGAAAATATGAACAGCTTGTTCGAGTATTGAACCTGAAGCTGATACTGGGCTATGGCTCATATCCGTTGTGCAATTCAGTAGGTTCTCTCTATTCCTCATGAGATAGGACTTACATCCAAGACACCTACATTTCTGACAATCAAGCGACAATTCATATAGCCAATAATCATGTTTAGCCCAAGTGTAGAAACATCAAGGGGTAGATTGTCACTTTGTCAGAAACCTGGTCAAGGTAAAGAATATCATCACACCTCATGTGAAGAGAGGAGAACAAGCTATCGATCTTCATCAGAAATCTTCTGCCTTCACTATTTCATATGAGTAACAAGATGGGACTGAATGATGTATACTCCCCAGCTTGAGAGAGAGTGTTAGAGAGGTTGGTTTTGTTATTGGGTCTACATGGTCCTGATAGAATCCACTTCGTTTTAGTTGTTACTTTGGTACATCGTACCCACATCTGCTCCCATATAAGGAGCCTACTTGCAGTGTTGTACACATTTACAACTAACGATGATGAAATTGCTATCAATTGCCAAAATTATAGGTAACATGTCATGGCTTTCGCTTATCTGTGCTAGGGGAGTGTTACAGTCTAGAAAAATGTGTTGCAAAGTATAATTGCAGTACTAAGGGCCATTTTCCAAAATTCAAAATGCCTTAGGCCTTGTAAGTAAAGACATTATCAACAATCTTTTGCATATGAAAAATCATGTGATTGGACAGAGATACATATGAATTTATTAGAACACTTAGTAAATTTATCAGTATTATGCCCCAGGAGGAATCTAAACAACCCATTATATTAAGCGAGTGTCAATGTGATCTTTCTATATATACTCCCTACTTGAAGTCTGTAAGTCAACATCAAATATGATGATATCTTCACCAAGCCCTCTTGCCAAGAACCAGTCTGCATATTAGTCAAGTTGGGCATACCAAATATATATGCTTTTGGTTTGAGGAAAAATGTTAGACCTTAGAACAGTCTTGCTTTTATTTTTATTTATTTTTGTCTTTCCTACTGTATATGTAGTGTAGGGCCATACAATGTGTTAGAATCTACTCACTGAATCTCCCTAAAGTTTGATTATGGCTTTGTTACTTGTCGTGTTGTGCTAATAAAACACATGGCCTCTTTGATGGCTAGAAAGGTTTAGAAGGCGGCAATTCTCATTCTAGTTAGGGTTTTAAGGATGTAGGCCGTCTATTCTAACCCATAATGCTATAACAACAGAGCTAGTCATATCCATGAGATATTGCACACATTTATAATGAAGGCATATTATGAACAGTTTAGAATATAGAGTACAAAAACATTAAACTTTTTGGAAGCAAATACATCTATTAGTCTTCCCTGTTGCTGCTAAGATTTTCTCCTGAAGTGACTTTATAGTGCTAATATGTTCTGCTTTAGACTTAAAAGCCTAATAATTATTTTCACTAGTGACTAATCATTTGAAACAACTACGAAAGGCAGGCTTGTACTGAACAACACATCTTGTTTTGCTCTCTTTAGCAAATTGAGTAGTTGAGGAACGTGACTTGATGCCTATCTCTGTGCAGAATATACAAGAATGGAAGTACTATATCTGCTGATGAGTCTCTAGATTACGGAGGCAATTTCTCTCACATGTTAGGTTTTGATGATCCTAAAATGTTGGAGCTCATGAGGTTATATGTTACCATTTGAAAAAAATGGATATAAGCTAATGATTGTAAAATGTGTGCAATATTTTTTTATACTCTGAAATATCCATGTATGTCTTGTTTCTATTCTTAAAATGGTCCAATATATCATATACCAATAAGTTCCAAATGCTGACTGAAAAGCTGTGAAAATTTTCACATGTTCAGTATAATGTTTTGATCTTCATCATGCACTGTTCAAGTTCTAATACACACTGTTGAATTTCTAATACCTAACTGGTAGTGGTATCATGTCCCAATCTATCAATTTTACCAAGATATCATACACCGTGGTTCAGCTGGATAATGAAAATTTCTATCTCTTCTCAAGTTTAGTTTTATTCACTGCTTGAGGGTCTTTGATTGCTTTTCTTATATATATCTACATAAAACATATGATTAACTAACTCTGTTGATGTTACTTTGTCTTTTAGAATTCAACCATGGGGATCGGCATCTGTCATTAATTTTGTTACCATGCAGTTTCTTGCGGCTTTGGTTGCTTTTCTTGAAATTTATCATAGTCGAATTCTTCTTCGATATTCGTTCTGGTGGGATGCATCTTCTGTCCATCGTTTCGGTATGTAACTTTCTTTGAAGTGATTATGTTATATGATTGTTTAATATCTTTGATCATGCAAGAATGACAGACTAAACACAAACTTGTACTTGGATTGTCCACTGCATCCAGAATATCTTTTTGCTGTTGTATTATGGCTTTATCTTTGATTTTTTTTGGGTGGCATTGTGTCTGCACCCAAATGTACGGCTGTCCAATCATTAATATTATGGAAAAGTACATCTCCATTTATGTAACAGTATTTAACATGTATTGTTAGGTTCATGCTCTTTACTCAAATTGCATTGCTATTTTTTTTCCCCGCAAAGGTTCTTGCTTTAAGGTTGCATTCTGCTTGCTGTTGCCGGGAGTACAGCTCGTTGTTGGTATCAGCCATCCTTCCTGGATATGTTTACCATTCTTCATCTATAGCTGTGTTGGCCTTGTCGATTGGTCTTTGACAAGCAATTTTCTAGGTCTCTTCAAGTTAGACTTTTTATCTGTTTATATTTTTGATCTAGTTCTAGCCTAGATAAAACATTTATTCAGTGGTCGTGGTGAACAAGGGAGTATAACTTCCTAACATGCTAAATCAAACAAAAATTATAGATGGAAAGAACTTGAAATTCAACTAACAGTTAATGAAAATATTATATTTATTACGGCAAGATGATGCTAGCAGGTGATTGAGATTGAGGTGGCAACAGCACACTAGTTATGAAGAGCAAAGTGGTTGTTGTTCTCTAGGGCTAGAATTCTAGCAGAAATCCTCAGCTACCATGTTAATATTATAAAAGAATGTAAAAGTTATACTGACAAGAAGCTCTAGCTCCCGCATAGATAGGGTGGGTCACACACAAAAATCAAACAACACTGAATGGCAAATGCGTTACCAGACCAGGCCGTAGCACATGGTACAATTAATGACAAAATAACTCAGAATTAACTAGCATTTGTCTCATGTTTCCATTCAAAGGAATATTTTGGCAGAATCTGTAGCTCTTATTCAGTCATGGGGAAAGCTTTAATATAAAAATACATCTAGAATCATACCATGCTCGCTGCACCAATGTTGTTAGAATGTTGTTGTACCACTATATTGTGTGGCCTTAATGCTTAGTTTATTTCTAGGCACTGCCATGTGCTGGATGTTAGGCTTTATTCTATCTGTATACAGTGAAGGTGATGTTAGCCTCTGTTTTAAAGACTAAAAGGTTATGGGATCTGGAGGGAGTCATCCCTTTGGACTCCCATAGGAATATGACTTCCTCAAAAGAAAATTTAAGCAAGCATCGCAACTAGATTAGTAAGTCTCCCATAAGGTAATCAGTATAGTTCCCTGCAAATTAGGCTTCAGACCCATTATGTACATATATTTTGTCTGTACTGTTTGTCTTTTTGGTATATTGAAATATGCTCTTATCTCTTTCCAGGTGGCAATCGTATGAGGCATGTCATTGATGAAGAGCACCACACCATTTGAAGGAATATAGAGACATTACAGATCTCAAGAATTTCTAGCATGATATGTTGATTGTCATCAATCTCAAATTTTAGAATCATATGTATTCGTTATTTATATCAATGTTGAGCACACAATGTACGGATAATATTTTGCTTCATTAATAGAAATTGGTTTGAGGTGATTTAACATTTTTATGTGTCATTTTGGTGTTGAAAAATCTTATGATGTCATGTGACTCTTATAAAAATATTGCTTGAGGTTATATATACAAAGTTTTCATTTAAAATTAATTAATATTCAACAAATCATTCAATAAATCAAAAACCAAATCATTTACAGTAATCCCTCAAAAATATATTAATAAAGGTCTTTAGTCCCTCAAAAAATGAGATCCAGATTGACCATCACAATTGTATTGATGACGACCACATAGCTCTAAAAAATAATATTAATGAAGGCATTAGCCCTTCAAAAATATATTCTCCAAGACCATCAAGTCCCTCAAAAATGTATTTATGAGAACTAAACATGCCCTCAAAAATGTATTTATGAAGGCTAAATAGTCCCTCAAAAATATATTTATGAAGGCTAAATAGTCCCTCAATATAACATTCTTGAGGGTCAGTTGGTCCGTGACAATTGTATTTGTGAGGGCCACTGGTATTTGTCACGTGAGTTATCTTCACGGACCATTTGTGAGGGCCAGACCCACAACCATCCCTATTTGTGAGGGCCTGTAGAGAGGGGTTTGTGACAGGACTCACTCGTGAATAATGGCCCAATTTTTACTAGTGTATTACTCAATAGATCTCACCCAAAAAGATATATTAGTAAATGGAACTGCAAACGTGTTGGGAATTTATCTAATAGTGTATGAGTTTCAAAACAAAAAGTATTGAATCCCAAGAGAGACTAATATCAACCATCTAATGTTCGTCTACAAGAAATAACATGTCAAAGATATGTGCATTATCTGAATCCTCACTCCCGATGGCTAGAGATCCAGAGGTGAGATGAGTGGAGCGTCTGCCCGTAGAATGACACGTGAATAACATTAGAAAGGAAATATATATGTAAAAGGCAAAACCATTCCAATCATCGTAAAGAACCAATAGATTTTAGTAGACTGAGCTTGTAGACAATAAAAAGGAAATACATAACTAAAAGTGCTAACATAAATTACAACATAGAGACAAAAGACATATACCCATTACTATTACAAATGATTTCCCATGAATGTTACATTTCATAGCTTGGTTAGTTTTGATGGTGTATACAATGGATCTTCATTTGGTAGCTTCTAAAAATTTGATAAACAAAATACATCAATGTGAGTGCATTGAGTTTGCTATGAAAAGATATGTAAGCACAATTTAAGAGTATAAAAAGTCCTTGGCTGTAAATATTATCATAAGTAAGAAGTAAAATGAGAAAACTCAAATGCCTTTCTATAAGCAAAACATGTTTTAGGTCTCATTTTCCATTATATCATCATCAAATATCATGCCTTTGACCAACTTCCAAAGAAAGGATCCATGAGGGGTGTTTAAGTCTAAAAGCTAAATGTCACCATGTTTCTACGTGAGGGGCATCAAGACCGAAGTTAATAAGCAAACCCTATTTCAACATGTCGTGGGCCCTTACCCTGAGAATTTAGGCAGGTGCATAAGGGTTATATAATGGGTTTGGATATTACGTTCAAGGTTTGTAGCATAGTATAATCAATTATGTATAGGAATAATAGCTCAAACAAGTAACTAAGTAGCCAAGCAACATTAAGTTCATGCATACATACAAACAAGCCAATATCATACTAGGTTGCTAAGGTAAACACATGTTGCACAAACCAATATCATACTAGGGCCAACAAGGAGTGCCTCAAGTGGTCAAACACGGTGTCTCCTAACAAAGAGACATGGGTTCAAATACTAGTTGCCGCCTTGATTTACCACCCCCTTGGGCATTCAATCTGCATCACGGGCATAGGAGAGGGGGAGAGAATGCCTCTCTTTATCCCAATATCATATTAGGGTTAAGAGATTAAGTGTACTGCAACATCCCTGACCTGGGTTATACTTTAACCCTAGGTGTTTTGATTAAGAAAGATGATTAAATGCTTAATTTCATCTTGTGTAAAGTAATTAGGCCTCAAGAGGAACTTATGTTGCAATTGTAGTCCTGTTTGAATAATGTTGAAGCAATGTTTGCTTGTTTTGAACTAAAGTGCAAATTACCCAAGTTGAGGGGTTTAAGTGCAAATTGTGCATGATAATATGTTCCTCATGTGTTTAAGCATCATGAGAGTGAGAATGATTCTGAGGTATGGCTTATGGAAGCTTGAATACCAAGAAAGAGTTGATAAAGCAATGTATGTGCATGGAAACCTAGTTTTGGTGTAATGTGCAATTTACTCAAAACCTAGGGTGCACTATGTAACCAATTCAATAAGGTCCCTAATGTTTCTTGGCATCATGTAGAGCAAAGAAAATCAGAGGGGCGCCTCATTTGAATTAAGTTGGAGGAAAGAGAATCTTGATATTAAAATAATCAAGATTTAATCCTAATTGAAACCCTAATTCGATTTAGGGCAAAAATGAATGTATTAATTAAAGGGCCTTCGACCAAAATTAGAATGTTTGAATTCATATGTGTGTGGACATCCTTGAGCCTTGCAAGGACCACGAAAATATCCAAGGGAGTGGATAACTCATACACAATTTTATAAGAAAAAGAAATATCCACTCACATATGGATATTAATATAATATGATTTGAGGTGCTTGATTTGCTTTTCTTTAAATCATGGATAATTGAGAGTAACAAGAGGCAAACAAGATATCCTCGTCCCCAAGGAAGATGAGGGGGAAGAGTCGGCCACATTTTTTAGATTAATTAGATTTTTGCAAAGCATATTCTCTCTCATTGATTTTTTATAAAAGAACCTTTTACAAGCCAAATGAAAGACTTTTACGATCCCACTTCTTCTCCTTGCTTGGGAAACGACCAAGGGAGCTTGGGAGGGTCAGGAGGATGACCCCCAACCTGTTGGTAAGGTTCTTGATCCATTTCACCTTGATTCCATGGTGGAAATTGAAAATAAATTATGGATTTCTTCCTATTTCGATCTCCTCTTCAATTCTAACCATTCCTTTTCACTCAAACCTTGAGGACGAGCCTTGGAATGGTGAAAGGAGTTGCATCCACTATTGTTTCCGTGAACATGGAGCTTTGGAGCTCAATTGGAGGCGGGTTTTATAACTTGAATCCTTGATTTTGTTATTGCATTCAATTCCTTGTCAAATAATGATCATTTCTACATTTACAATAATTGATTTGGTTGATGGGTGCAATTTCCATGGAAACCACAGCAGGTTTCGTGAGTTTAGAGGTTGAATATGATAATCACACACCTCTACAAATATCCAAGGCAAACGGTCTTGATTGAGTTGCTCAAACGGTTTCCCAAACTGTTTGGGAGCAAACGGTTTCAAACCGTTTCGAAGCAAACGGTTTCACCAAACTGCATGAGACCAAACGGTTTCAGACCATTTGGTGAACTTGACCAGGGTTGACCATTTGGAGATATGTTGAAAATGATCTAGATTAATGACCCATAAATTATGATTGATTAGTTCCAATTGGTTCATGAGTTGAAGGACGATCAATCACCAAAACCCTAATCGGGTTAAGTGCTGATTTCCAAAGTGATTAAGTTGGAAACTTGGGTTGATTGACCCAAATGGTTTCAAAACCGTTTGTGGATCACCCAAACGGTATCAAGACCGTTTGGAGGTCACCCAATACTATTTTGAGTTCTAGGGTTGAGTATGGTTAAGCAATCGAACATCCAAATATACTAAGTTGGAGTGTAATCAATTGTTGGTTTGGTGATCCATCCAATCATCCAAACCCTAATTGGTTGACTTGGATTTTGATGTTAACATGGGAAAATGGTCTCAAGACCGTTTGGTGGTCATCCAAACGACCTCAAGACCGTTTGGGTTCTGGTCATGTTCAATTTGGATGATGGTTCAATAGTTTCAAAGTAATTGATCTTACATTGATTAATGTTGAAGGATCATCGATTCAAAACCCTAATTCAATTGATTCAAACCCTAATGGATGACCAATTGAGGGTCAAATCAGTTGAAGGTTGACCTATTTAACTCAATTGAATCATGAGGATAGGTCCAATTGATGATCGGTTCCATGAATTCAATGACTGAAGGAATCAACATTGGAAACCCTAATTCAATTTGATTGGTTGAGACCATATTTGGTCCATGCGGTTTTGAGGGGGTTTGGACCAAACGGTCTCAAGACCGTTTGGGAACAAACAATCCCAAACTGGTTGATCCCATGCGGTTTCAAAAAGTTGCTTTAGCAAACGGTCTCAAGCACCACCTTTACCAAACGGTTTCAAACCGTTTGAACTTTGAAGGACCAAGACCGTTTGGGGCTCAAGTAGTCAAAGTTGATTGAGGATTCAATGGGTTAATCCACATGGACACCTATTGAAATTTAAGATTCAATTGGTCAATTCAATTGGATACCTTACGTAATGGAAGTCCAATGTGATTGAATCTCTTGAGAATTAAGATGATGAATGATCCATTGATCCAATGATGGTTAGTAATGATAATCAATGAAGGTACAAAGTTTGAAACCCTAATGGTACCTAAGTGATTAGTTCCAATTAAGGGATGAACCCTAATTGCTTATAGGATCAATGACTTGGTACACTATGTTAATCATAGTTATATGTACTTGATTGAAGAGTTGATATGACCTAATCAAGTTGAGAAGATGATAGCATGAATTCATACATGGATATGATTCATGTGGTGATTAAGGGTATGATCCTTAAGTAGAGAGATCATGAAACCATAATCATGAACATAAACCCTAATTGACAGGGTTATTAACCCTAATCCAGGGTGAGGATGTAACCCTACTTCAGGGTAATGATATGTATTACTCTAATTTAGGGTAATAAGATACAAAACCCTAATTTGGATGAATAGTAGACCCAAATGATGGGTGACCTTAGTGGAAACCCTAATTAAGGATGATTCCATGAGAAACCCTACTTGAGGGTGATTTCATTTGAAACCCTAGTTTAGGGTGATTCCATGAGAAACCCTAGTTGAGGGTGATTCCATGAGAAACCCTAGTTGAGTGTGATTCCATATGAAACCCTAGTTGAGGGTGATTCAATGTGAAACCCTAGTTGAGGGTGATTCCATGAGAAGCCCTAGTTGAAGGTGATTCCATGAGAAACCCTGATTAAGAACTAACACCACATGATGTTCTAATGCTATGTTGTGATGAGAGGCCCCAAGTAGGGTGAAGGTATATGAGACTCTAATGTGAAGTCATAATGCCTAAAGCCCTAATCCTGGGCAATATGACAATGAATCATAATACTAATTTTAAGTAAGGGTATAAGGAAACCCTAATGATGAAATAAAAGGAATTACCTTATAAAGGTGAAACACTTCATGTGGTTGATTATAAGCAACCTAATTGTAAGCAATGTCTCTAGCATTAGACCAATCCATATCATTAAAGATAGTGGACAATTCTAATGTGTGGCCCATGCATTTTATGCTAAGGGTGCGTGTTTAGTGATGGAATGTATTAAGAAGGGAAATACCTTAATATAAGATAAGATGGTTAACTCAAGAGAGTCTAAAATGATGAGAAAGTGATACATCAAGATATGATAGTTATCACATTCAACACTTCAGGGTTTATATACCTTGATACACTTCAAATCCAAAATAATTGGGTAAAAACATATGAAGTGTGCTATGCAACTATTACAATGAAATGTAATGAGTTGTTGCACTTTGATTAGTGTTAATTAATGTACCTTGAGAATGGGGTTAAGCCCAATGATGAGTATGATATAGTCATACCATGATGAGGATGAGAAATGAACTCATACCTTGAGTTGATAATCATTAATGATATATGATGAGAGTTATGATCTAGAATAATCAATTATGATACCTTTGAATGTCCCAGAGGTATGGAATAATGAATTGAGGGTTGGACAGATAATATATTCATGAAACCCTAATTAATGAGAAATGGGGAACCCTAACCCTAATTTGGGTAAAAGGAATGATAAGCCCTATTTGATAGTAAACCCTAATTCCTGGGAACAGAATAATGGTGTTACTATTGTATCACATGATGTGATGAATATCTTGTATGACTATAATCATGCCTAATAACCACACATATATTATGAGATGATGAATATAGCTAGGTTTGAGCTGTGACATTTATATAATAAATGTTGATTGGCCCTTTATGCCTTGAGGTTGTTGTTGCTTAATAAAAGTAACAATGTGCATGGATTTTATGAATCATATGAGTAAGTTGTTGCCTAGAAAGAGGTGATAAGATATTTTGTGGCCTTAAGAGCCATATGTGATGCTTGTATCATGAATGCCTTGGTCAGATGACCTGAAGGTGATAATTACCTAATAGATCGTAATGATGCTCAATGATGAGTTAAGGGTTTGAATACCCAGAACCATATGATTATGGTGATGAAATATGTAGAGATGAGAATTACCAGTATTGAAATGAGGGACTGAGTTCCCAAGGTCTTTGAAAGACGGATAAGTATCTAATGAAAGTGGTACATGTTCCTTTATAGCATTGTTGTAATAAGTCACGCTTGAGAACTTGGCTGATGCTAAATGTAACATCCCTGACCTCGGTTATGAGTTAACCCTAGGATTTTTTCATAAGTATGTAATTAAACGCTTGTGATTAACTTCTGGCATGTAATTAAGTTCCTAAGGAACATACATTCCCAATTCTGTCCTTTATAAACCATGCTTTAGTAATGTTTTGTTATGCAGGGACCTATGTGCAAATTACCCAGTTAGAAGGGTTAACTTGACATTTTCACATTTTGAGATGTTCCTATGATGATGAGACACCACATGGATGAATATGATGAGGTATGATGGATTCTCCAAGCTTGGGCATCAAGATGCAGCTTGTGGAGCAATCTTTGTGCTTGAAACCCTAATTTTGGTGTAAAGTGCAATTTATCCAAAAAGTGGGGCGCAACTTGTAAAGTACATCTTCTAGAGTATCTTATGTGACTCTTGGAATCATTTAGAGTAGAAATGATAAAAAGGGCGCTTCAATTAATTAATCATATAAGATAAATAACCTTTGTAGTAGAATCACCAAGTTATAAGTAAAGAAACCCTTATATATGTGTACATTAGTGATAGGATGACTTTCCTTGCCTTTGGACCTTTGTTTTAATACGATGTTCACCTAGAGAAGGAAGAGGGACGTGCAAGAAAGTAAGGAGGGACCTAGATGAGAAATGGAGAAAACTAGAGGTCCTTATGATGAAACTAGCCCAAGCTATATAAACCACCCCCTTTGCAACCAAGTGAACGTACCCCTCACTCTTTCTTTTGCAAACCTTGTTTGGTCCGTCCAAGGCAGAGCTTGGGAGCTAGAGGATACGACCAACTTGTTCCAAGGTAAGGGATACCATCTTCTAAGCTCGGATTCATGGAGGAAAGTGAATTACAAGGTTGGTTTTATGGTTATCTCACTAGGGTTTCTTGTTCTAGCCGATCTTCCTCAACCTTTTCTTGGAGAGAAGTCTTTGGCCGACCAGTGGAGATCAAGGTTCCATTAAAGACTTGAGAGCTTGAAAACTTGGATCTCTAGGAATGACCATAAGGCGGGTTTTATATCTCTAAACCTCTTGCTTTCATAATGCACATACTTGTTCTTGCATATAGTAGTTAGTTCTTCTTCTTCCCCAACCTTCCTTGCCTTCTTGCAAGCAAAACCATGGAGAAACCAACCTGTCTTGAGGTTGAAGACGTTGGGCATGAATACCTAGGTGACTTTACCAAATGACCTTGGACCCTTTGGTCTAAACGGTTTGCAAACCGTTTGAAATCAAACGGTCTCACAACCGTTTGATTTCATGCGGTCTTGCAAGACCGTTTGGAATCAAACGGTCTCAAGACCGTTTGGTAGGGTTGACCAAGGGAAGACCATTTGGAGGTCTTCTGTACACATGTTGAATTAAACACCTACAAATAATTGAAACCTAATTGCAAACCAATCACAAGTTGAAGGCACCTCAACCCTCTAAACCCTAATCGGTTGAAATTGCTGATTTCAATGACCAATTTTGGTGAACTTTGGGTTGAAGGGCCCAAACGGTCTCAAGACCATTTGGGGGTTCACTCAAACGGTCTCAAGACCGTTTGGTGACAACCCAAGACCGTTTGGAGGTCTAGGGTTAAGGTAATTTGATCAATTGAAGGTCCAATCACAGTGGGTTGATGAATTGAATAAAAGTGCTGATTTTAGACCTAATTAGGGTTCAACCCGCATCAACTTGACCTAGATTTTGGTGGAACTTTGGGAAAACGGTCTCAAGACCATTTGGAGGGTGTCCTAACGGTCTCAAGACCGTTTGGAGGGTGTCCAAACGGTCTCAAGACCGTTTGGGCCAAGTTTGGGCCCAGTTGAGTGCTAATTGATGGGTTCAACTCCAATTAGACTCACGATTACCAATGTTGATGGTTAATTGCTTACAAACCCTAATTCAATTGGATTCAACCCCAATTGGTTAGCAATTAAGGGTCAATTGAATGTCTAATTAGTTGAGGATAACCCTAATTAACTCAATTGACAAGTGATTAGCAAGGATGTGGCCAATTGGAGGCTTCAACATGGAAAACCCTAATCAATTACAACCGTGGATGCACTTTTGAGGTCCATGCGGTTTTGAGCCCATTTGGACCAAACGGTCTCAAGACAGTTTGGATCCAAATGGTCTCAAGACCATTTGGGACCAAACGGTTTCAAGACCGTTTGGGCTCAAATGATCTCAAGGTCGTTTGGATCCAATCGATCTCAAGGTCATTTCATTTCAAACGGTTTCAAAGTCAACATCTCCAAACGGTCAACGCATCCATGCGGTCTTGGTGACCATGCAGTCTTGGTGACCATGCGGTCTTGGAGGTCAAAGTGCCCAAACGGTCAACGCCCCCAAACGGTCTCAAGATCATTTGGAGGTTGAGGGGTGAAACCGTTTGGAGACTTTTAGGGCTGTTTTTGCTTAGTGGTTTGAAGGTGTAATCGGTCCAATGGTGGTCTAATCTAAACCCTAATGGTACCCTAAGACATTAAGGGGCTAAGTGATTAATAGATTGAACCATGTGGTGATTGAAGGTGCACTCTACCAATATGCCCTTGAAGGGTTCAAGTAGGTGACACACACTTGATCAACCAAACCCTAATGACTTGATAGTGGTGAATTAGCTTATGTTAATCAAAATTGATTTGACCTAACCTAACCTAGAGTGATGTAATCACCACCTATTAGTAAGAGGAGAGAGAAGGTCCCATGTATAGTTGAAATTCAAGTAAAGTACCTTCAATGTACATGAATGTGGATGATTAGGGTATGATCCACCAATGTGAGATCATGAAAACCCTAGTTATGATAATTGATGAATCTTAACCTAATTTGAAGACATCAAGGATGATAATCTCATACATGGTAATGCCATGATCCCAATTCTTTATGAATTGAATAGTAAACCCTAATTCTAGGGTTGTCACATGTTGAATGAATAGTAAACCCTAATTGAGGATGATGCGATGAATGTTATTTTCTGCTTTATAATTGTTGTCCTGAAGATAAATTGTTTATTGTTATCAGCTGAATTGACTATGTAGGTTCTTATAGAAGGTAATCATGACCAAGTGAGGGTTATGACACTATAATCATCAAAGCATGTTTTAGGCTTTGTGAACAGTGATATATGTTATGATTGCCTGAGTCAAGTGGCACACATGAGAATGATGGGCTGTGAGAGCCATGAGTAACATCAGGGTCATGCTAACTAGATGACCTATGATGATTTGACATCCTGTTGATAGTTGATGTGAACTGAACTTGGTACATGTAGTGTTCTTCTGTCATTACTGTGTTTAGTAGTTAATTGCTTGGAAACCTTCTTGATGATAAAAGAATACTGAAATGTACCTAACTAATCAAGTATAACCATATCATGTAGAGCCCTGATCATAGATCCATCATTGTCAGGTGTTAAATGATGGTGAAACAGGTTTTCCTAAGGGAACTCCTGGAGCACATACTTTTGAGTATGTGGGGGTTATGGACGCGCATATCCTTACGTCCTAATGTAGGGGTTGATGTGGATGTATCATAATCCATCAGCACTACACTATGTTTTATGCCGGGTTGATGTATCACTAATCACCCGAGGAATCTGTTATGCCACATCGATGAAGATAAACATGAAAACTTTCGATGGTGAAGAGAGTACATAATGCCACTGTGACTCTAATAGCAAAGGACCAGAATACCCTGGTGAGCTATAGTAGCAGAGACACTAGATGTCCTGCATGTTGATACTCAACCTGACTGAGGAAGTTGAAGGTCATGAGAATCCGGCTCTTTCGATGACCTAGTATGATACCGAGGCGACTTATCAGTGGTCGGTTGGAGTATGAGCGGTATACCTCATCTCCACAGGGCATAATGTTGTATGTAAAAATGTAATCAGTCGAGTTGCATATCTGCTTAGATTGAACCACGAGAAACAATGCTTGATATTACATTGTTTATAATGTTTTAGCTAAAAGTACCTTGATTGCATGTTCTTCATATTCTACTTAGAAGTAAATGTTGTTTTATCTACTCTTAAACCCGCTCTTACAGGATAAACCACCTTGCTTATGTTGTTTCCCTTTTTCTAGTAAGCTTCTGGCAAAGAGTTATAACTCTCGCTGGGACAATTATTTGTAATTGTCTCACCCCGTAGACTTCAACCTTTTAGGTGGTCGTCGCGGACAAAGGAACCAGTCTGCAGGAGAGCAGTACCAGGAGCAGCAGCAGTATCAGGGGAAAAAGTGAGCCTCAGGTGGATGCCCTGGCTGTCCAGTCTGTTAGTTAGAAAGTTCCATGTCGTCTCTGTACACTCAGGTCCCGGGAGTTAGATGATCTGAGATTTTGAATTTTGGGAGTCTTGAGAATTTTGTACATGTTTGTATATGATCACTCAAGAAGTGACTTAACAGAGATGTAAACTATTTATCGTACTTTTATAAAAGGAATCTCATGTTTTCAAGATCTTTCCTCAAAAAGTTCTAATTTTTCATGATTTTTCGCATTCCGCCGTTAATCGAATCGTTTCTGTCGATTTATTTCTTGTTTTGGAGATTAGAGCCCACAATTAAGTGGTATCAGAGCTCTAGGTTCACTGAGTCTACAGAGACATAGGACTTAGGGTGTCGAGTCTATCCTTAGTGTTCCTTCTTATCTAATAGAGTCTTCTACTCCTCAGGAGAAGAAGATATATATATAAGGATGTCTAAGCCACATGAGGAGTATGAGGGCAAGAGTAGCGTAGATGCACCTCGAGATGGTGCAAGGAGTCCAGATACAGAGCAGCCCGTGCCTGAGCCACCTATACAACCACCCCCGTTTGACCCAACTGATATGGCGAACCCTGCTGTTCAAGCTTTTTTCGGGCAGTTCCTGGCTGCCATGACACGTATCACCAACAGGATGCCCATGCCTACACCTAGGGCACCTGCTCCGCATGAGGGACAAAGTGTCGGGAAGATGTTTGAGCGGCTTCGTAGAGTCGGAGCAACCAAATACTTCAGCACAGCTGACCCCGCAGATGCGGACTTGTGGTTGACCGAGCTGGAGAAGGCTTTCAGAATCCTGACCATCCCCGAAGCGGAGAAGGTGAGACATGCTGTCTATCTTCTCAAAGGAAGCGCTAGCCACTTGTGGAACATGGAAGAGCAGAAGAGGCCTGGTGTAGAGGTTTCGTGGGAAGAGTTCCGCCGAGAGTTTGTTAACAGATACTTCCCAAAGACCTTTCTGGACGAGAAGATCTCTCAGTTCGAGAGATTGAGACAAGGTATGATGAACGTTAGCGAGTACGAGGCCAAGTTATGGAGCTACTGTGATTCTGTCCACACATGGCTGCCACGGAAGAAGAAAGGATCAGGAGGTTTGAGAAGGGTTTGAATGCCGACTTGTCTACTCCCATGTCCGCTCTAGAGAACCGGGAGAGATTTGCTACCTTCGTTGAGTCAGTCCGAAGGATAGAAAGATCGGTAGTCGAGAAGAGGCAAACCCACAAGAGATATCTGCAGTTCCAGGCGTATTCATCTAGAGACTTTAAGAAGCCTAGATCCTCTGCACCTAACCCTCCACCACCCAGATCTAGTCCTCAGACTCAGTGGTCCCCAAGTAGAGGTAGAGGACAGAGTCTACTACCACAAGAGACTCACAGTTCGGCATCGGTGTCGGTCACAGGACCCGCTAGGCCACAGCAAGATAGAAGCTGCTACAACTGTGGGAAGGTAGGTCATCTGATGAAGGACTGCAGGTCCAGGCCTGTCAGTGTGACACAGCCTCAGAGACAGAGTCAACAGGGATCACAGAGAAGACAGTTCCAGGGAGCATCTAGGGGACGTGGACAAGCGTCCCAAGCTGGATCGTCAGCACCAACCCAACCTCAGGCGACAGTGAGGTTCTATGTTATGAACCCACCAGATGCAGTGGTCAATCCACGGGTTGTGGCAGGTCAGATGGAACTTTTATATTCTGATATGTCTAAATCCTGTGTTGTATCTATTTTGATTGACCCGGGTGCTACGCACTCCTTTATCACTCGAAGAGTGATTCGTAACTGCTATATAACAGTTAAACATAGGGCTGATAGCTTATTGCTTGAGACTCCATTGAGTGGGTCTGCTATGTTGCGGGAGGTATGCTCTCCCTGCATCCTTTTCTTTTCTGATCATCGCATCCAAGTGGACCTTATACCACTTGATATGCAGGGATTTGATGTAATCCTTGGGATGGATACCTTGGAAAGGTATATAGTTGTCTTGGATTGTGAATCCAAGCAGGCCGTGTTTGCTGATGATAGCAACACATGGATCTTTCAAGGAGAGAGAAAGATTCTTCCCACCTGTCTTGTGTCAGATTTGGTTGCTGAGAAGTTGATGAGGCAAGGATGTCATGCATTCTTAGCCCATGTGGTAGATACTACCATGGGGAGCCCCACCCTTGCTAAAGTTCCTGTTGTCAGGGAATTTGAAGACATATTTCCTGAAGAACTTCCTGGTGTACCGCTGCCTCGGGAAATTGATTTTGAAATCAATTTGATCCCATGTACACAACCCATAGCCCAGGCACCGTATAGGATGGCGCCTGCTGAGATGGCAGAACTCAAGAAACAGCTTCAAGAGTTGCTTGAGAAGGGTTTCATCCGACCGATCACTTCACCTTGGGGTGCTACGGTCTTGTTTGTTAAAAATAAAGACGGATCAATGTGGTTATGCATCGACTACAGACAACTTAATAAAGTAACAATAAAGAATAAGTACCCTCTGCCGAGGATTGATGATCTCTTTGACTAGTTGCGTGGTGCGTCCGTCTTCTCGAAGATAGACTTGAGGTTTGGTTATCATCAACTCCGTATTAAGAACAGTGACATACCCAAGTCTGCCTTTAGGATAAGGTATGGTCACTATGAGTTCATAGTTATGTCGTTTGGACTAACTAATGCACCAGCTACATTCATGGAACTCATGAATAGAATCTTCCAACCCTTTCTCGATTAGTGCATTGTCGTCTTCATAGATGACATTCTGATCTATAGTAGAGATGCTCAGCAACATGATCAGCACCTTCGCCAAGCTTTGACCTTGCTAAGAGAACATAAGTTATATGCTAAGTTCAACAAGTGTGAGTTTTGGTTGTCGGAGGTATTTTTCCTCAGACATGTGATATCTGCCTCGGGAATTCGTGTTGACCCCGAAAAGGTAGAATCTATTCTACAGTGGGAACAACCGAAGACACCGACGGAGATTCGTAGTTTCTTAGGGTTAGTTGGCTACTACCAGAGGTTCATTAAGAACTTCAGTTCCATAGCCCTACCCTTGACGACGTTGACTCGGAAGGATGTTCCCTTTGTTTGGAGTGATAAGTGCCAACAATCTTTTCAGCTGTTGAAGGAGAGGTTGACAAGTGCACCTGTACTTGTGTTGCCTGAGCAAGGCAAGGGATATGTGGTTTTCTGTGATGCCTCCAAGAATGGACTCGGGTGTGTGCTGATGCAGGATAAGCAAGTGATTTCTTTTGCTTCCCGACAGCTTAAAAAACATGAGGAGAACTATCCGACACACGACCTGGAGTTAGCAGCTGTAGTTCATGCCTTGAAGATCTGGAGACATTATCTCTATGGAGAGACGTTCCATATTTTCATAGACCACAAGAATCTTAAGTACGTCTTCTCACAACATGAACTTAACATGAGGCAACGTCGCTGGATGGAGTTAATCAAGGAATACAATTGTACGATAGATTACCATCCAGGGAAGGCCAATGTAGTTGCGGATGCTCTAAGTAGGAAGTCAGCAACACCATCCTCTGATAGGGCACAACTAAACTCTCTGGTATGCCCTAGGAGAGATATGCTCATCTCTTTAAGGCAAGACAATGTACAGTTGAAGGTTTTATGGATTGCCGGGTTGTTGGCTGAGATGCATATCAAACCTACCCTAAGAGAGCAGATTAGAGAGGCACAGCTAGTTGATGTTGCAGTTCAGCAGATCAGATCGGAGTATGGAGATGAGAAGAGATTTGGTTTCCATGACTCAGATGACCAGGTGGCATGTTATCATGGTAGGATGATAGTACCAGATGTGGATAACTTGAGGAAGTTAGTCCTGGAGGAAGCTCATTCTTGGATGTATGCCATGCATCTCGGGAGCACCAAGATGTATCGAAACTTAAAAGATATGTATTGGTGGCCTGGGATGAAGAAGGATGTTGCTGAGTTTGTCCCGAGGTGTCCTGTGTGTCAGCAGGTTAAGGCTGAGCACCAGAAGCCTGCAGGAACGATGCAACCTTTACCCATACCGCAGTGGAAGTGGGACCATGTGACCATGGAATTTGTTGTTGGCCTACCTAGGACCAGCAAAGGACATGATTCCATCTGGGTAATTGTTGATAGGTTGACAAAGACATCACATTTCTTGCCTGTCAAGACAACCTATTCTGTTGAGAAGTTGGCACAGTTGTATGTTCAGGAGATAGTGAGGCTGCATGGAGTTCCTGTTACCATAGTATCTGACAGAGGTCCCCAGTTTATGAGTCATTTTTGGGAACGACTGCACATAGCTCTAGGCACCCAGTTGAGGTTTAGTACAACCTTTCACCCACAGACTGATGGGCAATCGGAGAGAACTATACAGACCTTGGAGGACTTGTTGAGAGCATGTGTTCTCCAGTTTACCGGGAGTTGGGACCTACACCCAAGCTTGATAGAGTTCGCCTATAACAATAGCTACCAGCATAGCATTGATATGGCACCTTATGAAGCTTTGTATGGTAGACGTTGTAGATCACCAGTGTGTTGGTATGAAACTGGTGAATATCATTTGTTAGGCCCTGAACTTGTGCAGCAGACTACAGAGAAGATCAAAGTAATTCAACAACAGATTAAGACTGCACAGGATAGGCAGAAGTCGTATGTCGATAAACGTCGTAGACCCTTAGAGTTCTAGGTTGGTGACAAGGTGTATCTCAAAGTCTCGCCTTGGAAAGGAGTTCTGAGGTTTCGAAGGAAAGGGAAGTTAGCTCCTCGGTTTATGGGGCCTTACCCAATCATTGAACAGGTTGGAAAGGTAGCCTATAGACTAGAGTTACCCCCAGAGCTACAAAAGATACACCATGTGTTTCACATTTCCATGTTGAGGAAATGTCACCCTGATACCGAGTCAGTTCTACAACCTATGGAGGTAGAATTGAATGATGATATAACCTATAAGGAAGGACCAGTGTCAATCCTTGATAACAGAATTAAAAATCTAAAGAAGAAAGATATAAGACTTGTGAAAGTCCTCTGGAATCATCGTGGTGTCAAAGAAGCCACTTGGGAACTAGAGGAAGAAATGAGGAGGAAATACCCTGCTCTTTTCTCTTAATACATCTTATCGATTTCGGGGACGAAATCCTTGTAAGGGTGGATGATTTGTAACATCGTTGACCTGGGTTATGAGTTAACCCTAGGATTTTTGCATAAGTATGTAATTAAATGCTTGTGATTAACTTCTGGCATGTAATTAAGTTCCTGAGGAACATACATTCCCAATTCTGTCCTTTATAAACCATGTTTTAGTAATGTTTTGTTATGCAGGGACCTATGTGCAAATTACCTAGTTAGAAGGGTTAACTTGCAATTTTCACATGTTGAGATGTTCCTCTGATGACGAGACACCACATGGATGAATATTATGAGGTATGATGAATTCTCCAAGCTTGGGCATCAAGATGCAGCTTGTGGAGCAATCTTTGTGCTTGAAACCCTAATTTTGGTGTAAAGTGCAATTTATCCAAAAAGTGGGGCGCAACTTGTAAAGTACATCTTGTAGAGTATCTTATGTGACTCTTGGCATCATATAGAGTAGAAATGATAAAAAGGGCGCTTCAACTAATTAAGCAGATAAGATAAATAACTTTTGTAGTAGAATCACCAAGTTATAAGTAAAGAAACCCTTATATATGTGTACCTTAGTGATAGGATGACTTTCCTTGCCTTTGGACCTTTGTTTTAATACGATGTTCACCTAGAAAAGGAAGAGGGACGTGCAAGAAAGTAAGGAGGGACCTAGATGAGAAATGGAGAAAACTAGAGGTCCTTATGATGAAACTAGCCCAAGCTATATAAACCACCCCCTTTGCAACCAAGTGAACGTACCCCTCACTCTTTCTTTTGCAAACCTTGTTTGGTCCGTCGAAGGCAGAGCTTGGGAGCTAGAGGAGACGACCAACTTGTTCCAAGGTAAGGTATACCATCTTCTAAGCTCGAATTCATGGAGGAAAGTGAATTACAAGTTTGGTTTTATGGTAATCTCACTAGGGTTTCTTCTTCTAGCCGATCTTCCTCAACCTTTTCTTGGAGAGAAGTCTTTGGCCGACCAGTGGAGCTCAAGGTGCCATTAAAGATTTGAGATCTTGAAAGCTTGGAGCTCTAGGAACAACCATAATGTGGGTTTTATATCTCTAAACCTCTTGCTTTCATAATGCACATACTTGTTCTTGCATATAGTAGTTAGTTCTTCTTCTTCCCCAACCTTCCTTGCCTTCTTGCAAGCAAAACCATGGAGAAACCAACCTATCTTGAGGTTTAAGACATTAGGCGTGAATACCTAGGTGACTTTACCAAACGACCTTGGACCCTTTGGTCCAAACGGTCTCAAGACCGTTTGGTAGGGTTGACCAAGGGAAGACCGTTTGGAGGTCTTCTGTACACATGTTGAATTAAACACCTACAAAGAATTGAAACCTAATTGCAAACCAATCACAAGTTGAAGGCACCTAAACACTCTAAACCCTAATCGGTTGAAATTGCTGATTTCAATGACCAATTTTGGTGAACTTTGGGTTGAAGGGCCCAAACGGTCTCAAGACCATTTGGGGGTTCACTCAAACGGTCTCAAAACCATTTGGTGACAACCCAAGACCGTTTGGGGGTCTAGGGTTAAGGTAATTTGATCAATTGAAGGTCCAATCACAGTAGGTTGATGAATTGAATAAAAGTGCTAATTTTAGACCTAATTAGGGTTCAACCCGCATCAACTTGACCTAGATTTTGGTGAAACTTTGAGAAAATGGTCTCAAGACCGTTTGGGCCAAGCTTGGGCCCAGTTGAGTGCCAATTGATGGGTTCAACTCCAATTAGACTCATGATTACCAATGTTGATGGTTAATTGCTTACAAACCCTAATTCAATCGGTTCCAACCCCAATTGGTTAGCAATTGAGGGTCAATTGAATGTCCAATTAGTTGAGGATAACCCTAATTAACTCAATTGACAAGTGATTAGCAAGGATGTGGCCAATTGGAGGCTTCAACATGGAAAACCCTAATCAATTACAACCTTGGATGCACTTTTGAGGTCCATGCGGTTTTGAGCCCATTTGGGCCAAATGGTCTCAAGACCGTTTGGGCTCAAACGATCTCAAGGTCGTTTGGATCCAATCGATCTCAAGGTCATTTCATTTCAAATGGTTTCAAAGTCAACATATCCAAATGGTCAACACATCCATGCGGTCTTGGTGACCATGCGGTCTTGGAGGTCAAAGTGCCCAAACGGTCAACGCCCCCAAACGGTCTCAAGACCGTTTGGAGGTTGAGGGGTGAAACCGTTTGGAGACTTTTAGGGCTGTTTTTGCTTAGTGGTTTGAAGGTGTAATCGGTCCAATGGTGGTCTAATCTAAACCCTAATGGTACCCTAAGACATTAAGGGGCTAAGTGATTAATAGATTGAACCATGTGGTGATTGAAGGTGCACTCTACCAATATGCCCTTGAAGGGTTCAAGTAGGTGACACACACTTGATCAACCAAACCCTAATGACTTGATAGTGGTGAATTAGCTTATGTTAATCAAAATTGATTTGACCTAACCTAACCTAGAGTGATGTAATCACCACCTATTAGTAAGAGGAGAGAGAAGGTCCCATGTATAGGTGAAATTCAAGTAAAGTACCTTCAATGTACATTAATGTGCATGATTAGGGTATGATCCACCTATGTGAGATCATGAAAACCCTAATTATGATAATTGATGAATCTTAACCTAATTTGAAGACATCAAGGATGATAATCTCATACATGGTAATGCCATGAGCCCAATTCTTTATGAATTGAATAGTAAACCCTAATTCTAGGGTTGTGACATGTTGAATGAATAGTAAAACCTAATTGAGGATGATGCGATGAATGTTATTTTCTGCTTTATAATTGCTGTCCTGAAGATAAATTGTTTATTGTTATCAGTTGAATTGACTATGCAGGTTCTTATAAAAGGTAATCATGACCAAGTGAGGGTTATGACACTATAATCATCAAATCATGTTTTAGGCTTTGTGAACAGTGATATATGTTATGATTGCCTGAGTCAAGTGGCACACATGAGAATGATGGGCTGTGAGAGCCATGAGTAACATCAGGGTCATGCTAACTAGATGACCTGTGATGATTTGACATCATGTTGATAGTTGATGTGAACTGAACTTAGTACATGTAGTAGCAAAGATACTAGATGTCCTGCATGTTGATACTCAACCTGACTGAGGAAGTTGAAGGTCATGAGAATCCGGCTCTTTCGATGACCTAGTATGATACCGAGGTGACTTATCAGTGGTCGGTTGGAGTATGAGCGGTATACCTGATCTCCACAGGGCATAATGTTGTATGTAAAACGTAATCATCCGAGTAGCATATCTGCTTAGATTGAACCATGAGAAACAATGATTGATATTACATTGTTTATAATGTTTCAGTTAAAAGTACCTAGATTGCATGTTCTTCATATTCTACTTAGAAGTAAATGTTGTTTTATCGACTCTTAAACTCGCTCTTGCAGGATAAACCACCTTGCTTATGTTGTTTCCCTTTTTCTAGTAAGCTTATGGCGAAGAGTTATAACTCTCGCTGGGAAAATTATTTGTAATTGTCTCACCCCGTAGACTTCAACCTTTTAGGTGGTCATCTCAGACGAAGGAACCAGTCTGCAGGAGAGCAGTACCAGGAGCAGCAGTAGTATCAGGGGCAGCAGTGAGCCTCAGGTGGATGCCCTAGCTGTCCAGTCTGTTAGTTAGAAAGTTCTATGTCGTCTCTGTACACTCAGGTCCCGGGAGTTAGATGATCTGAGATTTTGAATTTTGGGAGTCTTGAGAATTTTGTACATGTTTGTATATGATCACTCAAGAAGTGACTTAACAGAGATGTAAACTGTTTATCGTACTTTTATAAAAGGAATCTCATGTTTTTAAGATCTTTCCTCGAAAAGTTTTAATTTTTTGTGATTTTTCACATTCTGCCGTTAATCGAATCGTTTTCGTCGAGTTTATTTCGTGTTTTGGAGATCAAAGCCCACACTAAAAGAATGTGAAAATGTACTTAATTAATCAAGTGAAATCATATCATGTAGAGCCCTGACCATAGATCCATTAGCATCAGAATTAGCTGAATGGTGAAATGGGTGCTCCGCGGAAAAACCCGGAACACATATTTTGAATATGTGGGGGTAAATGGGCAAAAAATATCCTTACGTCTGGTGAAGAGATTGAGGGAAGGTAAACAACAAACCTCTCAATCCCTCATGTGTCGGGATGAATGTATCACTAATCTACCGATGATTGGGATAGATACCGTACACATCTCCCCATAATACTTATGTCGGGTCGATGAAGATAAACAACAAATCTCTCGATGGCTGATGAGAGTGCAGTTGACGTTGTAACTCTATAGCGAAGTTCCAGCATATCCTGGAAAGCTATTTTGATCAGTTAACACAGTCCTTCTTGTTGTCCCGCACTGAACGGGGTGTGAGAGGTCATGGGAATCCGGCTCTTCCATAGACCTATGTATGGTACCGATTTTGACTTCGCAGTGGTCGGTTGGAGTATGAGCGGTATTGATAACCTCCTATTTTAGTCGATTATCTTAGTCTTTTTCTTTAGTTTTCCATACTCTTTTTAAGTTAAAATTATACATAATCCCAAAATTACCCTTTTTTGTAATTACACCATCAGACTAACCTTTTCCTTTTATATATGCAGAAAAATATCAAAAAAATCATAAAAGAATAACTCAGCCTCAAGACCGCATGGATTCAAACGGTCCCAAGACCGCATGAAGCCAATCGGTCTCGAGACCGCATGGAGTCAAACGGTCCCAAGACCGCATGAATCCAACCGGTCCTAAGACCGCATGGAGTCACACGGTCCCAGGACCGCTTGAAGCCAACCGGTCTCGAGACCGCATGGAGTCAAACGGTCCCAAGACCGCGTGAAGCCAACCGGTCTCGAGACCGCATGGAGTCAAACGGTCCCAAGACCGCATGAAGCCAATTGGTCCCGAGACCGCTTGGAGTTCAAACGGTCCCAAGACCGCATGGAGTTCAAACGGTCCCAAGACCGCATGAAACCAAACGGTCTCACGGTCCAAATGGTCTTGAGGTCCCAAACGGTCTTAAGGTCCAAACGGTCTTAAGGTCCAAACGGTCTCCAAACCGTTTGGACTTCACTTAAGGCCTATAAATAAGACCCCAAGGGTCCTCCATCCATAACAAGTTTCAGACGTCCAAAGGTTGCCTCAATCATTCCAGAGCTCTTGCCACTTCCATCCTCCACCCTGGGGCTGCCGATCTGTGATCCATACTCCATCCTGAAGCTACTTTCTTCTTCTTCGCCAAAGAAGGTGAAAAGGGGAGACCTCCTCATCATGCAACCTACGAAGACTGGTGGATCGTTGCTCTCTCTCTCCAAGGGGTTGACTTTCCTCCCTCCTTTGTGGGGATGATGCTCTCTCTCTCTCTCTTCTTGCCTCCTTCTTGGTCCTAGTTATGAGGGAGTAGTCTTCTTCACTAGGGTGCGGGGAGTAGCCTCGCTACCCATACTTTCATATCATGTAAATGTAATCCTTAGGTTGTAATGTAGAGTTCTTATCTTTGTCAGTTCGACATCAAACGATTAATGAATACTTGTTGCTTGATCTCCAACTTGTGTTATCTTTTATCTTTTAGTATGAATTGTCTACGTTTGTACTATTAGATTCGAAACTCGTTTGTATGTTGGTTCTTGATGCATGTATCCACCATGCATCTGTTTCGGTATCCAGAAGTGTATCTCAAGAAGTGGAGTAAACTCACTATCATCTGCTGCACTTTCATACTATGAAATGGAATGAGTTGACGTATGGAAGTGCAACCTTGGTAAGTCGAGGAACACACGTTGCGAGGGGAATGATGTAAAGTAATGTGACCATTTGATCGGGAATGGCTGGCGTTGCAACATTCCCGCACTTCTCGTAGCTAGATTATCCGAAAGGAGGCTAGGTCTACAAGGATACTAACTGACCAAACTCTTTTTGCAGGTTAAGTTTTGCTTTGCATGTGTTGATCGATGTGTAGTGGCGGTGAAAAACCGATCACACCCTAGTAATCTTTATCATAGTTTAACTCATTAGCTTTACTTTCTTTCTTTACTTTTTATGTTCTTAGTTTAAAACCATAAAAATCCAACTTTCGATATAAGTGCCTACTAGTAAGTGACTAAGTGAAGTTCCATACGTTTTTCATCTTGTTGATTGCAACAAGACCGTTGTCTTTTGGGTTTGATCCTAAATCTATACTATGATAAGGCTTCCATACTCTTATGGGGTTGGAGCATTTATCTAAGCACCAGTTCTAGGTAAACCTAGGGAAGATATCAACTCTCTAGGGTTTTTGGTGCATAACTCTGGGACTCCCATTGGAAGATTAATCTTTTGGTGTAAGTCCCAGCTCCATCAAAAAATGGTGCCGTTGCCGGGGACAACGGAACGTTGTAATTTCACTTAGTACCTTTCTAGTTGGTTAGGATTTTACACTTTCTTTTCAATCATAACTCTATATCTTCTTGAAAATCCCATATTTTCACTATTATCTAAAGGTGTTCTCTTTTCTCTACTCAGGTAGAACACGTGCATGCAATCATCGCATAATCGCGGATTCTCCCCTGATCCGGAGTTCGACTCTGAGGTAGAGAGAAGTTTCCACCGCCGAATCCGTCTCAATCGCCAACACGCTAGACAAATGACTGACGAACAGCACCAGGCTGCTTTGGTGATGGAGAGAGTAAATGCTGCCATCGCTGCACAATGGGCACAACTCATCGCAGACACCCGTGCCCAAATCCAAGCGGAGATACGTGTAGAAGAGCAAGCCCGCATAAGAGCAGAGGCTGAAGCAGCAACCCAAGCTGCTCAGCTTGAGTTACGGAACAAGCAACTGAGGGACTATGCTGTCCTAAAAAACTACGAGGATAACCACCCGGTCCGGCCTTCGATTATCAATATCCCAAACTTTGAGATTCGGACCCAGTGGATCCAAATTATGCAAGGCATCTCCTTCTCTGGAGGTTCAGGAGATGATTGCATGGACCATTTGAAAAGGTTTAAGGCATTATGCTGCCTGGTCCCGCAAGATGGTATCGCTTTCGATGAGATAATGCTCCACCTATTCCATTTCACCTTATCTGGGAGGGCCCTGAGTTGGTACAACTCACTGGACAGAGAACCCATAATAACCACTTGGGCCCCTCTAGAGGAAAAATTCTTAGAGAAGTTCTTTCCACCCTCACTGACCTATGAAATCAGAGGGCAAATCAATCACTTCTCCCAGCTACCTGGAGAAACCCTTGCTGAGGCATGGGAAAGATTTAAGGAACTTCTACGCAAATGCCCCCATCATGGAATCTCACAGAATCAACTGATAGAAACTTTGTACCGGGGAATAAGTGATGATATTAAACAATTCCTAGATTCCTCATCTGGAGGAAACTTCATGAGGAAGAACTATGAGGATGCATGGAAGATTGTTACATTAGGAGTTGAAAACCAGTCCAACTGGGGACAGTCAGCTAGAAAAGGTGTCCTTAAGGTTTTCAAAGCTGAGGAATCCATAGAAATGAAGACAATAGCTGAGGCCTTGAAAACAATTGTTCATAAACAGCAAGCCCTCGAGACATCTCTAGGAGAAATTGATAAGAAGAAAACTCTGCTGGTTCATCAAGTCAAAGCCATCACAGGATCCTGTGAGGCTTGTCATGCTTCGGACCATCCGACTCTCTCCTGCGGAATGTTGTATAATGTGATGATGGATCTGCATCCACTACCACAACCATATGAGCCCATTACTAATCAAGCTGAAGATCAGATTCCAAAACAAGTCAACTCCATCCACACTATTCTTGGACAAGTCTACTACAATCCCAATCAACCGAGGAATCATCCTGGATTCCAATATGGGAATCCTTCTGGAACTGTGAATCCACAACATCAAACACAGGGGGGATCTGATAGTAGGCTACCACCTGGGTTCTCGAACAATTTCAACCAAAATCAAGGGAACCCCAGGAACAACTTCCCTAGGGCTAACTACCCTAGGAACCAATCAGCCTACTACCAGTACACTCATCCCCCGCTCCATCCGCAGTTGCATACTCAGCATCCTCAACAAACTCAACAACAAAGTCTTCTGAAAAATGCTCATGCACAGCCGGAAGATGAGATATCTTTGATAAGGCAGATGTTACAATCACAGCAAACTATGCTTGCTAACCAACAGGCCCAGCAGAAAGCAGTTGAAGCTCAGCTTGCCCAGATTGCTGCACAGTTGAAGCCTCCGACAGGCACTGTTGCTGGGCAGCCCGAGTCAAACCCTAAGCATGGGCAGAATAGAAATGAACAATCAAATACTATGCCAACAACATGAAAATGTTATAGCTTCTTCGAGCCAGCGACGTAAAACCAAGGCGCTACTTGGGAGGCAACCCAAGATTTCAACTTTTCCCTTTATGTTCTGCTCTTTTATTTTCCCTAGTTTTACCTTATGAAAATACAAAAAAAAAATTTACATAACCAAAACTATCAAAAAAATAAACAAAAGCAAACAACATAAAAATATTTAAATAAAAAACAAACATAAAAATATAAAATCTTTTCTGCCTTTGCCCTTCCAAACGGTCTTGGAACTGTTTGGACTCCAAACGATCTTCAAACCATTTGGAGCCAAATGGTCCTGAAACCGTTTGGACTCCAAACGATCTTGAAACTGTTTGGACGCCAAACGGTCTTGAAACCGTTTGGGGCCAAACGGTCTTCAAACCGTTTGGACTCCAAACGATCCTGAAACCGTTTGGGGCCAAACGGTCTTCAAACCGTTTGGACTCCAAACGATCCTGAAACCGTTTGGAGCCAAACGGTCTTGAAATCGTTTGAACTCCAAACGGTCTTGAAACCGTTTGGAGCCAAACGATCCCGAAACCGTTTGGAATGCAAAGGATTGCTAACCGTTCCCTATAAATATAAACCCTACCCCTTTGTCTTTCTCTCTTCGAACTCTTGAACTTTCTCGTGTTTCTGTTGCATTGCTCTTTCTCTCCTCTGTTCCCGCGCAACTCCCTTTTGGCGACGTGGTTCTCGTGCTCCTGCACAGCAACCACACTTCCGCACCACCAGCCTTCGTTTTCCTCGCTGTCGACATCGCCACCAACTACAAGGTAGACCATCTGCCGCGGCATCACGGCTGACCATCCACACGTTTCCACCATTATCATTCTCCGCGACCTTCTTCTCTCCCGCCATCTTTGCCGCCGGCGCCACCATCGGCTCTGTCCGCCATCGCCGGAACCACCACCGTCTTCACCTATAATCCTGTCCGCCGACGCCGTGTTCACCACCATTTTTATCGCCGCCATTTTCATCGCCAGCTTCACCATCGCCGTCGTCACCGGCGCGTCCTCCGCCTCTGTACCGTTTCGTCTTCATCTTCACCTTCGCCGATGGCCTCGCGACGCTTCGATCTCCAAACGATCCTTGAAACCATTTGGGACCAAACGGTCCTGAAACCATTGGGACCAAACGGTCCTAAAACCGTTTGGGACCAAACGGTCCTCAAACCGTTTGGGACCAAACGGTCTTGAAACCGTTTGGGGCCAAACGGTCTTCAAACCGTTTGGTCTTCCACATTCATTTAATTTTCACAAACATACAAAAACACATAAATACAAATAAAATCCAAAATTTTCCAAACATATTATTCTAACTATTGATTTCTCATTCTACAGCAATGGCATCCCCAGCAAAGAGGGTCACCAGATTCAAAGACAAGGCAATCTGGACAACAGAGCAACTGCTAGAAAAACAAGCTGAGCTCCAGGAGATAAGAGCTGTCTTCAACGAGACCGGGAAGACACCACCCAACATCAAAATTATTGACGTCCTATGCGACCTTGATCACCTCGAGAAGTGCCTAGCTGAGGCACCTGAAGAAGAAGTTGAGATCTCTTCTTCTGATGATGAAGGCTCGGAGTACAACCCAAACTCCAAGGAGGAATCCCCAGCTAGAGAACAAAAGGGGAAACACAAGGTCCTGGAGACTGCATCTGGGCAGCCCTTCAAGAAACGGGAAAGGAAACAAGTCCGACCTGCTTCCGCCATGGATCAACCCTTCACAAAACCTACCACCACCATCCCTACTACTACCACCACTACCACCACCATCCCTGCTACTACCACCACCATTACTGCTACCACTACCATCCCTGTTACCACTCCCACTTTCATTCCCATCACCACCACTACACCACCACCAGGAAAACCTCTTCATCCAAACCAACCTCCCTACTGACAAGTCATTAAAACCCACCAAGTATGTGTGCTCCAGCATACTGCGAAGTATGGGGATATACGACCGCATCTTCGACGTACTTGACAAAGCCAACCTCGCCAGGTTGTGCCTAGTACCAGAAGTATCCTACTCTGAACCCACTACAAAGTTTTTCACCTTTTTGACCAAGGAGCCCGTCGACATCATGGAAAGGTCACAGGATGGAGGTGACAGAAGGCTTGTCACCCAAATCTTTAGCAGCAAGGTTGTCCTGACAGAAAATATGTTGAACACAATCTTCATCGACAACCAGGACCAACTGCGGAAAGCCATGAAGGTAGGGACCAAACATCCAGAGTTCAACAGACACAAATTCTGGAAATCCCTTACCGGGATACCCACCTATGACGCGAAGACGTGCAAAGCGTCAAATATACACTCCGGTTTTGTGCGCACTTTGCACAAAATCCTCGCTGGCGCACTCTTCCCTAGGACAGAAGGGGGGAACGTTATAATTTCCGATCTTTTCGTTCTCTGGTCTATTCTCAATGAAAGGCCGGTCAATATCGGACGAAAAATGATCCAGAAACTATCAACCTCCAGCCTGGGGAAAGAGATCTGCATGGGAGGGCATGTCACATCTATTATCAAATACCTTAAGATGGACAGACCCCTATCCCGCTGCACACAACTAAAGGGCGACAACCTTACCAATGAGCAAACTCTGAAGAACTCCTTCATTATCAAGGAAAAGGATGGGAAATTATACTACGTCTTCTGCCCGATGGTTAAGTCCTCCAGAACGCTTATCTCGCTTCCGGAGCTAGCAAATTATGACATCAAACAGCTCCTCTTCTCGGACGAGGAGCTTTCACACCTTCTAGCTTCGGTTAAAAAAACTGAAAAGAGAGCAACAATGGGACAAACGGAGCTGAGCATCACAACCCCGATAGCTCGACCTACAAAAATACCTATCAAACGGCCTTCTAGAAGGCAGTTGCAGGCCCAACGGCTGTCGGGGACACCAACATCTAGGCCAAATCCAGAGGCCGAGAAGCTCCATGAAGAAATCTTAACCTCCTCCTCAATCGACTCTTTCATCCAGAGTCTACATGAGCAGCTAACCGCTGCCACCACTCCACCTTCCACCATTCCAGCATCCACCACTCCCTTCTTTCCCATCACATCCACACAACCATTTACATCCACTTCATCACCCCTATTTACCTCGGGCTTTCCCTTCTCCATCCCCATGCCCAACTTCACCACTTTTCCTTTCACCTCCGCAGTTTCCACCCCATCACTATCGCTACCACCGATTTCACCTCAAATCCCACCACTTTTCACATCCACCACCACCCCAACACCGCTGGTGACTACATCCACAGTCACTACGCAGCTCGGGGCATCATCAGTGTCTCTTCTGCAAGACACTAACACCATTCCAAGCAGACCCCAGCCATCTCACCCTCCTGCTCCTGGGGTCCCTTTTGCCAACATCGGTGAGGAATTCGGCTGTCAATTTGACGCTGTCCAAAACCTCCTCACCGATCCCTCTAATATATTAAATTCTATTTTTTCTTATGTGCAAGATTTATCACGACAGGTGACCAAGATCGACAAACAACACCGAGCCTTGCCCACCTTCCTCCAAGGCCTCCAGCAATGACATGATGAGGTGGCTAAGGAAGTTGAGCACATCAACAGCCACACCAACAACCTGTCGTACCTGGTCCTTAGGGCGAAGCGTCAACAAGAAGCAACGGTGAAGCAAGTCGACGAGATCTCCACACAGACTCAGCCTCTGCCAGAGACTCTCCGCGAGCTCCAGCAACAACAAGCAGATCTGAACACGCGCTTGGACACCATCAACGACACACTTACGCAACTACAACATCGCCAAGAGGAGTCCAATAATGATGAAATCCATCAGTTACGTGCTCAAGTCACCAATCTTACAACACGTATCCTCTCCGCTGAGGGCAGATATACCGACCTCAAAGAAACCCATGATGCACTGCTCGAAAAACATGAGCATCTGCAAGTGGCTTTTGATGAGCTACAAGCCACCCATCGGCGGTGCAAAACGTCCGCCAGTAAAAAGCAAGCTGATGAAGCTGCGGACGACAAGGATGGTGATGATGAAGAAGATGATGACTCCGACTAATCTGCCGATTCAAACAAAGATAACACCTCCTCAGGTGATAAGCATGATGATGGATAGGACCCCGGAAATGCAGCAGAACCCTCCCAAAAAGGGTCAGACAAAGGTCACCATGACAGTGACAATCACCCCAAGTCCCCACATAACGACAATGTCAACATGTCATATGGGGACCAATTGTTCAATTATTCAGCTATGGGGTCCATCGGAGAAGCTGCCAAAGAAGTGGCCTATGCTGATTTCCAACAATGCATACTAGGAACCAGTGCCATCCCACCAAAAACATCTGCTCCACCCTTCTCAGCACCTTCTCCCCCTTACCAGGACGAGGCAGACCGAGTAAGTCTAGACACGGATGAGGATCTCGATTCTGCCTCCGACTCGGACGACAATCTACAAGGACATGAAGAGGCCTTCGAACAACCTACTTCTCCCCCACTACAAGAACTTCCCCCGCCACCACCTCTGCCGCACAAAATGCACGACTTGGATATGGCGGCCATCTCCACTTTAGATGCTCAGGACATTTTTATACTGAACACTATAGTGGACGATGCAAAGGAGGGGGAAGACATAATTTATCATAATACAAAAACCAGGTGTCAGATGACACGTGAAGATTTCCGCAGCATCCTCCAACCTTGATCCACGATGCCTATGGCAATCTTCCGTGTCCTCCTCGCCAATTGTATAGAAATATACAAAAGTTCTAAGAGGCAGCAACCCGTTTTCAACGCCTCGCCTGCTCTGTCGATTGGCCTTTTATATAAAGACGTAAGAGCAAAGTCGATCGAGCGGCTGCGTGCTAGTTTAGCACGTCGGGCACGTTATCTTACCGTGCCCTTCCAAGTCTCGGACCACTGGCTTTTTATGATCGTGGATACCGAGGCTCGGGATGCCAAGGTGTATAACTTTTGTAGCACCGAGCTACCAGCCGGCACAATAAACTTCGTAGGAGAAGCAGCAGGAGAAGCCATGTATATACCCTTCCGGCTGCTTAAGTTAATTTGGGCTGCACGCCCATCTCTCCGCCAAGATTGGAGCCAACCATGGTTCAAAATCATAAACCCTCCAGTCCAAGCCACAGAGGGATCTGGGGATAGCGCCTTCTGCACTATACGACACATTCAAGCGCTAAACCAGGAAATCCCATTTAACGATCTGGTAGCTGAAGACTTTCATTCCTTACGTGGACGTTATGCCATGGAGCTAATATGTGATAGACGGTTCTTCAAGGACCCAACTATGGCATGAGATGACGTTCCTCGCTACCTCTTCTCAGCTATCCAGCGACCGCAGCGGCGACCCTTCCGACAAACTCTGAAGGAGTCAGAAAAGACCAAGTTGCCAGACGCCGATACCGAGCAAGATCAAAGCAAGATCCATCATGTGTTTGCCATTAAACCAACCTTCCCTGATTTTGATCGCGATGCTTGCAAGGGTCTCAACGACTCAAATTGCATCTCATTATGGTGCGACTCTCAGCCAACAAAGATGGCCTGGTATTCATGTCTCGAGACATTCTTGTAATGGTAGACACACTGCGAGAGACTCTACAGGTTAAGGGATCCCTCTATGTAAGCCTTATGGCCGCCTATCAGTATCTGCTTGGCCAAAACAACCCAACAACATACATGGCGTCTCCATATATGAAAGATGATCTCCTAAAGCTCAAGAACTTCGGCACAACTGATGCGCTGATCTCCTATATCCAGCACACAACGCCGACGTTCATCATGTTACCTTTCCTTTATCATGAGCACTGGATGCTCCTGGGAACAAACCTCCCATAAGGAACAACCACAATATACAATAGTTCCGATAGCCAGTACAACACATGACAAAGAAACTACGTTGTGACACCAAAAATGCCAACAGAAGTTGTGGCAAAGGGTGTGCCAAAAAGTTAATCGATTTTCTGAGTCAGCATACTAAGGCGTACGACAAAGAGCATTTCCACCGCCCTGCCTTCTGCCACAAATGCCCCCAACAAATCCGACAATCGAACGACTGTGACTTCCGCGTCCTCTACTGGATGTACACCATCATCATTCTCCAAAGACCAGTAGAGGAGATGACTGACGTGGACTACCACGCTTTACGAGGACAGTTCACATCCAATCTACTTCGTTCTCTGGGGGCAAATGAAGATTTACCTTAGCCTGCAGCCCTTGTTGTAAGTACTGCTCAACCTATCACTTTGACACTCTGAGGACAGAGTGAGTGATAAGTTAGGGGGGTACATTAGACAAGGGTGAGGTATCATTTTCTACATCCCTCTTTCTGTTAGCACTTTCTATTTTTCTTCTTTTATTCTTTCTCCTTATACAATTCTTTTTAACTTAAATTCTTTTGGAAAAAAGTCACCCCAACTAACCTTAGAATCATGATAGTCCCCAAAAGTAAATAGCACTTAGACATTTAATGGCAATTTAACAATTTCCATCCACTATCGATTTCATGTTTTTGCTTCAATTCTTTATCTGACTCTCTACAGGTCAAAATCAAGGCAGAAATAAGCCAAGCTCTCAAGGATGAGAGGGGAATCAGGCAACTTCCAAATCAAGAAGTTCTGCAAGTGGACCACAAACCAAATAAGTGCATGTTGAAAAACTCTAAGAACAGCTTTCCTATCTTCAAAATAAAAGAGGCTTGGCCGCCCAAAATAAATTCCCAAAACCCCAAAACCCAATCCTGTGAGATTCGAATAAAAGCCAGAGAGACGAATAAAATTATGAGAGTTGTGCCATGAATAAGGATCTATATAAAGAACCGATGAAGGTTTCATCTGGCCGGCACATTCCACTGCCCTCACAAAGGCAGATGTGTCGTGCCCGGTAGTGGAACCCTAAGGTATCTAATTATATGAAAGGCTCATAAAGGACTCACCCGGCCGATACATTCAGCTTCCCTCATAAAGGCAGATGTGTCGTGCCTGGTAGTGAGATCCTAAAAAGCATAGACATCCCCTCCCCCACTTGAAGGGGGAGCTACACTTCAAGCCTTTAGCCAACCCTCATACCCTCTCTAGCTTCCAGCAGGTCTTTTAGAGAGGTATAAAGCTGATTAGAGTCAACAACATGCACAAAATAAAGGTGGTCCCAATGCGAACTATGAGATACGGAAAGAACCTGAGACCCAAGCAACTCTCGAAATCTGAAAGAGTCAATGCAAGCAATAAGACTTGATATGACCTTAGGGGAACTCAGGTCAAGAATTGAAGCAAGAGTATGGAAATCTTAATTAAATAAGATCGCCTCGCCATTACATGTCTCATCTCTATCTAACTTGAGGACAAGCTAGACTCTAAGTTAGGGGGGTGATAACCTCCTATTTTAGTCGATTATCTTAGTCTTTTCCTTTAGTTTTCCATACTCTTTTTAAGTTAAAATTATACATAATCCCAAAATTACCCTTTTTTGTAATTACACCATCAGACTAACCTTTTCCTTTTATATATACAGAAAAATATCAAAAAAATCATAAAAGAATAACTCAGCCTCAAGACCGCATGGATTCAAACGGTCCCAAGACCTCATGAAGCCAATCGGTCTCGAGACCGCATGGAGTCAAACGGTCCCAAGACCGCATGAAGCCAACCGGTCCTAAGACCGCATGGAGTCACACAGTCCCAAGATCGCTTGAAGCCAACCGGTCTCGAGACCGCATGGAGTCAAACGGTCCCAAGACCGCGTGAAGCCAACCGGTCTCGAGACCGCATGGAGTCAAACGGTCCCAAGACCGCATGAAGCCAATCGGTCCTGAGACCGCATGGAGTTCAAATGGTCCCAAGACCGCATGAAGCCAACCGGTCCCGAGACCGCATGGAGTTCAAATGGTTTCAAGAACACATGAAGCCAAACGGTCCCGAGACCGCATGGAGTTCAAACGGTCTCAAGACCGCATGAAGCCAAATGGTCCCGAGACCACATGGAGTTCAAACGGTCTCAAGACCGCATGAAGCAAAACGGTCCTGAGACCGCATGGAGTTCAAACTGTCCCAAGACCGCATGAAACCAAATGGTCTCACGGTCCAAACGGTCTTGAGGCCCCAAACGGTCTTAAGGTCCAAATGGTCTTAAGGTCCAAACGGTCTCCAAACCGTTTGGACTTCACTTAAGGCCTATAAATAAGACCCCAAGGGTCCTCCATCCATAACAAGTTTCAGACATCCAAAGGTTGCCTCAATCGTTCCAGAGCTCTTGCCACTTCCATCCTCCGCCCTGGGGCTGCCGGTATGAGATCCATACTCCATCCTGAAGCTGCTTTCTCCTTCTTTGCCAAAGAAGGTGGGAAGGGGAGACCTCCTCATCGTGCAACCTACGAAGACTGGTGGATCATTGCTCTCTCTCTCCAAGGGGTTGACTTTCCTCCCTCCTTTGTGGGGATGACACACTCTCTCTCTCTCTCTTCTCGCCTCCTTCTTGGTCCTAGTTATGAGGGAGTAGTCTTCTTCACTAGGGTGCGGGGAGTAGCCCCGCTACCCATACTTTCATATAATGTAAATGTAATCCTTAGGTTGTAATGTAGAGTTCTTATCTTTGTCAGTTCGACATCAAACGATTAATGAATACTTGTTGCTTGATCTCCAACTTGTGTTATCTTTTATCTTTTAGTATGAATTGTCTACGTTTGTACTATTAGATTCGAAACTCGTTTGTATGTTGGTTCTTGATGCATGTATCCACCATGCATCTGTTTCGGTATCCATAAGTGTATCTCAAGAAGTAGAGTAAACTCACTATCATCTGCTGCACTTTCATACTATGAAATGGAATGAGTTGACGTATGGAAGTGCAACCTTGGTAAGTCGAGGAACACACTTTGCGAGGGGAATGATGTAAAGTATTGTGACCATTTGATCGGGAATGGCTGGCATTGCAACATTCCCGCACTTCTCGTAGCTAGATTATCCGAAAGGAGGCTAGGTCTACAAGGATACTAACTGACCGAACTCTTTTTGCAGGTTAAGTTTTGCTTTGCATGTGTTGATCGATGTGTAGTGGCGGTGAAAAACCGATCACACCCTAGTGATCTTTATCATAGTTTAACTCATTAGCCTTACTTGCTTTCTTTACTTTTTATGTTCTTAGTTTAAAACCATCAAAATCCAACTTTCAATATAAGTGCCTACTAGTAAGTGACTAAGTGAAGTTCCATACGTTTTTCATCTTGTTGCTTGCAACAAGACCGTTGTCTTTTGGGTTCGATCCTAAATCTGTACTATGATAAGGCTTCCATACTCTTATGGGGTTGGAGCATTTATCTAAGCACCAGTTCTAGGTAAACCTAGGGAAGATATCAACTCTCTAGGGTTTTTGGTGCATAACTCTAGGACTCCCATTGGAAGAGTAATCTTTTGGTGTAAGTCCCAGCTCCATTAGGTATACCTCATCTCCTCAGGACATAAGTGTGTTTGTAAAATGAAATCAGCCGTATAGCATGTACGCTTAAGGATTGAATACGGAAATTCATTGGCTGATGTTACCTTTCTGTTATATATCTGTAGTTCATTGATGTTATTCATATCTGCTTGTATTCATTACAAGTAGATGAATGAACTATGAGTCTACCATGAGTAGATGCAATGTTATCCTTGAAAAAGGAGATTACTTCACTTTGTTCATACAATGAATTACCTATTGTTGAATATATATATAAATCCTTCTGCTCAGTTTATTTTAATAAACTGCTATAACAATGTTTTGGCGGAGAGTTATATCTCCCGCTGGGGCAATTTACAAATGTCTCACCCCCGTGGGATCCAACTTTTTAGGTGAACGCGGACAAAGAGGCAGAATTCCAATGCAGGGAATGGACATCAGCAGTAACAACAAGGACAATAGTTTTATCTCAGGTGGAGATATTGCCTGTCAAGTTATGTAGTTAGATAGTCATATGTGTCGTATTTGTACTCTCAGGTCCTCGGAGTTTGTAGTTAGTGTTTTAATAAATCAATCTGAGGTTTTGGCTTGATGCCTCGAGATTTGTATGTTGTCTGTATATAATGTTATAAGGCAGCTGATGATGTAGTCTCTGAAAAGACATGGTACATGCTATGTACGTTTGAACCAGAATGTAAATGTTATACAATGGTTCGTGATGGAAAAGATTTCCTATGTGTGGATCTCATTGCAAAAAGTTTTAAATTTTTAGTGATTTTCAGTAATCCGCTGCAAATGATTCGCTTCTGCTTAAGTTAATCTTGTTTTTGTGAGTTGGATGCCACATGTACCTTCTGAGTTGTAGATAAGTTATGTTCCTTGAGAACGATTCCTAAAGAAGGTCCAATCAAAGTGGACCTATGATGTAAGAAGATATAATATGGGGTCTTACATCAGTAGGGTTTTGATAAGATAAATGTGTTTTATGTCATGTGGATGTTTCCATAGACCTAGGTTTCAAATAGTTCAAGTATAGTCCCATCATATTAAACATGCATGCACTTATCTAACATAGCTCAAGTGTCATAAATATACCCTAGGTCTAGGTGAAACATCCACATTATAAGTGGAAGGAGGGTAATAAGTAGTGGGTTATCAAACTCAGTATTCATGGATCAAATATGGTTTATTTTAAGTTGCTTCTTACCTAAATCTATTAGTTTCTTCATTATTTGTAATAGTTATTTACTTAGAATTCTATAATTTTAATAGTTAGATCATGAAATTTGGATTGTTATATAAGGTTTTAATCATGTAAGATCATAACTATGTTGACTTGAGATTTATACATTGTCCATATTTTGATAATGACTTAACAATTCCATTCCTATGTATCTAATATGTTTGTTCAAGATTTATTTCAGGCTTTAGGTACATGAAAAGGATCAATTTACACAATCCCTAGCTTGTTTAAGTTCAAGTCACAAGCAATGTAAGTGTGCATTTTGGGAAATCACTCAAAATGACTTTAGATTAGTTTTGTAATTAGGGCTGTAAATGGGTACGGGTATACCCATATACCCGCAATCCTATACCCACTCAAACCTGTCACGGGTCTAAATTTTTATACCCGCGGACCCACAGACCCACATACCCGTGGACCCATATTTAAACGGTTTCACTAATTGGTACATGTATGCTCGTACCCGTTAGACCCGTATACCCACACTACTAAATAAAATAAATAATTCTTTTTAGATCTAAGGGTCATAAATCCTTCTTATCCTATGATCTAATGGCTAGCATCTAATATAAGATGATGACTACAGTCTTCAACCCTAAAAAACTAGAGTCGTTTCACGCAGACAAACGAACTCACGACTAATCGCTCCACTCAGGTCTCTGGTTGGAAACCAAGCGGAAGTAGGTAGGCGTCTCCAACTCATGGTCCACCTAGAAACCCTCCTCCACGCCCAGCTACTTCGCCCAGGTGCCCAACGACAACCATCATCTAGCTCCAGTGCCAATCATCACTGATTGCCAAGCGCCTAGCTCCAGCTGCTTCCGTATGTCTCTTTGCACCAATCGTCACCGACCGCACCCATGTTGTTTCCAACTTCAGCGGCCTCAAATCCAGGCGTCGACAACTCCAGGGGCCGCTGACTTGGGCATCGCTGACTACAGGCCTCGATCCAAGCCCTGTCTAGGAGCCAACTTTCTATGAGATTCCATATCCCGACGGCATCCAAGCACTCAGATCTTGCTGGCTTTCTGATCTAGGAACTCGAATTTGACTCACGGCAGCATCGTGCCCAAATCTCGCTGGCGCTTAGATCTCGACGACTGTGGCATCAAGGTGCTTCCTTTCCTCATACAACAACCAGCATTCTCTATTATCCTCTCTAAGTAAGACACAAGTTTTATCTATTGGCGCTTGCACCCTTTTTCTACAGATCGACAGATTGCAATTTCAAACACCCTACTTTAGGTACTACTTCCATTTAGTTTTCCGTAGCGGTTAGATTCATCACCTCCTCTTACTGTAGGCCTCTTTTTTGTTTTCCTGTAGGTTGCCATTTATTTGGTTTACCATTTTTGCTGTCCCATTGCTCTTTTATAATCAATATCATCGAGGACTTTGTAATATCCATACAAAACAAAAATGGAGCAGATTTATTTATGATGGTAGTTGAATAATGACCAATGATAATATCTTTCTATGTATAGAACCATATACCCCCATATCCGCACCGTGTACCTGTATTTTATGTGGGTCTGGGTATGGTGTGGGTCTGATTTTAATTTATGCGGGTCTAGACCCATACACGTACCCGCTATATTAATAAGGGTATGGTCATACCCGCACCGTAACTGCACCATTTACAGCCCTATTTGTAATCAATTGTATTGATGATATGACTTATAACTAAGATGAGAAAAAGTCAGGGACACTTAATCCCAACGTTTGGTCACTAAAAGGTCAAATTACAAAATTTGTCACATACTGTTTATCGATCGAGTTGGAAACTCGACTGACCTAGTGATGGATTTTCTAAAGATGACCAATCGATCGAGTTTCACACTCACATAACTTGACCGATCAATCAACTAAGCAAAACTGATTTTGACTCATTGGTCGAGTTTCCCAGAACAAACTCATTTGATAGTTTGAAAATTGGCTTTGTTACTTAGTGGATCGTTCGAGTTATCTTTATTGAAACTCGATCGAATGCACTGTACGGAAAAGTAATTATAATCATTGGAGAGTTGTTTTGAGCAAAAATATATCTGATGCAAGTTGTAAAATGGCTATATTTTGTTCTTAAGTGATCCCACACTCAAAGAAACACCCCCATCTATAAATAGGACCCCTTGGAGTTCATTCCAAGCTTTCTCATTCATGCAACTCTAAGCACTTACTATAGTTGAGTGTGTTGCAACCCTTTGATCCCCTTTCTCTCTCTCTTTTACAAAGCATTTCTTGATTATGAGTGAGTTAGGTATGTTGTAAGAGAGATAACTCCATGTGCTTGTAAAACTCTCAGTCCTTACATCTTCCCTACCCCCTTTCTCAAAAAGTAAAGGTTGAAGCAAGCTACTCCGAGTGAAGGCAAAGTTGTTGATGGTCTTCTTTAAGGTTGAAGAAGAGGTGAAGATCTTCTCCAGGTGAAGGAGAAGGGAAAGGCCAAGATTCAAGAAGAGTGGGTAAATCCTTCAAGGTCAAAAACTTGATGCAAGTGTGGGCAAGTCCTTGTTGAAGGTTGAAGACATCTTGATCAATGAGATAGAGATGCTAATTGATAGACGATGGCACACTCTGTTCATTCCGTGGGAGGAGCGACTAGAGGGGCGATCGCTAGGGCGACTGTGGCGGGATCCTCAAGGGTGACGACGGAGGCACCAAGGATGCTCGGGGAGTCGGGCGGGAACCAGTCGCGTCCTGTGGAAAATGCAACTGAGCCTGTACCATTGGTGAGGAATACAAGACCTGGAGGAGTGAATGGAGGGGGGAACACTGAGGCGAGTGCGGCGGAATCCTCAAGAGTGATGATGGAGGCATCGAGGACGGTCTGGGAGTCGGGCGTGAATCAATTGTGTCCTGTGGTAAATATGACCGCGTCTGTACCAGTGGTGAGGAATACTAGGCCTGGTAATTTGAGGTCGTCTTCCATCTCAGTTGCGCCGGAGTCCAGGGCATGGTCAGATCTTTTTGCCCCGAAGTCTGCAGACAATTCGCCTAAACTGAAGAAACTAGATGTGAGTCTGGTAGATGGTAAGCTAGTTTATCCGAAGAAAATTGCTGAGCGGAATGCTGAGAAATGGAATTTAAGAGTAGCGGGGTATGTTATAGGTCTTAAACCGCATTGGCCAACACTAGTTAATCATCTGGCTCAAATCTGGAGTGTCAAATCCTCAATTGACGTCTGCTCTCGGGGGAAGGGATTTTTCCTAGTTTCTTTCTCTAATGCTGAAGATATGAAGCAAGCGATGGAGGGAGGCCCTTGGTTTGTAGCGGGCAAGCCCTTAATCATCAAAAAATGTGAGAGAGGGGACACAATGGAGAAGTTGAAGCTTACTGAGATTCCAATCTGGATTAGGATTTTTGATCTCCCTATTGAACTATGGGATGAGGAGATGTTCAATCGTATTGGTTCAGTTTTAGGCAAACCGGTAGCTGTTGATATACTGAGTGATTCTTTTACCCGGCTGGAGTTTGCTAGAATTCAAATTTTGATCCCGACAGACTCGTCTTTTCCCAAGAGCCTTCCTATTGCTAGTGATGATGGTTTGGATGATGTGATCAGGTTTGAATATGAGTGGGAGCCCTCTCGCTATCTTAAGTGTGGTAATTTTGGGCATGAATCTTTTCTATGCTCTGATGACCAGGGTTTGGAGAAGAGAAGCCAGAACAAGAGAGTTAAGGCAGTAAGGAAAACTTGGGTCCCGACTTCTGGGAAGGGGCCTCATGGATAGGAGTTGAGCGCTAAGTCCTCCGTAGCTGATGTTGTTTCTTCTGACATTGAGGTACTGAATGTTCAGCCATCTCAGAATCTGGTTCCTGCTCTTGAAGAGGATGTAATGTCTATCTCTACTCCTATTTTTAACAATGATGATGGTTGGCAGGTGCAGGGGAAGAGTTCCAAATCTCCGCCTAAATGTGTTTTGAAAAGTGCTAATCCCTGTACAAGAACAAATGACTTCTCGCCTAATAGGTTTTCTGTTTTGGATTTGGATGGTGAGAATGATGATTTTATTCATCCTGAGGGGGATGAAGGTAATGGTCCTTCCCTCTTTATTTCTAATGGTTGAACCTTTTTCTGTGGTATCCTGGAATGTAAGGGGTGCTGGTAATAAGACTGCCCATATCCAACATACCATTCATAGGTTGGGAGCAGACGTTTTTATTATTCTTGAATCAAGGCTTCAGTCTGCCAATGTTCCTGGATATGTTGATTCTGTTTGGAAGGGTGCTAACTATATTATGAATGATAACTTCTATTCTTATGTTAGAATAATCATTATGTGGAGAGATCCTAATATATCCATTACTCCACATTTTGTTTCTGATCAAGTGATTCATTGTGATGTTGGAATCAAGTCGCATCTTTTCTTCCTGTCTGCTATATATGGTTCTAATGGGGATTCTGATAGGAAATCTCTATGTAAGGACATTGATTTTATTTCTAAATCTTGTTCTATTCCTTGGTACCTTATGGGGGACTTCAATGCGGTCCGCTTCCTCAATGATAAGATTGTTAAGCATACGCCCTCTCATACTAGTATGAAGGATTTTAACGATTCCCTGCAGTCTACTGGTCTTCTGGAGATGCCTACAAAAGGTCTTTTCTTCACCTGGAATAGCCGTAGTAAGAGTGGGATCAGTTCCTTTTCTAAGATTGATAGAATCTTGTGTAACCTGGAGTTCCTATCCTCTTTTAGTGGTGTGTGGGGTGAGGTGGTGTCCTCGGTCACTAGTGATCATAATTTTTTAAAATTGAACTTCTCATCTAGGAAGAGATGTCGAACACCCTTCAGGTTTATTAATTCTTGGATGTCTGTGGCTGGGTTTCGTGGGATTGTTAGTGATGCTTGGAAAATGGATGTCTAGGGAGCGCCTATGTACAAACTTTATACTAAACTTAATAAGCTGAGAACTATTTTGTCCAAGTGGAATAGGGAGGTTGTTGGTAACATTCTTTCCAATGCTAGGATCCTTGAAGATGTTGCTGATGTTTTGCAAAGCAAGGTTGATAAAAGGCAAGATGATTTAAATCTCCATATGGAGTTAAGATTGGCTAGAACCAAATCTAATGAGGCTCTCTTGAGTGAGGAAAAAATCTATAAGAAGAAGTCGAGGGTACAATGGATCAAAGAAGGGAATAAAAATTCAAAGTTCTTCTATACATCCTTGAAGACCAGAAGACTGAATAATAGTATTCATTTACTGAATGTTAATGGTTCTCCTTGCTCTGATCCAATTCTCATTTCTAAGCACATTTCTAATTTCTATTCTAGCTTGTTCAATTCTGATGTATCTTCTTCGGTTTATTGGAAACCAGAGTGGAGGCTGCCCTCCCTTAGTGATGAGCAGAAAATGTATCTTAAGAAGTGGGTAACTACAGAGGAGATTAACAATGTTGTGTTTTCTATGAAGAAGGAGAAAGTCCCTGGACCGGACGGTTATAATGTTGAGTTTTTCATCCAGTACTGGGACATTGTTGGCCATGATGTCACGAATGTTGTCCTAAATTTCTTCTATAATAGAAAGCTTCTTAAGGATTGCAGCAGGATGTTTATTACTCTCATTCCTAAGTCAAGGTTTGCTGACTCTTTAAAGGATTTTTGACCTATTTCTTTGTGTGATTTCATCTATAAAGTGATTACTAAAATCTTGGCAAATAGATTAAAGCCTATTCTTCCTGAGCTGATGGATCATAGTCAACATGCCTTCATCCATGGTCAAAGAATTGGGGATGCCATCATCCTTGTGAATGATGTGTTGAGCTCCTTCTCTAAGAATAATGGTAATTGCATGTGCATTAAAGCTGACTTGTCAAAGGCGTATGATACAATCAATAGGGAGTATATCTTATTAATTATGAAAACCATGGGTTTCCTTGGTTGCTGGCTTGGATGGATTGATGCTTTTTTTTCCTCGGCTTCTTATCAGGTGTTGATTAACAGTTCTCATTCTATTCCTTTTACTGCCTCTAATGGGGTTAGGCAAGGTGACCCGATCGCACCTTATCTCTTTGTTATCGCTATGCAAGGTTTATCCTCTATTATCAATAATGAAATCAAATGCAAGAATCTCGTACCTCTTGTCAGTAATGAAGCAAGTGTGTCTCATATTGTATTTGCGGATGATTTGCTTCTTTTTTCGAAGGCTCCCACCAAGTACGCGAAGGCCTTTAAAGACATTCTGAATCTGTTTGCTTCCATTTATGGTCTTAAACTTAATTCCACTAAGAGCCATCTCTTTCTAAGTCCAGGTTGTTGTGCTCAAGACATTTCTAATGTTTTGGATATTGGGATTAGTTCTTTACCAGTTACTTACTCGGGTCTTTCGTTGTTTACTGGAAAATTAACTAAGGTCATGTGTGCCCCAATTCTTGATAAAGTTTCTTTGAAGTTGGATTCCTGGAAATGTAGATTGCTATGTATGGTTGGAAGGGTGGAGCTAGTGATATCCACTTTGTCTTCCTACCACATTTTCTGGTCTACGACATTCCCTCTTCCTGCCTCAGTGATCAACGAGCTAGAGAGAAAGTTCAGGAACTTTATATGGGGTGACACTGAGGAAACAAAGCACATTCATTTGATTTCTTGGTCCCAGATTTGTAAACCCAAAGCTGAAGGAGGACTAAGTGTTAGATGTATCTAGGATTGGGCCATGGCTGGGGTTATTAAAAATCTATGGATTGTTGCTTGTGATAAGAACTCCCTGTGGGTTAAATGGTTGCATGGAAAGTATTTAAAGAATGACTATATTTGGTCGGTTAAGCCTAAGTCCTTTGACTCATGGCTCTGGAAAAAATTGCTCAACCATAGGGACTTCCTCCTTAAGCATTTGAAGTTCTGTTTGGGTAATGGTGCTAAGTTCTGGTTGTGGAAGGACCCCTGGTGTGGGGAGGGAACTTACTTAGCTGATCATGTTAATATTCAACTTAAGTATAGACTTGGAAAAGGGGATAATTGTCATGTGGATGCATGTTTGAAGGATGGTGTGTGGTTTATCCCTGACACTGTTCGTGGGGGTAATGATGCTCTTCGAACCCTAAGAAATTTATCTAGTCCTATTCCTGATGATGAGGATTATATTCTTATGAATGGGAGGAAATCTCTGTCTTTGAAGAATTGCTGGAACATGTGCAGGAACAAAAGCTCTATGCTTCCTTGGTCTTCTGGGATTCGGAGTAATACGATTTCGAGGAATATCTCTATTTTCTTGTGGAAATGCTACCGTAATCATTTGCCTACTCATGACACTTTGATGAAGTTCAATTTTCAGTCCCCTTTTGTCTGCTTTCTTTGCTGGAATAATGTTGAGAATAGTCAACATTTTTTTTCTCTTGCTGGTTTAGCGCTGAAATTTGGTCTCAGTTCAGTTTGAAGTTTGGTCGTGTTCCTTCATGTCTTACTGATATCATCTCGTTGGAGAAGGAAGCTAGAGTTGCTGCTTTTTTCCTTGTCTACAACATTTGGAATGAAAGGAATAGGAGGATCTTTTCACATAAGTCCTGTGATCCCAAAGGGGTATAGACTATGTGCTTTCTTGATGTTAATAGCATGTACATATAGCTTATTGTTTTGTTTTGTTCTATTTTGTATAGTTGTTAGCTCTACAACATTGTAAAGAGACTACTCTCTGTTTGGTATAAATAAAGAAGGAGGCATGCATGGTTCAACAAAAAAATATAAATATACACAGATTGCATTGTCCTAGAGGTTGACCTCTCTAGGTAGTTGATTGACTATCTCTTAGTTTAGAGATTGGAACCACTCTAAACCACCTTGTCCAAGTGCATGTTTCAATTTCTCTCATCCTTTCTATGTTTTCTTAGTTAGGACTTCAAATTGCTCTTAAGCTATTTATTTCAATTAATATAATTTGAAGGTCTAACTTTTCTTGTGAGAATTTTAAAGCTCTATTCACCCCCCTCTAGAGCCCTAGATCCAACAAGTGGTATCAGAGCCAAGGATCTTCTCTAACAATCTCCCATGAGTCAAGAAGATGGGTGACAACCTACTTGGTTCACTCAACCTAGAGGGAGGCTTCTCCATGTGTCCTCCGGTCTTCGACAACACCAACTTCCTCTATTTGAAGAGGCATATATAGTTCTACATTCAAGGGATGAACTTTGATATGTGGAAGGTGATGGTCACACCATAGAAGGATCCAACCGAAGTTGTGTCAACATAGAATGAAGTTGCACTAAAAGAAGCCCAACTCAATGCCAAAGCCATAAGAATCCTTTATGTAGCCCTTACCCAATGGAGTTCAACCGCATCTCTTCATGGGATACAACCTATGAGATTTTGGATAAGTTGTGCATCACCTATGAGGGGACAAATCAAGTTAAGGAGGCTAATATCTACATGCTAAACAACCTTCTAGATAACTTCAAATTGGTCAAGAAAGAATGAATTGCTGATATGTACTCTACGCTTAATGTCATCATCAATGGCCTATATGCTTTGGGAAATATTTTGGATAGAGGTGTAATCAACTCCAAGATCTTGAGGACTCTACCAAAGACATGGGAGTCAAATGTGACCTCCATTGAAGAGGTGATAAATCTTAGTGACATCCCAACCAAAGAGTTCATTGGCAACCTATAAGCTCGTGATCCAAGGATTGACAAGAAAGAAGAAGAAGCCAAGTAAGAAGAGAAGGAAGCAAAGAAGATCAAAGATAGTGCCTTCAAAGCTCAAGTGGAGGTTGTCATCCTTCAATAACAACTTGCTTGTTGGACTTCTCCTTCCTCCTCTAGTGAAGATGATGGCCCTAGTGAACATGATGCCAACTTCACCAAGGGAAAGCACTTCAAGGGAAAGCAATCCTCCTCCTCTACTCCTAGATGCTACAAGTGTGGCCAAAAGGGACACTACAAGAGTGAATGTCCTAAATCAATAAAGACACACCACTATGGCAGCTCTAAGAAGTAGGAAGAGTACAAGAAGAAGATCAAGTACAAGAGGAAGTAAAAGAAGGAGAAAAGACACAAGAATGCAGCTCATACATCTTGGGAAGCTTCATCCTCAAGTAGCTCAAGCTCCGAAGAAGATGAAGAGTGCCACCTTGCACTCATGGCCTCTACAAGTGAAGAAATTGGTGAAGTCAGTGAGGTAAGTGAGGTAAGATTGCATGAGTTATCTAAATAAACTCTTATTGATATGCTTATTTCTACTCGTTCTTCTTTTGCTAAATGTAAATCTAAAAGAGGTTAGGAAAAATTATTGATGATTTGTTTGCTAAATTTGAGATTCTTGAGCAAAATCTGAAAATTCTTCTTGATAATATTGATAACTTGAAAGGCCAATTTATTTATATTGAGATCCAATACAATGGAGTTGAGGTAGAAAATGGTGTTTACCTTAAGAACATTGAAAATCTTAAGGAATATAACCAAAAGTGTCTAAATGAGATTGAAACTCTTAAAACTGAAAATACTAAATTCAATATTATTGTTGATTCTCATAGAGATGAGAGAGATGTTTATCTCAAAATAATTCAAATGATTAAATATGAAAATGCTAGGTTTCTTGGTCAAGTTAATGATTTATCTTCTAGATCTATTTTTTCTAGTAATGATGTTGATTCTATCTCTCTTGAAAGAGACTCTTATTTGACTAAATACCTCTATTTAGGGGCTGGCCTTGTTCATTTTAGAGATGATCTTTCTAGTTTGTCTTCTACTATCATATCTCTTAATGATGACAATCATAGACTTAGAGCCTCTCTGCAGAAATTCCTCAAAGGGAAAAACTTACTAAATGAAATTCTTAACCATTCTACCAAACAAAGTGGTACTAGTGGTTTGGGATTTGTAGAGGGAGAACCTAAGGGCAAGAACAAAGCCAAAGGTAAGAAAAAGAGTAAGGAAACCTCCTTTTTCATTTGAGAGACTTTTAGAACTGAGAACCCTATGATTTGTTTTCATTACAAATGTGATGATCATTATTCTACTTATTGTTCTTACAGGCCTAAGTGGACCAACCGAAAGATGAAATGGGTCCCCAAGCTAACTCTGGATCCCAAAGTTTGAGTTGGGAATCAACACTCTCCTTTCTTGCAGGAAAAAGGTAGATGGATTGTTGATAGTGGATGCATTAAACACACGACAGGTGATATAAGCCATTTCAACAACTTCACTAAGAAGAAAGGAGGTTCGATTACCTTTGGGGACAACAAGAAAGATAAGGTAAAGGTGAGGGTGATGTAGGTGAATCCTTGTGTATCAAGAATGTTCTCTTTGTGGATGGCCTACATCACAATGTAATAAGTGTAAGTCAATTATGTGATAATGGTGACATTCTGCTATTTACTTCTTATGAATGCTTGATTCTAGATTCCCTCACCTATCAAGTCATATATAAGGGAACTAGAAGTGGCAATCTTTATGTAATTGTGCTTGACTCTATTAAGCCTATTGTTGGTAGAAGCCTAGTAGTCAACTCAAATGATATTTCTCTTTGGCATCGTCAGCTCGGTCATGTAAATATGCATCAGTTGAATAAGTTGAGCAAAAAGGACTTGGTCAAGGGACTTCCCAATTTGGATTTTGAAAAGGATGAGGAATGCCAACCTTGTACCCAAAGAAATAAAACCAAGTCCTCCTTTAAATCCAAGGGAGTCCTTAGTACCAAGAGATCTCTTAAACTTCTTGACATTGATCTATTTGAACCAATGAGAACTCAATTGCTTCGTGGTTCCAAGTATTTCCTTGTTATTGTCGACGATTTCTCTAGATATACTTGGACCTTCTTTCTCATTTCCAAGCGTGATACACTTGATGTTTTCTATAGTTTTTGTGCATGAGTTGAGAATAAAGCCTCTTGTCAGGTTGTCTCCATCTGTAGTGATCATGGGGGAGAATTTGAAAATTGATCTTTTTGAACATTTTTGTGAAGAATCTGAATATGCACACAACTTCTCTACACCTCGAACACCTCAATAAAATGGGGTTGTAGAGAGGAAGAATAGGTCACTATAGGATATGGCTAGGATCATGCTTTTAGAGTAGATACTCCAAAGAAGTTTTGAGACGAAGCTGTTAGTAACTCATGTTTTATGCAAAATGGGGTTTTTACACATCCTTCTTTAAAGAAAACCCCTTATGAGAAATGGCATGATAGGAAGCCTTCTATCGAGTATTTCCATATTTTCAGATGCCCTTGTTTTGTCTTGAATATGAAAGATTCTCTCGACAAGTTTGATATGAAATCTTGCAAGGCATTCTTTCTTGGCTATAGCACTACTAGAAAGGCTTATAGAAGATTTAATGTTGATCTTACTAAAGTAGAAGAATCCATTAATGTTAAGTTTATTAAGACTAACTCCTCTATTCCCAAAGATATTGTTCCAAATGATGATGTTGCAGGTGAGGTAATTCCTATCTTAAAAGAATTCAACATCACCTAAAAGAGAAAAGAGGTGGTCACTCAAGAAGAACAAAAGATGAGGAGAAGAAGGATCCAACCCCCCGCTTTACAAAGAACCGTCCAAAACAGCTGATCTTAGGTGACCCATTTGAAAGAGTGAAGATGCGGTCTGCCTTCAACAAAGAACAAGCCAACAATGCCTTCATCTCACAACTCAAGCCAAAGAACGTCAAAGAAGCTCTTGGGGATGATGAATGGATCTTAGCCATGAAAGAAGAGTTGGAGCAATTGAAAGGAACAAAGTATGGACCCTAGTGCCAACACCAAGTGATAGAAATATCATTGGCATGAAGTGGGTCTACTACAACAAGCTAGATGAAATTGGCAAAGTGGTAAGAAACAAAGCAATGTTAGTGGCTCAAGGCTACAATCAACAAGAAGGTGTAGATTTTGATGAAACATATGCACATGTAGCTAGACTTGAGTCCATTCGTATGCTGCTTGCTTTGTCTAGTTATAAAAACTTTCTTATTTATCAAATGGATGTTAAATGTGCGTTATTGAATGGTACAATTAAGGAGGAAGTGTATGTTGCACAACCCCCATGCTTTGAACATGATAGCTTACCTAACCATGTTTATTTGTTGCAAAAGGCTCTCTATGGACTCAAACAAGCACCTCGAGCTTGGTATGAGAAATTAAAGAACTTTTTGTTAGATCATGGGTATATCATGGGCAAAGCTGATTATACCTTGTTTCTCAAACACACTTCTAACATTTTTCTTATCATTCAAATATATGTTGATGATATCATTTTTGGCGGAATTAATCTTGAACTTTAAAAGGAGTTTAGTGATCTTATGTAGAGTGACTTTGATATGAGCATGATGAGTGATCTTACATTCTTTCTCAGATTTCAAATCAAGCAAACTAAAGATGGGAACTTCATCAACCAAGGCAAGCACACAAGTGAGCTACTTAAGTGCTTTGGGATGGAGAACACCAAGCCAATGGACATACCCATGTCAAACACCGCCAAACTTGTTAAAGATGAAAAAGGTGAGGAGGTAGATGAGAAGCTCTATAGAGGTATGATTGGAAGTTTACTTTATTTAACTGCCTTTAGACCTGATATAATGTTTTGTGTTGGCTTGTGTGCTCGCTTTCAATCAAATCCCAAGAAATTACATGTTATAGTTGTTAAGAGGATTTCAAAGTACTTAGCCAAAACTCCAAATTTTGGACTATGGTATCCCAAGTCAATGGACTTAAATCTTATGCCTTATAGTGATGCGGATTACGCATGATGCTTGACTGAACGAAAGTGCACAAGTGGCACTTGCTTTCTCCTAGGACCACGCTTGGTGTCTTGGTTCTCCAAGAAACAGAGCATAGTGGCATTATCAACTATCGAGTTTGAGTACATTGTAGCTGGGAGTTGTTGTGCCCAAGTCCTATGGATGAAGCAAATGCTCCATGACTTTAACATTCATTTTGATGCTTCTCCTATCTATTTTGATAATATTAGTGTAATAAATTATCTTACAATCCTATATTACATAGTAGATCTAAACATGTATAGGTTAGTCATCATTTTCTTTGTGATCACATTGCCAAAAAGGATATCTATATCACACATGTGGATACGTAAAATCAGTTGGTGGACATTTTCACTAAACCTCTAGGTAGAGAGCAATTTAATCTTATTAGATCTAAATTGCTCATAACTGCTTTTGATTAATATGATATGCCTTCTATCCAGTTTTTATCAATCATATATGCTTTGCTTATGTCTTGATCACCCTTGCTTGCTAATATGTTAAAATCAGTTTTTCATGCTCTTTTGCCTTATTTTTTGTTTGTTTATGGATATTTTATGCAAACACTTGTTTTATTGCAAAATAGTACCCAATTATGAGTGATATGTTCCTAAATATGTTTAAAATATAAAATGGACTTGAAAAATAAATTTAATTAGCAGTCTAATGACTAGAAATTAAAATTTCTAAAGTTGGTTCAGGTTGACCATCGATCGGGTTGCCAACTCGACCGATCCATGGCCGAGGGCTTTTGCAAGAGACATTCGATCGAGTTTCTCAGTCACAAAACTTGACCGATAGCCAGACTGGAGGAGAATTAAGTTAGGTTCGGCTGACTTTTCTCCCTCTCAACAAGATAAAAATCAACCGATCCAACCTCTAGCTCCCTCAAGCTCTCAACCCTAGCCCCGAACTTCCTCTCCCTATCCCTAGTTTGACCTAGATCGACCTTCCTTGACCTCTTTCCCATCAACCCTAGGTGTGTGGACTTTTTTTGGTGGTGTTGTCATCATTTTTGTTCTCTCAATCCTTCTCATTTTGTCTCCATAGTGTCAAATAGGATAAAGAGAGCCTCCCTAGATAGAACACCATCCTCCTCCTCCAATTCGTGCCTTATACACTTTGATGATACTTTCTTTTTCTCCAATGAGGCTCTAAATAGGTACAAGAAGATCCTTCCTAGGAACCCCTTTCCTTTTGGTGCCCTTTTTGAGCCATTCCCTTGTAGACAAAGAGTTATCGATCAAGTATCTAAGTTGCTATATGATCACCACCTCTCCACCTTGTGTGTCGAATGCACATTCTACCACAATTCCATCACGAGCATGAAAGTCGTTCATGAATTCTGCAATGGAATTATGACACTCTCATACCCCTGTCAAATGATCAAGTAGTCCTTACTTCCATGATAGATGGGAAGAAATTCCAAGTCTCTCAGGATACCATGAATATTTTTTCCTCATGTACTGAGGTGACTGACACTTGGAGGAAGGATTACCATGAGTATTTTGACCTTTGTGACCCTGAGGACTTCTACAATCAATATGATCTCACTCTTCCTGACATAATAAGTTATTGAAGAAGCCTTAGTTTCCCTATAGGAAAAACTCTACCCTTCCCTCCTCTGCCTTAGACCTCAAGAACCACATACTTGCCCTAGATGTCAACTACAATATTCATTTGAAGAAAAACCATATTGAAATTGTAGAAAACACTGCGGTGGTTATGTTCTATATCTTGAAGAACATCAGAGTCAAATGGGGCAGATATGCCCTTCACCACATGACCTTTTTTTACTCTAGTAAGAACACCTGTGGAACCCATCCACCTTATCCTACTCTTATCTGTGGTCTTTTTTAGATTGCTACTGGAGAATCTCTTTTTCCATGACCTTCATTACAAACCTTCCCAGAAAGGAGTTTGCATCAGTGAGACCACACTTCAAAATCTTGTTCCTATCCTTTCCTCTACCAAACCTAGAGCCTCTACCTCAACCCATGCACCTCCACCACCTTAGCCCTCCCGACCTGCCCTCTCCTCATTCCATGTATCAAATGAAACCCTCATGGGCTACATGATGCATCGACAATCGTATAACCTTCAGGTTTAGGAACACATGCATCAAGATATCTATACTATCATGTCGAACATGAACCTATCATGTGTTCATCCCTATCCTACCTACCAACCCTACCCAGGAGGTGACTATGTGTCGTATGCATATGATCACTTTTACCCAGCCCCTCCACCTGCTACTTCTGTTGCTACACCCTTTGTTGTTGCTAGATCTGCCCGTGTTGTACTACCTCTCCCTATTGGTCCTATAGCTACCTTGATTATAGGACGTTGCACTTACCCTCCTTCTTATTCTCAAGCCCACGAGTTACATGACCTTGGCATGTCATGGTTTGAGCAGAACTAGGTGGCCCGATCGTGGTTTTGATTCCTCTATCGATGAGGAGATGCCAGATCAGGTTGATGAGGAAGCTTTTGCTGGTGATGAGGAGACATCTGAGGATGATGGTGATGATAGTTCTAATGGCTTTGCTAGTGACTTTGGTGATGAAGGTGATGTTGTTGTCTCTGCTGCACCTTCAGACGGAGATGATGACTATGAGCCAGACACCTCTGATGCTGATGATGAAGATGTTGTGGATATAGATGATATAGATGTTTAGATGTTTTAGATTTTAGTCTCTATATGTTGATCATATATATCTTTCTAGACTATTTTGTACTAAAAACATCTGGGCACATTATCTGAGATGTACTATTTATCATCATGTTGTTTTCATCATTTTAGATTATAGTTGTTTCTAAGGGCATGCCTTATGTGTTGTAATCTTAATCATATGTACACTTACTCTTTGATTGTTATATCTCATGAGTTGGAGTCATGTTTACCATATTTTGATTATGACTTAGATGGTTTGTTTCTCTCTCATCTTTGTTTGGTGTATGCTATGAGATTGCTTGTTTTCATCTTGTGGATGTATATTTTGGTTGTTTTTGGAGAATACCTATTTTTTATGATCTTCTACCCTCTTCCTTTTTGATAACGTCAAAATGGGGAGGTAAGTTCAATGTTTTGAAGCTCAACCATATTGCTTTTATTGCCTATGTGATCCTTTTCTTGTTCATTATATGCTTTATCAGGTGACTTGCTAAAGGACCATATAGTATATATGTTATATTTCTTTGTGTAGAAAGACTAACTATGCATGTAAGAGTAAGCATCAATTGATGGGGAGAAATTCACATTGTTAAAATCATGAATCCCCTTGCAATTCACAAGGCTAAGGTATAACTTTTCATATCTTTTTCAATATGATTGAGGAATAGTTTGTTATTGTAAAAAAAAGGGAGAATATTGACTTGAAAGTTATACATTGTCCATATTTGATAATGACTTAACCATTCCATTCCTATGTATCTAATATGTTTGTTCAAGATTGATTTCAGGCTTGAGGTACATGAAAAGGATCAATTTATACAAGCCCTAACTTATCCAAATTCAAGTCAAAAGAAATGCAAGTGTGCATTTTGGGAAATCACTCCAAATGACCTTAGATTAATTTTGTAAGCACTTGTATTGATGACATGACTTGTAACTAAGATGAGAAGAAATTAGACACACTTAATTCCAACATTTGGTTACTCAAAAGTCAAATTATAAAATTTGTCACAGGCTGTTTATCGATCGAGTTGGAAACTCGACCGATCTAGTGATGAATTTTCTAAAGATGACCAATCAATCGAGTTGCACACTCACACAACTCAAGTGAACGATCAAATAAGAAAAACTAATTTTGACTCATCGGTCAAGTTTCCCAGAACAAACTCGATCGATAGTTTGAAAATTGGCTTTGTCACTTAGTGGATCGGTCGAGTTACCTTTATTGAAACTCAACCGAATGTACTGTACAGAGAATGCAGAAAAAGTGATTATAACCATTGTAGAGTTTTTGTGAGTGAAAATAGATCCACTACAAGTTGTAAAATGGATATATTTCATTCTTCAGTGATCCCACACTCATAGGAACACCCCAAACTATAAATAGGATCCCTTGGAGTTCATTCCAAGTTTGCCCATTCATGCTATTCTAAGTCCTTGCTATAGTTGAGTGTGTTGCAACCCTTTGATCCCCTTTCTCTATCTCTTTTACAAAGCATTTTGTGATTATAAGTGAGTTAGTATGTTGTAAGAGAGCTACCTCCATGTGCTTGTAAATCTCTCATTCATTCCATCTTCCCTACTCCCTTTCTCAAAGAACAAGGTTGAAGCAAGCTACTCCGAGTGAAGGTGAAGTTGTTGCTATCTTCTTCAAGGTTGAAGAAGAGGTGAAGATCTTCTTCGGTGAAGGAGAGGGTCAATGCTAAGATTCAAGAAGAGTGGGTAAATCCTTCAAGTCCAGAGACTTGATGCAAGTGTGGGTAAGTCCTTGGCTGAAGGCTGAAGACATCTTGATCAAGTGGGTAAGTCCTTGTGTAGGTGGCAGACTCTTGTCTTGATTAGGTTAGTCCTTGGATGTATGGTGGTATCCTTGTATTTATTATGAATGAATATAAGTATACACAGATTGCAAAGTCCTAGAGGTTGACCTCTCTAGGTAGTGGATTGACTATCTCCTAGTTTGGAGATTGGAACCACTCTAAACCACCTTGTCCAAGTGCATGTTTCAATTTCTCTCATCCTTCCCATGTTTTCTTAGTTAGGACTTCAAATTTATTTAATATATTGATTTCAGTTAATTTAATTTGAATGTCTAACTTTTCTTGTGAGAGTTTTGAAACTCTATTCACCCCCCTTTAGAGCCCTAGATCCAACAAACTAGTCATATTAGATCAATTTCATGCATTTTTAGTCCTTAGTAGTTGGGATACCCACCTCATTGGATAGCATTTACCTAAACCAGCAAGTATCATATGAGTATAGGCACAAGACTGTATGAAGATTTGAATGATAGGATTTGCATGTCATTTATGTGTTAGTATGAGATGTGTGAATATCATCACTCAGGTCCAAAGCATGTTGACTTGAAGGTTTTGCCTTGGAAGGGATTTTTGAGGTTTGACGTCATATTTGAGTATATTGAATGAGGTTTTTTCATGTTTCTATGATGAAAAAGTGTCATCCTTATATAGGATAGATATTCCAACTAATTACAGTTTAGTTTGAGGATGATGTATCGCATGAAGAGGGATTGGTACATATCCAGGATGGGTGTGTGTGGAAGTTGAGGAGGAAGGATATACCCTTGGTGAAGGTTATGTTGCATCACCATGGTGTTGAGGAGGTAACTTGGGACATAAATAAGGAAACAATATAGATGTATTTGGCATTTGGTTTCAAGGGTGAAATAATATTCATATGAATAAACTATGAGAATTCAAACCTTATATTGTTTAATTCAAGCTTTATTTGCCTTTATTACATGATTTATTAATTTTACCATTAGTTTTTTAAAATTTTACATAGTAAAATCATGTGGTGTAATACGGAAAACATATGTTTCAAATAATGAAAATAAGTTATGTTCAAATTTTGGTAGTGTGAAAGCTTGGATTTTTTTTAGAAAAAGTGTACCTTGATACTTGCACCGATTGATCAGACCCATTGATGCAATGGGATTGATGGGCTTAGTGTTGGCCTTAGTTGAACGACTTTGGTTTATTTGGTCAGGGCGAAGCATAGTGGGTCCATTTAAATTGATTGTTTGCTCCCTATGCATGTCACTTTAATAACAAGCTTCAATCACTCCATGTGACTGATGCATGCCCACACTTGGCTATTGTGAATGCTTTGGCTTGGAAGCTAGGGGTGATGTGAATTATTTAGACTGGGATGTCAGTTCAATGCAACTACTTTGGGTCACAAATTGGACGACGCATACTCGAGGTGACTGAAAAACCACTAGAGGGGGGTGAATAGGGTTTTATAAATATTATAACAATAATTCAATTCAAACAACCAGGTAAAGGGATGATGGCAATCAAGATTGATTTATCAAAAGCATATGATAAAATGACTTGGCCGTTTGTAAGGGACACTCTTGAAAAGATTGGTATGCCCAACTCCATCTGTAATTATATTATACAGTCTATTTCAACTGGTGGAAGTTCTATTATCTGGAACGGAAGAGAAGCTGGATCCTTCAACTCCACTAGAGGCTTAAGACAAGGTGACCCATTGTCACCTTATCTTTTTGTTTTGTGCTTAGAACGACTTAGCCAAGCTATTGATAAACTTGTCTTGGATAAGCAATGGACTCCTTTCAAACTCTATAACTCAGGCCCCAAAGTCTCTCATCTGTGCTTTGCAGATGATATGGTCCTGTTTGCCAAAGCGGATACTAGAGAAATGAGAGCTATTCTCAGATGTTTCAAGCAATTTGGCAGGGTGTCAGGTCAAGCCATTTCTGTCAAAAAGTCGTCCATCTTCTTCTCAAGGAACGTGAGCAATAACATGAGATCCAAAATTGGAAGAATCAGTGGTTTCACAGTTACCACTAATCTGGGTAGATATCTGGGAGTTCCTCTGATACATGGAAGGGTTACCAAGGATACCTATAACCCCACGTTGAAGAGAGTTGAGAATGCTATAGCCGCTTGGTCGGCAAGATGCTTAAACCTGGCGGGTAGAGTAAGCTTGGCTAAATCGACACTCACTGCAATTCCTAATTATGTGATGCAGACGACTATGATTCCAACAAAAGTATGTGAACGCATTGATAGCACGATTCGCAGCTTTATATGGGGAGGCAACCATAAAGGCCATCCGCTTGCTCTGATAGCCTGGAATAAACTCACCTGCAGTAAGGAACATGGGGGGGTTGGCATTCGCAGTATGAAAGAGCTAAATATGTCTCACATTGCTAAACACGCCTGGGATATTGCTACTAAACGGAGTTCTAGTTGGTGCAAAAGCCTTGCTCGCAAGTATGTCAATCATACAGAAGGAAAAGGAAGCAATGTTTCCAGACTGGGTCGCTCAGCTCTTCATTTCAAGGAGTTCATTTCCAATAACTCGACCTGGATACCAGTTAATGGACAGAATGTTAATGTCTGGTATGACAAATGGTGTGATATTGATGGAAGGTTACACCAGTACGGGCGTCGACCTATTCCAGAAGATCTTATGGACCTGAAAGTAGCGAGCATGCTCCACCTGAACAATGCGTGGGATACAGACTTTCTTAATGACTGGTTTCCAAAAGAAATTGTTAATCAAGTGACCAAAGTAAATATCCCTAGACAGACGGAGGAGGAGGATGTCCTTGCTTGGGACCACTCTGACACTGGTCAGTTTACGATTAAGAGTGCTTACCAAATCCTGAGACAGAACAAGGACATTCGAGTCCATGGAAAGTGGAGTATCATCTGGGAAACAAAGGTAGCAAGTAGAGTCAAGTTTTTCATCTGGCTGGTTGGTCATAATGCGATTCTCACAAATAGAAAGAGAATGAATCGGGGCTGGACTACCAATGCTACGTGCCCAATCTGTGGTGATAAGGAGGAATCTATCCTGCATGCTTTAAGGGATTGCCCCAGAGCCCAAGCGGTTTGGAGAGCCACCTTGCGCAATCAATTATGGAACAGTTTCTTTCTGTTTACTGATGTCTGGAGATGGCTTGAGTATGGCATCAAAACTGATAAGGATATGAGTACGTCCTTCATGATCGGATGCTGGCAAATCTGGAAGGGGAGGAATGCAAAAGTTTTCGAAGGAACTACTCTTTCTGATAGTTACATTGCTCATCTTATACGGAAGGAGTGTAAGCTTACTGAGCAAGCTTTCAATTCAGCAAGGAGTATTAAGGAGAGACCTCACCAGGAGGATGAAGGATGGCAGCCACCAGAGCTGAATTGCTGGAAAATTAATACTGATGCAACTTTCCGGAGCAACAAGAAACCCTCGACCATTGTTATTGTCTGCAGAGATTGGAATGGAAGATGGATAGGCGGCTGGGGTAGAAAAGTCTATGCTAATAGTGTGCTAGAAGCTGAGGTTCGAGCTATTCACTGGGCCATTGAAGTGAGCAGTGAGTTTACATGTAATCAAATCAGTTTTGAAACTGACTCACAGAAGACTATAGAAGCTATTCTTGGCGACATACAACAGTATCCAAGGTTGTTACCTTGGTTAATCGATATCAAGAATGGGTGGAAGGAAAATTGGAAGCTCAATCATGTTCCAAGAGAGAGGAATAAGGTAGATGATGGCCTTGCTAAACATCACCAAAAATCCAAGGATGGTTCCTTAGTATATGGGGTACCACCTAATAGCCTAGTTAATATCATCAACTCTGAGTCCTGTAATGGTAGTAGTACTACCAGGTTTATTTCTGCTGAAAGATCTGTAAGCTGTAATGATCCCAAAGTTTTTTCTTGCACGAGAGGGGCGAGATGAATAAAAAAACCCTCTGACTTCCTTAAAAAAAACAACCACAATTGAGATAAGAAGAAAGAGGCAAGGTGTTTAGAGTGGTTCCACCTTAGCAAAAACTAAGGGAGTCAGTCCACTACCCAATTGTTTCCAATTGGGATTTGAAAGTATTTGAATTTTATTACCTTTTAGGATGTTACACAAAATTATGATACCTTCCTCACCCTTTGGATAGCCTTCACCCCAAAGTCATCTCACCAACTATGAAGCAGCCTTCACTTGAACTAACTTCAAGCTCCCCCTTGAAGTAGCCTTCCTCCTTGAAGTAGCTACCCGTTGAGACCTTCTAGAAGTAGTCCAAAGTCCTCCTTCTCCACTGAGAAGATCCTTCTCCACATGAGAAGATAGCACCCTCTCCAATCCGCAACCTCCAACCCTAGGAGTAGCAAGGAGAGTACAAGTAATAGGAAGGAACAAGAAGGGAAAATAGAAATTACAATTACCGTTGTAGCACAAGGCTTGATTTCCTATATCAAGAGTTTTGATCTCCTAACCAATGTGTGTGAAAGTGTAAGTATGGTGGAAAGGAGATTCTAGCCTATAGGATACGAGCTTGTAGCAATGGGAAAGATTAGCAAGTGTAGAAGTTGCTCAATTTGCTCACAAGAAAGGATTGCCAATTGCAAGTATGTATGCTCAAGTATTGCACAAGTGTGGTTCGGGTGTCCTAAGGTATGTCCTATTTATAGGAATGGCCTATGAATGCTTAAGGACGTTTTAGACACTTTCTAGGGGGTTCTAAGTGCTCAGCTAGCCATTAGGTATCCACTAATTGCTTTAGCAACGACTACTTTATTAATTCTGAAAAGTGCATACAGAGTTCTTCTCGGTCGAGAAGTTTATCGACTGAGAGTCAGTCGGTCAAGGACTTCATCGACCGAGGGACAGTCTCAAGCAAGTGTATATAACATTCCATTCCAACTCCAAACTACCTTGCCTGCTATGTCTAACGACTATAGAACCTTTTAGAAGGATTAACCCGGGAGACTCTCGATCGAGAAGATGTTCGACCGAGTGTGTCTCGGTCGACAAATAGTTCGACCGAGAATGTCTCTGTTTTGGTGGTTCTAGATGAATACTAAGTGTGTGTATGAGTGTGCAGTTGTGACACTGTTATAGGGGATGACCTATCTAAGTGTTGTGAGTGGCTAGGGAAGATCTAAATGCTTGATTTACATGATATCTAAGTACTTGTACAATATATACTTGTACAAGTTTTTACATTTAATTACAATCATGAAATTAACACATTGTGAGCATTTAGATCTTCCAAAGTTGTGTCATCCACCTAGTTCCTGCAACACTCAAATAGCACGTCAGATCCACAAGAATGAAATATTTTTTATTTTCAAAACAAAGGGATTTAGATAATGTCCATTTAGCTAACAATATCCCCCTTTTTGAAGATGACAAACATTTCTAAATATAAATCAAATAATCATAAAATGAGTTGAGTTTCATACCTGAGATTTACCTTATGTATTCCTTCTCTTGTTTATGGAATGTGTACTTATTATTCCCAAAGAAGTGTGGAACATAAAGTCCAATTCTTAGGGAATATATCAACTTTTAATGTAAAGCCAAGAGATTATGAAATTCATTGATTGAGTATTTATGATTTATATTATTTCTCCCCCTTTGTCATTTCAAAAAGATAGCCGTTAAAATCATGTGTTAACCCCCCCCCCCCCTTAATTTGTTCTCCCCTTTCAAAAAGATAACCATCAAATCATTTGTAAGGATGTCCATTTGAAGCCAAAATATAAGGATCAGAAAAACCAACCGATTTAAGAAGCACAAATGTCAAAGAAAACATCTTCTAAGGGAGTAATGAGTAGTTGCTTCCTTATTTTATTGAATTGATCTAATGGAAGTGATTTTGTGAAAATATCAGCCAATTGATCTTCCGTATCAACATGATGAAGGGATACATGATTTTTAGAGATATGATCCTGTTAACGGAAGCGAAGAGTTACGTAACGTAACAAGCAGCGGTCTGCGTTGTTGCACAAAGGCAACTTGAGAGTTCCCAATAGGGCTCTCCTCTTTATTTATATAAAGGAGTAAATTGCACATAGGTACAGCAGTAATGGGAAATAGAAAATAAAGACATAAAGAAAGATATATTAACACTCCCCCTCAAGTTGGAGTGTACACATTGTGGATGCCCAACTTGCCACATAAATTCTGGAACACTGCTGGACCCAATGGCTTTGTCAAGATGTCAGCTAATTGATCCTCAGACTTGACATATGGTGTCACAACATTGCCATTCTTAATCTAATATCTGATGAAGTGACAGTCAACTTCTATATGCTTAGTACGCTCATGGAAGATAGGATTCCTGGCAATATGTATAGCAGATTGATTGTCACACTTGAGTGTCATGGGAGATTGAATCGAAATCTTCAACTCAGATAAGACAGATTTGATCCATTGTAATTCATAGCATGCATGTGCCATAGCACGGTATTCAGCTTCAGTACTAGACCTCGCTACCACATGTTGTTTCTTGCTTTTCCAAGTGATCAAATGGTCACCAAGGAAAGTGCAGTAGCCAGAAGTAGATCTTCTATCAATTTGATTGCCAGCCCAATCTGCATCTGCATAACCTGTAAGAACCAAAGGTGATGAGGAGCTCTTTGGTTTGTAGTAAGTGATTCCCTTTCCAGGAGCACTTTTCAGATATCTCAGAATCATGCATACAGCTGTCCAGTGTGACTGTCGTGGAGTGCACATATGTTGACTCACCACTCCTACAGCAAAAGAAATATCAGGTCTTGTTACAGTTAGATAGATTAACTTCCCAACTATTTTCCTGTAGTGTCCTGGATCTGAATACTCAGTGTCATCATCCATCTCCTTGGTGTGATAATCCATAGGAGTGGATACTGGCTTAGAATCAATCATGCCTGTTTCCTGTAGCAAGTCCAGCACATACTTCCTCTGAGATAGGTTTATACCTACATGGGATCTAAGAACCTCAATCCCTAGAAAATATCTCAGTTTCCCCAGGTCCTTTGTGTGAAAGTGTTTTTGTAATCCTTCCTTCACACGTGATATACCTGTAGAATCGCTGCCAGTAATAACAATATCATCAACATAGACAACAATAATGATAGACCCACAAGAAGAGTTTGAATAAAATAGAGAGTGATCAGTCATGGAACGAGAGAAACCCATATGTAAAACAACAGCACTGAACTTGTCAAACCAAGCTCTAGGAGATTGCTTTAGCCCATGTATAGCTTTCTTCAGTTTGCACACTTTCTGATACTCCCCCTGAGCAAAAAAACCAGGTGGTTGCTCCATATATACCTCTTCTTGGAGATCACCATGAAGAAAAGCGTTCTTAACATCCAGCTGAAAAATAGGCCAGTCAAAGGTAGTAGCAAGGGATATAAGGATCCGTACAGAGTTTAAACGAGCAACTGGAGAAAAAGTCTCAAAGAAGTCAACTCCATATGTCTGTGTGTAGCCTTTTGCTACCAATCTAGCCTTCAGCCTTTCAACAGATCCATCAGGGTTGTGTTTGACTGTGAAAACCCATATGTAGCCCACAATTTTCTTTCCTGCAGGTAAGTCGACAAGATCCCATGTGCCATTGTCTAATAGATAAGATATTTCCACCTGCATTGCCTGTTTCCAACCACTGTCCTTCATAGCATCTAAATGATTTCTTGGTGTCGTAATTGAGTCCATCCCAACAGCAAATGCACGAGCCTGTGTAGATAAGTGGGACAAACAACATACATTTGATATGGGATGTCTAATAGTACATGAATGAATACCTTTCCTGACAGCAATAGGAACATCAAGGTCAGAAGCTTCTGCAGGAACCTCTTGAGTAGAATACGATGGAGGAAGCTCAGAGACTGGTGTCGCTACCTCATCTGAACTCTGTCTACCTCGCCTGTGATACACCTGTAAATAGGGCTGAATGACAGGTGCATCATCATGCTGCATGTCCTAAATAATAATGGGTGGCACTCCCTCACTCGACACATGTGGTGGCACTCGCTCACACTGAATTGGGGGTGGCACTATCTCACTCAAATGCTCCCCCTTGCTCATAGAATTTGCAAAATATGGAGTAGTTTCATGAAAGGTGACATCCTTAGAAACAAACATACGACGCAAACTAGGACAATAACACTTGTACCCTTTACTCGTACCAGAGTACCCAAGGAACAAGGTTTTCACAGACCTAGGTGAGAGTTTGTCTTGCTTAGGATCAAAATTATGAACAAAGGATGTACAACCAAAAACCCGAAGAGGAACATGAAAGGGTTGATCCATAGGGCGTAAAATAGAGAAGGGAGTGCGTCCATGCAAAACAGGGGAGGGCTGTCTATTAATCAAAAAACAGGCGGTGAGAAGGGCTTCAGACCAGAACCGTTTAGGCACATTTGATTCAAACATGAGGGATCGGGTAACATCCAAAAGATGGCGATTCTTTCTCTCAGCAACTCCATTCTACATAGGAGTTTGAGGACAGGATGTATGATGAATCATCCCAACCGAACTACAAAAATCATTCATCGCTTTTTGAACATATTCAAGAGCATTGTCAGATTGAAAAGTCTTGATGTTGCAATTAAATTGAACTTGAATTTCTTTATGAAAATGCTTAATGATGGAAAGCACAGACTCACGACTTTTCAACAAATAAATCCATGTCATGCGAGAGTAATCATCCACAAAGGAGATAAAATAGCTAAAACCATTATAACTCTGGTTTTTAACAGGACCCCACACATCACTATGGACTAACTCAAACGGGCTAGTAGCCTGATTATTGACACGAACAGGATATGACAGTCTATGATGTTTGCCCAACTGACACGATTGACACTCTAAAGAAGACAAATGAGCCATATCTGGTTCCAATTTCTTCAGACTCTCTAAGGATGGATGTCCATATCTGCAATGCCACAGCAAGGGGGAACCACTCATCAGGACGGCTGAAACTGGAGCAGGAGGTGGATGGCGAGGTAGACAATCACCAGGGAAGAGGTAGAGATCACCTTTCCTAGGTCCCCCACCAATCATCTTCATACTCTTGAGATCCTGTAAAACAAAACAAGAGGGTCCGAATGTTACTGTGCATTTTACAGTGTCAATCAACTTGGCAACAGAAAGTAAATTAAATGGAAATTTAGGCACAAAATGGACAGATTTCAGAACAAAATATGGTGTAAGAGACACAGATCGACTAGCTACCACCTTCCTCACTGAACCATCTGCCAAGGTAACAGACGGATGAGGAATATATGAGTCAAGTGAACGAAGCAATCTCCTCATACCAGTCATGTGCTGGGATGCGCCAGAGTCAACCACCCAAGGATTTGTAGATCCAGAAGCCATAAAGGATGTAGCCTGATTACCCACAGTAGACGCAAGGTTGGCTGCCGAAGAAGATGACGCGCCCATGTTCCAGTGCTGAGTTGCCTGAATAAATCTGTCATATTCCTCCTGAGTAAGAGTGATGCTAGAGGTACTAGAGCCCACAGTGGAAGATTCTGAAGTAGCACAGTTTGCAGCTCCAACCGGTGGGGCTGCAGGTCTCCCATGTTTCTTCCAGCATTTCTCGACAGTGTGCCCAGGTTTTTCGTAGAATGTGCATCTAGGATGAGTCCCACGTCCTCTGCCCAAGCCAGGTCTGTCAGACGGTGCAGGCCTTCCTCCTCTAACTACTGCTGCAATAGAGGCATGAGAATCTCCAGAAGGAACAACATAAATAGCATCAACGGACTCAAAGGTGGACTGCTGAATCCTCGAGTAAGCTTCTGCAAGGCTGGGTAATTTGTCTGACGCAAGAATCACACTTCTGGCTGAACCAAAGGAGGGGCTAAGTCCAGATAAAAATTTAGCAGTGACCAAGTCATCTCTATCTTTAATCTGCTCAGCGACGGTCACTGGATGATAGTAGCTCAGTTCTTGAGAAATAGCTTAAATCACACCAAAATACTCTTCAAGTGGCTTATCACCCTGTCTTTCTGCAAAAAGACGGTCATAAATCATAAACTGGCAAAGAGCATTCTTTTCTTGGGCATAATGTTGTTTCACAGCATCCCAAATCTCCTTGGCTGTAGAGTAGAACATGAACCTAGATGCAATTGTAGGTTCCATGTTGCCCCAAAGCCAAGTCTTCACTAGGCTGTCCAAACGTTTCCACTCGGCATAGTCTTTGTCAGTGCTAGCTAGGGGTGCAGAATCAACGAACTTTGCCCTATCTCGGGACTCCAAGACGGTATGAACACCATTCATCCATAGCGGAAAGTTCTTCCCGTTGAGTTTGATGGGAATAGGCGAGACCTCTCCATAATAGGTCGACATCTTATTCTCCATAATGCAACGAGGATAGGTGACGGAGTGATACACGTCACAAAGAAGGCTGGATTGACGGGAAGATATGCGTCACGTGACAGAGAGATACACGTCACAACAGAAACGGATAGAGGATGCGTTACTGACGCATTGACAACCTTCAAGAGAGAGGTTCCTAATCACACATGAAGGAGATGTGATTAGGAAGGCACTTTAGAAGAGACGAGACCTCCGGTAAAGGATTTAGAGGGCCGTTTGATCAACCGGAGATCCCAAGCGACAAGTTCGGCGTCCAAAAAATGCCCGGAAAGTTGCTGAAAAAGTTGCTGAAAACGTAGACGGAGCTTCTGGGTCTTGACGGCTGGGCCTACGGTAGCATGGGAGATACTACCGAAGGTCCAGCGGTGTTGGACGGCGGCGGAGACCCTTAGGCAGAGGGCTGCAGCGCCGGCGGCAAGGAGAACAGTCGCTGCTTGCGGCGGCGACGGACTGCTAGGAGAGAAGCCGCTGCTTGTAGCGACGCCTTGGTCAGAGGGAGAAGGGAGAGGGAGGGGCGGCGCTGGAGAAGAACGGAGAGGGAGAGGCGGCGCTCAACCTGCTCTTGATACCATGTTAACGGAAGCGAAGAGTTACGTAACGTAACAGGCAGCGGTCTGCGTTGTTGCACAAAGGCAACTTGAGAGTTCCCAATAGGGCTCTCCTCTTTATTTATATAAAGGAGTAAATTGCACATAGGTATAGCAGTAATGGGAAATAGAAAATAAAGACATAAAGAAAGATATATTAACATATCCCTTAGAAAATGATGACGGATTTCAATATGTTTGGAACATCTGTGTAAAATAGGATTACGTGCCAAGTTTATAGGGCTTGTATTGTCACAAAAGATAGGCGTAGATGAAAATGTAAAACCATAATCATTTAAAACTTGTTGCATGTAAAGCACTTGAGCACAACAAGACCCGGATGCCATATATTTAGCTTCAGTGGTAGACAGGGCAACCATGTTTTGTTTCTTGCTAAACCACGATACTAAGGCTCTTCCTAATAAGAAACAACTTCCGCTTGTGCTTTTTTGGTCAAGTCGACAACTAGCGTAATCGGCATCGGTATAAGCTTTCAAATCCAAAGATTGTCTTTTAGGATACCATAAACCATTGTTTGTGGTGCCGGCTAAGTATCTTAGAATCCGTTTGACAGTTTGAAAATGAGTTTTCATGGGTTTTGATTGAAATCTAGCACAAAGTCTAATGGAAAACATGATATCTGGTCTAGAAGTGGTTAAGTAAAGCAAGCTACCAATCATGGCCCTATATAAGGAATCATCAATGGGTTCCCCATTTTCATCCTTATCAATTTTCGTAGAGGTAGCCATTGGAGTGGTAGCATGTTTGCAATGTTCCATCCTAAAACATTTTAAAAGTTCATTTGTATGCTTCTCTTGGCTTATAAAAATCCCAACGGGTGTTTGCTTTATTTGAAAACAAAGAAAGAAAGTCAATTCTCCCATGAGAATCATTTCAAATTCCTTTTGCATAATATCACTAAATTGTTTACATAAAGATTCATTTGATGCACCAAAGATAATATCATCAACATAAATTTGAACAATAGAAAGTCAGATTCATATGTTTTGAAAAATAAAGTAGAATCTGAATTTCCAATTGAAAAACTATTATCAAAGAGATAGTTTTTGAGCCTTTCATACCAATTTATAGGTGCTTGTTTTAAACCATAAAGTGCTTTCTTAAGTTTGTAAACATGATCATATTTACCAGGAATTTCAAAACCGGGTGGTTGGGCAACATATACTTCCTCTTGTATTATTCCATTTAGAAATGCACTTTTTACATCCATTTGGAATAGTTTGATGTTTTTGTGGACAGCTATAGCTAGTAGCATTCTAATGGCTTCAAGTCTTGCCACTTGTGCATAAGTTTCATCAAAGTCTATTCCTTCTCGTTGATTATACCCTTGTGCTACCAACCTAGCTTTATTTCTTACTACTTCCCCGACTTCATTTAACTTATTTCTAAAAAACCACTTAGTTCCAATAATGGTTTTATCTTGAGGTTTAGGAACTAAGTCCCATACATCATTTTTAGTGAATTGGTTTAACTCTTCTTGCATTGCCATTATCCAATAATCATCTGTTAGAGCTTCAGTCACCTTCTTAGGCTCAATTATAGATACAAATGCCATTTTTGCAACATCTCTAAAAGATGATTGGGTTTTTAGTTTATCCTTAGGATTTCCAATGATCAGTTCTTGAGGATGATCCTTAATGATTCTAGGGATGGGTTGTTGTGTCTCAATTTGTTGATCATTTTCAGCATTGTGATCATCTTTAATTGATATGGTTAGATCTTAGATTTGATGAGTAACATCAACTATGTTATCACTTTGTTTTTGTTCTTCATGAAAAATAATGTGAATGGATTCTTTAACTTTTCTAGAGATGGTATTGTAAACTCTAAATGCTTTTCTAGAAGTTGAATATCCTAAGAAAAAGGCTTTTTGTGATTTAGAGTCAAACTTTTCTCTATCATCTTTTGTGTTTAAGATATAGCAAGTTGAGCCAAAAGTGTGAAAATAATCAACCCTTGGTTTCTTATCATAAATGAGTTCATATGGTGTTTTCTTCAAATAAGAGTGTACGGTTACTCTATTTAGCACATAGCAAGTTGTGTTTACTACTTCAGCCCAAAATGTTTTAGGTGTATTATGTTCAAGCATCATAGTCCTAGCCATTTCTTATAAGGACCTATTCTTTCTTTCAACTATACCATTTTGTTGTGGAGTGCGTGGAGCTGAAAAATTGTGAGTGTAGCCTTGAGATGTGCATAATTCTTCAAATATATGATTCTCAAATTCTCCACCATGATCACTTTTAATTGTGCATATTTTGTTTTGTAATTGATTTTCAATCTTTGAGCAAAATTGTATAAATACTTGAATGGTATCATCTTTATTGCCAAGGAAATGAACCAATGTATATCTACTGTGATCATCAACAATAACAAAGCAATATATTTTTCCACCAATAGATTGTGTCCTTATAGGTCCAAATAGATCCATATGAATAAGTTCTAGTGATCTACTGGTTCTAAGCATGTTTTTGGGTTTAAAAGAAGTTTTAGTTTGTTTACCCAAAGTACATGGTTCATAATTTCAGATTGATCAAAAGATAGCTTAGGCAAACCACGAACAAGATCATATTTAACTAGCTTTTTGATAACATGTGAACTAGCATGACCTGATTTTCTATGCCATAATTGGAGAGAATTATCTTTTACAAGTAAACATTTTCTAACTACAGATTGCATAGAGTTAGGTCTGAGAATATATAGATTTCCAATTCATTTACCTTCGTACACAACATTTGTAGTGTTCTCTATTAGTAACTTGCAGCAATTTTTATTGAATAAAACACCATATCCATTATCACATAGTTGACTAACACTAATTAAGTTGTGATGCAGACCATCAACAAGTAAAACATTTTTTATTTCAAGGTTCGTACCAATATTACCTATTTCAACAATTTTACCTTTGCCATTATCTCCAAAAGTGAATGTTCCCTTTTCTTTTCTTCAAAAGTTTGAAAATCATTCTTATTTCCAGTCATGTGTTTGGAGCATCCACTATCAACCACCCAATCATGCAACAAAATATGGATTTTGGTACCCATGTGATGGTCCATTATGATTAGGTACTTTTAATAATAAATTGAACATGATTTCATAATTTAAGCTTCTCAGAACCTCATTCGGCCGACAAATACTTCGACCGACCTTGACTCGGTCGACAATTTCTCGACCGAGATTGTTACTATTTTTAACTGCAGATTTCAGATTTGGTACAGGAATTCCTTTGGTCGAATAATTTCTCGATCGAGGAGTGTCTCGGTCGAACTATTTGTTGACCGAGATTGTTTCTGTTTGCTTTCAGCAATCTGTTTATGTTGATTTGGGCTTAAATCATTATAATATGCTAAGGTACCATTCTATTTAGTTGAGATGAGACATTAAGATATTCAAATGAAGTTTTAGGTCAAATCTCAACTTAATCATATTAAATTTTCTAAGTTTGGGGTCTTGGAACCCATACTAAATCAACATCCTTTTTCTTGTAAGGACATGAAAAGGAATAATATCCAAGACGCAAGCAATAATGACAACAAATAAAATCAATTTCATTTCTCTTTCTAGGATTTTGAGTTGTGTTCTTGGGTACAAACATAATTTTGGTCTTGGGTGCTTGAGTTCTCCTAGGTTTTGGTTGATAAAAGTTTTCTTTTGGAACATATCCTAAACCTCTTCTTCCACTATAACTAGAAGAGTTCTTTAGGATCTTATCAAGAATACCATTGTTTCTCAAGCTACATATTCTTTTGTAACTTAGCAATCTCATCAATTTCCTTTTGAATATCTAAATTTTCTTGATCTAGATTAGATGATAAAGCATCTCTTTCCTTAACAATAACATCATAATCTAGATGATTACATAGGATAGGTTGAGTCTGAAAATTATTCAGTTTTGCAAGCAAATCAACCTTTTCTTGAGATAGAAGATCATGATTTGTTTCTAAAGTAAGCAACTTCATATTGCAATCATTTAAAGATGATTTCAAGGTCAAATTTTCAGAAGCAATATTGTCCTTTTCGAAAGAAAGATTATTCAATCTAGCATATAGATCCTCATTAGTTCTAGTAACCTTCTTTAGTTTCTTTTTGCAATCAACATATTTGTCATGAGTATCTTGTAGACTAATAATTAGATCTTCTTTTGGCAAATAAAGAAGGCTTACCTCTTGAGAATCATCACTATCATCTTCTTTGGCCATGATACACTCCACATTCTCTTCTCCACTTTCACTATCACTTGACTCATCCCATGCAACTTTGTATGCTTTTTCTCCCTTCTTCTTGGATGAGCTTTTCTTTCCTTTTTTTTTCTTTAAGACATTCATTCTTGAGATGTCCCTTCTTTCCACATTCAAAACACCTAGGAGAGGAAGAATAATAAGAACCAATAATTTTGTTAGATTTAAATCTTCTATATTTCTTACCATTTACAATTAGAGCTTCTTCTCCCTCATCTCCATCACTTGTTTCATCACTTTCTTGAGTGATGACCTTTGTAGCCTTGAAAGCCATGTCCTTCTTTCTTCCTTGTTGAAGTTCACACTCTCATCTTTCTTCCTCCTCTAAGGTTGCTTCATGTGCTTCTAAGTTGCCAATGAGTTGCTCCATCCTTAGTCAGGTGAGGTCATTGGCTTCTTCAATTGCGGTCACCTTAGGCTTGTATTTAGGAGGAAGAGACCTAAGAATTTTTGATACTTGATCTTCTTCACTAATGGATTTACCTAATGCATTCAAACCATTAACAATAGAAAAAAACTTTGCATACATTTCACTAATAGACTCATTTGGTTCCATACGAAACTGTTCAAACTTTTGTTTAAGCATGCCAATTTTGGAATTTTTAACTTGAACAATTCCTTCATAGGTAATAGAGATTCTATGCCATATCTCATATTTTGTTTCACAATTTGATATTCTATTGAATTCACCAACAGAAATTGAACAATAGAGTATACTTACAACTTTTGCATTCTTTTGGGCTGATCTTACCGTATTAGCATCCCAAGTTGCATACTCTGTTTGAGGAAAGTCATATGGATTTGACACCATCCTGTAGAGATCCCAACTAATTCCCTGGAAGTAGAACTGCATCCTCCTCTTCCAGTAGGTGTAGTTAGTGCCATCAAAAGGTGGAGGTCTAGCCACGAGTGTCCCTTCCAAGTTGAGGTTGTTGAGTACCCCGTCACCCATTCTTCAAGACTTTATTAGAGTTCCTTGAAGCCTCACTCTGATACGAAATGAAAAACCACTAGAGGGGGGTGAATAGGGTTTTATAAATATTTTAACAATAATTCAACTCAAACACATGTTGGATCAATGGGCTCTAGAGGGGGGTGAATAGAGCTACACACACTTCACAATATCAATAGACCACCAATTTAATCGTAGTGCAAAAACTAAAGCAATCAACAATTTGATGTCCTATTCTAGCATACAAAGCAAGGATAAGAGATAATGAATAGCATGCACTTGGACAGGTGGTTTAGAGCGGTTCCACATCCTAAACTTAGGAACGATGTCAGTCCACTACCTAGAGTTGGTTAGACTTTAGGATTTGCAACTTGGTTCTCTTATATATCACTATAAGATTACAAGATACATAAACCACACAACCAAGGGCTTAATTTCTCAAGCTAATATCTTCTACCTATCCAAGGACTTACCCACAAAGTAAGATTCTTCAGCCTTCTTCAAAGGACTTACCCAATCTTACCTTTGTCTTCAGCCTTGCAGGATTTACCTATCTCACTTGAGCTTTGCCTTGCACCTCTCCTTTACTTGGAGAGCTTCTCCACGTTTTCCCTTCACCAAGGGACCTGGATCAAACGAGCTATCTTCACTCTTGAAGATCAGCAACACATCTTCCCCTTCACTCGGAGAATAACAGCAACAACTCCTCTTTCACTTGGAGAAGTAGCTTCAATCAATCTTCAATGGGATTTGGAGGTAGGAAGAGAGAAAGGAGAGCTTTACATAATACAAAAGATAGCTCTCATACACAGGGACCTAACTCATTCTTAACTCACGAAATTGTCTTGAAGGTAGAGAGAGAAAGGGGCTCAAGGGCTTGGAACACACTCAACTAAGCTAGAACCAAGTTTGCAATGGAAGAGCAGCTTGGAATGAAGTCCAAGGGGTTCTATTTATAGTTGAGGGTGGCCCTTTATGTTGTGGGACACTTGGGTGCAAAACTAGTCATTTTTCCTTCAAGAAAATGGCTATATTTTTGCCCAAAACAATTCACCAATGGTCATATTACTTTTTCTGCAAATTCCATACAGTGCAATCGGTCGAGTTCTAATGGGTGTAACTCGACCGATCAAGTAGGAGGCAAACCGATGTTCAAATGATCGGTCGAGTTTGTCCTGAGGAAACTCGACCGACCATTTCAAGTGGAAATGGCCTACTACCCAATCGGTCGAGTTTTGTGAGTGCACAACTCGACCGATGCAATCTTCAGAAATCGATCAAGGATGATCGGTCGAGTTTCAGGATGGGGAAACTCGACCGACCAAGTGTATGTAATTGATTTTCTAATTTGCAATAAAAGTGATTAGCACTTGGTGAATTTTGTCCCAAAAAATTTTCTCTTCTAAGTTACAAGCCAATTCATCATTACTAGTGATTACATTGATGTTCTAAGGTAGTTTACATAGAAATCCTAAAATGCACACTTGTAGTCATTTTGGCTTACACTTGGCCATTCTAGGGCTTGTATATATGATCCTTTTCATGTACCTAATGCCTGCAAACAATCTTAAACGCACATATTAGATACATATGAATGGAATGGTTAAGTCATTATCAAAATAAAGGTAATGTATAACCTCTAGGTCAACATTCTCCCCCTTTTTGACAATGACAAACCATTCCTCAAACATATTGAAAAAGGATAAGAAAGTTATACCTTTGCCTTGTGAATTAGGGGGATTCATAATAAGAACAATTTGAATTGCTCCCCCTCAAACTATGCTTCCTCTCACTTGCATGTTAGGTTTTCTATACATGGCAATACCAAAGTCCGTGTAATATGTAATCCTTTGCATGCCACATGATCAACAACAAATTAATGAAGAAAAGGATCACCTAGGCAAGAAAGCAATAGTATAACAGCAAGAAACAATATGATTGAGTCTCAAACCATGAGATATTTCTCCCCCTTTTGACATTTTCAAAAAGGTGGGGGGGGTAGAAGAGAAAAAACTAGGTCTTCTCCAAGACTCAACCACACATATATGCAAGGTAATAAACAACATTGTAAAAGCATATATCATACAATCATGAAGGAAAAACATACAATCTAAGTCAGAATCAAAATATAGCTCAAAAAGCACCAAGCATAAGATAACACAAAATAAGTAGCCAAAGTGCATAGCAATGATATTCCAACTCAGAAAGATGTTCTCATAAGCAACTACAACCATAAAAGTGAGAAAATAGTAAATAGGAAAATAGTACAACTCAGAATAATGTGCCAGGATGTTGCTTATACAAAAGAGTCTAGAAAGATATATATAATAGACATGATAGACTATAAGCTAAGACAACCTCCTAGACATCTAAGCTATCTATGTCAACTGCTTCCTCATCATCGCCTGGGTTGTAGTCCTCATCGCCATTTGAAGGCGGGGCAGCTGTGGCAGCATCAGATCCAACACCATCATCACCATCCTCATCAGAAGCATCCTCACCATCACCATCATCAGCATCAGCATCAGCATCAGCATCCTCATCGACATCCTCATCTTGGTCGGGCATCTCCTCGTCATCAGGACCAAAAGAGCGATCGGGCCAGCGGGCATTCTGCTCGGCCCATGACATACCAAGAGCTAGAAGCTCCTTGGCCCGCAGGAAGGACGGAGCAGAGTCCCCCAAGGAAGCGAGCAGAGTGGACAGGGGGCCAGCAGGTAGCGGAAGATATGAAGGAGTGGAGCTACCAGAGGGATTTTGAGGTGGAGCAGTAGCGGAAGGCTCGGCAGCATATGGTGGTGGAGCAGGGAAGTAATGCTCATATGCATAAGAGGCATATGCACTACCTGGGTATGCCTGGTAGACAGGGTAGGGTGAAGAGCAGGATAGGTTCATGTGAGACATGATAGCACACAAATCCTGATGGAGGTGCTCCTGAACCTGGCGATTGTACGCATGTTCATGCATCATGTATCCCAGAAGGGTTTCATTTGATGCTCTGAAGGACGCACGGCTAGGGCGGGGATGTGGCTGCAGGGGTGGAGCATGGGTGGAGGAGGGAGGGACACCAGAAGCAGTGGCTGAGGCTGAGGCGGAGCCAGAAGCACCAGGGGCAGGGGTAGGGACCGGGACAGCCTTCAGAAGGGTGGTTTACTAATGCACACTCCTTTTCTAGCAACTGGGTAATGGAAGTCAGAAAAGAGTGATTTGTTAGTGGAAAACTAGAAGAGACCACATATCAGGGCTGGGTAGGGAGGATGGGTGCCCTTGGTGTTCTTGCCGGTGTCAAAACAAGTCATATGATGTAAGATGTAACGAGCCCACTTGACACCTATATTGTTTAACAAACAATACATTAGGACTGCTGTGTTTTCCGCAATGTCTGTTTGATTACGCTTGGGATGGATATTGCAGTTAATCACAAGGGCCAAGATGTGCCTCTGGAGATCAAGTTAGGAGGAAGGTAGGGTTGACCGCTTCTTATAAGCCACGTCAGGTTTCTTTAAAAACTGAGGAATATCCGGTAGCGTCAATTCATGATGTTTATAAAAACCTTCCGGGTCAAGAAGATCAAAATATGCGTCATAGTCCTTGCGCCAAGTAGTGTTTTCTTTGTCTCCGGCGAGATAGAGATTGAAAGTCTCCTCGGAGAGTTGAAAACGACGACCGGCGATCATCGATGTGAGGACTACTTCAGTATTTGGCAGGGGGACAAGTGAATTGTTGTTCCAACGTAGATTTGCATAGAACTCGTGAACTGCTTTTGTGCTAGATAATTGATTATTGAAGTAGTCACGTTCGATTGCTAGGGCGGATAGGTGGTGTTTGGCAAGAAGCCTCGAGATAGAGGTGATATACTCTTGAAAATGGTTTGCATCAACTAAGGGGCGAAAAGGAAAAGGAGATCGTGGAAGAAGATCCTTATACCTATTTACCGCCTCAAGGGACACAAACGTGGTGTTGTCAAACGGAATCAGGCGGTTGATCGAGGAGGAGGCTGGAGCATTGCTAGGGGCGGCACATTTTCACCTATGGAAAGCCATGGAAATGAAAACAAGAAGAGAAACCATGCACACAAGCAAGACAAACCTCAAAAGCCAAAGAAGACACACTACAGATGCCCGGGGAGGTCAAGAACAGGTTGCTAAGTCACCCTAGGGTTAGGAACGGGAGAGGGTTAGGGCTTGGGTTGAGAGCACGGGCTAGGAGATGAGGAATCGGTCGGCTATTTTCTAGTTGCAAGGGAAAACAGTCGGCCGATCCTAACTTTTAAGTTGGTGCTGCTCGTCGATCGGTCGAGTTCTGAGGGTGTACAACTCGACTGAATGGTCCACTAAAGACAGCTCTCGTCTCCTGATCGGTTGAGTTTTCCAGGGTGGAAACTCGACCGAAGGTCAACCTGACCTAGCAGTCTAATTCTTAGATTCTAGCCATATACACGCCGATTAAATTTATTTTTCCATTCTATTATGCATAATTAACATACCTAGGCACATTTTGCTCATCATTGGGCACTATTTAGTGATAAAACGTGAAATTCGATAAAACCCAAAAATAAGCATAAAATAAGCATGTTGATAGACAATTTAAGCATAAACAAGCATGTATATGAGCAACATAAGGTGAAGATAGACATGAGCAAGCATATAGGAGAGAGACCACTAGCTAGATCACATAGCAATATCATTTAAATCAACAATGAGCAGTTTAGATCGAATAAAATTAAATTGATCTCTAGCTAGAGGTTTTGTAAAAATGTCCGCCAATTGATTTTCCGTGTCCACATGTGTGATATAGATATCTTTCTTGGCAATGTGGTCATGAAGAAAATGATGGCGAACCTCTATATGCTTAGCTATACTATGCAATATAGGATTGTAAGATAGGTTAATTGCACTAGTATTGTCATAAAAGATAGGAGAAGCATCAAAAAATATGTTAAAGTCTTGGAGCATTTGTTTCATCCATAGGACCTGTGCACAACAACTCCCGACTGTAATGTATACAGCTTCGGTAGTTGATAATGCCACTGTACTTTGTTTCTTGGAGAACCAAGACACTAAGCATGGTCCTAAAAGGAAGCAAGTGCCACTTGTGCACTTTCTATCAACCAAACACCCTGTGTAATCCGCATCACTATATGCTTTAAGAGTAAAATCCCTTGATTTAGGATACCATAGTCCAAAATTTTGGGTTTTGGCTAAGTACCTCAAAATTCTCTTAACAGCAGTGAGATGCGACTTCTTAGGGCAAGATTGAAAGTGAGCGCACAAGCCAACACTAAACATAATATCAGGTTTAGAGGTAGTTAAATAAAGTAAACTTCCTATCATACCTCTATATAGCTTCTCATCTACCTTTTCACCTTCTTCATCTTTGTCAAGTTTGGCGGTGTTTGACATGGGTGTATCCATCGGCTTCATGTTCTCCATCCCAAAGCACTTGAGTAGTTCAGTTGCGTATTTGCCTTGGTTGATGAAGTTTCCTTCCTTTATTTGCTTGATTTGAAAGCCGAGGAAGAAGGTCAACTCACCCATCATGCTCATTTCAAATTTACTCTGCATAAGAGAACTAAACTCCTTGCAAAGATCAAGATTAGTCCCGCCAAAAATGATATCATCAACATATATTTGATAATAAGAAAATGGTTAGAAGTGTGTTTTAGAAACAAGGTAGAATCAACTTTTCCCATGACATACTCATTATCTAACAAAAAGTTCTTTAATTTCTCATACCAAGCTCGAGGTGCTTGTTTGAGTCCATAGAGAGTTTTTTTGTAACAAATAAACATGATTGGGTAATTTGTCATTTTCAAAGCCCGGAGGTTGAGAAACAAATACTTCCTCCTCGATTGTACCATTCAAAAACGCACTTTTAACATCCATTTGATATAGCAAGAAATTTTTATAACTAGCAAAGGCAAGTAGCATACGAATAGATTCTAGTCTAGCAACAAGAGCATAAGTTTCATCAAAATCAATACCTTCCTGTTGGTTGTAACCTTGTGCTACTAACCTTGCTTTGTTCCTTACCACTTTTCCTTGCTCATCTAGCTTGTTGCGGTAGACCCATTTGGTGCCAATGATTTTTCTATCACTTGGTCTTGGCACTAAGGTCCACACTAAATTCTTCTCGAATTGCTCAAGCTCTTCTTGCATGGCAAGGATCCACTCATCATCACCAAGGGCTTCTTTGATGTTCTTTGGCTCTAGTTGAGAGATGAATGCGCCATCTGCTTGTTCTTTGTTGTGAGCATATCGTGTCCTCACTCTCTCGAACGGGTTGCCAATGATCAACTCCTTGGGGTGATTATTTGCAAAGCGGGGAGTGGGATCCTTCTTTTCTTCTTCTTTTTCTTCTTCTACCACCTGCTTGCCTTTGTCTTTGATGTTGAGATCTTTTAAGATAGGTGTAACGACCCCGCCTCCCGGTAACCCCTAGTTAAGGGAGACCTAAAGGTCAGAGCTGTTATTCAATTAACAGGATCAAAGGTTCAACAAATAATCAGTAATAATTAATAAACTTTACCAACTAAACTGAAAACAGGTATAAAATAAAACTTTTTATTACCTTGGAAAAACTGGGATTTCTAAACTTCTATCCATGAAGATGTTAATCTAACTAATCCTCCTGTGCAGGTTATTGCTCATTCAATTCCACATATGTCACTTTACTGTTTGTTCTTTCATTTGTACCTAAAACGCCGACAAACAAAACGTCGGTCAGCTGAAGCTGGTATGTGGGGGAAACAATAATTGTGCAACTATGTTAACAATGTAATCAACCAAATATCATTTAACAACTAAGATTACGTTTTAAGCAATACTACTCAATCCTTGCCTATCCCCTTTCTCTGTAACGTCCCTGCAGTGGACATGGATACCACCTCTCTCATATGGTAGATCCTTACCCCCATGGCCCTACCACACAGGTAGCCAATACCTAGGGTTATGGAGTCACATAGTCCTACCCAAAGGTAGACCAATCCCTGACTCATGATGACTTGATGGACCTACCCCACTGTTAGCCATTTACTAAGTCATTTAATGACCTGATGGACCTACCCTCATTGGTAGCCATTTACTAGGTCAATCTATAAAGCCACAGAGGGGACTAGGATCTGAGCTAGTAGGCATATTTCTTATGTGATAGTCATATTCACATTATACTTTGCATGAATTAAATACATCCAACAGTTTAATTCAAGCCACGATGGAAACATCGATAAAATCCCAGAAAGCTAATTCAGGTAGTCATAAGCGTAACCACATACCTGTTTTGCAGAATCAACAATTCCAAGCAAATAAGTAATCCAGAGTAAATCAAGCAAGCACAATTTTATCCTGAAATATTCATCCAATATTTTCTATCATGAATCATGGTATACAAATCTAATAGGCCTAATCCTGACCTAGGGTTACTAGCCCTTTTTAGGGTTTACTTTACAATTAGGGTTTCACTTCATCTTTTATTAATTTAACGCAATTGATCACAAACCCTAGTTATTTCCACATCTAGTTCTCAATTCCGAATTAAAGGCATAATTATTCATTAATTAAGCTTATTAAGCCTCTTCTATTAAAGCTACTATTTTTATCCTTTTAATCCATGACAAGATCATTATACGCATTTATCATCAACTCAAAGTTCGTTATGGTCCAAAACACATATGAACTTGATTTGCCATTAATCCACCTTTTATTCGTTAGAAAACCATGATTACTATATTAAGGGTATTTACCCATAATTAGGAGCTTAACCATTATTTAACACTTTTAATATCCAATAGGTTGCAATTACTCACTTTCATTAATTAAGTATTATGAACTTAACCCTAATTCTTCATTATCTTCAATAAGGATTCTTTAATTCAACTTATGTTCAAGAATCATTATATTTCAGTTGTATACTAGAAATTTTCAAATTATAATCCCAAAAACTCATGCTTTCCCAAATTAGGGTTTTTTTATCCCATTAGACCATGTACATGATCACAAAACCCTAAAAGCAACATATTAATCATCCTTTTATGATTTTACCTTTTCCTTTACTCTAAAAAGGTTTATTTTGATCAAAAACCAAAATCAATATCCATCATGATTGCTTTTATCTCTTCCTAGGGTTTTCCATTATGTAATGCATTAAAAGATGAAAAACCCTATACTTCTTGAAAAGAATTCACAAACAGGCTCTACTATCATTTTTATCATGTTCTACGCATTTTTATGGTTAAAAAACACTATTTACTTGTATTTTTCGGCCAAAGGATCTATTTTTAAGGATTTGTACAAGTTTCAATCATTTTCTGAATTATTGGGCAGGGAGGCTACTTACTTTTATTTTCTGGAAAAACTTCGGCCGTCCGATCGCCCATCTCAGTTGACTGCGCGCGATCGCGCGGCTCTTACAAAACGCACCCACTCACGACCAACTGAAGGCGTGAAGGAGCCTGGATTGTTGATCATGCTTGGATCCACAGTAGACCAAGATCGAAGGGTAACCGCTCCTTCGTCCTCTCCCGATCAGCAAAGCCTACCGCGGCGGCGCTGCTCTCTGAAGCTCGTCGGAGCATAGCCGAACCAAGGTTCCGGGTCACAAGAGTAGAAATAGTAGGGCCGGTTGTGATCGCGAGATCCTTCCGAAGAAGATAGGGATCCTATTTATAGGATTGGGGCTCGAATCTAGGGTTTCCTAACCCCCCGCTGTCACCTGCCTTGTGATGAAAAAGGCGTTTCTTCAAGACGCATCCATAGGTCGAAAAACTAGGGTCTATGATGCGCGGAAAGTCCTCCCGGATTCATCTATGAGATCTCTATCCTCGCACATGTGAAGATTCGTGAGAAAAATGGGTGGGAAGATCCTCTGTTCTCTGCCTGAATCCTAGTTCATTTAGAACTAGAAGATGCACGGCCCGCGTTGGATCAGAATCCAACGATCCACACTGTTTGCGACCCAACAAAGGAAAATTAGATTTTCATTTTAAAGGAAAATCCTTCAAATATTAAGATAACTTTTGAAAATCGTAACTCTCCAACCATGGCTCCGTTTAATCCCAAATTTTGAGGGAATATTATTAATGACTTAATATATAATCATGCCAAGTTTGGGCTCATTATGTAAAGAAATAGGGTCCCTTTCTTTAGATACAAGTTATTACTCAATTAGGTATGTTTCTCACCTAATTTCTCTTTCCTTTGCTATTAAATTATTATCTTGGATTTCCTTGGACCTTAAGGAACCTTAATGACTCAAAATCCCATCTTGGGAAAGTTCCTTAGCCTTTTTATTACCTTCTATTCATTAATTCTCATTATCCCACTTATTTCTTTATAAAAAAAATTATCTCCTTTTGAGGATTTTTCTTTATTTCTCTTTTATCTTCATTAATTAGCATTCCTTTTAACTTTAGGAATCCTTGAGATACGAAAATTCACCATAGATAACTCAATTATACCTCTTTTTCCATACTTTCCACATTTTATCATTGTTTTCAATTTCTTTCTTAATAAAGAAATACTTAATTAATATTTTCTTTTCTTATTGCTTCTCTGTGCACTTTGGACTCCTTGGAACCCCAAGGAACCCATGTGGCACGAAATCCACCTTTGGATTAAGTTCTTTTGCCTTCTAGAGGTTTCCACACCTTTCTTTTCTTAAAAACTCCATTATTCATTTATAAATTGAATTTCCTTGTTATCGGGCCCAATAGCCAATAAATCCCACAAAACAATCATCAAGGCTATTGTAAATGAAATCCATTTATTCAAAATATATTATATCATTATTCGTTCAAATATCTTTAATATGAGAATTTATATTTCTCGGCAATTGAACCCAAAACTGGGGTTGTAACATCCTTCCCCTCTTATAAGAATTTTGTCCTCAAAATTCCATCAAGCAAGCAAACAAACAGGATAAGTCTTCTTATGTCCATCAGGGCTCCCATGTGGCTTCACCCTTTCCATGGTGTTTCCCAAGAACCTTCATTATCTAATTTTCTTCCACCTGAGTTCTTTCTTACCTTGGTATATCGTACCCTTATAGAGGACTCAGGACTTTTCAGCCTTTCAAAAGCTGAATAGGTTCACGGCACAACACCTGGCTTGGGTACCTCACATAGTGCTCTAGATCGAACTCATGCAACACATCATTTTATCCTGAGGGGTAAGGTAAAACACAACCATCTCCACCAATCCATCTCAAATGGACCCATATATCGGTGACTCAGCTTTCTCAGCTGTAGCTCAGAGGGGTCGGATTTTCACATTATAGTCCCCCACAGTGAACTGCATGTCAGTCTGCTTTGCATCAGCTCGTGACTCATGTCACCCTTGGGTTCTCTCTCAACCATTGCTCGATCAAGCGACTTCATCTGCACTCACTGTGGTTCTTTTATGACCTTCACTAGGCCTCCTTCACCAACATCATCTTAATGAAGTGGTGACCGACACTACCTCCTTATTGAACTTCTTGCATCCCGATAAAGGCTATGGTGGTTATCATTCACATTTTCCATAGGACAAGAGCTGTCTCTAGATATCATCCTGAACAAGCACACATGCTCTCATCAGACCCTTTAGTCTGGATCATACTAACAGTTAGTAAGGGGTGATAAACTGTACCAACATTGAGTTCTTCACGTTCCTACTTCCACCTCATGGAAGTGAACCCTTAGGTCACATCAAGAACCTTGGAATTCACATCATGGTGTATTTGAACCATCTCTTTTCATATGTAGTTCAACCCGATCTGTCCCTTGACAGAACTCTTGCTCTCTCATGTCATCTAGGTAAGGTGATCTACCATAACCCATATTGCATCTTGACCTTCTGGGTCAAAGGGAGACTTACCACAACATTCATAATGATGAACTCCTATTCCCTCACAGGAACTCTTTTATCCTCTATGTCGATACACTGGGTTATTGGTGTTCGTCCTTCACCGCCTGGCTTGCATGGCCACATGCTACGTGTGACTTTGTTTTAAGCATCCAGAGTGCCACCATCACTTACTATCTTTGTGGTACCAAGGTATATCATAACCTCTTGTATCGTTATGATTCCTTAAGCTTGTCACCTCGGAAACCCTAAACCACTCTCAAAAGGGTCTCTTTACCTTCCTATCCAAGGAAGTGTATCTGAGGTTCTATCACCATCCTTTCACTACATCAAGGACTAAATTGGCTAACCAAACAACTGTTAACTTGTTCAACATATCTTATTACATCCTAGTGTTAGCCAAACACATCTTCCTTCCAAACATAAGGTTAGTCGAACAACCTCAACTTCTTCTAACTTCCAGCTAGACTAGGTAGCTATATCTCAACCAGAGCATTCATTACCACTCCTTATCCTTAGGTGTTAGGTAACATACTCCTCCATGTATTATACTTATCATCTCATCTCAAACTCTAAGTCTATCAAGAAGCTATGAGCTCATCCTCACTGTGATCTAACTCAACCTTGGTTAACTTGCAAATTCTACATAGTTCCTGATAAAACATCCTCATAAGCTGACTACACTACCTCTCTTAGTGTTTGCAAACCATACATGTATCATTCACTTTACCAGGGTATGTTATCATCTCTATCATCATACCTTGTAGCTACGTTCCAACTTACATCATCTTTATCCTTGGTGTAAGGCATGCATACTGTCCTATCTCTCACTCCCATAACAAGAAGAAATAAGCATTTGGCTGCAGTCCAAATACAGAGTTCTTCCTATTCCAAGAGTAGAGACAGTACAGCCCGCCTTTCCAGTACAATTTTAAATCTAAGTTGAAACGTGCCACATATGTATCTACATTACAACCATCATGATATCAAAAATTACTTCCAGGGAAAACTGGTCTCGAACTTACTTGGTCCAAGCACAATCCTTAGTCATCTCCTCTAGGTCTATAGGGTGCCGACACTTTTGGGGTCATCCCTTTTCCCTTATGCATCCAGAGAGTGCCCTACTCATCTGCCCTTTGGGTCCCATGTGTCCATGAAGGTGATCAATCTCCTAACCCATGGCCCTCAGACAATGATAGTTGTTACCTCCCGACCCTATGGTCATGTGCAACTAGGGAATTAGGAAACTCCTCCTTCCATCGGTCTTATCCCTACCTGACCCTAGGATACACTTAGGATTCGATTATTGTACATGTCCAACATAGAACCTTACCCAAACACCCCTCATCTCTCTTCTTGCATTCATGGACTAACTTTCATCCTTTCATAAGGGTCATGGCGACCTACCTACCTTGGTCGAGCCCCATACCAGTTACCTCCATGGTAACACATCCAGATGTACATAGAGATGGTTATCTATGGGTCTATAGGTTCATTCTCATGCCATGTACTCTTCACTTAGCTTCTCAAGATCCTATGAAACCTCCTTAGGTTACCTCAAAACCATCCAAACTAGTAAACTTCCTACCAAAGGGTCGCTCTCCCAGGATGGGAGGAAACTACACCTTTATAACAAAGGCCACAAACATTCTTAGGGTTTACATCCATATGAGCATGCTTAAACCAACAACTACTAAGGCACAAGTGGACCACCTATTAACTATGCTAGGTCATACTTGTTCTCTTTCCTCAACATTAGATCAACTTAGCTGTGAGAGGTTCATCAAACATACCCTTAACTTAAGGGATTTCCTTTACCTCCATGCTCGAAACTATAGAGACTCAAATCTCATCAGGAGCATCAGATACACTGCTTCCCCTCTTGGGCCTAGGAACCCTAGGTTCTCCTCTGGATATCCGACTGCATGCTCAAACTCTTAACCACGGATCAAACACGTCCAAGGTATGTCATGTACTCCCATGATCCTTTTATATGAGTAATACCTCAGAGTCGAGTCCTCTTCATGGACAACCAACTAGGTATAAAGCCTCACAACCGTTTACTTAAACCTCCTCAGGGTCTAAAGTACTCTTTATCTCATCCAGCAGGTAATCACTTATACCATAGGTACTAGAAGCATCATCCTCTCTCTAGAGCTAACTCCACATCCAGTCATACTATTGGAGGTCATCTCTCCATGAAGGATCAAGCTCATAGGTATACCTCTTCATGGGTGAAGTCTAGGTGTGAACTTAAGTTTGCTCAAGATCATCCATAGACCTTTCATAAACCATCCATCATGATCTCTTAACCAGGATTTCATCAAACTATACCCTACTTGCTTAAGCCCGTAGGGTAACTATAGGTTCTCCTCTCACCTCATCCACGAAGGAACTATCCTTCGCTCTAGCATGCACGATCCTGCCAAAGTTACTAGGTCATCTAACATCTTATGGAATTCCAAAGGCATTCCAACCAAACACTCGGTCAACCATGACATCTAACTTACCATGTCATCTCTCTCTAACCTTCACTTAGGGTTAGGGTTAACATCATCCTCAAAGGATGTGCTAGGTCTCTACCTTTAATGGAGGTCTCCACCTCCAAGACTAACTCTCTCTACACATCCTCCTGCCAAGGAGGTCTATCCTCATATCTCTCCTGAGGGCAAAGACAACTCATGTCATACGACCTAAGCATGTATCTATTCCTTTACACTTACTCTATTAAGCTTATGTCCATGACATCTTATTTACATGCTTTTTATTAATATGATGGATGATTCCTTAATCCTTATCAACCTTACCCATACCTCATGAGGGTGAGGAAAAGAGAGAAAACCCTAATCCTTAAGGTCCTTAATAGAATTTGAGTTGAGAAGGGATGAACAAGATGAGAGAGTCCTAAAGGTATCTTATTTCGATTCATACCCTAAGACTTTGGCCAGGCAGTCACACAATCTGGGAGTCCTCGTATTCCGACTAGCGGTGCGGAGGAAAATATTGCCAGCCCCCGGACGTGATCCTTTTCTAGACACCTCAGTCCTTCGGACAATCCTCTAATAACTCCCTTGGTTTCTATGGAATTTGTAAAATTTAATAATTATTACAAATTAAGTGAGGAACCTATGCTCTGATACCAATTGGCTGGGGTAAGTGTTTTATTACAAAAATCGTATCTCATGATTCGTAACTCGGATGAAAATAAGTTATATATGAATTTTGATCAGGAGAACACAAGGAATCTAATAAAAATAGTTTTATAGCCTGAATCTGATCATAGTTCGAAATATAGTGTAAATTATCATCTTTAATGATTTAAAGATTAAGAAACCCTATTTTGATATGATTAAAGTGTTTAATGGGGTTTAATGGATTATTAGAGTTGATGTTAACCTGTTAAATGTAAAAAGGTACATTATGTTCAAAAAAGAAAAACTTTGCACATGATTAGTCTAATTTGGTGTTTATATGCTTGAAATTCGAAAAGTGTATAAAGTTATCATACTTACTGGTTTAATTAGTGAAAAACCCTTGGAATTGATGATAGTTGAAGATAGTGGTGTTCTATGAATGTTTTGAACGAATATTAACCTCTTGATAATAAAAGGATGATAATTGTACATAATTGGCTTAAATTAGGGTTTCATATACCTAAGTTTGCATTAATGGGCTTAGAAACCCTAATTTAGGAGGATATGTCTTTTAATGATTTTAATTGTGCAAATCCATGAATAAGACAATGTTATGTTGTTATAAATCCAATTTGAGTATAAAAGATCATTAATGTGGATATTTTGGGGTTCCTAGTGTAGAAAGTGGAATTAATGATACATTAGGGTTTGTGGACTAAACAAACATTAACAAATGCATAATGAAAGCTAAAACCCTAAAGGATGACCTAGAAATCTTAAAGTGGAATCCAAGTAGATCTTGAGGAGGATTGGAATAAAACAATGACACTTGGATGTTATGTATTAATTTCAGGATATTGATGATTGCTTGATTGATTGTTCCTGAATATTAAATATTTGGACTTCAAGTTGCTCTGAACAGGTATGTGGTTACTTATGAATAACCGCTTAGTTTCTCGATGGTTTCTCGGACGTTTAATCGCATTGGATGCAACTAAACTATTTGGATGTTCATATTGCAAACTATAATGTGGCTATGACTACCACAAAGGATATATGCCTACAAACTCAGATCCTGGTTCTCTCTGTGGCATAATAGCTAACCTAGTACATGGCTGCCTATGGGTAGGTCCATCAGGTTAGAGAAAGGCCTAGTACATGGCTACCTATGGGGTAGGTCCATCAGGTCTATGGATGACCTAGTACATGGCTACCTATTAGGTAGGACCATCAAGTCATAATGAGTTAGATATTGGGCTATCTTCGGATAGTGCCATGCGACTCTATTACCTAAAAGAGAGGTGATATACATGTCCACTGCAGGGACAACCCAGAGTTCGAGAATATGTATGGATTGAGTTGTATGGTTTAAAATGTAATCTTGATTGTTAAATGATTAATTGAATGATTATATTGTTAACATAGTTGAACATTATTTGTTTCCTCCACATACCAGCTTCGGCTGACCGACGTTTTGTTTGTCGGCGTTTTAGGTACAATGAAAAGTACAAACAGTAAAGCGACACCTTGTGAATTCAAGAATTAAAGAACAAGGAGGAATTAGATAGAATAGTTCAGATGAGGTTAGAAGTTAGTTTGTTCCCAACTTTTCAAGGTATGCAAAGAAAATTTTTATTACCATTTTCAGTATAGTCTGGTAGAATTTAATAATTCTTTATGGTTATATGTCGAACCTTTGATCCAGGATTAATGGGTGTGGCTTCAACCTCTTGGTCTCCCTTAATTGGGGGTTATCGGGAGGTGGGGTCGTAATATTGTTATCGGGGGCTTCAACCTCTTGGTCTCCATGGGCTCTGATACCAATTGTAACGAACCCACCTCCCGGTAACCCCCAATTAAGGGAGACCCGAAGGACAGAGCCGTTATTCAATTAACAGGATCAAAGTTTCGACAAATAATCAATAACAACTAATAAACTTTACCAGCTAAACTGAAAATGGTATAAAATAAAACTTTTCTTACCTTGGAAAAACTGGGATTTCTAAACTTCTATCCATGAAGAAGCTAATCTAACTAATCCTCCTGTGCACATTATTTTTCATTTAATTTCACGTATGCCACTTTACTATTTGTTCTTTTCATTTGTACCTGAAACGCCGACAAACAAAACGTCGATCAGCCTCAGCTGGTATGTGGGGGAAACAATAATTGTGCAACTATGTTAACAATGTAATCAACCAAATATCATTTAACAACCAAAATTACGTTTTAAGCAATACTACTCAATCCTTGCCTATCCCCTTTCTCTGTAACGTCCCTGCAGTGGACATGGACACTACTTCTCTCATATGGTAGATCCTTACCCCCATGGCCCTACCACACAGGTAGCCAATACCTAGGGTTATGGAGTCGCATGGTCCTACCCAAAGGTAGACTAATCCCTGACTCATGATGACTTGATGGACCTACCCCATTGGTAGCCATTTACTAAGTCATTTAATGACCTGATGGACCTACCCCATCGGTAGCCATTTACTAGGTCAATCTATAAAGCTACAGAGGGGACTAGGATCTGAGCTAGTAGGCACATATCTTATGTGATAGTCATAGCCACATTATAGTTTGCATGAATTAAAATCATCCAACAGTTAATTCATGACATCGATGAAGACTTCGGTAAATCCCAGAAAACTAACTCGAGATATTCATAAGCGTAACCACATACCTTATGCCATCACAGAAACCATGCAGAACATCATATGTACTTTAAGAGTGCATCCAAACATCCAGCACTAAAGCATGTAATCAACAAGGTATCTGAAACAAATCATACTACATATGTGTCACCACATATTCTCTTTACATTATTCAATTCTAGATTCGCTCCTAAGCTAGGGTTTAGAGTTATCTCAAGTTTAGACTATGGATAAGGGTTACAAACCCTAATTCCATCATATCATGGTTTCTAATATTACAAACTCAGTTATGCATATTAGGTGAAACCCTAATTATCAACTTAAGCACATTATATTACCCGTGACACCTAAATCACATCACTAACATTAAGATAGTATCAAGATGTCGACATTGGTTTTAAAACTCTAAATCGGCATGAATAAGATCATTAATCTAGAATCATCATTTATTTATCATTATCAAGTATTTTCTCATTGTACATGTCCAGATCAGGTATTACCTTAATGCCCGGGCCCACTGCCCATGACTCTAGTAGAGTTTCAGGAATGACGACTGGCCCCACAGACCACCACTATCCTTAACTGCATGTCTTAATCTCACTCACGCGCAAGCCAGGATCAACTTCCCGACTAGTACCCATCCTAGTACTACTCCAAGATGAGCACGCTTAACTATGAAGTTCTTTAGAGATGGGCTCCCGGAAAAGGAGGTGCACCTTGGTGATATGGGCAGTCCAATCATTCCTTTTAAGATCATGTTATCCCAGGCCTCAAATCCTGGGATGTTACAATCTCCCCCACTTAGACTCTTGACATCCTTGTCAAGGCTCAACTATACAACCTCATAATATCTTCCCCATTTCAATGCAGACCCAAAATGGCCCATGGACACCCAACTCCCATCCACGGCTACCAGTGCAAGGGTGGCTCCATCTCGTCTCTACGGATAGCCCTTTCCAACTTGCCCAGACCGCAGAGCTTAAGACTGGCATGCCACATGCCCATGTGGGCCCCACCTACTGGAGGGGAATTGGCTCTGATACCATTTGTAACGCCCGGGCCCACTGCCCATGGCTCTAGTAGAGTTTCAGGAATGACGACTGACACCACAGACCACCACTATCCTTAACTGCATGTCTTAATCTCACTCACGCGCAAGCCAGGATCAACTTCCCGACTGGTCACCCATCCTAGTAATACTCCAAGCTGAGCACGCTTAACTATGGAGTTCTTTAGAGATGGGCTCCTGGAAAAGGAGGTGCACCTTGGTGATATGGGTAGTCCAATCATTCCTTTTAAGATCATGTTATCCCAGGCCTCAAATCCTGGGATGTTACAATAGGAATTATTTCATATGCAACATCATCATCACCAATATGCTTGGCAACAACAGGGTTAGTTTCAATAAACTTAACATTGATAGATTCTTCAATTTCAGACAATTCAATGTTAAATACTCTATACGCCCTGCTAGAAGTGCTATAGCCTAGGAAGAAAGCCTTATATGATTTCGGATCAAACTTGTAGAGAGAATCCTTCGTGTTTAAAACAAAACAAGGACATCTGAAAACATGAAAGAAATCAATAGACGGCTTCCTACCACACCATAGTTCATAGGGGGTTTTCTTGAAAGTCGGATGTGTGAAAACTCGGTTTTGCACAAAACATGACGTGCTGACAGCTTCAGCCCAGAACTTCTTAGGAGTGTCATACTCAAGAAGCATGGTCCTAGCCATCTCTTGTAGCGACCTATTCTTCCTCTCAACAACCCCATTTTGTTGAGGTGTGCGAGGAGAAGAGAAATTGTGCGAATAACCCGATTTTTCACAAAAATGTTCAAAAAGATCATTTTCAAACTCTCCCCCATGATCACTACGGATAGAAACAATATGGCAAGAAGCTTTGTTTTCAACCCGTTGACAAAAGCTCGAGAAAACATCAAGTGTATCACTTTTAGAAACGAGAAAGAAAGTCCAAGTATATCTAGAGAAATCATCAACAATAACAAGACAATACTTGGAGCCACGAAGCGTTTGTGTTCTCACTGGTCCGAATAGATCAATATGAAGAAGCTAAAGAACTCTCTTGGTACTCATGACTCCTTTGGGTTTGAAGGAGGATTTGGTTTGTTTCCCTTGTGTGCAAGGTTGGCATTCCTCATCCTTATCAAAATCCAATTTAGGAAGTCCTCGAACCAAGTCCTTTTTGTTCAATTTCATCATTTGATGCAAATTCACATGACCCAAATGACGATGCCAAAGAGAAAGATCGTTTCTATCCACAACTAAGCATATATTTAGTATGGGCTTAAGAGCATCGAGAACAATAACATAGAGATTACCATTTCTAGTCCCCTTATATATAACATTGTAGGACAGGGAATCTAGAAGCAAGCATTCTAAAGAAGTAAATAGCACAAGATAACCATTATCACATAATTGGCTAACACTAATTAAATTGTGATGTATGCCATCAACAAGTAATACATTTTTAATACATAGTTCATTGCCTACATCACCCTCACCTATAACCTTACCCTTCTTGTTGTCCCTGAAGGTTACCAATCCTCCTTTCTTTTTCACAAATTTGTTGAAATGGCTGATTTCTCCAGTCATATGCTTAGAGCAGCCACTATCAACAATCCATTTCTTTTTAACCTATAAGAAAAGATGATGTCAGAACCCAACTCAAACTTTGGGGTCCGGGGTTAGCTTGGGGACCCATTTCATCTTTGGGTTGGTCCCCTTGGGCTTGTAAGGACAATAGGTAGAATAATGGTCATCACATTTGTAATGAATGCAAACCATAGGGTTTTTAGAGCCGAAAGACTCTCCATTGAAAATTGGAGATTCCACACTCTTCTTGTTACCCTTCTTCTTCTTACCATTGGGAGCAGTCCCATAATATCTTAAACCACTAGTACCAACTTGTTTGGTAGAGTGCTCTAGGACATCATTTAGGGATTTCTTTCCCAAAAGAAACCTTTGCAAAGTAGATCTTAATTTAGCATTATCATCACTAAGATTTACAACAGTAGTAGATAGACTAGCAAGATCTTCTCTAGTATGCAAAAGGTCGGCCTCAAGACAGAGGGCTTTAGTAAGAAGAGAATCTTTTTCTAGAGTTAAGATAGCAACTTCATTTCTAGGAAAAACAGGTCTAGAAGATAAATCATTTATTTGAGCAAGCAATTTAGCATTTTCAGATTTAAGAACAACTATTTCTCTTTGATAAGCATAGATTTCTTTTTTCCTAGCAACATCAATAAGCTTGAGTTCAACATTTTTAGCTTTAAGAGTATCAAGCTTATCTAGGCAATTTTGGTTTTCTATCTTAAGATTTTCAATATTTTTAAGATATGTACCATTCTCAACCTCTACTCCATTGTATTGAAGTTCAAGGTCAAGAAATTGCCCTTGCAAGTATTCTATGCTATCAAGATGTGATTTTTCATTTTTATCAAGAATGTCAATTTTTACATAAAGGTCATCAACCATTTTGCCTAATCTTTTCCTTTTAGATTTACATTTAGCAAAAGATGATTGACATTCATTAAGCATATCAATGAGAGTTTCCTTAGATAGCTCATGTAAACTAATATCACTTACTTTGCTTACCTCACTTACCTCAATTACATCTTCACTAGTAGAGGCCATGAGGGCAAGATGACATTCTCCATCTTTGGAGCTTGAGGAGCTTGAGGAAGACTCCTCCCACGCCGCATGAGCTGCATCTTTGGATCTTCTCTCCTTCTTGTCTTTCCTCTTGTACTTTGCTTCTCTTTTGTACTTGTCATCCTTCTTGTGGCTGCTCTTATGATGGCTCTTCTTGGCCTTTGGGCAGTCACTCTTGTAGTGGCCTTTTTGACCACACTCGTAGCACCTAGGAGTTGAGGAGGAGGGCTTGCTCTTGAAGTGTTTCCCTTTTGAGTAGTTAGCTTCATGATCATTGACACCTTCATCTTCACTTGAGGAAGGGCAAGGAGACTTCATGGCAAGTTGTTGTTGTCGGACCATTTCTTCAATTTGAGCTTTGAAGGCTGTGTCCTTTATCTTCTTTGATTCCTTCTCTTCTCTTTTCTCCTCTTCCTCTTGCTTGTCAAGCCTAGGTTCATGGGCTTGGAGGTTACCAACCAGCTCCTCAGTTGACAACTCATTTAGCTTGTAGACTTCTTCAATTGAAGTGACCTTTGGCTCCCATCTCTTTGGAAGAGATCTCAAGATCTTGGCATTGACTGTACCTCTATCCATGACACTCCCAAGGGCTGCAAGGCTATTCAAGATGACATTTAACCTTGTGTACATATCCGCTACTCTCTCATTATTCCCCATCTTGAAGTTCTCAAAAAGACCACCAAGCATGTAGACTTTGGCCTCCTTGACTTGCTCGGTCCCTTCATAGGTGACACACAACTTGTGCCATATCTCATGCGTCGTGTCCCAAGAAGAGATCCGGTTGAACTCGGATGGAGTAAGGGCGGCGTAGATGATGCTCACGACTTTGGCATTGAGTTGAGCACGCTTCATCTCAGCTTCCATCCATGTGGTGATGTCCCCTTTTGGATCTTCATACTTGAGGTGGACAATTTTCCACATTTCGTAGCTCACCCCTTGTAGGTACAATTGCATTCTCCTCTTCCAATATAAGAAGTTTGTGCCGTCGAAGACCGGGGGTCTCATGGAGAAGCTTCCTTCAAGGTTGAGTGACCCAAGAGCCGAATCGCCCATATTCTCCTACTTTTTGAAGTAGCTTGGAGAAGACCTGCTCTGATACCACTTGTTGGATCAATGGGCTCTAGAGGGGGGTGAATAGAGCTACACACACTTCACAAAATCAATTAGACCACCAATTTAATCGTAGTGCAAAAACTAAAGCAATCAACAATTTGATGTCCTATTCTAGCATACAAATCAAGGATAGGAGATAATGAATAGCATGCACTTGGATAGGTGGTTTAGAGTGGTTCCACGTCCTAAACTTAGGAACGATGTCAGTCCACTACCTATAGTTGGTTAGGCTCTAGGATTTGCAACTTGGTTCTCTTATATATCACTATAAGATTACAAGATACATAAACCACACAACCAAGGGCTTAATTTCTCAAGCTAAGATCTTCTACCTATCCAAGGACTTACCCACAAAGCAAGATTCTTCATCCTTCTTCAAAGGACTTACCCAATCGTACCTTTGTCTTCAGCCTTGCAGGATTTACCTATCTCACTTGAGCTTTGCCTTTCACCTCTCCTTCACTTGGAGAGCTTCTCCACGTTTTCCCTTCACCAAGGGACCTGGAGCAAACGAGCTATCTTCACTCTTGAAGATCAACAACACATCTTCCCCTTCACTCGGAGAAGAACAGCAGAAACTCCTCTTTCACTTGGAGAAGTATCTTCAATCAATCTTCAATGAGATTTGGAGGTAGGAAGAGAGAAAGGAGATCTTTAGAGAAAGGAGAGCTTTACATAATACCAAGGATAGCTCTCATACACAGGGACCTAACTCACTCTTAACTCACGAATTTGTCTTGAAGGTAGAGAGAGAAAGGGGCTCAAGGGCTTGGAACACACTCAACTAAGCTAGAACCAAGTTTGCAATGGAAGAGCAGCTTGGAATGAAGTCCAAGGGGTTCTATTTATAGTTGAGGGTGGCCCTTTATGTTGTGGGACACTTGGGTGCAAAACTAGTCATTTTTCCTTCAAGAAAATGGCTATATTTTTGCCCAAAACAATTCACCAATGGTCATATTACTTTTTCTGCAAATTCCATACAGTGCAATCGGTCGAGTTCTAATGGGTGTAACTCGACCGATCAAGTAGGAGGCAAACCGATGTTCAAATGATCGGTCGAGTTTGTCCTGAGGAAACTCGACTGACCATTTCAACTAGAAATGGCCTACTACCCAATCGATCGAGTTCTGTGAGTGCACAACTCGACCGATGCAATCTTCAGAAATCGATCAAGGATGATCGGTCGAGTTTCAGGATGGGGAAACTCGACCGACCAAGTGCCTATAATTGATTTTCTAATTTGCAGTAAAAGTGATTAGCACTTGGTGAATTTTGTCCCAAACATTTTTCTCTTCTAAGTTACAAGCCAATTCATCATTACAAGTGATTACATTGATGTTCTAAGGTATTTTATATAGAAATCCTAAAATGCACACTTGTAGTCATTTTGGCTTGCACTTGGCCCATTCTAGGGTTTGTATATATGATCCTTTTCATGTACCTAATGCCTGCAAACAATCTTAAACACACATATTAGATACATATGAATGGAATGGTTAAGTCATTATCAAAATATAGGTAATGTATAACCTCTAGGTCAACAACAACCACAATTGAGATAAGAAGAAAGAGGCAAGGTGTTTAGAGTGGTTCCACCCTTAGCAAAAACTAAGGGAGTCAGTCTACAACCCAATTGTTTCCAATTGGGATTTGAAAGTATTTGAATTTTATTACCTTTTTAGTATGTTACATAAAATTACAAATACCTTCCTCACACTTTGGACAACCTTCACCCCGAATTCGTCTCACCAACTATGAAGCAGCCTTCACTTGAAGTAACTTCAAGCTCCCCCTTGAAGTAGCCTTCCTCCTTGAAGTAGCTTCCCGTTGAGACCTTCTAGAAGTAGTCCAAAGTCCTCCTTCTCCACCTAAGAAGATAGCACCCTCTCCAATCCACAGCCTCCAACCCTAGGAGTAGCAAGGAGAGTACAAGCAATAAGAAGGAACAAGAAGGGAAAATGGAAATTACAATTACCGTTGTAGCACAAGGCTTGATTTCCTATATCAAGCATTTTGATCTCCTAACCAATGTGTGTGAAAGTGTAAGTATGGTGGAAAGGAGATTCTAGCCTATAGGACACGATCTTGTAGCAATGGGAAAGATTAGCAAGTGTAGAAGTTGCTCAATTTGCTCACAAGAAAGGATTGCCAATTGCAAGTATGTATGCTCAAGTATTGCACAAGTGTGTTTTGGGTGTCTTAAGGTATGCCCTATTTATAGGAATGGCCTATGAATGCTCAAGTACGTTCTAGACACTTTCTAGGGGGTTCTAAGTGCTCAACTAGCCGTTAGGTATCCACTAATTGCTTTAGCAATGGCTAGTTTATTAATTCTGAAAAGTGCAAATAGAGTTCTTCTCGGTCGAGAAGTATGTCGACCGAGAGTCAGTCGGTCGAGGACTTTGTCGACCGAGGGACAGTCTAGAGCAAGTGTATATAATGTTCGATTCCAACTCCCAACCACCTTGTCTGCTAGGTCTATAGAACCTTTTAGAAGGATTAACCCGGGAGACTCTCGGTCGAGAAGATGTTCGACTGAGTGTGTCTCGGTCGACAAATAGTTCGACCGAGAATGTCTCTGTTTTCGTGGTTCTAGATGAATACTAAGTGTGTGTATGAGTGTGCAGTTGTGACACTATTATAAGGGATGACCTATCTAAGTGTTGTGAGTGGCTAGAGAAGATCTAAATGCTTGATTTACATGATAGCTAAGTACTTGTACATTATATACTTGTACACGTTTTTACATTTGATTACAATCATGAAATTAACACATTGTGAGCATTTAGATCTTCCAAAGTTGTGTCATCCACCTAGTTCCTGCAACACTCAAATAGCACGTTAGATCCACAAAAATGAAATGTTTGTTATTTTCAAAACAAAGGGATTTTGATGATGTCCATTTAGCCAACAGTGACCAATGTGTGTCTTTGGAGGCTAATACAAGCGCTTTGGCTTCTTATTTGAGAGGCTTCACTCAATGGGAAGGATAGAGGTGTCATGTTCTTGGATTGAAGTTCATTTTCTCTTATTTAAGCCTATCAATATGTGTTCACTTCAATACTACGGCTTTGTTAGTACATTTTTTGAGCTATACAATGGTGTTGGAGCAAGAGGAGAGAAATATTGAGGGTTTTCCTCATGCATTTTGGTGGTCTAGCTAGTTTTCAGAGGATCTAAGCTAGAAATTATCGTCTATAACTTTGTTAAGACAAGTTCATGTAAGTTATTCCCTTTATGATCATCATTGATGATATTTTCTATCCTCCTTACCATCTTGGAAGAATTACACCATGTTCTAGAAACCTTGCTTTTTACCTAAATATATCTCTTTTCCCAATATTTGTCCTATTTGATCAGATCTTTCTACAGTAGACACTTTGGGATGTTTGTAGGATCCTTAGATACGGGGGTTGTGCATGCACTTATTTATGAAACAATCTTAATATAAGGTGAGTGTTGTAGTCTTGATGCATTACTTTTATGTCGCTTTTTACATGCTATTTTTATGGTTCTTTAAGCATGAATGCTCTTATTTAGATATTTTTTGTTTTGTTTTCTATTGATTAGGCTATGAATCACTTATGCATCAACTATCACTCATTTCTATCAAAATACATGATTTTATGATAATTTGCTCATAGTTATGTTGTTATCCCTCTTATTTCAGGCAATTTAAGTATTTATTGATCAATGTGGTGCCACTGACACCTGAGTCGGTGGTACCAACACCATATGCCCAGGAGCTGAATAAGCAGAGGATAATCAGTGCTATCATAATCAACTCAGTGCTACTAAAACTCAACTTGATACCACTGAGTGCATCCTATGTGGTACCAACTAAGGGTCCAAAGAGCATTAGAGATGAAGATTGATTATCTCAGTGCCACTGTCAACAGTATCGGTGGTACCGACTTCAGCATCAAGACACCCACAAGAATCCACTCAGTGCTACAGACATACCTATCGTCGAAACTGACACAGAGTGAGAAGGTGAAAAGGACATTTGACTTGGTGTCACTGACACCCCGTCAGTGGTACTAAGATAGCGTGATTAAAGAAGATATGAACCCATGATAGATCTAAGGGTTGCAAATAAAGTGAGGGTTAGCCCTCAGTGATAACCTAAGAAGGGTGACTAGAGGAAGACTATCATGTACATTTTGGACATAGAGCTACAGGGAGTGGAGACATATTAGAACCCGTTACACTAAACAAGATTACTAAAAACATAAAACATGATTATTCACTAATTAAACACAAACCTAGAAATGAGAGTTAATGAAAATCAATTTCAACATTACTGAAGTGTTTAGAAAACATTTACACAAGATCCCAACATATTGCTCTATTTCATATAATGCCAAATATCCTTTACAATTGCTTTGTATCCTCACCTACAACATAAACTTTACAAAGGAATACTATTTACATATTCCACATAGACAAGCATCAACATGCCATCGAAAGTTCATAAACAAGCATCAACATGCCATCTATAATGACCCGGACCTGGGTTATGAGGTAACCCTATTTGTTTTGGCTAAGTAAGTTGCTTAGAAATTTAATATAATCCTCTAAGGAGTTTTGTTATCATGTGACACACTTATGTTTTAAGTTTGGTCCTGATTGAATGATGTTTGAGCAATGTTCCTTTGTTTTGGACAAAGTGCAATATAACCACTCATCTTGGGTAAATTGCACTTTGGTCCAAAACAAAGGAACATTGCTCAAGCAACATTCAATCAGGACCAAACTTAAAACATAAGTGTGTCACATGATAAAAAAAATCCGTAGAGGATTATATTAAATTTATAAGCAACTTACTTAGCCAAAACAAATAGGGTTACCTCATAACCCAGGTCAGGGTCATTACACCATTGAAAGTTTGATTCAATCAATACATCATATACAAACTTTTCCACCCAGACCTGAGAGTATAGGGAGGACTCTAGGACACACTAGACAACTAAACTACAATCTCTAGGGTCCATCACCTCTAATTCTTCTTGTTGCCATGGCATGATGCCTCTATTACTGATCACCTAAAAAGATGTGGTGACCCACGAGGTGAGACCCAGTACCAGCAAGAGATATAACTCTCTCCAACATATATTGATTACAACAGATTATTCAAAGAGTATATACACTGAGCAGTTAGTGTATTTAATAGACAATTGAGCAGATTGAACAGTTCAAGCATACTTGTGATGACCGCTATCAAATTGACATCCAAATTGTCACAGTAATTATGTAGAATAACCATTAGCAGCGCATCAATGAAGATCACTAAAAATTAAAACAATTTTGCAAAGAGATCCATTGCCATGAAACTCTTAAGGGAAGAACCAAAGCAATATATACATCATGGTTCACATTGTACATACATTGTACCATCTTATCTTGAGGATACCATATACCAGTTGCTTTGCCCAAACATATACATAAGCAACATAAAACCTCTAGGCATACAAGCCAAAAATCTCAGATCGTTTATAAAACCATAACGTACTGACTCCCAAGGACCTGAGAGTACAAAGACAACACATAGGACTTCTATCTACAAGACATGACAGACAACACACTCAACCTAAGTTGTTACTACTGTCCCTATTGTTGTTGACCTCCCTCTATAGTACGGACTCTACCTCCTCGTCCGCATCCACCTAAAAATGTTGGGACCAATGGGGTGAGACAAAAGTCCCAGCGAGAGATATAACTCTCCGCCAACAACATTATTATCACAGGTAAATATTATAAAACTGAGTAGAGGATCTTTTATATTAATAATCAAGATTAATCACTGTTTATAAGCAGAACATAGCAATATCATCTTTTAAAGCAATGCATCTATCTATGATAGAGCAATATATCATCTATTCACTTTATAAGGAATACGAAGAACACATATAACATTTATCCATTTAAGATGTATATAAAAGTAGTGTAACATCAACCAATGTTTTTGTATTCAATCCTTAATCAAATACGCTATACGACTAATTACATATTTACAAACACACTTATGCCCTGAGGAGATGAGGTATACCACTCATGCTCCAACCGACCATGGCTACGTAAAGCATCGGTACCATACAAGGTCAAAGGAAGAGTCGGCTTCCAAGACCTCACCTATCTTAGTCAGTACGAGACCACTTGTAGTGACATCACGTGTCAAACTAGCTTGCCAGGGTATAGTGGCATCTTCACTATAGAGTTATAACCACAACATGCACTCTCTTCAGGGAGACCAAACAACAATCCCTGGTATATTAATATTGAGTCATGGCATATATCCATACTCTTATGATGATGAGGGAGACCACACAATAATCCCTATTTAGACGTAAGGACATTTTCGCACATTACCCCCACATATAAAAAATATGCTCTCTGAGTCAAACTCGTTTCACCATTCAGCAAATTCTGACACTGAATGGATCTATGGCCAGGGAAACTATATGATAAGGTTCCACTTGATTAATTAGGTGCATTAAAATATCTTTTAGCATCAACCAAGTTACAAGCATGAATTGTAACAGATGCTACAAAGAAAGGTGTAATACATTTATCAAGTACTTTCATAATCTTTGGAACACATTGAATGCATAACACTCGGGATCTCAGTCCCTTATCACATTACTGGGGATTCTCATCCCTTAACATTATCATCACCATGATTGCTAGATCTGGGTATTCAAACCCTTAGTTCATCACTGAACATTGTCACCTCTTATCAGGTAACTATTACCTCTAGGTCCTCAGACCCAGGTATACATTCTACTTGTTGCACAAGTATTTCACATGGCTGACAAGGCCCATTTAATCTATATCATATGAAACATCATAGCTTACCTGGCTATGCTCACCATCTCATGATACCAGCATGGTTAGTATTTCATGATAAAAATAATATCAAGTACGTATCATCCCCATGCAATACAAGAGAAATACAACCTTCCCATTATTAGGGTTAGGATTTCCCTTTTTAGCCGATTAGGGTTTCAAGTTCATATTATCAAGAATCAAAACCCTAATTCATAGCTCCACACATATTAGGAGCATACATTGATATCATAAGTATTCAATCATACTTGTTTATTCTCATCATTTATCATTAAATGATTATCACACAAAGTATGAGTTTATCTCTCATCCTCACTAGGATATTGATTACATCATACTCTATTAAGTTAGATCAACCCTTTTCTCAAGGTTCATTGGCCTACACTTATCAAAGTGCACTAAACTCTTTACATCTTAATGTATCATTTGACATAACACACTTCATGTGTTACTCAATCAAATATATAGGATTTGAGGTGCTTACCTCCATATTAGTTTTGAGGTGCTTCCACCATATTAGGCTACAGGTGTGTGCTTACCACCATGTCATCCAAGAGGTGTGTGCTTACCACCATATTGTCCAAGAGGTGTGTGCTTACCACCATATCGTCCAAGAGGTGTGTGCTTATCACCATATAATCCAAGAGGTGTGTTCTTATCACCATATCATCCAAGAGGTGTGTGCTTATCACCATATCATCCAAGAGGTGTGTACTTACCACCATATCGCCCTAGAGGTGTGTGTGTCACTTATATCAGTTTTCTCAATTGTAGGGTTTTGTGTATTAGGTTAGACCCTTATGCTCATACCTTTTCAAACCTTCAAAGTATCAACCTACCATGTGTTTAGTGACAACCTAGACAACTGGTTAGTCCTTTTTTGACCAACCCAAATGTACAAAATGATACGGGTGTGGGGTTCCAAGGTATAATGGATTTCATATCACCATATTGGTTTCATTACCATATCGGGTTAGGGGTGCTTCCACCCGATATCGATTTGTGCCATGATGATGTCATCATCATCAAGATCTAGAATTTCGTCCCTTACTATTCTAGTTCATGGACAATAGTCCTATGCAACTATTTGAACTCATAGAATCATCAATCATTCAAGAAAAATTGAAATTGAAAGTAGATCAACAAGTATAGCAAGATTGAAGGTGAATAATAACATGATTGGGCTCAAGTTATATAACCTGCCTCAAGAACAACTTTAAATATCCAAGCTCCAAAGCTTCACATTCCCAAGGTTGAAGATGAACTTATCAAAGATCCAAGACTTGTTCACAACTCCTCTATATGCAAAGAATCACCATAGATAAGAACTTGGTGAAGAAGAAAAGAAAGGAAGAATCACAACCCGAGATTCATGCTTCAACCAAGGTTGAAGATGACCATGGCTTCACCTTAAGCTTAAGGCTCGAGATCCTCCTTGCTCCTCAACTACTATGCATGATATCTAAGAGAAAGAGAGTTTCATGATTTGAAAAGTTTCACTAGTAGGTGAAAGGAGTGGTATATATAATTGAGGCTCATGAGAGAGAGTGTATAAGAGGTGTCATCACCTTATACTACTAGGTGACACATGTCCATGCATGGGTTGACACGTGTAATTTCATGCACACATATTTATCTTGGCATGCTAAACTCTTGGGGATAATCTATGGATAAGATTTCAGCCATTAGTTATCTTGTTGAATAAGATATTTCAACCCACCATCACTTTATTCACAAACTGATACAACTCTTCCAAGGTAAGTTGTAAACCGATATCCATCACATTCTTGAGGTGATTAACTCATCATGGCCTTTTAAAAGAGTTAAAAAAAATGATATGGGACCTCATGTATGGCTTCTTGACCAATAGGCACTCCCATATAAGCTCTACAACTCAATACAACTCATTTTAGGGTTTAAACTATACAACTCTTCTTGGTCTTTTCATCACCAAGAATACCATCACTCAAATATGATTCAAACATGGTGCCTATTTATTTATCTCTTCTATAGATGATGCTAAGAGAGAGTAGGGACACTCTAGAGGTGGTAATTTGCATATCAACCCTACATTTTTGGTATATTGCAATTTGCACCAAAATTGGTACACAAGGCACATGCATTATTCAAACAAGCTCCAACTTGGAACCTAGGATTCCCACAAGCCACCCCTTAGTAGACCTATCAAATGGGTGGGTGGGTTGGGTTTGGATTGGGTCGTTGTGGGTATAGGTCTGGCGGGTACGGGTCAAAAAGATACACTTCTAAAGGGGTGGAAGAAAAGCACACCCAAACTCGACCCAACAGGTTGTGGGTTGCCCGTGGGTTCCCATTTAAAATGTGTCCAATCAACAATAAGTTGCTAGTTGCTTTCCATAATACTAAAAACAACATTTAAAACATCTTGTAACTATTGTTTTTATGTCAAAGGAAGAAACCAACTGCTATGTTTGATGTCAAACCATTGGATTAGTTGTCGATATATGTTTATGCAAACTTAAAGAAAAAATAGCATCTAGTCGTTGTATGTTGATGTAAAATAATAAAACTGATGTGGCTTTATAGATAAATAACACAAAAACAATACATAATTTTATCATGTAACATTATACATTTCTAACACTACAAGTACTTGTTATTGCCTATTGAAACACAAAATAAAGAGCATACAATTGTTGTTGGTAAAGGTAAAGATTTGACTTGTATGAAACAAGTAACATCTTTTAAAAAGTGTATGCATATGTTATGTATATAAATATTTTTCTTCAGTTAACTGGGTCACCCAAAGGTCACTCGTGAAACCCACTAAATAAACGGGTGGGTATGGGTTTGGGTGATTTTCATAGGGTGACAAATTTTGCCACCCAAACCCAACTTAAACCGGTCGACCCATGGGCGCCCGTGGATTTTGAATCAGTTTGACAGGTCTACCCTATAGCATAATTCTCTCTCTTATGATGCTAAAGCACTTGAGGCATGTTTAAAATGTGAAATTTTGCAATATAATCCATCATCTTGTGTAAATTGCAATTTACACCCAAACTATCATATAATGCACAAACAGTTTGCAAATAAGCTCAAACTTGAAAATTAAACTCTCCTTAATTACTTTTCAAAAGATTAAAACAAGTTTATAAATAACTTACTTAAGAAAAACTTCCAGGTTTATGGCATAACCCAGGTCAGATATGTACAATACTGAACAATTTAAGCAAATAGGCTTAGCAACAAGTATAATTGTCAGAGTATATGCAAACTTTCATCTTGAATTTCATAAGATTGCATCAAGTAACAAATGTCATCACTATCCTTACTATCATCTTATTCCTTGCTAATAGTATAAGCAATCTAGTAGCATAAGCATCTCTAATATCATAAATATGTCTAGCAACATAACCATATCTAATTGTATTAGCATATCTATCAAGTTGAACAGATCTACATCATAAGTAGAACTAACATCAGGGTAAAATTATCTTACATGAGAATGATTTAGAAATTTAAGAATCTCTAATACCATAGGCATGGTTAACAATGTAAGCATTATTAACAACTTGTGATAACTATCATCATAAGTATAGCCAGCAGTAGCAGTATATCTATCACATAAGCATGTCTATTGTATGTACACATCTACAACATGAGCATATCCACAATATAAGCATATCTACTATCTCTTAATTTCACTAAGCATCATTATTATGTAAATAGAATAAACAAGGGTTATCATCCAATGTGAAGCATCATGCATAACCCTAAACATATGTGCTACCTGCCTATATTACATCTTTTATTAAGCCCTGGGGAGTTTGATTCATACCACCTAAAGTCCAACCAACCACTGTGAAGTGCTATTAAGTTCTATACAAGATCTAGGAGACTCAGCATCCTAAGATCACCTCCCCTTGTTCAATATGAGTAAAAAGGCAGTGATGTATCGACCAATGTTTCCATTATGACATGTAGTCAAGCTGCTAACACCTAGTCCACCCTTGGTACATGTCATGACACTAGTCACCAGGCTATGCAAAGCAAAACCTTGCCACCTGAGTATAACCGCACCACACTCAGTCACATCATATATAACAAATATCTGAGGGATGACCACAACCACCCTCTATAACTTTAAATTGTGGATGACAAGGATACACACTCAACTTGCCACCCTTGCATACTCAACAGTATGCGCTCTGAGTTTTCCTTAGGGGTACTCATTTTTGACACTGAAGATGGTTCTACGGCATTGGACACTACATGATTAGAATTTCACTTGATTAGTTACTGCCAATTGGGTGAATTAAGGCTGCATCAAACAAGTGGACATACAAATCCTAATTCATATCTAGCAAACACTGCTATATAACAACTTCAGAAGATATAAAACGTATGAAACTTACTGTTCCTCATCTTATCATCACATAGTACTATTAATTGCCATTCATGAGACTATACTTGTCATCTTACTATTACAGGATATAAATCCTTATTATAATATCACATGGTATCAACCCTTGTCAAAATAAGACAATCACACCTCATTCAGGGCTCAATCATGCCCAAAGGTCATTAAAACCATCATATTTTCCCTTGCATTTCATCATTATCTAAGTGTACCTTATAATAAGGCTCAACATACATCACCATTCTTGTGATTCACATGCTCATCATGATATTACATTAAAGAACTAAATGATGTTCATAGGATAACATTGTAGGGTTATCTTGGAATTTAAGAGCATTCCTTTATTAAATAAACATACAAGAAGGCTAGATGTGATTAATCACCATATTACTTATAATGCACTTGTTTTAGCATGAGCAAGCATCAATCATAATGCTATGATAATCACTAATTAACATGTTAGGGCCACAACAACATTAGGAAGAGTATTTCTTTAATATAATAATCATTCAAGGAAGGGTAGCATGCTTAACCACTATCATCTATTTACCTTGGGATTAAGTTCAACAAGATAAGTTACTTTAAAGTTACAAATCAACACTCATACCCAAACCCTAACTCACGATATCTTTATTGGATTATGGACGCATAAGGTCAAGCATCACCATCAAATATCATACTAACCTCAAGTATGGATCCATGCATAGCTCAACGTGTAATTATTAGATTATAGCATACTAGGGTTAGTTTAACAATAAAAGAGCACTCCATGAACCTATTAATCATTCAAGATGGTTGTTCATGATCAATCATCATCACTCGATATTATTAGGGTTAGGTGTAACAAGCTATACCTTAATAGGGTTACCCATTAACTCATTATGGTGATTACCAATTGTAGTGATATGAGGGCAAATGTAAGGCTTACATAACCAAGGGAAAACCTCCATTGATTTCACATCATTCACACAATGCCAACCTGTCATAGGCATCAACCCAGAACCATAAGATTGTTAAGAAGGTAAAACCATTGGTTGTTTACATAAGTAAACACCTTGAATAAACCACCTATGAAGTCATTGAGTTGTGATATATAAAGAGTCACCATATAACCCTAGCCATACCTTGGTTAACAACATAAAGGGTACCTTGGTTGTAGGGGTAAAACTCACCATTGGTTGTTCATTTAAAGTAGGCCATCCATTGTCAACAAATGATTACATGGAAGAAACAATCAAATTAAGATTATTAGAACTCACATATGATATTAAAGGCTTCATTCCAAACCATTGGATGTTGAAGCATCTAATATCAACCATTGGATCAAATTCATTATTCAAAATCATTGATTGGTGTGTAGGTTTAATCATTGAATCGATTGAACCAAGAAACCATTGGTTTAGGCTTAAATGAAGCAACATTTGAAATTTAGAGTCAATATAGGTTGTAGTAACTTGATCCACCATCGGTTGTGATACATTTTCTCACCATCGGTTGATAGGGTCAACACTAAAATCCTTTATCACCATAGGATGTTGGGTTAAAACTACCATCAATTCATGCCATCTATATAGCATTAGACCATTAGTTGATAAGCTTCTAAAGGAGCCTATAGCTGACCTAAGGTGTGACCATTGGTTGACACCATCAATTTTCACCACGGATCACCACCATTGGTTGTCAAGAAGACAACCCATAAGTTATCACAAGGATACTACCATCAGTTCATGAGTAAAGTGGAGAACAACCTATAAGCCTAAGTAGAGACCATAGTTTGATAGGTGCTTAGCACCATCAGTTGTCATGACAACCTGTAATAAGTCTTCCTCTACTATAAGAAGAATGTTCACATGGTTTTAGGTTCATATAGAACTTAAAACTATGCAAGAAACATCATAAAAATCAATACCCTAACCAAACATAGCTTCTAAGTGCTTAGATCTTTGTTTTAGAGCAAATCGATGGGGAAGCAAGCTTGTAGAAAGCAATAAAAGTGAAGAGGGTTATAAAATTCGCCTCTAGGATGATGAATAAGCTCTGAACAGCAAGAAAACTCGAGCAATAAATGTGTAAACGTTAGCACAAGCTCTGAACTCGGCCAACTAGCACCTTTCTCCACAAAAGAAGCAAACCCTAAGCATAAGGAGCAAGAAAGGTAGGTTCTTTGAGCTTTAGAGCAAGATTTTCCATGGAACAGCAGAGTTTCATCCAGGAAGAGGTAGGAGGAAGATGAAAAGTAGGAAAAATGATAAAGGATAAGGAGAAACCTACTTTTTTTGGTCAAAAACACCTTAAGGTAGCTTCACAAACCCTAGAAATGGGTAGATCTAAGCTTTACTTGCTCTAGCAAGAAGGTCGGTCACCTTCTTCAACCTTGGGCACCCCTTTCTGTAACCAAGTAGGGAATATGAAGCTACAGGTATGGGAGAAGATATAATCAACTAAATTTATTGTTTGAGGCCTAACGAAGGAGTATATAAAGCTTTATGGATAAGGAAGAAGCAAATCATGAGGTGTCCAAGCTACTTTCTATGTGTCCATGGCTTAGGACCTCCATGGACATGCAAGCAATAGATCCACCGGCTGTTGGAAACTGTTAGGACATCATTTTTTTGGCATACCAAGCTAACCATCGGTTTTTGTACCTCCCAAACCATCGTCTGTTGAGGTTCTATCTCAAAAGGTCATGAACCATGGTTCAACCATCCATTTTAAGTGAACCACCGGTTCAATGGCTTCAAAGAACAAAACCATCGACCTCCTAACCATCTAGGAGTCACCACTAGTTGTCACCAGTGGTTGGTGACCACTGGTTGTTCAGCTAAGAGAAGGACCATCGGCTGTTGACCTTGAAGGTGGCTCATCCATGGGTTGGGGGGGGGGGGGGGGTAAACCCTAGTTCAACCCTAGCAGGGCAATTCCACCAACACAAGGTACAATTGAGATCCCCATGGATCAAGAAGCTCAAACATGATGAGAAAACATATAAGGAACATAATTCATTTGAAAAGTGAAAAAAAATCAGATTTGGGTAAGTTGCAGAAAAGTCCAAAATGTGCATAAAATTGAATTACTTGCTCAAACAATGTCCAAATTGGACCAAATTTGAAACTTAAGCTTGTCACATGATACCAAAACACCTAAAAAGGTTAGATAAAGGTTTAAAACACAAAATTATGACAATTAAGATTGTTCAACACTTTAATCAAGATTAGGGGTCTCTCAAGACAAAGGAGATTGCCACAAATTAGATGATCTAGGCACTTACGGAGGATGGAACTACAACCAAAATGTTGTGGATCATGATGTTCATTAGAAGGGATCATCAATTCGACTTCCTCAGGAGTTTTTATATAAACTTTCTAATGGTTTACTTCTTTCTCTTTATCTTCTTTCTACTATTTGATGATAAACACGTGGTGCTCAACCCCTCTTTCCCCTAGGATAAGGGATTAGCCTAGCACATTATTCTAATTGAATTTGATGAGTATATAATATAGTTTCCTTTATTTTGAACTTGAATTTATGAAATCTTTAATGCTTCTTTAATGCTTGATCAACATAATCAAATTATAAAATTTCTAATTGCTTTGTAAGAGGGATTACAAGTTAAATTAGTTCAAATAGCTGATAATGCACTCTGGGAGAGGGCTAACATCTATGAAAGAATAACCCATAGGGAATTTAGTATTTTCTTAGACTAAGTTACTAAACTTCTAAAAGAATGAGGTTTGTCTTATTCTAAGTAGTGCATTACATAGAGGGAGCACATAATACTCGAATATGAGTCTTTCATTCAAAACAAGGGTGATTAATTATAGATGAAAATAGTTTAGTTCTATACATATCATGGTGAGACCACAAGTTCTAGGGAATCCATCAAATCTTGATTACAACCACTTCAATTCCCAATTCATGTTCCTAGTCAAATAATCACAAATCAATTTTTTCTTTGGCCTAGCTAATTAGGTTTCAGTTAGTAGTAGTTTCCTATGAGCGCTTCCCTGAGTTTGACAACTCGGGCCTCTTTGGCCTATATTAGAAGCCCGTGCACTTGCTTTTACATGCCTACTGTACATTGTCTTATTTTTGGTGTCGTTGTTGGGAAATCAACAATACCTGCACTAGGAGTGTTGTGATTGACCACTATAGGTCATATTTTCTTGAATTCTTTTCAAATTTTCTTTTAGCGAAAAATCATTGATGAATTATTTTGCCACATAATTAGTATTATGTGTTCTCACAATGAGTAATAGCATTTTCAGGTGCTAGGGTACAATCCATACTCAAACTATAAATTATGGAGGCTCAACTCCATCTTGTGCAGACTGATAGGACATTTTGTGAAAAGAACGTGAGTTTGGGGCTTCTTATAAGACATTAATAAAAACTCCTCCACTGTAGGAAGAACAAGAATAGGAAACATACGTTCACATAGTGGTGATGATCAGGTGGATGAATTGCATAACTTTGATGAGGAACAGACAATCAGGGAGAAAATAAAAGCTTTAACGGTGATAAGGATTGAACGTGAGAAGTTATAAGATTGACCCAAGGCTGGTGGCATTGAGCAATCACATGCATTTCATGGGCACATCTATAAGGATACAATGTCACATATAAACAACTTTGTGGAGATATGTGACATGTTGGAGCTTAACAAGGTCCTTAACACACTATATACCTAAAATTATTCTCATATTCTCTTTTAGACAAGGCAAAGGTATGTTTCCTCGGTATACCTCTGGAGTCAATTGAGACATGGCATGAGATGATAGATGCCTTTTTCAAGAGGTATTTCCCACCAAAGAAGAGTATTGAGTTGGTAGGAAAGATATACAACTGCAAACAACAAACTAAAGAATCCTACTCTGAGGCGTGGGAAAGGTTTCAAAATATGCTAAGGAAATTCCCCCATCATGGGATTGACTTATTTGACCAGGTAAAGACATTTTACTACATTTGCATGAAGGGGAGAGAAATACTCTTAAAAGTATAGGAACATAATATTTCCTCAATAACAAGGAAATAAGATGTCATGAGATTCTGAAGAAGATGGACAAAAATTAGTGTTGGGGAGAGGAGTGTGAAGCACGAGCACCGGTCCAAAGTGCCATGAAATTATAGGAAGTCATGGAACTTAAAACTTAAATTGTGCATACCAAGAAGCTAGACTGAAAGGCCAACACCTCATCTGGAGGTGAGGAGGAGTGTATGTACTTGAAGCAGCAGAACAATAGGGGCAATAATGAACCATCATGGTGGAGGGATCCTAAATTCTCATTGAAGGACCCTTACCATTTTCAGCAGGACCCATCACATGTTCAACAACCTCCAAAACAATAGGTTAATATTTCACATCAAAACCAGATAGAAAGAGAACCTAGCAGGATGGACATGTTAGATTATATGTTTGGAAAACTCATGGTTAGAAATGATACATATATAAATAAGAATGAAGCATACTTGGACAAATAAAATAGAGATCAATGTAATTAAGGAGCCCATATCTGTAGTTTGAAAAAAATAGATTTCTCATATAGTAGAAGGTGTGGCAGCAATAACGAATTGAGTAAATCTACATTATAAGTAGAACTAATAGCATAAGAACAACTATCTGCATAAGCATGACCAGTAGTATAAGTAATTCTAGCTACAGAGACATGGCCAGTAGTATAAGCATAGTTAATAACATCATGAGATAGCTAGTATCATAATCATAACTAGTAGTAGCAGTATATCTATCAACACATGGGGATTGAGTATGAGTGAGGTAGATGGGATTTGTTCCTCCTATAAGAGATTGATATCCAGGCCACTTGATAAGATAGACTGAGAAATGTATTGCCATACTGATGTGACTCAATATGTGATTTGTGAGCTCACATGCATCTCATATAGTCTGTTCTAGTTCAAGAAATATGTATCGAATGTTTAAGAGGACGACGATTCCATTCCCAAAAGTACCCATCTTTAGGCATGGTAGATCTGGGGCAGTGGTACATAGGATGTGAATCCTACTCAACAAGGGTTTCCAAGGAACATAGACATTCCACAAAATAACCAACATGCAAAATCAGTCATTCTACACGGTGGCAAAGTGTTGGAGAAATATCAAGCAATGAATCTAGAGGTGAATGCAACATCATTCGAGACTGTGATTTTGACAAATGAAGTATTTTACGAGCAACCAATAAACTCCACACCACATGTAGAAATTGCAGAAGAGGACATAAAGGATTCCAAAATCCCAAAGGGGCCATACATTCCACCTCACCAACAAGAATGTGATCCTTGTACCATTTACCAATAGTTTGAAGACTTACGTTTTGATGAAGCTACACATCAACCTACCATTAGTGGACGCAATTGAACAAATTCTTTCTAGAAGAATGTTTTTGAAATACATCATTATAAAAAAGAAAATGATAGAGGATTCAGTTGTTGTTTAAAGTGAAGAAGTTTGTGCATTGATAGAGAGGAAGGTGACACAAAAATAACAGGACCATGGGTCACTCAACATACGATGATTCATTAGAATTATCAAGTTTGAGGAAACACTATGTGATTTAAGACCAAGAATAAACATGATTCTATTGAAAACATTCAAGATTCTTGGGCTCAAGGAATCAAAGAAAAACAATATTACAATTCGACTAGTGGATATTCCAGTTGTGATACCACCATGCATATGTGAGGATGTCCTAGTGAAGGTAGACAAGATTATTTTTCTAGTAGATTTACTAGTCATGGAAATGCTAGATGACTATGGAAATGATTTGTCTCTAAGAAAGTTGTTCTAGGCCAAGGCTGATGTTATCTCAAAAATGGGTAGAGGCAGATTGATGTTACAAATTCAGGATGATCGATATGAAATAAAGATGCCTAACCAACAACAAAAAACCCATAAGAAGGCACATGGTCATGTTGTTTATCATACTGATGATGAGGTGTCTCTTCTCTTAGTGAAACCATTTCTAGACATGGCACACATCATGACATAGGTGTGCCAAGGCACCCTGGAGGTGGACATAATAGAACAAACAAAGCTAATCTCATTGGAATAAGTTGTGAAATATCTTGAGGAACCAAAGGATGATGTTCACCCAACAACTATCATTGATGTGGTCTCATCTACCATCACTCATGCCTATCCTTAGTTGCCTTTAGAAGCTTGTATCATGAATCTACTGGATGAATGCACACGCTACCATCTCATGGATGAGTGTGCCTTGTTTCTAAGGCTTCCCTCTTGTTTCTATAGAAAATGTATTGATGATCTAGGACCATCACCACTGCTGATGATACCATCTTTGCAACATCCTCCTAAGATGGATCTGAAGCTACTTCCTCCACATTTAAAGTACATGTTTTTGATAGTAGATCACAAGCTTCCATTGATAATTTCTATACCGACCAGTCTTCAAGAGGAGAAATAGTTGTTTGTTGCTGATATAAAGGGAATTTCTCCTAGCTTATGATAAAATGAGATCTGCATTGTATAAGGAGCAAAGCCCATGTAACAACGTCAAAGGAAACTAAATCTTATTGTAACTGAGGTAGTGAAAAAAGAGGGAGTAAAGTTATTTTTGGTATGTAGAATCTATGCTGTTTTAAATTCTAATTGGGCTAATATGACTTAAGTAGTTTCTGAGAAAGGGGCATAACTATCACTAGTAATTATGCTAGTAAACCGGTTCTTACTAGGTTAGTGATAAGATGGTGAGTTTGCACTGAATACTATCATTTGAATACCATCAAAATTAAAGATCGTCCTTTATCGACTAGATTCTTAAGAGACTTGCTCACCCCTCAGACTTTTGCTTTATATACATTATTCAAGGTATAACCAAATTTCCATAAAACCACAAGATCAAGAGAAGGCGACCTTCACTTTCTCTTATGGTAAATTCACTTACCGCCAAATGCCTTTGGTCTTTGTAGTGCCCTGATGAATTCTCAATGATTCATGCTTGATATTTTCTCTAACATGGTTGAACATTGCCTTGATATTTTCATTGATGATTTTTTTGATATATGGAGAGTCTTTCAATGACTATCTTTCCAGTCTTGATAAGGTTTTACAGAGATGTGAGGACACTCGTCTGGTTTTCAACAAGGATAAGTCTCACATGATGGTTATTAGTATATATATTTTATTGGGTTGTTTTTACTTATTGTGTTATGGCTTTATTCTCTTGTCTATTATCCTCTTTTCTTTTATCCCATATTGCCTATCTCTACTTTATGTCTTACTATCTTGTCTTATAAAAATGAAAGCCTTGTACTGGTTTTACTCATTCAATAAGAAGACTTTTATTATTTTAGATGGTATCAGAGATAACTGGTCCTCCATAAGCCCCTCCCTCCCTAACCCTAACTCCACCATGTCCACCTAACCTTAGCCACCACCTTCCCCCTCCCCTTTGTTCCTTTGTTGCCTTCCCCCTCTGACGGTGTTTTCCTCTCCCTAAAGCTACCCATTCATGTCCCTCGTCTCCCTTTCACCACCACCGCCAGCCCCCTATCCTTCTCCTAGCCCCGTTGCCACCCCCATCTCCCCTAAACCCACTGCCAACCCCCTCCTGCCAAGTTGTTGCCACCCTTCAACAAACCACTGCCACCCTCCACCAACAACCACCACCTCCCTCCTCCAAAAAACTATTTCCATGGTCTCTTCTCCCTCCCCTCTCACACAGCACCCTTATCCCAGTCCACCAACCATTTCCCCTCTAGTTAGACACCCTCATCAACCCCTCTCATCACCGCTGCTCTCTGGATGTCTCTAGTAACTTTCCAATTATAGCACATTGACAAGTTAACCCGTTCTTGCTCTCTGCCTACCTATGCCTCATGGTGTAGTAGTTCTTCCTCCATGCTAGCATAGGTTTTTCAGTATCTTCTACTGGCCCTATGAGGGTTCCTAAGATCCGATGCCATAGATATCCTACTACTATTTTTTGCCTCATTCCGGTGTTACTAGTTGTGCCCATGTGTTTAGTTTCCACTGTTGATTGTATCTACTGACTGCTACATCTTCCTTCTACCTGTTGTTCTTTCCTTCTACTCCTACCTATTGCTCCTGCCTACTTTGGCATCTTACGTGACTCATGGAATCCACTGATCTACCCCAAAACATGTGCACCACTACTATCAAATTGGATGGCTCCAACTGTCACCTCTTGGTAGCTTCTTTCAAGCTTTATGTCAAGGCTCAAGGATGCTACTACCATATTCTACCAAAGGACCACATGCTCCTACTACAACTACTGATGAAAAGACAAAGCAAGCCTATGATTTATGGTCTAGAAAATATTATGGTGTTATGAATTGGATGGTCAACAATGTTGAACCTAAAATCATCCAATCTCTCCTACAACTACGGATGGCTAAGGACATGTGGGATCAACTTTCCCACGTGTACTCTCATAAGAAAAACACAAAGAAAGTGTTTGAAATTTTCAAATACTTGGCCAAGAAGGAGTACACTCATACTGATTATGTGGATGAATACTACAATCAGTATTACACTCTCTAGGATGAATTTGAGGTCTAAAATCCACTCTTAGTTGATATTAAACAAATCAAACGACGATGCAATGAGTTGCATCTTATTCAATTCCTCAAAGGCTTACCATCATCCTTTGTAGGCGTTGTTGATCATATCCTCTCTGGTGACTCTCTGCCTACCTTACGAGTTGTCCTGAAATGCATGCAGTGCCTACCTTCTGTATCTCAAGTTCTTCCTAATTCCCCTGATGGGCATTTAGGTTTGGTGATTTGTTCCATGGTCATGGACGCAGTCGAGGGCATGGTAGCAGACACTCTACTATAGGCCATGGTCATGGTTCATACTCCTTTGGTTCTGACACTACTGAACAGTGATACTACAACTTCTGCAAACAAACCAATCATAATGAAGACTACTGCCAGATCAAACATGGAAAACTTGCTTGGGAAAATCAAGTTACATCAGACCAGTCTAAGACTACTACATTTTCATATACCCTGCCATCTCCTGACTGGAGCATATCTGAATTTGAAAAAGTTACTCCAAGCACGATTGAGTTCCTTTACTGAGACTTCTACTTATGGCATTTATGCTCTCCTGACCCAGTCTGGTAAAAATACATGGGTGATTGACTTTGGTGCAACCTCCCACATTACTGGCAACCCTACTTTATTTTCTAAATTGCATAAAACTTTTGTAATTCCTATTGTTACTCTTGCTGATGGTTTCCAAATGCCAGTCTATAGATTTGGTAATATATGTACTTCTGTTTGCCTTTCACTATGTTCAACATTATATGTTCCTAAGTTCTCAATAAAATTGTTATCTATAAGTAGAACTATTAAGAGCCTACACTGCTCCATAACATTTGACCTAGATGGTGTTATCTTTCAAGATATGAACATGAGGATGGATTGGTTCATGACATGAGAGATCATATGGCTTATACTATATGGACACACTGTAGACTACTGCATTCCTGACTACTTCAATGATTGGCATCCAATAACACTATTGGTTGGGACATCCGTCACCAGCTAAGTTGAAGCACTTACTAACCGATATTTCTAATTATATTTTTCACTATGAAACTTGCCACTTGGGAAAATGTACTAGATCTACTTTTACTAAGAAACCGTGTATTACCGCAAAACAATCATTTGATATAGTACATGTTGACATTTGGAGCCCGTGTTCTATTTCCAACATTTTTGGTTTCTGGTACTTAATGAGTAATATTGACAATTTCTCTAGAACAACTTGGATATTTTTGTTAAAAGATAGGTCTAATATTCTTAATATTATCACATCTTTTTTTGTCAAGATACATACCCAATTTGGTAAAACTATAAAAGTCTTTCACACTGGCGATGCCCTTGAGTTCATGTAAACATTTGTTTGTATCTTTTTGTTGGAAACTAGGTACCATTCAACAAACCTCATGCACTTACACACCTCAACAGAATGGGGTCGTTGAATGCAAGAATCAACATCTTCTTGAAGTTTCCCACACTCTCCTATTCCACTACCATGTCCCCCAATATTTTTGGCCAAAAGTTGTTTGTATTGCATGCTATCTCATTAATTGCATGCCTTCTTCCATACTTGTCAATCAAGTGTCATATCATATTATGTATCATGATGCTCCTATTTTAACTATACCTCCTAGGATTTTTGGCAGTGCCATTTTTGTCAAAAAAAATTGTCTTGGTCTATCCAAATTGGATCCTCATGCTATCAAATGTGTTTTCTTGGGGTACTCTAGGACACAAAAAGGGTACCTCTATTTTGATCCTATTACTATGAAGTGGATTATTTCGGCTGATGTAGTCTTTTTTGAACATATGTTATTCTATTCTTTGTCTGACTTCGTCTTGACATCTGATTTACTTATGGGTAAACCTTTACCACTCCATGATGATGTTGCCTTTCCATATACAAATAGTTCTCCTACTCCTCCACTAAAGGTTTATCAAAGAAGACCCAAGGCTACAACTACCTCCATGGACCCTCCAAGTCCTCCATCCCCATCAGAAAATCCACCCCACCTTCAGCTCAGTTATTTTCTGAATTGGATGTTCATAGTTTACACAAAGGCACTCACACTTGCACTTAACATCCCATTGGAAATTTATGCACTAGTTGTTACTTGGGCACTACTTTTGCAAACTTCACTTATGTTCTTTCAGTTGTTTCCATTCCTAAAAATTCTTCCCAGGCTCTTCAACGTCTGGCATGGCGTCAAGCCATGAAATCTAAAATGCAATCTCTCACTGAATGAAATACTTGGGAGTTAGTTGACGCACCTGCTGATTGTTCCCCTGTTGGCTGCTTGTGGATTTTTATGATAAAATATCATCATGATGGAACTATTGAGTGCCTTAAAGTTAGACTTATCACCAAACACTACACTCAGACATATGACATGGATTACTTTGAGACTTTCTCTCCTATTGCTCACCTAAACTGAGTCCATGTACTTATTTCTATGGCTGTTAATTCTAACTATCCTTTATTTCAGCTTGATGTCAAAAATGCTTTTCTATATGGCGACCTGCATTAGGAGGTATACATGGAGCAGCCTCCCACATTTTTGCTTCGAGGGAAGTCATCTAAAGTCTGCCACTTGGGCAAAGCCATTCATGTAATGAAGCAAAGTCCCCATTACTGGTTTGACAAGCTAAGCTCCATTCCTCAAAAGTTTTAGTTTTGTCGCTCTTAGTGTGATCATTCTGTATTTGTCAAGAAAACTACTTTTGGTCTTGTTATCTTGATTGTCTATGTTGATGACATCATATTATCTGGTAGTGACCATGTAGGGACCCATGCCACTAAAAGCTACTTGGAAAAACACTTTGTCACCAAAGATTTAGGCACATTAATATATTTTCTTAGTATTGAAGTTTCTCAATCATCTTCTGGTCTATGCTTGTATCAACGTAAATATGTTCTGGATCTTCTATCTGAAATAGGTCTACTTGGGAATAAGCCTGCCAGTATTCCCTTGGATCCAAACACTAATTGGGATGATGAGAATTTTCCTCCTTACCCTGATCATCATCAATATCGCCACATGTTAGGGAAACTTACATATCTCACTGTCACTAGACCTGATATCACATTTGTTGTTGGACTAGTTAGATGGTATCTAGATAAGCCCAAATACTATCATTGGGATGTTGTCTTCCATATTCTGAAATATATGAAAATCTCTCCTAGAAAATGCCTTCTTTACAAGAAACATGGGCATTGTAATCTTGTTGGTTATTCTGATTATGATTATTCTAAAAGCAAGATAGATCACAAATCTACTTCTGGATATTGCACGTTTGTTGGTGGTAACCTAGTTACCTTGCACATCAAAAAGCAAACCATCATTGCACGTTCTAGTTCTGAATTGGAGTATCGAGTGATGGTTCATACTACATGTGAACTCCTATGGGTACACGACCTTCTAAAAGGTTTTGGTATCTCTAATTCTACACCTATCCCCTTGCACTACAACAACAAAGCAACCTTCTTTATTGCCAACAATCCTATTTTCCATGAAAGCCCGAAGAACATTGAGGTTGACTATCACTTTGTACGAGAAGCTATTTTATCTGGTCAAATTTCTACACCTTATACACACAATTCAGATCAAGTTGCAAACATCTTAATTCTACCAAAAACCAGATTCATTACTCTAATGGACAAGCTGGGTGTGAATGATATCTATGCTCTAGTTTGAGGGGGAGTATTACTATATATATTTTACTATGTTATTATTACTTAGTGTGTTGTGGCTTCAAACTTCTCTTGGCTATTAGCCTCTTTTCTTTTATCCCATATTGCATGTCTCTACTCTATGTCCTACTCTCTTATCTTATAAAATAGAGAGCCTTGTACTAGTTTTACTCATTCAATAAGAAGCCTTTTATTATTTTAGAATGGTGAATGAAGGGATAGTGCTTGGACATAAAGTGTTAAACAAGATGATGGAAGTTGATCCAACAAAGATTGATGTGATTTCTAAACTTCCCTCACCATCTTAGGTGAAGGGTGTTAGGAGTTTTTTTGGTATGCATGTTTTTATCTTTGATTCATATAAGATTTTTCTAGAATAGCAAATCCCCTTTTTAAGTTGTATGAGTAGGATGTTGGACTTGATTTTGATGATTGTTGTTTGGAAGCATTTGAGGTTTTCAAGGAGAAGTTGATCTTTGCTTCTATGGTGGTGTCTACAGAAAGGAATCCTCCTTTTGTACTTATGTTTGACACATCAAATTGTGTATTTGGAGCCCTTTTGAGTCAATGAAAAAATCTTGCTATGTTGGTAATTTATTATACGTCTAGGAATTTAAATGCTGCTCAACTTAAGTTTTACTTGACTACCTTACCACTGAAAAAGAATTGTTAGTTGTCATCTTTGCTTTTGAAAAATTTAGGCAATATTTCATAGGATAAAGGTGATAGTATGGACCAATCATGTGGCCATTAGGTATCTATTACAGAAAAAGGACACAAAATCAAAACTAATTTGATGGATTATGCCGCTACAAGAATTTGACATAGAGGTTAGAGAGAAATTTGGGGTAGAAAATGTAGTAGCATGCCACTTGTCTCATGTACAGAGGGTGAATGAGTCCCTATTGGCTATATAAGATTTTCTTGATGATAATTTCTTTGTGATTAAGAAAGGGGATTCCAAGTATTTTGATGTTGTTAATTATCTAGCGTGTGAAAAATTATAAGAAGATTGGGGATATTAGGAAAACAAGATATTTTTTCACTCGTCGAAGTATTTCATTTGGGATGACCCTATCTTGCTTAGGCAATGTCATGATGGTATTTTGAGGTAATGTGTTCTTAACTGTGAGACTCATATCATCCTTGCTTAGTGCCACTCCATGCCTACTGGGGGGCACTATGCTATCTCAAGAATGATCTGAAGTTTTAGAGAGTGGATTGCATTGGCCTTCTTTGTTTAAGGATGTTTACAAACTTATTAGGAGGTGTGATGCATGTCAATACACATGAAATATTTCTAGAAAACATGAAATGCCTCTTAGTACCTTTCAAGAAGTTGAGATTTTTGATCTTTGGGGCATCGATTTTAGCGGCAGTTTGTGTCTTCTAAATGTAACTTACGTATTCAGCTCATCATTGATTATGTCTCAAAATGGGTGGAAGCAATTCCTACCCACACTAATGATGCACAAAGGGTATGCAAATTTTTAAATGAGAATATATTTTACAATTTTTGAGCACCCATAATGATTATAAATGATGGTGTTTCCCATTTACAAACAAACAATTTGGAGCGCTTCAAGAAAAGATGGGGTGAAGCATAGGGTAGGCACTTTATACCACCCTCACACCCAAGTTCAAGTAGAGGTATCAAATGGGGATATTAAAATGATCTTATAAAATACTCCATCAAAAATATAACAAATTGGAGCATGCAACAAAATGATTCCCTTTGGTCATATAGGAAACATTTAAAACCCCTATTTGAACGACCCCTTATATGTTAGTTATGGCTGGGCATGTCATTTTTCTATGGAATTGGAGCAGAGGACCAAGTGGGATTTGTAGAAACTAAACTTTTATCTATCTATTGTAGGGGAGAAGCACAAGTTGGATCTGAATGAATTGGGTGAGACTAGGCATGATGCTTATGAAAAGTCAAGGACATATAAGGATAGAATAAAGAAAGTCCATGATCACCATATTTTTCATAAGGACTTTGTTACCAGGGAATTTGGTATTATTGTTCAATTCTAGTTAGAAGTTGCATCAAGGTAATTGAGCTCAAGATGGAGTGGACCATATGTGATGGTCAAAGCATTCCATCATGAAGTAGTAGAAATACGTCATGGGGAAAAAGTGGTCAAGACCAATGAATAACACCTTAAACACTATGTTGGGGGAGAGGTGGTCCATGAGCACAAAGAACTAAAGCTTTTAGAGTTTGCTTTATTTCATTTTCCAAGTCGATCCTACGACTTTAAACAAGGGTGATAATGGGAGGCAAACCACTTTTGATTTTTTTATTTATTTCATGTTATAGGTTTGTATTGTTCTTTTTGAATTTAAGTCATTTACTTATATTTTGATGCAAGGAAACTAGGTACCCTAATGCATTTGTTAAGTGTGCAAGAACTTTTTGTGTTGGTGCCACTGACATCATTGTTGGTAGCACTAATTGTTGACCAGAGAGGGACAATAACTTTCACAAAAAATATCAAAACCACCAACAAACAAGTTGGTAGAACCAAACCCTTGTCAGTAGAGGTGTCAAGAGGCAGTCTATGTCAGTAGCACTGCCCTTGATGTTTGTAGAATTGACACATCTTGAAAAATTCCAACTGAGCTACAGAAAAGTGTCTACCCTTAGAATTGAGAGGCATCTCATTGGTACCAAGTCACTCAGCTTAAGGGTGACTAGCTACACCTCAGCTTGGTGCCATCAACCCCCATGTGAGTGGTACTGATAGATTCTACTAAAGATTATGAAACTATATTAACTCAAAATCGGTACTACTGAGACAATTTTTGATAACACCGATAACAATTTTAGTGGCACCAATGTCGGCGGTCGATAGCATCGACATTCAACTTATAAGTGCCCAAATATCAACTCAATAGTACCGACTGGTGCAACCCTATTCTAGGGCTTCAACTTGTGTTTTCTTGCAATTTTATCACATATAAACATGCTAAAATGAAAGATATTTCCCCTAATAAATGGTTTTCTATCAAATACGCCTATGGACATTCTTTGCATGATTTTTAGGTAGACCATGCATTATATGGATGGGAGAGAAGGAGGATGATCCTAGGGTTTGTCCACCCATGAGGATTCCAAAGAAGGTCCTAGAACTCCCCTAACCTACCCCTAGTGGCCAAGGGTTGAGCTAAATAAAAGATGTCCATGGATAGAAATGTTTGAGGCTCAAAGTGCAAGAAAATCCCCCAACACTACCACAGTGACATGGAATGACTGTGCTGCCAATGACAATTTCATAGGGGAAATCTCAAATTTGAAGCACCTACATTAAACCCTCCACCACTGTCATTATGTCCAACATAGTTGTGATTCCATCCATCCACCATGGTTGTGGTGTCCACCACGGACATGCTACCACCTATCCACCACAACCGTGCTGCCCAACATGGCAATGCCACCTAGCCTCCAATATAATCGTGCTTCCAACCTTCAATTCCCAAATTTCAATTTGACATGTTCACCTCTACCAGCACGACCGTTCCACTCCACCATAATTGTGATACCTTACCCACCATGGACATGCTTCCCATAACGTCCATGCTACCACCAAACCCTAATTATTTTTGCATTGTACTACCCAAAATACCCCCACTCGAGCTAGTGCTTCCCTACAACCTATATATACTTGGGGGAAACTTTCGTATGAGGTTACTCATCTTTAGTTGCTTCCTACTCACTCTTAGCTCCTCCTTAGCCATTCCTCACATCCTCTACTCCACTGCACTCCATTCAACCTCATTTACACCTCAAAACCCTAGTTTTCTAGGGTTTTGATCACTTCCACCATCCATTCCATGCTCTCTTACTACCAAGGAGACAAGAGATCATGCCTTTTCTGTTAGAGGTGAAGGAGTAGAAGCTTATATATATTTCCATGGCTACTTTCTCTTCTATCCCACCTTATTCTTCTTCTTTTGTTTTGTTATAAGTAGCTAAGCCCTTGGTGGGATGTTTGGGGGCAAAATGTGACTTTGATACCATGTGGGGGGAGAAAACTTGTAAAATCTATAAATTCATTTTATGATTATTGTCTTCTACTTCTATTTCATTTCCCATATATTCTCTTATGGTTTATGCTCAAAACATGGATCACTTATTGATTTAGGCTTGGAACCACCAAGATTGTAGGAGAGAATGGTTTGTATATGGCTATCTTAGGGATTGATCCTAGATCCAACTAGTGGATCCCTAGAGAACACCCTATCTTCCCACATTCATATCCCCTCCCCTACAACTAGGTGTGAAATCTAAGTATCTAGCATAGAAGTACTTAGTGCAATTGTCTTGGAGCTTCTCAAAGGCTAGATGGGAGGTGATGTGAGCTCTAACATCCTCATTTTTCACCCTCCATTACTACCCTTGGACCCCAATTTCCCTAAGTGAACATATTTTAGAAACCTAAGGTTGCTAGATCCTATTAAAATTTGACCTAAACCCTAATAATTGAGCCTTACAAGGTTGGATAGGGTGTGCTAGGGTGTAGTTACCCTTCACACACCTTATATCACCCATGCCCAACTAGTAGTTTAGGGTAATTCTATGGCATCATCTTGTTGTTTGATTTTTAAATCTAAATGAATGAATGTTATTTGCATGTTATGACCCCCATCATAGGTTCTAGTCACATTTCCCCAGATGACCCACACCTCCATAACTTGCTTAAAACCTTAATTTTCTTTCTTTCTAGTTCATGCTTGCTTAGTTGCATGCTCTTTTTTATTCTTAGTTATTTACTTGTTCTTGGTATAGCTAGACCTTGCTAGTGTATAGCATCTCCTTGTGCTTGCTTTTCTTAGTTGGTGATCATTTGGGTCTTTATTTTCTCTAGTCGTCTTAATTACTAGCCTAGTATTAGCTTTTTCTCTTGCTTTCTTAGTTACTTTTCTTGTTAATTAAAATTACTTGTATAGGGTTACTTAGGTTCTATTATTCCTTTTAATTCATTCTTTCTTGAACCATTATACCAATCAAACCAAATTCAAACCAAACCCTCTAACCCTAGACACTACTTTAAGAATCTAGCTAACTTAACTTAGCTCTAGTACCCCCTCTCTCCTTGAGGATTGACCCCTAACTTATCGATTTCCTATACTAAGATATGATCATGTTCACTTGCGGGTGAAATGTGTTAGTATAAGTTAGTGTGTTCATTTCGGGCTTTTATAAATATTAAAGACCAAGTTTGTTCAATCCAAGAGGTGTCTAGTCAAATTAAATTATTTAGGTGTGACCTACATGAGGCACATAAAGATTTCTGGTGCCATCATTGGGGATAAAAAGAACAATATATACCTAGCATTTGTGGTGTGACTCTCCCCTTTGGCAACGTCTCTTGTCAGTCCAGTTTGTAGTGTCTAAGAAACACATCAAGATTTCCGGCATCATTTCTAGGTCGAGTGGTGCTCGACCTAGATAGTTAATTTAGCTTTGTTTTTCCTACTACACTCATCATTGCTATTATTTATTCTTTATGTTAATTTTGCTAAATTGTTTTCTAACCTAGCTTTTGTTGTTTGGTTTTGCATTGTGAAGGTGACAGTTGTGCATATTTGGGCATCATTCACTTTCTATTGACTTGTTCCCAACGGATCCCAAGATAGGAAGAAGAAGGAATCAAAATCGATACAAGAAACATCAAGAGATTGAGATGAAAGAAAGGAATGCCCACAATCATGAGAAGGAGCATAACAACCCTCCTCCACCACCACCCAAGTCGTTTCACGATTACTTCATATCGGGAAACTACACTTAACCTATTGCCACTAGGATGGACAAATACCATGGCAACAATCATATGTTCCTCTTGGACTTCTCGAGATCCTCCCCAACTTCTATGGGGGCCTTGAAGTGAAAATCTCTACAAGCATGTGGACTTGTTTCTTGATATGTGCTCTACTTACACGATGTCGAATTCCACTGAAGACTTTATCTGACTCATTCTTTTTCCATTCTCACAAGGATAAGGCCAATGAGTGGCATTCTTTCCAGATAACTATTATGATTTGGGAGGATATTAAGAATGTTTTTCTAAAGATTTTTTATCCTATTTCCAAGCTAACCCAAGTGAGGAGTACATCACTTCGTTCACTTAGAAGGAAAATGAGTGATTCCATGAGACTTGGGAGAGATTCCAAAAGTTCCTTAGGGACTGCCCTCGTCATGGAGTACCTATCTGTAAGCTTATTCAGTCATTCTACACATGTCTCTCTGAAATGGGTCAAACGGTCGTGAATTCATCTTGTGGTGGAACTTTCATGGCCAAGACTCTGGAATGACCATGGCCCCCCTTTGAGCATCAATATGTAAAACTAGGCTTATAGCATGGATGTGCATTTTGAAAAAAACCAACCTTCTTATCCACCTCAATCTAGGGATGATTTTAATCCCCAAGTGATGAAGATCCTAGATAACATGATGAACTTGATGGAGAATCATGTGGGAGGCTCTTCTAGACAATCTACACATGTCACTGACTATATTGGTGAAGAAGTTAAAGCATTATATTCTTTTGGAAACCGCAATAACTAGGACCACATGTCAAACTCCTACACTCTAGATGGAGAAATCATCTAAATTATTAATGGAAACAACAATGGGACCAAGGTCCAACAAACAAATTCAAGTTTGAATAAGAAGTTCTTCGGAGGTTAAGAAGCCTTGATGAAGTGAAAAGAGATGTGTGCTCTCATGGACAAACTATTGATTGGCTTGAGTAATAGTTGGAGCAAGTTTCCTTGTCACTTGCCCATCACGAGGAGGGGATAATTCCTTCCCAAATCATGACAAACCCAAACAATACAAGTGGCTCTATGGGTGCCCATCATGTCATCTATGCTCCACCACAAGGGCAAGTGTCCACCTTGCAATGATATCAAGGCCCCCCTAATCCTTATGCTCCAGACCTTCTCAACCTTCATACAACTTCTAGCACATCTCACAACCACCACCACAATATCAAACACAACAACCACCCCCATACCAACCACCTCCACAACAACCACCCTACATCCTTATTAACCCACCACACCAAAGGACACAATGACCACCACCACAGCCATCACGTGCTCCCCCTCCTCCCCAGGAGCAAGTGAAGATGGTTTCAACCTTGAGGTGTGCCATGGTTGTTAAGAAGCCCAAAAAGGGAGAGAAGCAATTTGACAAAGATCACGATGGAGTACCCTTTTCAAAAGGCCCTTTTGAGAGTGTCAAGAGCACTAAGAATTCTACTGCCCACCATTTTTTGGAGGTGCCAAATGCACTAGAGATTTTTCCTTACCACCTTCCATTGATAGTACCAAGGGAACTAACAAATCTATTGTTTCACATCCTTTTGAAGCAATGACATGAAGTGTTCTACTGACTTATGAAAGTGCCAAATGCACTAAAAAATTTATAGTCACACCTGATTTTGAGAAGATAATAGCATGTGTCCCACTTCCTTTAAGATGACACCACCAAGTGTCCCAAACACTGATCCAAGACATCCAAATGTGATATTTCAAGGTTCTAAAGTGCCATATATGATTGAGCCCCATCTCTTTGATTCCTAGAAGAGCCATTCCTTAAGAGAAAGAAAAAACTATGACATGGAAATTCTGAAGGTCTTAGGGATGATTAAGATAAACACCTCAATGCTTGACATCATCAAGCATATACCAACTTAAGTGAAGTTGCATAAGGATGTGTATACCTTCAATAAGAAGATAAGAGGGAAGATACTCAAGGGTATCATGTTGAATGAACTGAAAGATTGCATTACTGAGGATCATTGTTGTGATATCTATGATTATGATCCTGAAAGGGATGAAGATTTTTTTGTGAATGCTTTTGAGGGAACTACCTATGATGAAGATGGGATCACTTCACTTGCTGTTACATGAGAATGAGGGAACACCAAAGCCTGGCTGAAGGCAATAAATTTAGAACTAGTGGGAGGCAACCCACATTGGTTTGAGACTCTCTCTCAAAACCATTTTCTTGTTATATATTTCTTTTTCCAAGAAACACACACACACACACACCATACTTGATGGTTTTTCTATTTGTGAATCATATTAGAACAACTACAATGGAGGAAATATGATGCATGAAGGAGCTATCTTAGGAAAAGATCAAAATTAAAAAGAAAATGAAGATCAATGAAAAAAACTATAGGAAGGAGTCTAGGACAACCATTCCACACAACATGGTCGTGCTCCTGGCAAGCCAAAATAGTTATTTTTTGTAGAACAACTGTGGTGGTCTTGCCCTGCTCACCTAATGCTATGTTGATCTCTCTCCCCACCTGGAGATTGTCTACCATGACTCCACACCCTCTACCCTAAAATTCTAATATTTTATTCATGTTTAGGAAAACATGGTTTAAAAGTTTGGGGTGGTAGGGAGCTAAGCCCTTGTTTTGCTACACATCCCTCTATGTTCCTTGTTCTAATTTTTTCAAGATGATCAAGCAATCTAACTTAGCTCTTTCACTTGTCCATCCATACTTTGTGTGTTTGTTTTACATGTTTTCGTGTCATGTAGTTTATGTCATACATTGTTGCATAATTTTTCAAAAAAAACTATTTTCTTATGCATGCAGATTTTTGATAATTTTTGTGTGTTTTTCATTAGAATTTGCTTTGTTGTTGCTTATTACTAATTAGTGTAGGCTTAGATGTGACTGAATGCAAGTTGGTACCATATTGGTCAATTTTGCAACCAATCTCTACTTCCATGTGACAAACGCATGCTACATTCTCATGTTCTATTACTAAATGGTCTCAACAGTTGACTTTCGAAATATGAATCACCTCTTTCAAGTTTGTAAAATGTTTGGTTGAGTTGTAATCTAAGCAAGCCCCAAATGCTTAAGGTTTTTCGAATCGCATGTTAAAAATATGGTTTTAATATTTGCTAAATCATGTGATGGGACATTATTTGATGGTGTTGGAGTAATTTTCATGCAGGAGATATCATATTGAAACCCACACTAGTGACCCCTCTTTGACTCACTTTTCTTTCTTCATTTCTTGCCTCTTCGTCTCGTGAAAGGATTCCAAACAACACATATTAGCCTTCTCTACCATCCAAAAGTTTGGGGTGACCATATCTACATCCCTCTACTTCACCCTTATCACTATGTGTCCTATCTACATCAAGGGCGAAGAATAAGAAAAAGAAAATGCCAAAATATAATAAAAGATGCTCCTATTTGATCAGATCTATATAATAAAATAAGTGCTTCTATGTAATACCACTCCAATATCTTACCATAGAATCCTTCTTCTATTTGCATGCCAATGTATCTAGGAAACATCAAAACAAGATCACTTCACCCTTTTCACAACCATGTTGGTCACATAGTGTTTGAAATATGACATTGAATACAGCAAAGTAAAATAACACTCCTAATCATCTTTGGTTGACAACACCATGAAAGGGTTTACCCAGAGTTATATGAAAACCATGTATATTGATTGTGTGTTCTAGACCCTATATTTTAAGTTTGTATGTTAAATTCTATAATTAAAATCGGTTTATGAAAGAGGGGAGAAAAGAGGTGAAATACACGTACTTAGTCAGAACCCATTTAGTTGATGTACATTTGTTGCAATGCATTTGTCATTTCTTGTTTGTTGGAAAGTTCAAGAGAGATCTAGTTGGAATACTTGAGGACAAGTATGTTTTAATTTTTGGGTGGTGATGTAGCCCTATTTTAGGGCTTTATCTTGGGTTTTATTGTATTTTAATCACATCTAGACATGGTATAATGAAATATATTTCCCCTAATAAATGGTTTTCTATAAAATGCACTTATGGACATTCTTTGCATAATTTTTAGGTACTTGAACCATGACTTGGATGGACAGGAGAGAAGGAGGATGATCCTAGGTTCCTTCACCCATGGATGAGTCCAAAGAAGGTCCTAGAGCTCTCCCAACCTACCCCTAGTGACCACGAGTTGAGCTAAAGCAAAGATGTCCACAGATAGCAGTGTTTAAAGATCAAAGTGTAATCAAAGCCCCCAACATGGCCATGGTGACACAGAAAGGTCATTCTGCCAATGACAAATTCACAGGGGAAATATGAATTTTGAAGCAGCTGCAACAAACCTTCCACCACGAACGTGGTGTCACCCGTATACCACGGTCATGGTGTCCACCACGACCATGTTGCCACCCATCCACCATGGTCGTGCTACCCAACACACTCGAGCATATCACCCAGCACGGCTGGGCACTCTAGCCTCCACCATGGTCAGGGTTCCCAACATGATAGTGCTACCATCCTTCAATTCCCCAATTTCAATCTGACATTTTTACCTCTACTAGCATGGCCATTTGATTCCACCAACATTGTGCTATAACTTACCCACCATAGACATGTTACTAGCAAAACCCTAACAATTCTTGCACTGTTCTACCCAAAGTATCCCCACTTGACCTAGTGCTACCCCACCACCTATATATACTTGGGTGGAAAATGTAGCATGAGGTTACTTGTCTTTATCTACTTCCTACTCACCCACCATTAGATCCTCCTTAGCCATTCCACTCACCCTATACTCCGCTCCACTCCATTTCATCTCATTTCCACCTCAAAACTCTAGTTTTATAAGATTTATTCACTTCCACTATCCATTCAATCCATTCTTGCCACCAGAGAGGGAGGAGCTCGTGCCTTTTTTGCTAGAGGTGAATGAGAAGAAGCTTATATGAATGTCCTTGGCTACTTTCTCTTCTATCCCTCCATCTTTCTTCTTCTTTAGTTTTGTTACGAGTAGCTAAGCCCTTATTGTGGGTTGGTTAGGGCTAAGATGTGACTTTGATAGCATGTTGGGGAAAAATAACTTGTAATCTCTATAAATTCATCTTATGATGATTGTCTTCTACTTCTATTTCATGTCCCATATATTCTCTTGTGGTTTGTTCTTAAAAACATGGATTTCTTGTTGGCTTATGCTTTAAACCACCTAGATTCTAGGGGAGAACGATTTGTATATGGATATTCTAGGAATTTCTCTTAGGTCCAACTGGTGGATCCCTAGCTAGCACCTATATTCCCACATATATATCCCCTACCCTACAATTAGGTGTGAAATCTAAGTAGCTAGTATAGGAGTACATAGTGCAATTGTCTTGGAGATTCTCAAAGTCTACATGGGACATGATGTGAGGTCTGACATCCTCATTTCCACCCTCCATTACTATCCATGGACACCAATTTTCCTAAGTGAACCTATTATACAAACCTAGGCTTGCTAGATCCTATTAGAATTTCACATAAAACTAGTTTAATTGAGAATCACAGGGTTGGATAGGGTGTGCTAGGGTGTAGTTACCCTTCATACATCTTATACCACCCAGTCCAACTAGTAGTTTAGGGTAATTCTATAGCATATGTCTAGTTGTTTGGATTAGCAATCTAAATGAATGAATGGAATTTGCATGTTATGAACCCCCATCCTAGGTTCTAGTCATATTCCCCCAAATGACACACACCTCCATAACTTGCTTAAAACCTTAATTGGCTTTCTTGTTAATTCATGCTTTCTTAGTTTCCTGCACTTTTTGCTTCTTAGTTAATTGACTTGTCCTTGGTAGCTAGATCTTGCTAATATAGTTAGTATCTCCTTGTGCTTGCTTTGCTTAGCTAGTGATATTTTAGGTCCTTATTTTATCCAATCATATTAATTTCTAGCCTAGCCTTAGCATTTTTCTCTTTCTTACTTAGTTTCTTTCCTTATTAATGAGAATTACTTGTCTAGGGTTACTCAGGTTTTGTTCTTTCTTTTACTTAATTCTTGTTTGTACCATTATACTAATGAAACCAAATTCAAAGCAAACCCTTTAACCCTAGACATCACTATAGGAACCTAGCTAACTTAACTTAGCTCTAGTGCCCTCTCTCTACCTGAGAATGGACCCCTAACTTACCACTTTCCTATACTATGATATGACCATGTGTGCTTGTTGGTGAAATATTTTAGTCTAAGTGAGTGTGTTTGTTTTGGGATTTTATAAATATTGAAAGATCCCAAGTGTGTTTCGGCCAAGGACACATTTAGTCATTTTCAATTAATTAGATGTTACCTACATGAGACACATCAACCTTTTTGGCACCACTATTGGAGATAGAAAGCAGCATAGCTACCTTATATTTATGGCGTGACTCTCCCCTATGGAACCATCTCTTGCTATTCTAGTTTGTATCATCCAAGAAACACATCACCAACATCGTTGCACAACATTGACTTAGGAAGAGTAGATATATGTGTTGGGTTTTAGGGGAGATAGAGAAGACATCGGAAAAAAAAATGTCTTCTCCCAAACCCAGAATAAAGGAATTGCATCAACATCTATACAATAGGAAGGATGGTTTGTAGAGGTGTACCTTGTTCCGAGGCTTGCTCGGTGACGTTACCTCACAGCTTGTGTGGTCTTCACCTCTGGTCTTGGATGGTGTCTGTGCGGCTCCTGGTCACACTGGGACTGTCAGGATTGATAGATGTCCTCCGAGCAGCAGAAGTCTCCCACCTCTAAAGTAGTCCACACGGACCACCTAGAACTCCAATCTCCTTGTCCCACAAGGAATCAGGAGTAGCACCCTCCTATCGGCGTACTAGTCACTGACACACTCTCCTACCACCAGTCACTTTTCTACAATTGTCTTTCCCTTGTTGTGCCTCCCTTATCGGGTAGCACTTGCTCGGGCTCTCTCGGTTACCACAACTAGAGAGAAAAACAACTTTGCAGAGCAACTAATGTTTTGAGTTGTTGTTCCTAAGAAGCCCCCAATACCCCTATATATATAGGAGGGTCATGGGACAGGGTTCTCTACCCCGGGTAATGCAGGATTAAAGTAGGAGTAGAAGGATTCAAGATTTTCTACAAAAACAACCAATTGCGCCAGCTGAACCGATCGGTTCACACCCTGAAACGATTGTTTCGGGCCCTGAGCCAATCATTTGGGACCTGAGTCAATCATCTGGTGCTCTAAGTCGATCGGTTCATGTCTGAGATGATCGGTTTGTGGTCCTGATCCAACTCAAATTGACTTCCATATTTGTTTTTAATTAATCAAATATTAATCCTTATCCAAATCGAATTTGTACAAGTGAAACAAATTGTATTTGCAAAATAGTCTTCTGACTTTCCAAACGATCTCAGTTGGTCACATGAATTGACCGGTTCAACAATTGAGCCGATTGTTTCATGACACATGAGCCGATCGTCTCACCAGTTGAGCCGATCGGTTCACAAATGTGAGCCGATCGGTTCAACCCTATGAGCCAATCTGTTGGGGCAGCAGACTATGCAAATTAGTCAATTGTAGTTTCAATCAATCCGATACTCTAATCAATCGGTCCAACACCTTGAACACTATGATTTTGAGCTATCAATCAACTGAGGGTTTAATTGAACTACGAAACTCCTTTAGTAATCAATCTAAACATCATTTGTGGATAAACTCCTCTTCCAGATCCTATGTGTGTGACCCTGCAGGTCCATTTCACATTGGCAGTGAAAGTCCATAACACTTATGACTTCACAAGCAAAGAGCGGTGCCTAGTCACACATCAGTGCTACCCAAGTGAAATAGAAAGTTAGAGAACAACTTTCAATCCTACAATCCATGAATGGTGTTACAATGAATGCATAATCCCTTTGTCACTGATATCCCAAATGAACTCAAGGCATGGAATAGTCATCCTGTCAACTTTCATTCACTTTCTTGATCTCAGAGTAGATTGGAGGAGATATGTATGACATCAATATCACATACTAATTCACACATGTGTGCACGCCTATCTCAATCCTACTCATCAAGTGGTCATGGATATTAAGCTCCCTCAAGAGGGACGAATCCCATATCTATCACTCACCCCTCAAAAGCCCATGTGTCAAAGCCACCCAATCATCACCTTTATAACAACCCATGTTTCAGGACTGCTTTTGATGATGCCAAAGTGTACCCAATGACATGTGTTGAGTGTAGTGATTTCAGGTCAAAGAATCACACTCACCACCATCACTGTGAGAATTGACTGTGACTACCATGTTATGGTTCCATGTGTCAAACTCACGGTGGGTCTGTCCGATACACTTGTTCTCTAACAAGTACCTATGTGTTTGGCTTGATATCTCCATATCATGACTAATGAGATTCTATCATCAACCAACACCACAATCTAGTCTTGTGTGTCATTGTTGTCTATCTACCTTCCACAATGACATCCGACTAGGGACATAATAAGAATGTACAAACTCTTAGCATCCGTATGATCTCATTGTTCAGATCCTTAACCTGAAAGCATACATCATTGAGTATTGTCTTTATCTCATCGTTCAGGTCCTTAACCTGAAATCATACGTCATTGAGTACTGTCTTTCTCTAGACATTCAATATGTTCTATCATTATCTCATATGACTGAACCAGAAAGAATTGGAAGCTTGCCTTTGATGTTTATCAAATCAATCTAAATGTATCCCACCAATCATCCCGTGATTGTCTCTCAGGGCATACATACCAATAGATTCCCACTTGCACTGCGAGCCAATCACCCTTGAATGATATTCTTAGTGATATATTCAAACATGTCCTACATGTTACTGTGCTCTAGTGCTAACATAGTGAGTTATTGCAACACCTTTCCAAAGTCGGTATTAACTGCATGTCTCTCATCTTTTCACTGTACGTCACACGTATGAGATGGAGTTGTCGTAATATGCAATCTAGTATTCATTTGCTAACCTTTAGCCACATTGCATGACCAAGTACTCCTTACTTGTCATCAAAGATCGGAATATCTATAAGTTCATCTCTATGAACTTCCAAATCCATATAGTATCTGCTAATGTTCTCTAACACACAGATACTCGTCTTTTCCTTTTAAACAACTTTATTGGAATGTTTCCATTTATCAACAAACATTCACTTTATATATATATATATATATATATATTGCGATTAATTTTTTGTCCTTTTGAGAAGTTCGCATCAGTGTAACTCTTTATAGTGAACCCTTCCTTATTTCCATAGAACTAGTACTTCTCAAGTACTTAATCAAGTTCTCATGGTATTCCTGTAACCCTTACTAGAACTAGACAGACATCCACTCGTCATGTCCCACATACGAGTTATCAGGATGAGCATATCATATTGTCATGTCCTACATATAAGATGATGAATGCACTTTATTTTGCTATGTTCATACATGCAAGATAATGGGATGATTACATGCATGATAGATCCATATCTATTCTTAGTATTCCCATTCTTCATAAGAATTGGACACTTGGCCTTGGGATACCAACTCCATGTAACATGGACAAGTTTTATCCCACTAAATCTGTGTACACTGAGCCCTTCAGTGTAGATTGCCAATGTATGCTCTCTCTTTTCAGGTCAAGAGGTTTTTGAGAACTATCTCTATAGATCTCTATTCCTATCACATAGGAAACGTCTCTATCTTCCCTAAAGATAACTTCCACAAAGAATTCCATTCTAGAACATTTCCATTTTACATCAACATGTGGAATGTGAATACGCTCCCACCAAATCATAGATCTCTCTTTATCTTTGACATATCAGTCAAACCTTTTGACTATATTATCAAAATAAAGATCACAGTTCAGAGTTGCTTGTACTCAATCAATCACATTGATTAGTCCATTGTATCTTATAGACTTCATTAATGGATTCATAAACCTTGTAGGTTGTGTCACGTACACATCCTTGTTTTATTCCTTATAGGAATGCAGTTTTAGTATCGGTATGCCAAATCTTTTAGTCATTAAGTTGCAATCAACAAGCATCATCCTTCTCAAAATTTTATCCATGTGTCTTAACACTTAAGACTCATTCGCACTTATGGATTTCATCCCAATGGGTGTTGCCATCAAGGTCATGCCTTATGGTTCACATGGAAGTCATTTAGGATGTAATGGTCATAAACCATAACTCAAAATCCAGTTCCTCATATTTATCTAGATAGTTGATTCATCATATGACCAACTCATCACATAGATAATCGAGGTGTATCTGTCAAGGATATAAGAACTCGCAACTCTTTGTGATTCTTAATGTCCTTTAGTAGTGTGGGGTATTCTTTATTTAAGAAGAAATTAGTTATTTGATAATCATCCTCTACCTCCTTAGAGTATGACTCCTTTTTATTTATACATCACCGTGTCTTAATCATGAGTTCACTATGATACACTATCATAATCACTCATAAGGATCTCAAACATTTAGTTCAAGTATTTCATACATTGATCACATCAAGAATTAATACTTTACCAAATTCGTACTTCATTTATGATATTCTTGAACACTTCAAGATATTCATATTGGTATTTCTCTAAACACCATTTGAAGTATTAGCATTAATTCCAATAGGTATGTAAATACATCACATGTATTATACCTAATAGGATAATCAATCTCGCACTATGACTAGTGAAGATTGATCATGTCCAAGAGATTCATGTCTCTTACTGGTTCTCTAACCAAAAGAGTCTAGATTTATCCATCATATGGAAACTAGAAATGAATTTCTCATTATTTTTGCTAATTTGATCGTTTGAGTTATCAATAACCTTCAAGTATCATTTTATCTTATGCATACCAAGTATCACAAGATAAGCAAGGTATTGCCACAAAGATTGAAACATCAACTTTATTAATTGCTATCATTGTCATACAATATGCAAAGATAATGTGTTTCTATCCATTGACAAATATGAAATAGCAGTTCATAACTCTATTACATGCCTTTAAGGATGAAAATAAACTAAAGTACTCCTATCTATGGCGGTCACATTTGCCCCATTTATTGAGTGCTTTACACTTTATATCTTGGTATCATATACCTAAGAAGTGTTACAAGTTTATTTCATGAAACCTTCAGGTGGAGACGTTTGTCGCCTCCTTCTTCTTTAGTTCTTCCTGATAGAGTGGACAATTCCTTTTCCAATGTCCTGGCTTTTGACAATGGTGGCAATTGCCTCTCTTGGTCACGCCTCCCTTGGCCTTGAGAGTTGAAGACGACTTGGGTTGTTGGCTAGCATCAGAACCTTTCTTAGCCCTGCCCTTGCCCTTGCGCTTGGACTTGCCTTTGTTGTTGATCATCATCATAGAATTAGGTTTTCCTTCTTCATTTGTGCCTCTACTGTCCTCAACATGCCCAACAACTCTATCAATGGCTTGTCAAAGTTTTTCATGTTGTAGTTCATCAGAAACTGACTATAGGATTCTGGCAATGATTGCAGTATCACGTCAGTAGCCAACTCTTGGCTCAGGGGAAATCCCAGTCTCGTCAGGTTCTCCACATTCCCAATCATCTTGAGCGAGTGAGGACCAAATGGATCTCCTTCTATCATGACACACTTGAACAACACCCTGGAGACATCATATCTCTCTTTCCGTGCTTGATCTTCATACATGTTCTTGAGATGTTGAATCATCTCAATGAAACCCATGTTCTCATGTTGTCTCTGCAACTCGTGGTTCATGGAGCACAACATCAAGCACTTTGCATTAATGGCATCATCAGAATGCTTCTTATAAGCATCCCTTTCTGCCTTTGGTGCAGTAGGGGCAGGTTCCTCTGGAATTGGAGTATCTAAGACATATAGTTTTTGCTCTTGAGTGAGAACAATTCTCAACGTCCTAAACCAATCGTGAAAGTTAGTCCCATTCAGCTTGTCCTTTTCAAGGACTGATCGCAACAAAAAGTGATTGTTGTTTGTTGTCATTTGTACTACAAAAGGAAATATATGCAATTTAGTCCAAAACTCAATTTTGACTTATTTGATTGATTTGAAAGGTTGACGATATAATTAGGACTTTAATTAGTTATCACTCCCACTATTTCTTTTCACATTGATAGCCCTCACCATCAATTCGGAAGATTGCAGCGTACAATCTTCTAGTGGGTCAAGATCCTAAAATCCTCTGAGTCATGGACCATCTAGGGCTGTCACCACAACTTAGATCTTCCAAGTAGGCAACTTTTGCCAATTGCATCATATGCAACTCTTGAAAGATGTCATATGCAACTCCTTGCCATGATCACCTCCATGCCACAAGGTGCTAGATCCTATCTAGGTCACCTTGTTAAGTCTGACCCAAAGCCAACACGATGAATATGCACCCTGCTAGGTCAGACCCACATATTCATCCTTCATGCTTCCACGAGATAGACGGTGCACCATGCTAGGGCGAGCCCACACTTGGCCGATCAAGCTTTTCATGTGTGTTGCATTTGGAAGGCATCTAAACCTTTAATATTTAATGAGGGATTTGGTTTTTATAGGTACATATACATATCCAATCACCACAATGCATAGTATGTATCATATGCATGGTATATCCCACAGAAAACATGTGAAACGATAAAAGTGATGATTATGGCAATCCTAATGTGATTCCTCGAGCCAAGAGGAATCACAGTCATCTAGGTCCACATCACGTGCAACATGTGCAAGATGAATTATGTGCTTTGACTTTACTGGGTTTGATCAACTCATCTCCATGATTGATCGGTTCGCCATCAGGCCGATCGGTTGGTTTCCACCAGCCGATCGATTGGCTCCTCCAACCGATCGGTTCGTCTGGTCATCGTGCATCTCCTCATGGCCACCACCCGCTCATCTCGCTTCGTGAACCGGTCGTCTGGAATGCCAACTGATCGGTTCACACCTTGAACCGATCGTCTCAGTTGTCATCAAATTGTTTGTTGTTCTTTGACATAACGGGAAATAAAAGATCTATCCTATTTTACATTTGAATTGGGAAACCCCGAGTTACATTCAGGGGGAGAAAAGGTAGAAAAGAAATCTCGAGTTAGCTCGAGTTACATCAGGAAAAGGAGGTAGGGAATCAGTGCGCAGACCGAGATGCAAGCAACCACATACAACCAAGCACACATACATAGGGTTTATTGGCCATAACCATGTTATACATCCACCACAAAACTCATTTAAGGGCGACGCATATCGAGTGCATTCATATTACATATCATATATGTATATTGGGATTTGCGGATTTAGAATTGGACATGCATAAAGCCATTATTATTCACATTGTATGCAATAAATAAAGGCGACAAATAAAAATCGATCACATCGATAATCCTGAAGTATAGAGCAGTTTACGTGGATCTAATACCACTGTTGGGTTTTAGGGGAGACACAGAAGGCAGCGGAAACACAAAAAAAAATCTTCTCCCAAACCCAGAATAAAGGAATCGCGTCAACATCTATATAATAGGAAGGATGGTTTGTTGAGGCGTACCTTGTCCCAAGGCTTTCTCAGCAACATTACCTCACAGCTGTGGTCTTCACCTCCGGTCTTGGACGGTGTCTGTGCAGCTCCTGGTCGCACTGAGACTGTCGGGGTTGACAACTATCCTTCGAGCGGCAGAAGTCTCCCGCCTCTAAAGTAGTCCACACGGACCACCTGAAACTCTGATCTCCTTGTCCCACAAGGAATCAGAAGGAGTCGCACCCTCCTTTCAGCGTACTAGTCACTGATACACTCTCCTGCCACCAGTCACTTTTCTGCAGTTGTCTTTCCCTTGTTGTGCCTCTCTTATCGGGTAGCACTTGCTCGGGCTCTCTCGATTACCACAACCAGAGAGAACGACAACTTTGTAGAGCAACTGGTATTCTGAGTTGTTATTCCTGAGAAGCCCCCAATACCCCTATATATATAGGAGGGTCATGGGACAGGGTTCTCTACCTCGGGCAATGCAGGATTAAAGCAAGAGTAGAAGGATTCAATATTTTCCACAAAAACAACCAACTGCGCCAGCTGAACTGATCATTTCACACCCTGAAATGATCGTTTCGGGCCCTGAGCCGATCGTTTGGGACTTGAGTCGATCGTCTGGTGCTCTGAGCAGATCGGTTCATGCCTGAGATGATCGCTTTGTGGTCCTGATCCAACTCAAATTGACTTCCATATCTGTTTCTGATTAATCAAATATTAATCCTTGTCCAAATCGAATTTATACAAGTGAAACAAATTGTATTTGCAAAATAGTCTTCTAACTTTCCAAACGATCTCAGTTGGTCACATGAATTGATCGGTTCAACAATTGAGTCGATCGTTTCATTACACATGAGTTGATTGTCTCACTAATTGAGTCGATCAGTTCACCAACCTAAGCCGATCGATTCAACCCTATGAGCCGATTGGTTGGGGCAGCAGACTGTGCAAATCAGTCAATTGTAGTTTCAATCAATCTGATACTCTAATCAATCAGTCCAACACCTTGAACACTATGATTTTGAGTTGTCAATCAACTGAGTGTTTAATTGAACTACTAAACTCCTTTAGTGATAAATCTAAACATAATTTGTGGATAAACTCCTCTTCCAGGTTAAATCCTATGTGTGTGACCCTACAGGTCCATTTCACATTGGCAGTGAAAGTCCATAACACTTATGACTTCACAAGCAAAGAGCGGTGCCTAGTCGCACATCAGTGCTACCCAAGTGAAATAGTAAGTTGGAGAACAACTTTCAATCCTACAATCTGTGAATGGTGTTATAGTGAATGTATAATTCCCTTGTAACTGATATCCCGAATGAACTCAAGGCATGGAATAGTCATCCTGTCAACATTGATCTCAGATTAGATTGGAGGAGATATGTATGACAACAATATCACATACTGATTCACACATGCATGCACGCCTATCTCAATCCTACTCATCAAGTGGCCATGGATATCACACTCCCTCAGGAGGGACAAATCCCATATCTATCACTCACCCCTCAAAAGCCCCATGTGTCAAAGCCACCCAATCATCACCTTTATAACAACCCATGTTTCAGGATTGCGTTTGATGATGTCAAAGTGTACCCAATGACATATGTTGAGTGTAGTGATTTCAGGTCAAAGAATCACACTCACCACCATCACTGTGAGAATTGATTGTGACTACCATGTTATGGTTCCATGTGTCAAACTCACGGTGGGTCTATCCGGTACACTTTTTCTCTAACAAGTACCTATGTGTTTGGTTTGATATCTCCATATCATGACTAATGAGATTCTATCATCAACCAACACCACAATCTAGTCTTGTGTGTCATTGTTGTCTATCTACCTTCCACAATGACATCTAAGTAGGTACATAATAAGAATGTACAAACTCTTAGCATTCGTATGATCTCATCGTTCATGTCCTTAACCTGAAAGCATACATCATTGAGTACTTTCATTCTCTAGACATTCAATATGTTCTATCATTATCTCATATGACTGAACCAGAAAGAATTGGAAGCTTGCCTTTGATGTTTATCAAATCAATCTTAATGTATCCCACCAATCATCCCATGATTGGATCTCAGGGCATACATACCAAAAATATGGCATCAACATCAATGGCCACACACAAGAAACTTGAACACCTAGAGGCATCAATCCATAGTGCTATGCAAGTGTCGGTACTAACCACATCCTTCAGTACCACCAATGATGAGGTATACATGAGTCAGTGTATCAACAACCCATGTGCATTGGTATCGATGGCCAACACCAACGATCACATGGATTGACATAACTATCAGTACCACTAATACAAAGTCAGTGGCACCGACCCTGCACAAGCATAATGTCCATCAACTATAAATGGGAGGTGTGGGTGATCTGAAATCGCACTCAATAACTTCCCCTCTACTCCAGTGGGAACATTACTCCTCTGAGCAGTAAAGACAACAAAAATCTTCTTCGAGCTTCCTTGTTATCCATCCCTCTATTAACCATCAAGTGAAGAGTCAATAATCATACATGTATCCCTATCCTCCTCCCTTGTTCCATCTTAGTTGGTTCCTAAGCCAAAAAGGGTGTCATTCCCTAATGTAGGTAGGAAGAAGCACTATGAGGTGATACAAAAAGGGTATATTGTGGCTACTTGGTATGGTGTCCGAGCCTTCTTAACTGAGATCAGGTTCATTGAGAACCTTCAGCGTGTATGCACTGGAAAAGGTATAGTATGTGATCACCCCTTGGTGATTGGAAAACCAATAATTGTCTAGGGAGTTCATCACCAAACTGGAGGTATGTTGCATCCCCGAGTGTAAAGAAGGATGAGAAGCCAGATGGGTCAATTTCAGATTCTTCAACATCGAACACCATATCACACTAAGCAATTCCAATGCCATATATGTATGGTCAATGGATGGTGTGTAGTTACCACCAACAACTTTGACTACATCATGACATGGAGACAAATCACTACACTTCTACACAACTTCATCATCAATTGGAATCTATCTCTTATGATGGATATTGAGCACCCATTCACTCACATCCTGCATCTCTACCCGATGAACACCTTCTTTTCAATCCACTCAAGGGTAGGGGGAGGTACAAAAAACTGATATCTGTGTTCTATGGTCTCTCTTGAACATTGGAAAGGAGAAGGTAAACCTTGGCACATTCTTCCTCCTTCACAAGGTGGATGTGAAAAATCCAAGTCAGAGAGACACCCCCATACATTTTGAAGGGTTACTTACACCACTCTCCATGCATATCCGCCTCAACTTATTGAAGATAAACACCTTCCCAATCTTTCCTAAGGTTGACTTCAAGCATTTCAAGTGGGCTCACCTAGTTTTCAAGTATGACAGAAGGGTTTACACCTACTACACTCAGGATAGACAAGTGTGATATAGGGTTCTCCTAGACCCCATCTTTCGCTTGAGAGGCATACACCTTCTTTGTTGTATAGATGACAAAGAGAAAGTTGTACCATCTGGACAAGAAGAAGAAGAGACCAAAGACAAAGAAGAAGAAGAGACCAAAGGCAAAGAAGAAGTAGAATTAGTAGAGGAGGATGAGAAAGAGAAGGCAAATACTCCTTTCGTACCCATAGGCTCATGCACCACATCTGATGCTAACATGCGGCTCAATCTCCTCTACTCCAACACCTCCACTACTAGGGGATTCCTTCACCATGGAGGTATGTATGGGATGTTATAATATATGTAGCAGGGAAAATGATAATAGTCATCCACCCTGACTTAGGTTTAGGGAGTTCAGGAGAAGCTACTCCATCAACAACATGTGATATGCAATAATGAAAATCTTCTCTCAGTCAACTAGGAGAACATCCATACTCTCATGCAACATATAGAGCATTTCTAGTAGTCTCTCTTTGATCATCATTGGAGTTAGGGAATCTTTTCTGGATACCCTCAGCCACCAGACATTACAACTCAGCCTTCACAGTTTACCAACACCTACTACCGACTAGATCCACATATCATGATGGGAAATTTCCCTATACCACCCTACTGATTATTTGGTGCCCTCATTCCACCTCTTTGAATGATTCTCAACTATAAGTACATAGTCAAATTGAAGCTTAGGGGGGTAACAAAATGAGTTTCTCTTGAATATTTTTTCTACCCAATGAATGCATATTCATCCGTGTTTTAGCTGCATTATTAGCCTAGTTTTGCTTTTATGTCCATCATTTTAGCTTAGAACTAGCTTTCATTTAGGTTTTATTTTTATGATAATTTATAAGGTTTTGAATGAAATTCTTGGTATTCATGGTAGGTTTGAACTTCATTGCATGTGACGAGTGCAGGAGGCGGTGGTCCCGCTAATCGACTAGCGGGCCGATATTTTTTATATGAAATGGGCCATATTTTCGATGACATGTTCCTCCATCAGATGCTTAGCCATTGGTTTTGTATCACCAGCCAAAGCATCAGTTTCCAAGTGATCTGCCAAGTCATTAGTTTCCATTGTTCTTCCCTTCCACTGGATGATACCCCATCGTCCTTATGCAACTAGCCCCCCAGGTGGGTATCGTCTTACAAACCATTAATTTCTGACAACTAATGGTTCCCCCTTGCATTCACCTTCCAATGGTCCCCCCATGTATTCCCCTTCAATGGTTGTTTTGCACTAGTGCCTTTTAATAGTCACCCAATGTTTCTGCCTTCTAATGGCTTCCCACTCACCTTCCAATGGCCAACATCTGAGTGTACTCCTACTCTGACGACTGATGGTCATTTAGACTTCTAAGATTCAATGGCACTCCTACTCTGACAACCGATAATCAGACTTCAACATTTGATGACACTTGCCTTCTAATGGTTCCACTACATCCACATCTGATGGGTCATATGAATTGCCTTTTGATAGTCATTTTAGATCCATTCACCTACCAATGGCTCCACTAAACATCTTGAGACTCCTTGTCTACTGATGGAACGAATACAAACTAATGCCTAATCATCTTCCTCATGAAGTTGTCGACTTTGCACCTCCATGGCAGTTGATACTTCACTTCATGGAGGATGGGAGGGTTCCAAACCCTTCCCTATGACTATAAATACAAGAGGACTGCTAGTGAAGAGGGGATCCACCATTGATTCTGTCAAGCTACCATTTTCTATCCACACCTTTGACCTCCATAGCCATCAACCTTCATCCATCAATTGATGAATGCCCACCAAAGGTGCCTCCACCTCCGCTCCTCTAAGGTTTCAAGGTCCAAACCTCAAGAGAGGCTAGTTCCATGGTGCCTCTTTCCATCAGTTGATGACTTCCACCATCGTCAACTGCTGCTCTCTCCTGCAACAACTAAATCCAACTTTAGAGAAGGAAGAAAAATGTCTGAGACCAACTTTGACGAACGTCTAAGGGTAGTTTTGTTGCTACATTGATGACCATCATTCCAAACCTTGAATTAGACCATATGAACATCATGGTTGCTTCTTCCTTGTCTACTATGATGATGTCTCTCTTTCTCTCTTCTCTTTTTGTTTCTATTACTACTTCCATGAGCAAGTAGTCACCTCACTATGGTACGTCTAGTAACCCTGCTATCTGATTTTGGTCTTGTATCTGCACTTATTTTTGTATGAACCATTCCATGTATAGAATCTATCATTTTCTGCTTGTATGCTTGTCTTATCAGTTGGTCGACATGTTTGTCATGATCTTGGATGTAGAGAGCTTCGAACCCAAGATCTAGGACATTGATTAGATTCTAGTTAAACCCTTGATGAGGATTTTAGATAATTGTTTTCTGAGGCAATTGATGTAGGGTCTCTAGGCAACAAAATGAAGATCTTAGAGGGATATTTGTATGGATTTTAATCCTAATTGTAACATCCCTGATCTGGGTTATGTACTAACCCTAGGTGTTTTGCTTAATTAATTGATTATATGTTTGTGTTTATCCTTTGAGATGTAATTAAGGCTCTTGAGGAACCTATATTTCTATTTCAGTCCTTTTTGAACAATGTTGCAATAGTGTTTTGTTAATTTTGGACTAATATGCAAATTACCCAAGTAGAGGGGTTAACTTGCAAATTGCACATGTTAAGATGTTCCTATGATGATTAGACATCATAAGAATGAATATAATATAGTGGTATGGATCCCACAAGCTTGAGCACCAAGATATAGCTTGTAGAGCAACCCTTGTGCTTTAAAACCTAGTTTTGGTGTAAAGTGCAATTTACCCAAAACATAGGGTGCAACATGTAAAGTATACCCTCTAGAGTATCTCTCATGTTTCTTGGCATCAAGTTGAGTAAATAAAATGAGGAGGGAGCCTCATTTGAATGATCAAGAAGGAAAGATAATCTTGATATTTAAATAATCAAGACTTAAGCAAATGGCCTTTAATATATATATATATATATATATATATATATATATATATATATATATATATATATATATATATAACTTAGTAAGGTAATTGGTTCTTTTTCTTTTAACCTTGGATAAGGGAGGAGTTTTTCATGTGATTAGGAGGAAGATACGTGGCCAAGGATGATGCAAGCCTTGGTGGATATGTTTAAGAAATAAAAGAAATAACAATCTTTTTCTTTGCCTTGAAAATATCCAAAAATATATAACCATCCTTAACAACAAGCAAGGGATCGTTTCCCTTAGTCCTTTCTCATCTTCTTGCCTTGACTGACCAAGAAGGAGCTCTGGAGCAGAGGAAGGACGACCAAGTTGGTTTGGTAAGTATGGATCACCATCTACCTCGAATTCTTGGTGGGAACCCTAAAATAAGGTTGGTTTATTGGTGTTTTTCACACAATTCTTCTTTCTAGCCTTCTTCTCCATCCAAAACTTGAAGAATGGACCTTGTACAACCACTGGAGCTTAATCCACCATTAAATCTATGAAGCTTGGAGCTCTAGATCAGATCTAAAGGCGGGTTTTATAACTCTAACCCTTAAGCTTTGCTTTTGTATCCTTCTTTCTTAGAGATGTTGCTTATTCTTCTTCTTTAGACACCTTTGTGTGTTCTTGCAAGTATTTCTGTGAAGAACATCCCCTGTTCTTGAGGTAGAAGATGATGACGTTAATTCCTATGTTTATCCAAAAAGTTGCTTTAGCAAACGGTCTCCCAACTTTTGCAAACTGTTTGGGAGCAAACGGTTTCACTAGACCGCATAGAATCAAACGGTCCAAGACCGTTTGGATGCGTTGACCATTTGGGGGTCTGTTTTAAATAATGTGGACTAATCACCTACCAAAAATAATCAAGTAATTCTAAGTAAATCACCATTTGAAGTCACATCAACCATCTAAACCCTAATCGGGTTAATTGCTGATTTCAATAATTGGATTAAGTTGAAGTTTGGGTTGAGTGGCCCAAATGGTTTCAAAACCATTTGGGGATCAGCCAAACGATCTCAAGATTTTTATCACCTAAGACCGTTTGGAGGTCTAGGGTTAAGTAGGGTTGACCAATTGAGGGTCCAATGATATCAAGTTGATGAGCAATTAAGTGCTGATTTGGTGACCAAACCTAGAGTTCAACCCTTAAGTGAATGACTTGGTTTTTGATGACATAATGGGCAAACGGTCTCAAGACCGTTTGGAGGATGTCCAAATGATCCCAAGACCATTTGGAGGTCTAGGGTTGACTATGGATATGTGGTTGAAGATTCAAAGGCAATAAGTTGAAATACAATTAATTATTGACCTAGTGATCAATCTTATGAGCCAAACCTTAATTGGTTGAGTTAGTTTTTGGTGTGGACGTGAGAAAATGGTCTCAAGACCGTTTGGAGGTCATCCAAATGATCCCAAGACCGTTTGGGGTCAGGTCATGACCAAATTGAGTGATGTTTCAATGGTTTCAAAATCAATTAGACTCATGTTGAAACATGTTGAAGGGTGATCGATTCCAAACCCTAATCCAATTGATCCAAGCCCTAATTGATGATCAATTAAGGCTCAATTGAGTGTCAAATCAGTTGAGGGTTGACCTAATTGACTCAATTGATGAGTGGCTAACAAGTGCATGATCGATTGAGGGGTTCAACATTGGAAACCCTAACTCAATTGAAGTGGTTGAGACACTTTTTGGTCCATGCGGTTTTGAGGTGGTTTTGACCAAACGGTCTCAAGACCATTTGGGTCCAAATGGTCTCAAGACCGTTTGAGTCCAAACAGTCTCCAGACCATTTGGGACCAAACGGTCTCAAGACCGTTTGGGACCAAACGATCCCAAACCGTTTGATCTCATGTGGTTTCAAGATCGGTTATGTCCATGCAGTTTCAAAAGTCAAACTCGGCCAAACGGTCTTCATGACCAAACGGTCTTCATGACCAAATGATCTTGAGTGTGAACTTTACCAAACAGTTTCAAAAATCAAACTAGACCAAATGGTCAACGACACCAAACGGTTTCAAGGTCCATCTAAGACCGTTTGGGGGTTTGGTGTGCAAGACCGTTTGAGGTCTAAAAAGGTCAAGATCGTTTGATGCCTTAGTGATCAAGATGGTTTAGTAGTTGATTAACCTAAACCTTATAGATACCTAAAGTGATTAAGAGACTAAGTAATTAGTGGATTAATGCATGTTGTTATCAGTGGTGATCATTACAAAAGTACCCTTGATGGGATAGAGTGACTAATACCCTTTGAACAAATGAGTCTTAATGATCACTATAGTAATGACATAACCCATAATGTCAATGTTGATTGGACTTAATCCAATCAAGGGTGATGTAAACATCATATGATAGAAAGAGGAGAGAGAAGACTCCCTATATGAATGAGAATCAAGTAATAAACCTCCAATATGTACGAATACATCTAATTAAGGTATGATCCTTCATAGTGAGATCATGGAAACCCTAATTATGATGGTTAATGAATTTTAACCTAATTTGAGGCATTAATGGAAGTAATCCTAATGAATGTGAATAGTAAACCCTAATCTAGGGTAATGTGATATAATGTGAATAATAAACCCTAATCTAGGGTAATGGGATAATATGAACAGTAAACCCTAATTCTGGGTAATGCTTTTAAGCATGAAACTCTATGATTGAATCATGAAATGAGGAGTCACTATTCCTAATTAAGATAAGGGGTTTAATAACCTTAATTGAATTGAATAAGAAACCCTAACCCCAGAAACCATCCGTGGTGATGTAACACGGTCGTGGTAATCCTTCTGTAGCACGACCGTGCAAGGTAGCACGGTCGTGGTGTTCTATACTTGACTTGGAAATAAATTGTATTGTGCTGATATAGATATAATGTGCATGTTATCAATTGTGTTAGTCATGAAGGTCTTTATCAAGAAGTGATCATAGCCAGGTAAGGGTTATGATGTCATAATCTTTGAAAGCACTTTATAAGCTTTGAAAGTATTGATATGCTATGTTTCCTAGTAAGAGGTAACATATGAGATTGATAGGTTGTATGAGCCATGAGAAATATCTGCATTATTACAATCAAGGTCATGATGTTAAATGACTTGATGATAGTATGTTACTTGGTAACAAGTGCTTTGATGATCTGAGGGTTTGAACACCCATGTTCCTGAATTATAATGATGAGATGGTTAGGGATTGATATCCTAATGATAACTGGATGTGAAATGAATTTGATACAATTAGTATTCTTTCTTTATAGCAATTGTCTTATTGGTTTATGTTTGAAAACATACCTGATGCTAAAAGAATGCTATAATGTACTTAAATAATCAAGTATAATGATATCATGTAGAGCCCTGACCATAGATCCATCATTGTCAGAAGTTTAATGATGGTGAAACAGGTTTTCCTAAGGGAACTCCTGGAGAGGATACTTTTGAGTATGTGGGGGTTATGGACGCAAATATCCTTACGTCCTAATGTAGGAATTGATGTGAGATGTACCTTTAATCTCTCAATCCTTCATTATATGTTTATGCTGGGATGATGTATCACTAATCTCCCGATGATGTTGTTAATGCCGCATCGAAGAGTGATAAAGAAGAAATCCCTCGATGGCGAAGAGAGTACAGCATGCCACTATAACTCTAATAGAGAAGTTGCCAGAATACCCTGGAAAGCTATTTGAGCAGAGACACAAGACGTCCTGCATGTTGCACCTCACACTGACTGAGGATGATGAGGTCATAGAAATTCGGCTCTTCTGATGACCTATGTATGGTACCCATTGCGATTTCATAATGGTCGGGTGGAGTATGAGAGGTGTAACTCATCTCCTCAGGGCATAATATGTTTGGAAAATGTAGTCAGTCGTATAGCATAACTTCTTAGGTTGAATTATGAGAAACAATGATTGATGTTACATTGTTTATAGTACTCTAGTTGAATAACTAGTATACATGTTCTTGATATTCCTTATTGATATATGTCTTGTCATCCAATCCAGTTATAATTGAAATGATTGCTTATGAAATATTGTTCTACTTAACTTAATCAATGTTTTACCTGTTGTTGTATATTTATAGTTCTATTACTCAATGTTATTCCGTTATTGCAATAACAATGCTTCTAGCGGAGAGTTATAACTCTCACTGGGACAATTATTCAATTGTCTCACCCCCGTGGGATTCAACTTTTTAGGTGGATGTTGAGGATGAAGGAACCCTTCAGTGGGTGAGCAACAACAACAGCAGCAATAGCAACATCAGGGACAACAGTGATCCTCAGGTGGAAACACTGTCTGTCAAGTCTGGTAGATAGAATGCCCTATGTGTCGTCTCTATACTCTTAGGTCCTAGGAGTCAGTAGATGTTTAATATAAATCTAAGATTTTGGCGTAATGCCTCGAGATTTTGTACACTGCTCATGTACAGTTTAACAGGGCAGTTGATGCTTGTGACTCTCGAGATGTGATTTTACAGAGATGTAAAGTTGGATCAATTTGTAAATAACTTATCATATTTCTTAGGAAAGAGTTTTATCATTTGTAGATCTCTTTACAAAAAGTTTTAATTTTTAGTGATTTTCAATAATTCCGCTGCTAGTTAATCGCTTCCGCATTCGTTGATCTCATTTTCTGAGATAGACGTCACAATTTAGTGGTATCAGTGCTCTAGGTTCGTTGAGTCTACAGAGACATAGGACTTAGGTTGTTGAGTCTGTTCTAGTGTCTTCAAGTATGTCTGATAGTGTCTTCTTCTCATTTAGGAGGAGAAAATAAAACTAAAGATGTCTGGACCACACGAAGAACACATTGCAGAGAGTAGTGTTGTTGTACGCAGAAGAGGTGCAAGAAACCCAGATAGAGAAGAACATGTGCGTGAACCACCCCAGTTCAATCCAACTGACATGGGGAACCCAGTCGTCCAAGCCATGTTTGGGAAGTTTATGACTGCCATGACACATATGACAAGGAGCCGACAAGACGTTTGAACGACATTGCCGAGTTGGAGCCACGGAGTATGCTGGAACAGTTGACCCAGCAGATGTTGACTTGAGGTTAACTGAACTAGAGAAGGCCTTTAGAATCCTGAACATCCCAGAAGCTGAGAAGGTTAGACATGCTGTGTATCTTCTCAAGGGGAGTGCTGGTCACTGGTGGACCATGGAAGAATAGAAAAGGCCAGGTGTGGAGATTGCATGGGATGTTTTTCGACAGGAATTTATCAACAGATATTTCCCTAAGATGTTTCTGGACGAGAAAATCTCTCAGTTTGAGAGGTTAAGACAAGGACCGATGAAAATTAGCGAGTACGAAGCTAAGTTCATGGAGCTGTTGCGGTTCTGTCCGCACATAGTGACCACAGATGAAGAAAGGATTAGGCATTTTGAGAAAGGATTAAACACTGAGTTGACTACTCCTGTGTCTGCTCTGGAGAATAGGGAGAGGTTTTATACCTTTGTGGAATCTGTCAGAAGGGTGGAGAGGTCTGTGGCAGAAAAGAGACAGACAAGAACAAGAACATGAATCCCCAGTTCCAAGGATCTTCATCTAAAGGTTTCAAGAAACCTAGGTTTTCTGTACCTACACCACCACCTAGATTCAGTACCCAGATGTAGTGGACATAAAATAGGGGAAGAGAACGAAATTTACCACTAGAAGGAGCTCGTACCTCAACATCTATGTCAGTTACAAGACCACCCAGACCACAACAACTGAACAAAAGCTATTACATATGTGGTAAGATGGGACATCGGATGAAAGACTGCAGAGCCAGAGAAGTGAGTGTAACTCAACCTCAGAGGCAGAGTCAACAAGGATCCCAAAGGTGACAGTTTCCAGGAAGTGCTAGAGGATGTGGACAAGCATCCCAAGCTGGATCATCGACACCTAGTCAAGCACCGAATCAACCACAGGCCACGGCAAGATTCTATGCGATGAATCCACCTGATGCAGTGATCAACCCTCGAGTTGTGGCAGGTCAGATGGGATTGTTATATTCTGATATGTCTACATCTTGCGTTGTATCTGTTTTAATTGATCTGGGTGCTACACACTCCTTTATCACTCGAAGAGTGGTTCTTGACTGCAACTTGACTATAAGTCATAGAGCAGATAGTTTGTTGCTAGAAACTCCGTTGAGGGGATCTGCCGTGTTGTAGGAGGTATGTTCTCCCTACATCCTCTTCTTTTCTGAACATCGCATTCAAGTGGATCTTATACCACTTGAGATGCATGGATTTGATGTAATCCTTGGGGTGGATACCTTAGAAAGGTATAAGGTTGTCTTGGATTGTGAGTCCAAGCAAGTTGTGTTCGCTGATGATAGTGACACATGGATCTTTCAAGGAGAAATAAAGATTTTACCCACCTGTCTTGTGTCAGCTATGGTTGCTGAGAAGCTGATGAGGCAAGGATGTTATGCATTCTTATCCCATGTGGTAGATACTACCATAGATAGTCCTAACCCTACCGAAGTTCCTATAGTCAGGGAATTTGAAGATGTATTTCCTGAAGAACTTCTGGGTGTGCCACCGCCTCGGGAAATTGATTTTGAGATCAATTTAATCACATACACGCAACCTATAGCACAAACACCATATAGGATGGCACCTGCTGAGATGGTAGAACTCAAGAAATAGTTGCACGAGTTGCTCGATAAGGGTTTCATCTGGCCGAGTACTTCGCCTTGGGGTGCTCTGGTCCTCTTTGTTAAGAAGAAAGACGGGTCAATGTGGTTGTGCATTGATTATAGACAATTAAATAAAGTAACAATAAAGAATAAGTATCCTTTTCTGAGGATTGATGATCTCTTTGACCAGTTGCATGGTGCAACCGTCTTCTCAAAAATAGATTTGAGATCGGGATATCATCAGCTGTGTATTTAGGATAGTGATATACCCAAGTCTACCTTTAGGACAAGGTATGGTCACTATGAGTTCACAGTTATGTCGTTTGGACTAACTAATACACCAGCTACATTTATGGAACTCATGAATAGAATCTTCTGACCTTTTCTTGATCTGTGTGTTGTTGTCTTCATAGATGACATTCTGATCTACAGTAGAGATGCTCAGCAGCATGAGCGGCATCTTCGTCAGACTCTAACTTTGCTAAGAGAACACAAGATATATGCTAAGTTTAGCAAGTGTGAGTTCTGGTTACCAGAAGTTTCTTTCCTTGGACATGTAATATCTACTACAAGTATTCGTGTTGATCCTAAAAAGGTAGAATCTGTTCTGCTATGGGAGCAGCTGAAGACACCGACAGAGATCTGTAATTTCTTAGGGTTGGCAGGCTATTACCGGAGGTTCATTAAGAACTTCAGTTCTATATCTTTACCCTTGACTAAGTTGACCAGGAAGGATATTCCTTTTACCTGGAGTGATAAGTGTCAACAATCATTTCAATTGTTGAAGGAAAGGTTGATAAGTGCACCTGTGCTTGTGTTACCTGAGAAAGGGAAAGGATATACAGTTTTCTGTGATGCTTCTAAGAATGGACTAGGATGTGTGTTGATGCAGGATAAATAAGTGATTTCTTTTGCTTCCCGACAGCTTAAGAAACACAAGGAGAATTATCCGACACATGATCTAGAACTAGCTACTGTAGTTCATGCCTTGAAAATCTGGAGACATTATCTTTATGGAGAAACATTCCAAATTTTCACAGATCATAAGAACCTTAAGTATATCTTTTCTCAGCATGAGCTTAACATGAGGCAACGCTATTGGATGGAGTTAATCAAGGACTACGATTGTACGATTGATTATCATCCAGGGAAGGCCAATGTGGTTGCAGATGCTTTGAGTAGGAAATCAGCAACACCCGCTTTGGATAGAGCACAACTGAATTCCTTGGTGTGCTCTAGGAGGGATATGCTTATCTCATTAAGGCAAGACAGAGTATAGTTAAAAGTATCATTGTTAGCCGGGTTGTTAGCTGAGATGCATATAAAACCTACTCTGAGATAGCAGATCAAGGAGGCACAACAAGTTGATGCTGCAGTTCAGCTGTTTAGATCAGAGTATGGTAGTGAGAAACGAGATGGTTTCCATGACTCAGATGACCAAGTAGCCTGTTATCATACTAGGATGATAGTGCCTGATGTGGATAACTTGAGGAAGTTAGTCCTGGAAGAAGCTCATTCTTCGATGTATGTTATGCATCCAGGAAGCACCAAGATGTATCGAAATTTGAAAGATATGTATTGGTGGCCTGGAATGAAGAAGGATGTTGTTGAGTTTGTTATGTGGTGTCCTATGTTTCAGTAAGTTAAAGCTGAACACCAAAAGCCTACAGGGACAATGCAACCTTTGCCCATACCATAGTGGAAGTGGGATCAAGTAACCATGGACTTTGTGGTTGGTCTACCCAGGACAGCCAAAGGACATGATTCCATCTGGGTAATAGTTTATAGGTTGACAAATACATCACATTTCTTACCTGTCAAAACAACCTATTCTATTGAGAAGCTAGCACAGTTATATGTCGATGAGATAGTGCGGCTGCATGGAGTCCCAGTTACCATTGTTTCTGATAGAGGTTCCTAGTTTATGAGTTGTTTTTGGGAGCAACTTCATAAAGCTTTAGGCACACAGTTAAGGTTTAGTACAACCTTTCATCCTCAGACTGATGGACAGTCAGAAAGGACTATACAGACCTTGGAAGACTTACTTAGAGCATGTTTTCTTCAGTTTTCAAGGAGTTGGGATCTACACCTAAGTTTGATAGAGTTTGCCTATAATAATAGCTATCAATACAGTATTGACATGGCACCTTATGAAGATTTGTATGGTAGATGTTGTAGATCACCCCTATGTTGGTATGAAACTGGTGAATATCAACTTTTAGGTCCTGACCTTGTACAGCAGACCACCGAGAAGATTAAAGTAATACAACAACAGATAAAGACTGCACATGATAGGCAGAAATCTTACGCTGATAAGTGTCGTAGACCTTTAGAATTCCAGGTTGGAGACAGAGTGTATCTCAAAGTCTCACCTTGGAAAGGAATTCTTAGATTTGGAAGGAAATGGAATTTAGCTCCTAGGTTTATGGGGCCTTGTCCAATCATTGAACGGATTGGAAAGGTAGCTTATAAGCTAGAAGTACCACCAGAGCTACAAAGGTTACACCCTGTGTTCCACATTTCCATTCTTAGGAAATGTCACCCTGATACAGAATCAGTTCTGCAACCTATGGAAGTAGAATTGAATGATGATGTATCTTATGAGGAAGGACATGTGTCAATCCTTGATAAAAGAATTAAAAAGCTAAAAAAGAGAGATATAAGTCTTGTGAAAGTCCTCTGGAATCACCGTGGTATTGAAGAAGACACGTGGGAACTAGAGCAAGAGATGAGAAGGAAATACCCTGCTCTTTTCTCTTAATATGTTTTTTTGATGATTTTGGGTACGAAATCCTTGTAAGGGGTGGATAATTTGTAACATCCCTAACCTAGGTTATGTAGTAACCCTAGGTGTTTTGCTTAATTAAGTGATTATATGCTTGTGTTTATCCTTTTAGATGTAATAAGGCTCTTGAGGAACCTATATTTCTATTACAGTCCTTTTTGAACAATGTTGGAACAGTGTTTTGTTAATTTTGGACTAATATGCAAATTACCCAAGTAGAGGGGTTAACTTGCAAATTGCACATGTTAAGATGTTCCTCTGATGATGATACATCATAAGAATGAATATGATGTAGTGGTATGGATCCTACAAGCTTGAGCACCAAGATATAGCTTGTAGAGCAATCCTTGTGCTTTAATACCTAGTTTTGGTGTAAAGTGTAATTTACCCAAAACGTAGGGTGCAACATGTAAGATATACCCTCTAGATTATCTCTCATGTTTCTTGGCATCAATTTGAGTAAAGAAAATGAGGAGGGAACCTCATTTGAATGATCAAGAAGGAAAGATAATCTTGATATTTAAATAATCAAGACTTAAGCAAATGGCCTTTAATATATATATATATAACTTAGTAAGGTAATTGGTTCTATTTCTTTTAACCTTGGATAAGGGAGGAGTTTTTCATGTGATTAGGAGGAAGAGACGTGGCCAAGGATGATGCAAGCCTTGGTGTATATGTTTAAGAAATAAAAGAAATAACAATCTTTTTCTTTGCCTTGAAAATATCCAAAAATATATAAGCATCCATAACAACAAGCAAGGGATCGTTTCCCTTAGTCCTTTCTCATCTTCTTGCCTTGACCGACCAAGAAGGATCTCTGGAGAAGAGGAAGGACGACCAAGTTGGTTTGGTAAGTATGGATCACCATCTACCTCGAATTCTTGGTGGGAACCCTAAAATAAGGTTGGTTTATTGGTGTTTTTCACACAATTCTTCTTTCTAGCCTTCTTCTCCATCCAAAACTTGAAGAACGGACCTTGGAAAACCACTATAGCTTCATCCACCATTAAATCTACGAATCTTGGAGCTCTAGATCAGATCTAAAGGTGGGTTTTATAACTCTAACCCTTAAGCTTTGCTTTTGCATCCTTCTTTCTTAGAAACGTTGCTTATTCTTCTTCTTTAGACACCTTTGTGTGTTCTTGCAAGTATTTCCGTGAAGAACAGCCCCTGTTCTTGAGGTAGAAGATTATGAATTTAATTCCTATGTTTATCCACAAATTTTCTTTAGCAAACGGTATCCCAACTTTTGCAAACGGTTTCCCAAACTGTTTGGGAGCAAACGGTTTCAAACCGTTTGGATGCAAACGGTTTCACTAGACCGCATAGAAGCAAATGGTCCAAGACCATTTGGATGTGTTGACTAGGCATTTACCATTTGGAGGTCTTTTGTAAATAATGTGGACTAATCACCTACCAAAAATCATCAAGTAATTCCAAGTAAATCACCATTTGAAGGCACATCAACCATCTAAACCCTAATCGGGTTAATTACTGATTTCAATAATTGGATTAAGTTGAAGTTTGGGTTGAGTGGCCCAAACGGTTTCAAAACCATTTGGGGATCATCCAAACGGTCTCAAGACCATTTGTTTATCACCCAAGACCGTTTGGAGGTCTAGGGTTAAGTAGGTTTGACCAATTGAGGGTCCAATGATATCAAGTTGATGCGCAATTAAGTGTTGATTTGGTGACCAAACTTAGAGTTCAACCCTTAAGTGAATGACTTGGCTTTTGATGACATAATGCGCAAACGGTCTCACGATCATTTGGAGGATGTCCAAACGATCCCAAGACCGTTTGGGGGTCACCCAAGAGCGTTTGTAGGTCTAGGGTTGACTATGGATATGTGGTTGAAGATTCAAAGGCAATAATTTGAAATACAATTAATTATTGACCTAGTGATCAATCTTATGAGCCAAACCTTAATTGGTTGAGTTAGATTGTGGTGTGGACTTGAGAAAACGGTCTCAAGACTGTTTGGAGGTCATCCAAATGATCCCAAGACCATTTGGGGTCAGGTCATGACCAAATTGAGTGTTGGTTCAATGGTTTCAAAATCAATTAGACTCATGTTGAAACATGTTGAAGGGTGATCGATTCCAAACCCTAATCCAATTGATCCAAGCCCTAATTGATGATCAATTGAGGCTCAATTGAGTGTCAAATAAGTTGAGGGTTGACCTAATTGACTCAATTGATGAGTGGCTAATAAGTGCATGATCGATTGAGGGGTTCAACATTGGAAACCCTAACTCAATTGAAGTGGTTGAGACACTTTTTGGTCCATGCGGTTTTGAGGTGGTTTGGACCAAATGGTCTCAAGACCGTTTGGGTTCAAACGGTCTCAATACCGTTTTGGTCCAAACGATCCCAAACCGTTTGATCTCATGTGGTTTCAAGATCGGTTATGTCCATGCAGTTTCAAAAGTCAAACTTGGCCAAACGGTCTTCATGACCAAACGGTCTTCATGACCAAACGGTCTTGAGTGTGCACTTTACCAAATGGTTTAAAAAGTCAAACTAGACCAAACGGTCAACGACACCAAATGGTTTCAAGGTCCATCCAAGACCGTTTGGGGGTTTGGTGTGCAAGACCGTTTGAGGTCTAAAAAGGTCAAGATCGTTTGATGCCTTAGTGATCAAGATGGTTTAGTAGTTGATTAACCTAAACCTTAAAGATACCTAAAGTGATTAAGAGACTACGTAATTAGTGGATTAATGCATGTTGTTATCAGTGGTGATCATTACAAAAGTACCCTTGATGGGATAGAGTGACTAATACCCTTTGAACAAGTGAGTCTTAATGATCACTATAGTAATGACATAACCCATGATGTCAATGTTGATTGGACTTAATCCAATAAAGGGTGATGTAAACATCATATGATAGAAAGAGGAGAGAGAAGACTCCCTATATGAATGAGAATCAAGTAATAAACCTCCAATATGTATGAATACATCTAATTAGGGTATGATCCTTCATAGTGAGATCATGGAAACCCTAATTCTGATGGTTAATGAATTTTAACCTAATTTGAGGCATTAATGGAAGTAATCCTAATGAATGTGAATATTAAACCCTAATCTAGGGTAATGTGATATAATGGTAATGGTAAACCCTAATCTAGGGTAATGGGATGATATGAACAATAAACCCTAATTCTGGGTAATGCTTTTAAGCATGAAACTCTATGATTGAATCATGAAATGAGGAGTCACTATTCCTAATTAAGGTAAGGGGTTTAATAACCTTAATTTAATTGAATAAGTGACCCTAACCCTAGAAACCAGCTGTGGTGGTGTAACACAGTCATGGTAATCCTTCTGTAGCATGACTGTGCAAGGTAGCACGACCGTGGTGTTCTATACTTGACTTGGAAATAAATTGTATTGTGCTGATATAGATATAATGTGCATGTTATCAATGGTGTTAGTCATGCAGGTCTTTATCAAGAAGTGATCATAGCCAGGTAAGGGTTATGATGTCATAATCTTTGAAAGCACTTTATAAGCTTTGAAAGTATTGATATTCTATGTTGCCTAGTAAGAGGTAACATATGAGATTGATAGGTTGTATGAGCCATGAGAAATATCTGCATTATTACAATCAAGGTCATGTTGTTAAATGACTTGATGATAGTATGTTACTTGGTAACAAGTGCTTTGATGGTCTGAGGGTTTGAACACCCATGTTCCTGAATTATAATAATGAGATGGTTAGGGATTGATATCCTAATGATAACTAGATGTGAAATGAACTTGATACAATTAGTATTCTTTCTTTATAGCAATTGTCTTATTGGTTTATGTTTGAAAACATGCTTGATGCTAAAAGAATGCTATAATGTACTTAAATAATCAAGTATAATGATATCATGTAGAGCCCTACCATAGATCCATCATTGTCAGAAGTTTAATGATGGTGAAACAGGTTTTCCTAAGGGAACTCCTGGAGAGCATACTTTTGAGTATGTGGGGGTTATGGACGCGAATATCCTTACGTCCTAATGTAGGAATTGATGTGAGATGTACCTTTAATCTCTCAATCCTTCATTATATGTTTATGCCAGGATGATGTATCACTAATCTCCCAATGATGTTGTTAATGCTGCATCAAAGAGTGATAAACAAGAAATCCCTCGATGGCGAAGAGAGTACAGCATGCCACTGTAACTCTAATAGCGAAGTTTCCAGAATACCCTGGAAAGCTATTTGAGTAGAGACACAAGATGTCCTGCATGTTGTACCTCACACTGACTGAGGAAGATGAGGTCATAGAAATTCGGCTCTTCTGATGACCTATGTATGGTATCGATTGCGATTTCGTAATGGTCGGTTGGAGTATGAGATGTGTAACTCATCTCCTCAGGGCATAATATGTTTGGAAAATGTAATCTAATGTATAGCATAATTGCTTAGGTTGAACTACAAGAAACAATGATTGACGTTACATTGTTTATAGTACTCTAGTTGAATAACTAGTATACATGTTCTTCATATTCCTTATTGATATATGTCTTGTCATCCAATCCAGTTATAATTGAAATGATTGCTTATGAAATACTGTTCTACTTAACTTAATCAATGTTTTACCTGTTGTTGTATACTTATAGTTCTACTACTCAATGTTATTCCATTATTGCAATAACAATGCTTCTAGCAGAGAGTTATAACTCTCGCTGGGACAATTATTCAATTGTGTCACCCCCGTGGGATTTGACTTTTTAGGTAGACGTCGAGGACAAAGGAACCCTTCAGTGGGTGAACAACAACAACAGCAGTAACAGCAACATCAGGGACAACAGTGATCCTCAGGTGGAAACACTGTCTGTCAAGTCTGGTAGATAGAATGCCCTATGTGTCGTCTCTGTACTCTTAGGTCCTAGGAGTCAGTAGATGTTTAATATAAATCTGAGATTTTGGCTTAATGCCTCGAGATTTTGTACACTGCTCATGTATAGTTTAACAAGGCAGTTGATGCTTGTGACTCTCGAGATGTGATTTTATAGAGATGTAAAGCTGGATCAGTTTGTAAATAACTTATCATGTTTCTTATGAAAGAGTTTTATCGTTTGTAGATCTCTTTACAAAAAGTTTTAATTTTAGTGATTTTCAATAATTCTGCTGCTAGTTAATCACTTCCGCATTCGTTGATCTCATTTTCCGAGACAGACATCACACTAATGCTAAAAGGGGGATTTTCCTAACCTCAATATATATGTTTTCATACTTAATATGATGTGCTAATAGAGTGAATGATAGGTAGAAAAAATGAAACCCATTCCACCTCAATGTTTCCATCTATTGATTTATCAACCCCTTTATTCATCCTTCATTATTACAGTTTAAATTAATAACCAAATTCAAACCTCATGATAAAACTAGTTCATGTTTGGTTACATTGATCACATTACTTCTTAAAAATGTCATCCTTTGGGTTTGATCCTAACTATACTACAATAAGATCCATACATAGCGGGTGGTGATTATTTTACTTAGTCTAGGTAAACTCTAGGGATTTCACCCCTAGTGAATTTTCTGGTGCAATATCACACATGTCACTATCTTAGTTAGTTTGTAGATTTCTCTGTTGTTTATTTTTTTCTTCATGTTATTAGGATCCACATCTATGTAGTGTAATTTTGGAGTTTAATTAATCATGATCACATATGTCCAATGAAAAGAGTATGCTAAATGCAATCCAGGAGAATTGTTTTTTGAAAATCTAAACCTGTCTTAATGTCGTATCCTTTAAACTAATGTGCTAAGTCCAGGATGAAACTAATTAGAGGAATTTTTTGGATTAGTCAGTTTGAAGACATACTAAATGAATGAAGGACCAAACTTAACCCTAAGTCTTTTGTTATGATGAGGTTGTTTGATTCCAAACCAAACCAACAGTAGCATGATATCTAATGTGGATTTTAGAAATAAACTTTAAGGTTACCCCATTTGACAAGTGGGTAGGAAAGGGGCATATCATGGTTGGGAAAGACACCATCTATTAGTCATGTGATCTCATCCACCTCCATTCAGTTTCATTCACCACCATAGTATGATCAAGTTTAATCCAAATTATTTTCCTCTTGAATGCATCATCTTCTTTTGCATTAGAAAAGAAAAGTTTGCATATAATATCATTTGATAATTTTTGTCTTGCATAACAAAGTTGTATATAGGTTTCATTCATCATTGCATTTTTGCATAAGGTGTGTTCTTATTCCACACTTTTATTTTTCTCCATTAAGAAAAAATGTAAGAATGCACATCCTTACTCCTCCTCTAAAGAAAAAACATATAGTGAAAGTCGCAAGAATGAACTATTTATCTCGCTAAAATATGGGATAGAAAATAGTATCTGAAAATAAATAAAAGAGGAGAAAAGGAGGAAAAGTATTCCTAAGTTCTATATTGATACTATTATTTCTATGTAATAAATAAGGATAAAGTGGGAATGGTCATCATGTACACACATTTGCTTCTACTCATCATCCAAATGAGTCATATTTTGCATGCATCATTCCACCCTTTATATTAAGCATTAGAAGGCATTCATTTTAAGTCCACCATATTGTAGGTACATCATATTTTATTTCATGAATAAATAAGTTGAATTTATCTTATGATTCTTATTCTCATAACCACCCATCTTTTCCATGTATTGTTCTGCATGGTAGGCCACCAAAATGATTTCTCCTATCATTCATGCTTATATGGGAAACTACTTTTAATGTAGATCGTTTTGAACAATTAGAGAATTGTAGATAGGGAAATCACATGGTGCATCATGCACATGTCTTACTGTCCATGATATGAATTGCTTTATATTGATAATGTTTTCATTGATCTTGTTGTGGACATATTTTATGAGCTTAATTGATCACTTCAGAGTAGTTACTTGTTTAGTAACAATTTGGGATCGATTGGTGGGGTTGGTTATGAAATGTAATTCATAAGTATTTGTATTCTTACTAACTTTTTCAAACAAATATGAGATAGCATTTCTTGAGGACAAGCAATAATCAAGCTTAGAGGATTTTGGTGCATTAATTTTTTGTCACTTTTCACAAGCTATTTTCTATTTCTCTAAGCATGAATATTTTCATTTAGATATTTTTTTCTTTTTTCTTATATTTATAAACATATAAATCTCTTATGAATATCACTCATTTTTATCAAAATACATGGTTTCATGCTCATTTTCTCAAACTTATGTTGTTATTCCTCTTATTTCAGACAATTTGAGTATTTACTAATCAACACGGTGCCATTGAAACCCCAATTTGTGGTGCCAACACAATAAGAACATGAACTAAATAAATAGAAGAGCATTAGTTCTATTGAGAATCAACTCAATGATACCCAACATCGATTTGATTCCGCTGAGATACATACTTAGTGGTACCAACTGAGGATCCAAAGAACATAAGGGATGAAGATTAATTATCTTAGTGCCACCAAAAGCAATGTCAGTGGTATCGACTCCAACATCGAGACATCCACAATAATCAACTCAGTGCTACCGACATACCTAGCAGTAGCATCGATGCAAAGCAAGAAGGTGAAAAGCCAACTGACTTGGTGCCACCAACACCCCTTTGGTGGTACCAACCCAAAATAATTAATGTAGATTTGAAATCAAGCTAGATATAACATCTACAAATTAAGTGAGGGTTAGGCCTCACTTATTACCTAAGGAGGGAAAACATAGGAAGACTATCACGTGCATTTTGGACGTATAGCTAGAGGGAGTGGAGTCAAAGGAGATTTCCACCAACTAGATGACCCATGCACTTCTGGAGGACATGTTTGTAGCAAACAATTTGATCATCATGGTGTTCATCAAAAGGGATCGATGAGTCAACTTCTCTAAGAGTTTTTATATCAATTTTCTAATGTTTTATTTCTCTTTCTTTGTCTCTTTTTGTTGTAATTTAATGATGGACATGTGCGCTAAACCCTCTTTTCTCTAGGACCTGGAAGTAGTCCAACACATTATTGTAATTGAATTATATGAGTCAATAATATATTTTCCTTTTTTATAAACTTGAACTTATGATATCATTAATTATTTAGTTATGTTTGATCAACATAATTAAGGTATCATATTCTAATTTTTTTAGGAGAGGGATTCAAAGTTAGAAAAGTCATAACTTCACATTGCTAATATCATACTTTGGGAGATGGCTAACATCCATGAAAGAATAATATAGAGGGGATTTACTATTCACATAGACTAAGTTACTAGACTATTATGGGAGTGGGGTTTATATTAGTCTAAGTAGTGCATTACTCCATGTGAGCGGGTAATGTTGGTTACAGTTCTTTAGTTCAGTTGTGATTAATTATAGATGAATAGAATCCAGTTGCACTACTTGTCATGGTGAAACCACAAGTTCTAAAGAATACATAAAATATTGATCACATCAACTTTAATTCAGTTTTTTTGAATTCCAATTCTTTGTTAAATGATCATAAATCAATTCAAACTTTGACATAGATGATTGGATTTCAATTAGTAGTAGTTTTTGGTGAAAAAATTCATGTGTTCGACAACTCAAGCCTTTTTGGCCTATATTACATGACACACACACACTTGCATTTTACACTCACATTCTAGGCATTTCAAGCCTCTGTTTATAAGCTTTGCATTCGATCTCTACATATATTCACTACACTCCACTAAATGAATGTAAAAAGGTTAACGATGGGAACTTTACGAGGTTTTTAGCTATATTTATGAAAATTTTGGGTCTATAAAACCCTTACTATTTCTACTATTCTGAAATGAAAATGATGAGTACTTTACTGCCACTTCATTGAGAAGTTATGATTTTTCATGAAAAATTTCCTAAAATAGTCAATTTAGACATTTTAATGCTTTTGTCATTTTGAGATCATGCAATTGTGTTTTTAAAGGTGCATAATCATTCCTAAACAATATAAGAAGAGATTCCAACAATAAACAATGCCTTTTAATCCCAATTTATGATATGTCCTTTTTAAGAAGAAAAATGGTTAAATTGTTGCATGTTTGTGCACTTTGACATGAACTAGGGTTCTTGTTTCAAACACAGCAATTGCATACATCTTAGTCATATATTTTGAATTATAAATTCTTATACTATGAAATATGAGTAGTTGACTTTTATTAATCAAGTGCAACCTAATCTATCTAGTTTCCATATGACTATTAGCTTTACCAATGTTTGAAATTTGGGGAATAGAACATGTATCCCTATAGTAACCAAGAGTTGTGAGAAGGTACCCAAAGTTGTATACTACTGAATACACATGAGAACTTAGAATCCGCATGATGTATAATCTCCTCAGTTCTCTAAAATCATCCATTTGCATGAGTGCATTTGACGAATCATCTCCTTTTTAGTTGGAAACTCATCACTTTCACATTGTACTATTTTTACATATTTAGACACCTAGTTTATGCAACTTAACCTTATCATATACCAATTGTACAACTCTAACATGTTTTCTATACATGGCTTGTAGATATTGGACTACTTTCTTCAACATATATAGTACAGTTTGTATGCCCTTAGTAATTTATATATGCTTTATCTATTACAGAGACCTTGATCTCACTCTTGTGGTTCTCCACCATTTTTAGGTTTTCAAAACCTCCATAGGGGTTCTCTAGTAAGCAACTATCTTCTCTAGGGTATTATTGAGTAGAAGGTGGGTGTCTAGACTTTTGGTTGTGTTTAAGGTCAACCTTGTACACTCATATGTTGACATGGTATTTTACTCAATAGTGCATCTATGACTCAATTTTTGGCTTGGATGCCATGTATGTGGTGTATATGTTGTAGATATGAACATATCTTTGTATAAATAGGTGGTGACTTTGGTCACTAAATGATAGAATTTTTATAGTAACATGTAGGTATAGGACTATAACGAGCCTTTTTTGTGTTCTACCTACGAATGTTGTTGAAAATTTAGTTTAGAAGTTAGACTTTTTCTTGCCTTCTATGAAGTTAGGTAGTTTTAGTTCAACTATTTATTTCTAGGTTTTTGTGGTGTGCTCCACCTTAGGGCATGCTTCTCAACTGATACTAGAGTCAAGTGTCATAAATGATATTAAATCTATCATTGACATTCTTAGTTATCAAGGAGTTCTATTCCTAATAAAACTAGGAAATCACATTTCTATGCGGAAGTTATCCAAAAACTTTCATACACCACTCACAAACATGATTAAATCAAGCTGACAAGGAGTGGCTCAAGTGGTCAAGCACGATGTCCCCTAACAAAGTGTTCGGGTTTGAATCCCAGTTGTCGCCTTGATTTACCATCCCCCCAGGCATTCAGCCTCTGCCATGGGCGTGGGAGGGGGGGTGGAGAAATCTTTCTCTCTTAATCCCAACATGATTAAATCAAGATTAAAAGGGTGGAACGTCAAATCTTAAAGTATGTTGGAGTTGGTTTACTTAATTATCTTAGTTATTCATATGTTGTGGAATTCTTCTTTTCTCAACCATGCTTAGTAGTGGATTACATCAAATATATGTGTAGATACTTACCGCGACAACAATAAGGTTTGAAAAATATAGATTGAGTTAAATAGGATACAAAGACAATCACTAATAATTAAGTAGGTTTTCGAATTACAAATTATGGAGATATGAACTTGGAAATCATACTTTCAAATGCTTGAAATATAGCACAGAATTAAGCAACTTATGAATGAGGTATATTCATGAATATACCACAAAATGTATTTTTTCTTGGCACTACTTTTAGTTCTCAAGTTCATCAGGATCTTACTAAGTACATCACTTTATCTTTAGAAATGGGAAACATTTCAAAATGTGACAAGCCCTAGCATTCTATTAAATTGTTTTTCCATAATATTCTATATATGACACTCTTTTAAAACTTGGTGCTCATGATTTGCTAACTTGAGTTGCATCATTGAAGGGAATCAATAGGAAATTCCTTCCAACAAAAATGATGATCCTCTTGAAAAGCTTTTGGCCTCTATTTTAGGTCCTACATGATTTTCTAACAGTTTATCCTTATTATGTAGATCTAATATCAATCTTGGAGATGTTTGGCAAGCTCTTTGATGTTACACAGAAGAGAAAAAAACTTTTGAATGGAATTTAAAGTATAAAATTTCAAGAAGGTTTCAATTCCATGCTTGGAGGATCATGCATGACGAGCTACCTAATTTTGACCATACCAAAAGGAAATTTATTAGTACCCCTTCTAAGTGATTTTATGTAGATGTGTCTATGAAGATGCAAAACACATTATTATCCACCACAACCACTTCATATCTATATGGAAGATAGAAAATATGAGTTTTTCTTTCTATCTACTACTATTCTATAGATGACTTTGGGATTTTTCCAAGCTAAAGATAGTACCTTATGAAATGAGCAATCATGTTTTTCTCTTATAGTAGAGGAACAAGAAGTTTAGTCTAGTTTTCCCCTTATATCATCATGTTCTTTGAACTGCTATTAATATGAATGTATAAGGGATTAATAACTAGTCCTCTTTTCAATTTGTTTTCCCTCCATCCTCAACAACTTTTCCATCTTACTATATAGTTTTTTTAATATATGCTAAGTACATATACAACATTGTTAGAAAGTAACTAAACTATTGATAAATATTGACTTTGTTACTTTTTCAAAAAGAAACTCTAGTGTTCTTGAGCACCAAGAAAATAATGGAAAGAACATTTTATAAATAAATAGAAAATAAAATGAGATAAATATGCAATGGTTATGTTGCTATCATCTACCATTTCCTTGGATTTTAGAACAAAGGCCTAAAATAAGAGGAGACTTGTGAGGCATCCATCTTTGCTTACCATCACGCTTTACGGGGAAAGTTCACAACAAATCTTCTCCATTCCTATGGAGCCAACAAGGGTTTAACGACACCTTGACACCCTTGCCCATGTACTTCTCAACCTATCACCTTGACACTCTGAGGACAGAGTGAGTGATAAGTTAGGGGGGAGTACATTGGGCAAGGGATGTAGTATCATATTCAAACCTTCTTTTTCTACCTTCTAATTTACCTTTGTTCTTTCACACAAATTATTCTTTTTAACATTTAGATTTTTTGACAATTTCTTTGATAGAATAACTTCTATGTAAGACAACATCCGCCTTGGTAAGGGGACCCCCCTATCTAAGTTAGAGACAAAGTAGTCCTCATAAGCACTTACATGGTAGCATTTAGTCACGTAGTGGCGATTTAATAAATCACCTCCACACTCGACATTCATGCTTTTGCTTCAATTCTACATCAGACTCTCCACAGGTCAAAATTACGACCGAAACAAGCCAAACGCTCTCAAGGCCGGAAGGGAACCAGGTGAAATCCAAATCAAGAAACCTTGAAAGTGGACCACTAAGTACGAAACCGAAACAAGTGCATGTCTGAAAACTCTAGGGAATAGTTTTCTTCTTTTCAAAAAAGAGGCTTGGCAGCCCAAATAAAATCCCTAAAGTACCCAATTCCTAAGCCAGTGAGCATACAAATAAAAGCCTGAGTGTTGAATAAAAACATCAGAGTTGTTCCATGTATAAGGACCTATATGAAGAGTCATAAAGGTCTTGCCGGGAAGATACATTCAGATACCCTCACAAAGGCAGATGTGTCGTGCCCGATAGTGAGATCCTAAGGTCTCCAAATATATGAAAAAGTTGACAAAGGTCTCTCCCGACTGGTACATTCAGCATCCCTCACAAAGGAAGATGTGTCACGCTTGGTAGCAAGACCCTAAAAGTTTAGATAACCCCCCCCCTTTTCAAAGGGGGAGTTACACAGTAGTGTTCAGTCAACCCTCGTACCTAGCTTAGCTTCTGGTAGGAATTTCAAAGAAGTATAAAATTACTTAGAGTCAAAGACATGCATAGACTGCGATCGAGTAAAGGGTGGTCCCAATGTGAGTTACGCGATACGGAAGAAACTTGAGGTTCACGCAACTCTCGATACTTAAAAGAGTCGGTGCAAGCAGAAGTCCTGATAAGATTCTGGGAGATCTCTGATATAGAACTGAATCAAGAGTATGGAAATCTTCACTAAAAATAAAATCGCCTCGCCACTATGTGCCTTAGCTGTAACATCCCTAACATGGGTTATGCTTTAACCCTAGATGTTTTGCTTAATAAAGTTGATTATATGCTTTATCTTATCTCTTAAAGAGTAATAAGGCTCAAGAGGAACTTATGTTTCAATTTTAGTCCTTTTTGAATAATGTTGAAACAATGTTTTGTCTGTTTTGGACTAAAGTGCAAATTACCCAAGTTGACAGGTTAACTTGCAAATGTTACATGATAAAGTGTTCCTAAAGTGTTGAAGCATCATAAGAATGAGAATGATGTAGAGGTATGGCTTGTGGTAGCTTGAGTACCAAGAAAGAGCTTGTTGAGCAATGTTTGTGCATTAAAACCTAGTTTTGGTGTAATGTGCAATTTACCCAAAACCTAGGGTTCAATATGTAAAATGTCACTCCTAGAGAGTCCCTAATGTTTCTTGGAATCATGTAGATAAAATAAAATGAGAGGGGAATCTCATTTGAATCACTTTGGAGGAGAGAGAATCTTGATATTAAAATAATCAAGATTTAAGCACAATTAGAAACATAATTCAATTTAATGTTAAAATAAATATATTAATGGGAGTGCCCTTCAACCAAATATGAGATGGTTGAATTTGCATAAGTGTGAACGTCCTTGTTCCTTGCAAAGGCCACGAAAATATCCTAAGTGAGTGGAGAGCCCACTCACATTAGTTAACTAAAAAGTAATATCCACTAAAAATGGGATATTAGTATTACATGAATTAAGGTGCTTAATTTCTTTTCCTTTAATTCATGGATAATGAAGAGGCATTAGAAGGTGGGGAATATGGATTTGCATGCAAGGATTTTAGGGGGAGATGTGGCACCAATTTTGGGAGTTAAAGGATTTTATAAGACTTTCTCTCTCATTGAAATTCCTTTATAAACACTTCATTTTCCACCCATTTGAAGACTCTTTTTCGGATTTTCTTTCTCTCCTTGCTTTAGTTGAACATAAGGGATCTTAGGAGAAACAGGATGACGTGCCCCAACATGTAGGTAAGCTCCTTAATCATCTTTAACCATGATTTCATGGTGGAAATCGATATTCAATGCTTGATTTCTTCTTTTCTCCATTCAATCTTCAAACCTAACCATTTCTTTTCACTCAAAAGCTTGAGGACGGACCTTGGGAGGTTGAGAAAGCTTCATTCACCATTAGAGACGTGGAGCTTGAAGCTTTGATTCAACTTTTAAGGCGGGTTATATAACTTGAACCCTTAAATGCTATTATTATATTCAATTCTTCATTTCATGATTGATCGTTTTGTTCTTCTTGAAATTCCTTTGGTTAATTGATGGAATCACCATAAGAATGACAGTAGACTTCGAAGGATCGAAGCTTCAGGATGATGACATCATCCTAAGCACACACCTCAACATAGAACATATGCAAAGGGTTTTGCTTTTTGGTGATCAAACGGTCTCAAGACCGTTTGAGGTTATAAGGGGCTCAAGACCGTTTGTGGTCAAGTGATGCTATGATTGGATGAAGATCCAATGGTTATAAATGATTAAGATAAAAATGATTTAATAATCGATGGTCCCTTAATTTTAAACCCTAATCCAATTGGGTTCAAAACTCTAATTGATGTTGAAACGATTTCAAACCGTTTGAATAGGTTGACTGAATGAATAGGTTGACCGAATGAATAGGATGACCGAATGAAAGTATTGACCAAATGAAAGTGTTGAACGAATTAAGGTGTTGACTGTTTGGGATCAAACGATCTCAAACCATTTGAGGTTCAATCGATCTCAATGTTGGATTGTCCAATAGGTTTCAAAGCAATTGATGAGCATTCGGTTTCAAGATCGAATGAATGAAATCAGTCTCAAGACCGAATGGAGGTCAAGCACCTCAAGACCGAATGGAGGTAAAGCACCTCAAAATTGAATGGAGGTTAAGCACCTCAAGAACGAATGGAGGTTAAGCACCTCAAGACCGAATGGAGGTCAAGCACCTCAAGACCGAATGGAGGTCAAGTACCCTAAGATCATTTGAAGGATCAATTAATCTCAAACCTAAATGAGTGATCATAAAGTATCTCAAGGTTGATTACAATAAAAGTATCACTAAGGTACTTAGTGAGTAAGTATGCTTAGAATAATTGACATTCGATGCTCATGGAAGCAATGACCTAATACACTATGTCAACTCTTCATTCAAGTTGATCCAAATCTAATTGAGATTAAAGTAATTAACATCCTAGAGAGGATGATAGAGAGGAACTTATACATGAATGATAATCATGTAGTGATTTAACCACGACACTCTCAACATAAATACAATATGTGTAATAAGGGTATGATCCAGGATGATGAGATCATAAAACCCTAATCGAGAAGGTTAATAAACCCTAACCCTAATTTAGGGCAATGTTAAGTGAAACCCTAATCAAGGGTGAGGGTGTAACCTTAATTTAGGGTAATGATATGAGAAACCCTAATTTAGGGTATTTTAATGAAAAACCCTATTTTAAGGGAATGCTTCATGAAAACCCAAATGTTGGGCAAAGCTACATGAAACCCTAATTTTAGGGGAAAGGTTATATGAAACCTTAATTCAAGGTAATGATGTGATGAGAATCCCTAATACAGGTGATGTAATGTGATATGAAATCCTAATCCAGGGTGATGCTATGTGTTACTATATGACACCCTAGTTTGAAGGTCTAACCCTAATACAGGGTAAAGGTATGAGAAACCCTAATTTTGGGTTATAATACATGAAACCCTAATTTTGGGCAATGAGACGATTAACCATAGCCCTAATGATGGATAATGGGATGAGTACCTCTAGTTGACATGAATTGGGAAACCCTAACCCTAATTAAGGATTAGTGGTGTTACCCTTGTATAGCATGATGCTGATATGTAATTGATATAGTTGTTTTCATGATTACTAACCATGCAGGTATCATGAGATAATGAGCATAACCAGGTATGTGCTATTATCTTTCATTTATTATTGTTAATGGGCCTTGTGAGCCATAACATGCTTTGTTGCCTAGTGAGAGGTAACAAGAGATGAAATGGGCCTAGAGATCCATGTGAGATGCTTGTGTAGCAAGTATCATGTTACCTTGGTCAGATGACCTGAAGGTGTTCTAGTTACCTGATAAGTGGTAACAAATGTTCTTTGATGAACTAAGGGTTTGAATACCCATTTTATTATAATAATGATGATGAGTTTGTGAAAGGATGAGAATGCTCCTTATGAGATGAGGGATTGAGATCCCAATGCTTTATTAAAGATTTGAATAGTACTTGATGAAGGTATTACACATTATTTGTTGCAATTGTTAAAATAATTAATGTTTGAGAACTTGTTTGATGCTAAAAGAATATGGTAATACACTTAATTAATCAAGTGATATCATATAATGTAGTTGCCCTGACCACAGAGCCATCAGCGTCAGAATTTGCTGAATGGTGAAACAAGTTTAAGTCAGAGCACATATTTTTGAATATGTGGGGGTAATTGGGCAATTATATCCTTATGCCCCATAGGAATGGTTGCGGGCCATATCCTATGTACGAGATTGGTTATGGACCATACCCCAGTATGAGTATGGCTATGGGCCATGACTCCATGATATGATACTAGGCATTGTCTACGGGCCATAAACATGAAGAGAGTATATGTTGCGGGCTATAACTCTATAGAGAAGATGCCAATATACCCTGGCAAGCTAATTGTAATTTGACACATGATGTCTCTGCCATATAATCTCGTACTAACCGAGTAGGATGAGGTCTTGGAATCCGGCTCTTCCATTGACCTTGTGTGGTACTGATGCTTAACGTAATCGTGGTCAGTTGGAGCATGAATGGTATACTTCATCTCTTCAGGGCATTAAGTATGATTGTAAATATAATCAGCCATGTAGCGTATTTGCTTAAGGTTGAAATATGAGAATCACCAGTTGATGTTATCTTGCTTAGTATATCGGATAAAATTTATACATGTTCTTCATATTCCTTATTGGATAAGTGACACGCTGCTTTATCAAGTTATAGTTGAAATGCTTTGAATAAGAATATTACTCTTACCTGTTTAGACATTGATTTAACTATTGTTGAATATATATGATTCCTCCGCTCAATTTTACTCTAATAAACTACAATAATAATGTTTTGGCAGAGAGTTATATCTCTCGCTGGGACTGGGTCTCACTCTGTTGGTCACCAACATTTTTTAGGTAGACGCAGAGGAAGAGGCAGAAAGCCTACAGTAGGGGAAGAGCAGCAACAACAGCATCAAGGACAGTAGTGAATTCTCAGGTGGAGACACTGGCTGTCATGTCTTGTATATAGTCCTATGTGTCATCTCTATACTCTCAGGTCCTCGGAGTCAGTAGTTAGTTTAATGTATCGATCTGAGATTTTAGCTTGATGTCTCGAGATTCTTATACTGCCTATGTAGAGTTTTAATAGGGCAGTTGATGCTTGTAATCCTCAAGAAGAGATGATATTGGACATGTACTTGTGAACCAGAATGTAATTGAAATACTCTGGTTCTTTTTGAAAGAGTTTTCTAGTGTATGGACCTCTTTGTAAAAGGTTTTAATTTTTGGTGATTTTTCAGTAATCCGCTGCTAATGAACGCTTTCGCTTAGTTAATGATGTTTTTGTGATTTGTTTCACCACAATTAAGTTGGTATCAGAGCTCTAGGTTCACTGAGTCTATTCTAGTGTCATCCAGTAATCGGATAGTGTCTTCTGCTCATATAGGAGGAGAAGAAGAACTTGAAGATGTCTAGATCACACGAAGAACACACTGCTGAGAGCATTGTTGCTGCACCAGGAAAAGGTGCAAGGGACCAGACTAGGGAGGAACTTGTACCTGAACAACCCCAGTTTGACCCAGCCATGATAGAGAATCCAGCTTCAACACTTTGTTTGGGCAGTTCATGGCAGTTATGACACACATGACGGATAGGATGCCACCACCTGCACCTAGGGCACTAGTCCATAATGAGGGATAGGGAGCTGGCAAGACTTTTGAGAGGCTTCACCGGGTAGGAGCCATAGAGTATGCTGGTACAGCTGACCCAGCAGATGCAGATTTATGGTTGACTCAACTAAAGAAGGCTTTTAGAATCCTTAATATTCCTGAATCCGAAAAGGTGAGGCATGCAGTGTACCTGCTGAAAGGGAGTGATGGTCACTGGTGGACAATTGAATAAGGCAAGAGGCCAGGTGTCGAGGTCGGATGGGAAGAACTCCGACGAGAATTTGTCATTAGATACTTCCCTAAGACTTATTTAGATGAGAAGATATCTCAGTTTGAAAGAATAACGAAAGGACCAATGAACATTAGTGAGTATGAGGCTAAGTTCATGGAGTTTTTGCGGTTCTGTCTGCATATGGCAACTTCTAATGAGGAAAGGATTCAACATTTTGAGAAGGGGTTAAACGCTGAATTAACCACTCATGTGTCTGCTTTGGAGAATAGGGAGAGGTTTTCTACCTTCATGGAGTCTGCGAGATGGATAGAGAGGTCTGTGATCGAGAAGCAATAGACCAGCGGTAAGAAGGGGTACACTCATTTTCAAGGACAAAGGTCTGAGAGCTTTAAGAAACCGAGGTTTTCTGCACCACCAACACCATCAAGATTCAATACCCAGACACAATGGACGTCAAGTAGGGGTAGGGGCCGTAGTTTTGTTCCAAATAGAGCCCCCAACATAGCATCAACATTGATGACTTGACCTCATAAACCCTATCCTGAGACCAAGATCTGTCATCAGTGCAAACAAGTGGGACATCTGGCAAGGGATTGTCTAGTCGGGAACACAATGGTGACTCAACCCCAGAGGTAGAGTCAACAAGGCTCTCAGAGGAGGTAGTTTTCTAGTGGAGCTCGAGGACGTGGGCAAGCGTCCCAAGCTGGTTCGTCAGCACCCAAAAATTGAGCACAGGGTCAACAGCAAGCAACGGCGAGATTCTATGTGATGAATCAACCCGAAGCAGTAGTTAACACACGGGTTGTGATAGGTCATATGGAACTGTTTCATTCTGATATGTCTTCATCCTGCTTCGTATCTATTTTAATTGATCTGGGTGCTACACATTCCTTTATCACTCGAGAAGTGATTCTTGATTGCAATATGACAGTTGGTTATAGGGCAGAGAGTTTTATGTTGCAAACTCCTTTGCTTGGATATGTAGTGTTGCGGGAGGTGTGTTCTCCCTGCATTCTTTCCTTTTCTGAACGTCGCATTCAGGTGGATCTTATACCACTTGAGATGCACGGTTTCGATATAATTCTTGGGATGGACACTCTAGAAAAGTATAAGGTTGTCTTGGATTGTGATTCCAAGCAAGTTGTGTTTACTGATGATGGTAACACATGGATCTTTCAGGGAGATAGAAAGATTCTTCCAACCTATCTTGTGTCAGCTATGGTAGCTGAGAAGCTGATGAGACAAGGATGCTTTGCGTTCTTGGCACATGTGGTAACACCACAATGGAGAGCTCTAATCTTTCTGAAGTTCTGATAGTTAGGGAGTTTGAAGATGTGTTTCCTAAGGAACTTCCAGGTGTACCTCCACCCCGAGAGATTGATTTTGAGATTAATCTAATCTCGGGCACACAACCAATAGCACAAATACCGTACAGAATGGCACCTGCTAAGATGGAAGAGCTCAAGAAACAACTTCAGGAGTTTCTTGAGAAGGGTTTTATCCGACCGAGTACTTCACTATGGGGTGCTCTAGTTCTCTTTGTTAAGAAGAAGGACGGATCGATGCGGTTATGCATTGATTACAGACAATTGAATAAAGTAACTATAAAGAACAAGTATCCTCTGCCAAGGATCGATGACCTATTTGATCAGTTGTGTGGCAACTATCTTCTCTAAGATAGATCTGAGGTCAGGATATCATCAGTTGTGTATCAAGGAGAGTGACATACCTAAGTTTGCTTTTAGGACAAGGTATGGTCACTATGAGTTCATAGTTATGTCATTTGGACTAACTAATGCACCAGCTACATTCATGGAACTCATGAATAAAATCTTTTGACCTTTTCCTGATCAGTTTATAGCAGTCTTCATAGATGACATCTTGATCTATAGTAGAGATGCTCAACAGCATGAGCAGCACCTCCGTCAGGCTTTAACTTTGCTAAGAGAGCATAAGATGTATGCTAAGTTTAGTAAATGCGAGTTCTGGTTACCAGAAGTTTCTTTTTCAGGACACGTAATATCTGCCTCAGGTATCTGTGTTGATCCTAAGAAGGTAGAATATGTCCTACAATGGGAACAGCCAAAGACACTGATAGAAATATGTAGTTTCCTAGGGCTGGAAGGCTACTACCGGAGGTTCATTAAGAACTTCAGTTCTATAGCTTTACCCTTAACCAAGTTGACCAGGAAGGAGGTTCCTTTTGTCTAGAATGACAAGTGTCAACATTCTGTCCAGTTGTTTAAAGAAAGGTTAACAAGTGCACCTGTGTTGGTGTTACCTAAGCAAAGGAAGGGGTATATAGTTTTCTGTGATGCATCTAAGAATGGTTTAGGTTGTGTGTTGATGCAGGATAATCATGTGATTTCTTTTGCCTCTCGACATCTTAAGAAACACGAGGAGAATTATCTGACACATGATCTAGTACTAGCTATTGTGGTCCATGCTTTGAAAATCTGGAGACATTATCTCTATTGAGAAACATTTTAGATTTTCACAGATCATAAGAATCTAAAATATATCTTCTCACAACATGAGTTGAGCATGAGACAACGCCACTGGATAGAGTTAATCAAGGACTATGATTGTACAATTTATTATCATCCAGGGAAGGCTAATGTAGTGGTTGATGCACTAAGTAGGAAATCATCATCACCAGCCTTAGATAAAGCACAGTTGAACTCCTTAGTGTGCTCTAAAAGAGATATGCTTATCTCCTTAAGGAAAAATAATGTACAACTTAAGGTATCGTTGTTAGCCGGGCTGTTAGATGAGATGTACATAAAACCTACTTTGAGACAACATATTAAAGAAGCACAGCAAGTGGATACTGTGGTTCAATAGATCAGGTCAGAGTATGGTAGTGAGAAATGAGATGGATTTCATAAGTCAGAGGATCAAGTAGTCTGTTACCATGGTAGGATGGTAGTACATGATGCCAATGACTAAAGGAAGTTAGTCTTGGAGGAAGCTCATACTTCAATGTATGCAATGCATCCAGGAAGCACCAAAATGTATCGTAACCTGAAGGATATGTATTGGTGGTCAGGATTGAAGAAATATGTTGTTGAGTTTGTTATGCATTGTCCGATGTGTCAACAGGTTAAAGTTGAATATTAGAAGCCCACAGGAACAATGCAACCTTTGCCTATACTGCAGTGGAAATGGGATCACGTGACTATGGACTTTGTGGTTGGTTTGCCTAGAACAACCAGAGGTCATGATTCCATATGGGTGATAGTTGATAGGTTGACTAAGACAACACATTTCCTTCCTGTTAAAACAACCTATATTGCTGAGAAGCTTGCACAGATTTATATAGATGAGATAGTGCGGTTGCACGGGGTTCCAGCTATTATCATTTCTGATAGAGGACCCCAGTTCACGAGTCATTTTTGGGAACAACTACATAAAGCTTTGGGTACACATTTAAGGTTTAGTACCGCCTTTTACCCATAGATAGATGGACAATATGAGAGGACCATACAAACCTTGGAGGATCTGCTTAGGGCATGTATCCTTCAGTTTGTAGGAAGTTGGGATCTACACCTGAGCTTGATAGAATTTACTTACAATAATATCTATCAACACAGTATTGACATGGCACCATATGAAGCATTATATGGCAGACGTTGTATATCTCCATTATGCTGGTATGAAATAGGAGAATATCAACTTCTGGGTCCTGAGCTAGTGCAGCAGACAACTGAGAAGATTAAAGTAATCCAACAACAGTTAAAGGTTGCACAGGATAGACAAAATCATACACTGATAAACGGCGAAGACCTTTAGAATTCCAAGTTGGAGACAGAGTATATCTCAAAGTCTCACCTTGGAAAGGTGTTCTTAGATTTAGAAAGAAGGGGAAGTTAGCTCCTAGTTTTATGGGGCCTTATCAAATCATTGAATGGATTGGAAAGGTAGCCTATAAGCTAGAGTTGCCACCTGAGCTGCATAAGTTGCATCCAGTGTTCCATATCTCCATGTTGAGAAAGTTTCATCCTAACATAGAATTAGTTCTGCAACCTGTGGAGGTAGAATTAAATGATGATATATCATATGTTGAAGGACATGTGGTGATCCTTGATAAAACAATTAAAAAGCTGAATAAGAAAGACATATGTCTTGTGAAAGTTCTCTAGCATCACCATGGAATTGAAGAAGCTACGTGGGAGCTAGAGGAAAATATGAGGAGGAAGTACCCTTCTCTTTTCTCTTGATGATTCCGGGGACGAAATCCCTGCTAGGGGTGGATAATTTGTAACATCCCTGACCTGGGTTATGCTTTAACCCTAGATGTTTTTCTTAATAAAGTTGATTATATGCTTGATCTTATCTCTTGAAGAGTAATTAAGGCTCAAGAGGAACTTATGTTTCAATTTTAGTCCTTTTTTAATAATGTTGAAACAATGTTTTGTCTGTTTTGGACTAAAGTGCAAATTACCCAAGTTGAGGGGTTAACTTGCAAATGTTACATTATAAAGTGTTCCTCAAGTGTTTAAGAATCATAAGAATGAGAATGATGCAGAGTTATGCCTTGTGGTATCCTGAGTACCAAGAAAGAGCTTGTTGAGCAATGTTTGTGCATTAAAACCTAGTTTTGGTGTAATGTGCAATTTACCCAAAACCTAGGGTTCAATATGCAAAATGTCACTCCTAGAGATTCCCTAATGTTTCTTGGCATCATGTAGAAAAAATGAGAGGGGCGTATCATTTGAATCACTTTGGAGGAGAGAGAATCTTGATATTAAAATAACCAAGATTTAAGCATAATTGGAAACATAATTCATTTAATGCAAAAATAAATATATTAATGGGAGTGCCCTTCAACCAAATATGAGATGGTTGAATTTGCATAAGTGTGAACGTCCTTGTGCCTTGAAAAGGCCACTAAAATATCCTAAGTGAGTGGAGATCCCACTCACATTAGTGAACTAAAAAGTAATATCCACTAAAAATGGGATATTAGTATTATATGAATTAAGGTGCTTAATTGCTTTTCCTTTAATTCATGTATAATGAATAGGAATTAGAAGGTGGGGAAGATGGATTTGCATGCAAGGATTTGAGGGGGAGATGTGGCACCAATTTTGGGAGTTAAAAGGATTTTTATAAGACTTTCTCTCTCATTGCAATTCCTTTATAAACACTTCATTTTCCACCCACTTGAAGACTCTTTTTCGGATTTTCTTTCTCTCCTTTCTTTGGTTGAACACAAGGGAGCTTAGGAGCAATAGGAGGACGTGCCCCAACCTGTAGGTAAGCTCCTTAGTCATCTTTAACCTTGATTTCATGGTGGAAAGCGAAATTCAATGCTTGATTTCTTCTTTTTTCCGTTCAATCTTCAAACCTAGCCATTTCTTTTCACTCAAAAGCTTGAGGACGGACCTTGGGAGTTTGAGAAAGCTTCATTCAACATTATAGACATGGATCTTGAAGCTTGGATTCAACTTTGAAGGTGGGCTATATAACTTGAACCCTTAAATGCTATTATTGTATTCAATTCTTCATTCCATGATTGATCGTTTTGTTCTTCTTGAAATTCCTTTGGTTAATTGATGGAATCACCATAAGAATGGTAGTAGACTTTGAAGGATCGAATCTTGAGGATGATTACATCATCCTAAGCACACACTTCAACATAGAACATGTGCAAACGGTTTTGCATTTTGGTGATCAAACGGTCTCAAGACCGTTTCAGGTTATAAGGGGATCAAGATCGTTTGTTGTCAAGTGATGCTATGATTGGATGAAGATCCAATGGTTATAAATGATTAAGATAAAAAGGATTCAACAATCTATGGTCCCTTAATTTTAAACCCTAATCCAATTGGGTTCAAAACTCTAATTGATGTTGAAACAGTATCAAATCGTTTGAATAGGTTGACTGAATGAATAGGTTGACCGAATGAATAGGATGACCAAATGAAAGTGTTGACCGAATGAAAGTGTTGACCGTTTGGGATCAAACAATCTCAAACCATTTGAGGTTCAATCGATCTCAATGTTGGATTATCCAATCAGTTTCAAAGTAACTGATGAGCATTTGGTTTCAAGACCGAATGAATGAAATCAGTCTCAAGACCGAATGGAGGTCAAGCACCTCAAGACCGAATGGAGGTAAAGCACCTCAAAACCAAATGGATGTTAAGCACCTCAAGACCGAATGGAGGTTAAGCACCTCAAGAACGAATGGAGGTCAAGCACTTCAAGACCGAATGGAGGTCAAGTACCCTAAGATCGTTTGAAGGATCAATTAATCTCAAACCTAAATGAGTGATCATAAAGTATCTCAAGGTTGATTACAATAAAAGTATCACTAAGGTACTTAGTGAGTAAGTATGCTTAGATTAATTGACATTCGATGCTCATGGAAGCAATGACCTAATACACTATGTCAACTCTTCATTCAAGTTGATCCAAATCTAATTGAGATTAAAGTAATTAACATCCTAGAGAGGATGAGAGAGAGGAACTTATACATGAATGATAATCATGTAGTGATTTAACCACGACACTCTCAACATAAATACAATATGTAATTAGGGTATGATCTAGGATGATGAGATCATAAAACCCTAATCGAGAAGGTTAATAAACCCTAACCCTAATTTAGGGCAATGTTAAGTAAAACCCTAATCAAGGGTGAGGGTGTAACCTTAATTTAGGGTAATGATATGAGAAACCCTAATTCAGGGTATTTTAATGAAAAACCCTAATTTAAGGGAATGCTTCATGAAAACCCAAATGTTGGGCAAAGCTACATGAAACCCTAATTTTAGGGGAAAGGTTATATGAAATCTTAATTCAAGGTAATGATGTGATGAGAATCCCTAATACAGGGTGATGCAATGTGATATGAAACTCTGATCTAGGGTGATGCTATGTGTTACTATATGAAACCCTAGTTTGAAGGTCTAACCCTAATATAGGGTAAAGGAAGGAGAAACCCTAATTTTGGGTTATAATACATGAAACCCTAATTTTGGGCAATGAGATGATTAACCATAGCCCTAATGATGGATAATGGGATGAGTCCCTCTAATTGACATGAATTGGGAAACCCTAACCCTAATAAAGGATTAGTGGTGTTACCCTTGTATAGCATGATGCTGATATGTAATTGATATAGCTGTTGTCATGATTACTAACCATGCATGTATCATGAGATAATGAGCATAGCCAGGTATGTGCTATGATGTTTCATTTATTATTGTTAATGGGCCTTGTGAGCCATAACATGCTTTGTTGCCTAGTGAGAGGTAATAAGAGATGAAATGGGCCTAGAGAACCATGTGAGATTCTTGTGTAGCAAGTATCATGTCACCTTGGTCAGATGACCTGAAGGTGTTCTAGTTACCTGATGAGTGGTAACAAATGTTCTTTGATGAACTAAGGGTTTGAATACCCATTTTATTATAATAATGATGATGAGTTTGTGAAAGGATGAGAATGCTCCTGATGAGATGAGGGATTGAGATCCCAATGCTTTATTAAAGATTTGAACAGTACTTGATGAAGGTATTACACATTCTTTGTAACAATTGTTAAAATAATTGATGTTTGAGAACTTTTTTGATGCTAAAAGAATATGGTAATACACTTAATTAATCAAGTGATATCATATAATGTAGTTTCCCTGACCACAGAGCCATCAGCGTCAGAATTTGCTGAATGGTGAAATGAGTTTAAGTCGGAGCACATATTTTTGAATATGTGGGGGTAATTGGGCAATTATATCCTTACGCCCCATAGGAATGGTTGCGGGCCATATCCTATGTATGGGATTGGTTACAGACCATACCCCAGTATGAGTACGGCTACGGGCCATGACTCCATGATATGATACCAGGCATTGGCTACGGGTCATAACCCTGAAGAGAGTATATGGTGCGAGCTATAACTCTATAGCGAAGATGCCAATATACCATGGCAAGATAATTGCAGTTTGACACGTGATGTCTCTGCCATATAATCTCATACTGACTGAGAAGGATGAGGTCTTGGAATTCATCTCTTCCATTGACCTTGTTTGGTAATGATTCTTAACGTAATTGTGGTTGGTTCGAGCATGAACGGTATACTTCATCTCTTCAGGGCATTAAGTGTGATTGTAAAATTTAATCAATTGTGTAGCATATTTGCTTAAGATTGAAATATGAGAATCACGAGTTGATGTTATCTTGCTTAGTATATTGGATAAAAGTTATACATGTTCTTTATATTCCTTATTGGATAAGTGACATGCTGCTTTATCATGTTATTGTTGAAATGCTTTGAATAAGAATATTACTCTAACATGTTTAGACATTGATTTAACTGCTGTTGAATATATATGATTCCTCTTCTCAGTGTTACTCTAATAAACTACAATAATAATGTTTTTGGCAAAGATTTATATCTCTCACTGGGATTGGGTCTCACTCCGTTGGTCACCAACACTTTTTAGGTAGACGCGGAGGAAGAGGTAGAAACCCTACAGTAGGGGAAGAGCAACAGTGGCAGCAGGGACAACATTAAATTCTCAGATGGAGACACTGGTTGTCATGTCTTGTATGTAGAGTTTTAACAGGGTAGTTTATGCTTGTAATCCTCAAGAAGAGATGATACTGGACATGTACTTGTGAACCAGAATGTAATTGAAATACTTTGGTTCTTTTTGAAAGAGTTTTCCAGTGTATGGACCTCTTTGTAAAAGGTTTTAATTTTTAGTGATTTTTCAGTAATCCGCTGCTAATGAACGCTTCCGCTTAGTTAATGATGTTTTTGTGATTCACTTCTCCACATTAGCTCTATCCAGTTTGATGACAAGCTAGACTCTAAGTTAGGGGGGTGTGATAAACTCCCATTTTGTGATGTTATCTTACTAGTTTTTCTTAGTTTTCCATACCCTTTCTTAGATAAATTAGATAGAATACTTAACTTTTCACTTTATTTTGAATATACCAATAGACTAATAGTTTCCCTTTTCTTCTTACAGAATAACCCAAAAAAATTGCAAAAGTTCCAAACTGATCCCAAGACCGTGAAGGCCCTAGTGGTCCCAAGACCAAATGAAGGCGAAACGGTCCCAAGACCGAGTGAAGGCCAAATGGTCCCAAGACCGAGTGAAGGCCAAACGGTCCCAAGACCGTGAAGGCCCTAGCAGTCCCAAGACCGAGTGAAGGCCCTAGCGGTCCCAAGACCGAGTAAAGGCCAAACGGTCCCAAGACCGAGTGAAGACCCTTGCGGTCCCAAGATCGATTAAAGCCCTAGCGGTCCCAAGACCGAGAAAAGCCCTAGTGGTCCCAAGACCGAGCAAGGTCCTAGTGGTTCCAAGACTGTGAGGACTCTAACGGTCCCAAGACCGAGTGAAAATTTATTGATCCCAAGAACACACGAAAGTTACCAGTCTCAAGACTGTGAGGATCCAAACGGTCTCCAGACCACGAGGATCCAAACGGTCTCCAAACTGTGAAGATCCAAATAACCCAAAACCGTTCAAAAACCCCTTGGAGCCTATAAATAGGACCCAAGGGGACCTCATGAAGGGGGAGTCTCAGATGCCCAAAGGCTGCCTCATTTGATCCAGAGCTATTTCATCCTTCATCCTTCACCCCAAGACTACCAGTCTAAGATCCACACTCCATCCATAAGCCTACTTTCTCTCTCATCGACATAGAAGGTGGGAAGTGAAGGATTCATCACCAAAGCAACCACGCAGTGTGAAGATAGTTGTTCTCTACTCTAAGGGGTCGACCTTCCTCTCTCCTATGTGGAGATGATGTTTTGCTTCTCTTCTCATGTCTCCTTCTTTGTTTAGGCCATGAGCGAGTAGTTTCATACACTAGGGTGCGGGGAGTAGCCCCGCTGCCCATGTTTTCATTCCATGCTTTATAATTCATGAGTTTGCAATAAAAATGCTATCTTTTCAGTTCAACATCAATCACTTAAATGAATTCTAGTTGCTTGATCACCAACCTACGTTATCTATTATCTACTAGTGCAAATTGTCTACGTTTGTGCTTGTAGATTCGATTATTGATTGTATGTTGGTTCTTGATGTATGTAGTCACCATATATCTGTTTTGATGTCTAGGAATGCTTTTCAAGGAGTGGAGTAAACTCACCTCCATCATTGTACTTTCATACTATGAAATGGAATCAGTTGACGTATGGAAGTACAACTTTGACAGGTCAAGGAACACACTTTGTGAAGGGAGTGATGCAAAGTATGTGACCATTCATTCGGGGATGGCTGGCATTGCAATACTTCCACATTTCTCATAGTTGGCTATTCGAAAGAAAGATAAGCCTACAAAGATACTAGCTGTTTAGACCCTTTTTGCAAGCCATGTTATTATGATGTATGTTATGATCCATGTGTAGTGGTGGTGAAACTCGATCGCATCCTAGTGGTTTCCAAATATTGTTCACAACCTTAAGTTTACTTTCCTGTCATTTAATTTACGTTTGCATTCTAGTTTAATCATGAAATTAAATCTTCGATCTAAATATCAACTCTTAAATGGTTAAGTAGAATTATAACGTTTTCCATCTTGTTAATCCTTAACAAGACCGTTGTATCGTGGATTCGACCCTCAACTGTACTATGATAAGACTTCCACATACCTTAGCATGCATGGGTGGAGATCTTATTATAGCACACGCAAGGCTAAACTTAGAGACCTACCATCTCTAGGATTTTTAGTGGTGCACGCAACTCTATGTAAGTGGAGGCTCCATCAGTTCCCAATGTCTATATCTGAGTAAAATGCATATTGAAAACAAATATTAGAATTATAAATTTAGTCAATATTATAATTATATTAAATACTAATACTTACTTGATGTTAAAAGGAATTAGAATAATTTCCTTTCCCATACTAGAAAAATATTTGAATGCAGTACAGAAGTACTCGTTCACATCCTTAATGTGTGTCTCCACTTGACTAGTGATTGAAGGAACTAAGAATCCAACATTCCTTATATTAAAGTGTGTCATCTCAGTATATAAATGGCTATAAAACATTTGTAATCATTTCATATATTAGAAATAAGCTAAAAATGTATATTGGAGTTTTCTATATTGATGAATCCTTACCTTATCCATACTTCTAATATCAAAGTATTTATCCAATCATACCGGAACAAATCTTTAATATTATCAAGAAAAATAAAATTCTCAAACTCCCTCCCAGCTGCATCTTCTGTTAAATTGACCAACATAAGTGATCCTGAGCTTTGGTTGGCTAAGTATCGATACAAACATTTATATTTGCTTCCTAATTCGTCGAATGTAGCTTCAAGAATGAAAGATGGCTTGGGCATAGGAGGATGACTAGTAGAATTTTTACTTTTTGGTTTGCAAACCTATTAATTAAATTACATACTTATATTACACGAGTTCATATATGTAGTCAAATATGAAAAACATGGTAGAATTCAAGTATACCTTGTAATTGATAACCAAGTGTCTCGAACAACCCACCATAGCACCCTCTACTTCTTCAACTGTACTATATTCAAGATTAGGTATGGGTAGTGGTTTGTCCCCCATTCTGTCATACACAAGATGGATGGACACACGACAAATGTCATCAGTAATTTGTTGGCAATGCAATGTACCACCAAGGTTGTATACCTTGCCCGCTACCACAACATGATATTCTGGAACCTCCACTGCAAGTTTACAGTTCATACCAACCTAGAATTAAAATAATATAAGTTATATATGAAGCGGTAAACTAGATACCTACTACAACTATATATATATATAATCATATATATATCATACTAATAACACAACATATAGAACAAAAACTTACTACATATTGTTTTGGTGGGTCATTGGGAGTGCTCCCATGACCTTCTATAGTTGGAGCATGGGCTTGTACTTCATCATCTGAGAGATGTACAATTTGAATAGGTTGAGAAGGTTGAGTAGGCTGAAATGAAGACATTATTTCTTTTACTTTCTATGCTACTAATGCTTCAACTTCCTCTTGTGTAAGACCTCCTACACGACCTCTTTTAGATTGCGAAGGGCCAAAATAAGACTTGAATCCTATGCCAGCTCCTAATCCCCTAACATGGCCAGGATGCTCCTTCGTACCAAGAGCAACTAATAGTTCATCCATGCGGCCAGTTGGGATGAACTTTCCTTCCTTCCTTTGCTCATGGGAATCAATCTATTCATAGTTAATAAAAATATTAAATCACAATATCAATTAGATATAAATAAATCTAAGTTTGTGGGAGTTACCCTTTAGTTAGTTGGGATAAACCTACCATATTTTGTGCCACCTCCTTAGTTGCAGGGTCGACAATTTCACCTGCTCGATTCTTTCTAGCATCAATCCACTACAAGTGTCGGGGTGGACACTCAGCTTGAGTTGTACTAGACTCTTCTCCAGAAGAGAGTTGCTTCTCTTGTAGTTGGCGGCATAAGGCATAACCACTGGGCCCCAAACGATGGTCATGCACATTTTTGGCCCTTCTTTCCTTTTGGGCCTCGTGAATAGCCTGATCATTTAAAATGAGGCATTGTAATTTAGAATTGGAAAACATATAAAAAAAGATTCACCTCCTTAACTATATAAAATTAAAGATTCATACAATACATCACAATATTTATTACCTGAAACTCTTCTAGTTTCCTAACTGCAACAAATCTTTCCCACACCTCAGGATCTATAAAAACATATATATCTATTGCTTTCTTCTTTTATTTAGGATTATCTATAAATTCCCTTTTGAGATATGTCTTAAAAGCCCTCCATCGTACACCATAATGTTGTAGCACTTTTTCTTGTGATCTTTTTCATTTAGATGAATAACACCCTATACATGCAAAAGAAGCAATAATGTTGTCTTAAAAAGGATATGTCTTTCTAAGCAAACTAAATTAAAATCAATAAACAAAAACATATTAAAATAATATCACTTCCACTCACAGATATATCTTTCCATAGGAGGTCTTTTGAGGCATTAGAAACATCATGCCAATTTTCTATATCTATTTCCACCGTACTGTGTGTGGTCGCCCCTACGTAATGCTTTAAAGCACTAGCATGTTCCCCAATAGGTGCTCCTATGACATCAAACTGGACTGCCAATTTCTCCCCTTTGGCCCTGAGCTCTTGCAGCCTCACATCAGTGTGGGACCTCTACTTTTCTTAGCATCACCACTACCATCCTCATGGTGCTCATGCTTAGAATGCTCATCTTCACTTGCCATTTTAGAACTTGCAAGTATACATGATAAAATAAACATAAGTGATAATAAAAGCACAAGTGGTTGAATGATATATGATGTATATTCAAAAGATTACGTACTTGAATGATAATAAAGTAAATAATTCAAAGAATAAATGCCTCTCGTATTGGTTGAGTTGTTAGTCAAGTAAAATTCCTTCAGCATGGTCTTGACGTTTATAGTATTCATCGGTGTTATCTTCAACATTTACACTTGGCAAATCAACTGAGAATGGGCTGGAATCATCATACTTTTCGTAGTATTCTTCTTCATTTATAGGATCTGTGGTAAACTGTCTTTTTCCATTAAGAACGACAGACCAATTTTTATTTGTCGGGTCATCAATATAGAATACTTGTTTTTCTTGGTCTTCCATGATGAATGGCTCATCTTTCTCAGCAATCTTTTCAAAATTCACCAATTTGAAACTCGACTCATCCACTAAACCTCCTTTGTTGTTGTCAACCCAATTACACCTAAAGATAGGAACTCTGAAATTTGTGTAGTCCAATTCTCATATGTCCTCAATGACACAGTAATATGACATCTCAGCTTTGTGTGGTCTTTTATCTTTGGCACTAGAAAAATGCAACGAACAAGCTTGAACAGTGACCCCACTATTTTGGACTACACTACTTTCATCTTGACTCTTTGTGTAGTATGAAAATTTGTTTATGTCATAACCTTCATATGACATGACATCCATTTTTGGCTTAAAGGTGAGCCATTTTATGTTCTCAACAACATTATTCGGTGATTCAGATAGTTGATTAAAGACTTTCTATTCAAACCACCTAATAAATGTATGATTATGCTCTCTTGCAAGCCACATTGAACTAGATCGCGGATGATTTCTCTTGATAAGATCATTTTGTTCTATGATGTAGCTACTAACTTCATCTATGTGGTGTAAAATATACAAATGTGCTTGTTCCCACAACTCACGACTGATTCCTTTCACTCGTCCTCCCAGAGTTCCTTTGCCACAATAAGATTCAGTGTGATGGGAATTTTTTAGATCGCTAAAAGTTTCATTACAATTCAAAAAATCATTGCAAAAGTCCATCACCTCCCTAGCCACATAACCCTCAATAATACTCCCTTCAGTACGATAACAATTCCGAACATCACCTTTAAAAACACTCATGTAGTGTTCAAATGGATACATCCAGTGTAAGAAAATTGGACCCAACATCTTCACCTCCCTTGTAATATGTACTACAAGATGAACCATGATATCAAAAAATGAAGCCGGAAAGTACATTTCAATCAGACACATGGTTACAATTACATCTTTCTGTAATTTATCGAGAGTATCAGGATGTATCACTTTGTTGCAAATTTTATTGAAGAAGAAACAGAGTCTTGTGATTGCAAACCTTACATGCTTCGGAAATATTGATCGAATAGCCACAAGTAATTTTTTTTGCATTAAGGTGTGACAATCATGAGATTTGAGACCTATCAAATTCAGATCCTTCTTTGATACCATTCTACAAATATTAGAAGAGTATCTTTGTGGAACCTAAATATTATACAAGCACTCACAGAAAGTCTTTTTCTCCTGCTTTGACAAAGTGTAACAAGCTGGTGGTAAATATGTGCGGCGACCCCTGATCTCCACTGATAATTCTTTTCTTATGCCAATTAATTCTAAATCTTTTCTAGATTTGATGTCGTCTTTAGTCTTTCCCAGTATGTTTAATAGAGTACCAATGATGCTATCACAAACATTTTTTTCAACATGCATGACGTCAATGCAATGTCTAATTGCCAAAGATCTCCAATAAGGAAGATCCTAGAATATTGACCTCTTCTTATAAAGCGATTTGTCACATGTGAGAGTACGACTACTTGAACTCTTTCCAAATTCATTAACAATATGTTTCACCCTATCATATACAAAATTTCCTGGTATAGGTTTAGGATCAATTCGTTCCTCAGTTGACCTATTAAAGGTTTTGTGTTGCCTTTGATAAGGATGCATTGGTGGGAGAAATCTTTGATGACCAAGATATACGATTTTACCACCATGGTTCAGTCGGATTGAATCAATATTTTCCTCACAAATAGGACATGCTTTGTATCCTTTTATGTTATATCTAGACAATTTCTATAAGCTGGAAATTCATTAATCGTGCAAAACAACATAGCTCACAAACTAAAGATCTCTTTATGTGAAGCATCATATGTCATAACACCTTCTTCCCATAGTTTCATTAGGTCATCAATTAGAGGTTGAAGGTAAACATCAATATCATTTCCATGTTGCTTGGGCCCTGATATCAATATTGACAACATGACATACTTATTTTTCATACACAACCAAGGAGGAAGATTGCATATAACAATCATAACAAGCCACATGCTATGTTGGCTGCTTAATGTATCATTGGGATTCATTCCATCTGTACAGAGTCCAAGTCTTAAGTTTCTTGGTTCTTTACCAAATTGAGGGTATAATAAATCAATTTTCTTCCATTGTGGTGAATTAGATACATGTCGTAGGATGCCATCATCATTGGCCTTTAACTCCCCATGCCAAGACAAATTTTGCGCATCTTCTGTATTAGCAAATAAGCATTGAAATCGTGGTATTATTGGTAGATACCACATCACCTTGGCATGAGAGACATTTTTAGCCTTAGCTAAATTTGTGGTCTTATACCTTGACGCACCACATTTTGGACAATTTATCAAATTACTATAGTCCTTCTGAAATAACACACAATCATTTGGACATGCATGAATCTTGTTAGCCTCCATTCCCATTGGTCACATTATTTTCTTTGCTTGATATGTTGAAATTGGAAGCTCGTTGCCTTCGGGAAGAATTTTCTTTAACAAAGACAACAGTGAAGTGAAACTCTTTTCGCTCCACCAATTTTGAGCTTTAATAGTATATAATTGCATCACAACACTCAACCTCGTGAACTTAGTACAACCCTTATATAATGGTTTTTTAGCATCATGGACAATGTTTGCAAATTAAGAAGGTGGATCAATGACATTGTCCTGACAACTACGTAGCATCTCATCAACCATATCATCCTGAATTGGGTCATCCTGAATCAGTTCATCATTGGCATTATCATCATTATCTATATCTTCTATGCCACAACTATTAGTATCAACATTTTCTGATCCATAATTAAATTTCTCTCCATGCCAATACCATTCATTATAACCTTGTATGATCTCATTGCATATGACATGATTCTTAATTTCCTCAATAGTATCAACTTTCAAATTGTTACCACAATTTCTACATGGACAATAGAACCTATCTATAGGTAGTTTCCTATGTTCCTCGGCAAACCTGATAAATTCATCAAGATCTTTGACAAACTCTAGACTACAACGGTTCTTGATAGACATCCAACTTTGATCCATTTTCTATATCACATTAAAATTAATTATAAAACTAAGCATTTAATATTGATACTATAAGTTGTAAGTTTTTGTTGATAGAAAATCCATTACTTTTATACTAAAGTGTACCACCTATCCCAATTTTGAATATTTAATCTCACTAGTAATTGTATAATTTATGTTTAGTTTTCAAAAAAAATTCAGTAGCATTTCCCCTAAGTTTTCCAACTACACCAATGTAAATGGCAAATAACCACCCACATATGTACCCAGAGAACAAATGAGGAAATAATACTAAAATTTTCTTCAAAACTAAACAAATAAGCACACTTACATCCTAAGTGAGATTAAATATCCAAAAATAGTCCCATACCGGGGACTATCCAAAATTTACTCCTAATGAATAAATTTTGAACGGGTTTCTAAGTTAATATATAAATGTATTATTGTCATATTTATGCATCGATGGTATCATCTATAAACCCAAAAGCGTCAATATGAAACTACACAATGTCTACCCTCGTATTTCTAGAATGTATACAATGATTATATATGTGATTGATAATAAAATGTAGATATGAAAGAATACATGTTTTAATTATTGGTTGGTTTACTAGTCAAATAAAATGAAAAAATAATGTAATTGACCTGATCCGCCGAGATAAAAATGAGAAGACCATTGGCAGTGGAAGGTGTGTGGGTGGCAAAGAGCAAGAGGATGACCGCCAAGCACCGAAGCTACTGCGAGCAAGAGGATGATTGTCGTGAACAATATGGGTAAATCAAGAGTACTTCCATAGATAAACATTCATTATATGCACTTAATTGAATAATCAATTAGGTGCTCTTGACAAATATAAACAAAAGGGCATACATCAAACATCATGTAGGCTCTTTCATAATAGATAACAATAAATCAAAAGTTTGACCATTTCAGATTACTTTTGGGTCGTTAGTTAGTCTTTGATGTACAAGGAAAACATTTTGTATACATTTATGCAAGAAGAAGTACAATACACACATGGTTAATCACCTTCATGGTTGCACAATACCACATGCAAGCACTCATTTGGGTCATACAACCACAAATCGCCTACCAGTTCAGCAATTGTACGCCCACCCTCGACGCCTCTGTGCCTAGCACCCCCAACCGACGATCATCACCCCAACCCATACTAGTACCGTCAATGACGACGTGTCCGACCCCTATATGACCTTTCCGAGCAAGGCCTTCAGTGGCTTGACCCCATGGTGATGGCGGCCACTACAACGATTAGGTCAAAAGTTGAGAGCTTGAAATGGGAAATGAACTTACCAATGTGTTCGAGGTGGTGGTGGCATCGACGGCCATGACAATGACTCTTCGTTTAGCGGCAGTGGTAGCTTTGGAGTGGCAGTTGAAAGAGCTTGGGTGTGGCGGCGGCAAGAGCTTGGAGAAACCTTGGCGGCGGTAAGGGCATCCTCAGAAAGAGTGCTTGGAGAGACCTTGGCGGCAACGACAGCTTTGGAGTGGTGACGGCAAGAGCTTGGGGGTGGCGATGGCAAGAACTTTCCGTGGGGGCGTCCTCTCTTTTTTTTGCTTCTCTGCTCATGCGAAAATGAACTGAACTGGGTTCTTAGAAAACAGTCGTGTCTTTGGTTCCATATAAGCGGTCGACTTCTAAGGACAGTTTTCTAGAAAAACCGACCCAATAGCTTAAGTGGTGCCTGAGCCACCTATAAGGTCGGGTAAGTTAAAAAATCAACCCTATAAAGCAACAGAGGCTTTCTCGGTCGAGAAATATGTCGACCGAAAATATTTCGATTGAGAAAATTGTCGACCAGGAAAGTATTGTCTTAAGCTTCTTATAGGTCTTCTAAGGTCGGTTATTTCTAAAAAACTGACCCTATAAAGCAAGGTTTGCTTGGTCGAGAAATGTGTCGACCGAGAGAATTTCAGTCGAGAAAATTCTCGACCAAGAAAGTATTGTCTTAAGCTTCTCAGATGTCTTGTAAAGTTGGTTTTTTAAGAAAACTGGCCCAAGAGGTCTTAAATGGTGCTCGCATTTTTTGTAGACATATAAGGTTGGTTATTTGGAAAAATCGACCCTATAGATCGAGGCGTGAAGCCAAAATCGAGCAATTTTTTGTCGCGGGGAACTTAATGGGTCAGCTTTATGATCCCATTACCTATAAGGTTAGCTATTTTATGAAAAGTGACCCTATAGAGATACACTACAAGGTTAGTTATTTCTAAAAAACTGACCTTAAGGTCTTCTAAGGTCAATTATTTCTAAAAAAGACCCTATAAAGCAAGGTTTGCTCGGTCGAGATATACGTCGACTGAGAGAATTTCAATCAAGAAAATTCTCGACCAAGAAAGTACTATCTTAAGCTTCTCAGAGGTCTTCTAAGGTTTATTTTTTAAGAAAACTGACCCAAGAGGTCTTAAATGGTGCCCGCATTTTTTGTAGACATATAAGGTCGGTTATTTGGAAAAATCGACCCTATAGATCGAGGCGTGAAGCCAAAATCGAGAAAATTTTCACCGCGGGAAACTTAATGGGCTTTCTGATTCCATTGCCAATAGGGTCGGTTATTTTATGAAAACCTACCCTATAGAGATACACTACAAGGTCAGTTATTTTAAGAAAAACCGACCCAAGTGGTCTTAAGTTTTGCTCGCATTTTTATAGACATATAAGGTCGGTTATTTGGAAAACTGACCCTATAGAGATACACTACAAGGCCGGTTATTTTAAGAAAACTAACCCAAGAGGTCCTAAGTAGTGTCCGCATTTTTTATAGACATATAAGGTCAGTTATTTGGAAAAACTGACCCTGCAGGCAACAACTTTATTGGCAAAAAATGTAGTAGTGTGTTAATGTAAAATCAACATAGCATGTGAAAGAAATTAAGGGCGACAATCCCTGTTTAATGAAGAAAATGTGGAATATGATGATTTACCTGTTGATAAATGGTTGAAAAACATAATAAAATAAGAGAACATATCCAAATGTGATAAATAGTCATGAAGGAAGGAGTAATGAGATATTTAATCATGATGATTCCTGTGCTAATGACAAGGAACCCGAAATGAAAAAGGTAAAATGATACATAAGAAGTTGTAACCTGCATAATGAAAATAGAATTGGTTACCTTTTTGCTAGTGACCCTTGGACTATGTTTTGATGATGTTGGAAGTTGATTTCCCTTTGTGTCTTTTCTGTCTAGGGCACAACTTTCAAGTGTATCATTGCCACTTGGTATGTGTGCATTAGATGCAAACATGAGCGTGAATAGCTTATTATAGCATAAAATTTCTTGGACTATGGTTCCAAGATCATAAAGTTTATGATGAGTTTGCTTTTGAGCCTTTCGATAATTAGGAAGACTCCTCTTATATGTATTGAAATTTGTTATGTTGGTAAAGGTAGATGAGATAAGGATGTGAGTTCCTTATAGAACATGAGGTGGATACCAAGGTAATGAATCCTAGTATCCAAGATGTATCAACAGTATGGGAAGTACGTGAAGGTTGGAGATGTTTACTAAATGAACATATCAAGTATTCCTCTCCCTTAAAGAGAGGGAGAGAGAGTTAATGATGACCCTCTAAATGTTGTTTGGAAGGAAAAACCAAAAGTGATTCTATAATGTTGTGTATGGTTCAGTGATAGTTGGGCAAGACCACTATTAAGGATAGATGGTTTGTTGATCAATAGACATGTGATACTGTGTTCCTTTAAGATAAACCTATGATCAAGTATCAATGCATAAGAGTTAGACTGTATGGCATAATTTACATGACCATGATGAGTTTAGGGCTATGTTCTTTAGACTAACCAATGTACACATAAATTTATGAATAGGAGGAACAGAGTGTTCTGTCTTACAAGTTATATCAAACTTTGAATGATGGAATCTCAAGGTATTTTAGAGATGGTTAGTAACATGGTCAACATCTTTGCTAAACCTTAAGAATATTGAAGCAATTGTACTTATGTGTGACAAGTCTAGCAAGAGTGAGATGGGGTTGATTAAATGTCTTCATGGGATCATGTTATGTCTTCTAAGTAGGTTGTGTAAATCATAGTAAGGTGAAGATAGTGTTGTTGTTTTACCCCTAACAAAGTTGACTAGGAATGATGTTTCCTTGTATGGAATGACAGGTGCCAACGTCAACATTTCTTTTGATGTTGAAGAAGAATTGATAAGTGTTCCAGTGTCAGTATATCTAGGAAAAAAAGGAGGATGGAACATAGCTTTTTTTATGCTTCAAGGAATGGTATGGGACACATGCCATGATTTGTAGAAGGATGGAAAGTAATAATTTTGAGTATTTTTTTGATACAATAGATATAATTTTAGGATGATAGCTAGAATTTAAAGTTGAACATTACTACTAAAGTTGTACATGTGACACAACAAGTTTATACATTCCATATTGAGAATGCCTTCTTAGGTGGTGGTTTTTGTGCTGACCCAAGATGAGATGTGTATGAAGGATGTGACATCACCATGATATGAAAGTAACCATGTGAAGGTAATAGAGTGATGTGCAAAGGAAGTACCCATCTTTGTTTACCTTGGATTTCGGGGCGAAATCCATGTTGGGGGTTTATAGTTGTAAACCCCCTGATCTTGCTTAAAGAGTTGAATAATATTAATTACCACAATTGAATGCTTAGAACCCTAACATAATAGTGTGATATGCTTGGGTGTCATGTGACAAACTTAAGTTTCAAATTTGGTCCAATTTTGACACTGTTTGAGCAAGTTATGTAATTTTATGTACATTTTGGATGTTTCTACAATTTACCCAATTGGGAGATTTTTATTTCAATTTGTCACATGAATTATGTTCCTTATATGTTCTCTCATAATTATTGAGCTTGTTGAGCCATGGGGCTCCTAGTTGAACCATAGTTGAAGGTGTTTTCTTTAAGGATATTTTATGATTTACCCCTTCATGGATAAGCTACCTTTAGTAGTTATCAACTAATGAATTATATGATTGGCTTGGAAATTCGACAAAGGAGAGCTAAGAAGGTATATATGGATGGTGGAGGAGCTGCTTGTGTGTATGCTTGTATATTATTAATAGTTTAAGGCCATGGACACTTGGAAAGATACTAGAACTTCAACTTTTTCTTTTTCTTTATCTTAAAGTTTTATATACTTATCCCTAAGCAACCAAACAAGCCATTTGCTCTCCACCATTTCCCTACTTCTATGAAACTCGTCCTCCCTCTGTGCTTCTATTAATTTCCTATCCAAGTAAGAAGAAAGAGGGGATCTTCTTGGAAAAAGAATCTAGGGTTGCAATTGAATTCCTTTAGGGTTTCCTAAAGCTCCTTCCTAGTGATCTTGACCTAAAAGTGTAAGTATTACCTTATTTCCTCCGTTTATTTCTCTGTTTTTCTTCCTCTTATATTTCTCCATGTCGGAACCTTGGTGTTCCATGGTGGAAGTGGCTCTAGAACTCGATAATCTATTCTTCTTGTTTCTTCTTCTTGGGTTTTGCTTCTTTGTGGAGAGAAGTGCCTACTTGGCCAAGTTCAGATATGAAATTGGGTTTTCTTGCCTTCCTTGCTCGATATTCTTAATGTTTGGGATCTGACCTACTCTATAGAGGCGAGTTATATAACATTCTTCACTTATATTGCTTACTAGAATCTTTTTAGTTCATGTTTATGCTTCAATGTGATGATCTAAGCATAGAGAAACCATGCTTGTTTAGGGTTACGAAATTTTATGGTGTTCTCTGTTCTGTTCCAGTTCTATATGAATTTGTAAACATGTATATGAACTTTCTAAGGTGTAACATGATCTAGGACAGGTTGATAGCAACAACCTATGGTGCTAAGCACAAAACAATCGATGGTTCAAATTAGGATTTTCAAGCTATTTCCTTCACTACTACGTAACCGATGGTGATATCATGCAACAACAAATAATGTTGCTATTTTGAAAATTGATGGTCGTGATAAAAGGTGTCAAATGATGGTGACAACCTATGGTCACCCCCTTAGGTCAGGTTTTGGCTCAATTATAAGTTTAATGATCAACCATTAAGTACCCTACTGATGTTATCAATCAATGATGACATTAGCTTAATATTTGATGTTGATTAATGAATATAGTGCTGATCTAACAACCTATGGTGACTTAATGGTCACTGATGATGGTGGATCAGGTCTTCACAAGCTATGGTGAGTTAATCATATAGTTGTATCATCAATTAAGCCTTAGACCAATGGTTTCTTGGGTCACTTGATGCAATGGTCGGACCTATACTATAATTGATTATTTTAATATATGTACTTGACCCAATGGTCAAGATCTAATGTTTATTCCTCCAATAAAGTGGATTGATGGCTAATGTAATATGTTGGTCCTAATAATGTGATTTATATGGTTTCCTTTATATGATCAACTTAAGGATCTTACTTGTTGACAATGGATGGTTTGTTTTAAATGAACAATCGATTGTGGGTTTTACCCTACTCTCAACAAAACCCTTATTGTTGTTAATTAAAGGATGTGTAGGCTTAAATGGTGAATTTTATAGATCACAATTCAATAACATCATAGATGATTAATTCAAGGTGTTTATTTATTTAAACTACCAATGGTTTTACCTATTCCACATCCAACAATTTTGGGTTAATGCTTGAGGCATGTTGGTATGGTTTGAGTGATGTTGAAACCGATAGAGGTTTGCCCTTATTTATGCAATCTTACCTTTTCACTCATATGAATAGAATTGATAATAATCATGTTGTGTTGACATTCAACCCTAATGGGACATAGCTTTATACACCTTAAACCTAATGCAATTTGGTGATGGTGATTAATCATAATCAACCTTCCTTGAATGATTAATAGAATAATGGAGTACTCTCTTATTGTTGTTGAAACCCTAGTATGTTATAACCTGATGGTTACACCTTGATTTATGTGTGGGTTCATACTTGATAATACTATGGAATGTGATGGTGATGCTTCACCTTATGCATCCATGATCTAATGGGATTTCGTGAGTTAGGTTTTGGGTATAAGTGCTGATTAGTAACATTAATATACCTTATCTTGTTGAATCTAACTCTAATGCAAATAGATAAATATGAGTATTAATATTTAAAATTATTATATGATGGAATGATGGTGAAATAACCTCCTTATATGATCATAACCTTAATATTTTAATCGGTGCTTGTCATAGCCACATGGTTGATACTTTCTTATACTAAACATGTGCATTATGAATATGATGAGGGTTAATCATATCTAGATTCCCTATGTGTTGATGTAATACAAGAATGTTCTTAATGTTAATCTAACCCTACCATGATTGTTTATGAATATCTCCTATCTCATTAATGCAATATTGTGCTGATCCAATGTATTATATGTAAGTGATGTTGTTGAGCCTTTTTATAAGGCATGCAAAGATAGTGATGATCTTGTAGGGAATAGTATTATGGTCTTAATGACATTTGGGCATGGTTGAGGCCTAAATGAGGTGTAATCCTATTGTGTTGACAAGGGTTGATACCCTGTGATATTGTGAAAAGGATTTATATCTTGTGATAGTATGATGGTCTTAATGACCTTTGGGAATGGTTGAGCCCTGAATGAGGTGTAATCCTCTTGTGTTGATAAGGGTTGATACTTTGTGATATTGTGAAAAGGATTTATATCTTGTGGTAGTATGATGACTAGTGTAATCTCATGAATTTCAAGTGAATAATACCATGTGATGATGAGATGAGAAATGACGTTTCACGCATTTTATATCTTTTGAAGTTGTGATATGTATATGCTTGTTAGAAGTGAATTGGGGTTTGTATGTCCACTTTTTGATGCAGCCTTAATTCACCCAATTGTCATAACTAATCAAGTGCAACTCTGACCATGTAGTGCCCTATGTCGTAGAGCCATCTTCAGTGTTAGAACTTGTTGGATGGTGAAATGAGTATTCCTATGGGAAACTCGAAGCGGATACAGTTGAGTATGTGGGGGTGGCAAGTTGAGGATATATCCTTGTCATCCACAATGCAGGTTGTGGAGGATGGCTATGGTCATGCCTCATACATCTGATGTGATTGAGGATAGCTGCGGTTGTACCTCAGATTAGAGGGTTTTGTATACCCTGGTTTCTAGTGTTGTAACCTGTACCAAGGGTGGACTAGTGGTTAGCAGCTTGACTATATATCATTGTAGTGGTAGCTTTGACTGATATGTCACTGCCTTTTTACTCGTACTGACCAAGGGGAAGAGATCTTAGGATACCAACACTCCTAGATCTTGTACAGAATCAAATAGCCCTTCACATGGGTCAGTTGGACTTTGGGTGGTATGACTCAAACTCCCCAACGCATAATAACAGATGTAATACAACTGTGTAGCATATTTATTTAGGGTTATACACGACATTTCACATTGGATGATAACCCTTGTTTGTTCTCTTTACATAAAGATGATGCTTAGTGCAATCAAGAGATAGTATATATACTTATGTTGTGGATATGCTTAAAATTGTAGATGTGTACATATAGTAGCCATGCTTATGTTGATAACTATACTACTACTGCTGATTATAATCATGATGCTAGCTATCTCATGTTGTTAGTTATGTTTAGCATGCTAGCCATGCCTTTATATCTCGAGACGCATATACTGCATGCTTATCCAGATAGTTGTGCTTATGTTGTTAGCTCTTCTTATGATGTTGATATGTTCAACTTGTTAGACATGCTAATGTTGTTAGCTATGCTTATGTGGCTAGACTTATTCATAATGATAGATATTCTATGTTACTATACTTGCTCATGATGCTAGATATGCATATGCTATTGCATTACTTATATTGTTAAGAAGATAAAGGATGATAGTCAGGCTAATTATGATAGTTATTATCCGCTCCTTTACATATTTTGTTAATCATCATTGCTATTGAGCTTATTTGTTATATTTGATTAATCTACTTAAACCATATAAATACTTAAAAATGTTGTAATCAATATCTGTTGGAAAGAGTTATATCTCTCGGACATGGGTCTCACCCTTGTGGTTCACCACATTTTTAGGTAATCAGCAGTGACGACAACAGAACATGTGGCAGCAAAGAGGAGCTATAGTAATGAATCTGTGAGAAAGTTGATTATATGTCTAGTGTGTCCTAGAGTCATCCCTGTACTCTCAGGTCCGGGTAGGAAAAGTTTGTATATGGTGTTTCAAACGAATTAGACTTTTGTTAGCATATTAATGCTTGTTTGTGTTGCATATATGAATATTGTTTCCCTATGTATATATATTGAGGCTAAGGTGATGGAATAATTTGTATCAAATTCTTGGCATAGTATTGATACAAGAATGATGTTTGAGCTCTTATGCAAATGTTTCTAAGAGGGTGTTGATGTTGAAATCGGTTTTAATTAATCCACATTTTTGGATATGTGATTAATTAGTGATTAATTGTATTTTATGTTTTGAGTAATCTCGTTCAGTGTAACGGTTCTCATAATGGCATAGATTGCTTGTTTCTCTCTCATCTCTATTTGATGTGTGGTATGTGGTTGCATGCTTTATTTTGTGGTTGGATGTTTTGGTTGTGCTTGGAGAAGACCCATTTTTGTGCTCTTCTACCCCCCTTACTTTTTTATTACGCCAAAAGGGGGAGAGAAGTTCAATGTTTTGAAGCTTAACCATATTGCTTTTACTGCTTATGTGATCCTTTTCTTGTCTAATATATGTTTTATCATGAGACTTGCTAAAGGATCATGTAGTATATATGTTATAGAGCTATGCGTAGAAAGACTAACTGTACAGGTAAGAGTGAGCATAGATTGAGGGGGGATCAATTTACATTGTTAAAATTATGAATTCCCTTGCAATTCACAGGGTTAAGGTATAACTTTACTTATCCTTTTCAATATGATTGAGGAATGGGTTTTCATCATAAAAAAGGAGGAGAATGTTGACTTGAGAGTTATACAGTGTCCATATTTTGATATGACTTAACCAATTCATTCATATGTCTCTAATATGTTTGTTTAAGATTGATTTCAGGCTTTAGGTACATGAAAAAGATCAAATTACACAAGCCCTAGCTTGTCCAAGCTCAAGTTAAAAGTAATGCAAATGCACAATTTGGTAAATCACTCCAAATCACCTTAAAACATTTGTGTAATCATTTGTATTTATGATATGACTTGTAACTAAGATGAGAAAAAATCAGGGACACTTAATTCCAATGTTTGATCACTCAAAAATAATTTTCAAAAATTTGTCACAACCACTTTGTCGGTCGAGTTTAGATCTCAATCGATCAGTGATAGATTTTTGGAATTGAATCAACTGGTCGAATTATACACTCGCTGAACTTGACTAACCGACTCACTGACCAAAAGTGATTTTGACTCATCGGTTGAGTTTTCCCAGGACAAACTCAAATAATAGTTTGAATATTGACTTTGTCAATTAGTGGATCGATCGAGTTACCTTTATTGAAACTTGACCAAATGAATTGTACAAAAATGCAAAAAGAAAGTGATTATAACTGTTGGATAATTGTTAGAAATGAAAATAGATCCATTGCAAGTTGTAAAACGGATATTTTTCATTCTTAAGTGATCACACACTCAAAGGAATACCCTCAGCTATAAATAGGACCTCTTAGAGTTCATTCCAAGGTTGCTCATTCATGCTATCCCTTGGTCCTTGCTATAGTTGAGTGTGCTACAACCCTTTGAGCCCCTTTCACTCTCTCATTTACAAAGCATTTTGTGATTATGAGTGAGTTAGGCATGTTGTAAGAGAGATACCTCCATGATATCTTATAAAGCTATCAATTATTCCATCTTCCTAATACCCTTTCTCAAAAAGCAAAGGTTGAAGTGATCTTCTTTGAGTGAAGGAGGAGTTGTTGTTCTTCTTCAAAGTTGAAGAGGTGTGAAGATCTTCTCCAGGTGAAGGAGAAGGACAAGGTGGAAGATTCAAGAAGAGTGGGTAATTTATTCAAGGCCAAAGACTTGATGCAAGCGTGGGTAAGTCCTTGGTAAAGGCTAAAGACATCTTGATCAAGTGGGTAAGTCCTTGTGTAGGTGAAAGACTCTTGTCTTGAATAGGTAAGTCCTTGGATGTATGGTGGTATCCTTATATCACTTATAATGGAATATAAGTATACATGGGTTGCAAAGTCCTAGAGGTTGGCCTCTCTATGTAGTGGATTGATGGTCTCCTAGTTTGGAGATTGGAACCACTCTAACCACCTTGTCCAAGTGCTTGTTTCAATCTATTTCATCCTTGCTATGCTTGTTTAGATAGAACTTCAAATTGATCTTAAGCATTTGGTTTCAATTGATATAATTTGAAGCTCTAACTATTCTTGTGAGAATTTTGAAGCTCTATTCCCCCCTAGAGCTCTAGATCCAAAAGATGCCTATTCTTCCTTTGAACCACTCCATTTTGTTGGGGATTATAAGGACATGAAGTTTGGTGAATGATTACATTGGCAATACAAATGTTTTGAAAACTATGTTGCACATATTTAGAAGCATTATCAATGCTGACAAATTTGGGGGTAGCAGAAAATTGAGTTCTGACCTCATTAAGAAATTTTGAGAAAACATCTAAAACTTCAGAATAATACTTTAACAAGTAGATCCAAGTAGTATGAGACCAATCATCAATAAAAGTAACAAAATACCATACACCAGTACAATTAGCAATATGACATGCTCTCCAAACATCAGAATGAACTTAGTAACATAGAATTGGACTTCTATCGTTATGACAACAAGGAATACTATTCAATAATGTTTTCCAAGTTGACATGACTGACATGAAAACTTTTCAATAGACAAAGTTGGAAATAAAAACTTCAATTTGGAAGCAAAAGGGTGACTAAGTCATAGGTGCCACTAATAAAGAGAACTGGACTGGGTCACAAGAGTAGTAGTAGCCTGGTTTGACAAGGTCTATAAGTAACACACACCATCTCCACCTTCATATCCCACACCAATCATCTTTTGCGTCACGATATAGCATATAGACAATATAAGGAAAGAAGGTTACACTATAGATTAAAGTTTTCGTACTAACATACATCAAGTTTAATGGGAATTTAGGCACAACAAAGAAAGATTTAAGGAGGCAACTATTCACATCCCCTCTCCCAACAACTGGATAGGTGGTCCCATATGCTAGATGCACATGAGGATGGCAAGTAAATTTCCTTAGACAAGTAAACAATTTCTTATTATCAGTCATATGAGTTGTAGCACCCAAATCAATAACGCAATCACCTTTTGATGAAGAGGAATAAGCTTGAAGACACGAAGGGTCACCTGAGTATTGGGCAATGTTTGCTTGAGGAGTAATAGTAGCAGTAGAAGCGGCCATGATCAATTTATCAAGGTCAAAAGAACTTAGTATCGCCATCTGAAGAGTAGTGACATGATGAATAGAAGTAGAATCTCCATCAGCATTAGGAGTTAACACTTTATTTTCCTATTTAGGTTTCCAATGCTTTTTAGCATTTGTCTTCAGTGTGATTTGTTTGCTTGCAGAAGTTACAATATCTGGGTTGGGGTAAGGAGGAGGAGGATCCTCTCCCACTATTATTAAGACTTTTTCCTCAGCCACATCCAAGATTTCCTCGTCCGGAAGCAACAAGGGTTGCAGGCTCCTCAATAGTAGGGGTAGAAGATATAGAGAGAGACAGTCACAAATAAACATCATCTAACAATCAATAAGGGTTCAGAGGTAAGAACTCATTGATGAACAACTTAATAACTAGGAGGTAGATATGCCACAATTTGACAAAGTTGTATTACCTATTATTTCTTTTGCATTTTGACAATATCAGATGATAAGGGTGATGCATCTTTAGCTCACCCCAAATCCCTTTGAAGGTATCAAAATGTGAGGCAAAGCTAGAGTTATGCTCAAGTTTTAGAGAATGTAAACAATTGTATAGATAAAATACTCAGGATGCATTTCCTTTACTAGAATATACTTGAGTAAGGTGATTCCATGCCTCCTTGGAAGTGTTGGTGAAGAGAAGATTAGCAGAGACATGTGATTCACAACTATTCAAGATCTAGGAGAGAAATAGTGAATCATGTTCAACCTGCCTCTTAATATTTGACTTCAATTTCTCAAATGCTTCCTCAATAGTTTTCTTCTTCTTAGATGTGTCTTCCTTTGATGGAGATAGATCTATCATAGGTTCTAGTTTTCCAAAGGAGTGTGCATAGATCTGAAATGAGTGTGCCCATAGAACATAGTTGTAGGATTGGAGCCATTAAATTTTACAAAAGTAGCACACTTGGGACGTGTTTTGGACATCCCAATCGTAGAATAAGATGACCCCATAATATATACCAATACAAGATATAATAGAGCAACAAAGGGAAAAATAGAAATAGTGGCAGGCAGTCACTAACACGCCATCAAGAAGAGGACATGTCATGTCACTTAAAATAGAATAAAACAGAAGGTCTTTGACATATCATTTTAGAAGTAAACATGCCGTATAGCGTGCACAAATTTCAAACAATTGCATATTCACCACAGCAGCTGGCAGTGACACGCCGTGTAGATAAGGCACACATCGTGTAAAATGGTGAAACAATAGATCTTGCCCAGAAAAAAAACTAGAATAGATGGTAAACCTTATGAATCACCAAGATAAAGAAAGATATGTTGGAAAGATATAATCATATCGATAGTATGTGAACAAATCCCTATAGAAGGTGTCCATATACGACCACAAACAAGATGTCGTACGACAACACTGGCCTTTAGGGCATAAGACCGATAGAAAGACCATAGGCAGTCTGTTTGGATCCTCTTATTGGGAAGAGGATAGAGATAGAAAGGAGACTAGATCTCCCTTGGTGTGATCAATAGTGGGGGAGAAGGAAAAAGATGACGAGTGTTGATGCAGAAAGAGGTGATGACAATGTTGGCTTGGAAAGCAGAGGTCTTGCGGCGGCTGTCTGACCTACTATGATACCATGTTGAGAACAACCGTCTTTCCAAATTAAAAAATACAACCCTTTCCTATAAATATGATGGGAAACAAAAAGAAAGCACATAGCAAACCCTAATGGGCCTATTCTACTTAGGCCCACATTACATAAGAGTTAAGTAAAAAGAATTAAAAGCGAGTAAAACAACTACATATAAATATACATCTCAATATATGTCACTTCTCTGCTACCAAATCACCACACACAAGTTGCTTCTGAGCATAGTCGCTACTATTATGACCTCACCTTCCATTTTCTCTTATTGTTGACCCACCATAGTTGCTATTTGATAATCTTACTCTACAATGCACATCATGCTTTAGACATTGCATGTCCTACAATTGACCAAGAAGACATATACCCTGAGCTGAGCATGTCATAATCTCTAAAGTGAACGTCGCGCACAGACCTAGGGCACTCGACTTCACCTTTGTTTCAAGCTTGTATCCATTTCCATTTACACCACCGCCATGGTTATTAGTAGAGGAGGTGGCAAGCATCCAAGGGAAATGCCATCTCCCACTTGGGTGCTCGATCTGGAGCCTGAGGTGGAGGAGGAAGGAAGTGAAGAAGAGGAGTAGGGCACTTATGATTTTAGTGTAGTTATAATTTCAACTAACGATAGGAAATCAAAATGCATTGCAGTAGAGGGGACATAGACAAATTGGAAAATGGAATTGCACACAATATGCATGCAATTCATTTTCCTTGCCATTTAAGCATTAAAGTCCCATCGATAGCTTAGTAATCCAAGCATTCTTCCATGACAATTCTTCATGTGTTGCTAGCAAAGACGATATCATGTGTTGTTTGTGAGTACATAACAATTTTGCTGGCCGCATTCATCTCCCTTGGCACATTGTTCTGCTAGGTCTTAAATCAGACCAAATGATATCAAACCAACTATGTGAATTGAACTTCTTCTCAACCTAACAAAAACGATGCAGTCTCAGTTCATTCCTTTCACTTTCACTTATTGGAATTCCTAGTATGAGTCAATTTTAGGCATGTCTGGTTCGAAGTAAAATCAACTCAGTAACAATATTTGCAAGGCAGGAATTCAAAGATGGTGAGTTAGAACCCGACCTCATTTGATTTGGTGCAAATTGAAGACCTTCTCTTGCCTTGTTTGTGTTTGGTATATTGTTATTTATTACTTGCTAGTTGTTGTCGTTGATGACATTTTTTGGTTTATCCAGGCAGTATGCGACCTATTAGTACAAGATCATGTAACTTTTCTACTTTGTCTCGAATTGTTGTAGCATTAGATTTCGTAACACCTCCATGAGACGACTACCTCCAGAAGTAGGCAGCCTAGTGAGAAGAGAGATTAACAAAACGAATGCATACCACAAATGGATGTTGCATTTCACTTTCACAACGATGGGTTAAAATTGCTTTGAACCAAATACATGTATTTGATAAACAAGCATAATTAATTTTTCATATTTTCATTTTCAATCCAATCAAACATTTCTTAGAAATAAACAAACATACCCAGCCAAACAGATTCAGACTGCAGTCAGACTGAAATCAGACCAGCTGACCAGAATCAGACTGCGTTGCCAAACAAAATCAGACTACATCCTCACTACCCCAGCACCGGAATCCAGACTAACCCTGACTAACTCAGATCAGATTCCAGAATCTCAGTCATATGCCAAACGCAGGCTTTGAGTCAATTGAAACCTTGTGCGAGGACAAGCGGGAGCGAGGCTCGAGAGTTGAGACTGAAGCCCCTGTTTGGAAATGGACTGGACCGGGATTAGGGCTTGTCGTTTTGCTCCACGGCGGCCCAATCCGGTCTGGCTTGGTCAAGAAACATGTTTGGCTACTGATCCAATTTGATCCCTATTTTTGGATAACGGAATCCCAATATCTGGTTTAAGTCAATCCCCATCGAGGCAGGATTGGGATTTCCAATCCGGTTTGGCCCGACAACCCTCCCTGATCCCTCGCAACCCCGCAACCCTCCCTCTCCCTCTTGCCAACCTTCTCCATGATCTCTCACCCTAACTCCTCTCGGCGCATCTTCACAACTGTTTGTCCGTGAGAAGTAAAAGCGAAAGCTGCTCGAGGTCGCAGATGGAGTGCACCGTTCGTCGGGTGGAGCGTCCGCGTGGAGCATCAATGTTGCCGCCTGCCACCACCGGTCTACCTGGGCGACTAGCTCCCTCAAAAGCAAGGTACCCATGCCCTGCCCTGCTCTTCTCTACTACCTGCTCTGACATTGAATTGTCTTGTCAACGCACAGAAGAAACCCTAGCTCGCCCAAGGCAACAAGAAACCCTAGCAAGTGTCTGTGTGCCTTCTTATTCCTCTCCTTCTGCTGCGAGGTTGTACACTTCCACATACGCCTTTTGGAGGAGCTGTTCACAGAAGCTGGTCGTCGTCCTTTGTTGCTGAATCGTGCTCCTCAATCGTGCTCCGGCGGCCCTGCCCATACCTACACTTCCGCACTCTATCGTCGTTCTCGCCCCCTTCTGCTCAGGTTGGTCATGAATTAGGGTAGATGGTGCTTTGTTTGTGAGGTCGATTAGGGCAGAAATACAACAATCAGGCATGTGTATCGATTAAGTGGCAAATGAGCCGACAATACCTGCAAACATTTGAGTCTTTGTGTATGACACTGATTTATTCTACTTCTTACTACTACTTTTATCTAGAAATGCATCAATTTACCGCTATTATGTGTGTTTGTGTGCTAAGTTATAGTAGTAAAGCAAATAAAAGCAACTAGCATGCCTGATTTTCCAGATTTTTCCCGGCTAGGTTATTTTGAGGATATCGATATGTGTTAGTAGACCATAGAGTAGTGTTGTCCTACATTTCGTTTTCTGTCATTTGTTTTTCATCCCATGGTTTCTGGTTTGTGTGACTTTGTCTTTGTTTTTCCAACATGATTGGGTAGTAATGGCCGATTCATCCTCTGCTGGTTTCTGGTTTCTGTGACTTTGTATTTGTTTTTCTAACATGATTGGGCGTCGTTAATGTGTTGGACATATCTGTTTGCCATATTTATGAATGTTCTATTTTTTGTTCTATTTTAATGTTCTGTATTTTGATGTTATGTTTTTTGTGATACTATTATGATATCATAATAGTAGCATCAATTGCATATGATTTTTGGAAATAACAAGTGAACCCAACATGGCATAATTGTACACATTTTTTTGGTTCTATATAGAAAGGTAGCTTGACTTATACTACTTATTTAGTTTTTTTTATGATTTTATCAAGTGAAAAGGATGTTATTGTCAATGTTGCATATACAAATTAGGACTCATATTTGTTTTTATCCCAATGATTTTTAATAAAATGAAATAAAATTTATGCCATTCATATGATTCATGTATGCCTGTGTTGGTATTACATATATAATCACGTGGTTTCAAAGTGGATATGAATTTGGAAATTGGATATAGAAATTGGTATTCTGGGAAGATCATTCATTGATTTCAGCTATGGATTTCAGCTTTCATTGATTTTACAGTCAATTTTCCTCTCTATGTTGCATTTAGAGTAACCATTATTAATCCTACAATATATACCATGGTTGAACCTAATTTTTGCCTACATTAGCTCACTATTAGCAGGTACTATGTTTGATTTGGCATGCGGGAGCAGTCATTGTTATTTCATGCTTCTGATGAGCTTTTAATGAATTAAATGTTGTATCTAATAAATGTTACTCTTCATTTTTTGTTATGTAAATTGTATGTGTTGTTATGTCAATTTGAATGCAAGATATGAATCTATCATATGGTAGTGGTTAGGTTAATAGGGGAAACAACATCAGATTTAAAACTTGTTTAACTAAATCAGTGTGAGGTCTAGGTTAGGTGAATCCCTGCATCTACACAGTGATGCCTGGAAAAGTTATTTCACTATACAAATGAATATTTTGTTTATTGTGTGGTATTTTACCATGAGATATGTGGTTAGGTGAAACCCACAACTCATTATGTTTTATTGTCATTTAATTAAACACATTAGTCTATGTTTTATATCTTCTTTGTTAAATTGTTTTCGTTCATGTAAACCACCAATTAATCATAAAAAAGATCAATCTTAGCAACATTTGACTCCTCATGGAGATGACCTCTATTATGCAAGTGGTTTGAGTTATAACATGTATTCAAAATTCATGCAAATATACTAAATAGTTTAACATGCAGGTGTGACATTATAGTATGTTTTAATTTACAGAATATCAATGATTGATCTTTTATAATTTGTGTTATTCAGAAAACTAAGGACATATGTGGTCCACCATTCTAATATAGGGAAAACTAATGTGATCAAATTTCAAAATTAAAACAAATTGAATGATGAAATATAGTCATACCTCATTTTGGAAAGGATTGATGAACTAATCCTACTAAAATAAATAAAACAAAATGATCCAAAAAAACATATATGTTAGTTGTTTATTAAATTACACTAATATTAGTGCCTTTTTGGACCATCTCTATGTAACAACCAAAACGACAATTCAGTAAACCGTTCTCTAGGTATTTCAGTCTGTCTGGTTGGATGTCTCAATAGTAGGTTGCTTTTTCAATATGAAATATACTAATGTGTTCAGTTTTCTGTTATACAATAGTAGTTTGCTTTCTATATGATGGGTACCCTTTTGAAGTAAATACTACGAAATTGTATAGACTTGTGTCTAATTTTCCAAATGGTTTGAATTTGTTTTTTCCCTTGCAATTGTTTTTTAGTACAAAATGAAGTATGAAGCATACATTAAAGTGTTTTTTGGTTTCTAGATTGCACTTTGATGTTTTCATTTCTGGATTAGATTGCACTTTGGTTTCTATATTGGAACACACTAAAACAATTGTAGTTATCTAGACACACACCTTGTTACTCACTTTTATATGCTACTTTTGAACCATGTCATTATACCTTTATTTCTGATGCTCTATTACTAACATTTAGATGACTAAAAACTAGATATCAGTTGAAGATTTGTCAAAAAATATTATTTGTATATGTAATGAAGGTCTTTGCAGTTACCTTATCATATGTACAAATAGTTGATTTAATGTATGCCATATGATCTACCTATATGAAGATGTGATAAAATTTAAAATGTTATATATGTGACAGTAATCTAGGATTATGACTTCATATATCCTTGTCTTCTTATTAGACATTAAATGTCTTAATTGATCATCATGCCTTGGGGTAAATGTCTGAATTTATCAAATTACATGTCTACAAATTCAGTGATCAGTAGTCCTTGTAACTTATGTCATTCTGATAATTTCTGATTGTTCATGCTTCAGTTCATTTATTGCTCTATTTCCTTCTACGACTTCAACTGAATAAGTACTAGAACCGTAGCAAGGTTTTGGGTCTGTACTGGTTCACATACATGTGGTACCAGGGCCATTCTCATTCATTCATAAATCAGGGAATGACCAGATTCATTTTATAAACAATATATATCAACAAACAAGATTCATTTACATTTGGAATCAATTTCTTATACATGTGCTTGGGCAAAAACCAGTAACATCCAAATTATTATGCCTTGGGGTAAATGTCTGAATTGATGGGGATGTTAAATGATGGTACTATACGTTTGTTTGATGGCTGAATATGGTGATATGGAGCATACACCATATCCTTTTGCAGGCTTTTCAGAAAGATGTTAGACTTGACTTGGTTTTAGTCATACACCACACTCCACTTGCATTTGAAGCTTGAAATGCATTTTTCTTACTGAGTCTGTATTCCATCTTGGTTAAGGAGTATCCTTTCCTCTGCTGTCATATTAGTGAGTCTGTATTCCCGGGTCGAGATGCTTTCTCTGTAAACCAGTTGGACAAAAGGTTTGTTTATGCATTCCATCTTGGTTCTCGTTCATCCATTATTCCTTACTGGGGCTGGGTATGCATTCCATCTTGGTTAAGGAGTAATTACCAAACCTTTTTCAGTTTGTACCATCTCCTGTTTCGAGATCATTAACTGTCTAATCATTCTATTTGATCATTAACCTGACTCCATGCTCATTGGTGTTTCATTATTTGTGTTTGGGTGTTAATCAATCAAGCTTGTCTCATTTGTGTATATTTGTAACTTGCCTATATGCTCGTTGGTGTTTCATTATTTGTTTTTCGGTGTTAATCAATGAAGCTTGTGTATATGCTGATTGAATCAGTATTGAAGGAACACACATAAATGGTTTCTGTTGTGACTGAATTGTATTAAACATTTACACTGATTATGTAAAGGTACTAAAAATAGAAATGTATTTTAGCACAAAAAATTTGACTGATGATCTCAGACAAAGAATTTGACTCATGTCATCAAATATTGCAGCAACTACACGAGTATGCCTCCCGTCGACCCTAACCACCGTGTTGTATGGATAAGAGAGTCTGATGCCACTGTGGTGACAACATTGCGCAGATAATATGACCTAGGCAGGTGTATTGATGGTAATTTTACTAGGGACTCTTGGAGGGAAATAACTTCTGATGTCAATAATAGGGTTGGTGACGTGTATAAGTTAGACCAAATAAGATGTCGCTGGAAGAACCTTAAAAAGGAATACGTCCATTTGAAGGGTTTGACCAACAAGAGTGGCGTTGGCTGGGATGAAGAAAGGCACAAGCCCATTGTACCGGACACCCCTGAGTGGAAAGAGGCCATTGCGGTACGCAGACTATACAGAACTTTTATCCTAACAAATTGTGACTGTACATGTAAACATGATTATCCTAATACACATATTTTTGAAAGCGTAGGCAGACAGGGACCTGACTAGGTTGCTTAGGCGCTTGTTTCCCCACTACTACGACATAGAGCTAATGGCGGGGAGGAACATTGCTAGAGGACACCATGCAATGTCTTCGGCGGACAGTCAGATTCTTGCATATGTTGCGTCTGAGGATGATGTAAGTGTCGACTTAGGCGCGGCTGATACACCCATGTACACACAATCGACAACATACGAGCGTAGCGTACCCGCACCTACCGTGCAAAGTGAGGGTGAAAGTGCACGGCCTGGAACAGATAACCCGTCAGTTGGGGGCAGGAGTCCTTCTACCCATACGCGCAGGAAATGACAATCAACGCCGCAAGAGCAATGTAGTCTTTCCAATGAAGTTCTGGCTGAGTTCACACAGGTTTACACAAAGGTTCATGAGTTAGGCACATCCATGTTGACCAAAGCCTATGAAAAAGAAGAGTTGGCAAACATTTTACAACATTTTAATGACAATTTCCCCGATGACAATCAACGCCGCAAGAGCAATGTAGTCTTTCCAATGAAGTTCTGGCTGAGTTCACACAGGTTTACACAAAGGTTCACGAGTTAGGCACATACATGTTGACCAAAGCCTATGAAAAAGAAGAGTTGGCAAACATTTTACAACATTTTAATGACAATTTCCCCGATGCCCCCACCGCTGTTTTTACTACACTTGTGAACGCCATCAAGGACTCTACAAACCGCAACATCTACCTTAGCCTCAAAAACACCCCTGCAAAGATAACCTTGTGGTTAAATGACCTTTGTGAAAGGTCACAATTCGGTTTTGGCACATCTGTACCTCCAATGCCTTCATTTTATTTCCCGTCTCTGCAACCATTCCCTTCACCCAACTTCAACAGCACGTCATCTCAACAATCATTTGTGCCACCATTCCCTTCACCCAACTTCAACAACATGTCATCTCAACAATCATTTGTGCCACCATTCCCTTCACCCAATTTCAATGCCACATCATCTCACCCACCATTTATGTCGTCTTCCTCTGCACCCAACTTCCCAGGCACATTATCTCAGCCACCATTTATCCTGCCACCCAACTTCCCAGGCATGCCACCGATGTGGTCTCCTACATCCAGTGATGGTGGCCCATCGGGAACATAATTGCACGGTTTATTTCGTATGCATTTGATGTTTATTATTTTCCATCCAAATATTTACATTTGATTGACTATTGTAATAATTTATTTTCCGCACACACATTACATATCCGTACAATTTCATTTGATTGAGTGTTGTAATAATTTATTTTTAGCACGTGAATTGGATTGTCTTATGTTGTAGCAGTTATTATGTTGTTATTTTCATTGTACATGTAGGCATCATGTCTGCCAATGACCAACCGCAAACACATGACATGCTCAACAACCTTTTATTAGATACCTTGTTGTGGCCAGTGATTCACGTTGGTGATTTAATTGCTGACTCTATTGCATACTCAATCATGGATGCAGTAGACGTTGATGCCTCCACACCACCTCGTATCCCTAGGTCTGTTAGCATCAGGAGTGGCCACATAAAGGTCTTCTAAATATTGCTCGGTCACGAACAAAGGGCTTATGACCTATATCGGATGCGTCCACAAACTATAATGGCCCTTGTCGACAAGCTTGAGAGTCGTGGCTTCTTGCGAGGTAGTAGAGGCGTCACCTCAGTTGAGGCAGTCTGCTATTTCCTGCAGATGGTTGGCCATGGACACACAAATCGTACTTTAGCGGAGGACTACATTCACTCCGGTGAGACCATTAGTAGAAAGTTCAATGAAGTCTTGGACACTGTTTGTGCGTTGACCCATGACTACATTGTCATGCAAACCGCAACTACATGCACGACAACACATACTCGCATTTTACATAATGCAAGGTTCTACCCATACTTCAAGGTAATAGTTACCCCCCCCTAATAAATTTAATTAATTTTCAAACATTTTGTATGTTTACAACATTATTTTGTTTTATAGAATGCCATAGGGGCTATTGACGGAACACACATCCCTGTCTTGGTCAGCAGAGACAAACAAAATCGATACTGTGACAAAAAAGGAATGTCTCTCTCAATGTCATGGTTGTAGTAGACTTCTCCATGGAGTTTACATATGTCCTCACTGGGTGGGAGGGGTCGGCTGCCGACCAAAGGGTCCTGCAATCGGCAAGGACCCATAGCGGGTTTACAGTTCCGCCGGGGAAGTTTTACCTGGTAGATGCAGGGTATGCCAACACTTGTCAATTTGTTGCACCCTATCGCAACACAACATACCATATTGCTGAGAACCGAGGAAACAAACATTCCTACACCAACAAGAAAGAGATGTTCAACCACAGACACGCTCAACTATGTAATATTGTAGAAAGAGCATTTGGGGTGCTGAAGAGACGGTTTGCGTACCTTAAGAAGAGGCCAAAATATCCAATTCATTCGCAGTGTCGCATCGTACTTGCTTGTTGTATCCTACACAATTTCATCTGACGACAAAATGACGGCGACACCATAATGGATGACCCACTTGATGAGAATTCATCGTCTTCTATTCCCCCACCCGGCGTTCCCCCGAGTTCAGGGCAAGGTTCAACTCAGGCCGATTCAAGGGAGGGCGAACTCTTATGTGAATCCATTGCTAATCAAATTTGGGGGTCGCGATAGTACAATATATGTAATAGATTTATTCCCGAATTGGTTTTTTGGATCCTGATCTAAATCGTCACATTGTGTCAACATAGGTTGTCTTCAAATGAAGAACGGAATGCCTCACTGTCAATGCGGCCTTCAATCCACTGTACACGTATATATGGATGTCGAGGATGCACAAAACGGACGTTTTGAAGACAACAACCCACACAGGCCATATTTTATGTGTGGTAGGGTTGTGAATCAAAATGGATGTCATATGAGGTTGCCCGCGCAACGGGTTGTACCCACAATTGCCACACTAACAGTCGTTAGGGCTGCAATGCTTTCACAACTTGCATATGCACGCAGTGAACGTCAGCTATGGTCTTCCCAGTGTGACTTTGTCTGTTCCACCAGAGCAGACACTGATAGGCTACAATTAGAAATTACAGATCTACGATCGAGGTCCCAATATCTTCGCCAACGTCTGCACATAACTAGCGACGACAACACTTCAAATGAGGACGGTTACAATACATCATAGATGTATAACATCTTTGATGTATGTCGAACATTCATAATATAACCTTGATTTTATGATTGAACAAACCATGGGGCCTATCTTGTATGTTATTGTTTCAATTTCCAATCAATCTTCATTACCATAAATCCTTTGACTGATTCAAATGCATGGTGCAGATGTCTATTAATCCAACTGAAGTTGTGCGGTGTGACTGTGGGTTAGACGCAGCCTTGCGACTTAACACTGACGATGCAGGGCTGTATGACTTTGGAATTCTCAGTGAAAGACCTGGAGAAATGTATTACATATGTCCTTCTCGCGAGGTGCGCTTGTACAAACACACATATTAGGTAGCCACTCTGTACGTTACACATTCGTTGTCATTTACGTAAACCTCATAATACATTTTAGGGGAAAGATCGCTGCAGATACTTTCGTTGGGCACTCAATCTTGTTGGATCCTAGATGGGTGATTAGGTGCTCTAGAGGGGGGTGAATAGAGCTTAGAGCACTTAAACAAAACTCATTAAACCTTCAAAAAATATGACAAGATAAGGTTGCTAAATAGGCAATTTGAGTGCAACTAAATCATGCATAGAAAGGATAAGAGAGATTGAACATACACCAATAGACAAGCTATTTAGAGTGGTTCCACACTTCATACTAGAAGTGTGTCAGTCCACTTGCCTAGAGAGGTCAACCTCTAGGACTTCAAACAATTGCACTCTTATATTCAATTATAAGACTTACAATACAAGACCAACAAAGGACTTACCTATCCAATACAAAAGAGTCTTCAACCTTACCAAGGAATTATCCACTTTGCATGAGTCTTCGGCCTTCTCCAAGGATTTACCCACTCTTGCACAAGTCTTCGGCCTTGTAGGAATTACCCACTCTTCTTGGATCTTCCGCCTTTGACTTCACCTTCACTCGGAGAAGCTTCCACCAAGGACTTACCCACTTGAGCTTGAGTCTTCTACCTTCTCCAAGGACTTACCCACTCTAGCTCCAAGTCTTCAGCAGTGATCTTCACCAAGGGACTCCTTCCCTTGTTCTTCTTCACCTCTCTTGGACAAGAGAGAGAACCTTCATCTTCATGATTGAAAGAAGAGATAGGAGGTGGTGGAAGTGAGAGCCTCACAAGATATACATATATGACTAGCTCTCTTACAGATTTCCTACTCACTCTAATGGATGTAGCAAGTGATTAAGCTTAGAGAGAGAGAGGAGGTTGTAGGATCACTCAACTATAGAATAGGAACCTTCATAGTGAATGCTCAACCTTGGAATGAAGCCCAAGGGGTCCTATTTATAGCTGGGGATGCCTCTTAGCCTTTGGGAACACTTGAGAACGAAAACTAGCCGTTTTATGGCTTGCAACAGATCTATTTTCACTTGTTACAACTCCACAACGGCTAGAATCACTTTTCTGCACTTTTTCGTACAGTCTGATCGGCCGAGTTTCTATAAAGGCAATTCAGCCGAACCGTGAATCGGCTGAGTTTGCAACTCGGACGAACCGTGAATCGGCTGAGTTTGCAACTCGGCCGAACCATGAATCGGCTGAGTTTGCAACTCGGTCAAATCTCACAAAAATCCCAGAATATATGGATCGGCCGAGTTTGGAATTCGGCCGACAAAATCCCTGTTATGGGTATTTTGGAATTTTCGTTTGACTATACAAATGATGGATTTTTGTGTCCCAATAATTTTTCTAAGCTTAATTAGAAGTCATACAATCATTACAAGTGGTTACAAAGCAATTCTAAGGTCATTTACATAGAGATCCCAAATTGCACACTTGTAGCTATTTAGACTTGTCTTTTCTCCAATTTGATATGCGCAAGTTAGGGCATTTGGAGTGTGTCTAAACCTAATCTGAAATCACTCAATGTAGAAGCATTAGACACCAATATGTGGAATGGTTAGTCATCATCAAAACAAGGGTTTAGTCAATTTATACGTGAGTCAACATTGACCTAATTGACCTTGAGTCAACATTCTCCCCCTTTTTGAAGATGACAAACCATTCCATAAATGTATTGAAAGCTTGTACGTAAAATCATACCTTCGGAGAAACCTGGGGGTTTCAATAGGATTGAGCTCATATGCTCCCCCTCAATTGATGTGCATGGAGTTCTCATACTCCCCCTCAATTGATGCTATTTCTTCTGCATGGTTAGCTTTCATAACATTTATAGAAACTATGTCTTCTACTCATATATGTTCTACACATATATGTCTTCTCCCATTTACCTTCTCCCCTTTACATGGACACGCTTCTTTGCTTCATGTAAGACATGCCTTCTCCCTGTTGTCAAAAGAAGACATATCTTTCTCCCCCTTTGTCATTTCAAAAAGGTGGGGGTGTGAAGAAACTAAGAAACACCACTTGTTAAGAGAAAGAAGATAACACAAATATATATAAGGAGAGTAGAAGAGCACAGATAGGGGCTTGTCCAAGCATAGAAAGAAGAGCAAGTTAAAGCATATACTTGAACACCCCAAAATGCAAGATAAAGTGCTGCAGAAAAATAATAAATCACAATTTTGACCCTCAAGATGATGGAATTTGACCAAAAACCATCGGAGCTCATGGCGCAGCAAAGAGTCTTGCTCAGAAGGGTGTTTCTGCATAAAAAACACTATACTTGCAGCAAAAACTGAAACTGGAGCAAAATCTACATAAAATCCAAAAATACTCCAATTTCTACATATAATGTAGCTCTATGTGCCCTGCATCACAATGTTATGCAAGTAACTCAAGATAGTAGATATGCAATTCAAGGAACAATCTTGAGCATGTATGAGATAAGATACAAGCATAACATATAGATGATTAAAGATGGCAATTATTGACAGGGTTAGAACTACATGTATATGAACTACTAGTAGATGATATTACAAGTTAGGACTACTAGTAGGATCTAGATCATAGCAAGATATGCCAAAAGATACACAAGATAGAGCAAGCTATGATTAGATGAAGAGATATATCCAAACTAGGAGATATGCAAGTTTAGAAGCATGAAAGGATATAACTCACTAGATATGCATCCTTACCATAAGATGATTACCCCTATGAACCTCAAGGTTGTATCAACACAAGATATACTCCTATATAGATGTAGCAAGTTAGAGTACAACGGAAGTAATTTAAGACACAACCAAGAGATCCAAAGAGTTCATCATCAAAACCTGCAAAACAACTCAAAACAAGTAATTGCACGATATAGATATACCAATTTAGAGCAATTAGAGAGATAGAGTTGTAAGCAAGATAGACATTTAGAACATGGCAATATGCATATATAAAGGTACCAAATGAGAGTGCCAAAGAATAAGGCTATTGGTTGAGAAAATCTAGTTGAGAGGGAAATTCTCACTCAATAAGCCAAATGTATATTCTGTGCATAGTGTTATCGGTCGAGTTCTGTGCATGGACAACTCGACCGATGACAGCTGTTAGAAACACCTATTGGTGCCCATCGGTCGAGTTTCACTAGGGAAAACTCGACCGACAGAGCAGCTGTCAAAAAGCACATATATTTCATAAAAACATATTTAAAGGCATGCTAAAAATACAAACCATATCCAAACATGTTTAAGCAAGTTAGTAATGCACTATAGAAGCATTAGAAACAGTTTTTGAGCAAGAGTGTGAAGAGAAACACAAAATGCCACTTTTAACTCAAAAGCCATATGTATAGTGCACACTAACTTGACAAAAACAAGTTAGGATAGGTTATAAGCAATAAAACATTTACCTTTGTGCTTACCATTGCCTTTTCCACTTGTTGTCACCCTCTACACATCTCACCTTTCTTCTTTCATGTGGATTGAGAAGTCAATTTGCAATTCAATAGCTCAAGTCAATCCATTTGCAATTACCTACAGGAAGAAAGATGAAATGGTCCCCAATCATGTTTTTGGGTCCGGAGGGGTTAGTTTAGCAACCCAAGTCCTATTGCTCTTGGGTGCTTTCCTAAAAGGACAACAAGTAGAATAATGACCAAATTCATTGCAATAGTTGCATGTGCCCATAGTCTTGGAACTAGAGGATTCTCCATGAAATATTGGAGGTCCTTTATCTTTGTTGTTCCCTTGACTACTATCATACCCTAAACCATGTCTACCAATTTGTTTAGTAGTATGGTGTAGGATGTCATTAAGACTCTTTTTACCAACTAAGAATCTTTGCAAAGAAGATCTCAAACTATCATTATCATGCTTAAGAGAAGCAATAGTCGAAGACAATTGATTAATATTATCTCTAGCATGCAAAAGATCATTTTCTAAGCAAAGAGATTTAGTTGAAAGAGAATCTCTATCAATATGAAGAGCAGCAACATCATTCTCTCTATTTGTAGAACTAGAACAAGATTCATGCCCATTGATTTTAGCAAGCAAGGAGGCATTTTCTATTTGTAATTCATGCAAAACAAAATCTTTGTCCTTATTTTCAGATTTAAGAACATCAATGTCATGCATGAGAGAATCAATAATTAAAGTATGCTCTTCATTAGAACTAGACATGAGAGGTTGAGCTTCTAGAAATTTAATCTTATCAAGTAAACTAGAATTTTCAAGTTTAAGAGAGTTTACTTGGCTAAGAAAATCATTTTTATCAATAAGCAAGCAAGAATTAGCATATTCAAGATCATCTAGTTCTATATGCAAATTATCAACAATTTTAGCAAGCTTTTTCTTTTTCTTTTTAGAAGACTTAAGAGATGCACAAATATCATGAATGAGATCAATCAAGGATTCTTTATCTAAAGAGTCTAGATTTACCTCATTTGAGTCTTCACTTGTTGATGCTATAAGAGCAAAATGACATTCTCCTTCATCACTAGAGCTTGAGCTTGATCCTTCACATGAATCTTCACTTGAGCTTGAGTTGGAGGAGCCGCTTGAGCTTGAGTGCCATTTCTCCTTCTTGTGAAGATGGGTCTTTTTGCCTTGTGGGCAATCTTCCTTGTAGTGACCCTTCTTTCCACATGTGAAGCACCGGATGGAGGAGGACTTGCCTTTGTAGAATCTACCTTTGGAGTACATGGCATCTTCTTTAGCTTGAGAGGATGGAGAGACTTTTTCCATGATAGCTTCAATTTGAGCCTTTATTTCAGCCTTCTTCATTCTCTTAAGCTCTTTCTTCTCTTGTCTTTCTACTTCCTCCCTCTTGTCAAGTGTAGCTTCATGTGCTTGAAGATTTCCAATGAGCTCTTCAATAAGAATATCCCTAAGAGACCTCGCTTCTTCAATATAAGTCACCTTGGATTCCCACCTCTTGGGGAGAGTTCTAAGGATCTTTGAGTTGATCTCTCCACTAGACATAGGATGTCCTAGAACAGCAAGACCATTCAAGATGGTGTTGAGCCTTGAGTACATGTTGGCTATGCTCTCCTCCTTTCCCATCTTGAAGTTCTCAAGCAACCCTTTGAGCATGTAGACTTTGCTTTCCTTCACTTGATCTGTCCCTTCATAAGTGATGCAAAGCTTTCTCCATACCTCATAGGCCGTCTCACAAGAGGAAATCCGGTTGAACTCGGTGGGGGTCATGGAGGCATATAGGATGTGCATGGCTCTAGCATTCAAAGTTGCTTTCATCAAGGTGGCTTCATCCCATTCTTCAATATTTGTCTTTGGTAGAATGTATGGGCTGTTCACCATTTGCCACATCTCGAGACTTGATCCTTGGATGTAGAATTGAAGTCTTCTTCTCCAATAGAGGAAGTTGCTCCCATCAAAGATTGGAAGGCTGGTCGAGAGTCTCCCTCCTAGGTAGTCACCCATCTTCTCCTACTTGTTGAAGTATGCTTGGAGAAGACCCGCTCTGATACCACTTGTTGGATCCTAGATGGGTGATTAGGTGCTGTAGAGGGGGGGTGAATAGAGCTGAGAGCACTTAAACAAAACTCATTAAACCTTAAAAAAATATGACAAGATAAGGTTGCTAAATATGCAATTTGAGTGCAACTAAATCATGCATAGCAAGGATAAGAAAGATTGAACATACACCAATAGACAAGCTATTTAGAGTGGTTCCACACTTCAAACTAGAATTGTGTCAGTCCACTTGCCTAGAGAGGTCAACCTCTAGGACTTCAAACAATTGCACTCTTATATTCAATTATAAGACTTACAATACAAGACCAACAAAGGACTTAACTATCCAATACAAAAGAGTCTTCAACCTTACCAAGGACTTACCCACTTTGCAAGAGTCTTCGGCCTTCTCCAAGGACTTACCCACTCTTACACAAGTCTTCGGCCTTGTAGGAATTACCCACTCTTCTTGGATCTTCCGCCTTTGACTTCACCTTCACTCGGAGAAGCTTCCACCAATGACTTACCCACTTGAGCTTGAGTCTTCTGCCTTCTCCAAGGACTTACCCACTCTAGCTCCAAGTCTTCAGCCTTGATCTTCACCAAGGGACTCCTTCCTTTGTTCTTCTTCACCTCTCTTGGATAAGAGAGAGAACCTTCATCTTCATGATTGAAAGAAGAGATAGGAGGTGGTGGAAGTGAGAGCCTCACAAGATATACATATATGACTAGCTCTCTTACAGATTTCCTACTCACTCTAATGGATGTAGTAAGTGATTAAGCTTAGAGAGAGAGAGGAGGCTGTAGGATCACTCAACTATAGAATAGGAACCTTCATAGTGAATGCTCAACCTTGGAATGAAGCCCAAGGGGTCCTATTTATAGCTGGGGATGCCTCTTAGCCTTTGGGAACACTTGAGAACGAAAACTAGCCGTTTTGTGGCTTGCAACGGATCTATTTTCACTTGTTGCAACTCCACAACGGCTAGAATCACTTTTCTGCACTTTTTCGTACAGTCTGATCGGCCGAGTTTCTATAAAGGCAATTCAGCCGAACCGTGAATCGGCTGAGTTTGCAACTCGGACGAACCGTGAATCGGCTGAGTTTGCAACTCGGTCGAACCGTGAATCGGCTGAGTTTGCAACTCGGCCGAATCTCACAAAAATCCCAGAATATATGGATCGGCCGAGTTTGGAATTCGGCCGACAAAATCCCTGTTATGGGTATTTTGGAATTTTCATTTGACTATACAAATGATGGATTTTTGTGTCCCAATAATTTTTCTAAGCTTAATTACAAGTCATACAATCATTACAAGTGGTTACAAAGCAATTCTAAGGTCATTTACATAGAGATCCCAAATTGCACATTTGTAGCTATTTAGACTTGTCTTTTCTCCAATTTGATATGCGCAAGTTAGGGCATTTGGAGTGTGTCTAAACCTAATCTGAAATCACTCAATGTAGAAGCATTAGACACCAATATGTGGAATGGTTAGTCATCATCAAAACAAGGGTTTAGTCAATTTAGACGTGAGTCAACATTGACCTAATTGACCTTGAGTCAACAAATCTCAGGCCTACAATTGATTCATTGAAAGCTGAGATTGCGTTACTCACGCTCGAGTGCAAGTCAGTGTGGGGTCATGCTATGAACTTGAAAGATTTTTTTGAAATTCATCACAACCACCATGATGTTTACACCAACAAAAGTATGAGCATGATTATCTAGAATGCTATGTAGAAGAACTGGAGGAACAATGTAGGCTTCTGTTGGACACTCCTTCACCCCCGATGACGCCGTAACGTCGAATGGCGGCCATACTTTTCATTCACCCCCGATGACACTGGAGAATGACTATCAATGGATGTTATGAACATCATACACTTGTTTAATTTAGGCACTTTTATAAACGTCCTATTACATTTTAAGTGGTATGAAAATTTTCTTCATGTTGATGAGTATTTTATTAATGATGTATGTTATTATTGGAATTTTTTCTTAACGTTAGCTCAAACCAAATAATACAATTAATTGTGATATACACCCTTACTTTTGAAAATTATATTACTTACAAAATCTGTTATATGGCTGCCCAACCGCCGACACCGTCTTTTATCTGGTCACACGAGCTTGATATGGTTCTCAGGGGTTTGATGAGAACCCAGTATCACGTGGGTAGATGTGTAAATGGAGTATACTCTACACAGGCTTGGATGGAGGCATGGCACCAATTCTTATACATAACAGGAGGCCCTTACATTTCATTGCCTGAGTTGCAAATGCGATGGCAATACATCAAAAGAGAGTTTGTAAGAGACAATATGTTCATATTGGCAGATTTATTGCCTCCCCCCACATTGCCCGCGCAACAAAGCATTGAACGCAACTTCTTGACGATGCGTCGCACTTACCCACCAGGGATTTTTTTTAGCACTGACGATTGAAATAAACAAATGATCTTGTAACATTTGTGCTAAATGTAGTTGTGTTTTTGCGTCGCAACAATATACATTCTCTACTTATGTGTTCCATTATTATATGTTGCTACCATAATGCGATCAAATTTCGTACTTCATTATTATCTTATTGCCACAGTTACTTTATGAATTATGTTATTTGTTCATACCTTTGTTTTTATCAATTGTAGATGTCGACATCGCATGCAAAGGCAAGGGCAAGGGCAAAATTTGAAAAACTTTTGATGTCACCGGAAAAAATTCATAAATATGTTGAAAATAACCTTTTATGCACAAAACCATATTGCAATCACACAAACGAGGAGGGAAAAATCGGGACCGATGATCAAGTCAAGGGAAAAGTCAGTCAGCATGTTCCTCATTTTCCATTGTTGTTTGATTGGCCAAAAGACGACATCAAACAACAAAACAAGCAGTCGGTGCAGGAACCATGCCAAGTGTCATGGGACGAGTACGATGAGGCCATAACGTTGTCCTTCTCCCCTGACGAAGATCACCCGTAAACAATTATGATTATTATCAGTTGCTTTTACTGACGATAATGTAATTTGTTTATGTTATGAACAAAATATATTAGGGCAATTTCATATTTCATGTAGCTTGACTGCCAATTTCATATTTTAGTTATTTTTTTTAACTTCTGTTTAAACGGCGTCACAAGGCCACATTTTTAACAACAGTTCTGCGAGAATAGGACAGATTCAGCTAATCCTGCCTACAGTTCCCAAACAGAATCAGACTAACCCCAGTCTGCACAGCCAAACAGAATCAACTTGAAACGAGTATGAAATGAGACTTCTCCATGGAGTTTACATATGTCATGACAAACAAAATCGATACCGTGACAGAAAAGGGAATGTCTCTCTCAATGTCATGGCTGTAGTAGACTTCTCCATGGAGTTTACATATGTCCTCACTGGGTGGGAGGGGTCGGCTTCCGACCAAAGGGTCCTGCAATCGACAAGACCCATAGCGGGTTTACAGTTCCGTCGGGGAAGTTTTACCTGGTAGATGCAGGGTATGCCAACACTCGTGAATTTGTTGCACCCTATCGCAACACAGCATACCATATTGCTGAGTACCGAGGAAACATACATTCCTACACCAGCAAGAAAGAGATGTTCAACCACAGACATGCTCAACTACGTAATGTTGTAGAAAGAGCATTTGGGGTGCTGAAGAGACGGTTTGCTTATCTTAAGAAGGGGCCGACATATCCTATTCATTTGCAGTGTCGCATTGTACTTACTTGTTGTATCCTACACAATTTCATCCGACGACAAAATGATGGCGACACCATAATGGATGACCTCCCAGATGAGAATTCATCGTCTGCCATCCCCCCAGCCGGCGTTCACCCGAGTTCAGGGCAAGGTTCAACTCAGACCGATTCAAGGGAGGGCGAAGTGTTACGTGAATCCATTGCTAATCTCATTGCTAATCTCATTTGGGAATCCATAGCTAATCTCATTTGGGAAACTCGTTAGTAGTGAACTTAGGTGAACATAAGAGTTATTATTGTTATTATTGTTCTTCTTGTTATTTTTGTTCTTCTTATCTTCTTGTTATTTTTCTTCTTCTGTTCTTCTTATTATCTTCTTGTTGTTCTTGTTCTTCTTGTTTATTACAGGTAACATGGGATATCATTTTCCTGTAAAGGAGTATGATCTATCAAACAGTGAGTTTATGAGATGCGTCTCCCTTCCCCTACCCTAGATGTGTGAGTCGTTTAACATAACTCCTGGCTATGCTATTGTGGAGATAGGCATAATAAACTTTGATGTACAGATCAGGTGGTCTACACCTGAAGAACGAATATGGAATAAGAAAGGAAAATATTTAATCATGGTTGAAGGTTGGGCTGAAATGTTGGAGAAACTAAAAGCCAAACCTGAATGGACTGTCACCCTACAACCAAAACCCGAAGACGACAGTCACCCTACAACCTTTTATTTGTGGATTCATGGCGATGGGGACAACTCAGAATTGCTTAGGTATATTTACCCGAGACCAGAGAATTATATATCATCAACTTCAGACTCGGCTGATGCCGTGTTTGTGAGAGACTGCCACCAACCACCTATAGGAACACAAAATCAGCCAATCTTAATCTCCTCTACTGATGAAGAAAATGAAGTGAATGTCCCTATTGGGGAACAAAATGAAGTGCAGGTGTCTTATGAGGAAGACCGTGAAGTGGAGGACTCTTCTTCATCAAGTTATGTTGAATCCGTTGCATCAACAAAGAATTATTAGTATCTTCCAGAAGTTGGATTAGTTTTCTATTTTGTGTATTGTCTTTATTTTGCTTATATAGCATTTTAGGCTTGTTATGAGTGCCTGCCCACTAAGACAATTTATATTAATCAAATGTAACTGAATCTGTTTTACTTCAAAAATGATGTTCATGTTTGACTAGTTAAATCTTGAATTTTTTAATTTAGTTGGATTACTTTTAATGATGCCCCCCAATACATCATTATAGTTTTTATGATTTTGTTGTTCTTGATGTCTGTTTTTTTAGAGGAGCTTATCCTAATTGGTTACGTATATGTGGTTGCATTTATCTCGGGTTAATCACAACCTTTGATGTGCTTCATCATATAGTTAGCATAAGCATAGAAGTATACATGTACTTCTACAAGGAACACATATAAAGTAGAACATGTATCATGATAGCTGACTAGCCACTCATATTCAAAATGTATATCGGCTAAAAAGTTGTTTCTTGCTCTGACGGGGTTATGAGGTTACTTCATATCTTGGGGTATTAAACATAGCATGTTAGGCATATTCAACCTCAATAAAACAACCAAAACACCCACATAAACACCCCACAAAAGGGTAACACGCCTGACTCACATCTCAACAACAAAATGAGAGTTCTTAAACCAAAGTGATATATATAACAATTAAGTTATTTTTTTTAAACTTCTTTTAAACGGCGTCACAAGGCCACATTTTTAACAACAGTTATGTGAGAATAGGACAGATTCAGCTAATCCTGCCTACGGTTGCCAAACAGAATCAGACTAAACCCAACATGCACACCCAAACAGAATCAGCTTGAAACGAGTCTGAAACGAGTCCAGCCCCCCAGAATGAGACTAATTTGCCAAACAGAATCAGACTGGTTTGCCAAACAGAATCAGACTCCAGCAGGCCTAAACCCGTCCAAAAGCCAGGCAGACTTGTATAAAGCGAGCCCCGAACCAAACACGGGCGAAATGTGGAACTGCCAAAGCGGGAGCCAGTATGGAGTCGGCAAATTCCAAATTCCAATGCCAAGCCTTTTCCGCGTGGCGGTAGAAACTTAGAAACACTCGCGGCGCTGTCATCTCCACCGTCTATTACGCATTAATCCAACGCGTTCGTTTATCGATCCGCACCGACCTTCTCCTGCCAATCAACTATCTTCTCCGACTACTATATAATATTTCGTTCCGGCCTGGACTCCCCATCACTCCCCATCTCTCCAAATTCAGAAGCACGCTTCACACATCCGATCTCTCTGCCCCATTTCTTTCATACAACTTCCCACTACCCCCTCTACCAATGGCACCCAAGGCGGAGAAGAAGCCGGCGGAGAAGAAGCCCGCCGCCGAAAAGCAGGAGGAGAAGAAGGCCGAGAAGGCCCCAGCGGAGAAGAAGCCGAAGGCTCAGAAGCGCCCTGCTAAGGAAGGCGACAAGGCATCCAAGAAGAAGAAGAAGGCCAAGAGCGTTGAGACCTACAAAATCTACATCTTCAAGGTCCTGAAGCAGGTGCACCCAGATATCGGTATCTCCAGCAAGGCCATGGGCATCATGAACTCCTTCATCAACGATATCTTCGAGAAGCTTGCTGGGGAGTCGGCCAAGCTCGCCCGGTACAACAAGAAGCCCACCATCACGTCTAGGGAGATTCAGACCGCTGTCCGTCTCGTCCTTCCTGGGGAGCTTGCCAAGCATGCCGTGTCTGAGGGCACCAAGGCCGTCACCAAGTTCACAAGCTCCTAGATTTCAGGGTTGTTTATTGATGTCACAAAGTTCAGCAGCTCCTGAACTTGGGATTTGACGCCTTTTGCCCTGTGCTTCTTCTTTGTTAACGTCTGCTGTAAAGTGAGATGTATGTGATCTAAGTTTCAATTATGAAATATGCAGCATTACCTTTTTATGAAAATTTCTACTGTAACTCATAAATCATAATTAAGGAAAGGTGCCATGATCAATTTGCAATATTTTTCTTCTTTCTTATGCCCTTCTAAGCGGGTACACAGATATAATGTCAAGTGACTGAACTGAAACTGTATCTATATATCGGGGGCTATATTATGCTTGATTGGCTCAATTTCACTGATTCATTGCCATTCTTATTGAACTATAGAAAGTTTCATCCCGATAACTGGAATGCCAGAAATTTCCCTTAGCTTGGCTGCTTTAAGTCGCTCATCTAATTTCAAACCTCTACGGCAAGCCATGATTCTATTCCTGAACAGTACCTCAGTCTGTGTTGTTTTTCTCGACCGGGCATGACAACCTACTTCGAACTAAAACCCCTTCTCATGACGCTCCATATGTTTTAAGCAGCAATTGGTTGATTATCACGTTGAGACATTTTTTTATTATTAATTCAATTTTCCTTTTTTTTCCTTCTTATTTTCTCCTTGTATTTCTGTTTCCAAATGACCTTTTTGTATTCATGTGCTTGTTTTTACTTTCTATAATGTTTGCTTTGCTTTCCTTTTTATTTTTTAAAAACATGTGAAGCTAGTCCCAACCATGACTAACAATGTAGCAACCTAATGGCAAAAAATGTAGCAACCTACTGTCAAGAAAAAACGTATCAACAATTTGAAACCTCCTTCTCCCAAGAGGGGCATAATACAACTCATCCATGTAGGTGATATTGTGAACAAGCCATTTTGTTGACAACATTTGAAACCTCTTTTTCTCTTTTTCAATTTCAATTGATGTATAACTATGTTCATTTGAATCTTATTTTCAAGATCAAGAAATCAAGAAAACACATTTGCTTAAAGACTCATCAACCAGACATGTGAAAGAGAAATGAAAAATCTACTCAATGAAAGCTAGCAACTCATCAACCAGACATAACATGATGCAGATATATGGAAATAGACAATAGACTTCATAATCATAAACACATGGTTACATATTTAATCTATAATCTTATTATTGACTAGTTAAATGTAAAATACTTTATTGACAGACCTAAACAGGGTGATGTCATACTCAAATGTTAATACCCCCTCGGGAAACAAACAAGCAAAACAAAGTGGTTAACACCATCTCTTGTCTAGCTAGAAGTGGAATGTTGTACCTATAAAAGCTACCCTTAGAAGGGTGTAGTCACACAGCCAGTGGCCTAGATACCTAAAGCCAAGGGGGATTGTGCCCTACAGATATACATCAAGAATAAAACATGCTATGTTCCCCCTTGTTTAAGTTATATCTCTACCCTTAAGATGGTACATTTCGCAGTGCCCCCGTTCCAGACAACAACAATCTTTATCTAGCAACTCCTGTGAACAATCTAGGGTGTTAGGTTTTAACTACCATATAACAAGTTAAGCATCTTAATAGATCATCAATATCATTTTTTGTATAGCATGCCATGTATCAAGTAGGAAAAAGTATATCAAGATTCATCATTTCACTCCAAAAGGTAAACATAGATATCAAAAAATTTCTATTTCACAAGATATGAATTTATTTAGAGATATATGATACCATACATATGAGGCATAATAAGAGGAGAGAAAAACCTCCATTTCTACTATGATATAGAACAAAAGAAGATTATAATAAGGACAAGAAGTTATACCCAATATCGCTTATCCTATAAGGCAACAAAGATAACAACATGCTAAGTAAATATCTAGTTAGGGATGAACATACAATCAACATCAGATTGAGGTATATTTAGGGGTTATGCTCATTTTTATTCATTTTTGGATAAATACATGTCATTTTAGTGTTACAATGACATGCAATATGATGAATGATTTTCATATGTATACTTAGAAATTCATCAAAGTTTATTATTTTATTTTATACATTATGATTTTTCATTCACATTATACATGTTGATTCTCGAGTAGAACTCACTAGTTTTTTTAGTTAAGCCAGAGGGTTCTCTATTCATCCCACCCCTCTCTTGTGGGTGAAAATCATCAACAAAATATAACTCCTGCTTATATGTCCGCAGGTTTGTTCCCCCAAAAACCAAATAAAAGAAAACATCACAACCCAGACAAAGAAACAGCTAAAAAACATCCATGATTCATCAAGCGTCGATCCTCTTCAGGTGCACATAGGGAATGCCTCTTTTCTCCAAAGTAGTCATGCCTCGAATTCTATTCGGTATCATCCTTCTATCCGTAATAACTGTCATCTCTGAAAATCTTTTCCCCCATCTCCCAATCTCTCTGGGTATAGAGTTAGCAACTTTGTGTACCAGTGAACCAGTAATACTAGCTCTAGCCAACTCGGACCTCAACTCTCTAACTAACGGCTTGGTCCTCCATGGTTTGATAGCATCCATCCACATAATATCATAGACTTCCTGGTCATCAATCTCAATACATGAAACTCGTAGCATATGATCACCTGCCAGTTTCAGTCCAACAATACATGCCTGTACATATGCCAGGACGAAGTCCGGTGTCTTGAGCCAGGCATGGAACACCATGCATATGTCTGCATTATGATTTCGTATCAGGCCTGCCGCCCACCTCCTACATACCCCATCTTCTCCCTTATTTCTTCCTATAGTCAAGTTCATTTTCACGTTATGCATGTTAGGCTTCATCCACCTTATCAGCTGAATCTCTCTCATCTTCGTCTTGGGATCAGTAATCCCGCCATCTCTCATTCTATTGTAAATGCTCGACCCGTGTTCAATGGAGAAGGATCTATGCTGAATCGTACGTGTTCTTCACAGAAGAGATAATTAGGTTCCATTCAAACTCCCAACCTCGCAATTTGTCCCCAAATCTGGTTACACACCGTATCCTCCAAATGCTGTGGGGTATGTTAACTGCTAACCTTCCTGCTATCCAATCTGAGATCCTCCTAGAGTAACCTTTCTCACAAATATTAAGAAGGGTATGTATATCATGAGGTGCCTGCATCCGCGTCAAATGGGAAAATCTGGTCCAAAAGAACATGGCAACCTGTCCATGGAAGAAAAGGTGATCAATATCTTCTACTCTTGGATCATCACAACAGTTACACCTCGATACAAGGGGGATGCAACATCTATGTTGAACATTATCATCCATAGGCATAGCTTTTTTAGTCATCTTACATATGATAGCACTCGCCTTAGGGGTGTCCAGGCCCCATATTTTTCCTAGAGCACTCGCCTTAGGGGTGTCCAGGCCCCATATTTTCCCTAGAGCACTCGCCTTAGGGACTGATGGGACTTTTGTCAGAACTCAAATGTTCCTCATTGATAATTTTTCAAACTACCCCTCTTTACATCTATAGGCCTCTTATATTTCATGCATCACCGTATTGAACATCGTTATTGACTAATCACAAAAGCTCAAACTAGTTAATCCTAATTAGATCTAGGGATATGGTAATACCAACTACTCATTTATGCATGTCAAATTTTGAAGCTTATATGTTCGCATGTAATATCATACACATTCTCCTAATTTTGTATTTTACTCTTAAAACCCAAATTTACTAGTTACCATGTCTTTTAGACCGCTGTCCGTCTCGTCCTTCCTGGGGAGCTTGCCAAGCATGCCGTGTCTGAGGGCACCAAGGCCGTCACCAAGTTCACAAGCTCCTAGATTTCAGGGTTGTTTATTGATGTCACAAAGTTCAGCAGCTCCTGAACTTGGGATTTGACGCCTTTTGCCTTGTGCTTCTTCTTTGTTAACGTCTGCTGTAAAGTGAGATGTATGTGATCTAAGTTTCAATTATGAAATATGCAACATTACCTTTTTATGAAAATTTCTACTGTAACTCATAAATCATAATTAAGGAAAGGTGCCATGATCAATTTGCAATATTTTTCTTCTTTCTTATGCCCTTCTAAGCGGGTACACAGATATAATGTCAAGTGACTGAACTACTGTATCTATATATAGGGGGCTATATTATGCTTGATTGGCTCAATTTCACTGATTCATTGCCATTCTTATTGAACTATAGAAAGTTTCATCCCGATAACTGGAATGCCAGAAATTTCCCTTAGCTTGGCTGCTTTAAGTCGCTCATCTAATTTCAAACCTCTACGGCAAGCCATGATTCTATTCCTGAACAGTACCTCAGTCTGTGTTGTTTTTCTCGACCGGGCATGACAACCTACTTCGAACTAAAATCCCTTCTCATGACGCTTCATATGTTTTAAGCAGCAATTGGTTGATTATCACGTTGAGACATTTTTTTTATTATTAATTCAATCTTCCTTTTTTCCTTCTTATTTTCTCCTTGTATTTCTGTTTCCAAATGACCTTTTTGTATTCATGTGCTTGTTTTTACTTTCTATAATGTTTGCTTTGCTTTCCTTTTTATTTTTTAAAAACATGTGAAGCTAGTCCCAACCATGACTAACAATGTAGCAACCTAATGGCAAAAAATGTAGCAACCTACTGTCAAGAAAAACGTATCAACAATTTGAAACCTCCTTCTCCCAAGAGGGGCATAATACAACTCATCCATCAAGGTGATATTGTGAAACAAGCCATTTTGTTAACAACATTTGAAACCTCTTTCTCTTTTTTTTCAATTTCAATTGATGTATAACTATGTTCATTTGAATCTTATTTTCAAGATCAAGAAATCAAGAAAACACATTTGTGCTTAAAGACTCATCAACCAGACATGTGAAAGAGAAATGAAAAATCTACTCAATGAAAGCTAGCAACTCATCAACCAGACATAACATGATGCAGATATATGGAAATAGACAATAGACTTCATAATCATAAACACATGGTTACATATTTAATCTATAATCTTATTATTGACTAGTTAAATGTAAAATACTTTATTGACAAACCTAAACAGGGTGATGTCATACTCAAATGTTAATACCCCCTCGGGAAACAAACAAGCAAAATAAAGTGGTTAACACCATCTCTTGTCTAGATAGAAGTGGAATGTTGTACCTTTAAAAGCTACCCTTAGAAGGGTGTAGTCACACAACAACCATTGGCCTAGATACCTAAAGCCAGGGGGGATTGTGCCCTACATTATATTATAAATTATATACAAATATTCAATAAATGAGATATACATCAAGAATAAAACATGCTATGTCCCCCCTTGTTTAAGTTATATATCTACCCTTAAGATGGTACATTTCGCAGTACCCCCTTTCCATGGGTCATGGATCCGTTGCAGACAACAACAATCTTTATCTAGCAACTCTTGTGAACAATCTAGGGTGTTAGGTTTTAACTACCATATAACAAGTTAAGCATCTTAATAGATCATCAATATCATTTTTTGTATAGCACGCCATGTATCAAGTAGGAAAAAGTATACCAAGATTCATCATTTCACTCCAAAAGGTAAACATAGATATCAAAAAATTTCTATTTCATAAGATATGAATTTATTTAGAGATATATGATACCATACATATGATGTTACAATGACATGCAATATGATGAATGATTTTCATATGTATATTGAGAAATTCATCAAAGTTTATTATTTTATTTTATACATTATGATTTTTCATTCACATTATACATGCTGATTCTCGAGTAGAACTCACTAGCTAGGATAGATCTTTCAGTGGGAGTGACAAGGTGGGGACTGATGGGACTTTTGTCAGAACTCACATGTTCCTCATTGATAATTTATCAAACTACCCCCTCTTTACATCTATAGGCCTCTTATATTTCATGCATCACCGTATTGAACATTGTTATTGACTAATCACAAAAGCTCAAACTAGTTAATCCTAATTAGATATAGGGATAGTAATACCAACTACTCCTTTATGCATGTCAAAGTTTGAACCTTATATGTTCGCATGTAATATCATAGACATTCTCCTAAATTTGTATTTTACTCTTAAAACCCAAATTTACTAGTTACCATGTCTTTTAGTTACAAATTTATATCTAACTAGACAATCCGACGTATATATCTCCTTTTCATATTCCAAACAATTCATTACCTAGAAATGTAGAATTATGCTTCAAGATGCACACAATCTCGTATGAAAAAGCTGGCTTCAAATATGTTCTAACACCAAGATAAAACTTTGAAATATAGGTATTAGTGCCAATTAGTGATGCTATCCCCAACATAATTTTTTTTTGAAAGTCTATACGTAAGACATGCAAGAGAATGAATTCTACTTTTCATGCTTAGACTAGATCAAAATAAGGGTGAAGAAAGCTTGCACCAAGTCACATTCAATAAAGCTCGTTGAATTGTGACAAGGATATAGGCTGCAAACACACTTCGTGTATGTAGGATATTATATATATATATATATATATATATATATATATATATATATATATATATATCTGTGTGTGTGTGTGTATTATGAAATTTTTGTAGATATCATATTCCTATTTTATTTGGAAAATGAAAACCAGGACTGATAAATAAGGAAATGAATGTTTGTTAGACGTATGTATGCATATTATGATATTTGCATAATTATCCTTCATTCTATTTTATATATTTAAACCAAGTACATAAACAAAAATTAGAGGGAAATTGACCCCTAGAGAGCACATATGGTCTTGCTAAGTGATTTGTACACAAAAAGACCAAGCACATAACACACAAGCCTCTCCTATCCACACAACATACAATATAACCTCATAACTTAATAGACCCTACCCGCATGACCACTTGGGTTTGATTTGAACTCCATTGAATCTTTCTCTCCAACCCTTTTATCAAACTATTTTGTTCTCTATGCCTCACATTATGAACCAATTGGAACAAATGAATTGGACACCTTCATTGGCACAACTTGAATAATTTCATTATTGTTCTACTCATGAATAATAATAAAAATATTCAGATAGTATTGAACCATGGATGGCTACAAAGCGGAAACATCTATGCTATCAAAGGTTCCTTTTTGCTTATGAGGTAATACTTGAGGTTATTTGAAACCACATATCTAACTTGAAAGCCTCTATCAAATCTATTTTTATGTTGTTTGGTTGACCACGATTCAATTTCCTCAACACTAACTTGCTCACTGTGGTTTCCTTCACAACTAATAAAGATAACTTTATTTTGACTAGAAGTTCGTTATTCATTACACATCATATGTTACACCCCATAAACTAGTAATCATGTTGAGACATCATTATTTTTATTTTTATTTTCTTTTTTCCCTATATTTTCCCTTAAATTTCAATTTCAAAATAACCTTTATGGAATGGTGTGGTTGATTTACCAATTTAATGAATTTTCTGTGCTTTTTTTCCCTTCTTTTGGTAAACATAGAAACCAATTATTAACATGCCAAACCATATAGCATCCAGATTCCACAAGAAGATCATGATGACTAGAAGTGAAAAAATCTGAAGTATCAAGGTATCCCATTGTTGACACACCATTTTAGGTCAATCATTCCATGATCGAGATCTTATCTTGTAACATACTCAATTCTAGACATATAAGTGTAATCCTCCATTTTTATAGGCTCCTACTCGACTAGTTTGTTAATCCAACTCCTTTTTTTTACTCCTAACCTTTTTCATATAAATGCCTTTTAGAATGCATAATTCCCTATTTTAAGAAAGATTAGACCTTGTTGAGATCTTTTAAACCTAATCGATTGATGTGTACCTCATGGACATAAATCATAAGATGTAATAACCCTAATAATTGAATTATGGGAATTTATGAGTATCAGTACAAATCTATGATCTTGTCCCTAATTAGATCCTCAAAGATAATCCTAGGTCCTTAGACTTATAGAACAGAGATAATTCAAAAGGATTTACCCAATTTGACCATTAGGATGAGCTTAAACCCTAATTAAATGACTTAAGTATATACTAGGAAAAATATAACACTAGCAATCTTAAATGGTAAAAATAAGTCCAAATTCGTGTTCCTTACACCCAAATTAGCTAGTATTCCAATTTTGGTCTTAATCGTATGTCAAATACACCCTTAATGGTGATTTAAGAGTGAAGATATAAGCTAGGAGATTTATTTCATTATAGACTTAGTCATGCTGATGTAATAGATAAAGTCTAGATTTATTCAGCGTCACCCACACTAGCCGTGACATATGGACACACAGTCCTAACACGGGTCATGTTTTCAGGAGGAGGACCCGTCGTCCCCTTCCTCTGACTCCTACGCGTCCGCGAGAGACCAGGCGCCCGCCACAACAGTCGGTCGACTCTCACCTACCTCACTTACCGAAACACCATGTTTTCTTCGTCACATGATTCCATTCCCTAAACCGAACTCGAAGATCCTTTACTCACCACGAGTGGTGGTATAAATATAAAATGCCTCTTGGCCATGTCACGACAGTCACAACCATTTTCTCAGCTCCCTAGTTCTCTTCGTATCAATGCTTATTTTTCATCGTGGGTGATCCAAAAACCTTCTTCACACATCCATTAATCTTTCCGCCCGATCAATTATTCTCATGGCACGCATGAGCTCATGTTGGTGTCGATCTTCTTCTTCGGCGAGAAGGTTGAAGCAACGACCTTTCAGTTCACCTCAGAGCAATTCCATGCCAAGTAACCATCTGTAGGTTTCCCCCTCTCATTCTACTCTATAATCTCGTCATGGTTTGCGTTGGTTTGCTCGTTTGACGAACATCCCCAGACCATTAGTTTGACGCCTTTCTGGGAGGAGGAGATTTTGTGGTCTTCGACCTGGTTTGTAGCCTCAAAGCTGATCACGACACTTACATATTGTTTTTGGGATGTATTCGGACCCCTGCGTCGACCCAGAGACCAGAAGGGCTTTGGTTTTCCCTCTCCGTTCTTTTCCTTTTTCTGATCACCCCTGTGCGAGGAGGCAGCTATGCTAGCCTCTATAAGGCCTTGGGAGATGTGTTGCATCGTCCATGACCTGAGCGAGGACGCAATCATGTTCTGGTCTTGTGAAGGGCACTTGGCACCTCTGCAATGGTGTTCAGTGTCGGGAAATCTTGCTTTTCCATCTCCTCAACTGAGTTGTTCTTCCTGCTTTTCTAACGATGATGCGACCTGAACTGAGGCATTTTGCATCCATCGCGGTTGAGCTAGGCAAGTAGGGAAAGTTTCTCCATTCATGGGAATCCAACGCCAATGCCCCCTCCTGAGCTTCGAGCTCCACTACATTGCCCATGGTGCGAGACATGGGGAAGTCAATCTGTAACATCCCTGACCTGGGTTATGCCTTAACCCTAGAATCTTTTCTTAAGCAAGTCATTTATATTCTTGTCTTTATCTTTGTAAAAATAATTAAGGGTTCAAGAGGAACTTATGTTTCAATTTTAGTCCTTTTTGAATAATGTTGAAACAACGTTTTACTTGTTTTGGACTAAAGTGCAAATTACCCAAGTTGAGGGGTTAACTTGCAAATGTTACATGATAAAATGTTCCTCAAGTATTGAATCATCATAAGAATGAGAATGATGCTGAGGTATGGCTTCCACGAGCCTGAGCATCAAGAAAGAGAGTATTAAGCAATGTTTGTGCATTAAAACCTAGTTTTGGTGTAATGTGCAATTTACCCAAAACCTAGGGTTCAATATGAAAGATACCACTTCTAGATAGTTCCTAATGTTTCTTGGTATCAATTAGAGACAAGAAAACCAGAGGGGCGTCTCATTTGAATCTCTTTGGAGAAGAGAGGATCTTGATATTAAAATAATCTAGATTTAAGCATAATTGAAACCCTAATTCAATTTAATGCAAAAATAAATATATTAATGGAAGTGCCCTTCAACCAAAAATGTGATGGTTGAATTTATATAAGTATGGACTTCCTTTTTCCTTGCAATGGCACCAAAATATCCTAAGTAGGTGAAGAAACCCACTCACATTTGTTAATTAAAAAGAAATGTCCACTAAAATGGATAATAATATTATATTGATTAAGGTGCTTAAGTGGATTGCTTTTAAATTCAAGAATAAACGAGAGGATATTGAGGATGAAGGGAGTTGTATTTGGAGGCAAGGAAGGGAGGGGGAATGTGGCAAAGAAAGTGGATGGATTTTCTCCTACTTTCTCTCTCCTAGAAAATCAATCACATATATTCAATTTTCTCCCTACTTGAAAGGCCATTTCGCAAACCACTTTCTTTCTTTGCTTGGGACAAAGACTAAGGAGCTTATGAGCAAGAGGAGAACGTGCCCCAACCTATAGGTAAGCTCCATATTCATCTTCAACCTTGAATTCATAGTGGAAATTGAAATTCAATGCTTATTTTCTTCTTTTCCCCATTCAATGCTCAACCTTGATCATCCTTGCATCCAAAGAGTTGAGATCGGACCTTGGACAGTTGAGGAAGCTTCATTCACCATTAAAGACGTGAAGCTTGAAGCTTGGATTCAACTTTGAAGGCGGGTTATATAACTTGAACCCTTAAATGTTATTATTGGTTCCATTTCTTCATCATATGTTGATTCCTTTTTCATTCCCAAGTTTCCTTTTGATTAATTGTTGAAATCACCACAAATTTCCTTTTTATTTTTTAAAAACATGTGAAGCTAGTCCCTACCATGACTAACAATGTAGCAACCTAATGGAAAAAAATGTAGCAACCTACTGTCAAGAAAAACGTATCAACAATTTGAAACCTCCTTCTCCCAAGAGGGGCATAATACAACTCATCCATCTAGGTGATATTGTGAAACAAGCCATTTTGTTGACAACATTTGTAACCTCTTTCTCACTTTTTCAATTTCAATTGATGTATAACTATGTTCATTTGAATCTTATTTTCAAGATCAAGAAATCAAGAAAACACATTTGCTCAAAGACTCATCAACCAGACATGCAAAAGAGAAATGAAAAATCTACTCAATGAAAGCTAGCAACTCATCAACCAGACAAAACATGATGTAGATATATGGAAATAGATAATAGACTTCATAATCATAAACACATGGTTACATATTTAATCTATAATCTTATTATTGACTAGTTAAATGTAAAATACTTTATTGACAAACCTAAATAGGGTGATGTCATACTCAAATGTTAATACCGCCTCGTGAAACAAACAAGCAAAACAAAGTGGTGAACACTATCTCTTGTCTAGCTAGAAGTGGAATGTTGTAGCTATAAAAACTACCCTTAGAAGGGTGTAGTCACACAACAACCAGTGGCCTAGATACCTAAAGCCAGGGGGGATTGTGCCCTACATTATATTATAAATTATATACTAATATTCAATAAATGAGATATACATCAAGAATAAAACATGTTGTGTTCCCCCTTGTTTAAGTTATATATCTACCCTTAAGATGGTACATTTCGCAGTGCCCCCTTTCCATGGGTCATGAATCCGTTGCAGACAACAACAATCTTTATCTAGCAACTCCTGTGAACAATCTAGGGTGTTAGGTTTTAACTACCATATAACAAGTTAAGCATCTTAATAGATCATCAATATCATTTTTTGTATAGCATGCCATGTATCAAGTAGGGAAAAGTATATCAAGATTCATCATTTCGCTCCAAAAGGTAAACATAGATACAAAAAAATTCTATTTCACAATATATGAATTTATATAGAGATATATGATACCATACATATGAGGCATAATAAGAGGAGAGAAAAGCCTCCATTTCTACTATGATATAGAACAAAATAAGATTATAATAAGGACAAGAAGTTATACCCAATATCGCTTATCCTATAAGGCAACAAAGATAACAACATGCTAAGTAAATATCTAGTTAGGGATAAACATACAATCAACATCAGATTGAGGTATATTTAGGGGATATGCTCATTTTTATTCATTTTTGGAATAAATACATGTCATTTTAGTGTTACAATGACATGCAATATAATGAATGATTTTCATATGTATATTTAGAAATTCATCAAAGTTTATTATTTTATTTTATACATTATGATTTTTCATTCACATTATACATGCTGATTCTCGAGTAGAACTCACTAGCTAGGATAGATCTTTCAGTGGGGGTGATAAGGTGGGGACTGATGGGACTTTTGTCAGAACTCACATGTTCCTCATTGATAATTTATCAAACTACCCCTCTTTACATCTATAGGCCTCTTATATTTCATGCATCACCATATTGAACATCGTTATTGACTAATCACAAAAGCTCAAACTAGTTAATCCTAATTAGATCTAGGGATATGGTAATACCAACTACTCCTTTATGCATGTCAAAGTTTGAACCTTATATGTTTGCATGTAATATCATACACATTCTCCTAATTTTGTATTTTACTCTTAAAAACCAAATTTACTAGTTACCATGTCTTTTAGTTACAAATTTATATCTCACTAGACAATCTGACGAGATCTCCTTTTCATATTCCAAACAATTCATTACCTAGAAATGTAGAATTATGCTTCAAGATGCACACAATCTCGTATGAAAAAGCTGGCTTTAGATATGTTCTAACGCCAAGATAAAACTTTGAAATATAGGTATTAGTGCTAATTAGTGATGCTATCCCCAACATAAACAAAAATTGAAAGTCTATACGTAAGACATGCAAGAGAATTGATTCTACTTTTCATGTTTAGACTAGATCAAAATAAGGGTGAAGAAAGCTTGCACCAAGTCACATTCAATAAAGATCGTTGAAATGTGACAAGAATATAGGCTGCAAACACACATCGTGTATGCATGATATATATATGTTTATTATGAAGTTTTCTTTTATATAATATTCTTATTTTATTCGGAAAATGAAAACCAAGACTGATAAATAAGGAAATGCATGTTTGTTAGACGTATGTATGCATATTATGATATTTGCATAATTATCCTTCATTCTATTTTATATATTTAAACCAAGTACTTAAACAACAATTAGAGGGAAATTGACCCCTAGAGAGCACATATGGTCTTGCTACGTGACTTGTACACAAAAATACCAAGCAAATAACAAACAATCCTCTCCTATCCACGCAACATACAATATAACCTCATAACTTAATAGACCCTACCCGCATGACCACTTGGGTTTGATTTGAACTTCATTGAATCTTTCTCTCCGACCCTTTTTATCCAACTATTTTGTTCTCTATGCCTCACATGATGAACCAATTGGAACAAATGAATTGGACACCTTCATTGCCACAACTTGAATAATTTCATTATTGTTCTACTCATGAATAATAATAAAAATATTCAGATAGTATTGAACCATGGATGGATACAAAGCAGAAAAATTTATGCTATCAAAGGTTCCTTTTTGCTTATGAGGTAATACAAAGCGGAAACATCCCCAGACCCTTAGTTTGACGCCTTTCTGGGAGGAGGAGATTTTGTGGTATTCAACCTAGTTTGTAGCCTCAAAAATGATCACGACACTTACAGGTTGTTTTTGGGATGTCTTCGGACCCCTGCGTCGACCCAGAGATTGGAAGGGCTTCGGTTTTCCCTCTCCGTTCTTTTCCTTTTTATGATCACCCTTGTGCGAGGAGGCAGCTATGCTATCCTCTATAAGGCCTTGGGAGATGTGTTGCACCGGCCATGACTCGAGCGAGTACGCAGTCATGTTCTGTTCTTGTGAAGGGCACTTGGCACCTTTGCAATGGTGTCCGGTGCCGGGAATTCTTACTTTTCCATCTCCTCAACTGAGTTGTTCTTCCTGCTTTTCCAACGATGATGCGGCCTGAACTGAGGCATTTTGCATCCATCGCGGTCAAGCGAGGCAAGTAGGGAAAGTTTCTCCATTCGTAGGAACCCAACACCAATGCCCCCTCCTGAGCTTTGAGCTCCACTACCTTGCCCATGGCGTGAGACATAGGGAAGTCAATCCCTGGGGTGAAAGCCCAGTCTCGGCCATGGGGGGCGGATTATTTCGTTTCACGTACCATGGGTGTTTATGTCCTTTTCTAACCTTTGACTCATCTCTGACCGCAAATAATGTAAATGCAATATACTATATTACTGGTAACACTGCGCCTGATGTTTTGCATTTCACTCAAGGGTATTTTGGTCAATTCAAAATTTATTTTCCCTTTTAATCATTAAATGATTTTAACTTGTAAAAAGTATAACTAATTATTGGTTCTCCAGAAAATTATAAATATATACATTTTTGAAATCAGGAAAATGCGACTGATTTAATGGGATAGGTTTCATGATTGGATTTCCAAGTTATAGTAGGGTTGTTCATTAAGTAAAGGATTCAATGTAGATTATATTAACTTTCAGTGGGGGTGATAAGGTGGGGACTGATGGGACTTTTGTCAGAACTCACATGTTCCTCATTGATAATTTATCAAACTACCCCCTCTTTACATCTATAGGCCTCTTATATTTCATGCATCACCATATTGAACATCGTTATTGACTAATCACAAAAGCTCAAACTAGTTAATCCTAATTAGATCTAGGGATATGGTAATACCAACTACTCCTTTATGCATGTCAAAGTTTGAACCTTATATGTTTGCATGTAATATCATACACATTCTCCTAATTTTGTATTTTACTCTTAAAAACCAAATTTACTAGTTACCATGTCTTTTAGTTACAAATTTATATCTCACTAGACAATCTGACGAGATCTCCTTTTCATATTCCAAACAATTCATTACCTAGAAATGTAGAATTATGCTTCAAGATGCACACAATCTCGTATGAAAAAGCTGGCTTTAGATATGTTCTAACGCCAAGATAAAACTTTGAAATATAGGTATTAGTGCTAATTAGTGATGCTATCCCCAACATAAACAAAAATTGAAAGTCTATACGTAAGACATGCAAGAGAATTGATTCTACTTTTCATGTTTAGACTAGATCAAAATAAGGGTGAAGAAAGCTTGCACCAAGTCACATTCAATAAAGATCGTTGAAATGTGACAAGAATATAGGCTGCAAACACACATCGTGTATGCATGATATATATATGTTTATTATGAAGTTTTCTTTTATATAATATTCTTATTTTATTCGGAAAATGAAAACCAAGACTGATAAATAAGGAAATGCATGTTTGTTAGACGTATGTATGCATATTATGATATTTGCATAATTATCCTTCATTCTATTTTATATATTTAAACCAAGTACTTAAACAACAATTAGAGGGAAATTGACCCCTAGAGAGCACATATGGTCTTGCTACGTGACTTGTACACAAAAATACCAAGCAAATAACAAACAATCCTCTCCTATCCACGCAACATACAATATAACCTCATAACTTAATAGACCCTACTCGCATGACCACTTGGGTTTGATTTGAACTTCATTGAATCTTTCTCTCCGACCCTTTTTATCCAACTATTTTGTTCTCTATGCCTCACATGATGAACCAATTGGAACAAATGAATTGGACACCTTCATTGCCACAACTTGAATAATTTCATTATTGTTCTACTCATGAATAATAATAAAAATATTCAGATAGTATTGAACCATGGATGGATACAAAGCAGAAAAATTTATGCTATCAAAGGTTCCTTTTTGCTTATGAGGTAATACAAAGCGGAAACATCCCCAGACCCTTAGTTTGACGCCTTTCTGGGAGGAGGAGATTTTGTGGTATTCAACCTAGTTTGTAGCCTCAAAAATGATCACGACACTTACAGGTTGTTTTTGGGATGTCTTCGGACCCCTGCGTCGACCCAGAGACTGGAAGGGCTTCGGTTTTCCCTCTCCGTTCTTTTCCTTTTTATGATCACCCTTGTGCGAGGAGGCAGCTATGCTATCCTCTATAAGGCCTTGGGAGATGTGTTGCACCGGCCATGACTCGAGCGAGTACGCAGTCATGTTCTGTTCTTGTGAAGGGCACTTGGCACCTTTGCAATGGTGTCCGGTGCCGGGAATTCTTACTTTTCCATCTCCTCAACTGAGTTGTTCTTCCTGCTTTTCCAACGATGATGCGGCCTGAACTGAGGCATTTTGCATCCATCGCGGTCAAGCGAGGCAAGTAGGGAAAGTTTCTCCATTCGTAGGAACCCAACACCAATGCCCCCTCCTGAGCTTTGAGCTCCACTACCTTGCCCATGGCGTGAGACATAGGGAAGTCAATCCCTGGGGTGAAAGCCCAGTCTCGGCCATGGGGGGCGGATTATTTCGTTTCACGTACCATGGGTGTTTATGTCCTTTTCTAACCTTTGACTCATCTCTGACCGCAAATAATGTAAATGCAATATACTATATTACTGGTAACACTGCGCCTGATGTTTTGCATTTCACTCAAGGGTATTTTGGTCAATTCAAAATTTATTTTCCCTTTTAATCATTAAATGATTTTAACTTGTAAAAAGTATAACTAATTATTGGTTCTCCAGAAAATTATAAATATATACATTTTTGAAATCAGGAAAATGCGACTGATTTAATGGGATAGGTTTCATGATTGGATTTCCAAGTTATAGTAGGGTTGTTCATTAAGTAAAGGATTCAATGTAGATTATATTAACTTTCAGTGGGGGTGATAAGGTGGGGACTGATGGGACTTTTGTCAGAACTCACATGTTCCTCATTGATAATTTATCAAACTACCCCCTCTTTACATCTATAAGCCTCTTATATTTCATGCATCACCATATTGAACATCGTTATTGACTAATCACAAAAGCTCAAACTAGTTAATCCTAATTAGATCTAGGGATATGGTAATACCAACTACTCCTTTATGCATGTCAAAGTTTGAACCTTATATGTTTGCATGTAATATCATACACATTCTCCTAATTTTGTATTTTACTCTTAAAAACCAAATTTACTAGTTACCATGTCTTTTAGTTACAAATTTATATCTCACTAGACAATCTGACGAGATCTCCTTTTCATATTCCAAACAATTCATTACCTAGAAATGTAGAATTATGCTTCAAGATGCACACAATCTCGTATGAAAAAGCTGGCTTTAGATATGTTCTAACGCCAAGATAAAACTTTGAAATATAGGTATTAGTGCTAATTAGTGATGCTATCCCCAACATAAACAAAAATTGAAAGTCTATACGTAAGACATGCAAGAGAATTGATTCTACTTTTCATGTTTAGACTAGATCAAAATAAGGGTGAAGAAAGCTTGCACCAAGTCACATTCAATAAAGATCGTTGAAATGTGACAAGAATATAGGCTGCAAACACACATCGTGTATGCATGATATATATATGTTTATTATGAAGTTTTCTTTTATATAATATTCTTATTTTATTCGGAAAATGAAAACCAAGACTGATAAATAAGGAAATGCATGTTTGTTAGACGTATGTATGCATATTATGATATTTGCATAATTATCCTTCATTCTATTTTATATATTTAAACCAAGTACTTAAACAACAATTAGAGGGAAATTGACCCCTAGAGAGCACATATGGTCTTGCTACGTGACTTGTACACAAAAATACCAAGCAAATAACAAACAATCCTCTCCTATCCACGCAACATACAATATAACCTCATAACTTAATAGACCCTACCCGCATGACCACTTGGGTTTGATTTGAACTTCATTGAATCTTTCTCTCCGACCCTTTTTATCCAACTATTTTGTTCTCTATGCCTCGCATGATGAACCAATTGGAACAAATGAATTGGACACCTTCATTGCCACAACTTGAATAATTTCATTATTGTTCTACTCATGAATAATAATAAAAATATTCAGATAGTATTGAACCATGGATGGATACAAAGCAGAAAAATTTATGCTATCAAAGGTTCCTTTTTGCTTATGAGGTAATACAAAGCGGAAACATCCCCAGACCCTTAGTTTGACGCCTTTCTGGGAGGAGGAGATTTTGTGGTATTCAACCTAGTTTGTAGCCTCAAAACTGATCACGACACTTACAGGTTGTTTTTGGGATGTCTTCGGACCCCTGCGTCGACCCAGAGACTGGAAGGGCTTCGGTTTTCCCTCTCCGTTCTTTTCCTTTTTATGATCACCCTTGTGCGAGGAGGCAGCTATGCTATCCTCTATAAGGCCTTGGGAGATGTGTTGCACCGGCCATGACTCGAGCGAGTACGCAGTCATGTTCTGTTCTTGTGAAGGGCACTTGGCACCTTTGCAATGGTGTCCGGTGCCGGGAATTCTTACTTTTCCATCTCCTCAACTGAGTTGTTCTTCCTGCTTTTCCAACGATGATGCGGCCTGAACTGAGGCATTTTGCATCCATCGCGGTCAAGCGAGGCAAGTAGGGAAAGTTTCTCCATTCGTAGGAACCCAACACCAATGCCCCCTCCTGAGCTTTGAGCTCCACTACCTTGCCCATGGCGTGAGACATAGGGAAGTCAATCCCTGGGGTGAAAGCCCAGTCTCGGCCATGGGGGGCGGATTATTTCGTTTCACGTACCATGGGTGTTTATGTCCTTTTCTAACCTTTGACTCATCTCTGACCGCAAATAATGTAAATGCAATATACTATATTACTGGTAACACTGCGCCTGATGTTTTGCATTTCACTCAAGGGTATTTTGGTCAATTCAAAATTTATTTTCCCTTTTAATCATTAAATGATTTTAACTTGTAAAAAGTATAACTAATTATTGGTTCTCCAGAAAATTATAAATATATACATTTTTGAAATCAGGAAAATGCGACTGATTTAATGGGATAGGTTTCATGATTGGATTTCCAAGTTATAGTAGGGTTGTTCATTAAGTAAAGGATTCAATGTAGATTATATTAATTAAATGCACATATATTGTGATTAGGTTGAGACAACCCTGACCCTGAGCCTAGGAGGTGTTACTGAATATCTAGGTATGATCATAAGGTATGTACATCCTCTATTTTATTTTGGGCATTATTTGACTAAAACCTACTTTATTTTAATGAGGCATCTCTTGAATTGTTATCCCTTATAAAATCTAATTTCTTGAACATTTACATTTCCTGATGTTGACTCATTATATCCATGTAGCTTTTGGACTACCTTGTTTATATGAGTACTTGTACCCCACTTTCTATGATTTCCCTTTTTATTAAAAATTGATTGAAATACTAGTCTTGCCTCTCTATTTTGTGCATGCTACATGTTTGACTAGAATATCTAGAATAGTGGTACTTATGTACAACCATACTTATATAGGGTGTGCATTTCTGCCCGGGGTGTGCGTTTACACCCTTATTTATTTTAGGCCATGATCCTATGGTGTTATGGCCCTATTTTAGGTATATTTAGTCTACATTGTTATGCATGCAAATGTTTATTGTTTTTAATATGAATATGTGGATGATTGTTATGGCAAGACACTCTTTTATTATCATGCTTGTAATATGAAATCTAATATGCCTCATTCCTTTGTTACATTTCTCTTGATATAATTCTTTTGAACTTACCTAATTGCAAATAGCCCCTTCTTGTGGGAACATTTCTTTTTGCATTTCCCCCCCAATATAATGCCCAAAGTTTATTATGTGTACATACTCAACCTTTGCTGACTTCTATGTTGTTTCATATGTTCTAGGTGATGTTCCCTTCTACCCAGGTTTAGGTACATTGGAAGACAAGAGCTCAAAAAGATCACCAACATGACATGGACTTAAGGATAGCTTGGAATGGTTGGGTTACCCTTTGCTAATGGCTTTAGTTGTACTTAGTTCAAGTTTTTGTAAAATCACCTATTATGGTGAGGAACAATTGTATAAATGAATGATAAAGTGACTTTGTAATAGTTTTGTTTCCTCTTCTTTATTATTACATGGCTCTTGTATTATATCTTTTGAGTGGATCCCCTTTCAGGTCTCACTCTTTACAAAATGATATCAGAGCCAAAAGTAGTTGGTAACTTGACTATTTCAATTTATCCTATATTGTTCCTTAATTTGGTATTTAGGTGTCCCGTTAGAGGTAGTTGATGTTCCCAATCTTAATTATTTCCAAATAGTGTTTTAATCCCTACTTAATTTGGTGGTTTCCACTCCCCAAAACCAGCATGTGGTTGAGACTTAGATTTTGAGAACCCTAGTTATCACATGAGACCTCTTTCATTTTATGTTGTTCTAGCATGCCTAACATACATCCACTTGGTTACTAAACATGCATGAATGGAAAATGCAAAATCCTAATTTAAGATTAGGGTTAAGATTCTTTTGATGTTAAGTGTTATTGTAAACTAGATCAGCTGTTGTTATAGCATGCCTTGTCCTCAGTGTGAGTATCTTAGGATAGTTATGGCCTGATGCCATCCTCTCAAGGGATAAATCCCACTCTCATTGGGATTGTTATTCTTATGTATTATAATTGATTGATGGAGATATATTTTTTAGTAAGCATACTTAAATTATCACCTCACTCATATGTAATAGTGTACTTGGTTTATGTAGTGTTTGAGATGAGTAGCTTGACTATATGTGTGACGTCCCCTGATTTTCTAAAACTTAATCTGATGTGTGACGTCCAAATTGAAACCTCACCTCAGTGAGAATGCCAATTTAAACACACCACACTAGGCTAAGAAGAAGAAAATCAAGGGAGTCAGAAGGAAATTGTAACATCCCTGACCTGGGTTATGAGTTAACCCTAGGTGTTTTGCCTAAACTATGTAATTAGATGCTTGTGATTAACTTATGGCATGTAATTAAGTTCCTGAGGAACATACACTCCCTTTTCTGTCCTTTTTAAACAATGTTTTAGTATTGTTTTATAATGCAGGGACCTATGTGCAAATTACCCAGTCAGAGGGGTTAAATTGCAAATTTCACATGTTAAGATGCTCCTTTGGTAATGAGACATCACATGAGTGAATATGATGAGGTATTATGGGTTCTTCAAGCTTAGGCATCAAGGGGCAGCTTGTGGAGCAATCTTTATGCTTGAAACCCTAATTTTGGAGTAAAGTGCAATTTACCCAAAATATGGGGCGCAACTTGTAAAATACACCTTCTAGAGTATCTCTTGTGGCCCTTGACATCATTTAGAGTAGAAATGATGAAGGGGGCGCTTCAATTAAATAATCAGATAAGATGAATAACCTTTGTACTAGAATCACCAAGTCACCTTCAAAGAAACGTTGATGGAGGCCGGTTTATCTGATCTGGGGTTCTCAGGAGTAAGATTCACTTACAAGCATGGAATGCTGCAAGAAATATTGGATAGGGCCGCTACAAATATTGAATTCATGAACTCATTTCCGAATGTCAATTTGATACATTTAGCCATCATCCGACCATTGCCCCCTCCTGCTTCGTATGAAGAAGAAAGAAAGACACCCTCATCGATTCCTGACCAAAGTAAGCTGGAACAAGGAGGAGGACTTCAAAAACATGCTGGGTTCCAATTGGGAAGGTACAACAAATTTCTACTCATCTCTCAATTCGGTAAGACAACATATCCTTAATTGGGAGAGGGATAAGAAGAAAAAGAAATCAAAGGAAAGAAACCGCTTGTTCCATAACATCAACACTCTCCAAAGGATGCTCGCTGATCGGTATGACCCCATCACTGATTCTTTATGCACTAATATGCAAGCTGAGTTGCAGGTGATTTGCAATGAGGAAGAAGAGGACTGGAAGCAAAAATTGCACTTTAATTGGCTCCGCAATGGAGACAATAACACAGGCTTCTACCAAGCTTGGGTGAAGCAGCGAAAGCGAACCAACACCATGCTAAGTGGGGAGGAGGCCGCTAGACTTGCTGCAATACCAACGTACGTGGAAGTACAACAGGTGCTGAACAAAATGCAGGCTTACAAAGCTGCTGGGCCTGACGGTGTCAATGCAGAGTTCTTGCAATATAACTGGAATGCTGTTGGACACTCAGTTACCAAGTCGATTCAGGACATGCTACAAGGGAAGCCCCTTCCAGATGAGGTCTGCAATGCCACTATTATCTTAATCCCCAAATGTCCAAACCCAGAGAAGTGCGAGCAGCTGCGCCCCATTTCCTTGAAAATTATCATGCTGAAGTTAGCTTCTAAAATCGTGGTGGAAAGGCTTAAGAAGCATATCCCTAGATGGATCTTTAAGGAGCAGAGCAGCTTTGTTCCAGGGCGTCGGATCACAGACAACATTGCGTTGGTCCAGGAAATTATACATGGCATGAAGAATCCAAAGGGAGCGAAGACCATGGCAATTAAGATCGATCTAACGAAGGCGTATGATCAAATGTCATGGCAGTTCATCCAGGATACTCTGGACTGGGTGGGAATTCCAGCCTCCATTAAAACTTACATTATCAACTCAATCTCAGGCGGTGAAACCTCACTGATATGGAACGGAAAGACATCTCGCCCCTTCAAAACAAGTCGAGGGTTGCGACAGGGAGATCCAATCTCCCCGTACCTGTTTGTACTTTGCATTGAACGGCTAAGCCAGATAATCCAGGAGCGTTCTTGCAATGGGAAATGGAGGCCAGTCAAGCTGGGCAGATGGGGTATCTCGGTTGCTCATGTGTGCTTCGCAGATGACCTGATCCTTTTTGCTCAGGCGACCAAGGAACAAATGAGGTGTATTTTGCAATGCTTCAAGATATTTGAGCAGGCGTCGGGACAATCCATCTCAGCATCAAAATCTCACATATTCTTCTCTGCTAGTGTTCCCACATTGGTCCGAAGACAGATCCAGCGCAGTTGTCACTTTCAAGTCACAAATGACCTTGGGCGTTACCTTGGAGTACCCGTCATTCATTCCAGAGTGACGAAGCATACCTATGCAAACATCGTCGAGAAGGTGGAGGGTAAAGTCAGTGCCTGGGCAGCGAGGAGCTTGTCTCTCTCAGGGAGGTTATGCCTCGCAAAATCCATGCTAACAACAGTTCCTACTTATGCTATGCAGAAAACGATCCTACCCCTCACTCTCTGCGATCGGCTGGACAGCATCATATGGAAATTCATTTGGGGAGGCAGCAGAAGTAGGTCCATTTCCCTGGTTTCTTGGGAGAAGGTTACTAGTTCAAAAAGCAAGGGAGGTTTGGGAGTTAAAACGATGAGGGACTGGAATCAAGCGCTACTGTCTAAACATGCTTGGGATCTTCTATCCGGAAGGGAGACTACCTGGTGCAAAGTGATGCGACAATGCCTTAACAGATGCAGTGTAGGGAGAGAAGGCTCTCTTTCGAGACTAGGGAAAGCCTGCGCATCAGCACGTCAATTCATGAAGGACAACATCAGGATGATCCCCTTGAGCGACAACTCAGTGAACGTTTGGGATGCTATATGGGTGAATGAGCACCTGAGGCTTAGGGAGGTAGCCAAGAGACCGATACCAGAGGACATAACAGACCTGAAAGTAAGCTTCCTAGTCATTGAGGAGGGACGATGGGACATAGCTTTCCTACAGGACTGGTTCGAGAATGATATTGTACAGCAAATTCTCCAAATCCATACACCTTTAGAAGATGAAATGGCGGATCACAGTTGCTGGAGTCATACTGGCAACGGTGCTTTCACCACAAGCTCAGATTACGAGTTGATTAGAAGGCAGAAAGAAGTAGTGACGCCGGGGAAGTGGGAGTCACCGTGGAAATTACGAATGGCGGGCAGAATAAAGAATTTTGCTTGGATTTCTCGACAAGATGCACTCCTCATAAACGTAAGAAGGAAATTCCGGCACATGACTGAGGTGGGCACTTGCCCTAGATGTGAGGAAGAAGATGAGTATCTTATCCATGCCTTACGGGACTGCGGTGTATCCAAATTTGTGTGGCAGGACCACATCTCTTTGACCAAGAAACAACGATTCTTTGCAGTAAGAAATTTTGAGACGTGGTGCAAATTCACTATCAAGGAGGCTGGCCTCTAAGAAGAATTTTTCTGGGTGATCTGCCATGGGTTGTGGCAAGCACGGAACAACAACATCATGGAAGAGAACCACTTAAGCAAGGAACATATACGGGCAAGTATAAGGAGGGACATCCGACTGCATGGGATGGCTTGGGTGGCCACCTCTTCTGAACCCACACATATCAGAGGCGAAGATTGGACTCCACCACCACGTGGAACCATTAAGGTTAATGTGGATGCAGTAGTTACAAAACGAGGGGCAGCTGCAGCTGCTATAGCCAGGAACCACAAAGGAGAATGGGTTGGGGCATGGGGCATGCCGGTGGAAACATCCATTGCTACTGAAGCTGAACTCGCCGGAATTCTATTGGCGCTGGAACAAGCTGAACTACATAGCTGGCCTGCTGTTATTCTAGAATCAGACTGCAGTGTGGCAGTGAGGATGGTCAAGGAAGATGATGAAACCTGGCCTAGGTTTGCTCTCTGGCTTGCGAAGATCAGGAAGAAAAATCAAATGAACATTGAAATCCGTTTCAAGAGAAGAACTAGTAACTCGCTAGCAGATAGCCTAGCAAAGTTACAGCTAAAGAACAAAGATCATTACCGATTCTACCAACAGCCGCCCAAGGAGATCTCAAATATGTATAGCCAAGACTTAGACAAAGTCAATAATAATGCCGATGTAACCAGTATTTGAATTAGTAGTTAGTTCATACAAAAAAAGAAAAAGAATCACCAAGTCATAAGTAAGGGAACCCTTATATGTGTGCACTTTAGTTTGTATGTTGGCTTTCTTTACCCTTAGATCTTGAGTTTGTGATGAGCTTTGTTTAGTTATAATAGAGAGAATGTGCCTTAGAAGGAAGGAGGGACCTAGATGAGAAACTAAGAAATTAGAGGTCCTTATGGTGGAATCTAACCCAATCTATATAAGCCTCCTTCTTTGCAAACCAAGTAAACATATTCCCTTCACTTCTTCACTTATCATCTTGCTCAACTGACCCAAGGCAGAGATCTGGAGCTAGAGAAGATGAGCAACTTGTTCTAAGGTAAGAAGAGACCATCCTCTAGCTCGGATTCATGGAGGAAGTTGGTTTATAAGGTTGGTTTTTGGTTAACTCACTTAGGTTTCTTGTTCTAGCCGACCTTCCCCAACTTTTTCTTGGAGAATCACCCTTGGCCGACCTGTGGAGCTCAAGACGTCATTAGAAGCCTGAAAGCTTGGGAGCTTGGAGCTCTAAGGACGACCTTTGATGCAGGTTTTATATCTCTAAACCTCTTGCTTTCTAATACATATACTTGTTCTTGCATGTAGTGGTTAGTCCTTCTTCTTCCACATCTTTCCTTGCTTTCTTGCAAGCAAATCTGTGAAGTAACTGACCTGGTTTGAGGTTGAAGATGATGGGCATGATTTCCTAGGTAACTTTACCAAATGAACTTGGACCCTTTGGTCTAAACGGTTTGCAAACCGTTTGAGATCAAACGGTCTCAAGACCGTTTGATCTCATTTGGTCTTGCAAGACCGTCTAGAATCAAACGGTCCCAAGACCGTTTGGAAAGTTTGACCAATGGAAGACCATTTAGGGGTCTGCTGTACACATTTTGAGTTAAACATCTACAAAGAATTGTAACCTAATTGCAAACCAATCACAAGTTGAAGGCACCTCAACCCTCTAAACCATAATCGGGTGAAATTGCTGTTTTCAATGACCAATTTTGGTGATCTTTGGGTTGAAGGGCCCAAACGGTCTCAAGACCGTTTGGGGGTTCACTCAAATGGTTTCAAGACCATTTGGTGACAACCCAAGACCGTTTGGAGGTCTAGGGTTAAGGTAATTTGATCAATTAAGGGTCCAATCACAGTAGGTTGATGAATTGAATAAAAGTGCTGATTTTAGACCTAATTAGGGTTCAACCCTCATCAACTTGACTTAGTTTTTGACCAAACTTTGGGAAAACGGTCTCAATACCATTTGGAGGATGTCCAAACGATCTCAAGACCGTTTGGGCCAAGTTTGGGCCCAATTGAGTGCCAATTGATAGGTTCAACTTCATTCAGGCTCATGATTATCAATGTTGATGGTTAGTTGATTACAAACCCTAATTCAATCGGTTTCAACCCCAATTGGTTATCAATTGAGGGTCTAATTGGTTAATCATAACCCTAATTATCTCAATTGATAAGTGATTAGCAAGGATGTGGCCAAGTGAAGGCTTCAACATAGAAAACCCTAATCGTTTACAACCTTTGAATCACCTTTGAGGTCCATACGGTTTTGAGCCCATTTGGACCAAACAGTCTCAAGACCGTTTGAATCCAAATGGTTTCAAGACTGTTTGGGGCCAAACGGTCTCAAGACCATTTGGGCTCAAACAATCTCAAGGTCGTTTAGATCCAATCGATCTCAAGGTCGTTTCATGTCATGCGGTTTCAAGGTCGCATAGGCTCATGCGGTTTCAAAGTCAACTCTTTCAAACGGTCAACGCACTCATGCGGTCTTGGAGCTCATGCGGTCTTGAGGTCAACCTAACCAAACGCTCAACGCCCCCAAATGGTCTCAGGACCGTTTGGAGGTTGAAGTGTGTAATCATTCGGGGATCTTTAGGGCTGTGATTTCTTAGTAGTTTGAAGGTGTAATTGGTCCAATGGTGGTCTAATCCAAACCCTAATGATACCTAAAGGCATTAAGGGCTAAGTGCTCAATATATTGAACCATAATAGGAGTCAATGGTGTACATTACCAGTGTGCCCTTGAAGGGTTCAAGTAAACGGCACCTCTGTTTAATCAAAACCCTAATGACTTGATAGTGGTGAATTAGCTTATGTTAATCAAAAGTGACTTGACCTAACCTAAGCTAGGGTGATGTAATCACCACCTATTAGTAAAAGGAGAGAGAAGGTCCCAATTATAGTTGAAATTCAAGTAAAGTACCTTCAATGTATGTGAATGTGCATGATTAGGGTATGATCCACCTATGTGAGATCATGAAAACCCTAATTATGATAATTGATGAATCTTAGCCTAATGTGAAGGCATCAAGGATAATAATATCATACACGATGATGCTATAAGCTCAAATCACTATGAAGAGAATAGTTAACCCTAATTCTAGGGCAGTAACATGAAATATGAATAGTAAACCCTAATTGTCACTAATGAGGGAACCTAGCCTTAGTAAAGGCACAAAGGTACAACCCTTGAAATGGAATGCTATTTATGCCTTATAAATTGCTGATCTATGATGAAATGTTATTGTTGTCAAGTTGAGTTGACTATGCAGGTTCTTGTAAGAGAATGATCATAACCATGTAAGGGTTATGATGGAGTATTCATTGAAAGTATGCTGTAGACTTTATAAATAATGATACATGCTATGTTGCTTGTGCTTAAGTGACAACATATGAAGATAATGGGCTATAAGAGCCATGAGTAACATCAAGGTCATGCTGGTTAGATGACTTGTGATGAATTAACATCCTTTTGATAACTGATAAGAGTCAAACTTGATACATTTAGTATTCTTCTGTTATAGCAATGCTTTTATACTTAAATGTTTAGAACATGTTTGATGATAAAAGAATACTGAAATGTACCTAAGTAATCAAGTATAACCATACCATGTAGAGCCCTGATCATAGATCCATCATTATCATAGGTTAAATGATGATGAAACAGGTTTTCCTAAGGGAACTCCTGGATCACATACTTTTGAGTATGTGGGGGAATATGGACACGAATATCCTTATGTCCTAGTGTAGGAGTTGATGTAGATGTATCTTAATCTATCAGCCCTACACTATGTGTTTATGCCGGGATGATGTATCACTAATCACCCGAGGAATCTTTTATGCCACATTGATGAGAGATAAACATGAGATCTTTCGATGGTGAAGAGAGTACATAATGCCACTGTGACTCTAATAGCGAAGTACCAGAATACCTTGGTGAGCTATAGTAGCAGAGACATTAGATGTCCTACAAGTTGATCCTCACTCTGACTGAGGAAGTTGAGGTCATAAGAATCCGGCTCTTTTGATGACCTAGTATGATATCGATGCGACTTAATAGTGATCGGTTGGAGTATGAGTGGTATACCTCATCTCCGCAGGGAATAATACTGTTTGTAAAATATAATCAGCCGCGTAGTAAATCTGCTAGGGTTGAACTACGGGAAAAAATGATTGATGTTACATTGTTGCACTAGTATTCCTGTTCTTCATATTCTTTAGTGAAATGTTTTACATAGTATCCAATCTGCTGTTGAGTAGCTTAGATTACTTGCTCATGTTTTACTTATATGCTATAACAAAGCTTCTGGCGGAGAGTTATAACTCTCGCTGGGACAATTATTTGAAGTTGTCTCACCCCATAGATATCAATCTTTTAGGTGGTCGTCGAGGACGAAGGAACCAATATGCAGGAGAGCAGTACTAGGAGCAACAACACCAGGGGCAGCAGTGAGTCTCAGGTGGAGATCCTATCTGTCCAGTCCTTTAGTTAGATAGTCTTATGTCGTCTCTGTACACTCAGGTCCTTGGAGTTTGTTGATCTGAGATTTTGATTTTTAAATCTTGAGATTTTGTATCTTGTTGTATATAATCACTCAAGAAGTGATTTAACAGAGATGTAAACTGTTTATCTTGCTTTTATGAAAGAAGTTTCATGTTTTCAAGATCTTGTCTCGAAAAGTTTTAATTTTTTGTGATTTTTCGTATTCCACTGCTAATCGAATGCTTCCGCTGAGATTATATCGTGTTTTGGAGATCAGAGCCCTCAGAAATAGCAGTAGCACATGCACATGAACAATAATCAAACCATACAACGTATGTTCACCATTCAACATATAATTACAACATGAATTGTTATAACATTTGATATTACATATTGAACAACAAACTTATACATATACATGTACTACCACTAAACTACAAGATCTTAAGACAACAGGTCCACATGTACATCAGCTCGCCACATAACTCTCAACTATCCTGGTCTGCAAGCACAACCACAACCTAAACAAAAGATTACATGCGGTACACGTCAACACAATATTCAAGAATATTGTACTGAGTATGCCTACGTGTCTTTTATATACATTCCATCATATCTTGGCAATAAGATAAAACTAATATACTTGGTAGTAATAGAAGAATATAAGAAAAGCGTATACTTGCACAAAGATATTCATTAGCAAAAGAGAACACATATTTTAAGCACATTTTCCATTATATATCCATGCATTTGCCACCTGAGTGAATAATGCATCATCTCAGCTACCAAAGAGTATGATATGTAAGGCCTTATGATCTACTACCAAGGAGTTAGATCATTGTACAATGTGATCTAATACCAAAGAGAATGATCACTTTCCAGCACTATGCTACCAAAGAGAATTAGTGCTTTCATATAATGGAGCATATATATTATGTTTCATGTGTTCATAACCATAAGTACGAAAAATCAAGTAACATATCATGCAAGAACAATCATTTCATCCAATATCATATGCCAAGTATTTTACTACACATATAACATAAGCTTATTGTATAATAAGCCAAGTAAGAGGTAATGGTGTACCTTCCAAAGAGATATCCTAATCACATATTCCTCATGTAATCTATATCTTTGGTAAACCCTGATTAAGACAAGATCATGTACTATCATCAGATTCTCATCATCATTAACCCTATTTATATCCATTTTAGGGTTTGCCTTATCTCTTTAATATATTTCCATATCACTTGCATTCTTGTCTTATATTTATCTTACTATGTCAAATTCTAGATTATAGTTCATCAACTGGATATACTCATATGTCACATTATTATTTGAACATACTTAACATTATGTCACTTTCATTAACTATATAAGGGTTACATCATGTGTATTAAGGGTCATCCTCATGTAACATGAATTCTATGCATATAACTGATCTCAGATATATTATTATAATCAAGTTATAGATATGAGGGTTTTCTGTAAATCTCATCATTTATTGAGCATGCATTTATTAATTGCATCATCTTTAGTGTTATTAGCCCTAATTAACCATATTCATCAAATTATATGATTTTGTGCATCAACATGACTGTTTCTGACATCAGATAGATTATAAACATGATTATAGACATACTGGCATTTTTCCATAATTTTAGAACATCATTTGATATTTATTATCCATTAAATAAGCATCACACATCTTACATGATACCACTATTATTAATGCATCAAAAGCCTGATATTATGCTTCCATTGTATTCTACACATTTTTCTAAGAATTTGGATACCTTATTTGTATTTTTCTGACAACTGTGCTATTTACTACGAATTTTGTAAAATCTAAACATTTATGAAGGAATTACCTTTTTAGGCCAATCGGTCGCTGACACATGGCCATGATGTTGGCGTGGATCTTTTCCTCTCTTGGCTGGGACTCGGTCTGGGTCTGGGGCGGGATCCACAGACCTGAGGGTCCATTTGCCCGGTCGGGCTTCTCCCCCTTTTGCTTTCTCACGTGATCATGATCAAACCCAAGCATGACTCTGTTCTCCAGGGCGCCACCGTGAGGGAGATGCTCTGACGAGCGATCGGTCATCATCCAGTGCTCCTTGCAGATGTCTTGACCCTCCATTAGCTTCAGCGTCATCATCCCAACCTCCTCGACTGCTCAGGTTTTCCCTGGCACCCCCAATCCTCCATCTGGGCAGGAGCATCACCGCTAGCTGCTTCTGTGGTGGAGCAAAAGGGGAAAAACACCCCTCTCACTCCTACTCAAACTCGAAGCTTCCAAAAGCTTCATAGGATCCTCCTAAACTCCCGTGTGTCATCAATTCTCAATGGGAAGCACTGACCACCAGCCTTCGAGCTTCATCTTCAAGCTCCGACCAACTTGGGTTCGGCGGCCATGGAACTCACTGTGACTGGGCACGAAACCAGTCACATTCAAACCCTCTATCCTCCTTCTTCCTCTATTCTCACCTCTAACTCCACACTACACCTTTGACCACCACTTGTATGCTGCGTGGGAGCTTGAGGAAAAAGGGGAGCTCATTCTCCCTCATCACTTAGTCACTGAATACAAAAGAGGGGTCGTGACATTGGTATGGACGAGCAGAGATCAACTGCTCACCCAAACTCTACTCTTATCCCACGATCAGCATGCAGCCTGACATCGTGGTCACTGCCTTCGGTCAAGACAGTAACCGCAAGGTAGGAGAAGGTTTTCTCCACCATCAGATGGCATCTAAGGGCTAGGAGTATCTCGCCCCCATGCCCAAATCGTGGCTCACCTAAGTTAAAGCTCTCAGCCACTAGATAAAGAATCGATGGACATGATCTAAGTATGCAACCCGACCTTAACCAAAGGGGCGCTTGACACCTGATTTGATCAACAACTTAGGCTATGAATCAAATACTTTTGGTCCAAAATACATCAATAATACACATTATTTCACATTATTCAAGCCTTAATAACTCTTTCTAGGATGCTCCGATTGCCACCAAATTTTGACCCTAGATTCCTACCACTCAAGCAACCTTCTACTCAAATTTTGTGACAAAACTCATCTATTTGATCATTCTATTAAATTCCTCAAGAATGTATTAAAAGAGATATCTTAATAATGATGCCAGTCTCACATAAACACACCTACTTTGTTAAAAGCTTGGAACTATTAATATAACTCAACCATATGATTTCACTTATGTCATTGGACATTTATAGTTTCCAAAAGTCCACTCCATCACATCCTACACACCTTAAAAGAAATTTCATCCTCGGAATTAATCTAGAATCCACTTTGTCACATCATACATCTTAAAAGAAATTTTCGTCCTTGAAATTAAACCATTCTCATACTTCCTGGGAAAACCTTATCTTGCCTTCATCCACATATAAGAAACTATTTTAGGTGCAACATATCCAAAAGAATAAGCTACAAAACTATACCCAACCACTTTTAGGAGGTTTCAAAAGCATCTAGGGTGAAACCTCACTTCATAGAAGGCTCAAACAAGGGTTTAGAAGCTTAGGTTATGTCATTACATATCCCATATGTTAGAGCTGCTTCCTTATCTTTAGCCATGCATTAGGGTTCCCACATCATATTACCATGTTCTAAAGGAGTTAACTAAGATTAACTCATACATCAAGGTGTCATCAACATTTTATTGAGATAATTTGTTAGAACATATTCACCATTAACATATTCCTTTTAGGAGGGAGTTAACTAAAGTTAACCCACTTTATTCATCTAGATTATATCAAGGTGTTATAATCATTATGTTGTGCTAACCGTCAATGCTATTTTTTTAAGCACTAAGATTAACACCTCGTGTAACATGTTTCATTCATATGATCATATTTCATTGCTCATAATAAATTGCAACATTTACTAGTGATTTCAACACAAGTTAAACAATGATATCACATTATCCTCATTATTCACGTGTATGGTTAACCATTTATGCATTGATATCAATTAAACCATCTCTAGGTTTCCATCATATCACGTCTGTATATCACATCCTTACATACATTATATCATGGTTGTGCTAAAAAAACTTATGTGAGTTGCTCTTTAAACATATATTAAAACTTTATCTAGTCCAACTGAGGTTCTCCTATCCCATATCACGAGGGTAGCGTCGTGCTCAGTCTCTCTGAGCTAACACAACTCTATGAGTATCTCATGTGCATAAACTTCTTTCCTCTCAGTCTAGGGTTCTCAGGTTTACCTAATTGGCACTAGAGATAGCCTTACAAGCTCTAGCCACATAAGCACAACCAAAACATGATATGACATTCTCTTCTCAGCTCTATACCCATGAAAACTATTTCTCAACTCTCTTATATACACCACTAGATTCCTATGTGGGAAACCACCAACTCGAGCATGAGGCTTCACATAAACTTAACATAGCTACCTCCTCCAGGGTCTTGGGCTCTCTCCCTCACCCAGATGACAAGCACTCATATTCACACTAACATATGAACATGTATCCAACCTCTCTCTATCTCTAGGGTTTGGTCCTCCCAAAGACATCTCGGGTTCAGAAAGACTACAGGAATCATGCATTAAGCAACTCAACTCAATCACTCAGGAGTATTCTAGTTTAGGACACATCATATCACATGTTTCTCATAATTCTCATATCTTGGAGTTTAGGTTCTCTAACCTTCTCCCTCTGGGGTTTCACTCTCTCTAGAGTTAACCCTAAAAATGGTCCTAACACTAGAGGTCCTCCTTCATAAAAGAGCTCGAGGCTCATGCTGACTCTCATCCTTGTCTTAGCTTAACTTATCTTATCTCATAAAAGCCTAGTTACTTGCATCATCAAAACTCATCTCAAATCCTCAAAGAAAAACATAGATCACCATGACCATCTTATATCATCTTTATCAACTTACATTATATCATCAAAACTTATTTCATCTATTCCATCTATCATATATATACCGACAAGGCTCTAGACATCTAATCTAGAACTACACTCTCTTCTAGACTGATGTCATTCACTTTCACTTAGGTTGCATGACCACCTCCTACTCGTACATGTGTGGGGACACATTTTTGTAATACATATACATAACAAAATATTATATAGTTTTTCTCCGATAAAACAAGCGTCAAAGAAAACTATCGAGGTTCGATCCGTTCGGAATCAAAAACCAAATCTTGAAAATGAGTATCCCACATATACTAGAGAGTACAACGTCATGAAAACTAGTGAAAAGGACGAGAACATGGTGTAGACTAGTGTAGCTACTCTAGACAACGAGCGCCATATGTCTAGGGTTTCTCTTCCTTTGATGCACATCATTTCCAAATAGTGCAACGTCTCATACCGCTGCACTACAAGGAAAGAATGACATCTAAGGACTTGCTACTCAACAAGCACCAGTCTAGACCTAGTTCTCAGACATCTAGGTGCTAACCTAGAGGCTAGGTCAGATCTAGTCTCTGATAACACCTGTTTTTGTGATGTTTTTGCCCTTTATTTTGTTATCAAAACTGTCCTTTTCTACTATTTTCCTCTCTTTTATTAGCACTTTCACAATAATTGGCCAAGCAATGCTCTTAAACCAAATTTTCCATCTTTGCAGAGTTTTTCCTCATTTTGGTGCAATAAGGCCGTCCCGGCCCACAAATAAGTCCAAGTCTGTTTCGGCCTTCCTGACGCCCGATACAACCTCTTCCCGATAGGGTGGAGTGATATAATGACGCACGACAAAGGGATGCCGTGCAAGAAGAAGCTGATGAATGACACACCTTCTACCAGACAGGGAGCCCAGCTCGCCTCGACAACCCAGCTTGTCGGGCGACACAGCCACCCACCGGCAGGCACGCTGCCCGTCATGTGACCGATAGCCGACATCCCTGCACCGAGCGATACCTGTATCGGCCGTCCACCGACCCGCACATAAGGGGGACACGTGGCGCTTCGAGCACCATAACTTCTCCCAACTGCTACCTATAAATAGCAGCCACAGGAAGATGAAGAGACAAGTTTGGACAGTTGGGAGCTTGAGCTATCTTCTGAGGAAACTGCGAGAGCACAAGTATCGTGCCCCAGTGCTTGTGCAGGGAGACACTAGGTGAGCTTTTCCTCATCCCGAGAGGGAGGGGATAGTTCACTTAGGACCGTCCTGGGCGACACTCTGGGCCGATATCGGCCGACGTATATGAGCAACACAACTGCCTGATAGTAGAACGTGTCGCTCCATGCCCGTTACGATATCGAACCCGATACGCTTCGCCCGTCGTGCGTGCCGCCCGAGAGGGTGCGCCGCCCGACATGAGCGTATCAGCCAGGGTCCTTGAGCGATACAGTCGACCGTCGATGCATGCTGCCCGAGAGGGTGTGCCGCCCGACACCTCTGTATCAGGCTAGGCTCCTGACCGGTATCGGGCTGGAGAGCCACAATAGCCTGCCGTCCTTCAACATCAAGGAGGCGACACCTATCTTTTAATTCTGTTATTTTAATTCTTTATTTACGCAATGTATTAAGACCTTTAATGTTTATGGAAATAGAAAAGTTTGATTTCTTGTTGCTCTATGCTTGGTGCAAAATGTTGGATGACTGCTATGTTTGATATCTGAACTCTAGCTTGCATGTTTGGATCGCGTTTCGCTTAGCTACCGAATCATGTTTTCGCGTCGCAACAACTTTGAGAGTTGTGTTGTGGCTCTAGTGTTTGGTCCAATTCTGGAGTACGAGAGTGCCTGGAACGAAGTTGTTTCAGTAATACTCCACTCTAACTTAAGTCCAACAACCTTGAGAGGGGCGTTGACACTTGGTTAGAGGTACCCGCTCTGAGAGGAGGGGTACAGAATGTTACTACTGCCGCTTGCCTTACTGTGGTCTTATCCTTCATACCTTGCTCTAGCTCTAGTCTTTATCTTTCTATTTCTGTTGCATGAAAACCCCTAAAAACTGCTTAATGACTAAACCTTAAATCTCTCTAGTAGCTCCAGTAGGAGATAGTTTTCTTTGTTTTATTTGTGACATCTTGCTGTTTCCCTTTTGGGAATTTATATCTCTTTATACCTGCCGGAGTGTAGCGTGTCGATTTTGGGTTCTCAACACTACCCCATTGTCCCTGTGTTCGACCCCGTATGTCTACTTCGACCCCGTAAACAAAGTTGCGGGGGCCTAGAAGGATTCAGGTTTATAAATGTAAAAGCTCGACTACCTCAAATCCGCCTCCACTTTTGGACGCGCGATTTAGGCCGGTCAACTTTTTGGCACCGTTGCCGGGGACAAGGAAAAAATGGTACTGTAGACGAACCTGAATCCACTAACTACACTCCAGTGCCTCAAGCTTAGAAATGAGCTTGACATCACTCTTTTTCTTTTCCTTTCTTTTATTATAGTTATTCTTTGCCTGAAAGGTAATAATTCACTTTTCTAACTTGGTTTTTCGTGCCGTTTCAGGTACTCAGAAGAGAAGGACATTCTGTTCGACTGAGCACCAACTCCAACTGTCATGCCTCCTCGCGTTAAGCCATCCCATTCTGAAGGTGAACGCCCGGGGAGGGCTAGGCATGATTCGCCTCCTCCTGAGGTCAACGACCGATATGACAGAAATGATTAACTTGAAGATCCAGAAATGGATCAGTTCGAGGAGGACCATCATCATGACAGACGCCGCCACCATAGGAACAGGAGAAATAACAACAATCAGGAACGACGCTAGGAAGGGAGTGACAACGACGACTTGGAAGAAGAGGAGAAAACTCTAAGGGAGCTAGCCTCCACAAAGGCTACCAATTCCCGGTGCCCGGTCATCATTCCATGTTTCAACGCCACCAACTTTGAGCTCAAGCCGTATGTAATTCCCATGATCCAAAATAAGAGTTTTAGAGGGAACTCCAAGAATGACAACCCCTATCATCACCTAGATGCCTTTAAGAATATCTGTGACACAATTAATATGCGAGGTGTTCCCCAAGAGGTCATTTACTGCAAGGGCTTCATCTTCTCTCTGGAAGATAAGGCTCTATCGTGGTATCTGGGACTTCCCCGCCAATCTCTAAATGGATGGGGAGCACTAGCAGATGCTTTCATTAATAAATTCTATCCGATTGAGAAGACAGTGAGGAACAGACAAAGGATCACCTCCTTTATGCAAGGGCCTAGCGAGAACCTCCACGACGCATGGGAAATATACCAGGAATATCAGAGGGACTGCCCTCACCATAACTACAAGAAATGTTTCCTAGTCACTACCTTTTACAATGGTCTGACTCCTGAAGAAAGGGTGTCACTGAATGCTGCAGCAGGAAGTGACTTCCTAGGGAAGAAGCCGAGCAAATCTGAAAGGATCATCAAAAACATGGCGGAGCTGCGAGCCGGGGCTGATTTTGATAGATCTGACAGAGGACAGGCGAAAAAGGTCGGTGAAGGGTCCTTTGTTGAGTCCAAGGCTTTGGAGACTGACTTCTCAGATTCAGAAAATAGATATAGATGTAAAGCAGCTGAAGGAATACGACGCCAAGGGGAAGAAGCAGGTGGAAAAAGTAATGAAATGTGTAACATGTGGAGAAGGCGGCCATGGGGTAGATAATTGCATCTACACCAGACCAGAAGCATCAAGCGACACCGAGTCTGAGGCCGAAGGGACTGAAAATGTCTCTTTTGTAAATTTCAAAAGGCCAGACCACCCTGGCTTCAGCTATGGCAACAAGGATGCAACTGAGAATTCTCATCAGCTGCATAACTCCACTAAGCCGCCCCAAGCTTTCGAGAAGAGGGGAGGACCCGGTCGGTACACTAAAAACACCCCCTTCCAGACAAACAAAGGTAACTTCCAAGGTCAAGTCAAGTACCAAGGATCAGCCAAAGAACAGGGACAGAACAAGGTTTCAAACCAAGCAGATGTGGTGGGACAGTTGTTTGATTTTGTGAAAAAGCAGGACACTATCAATAACCAGTTGGCACAGAGCGCGCTATCAAATTCAGGTTTTTTGAACTCATTGCAGGTTCAAATGGCGGATATGCAGACGCACCAACGCCAGATTGACCAGCAATTAGCTCAAATGGCCGAATTAATGAAGAATCCCTTAGTCAAGATACCGTCCAACACTGAAACTGCAAAGAAGGCAGGGCTGTGATCGAGAGAAGGTGGAGACTGAGTTGCAAGAGATGGATGATGCTAGCAGATAAAGAGTGAAAAAGATGGAGCCGTCAAGATGGAGATGAAAACTACATCGCTCCTCGGGAGGCAACCCGAGCTTTATTTTCTTTCCTAGAATAGGATGCAAATTTACTTTCCTGCAAAACAAACATTACGAACATTTGGACTGTAATAAGGCCCGAGTCAGTGCATGCGCCACATATGCTGACTCTTATGTTTTATGGGCCACTGCCTTAGTTTGATTAACTGGGATGGGTAATACCATCTGAGGCAGGGAGCTTAGTCTTAGGCCAATGATGTCTTACTCATCAGCCGCAGTTTAAACCATTTTGTTTTCATGTTGTCATGGGGGGAAACCCAACTGGCACTATGTGTGCACCCTTATCGAGCGGTGGGACTTTGTGGAGTGCAACAGTCATGCCGACGGTTGGACTTGCCGACTTATGTGTTGCCCTAACGGTCGACGCGTGTCCCGGTTTTACTGTTGAGTTTGCTATATAAGGAGGCGAGTTTTTACCGTGTCGGGCTCCTTGCCTTACTGTTTTCACGCTCCCGTATCGTGCTAGAGAACTTGTGCTTCTGCTCCCGTGTCACGCAAGACTGCAATTCTCTCGTATCGCCTGGTAGTCCAGATCACAGCAAGGTATAGCCCGACAGACCATATCGCCCGGCAGATCGTGTCGTCTGACACGTTTCTTTCTTTATGAAAGTAGCTTATCGGTCTCAAGATTTCTTTGCTGAGAAGTTTTGTATCGCCCGATATGGATGTCGTGCGACGTACCTTTGATTTACGTTTGCCCGATACTCCGTGACGGGCGATAGCCGTGTCGCCCAAATTTGCATCTCCTCGCCTATTTTTGTTATCGGGCGACACACTGCTTTACTTTCATGAGGACCGTATCAGGCATCTTATCTTATCACCCTCGTATCGCCCGATATGCCCATTTTGAGCGATAGACCTAACACGCGTTCATCACCTTACCACCCTATCTTTATTGCGTGTTTGATCTTTTGACGTGACAGGCGATACCCATCTCTAGCATCGGGCACTAGGCTTCACTTTTGAAACCAGTGTGTCGCCCGATACTAGGGTACCGGGCAGTCTTTGTACAGAGAAATTCCTGGTCACACATTTATTCTATATTTTATATTTCTTTCAAAAGTCAACATATCTAATCAAGGTATTTCTTTTGTTGTCTTACAGAAATGGCCCACATCAAGACAACCGCTGTCCCAGTTGACGCGCAGGGCAGGAGAGTTTACCCTGAGACTACTACTGAAAGGCAGTCTGCCAGGCCCAAGCGCCCGAACCCAGGACCAGCTGGGACGTCAACAATAGGGAAGAAGGCTAGGGTTGGAGAGGCGGCGGCTCCAATCCCAACACCGACAGCAGCTACGGAACTCCCGAAATTCTTATCGGGGAGTTTCAAACCAAGAAACGACGAGCATGCTCGTCGATATGCTGAGCTGGTGACCAAGGTCTACCGACCAAGCAGGTTCTGCCATAGGGCCTCGTTTGCTGAGCTAGGAATCATGAAGAGGCTGAAGAGCGACCTAGCTGCGACAGGGCTGAAGAAGATCTGCTTCAGCCAGTCTTCTTCGTACACTAAGCTGACGGTGGAATTCATGTCATCTCTCCACCGAGTGAAGAACTCTGCGACAGAGATGGAAGAATTTGGCGGGCCAGACAGGCTACAGGCCCGACTTTATAACTCGAAGTACACCATCTCCAAGAAGCTCTTGAACAAGATCTTCTCTTTCAACGAGGAGGAGAAGAATCTGATGGACAACAGTGAGAGAATCACCGAGGGAGATGGGTTCAACCCCGTGCAACTTTGGGGCAAGCTAACCGGCGAATCTTCGTTCAAGCCGGGAAGAAAAGTCGTGGCAGTGCACTCCTATTTCTGGAGGATAGTGCACAAGCTGGTGGCATGCTTGCTATTCAGCAAGAACAAATCCAGCAACATCTACATAGAAGAGCTCCACGTCATGTGGCACATAATGGAGGGCCGAATGATCAACCTCGGTCGGTTCTTGCTGAACAGACTGCACCCAATGAAGGAAGCGACCAAGGAGTACTGCATGGGTGGCATCGTAAATCTCATCGCAGTAGGACTCGGGTACCCAAACAAGCCGCGCATCCATTCGAGGACGCAAGGCGATGAGGTGTTTGACACCAAGTACCTGATGAGGACTGGCATCATCAGGAAGGAGGGGAGGGACTTCTTCTACAATTTTTCGAGGACAGATATACTCCTCCCCCTCCCTCGCTGCACCGACTACGACGCGGAGAAACGAGTCTTCACCACCGCCGAGAGTGAAGCTATAGCAAATAACACGACGGTCACCACCACGACCATGGCCCCAGAGAGGCTAGTCCCAGAGCTACCGACGACAACTGCTGATCGAGTTGTCGTCGCTCCAACCATACCAGCCGCCGCCACAGTAAGGACGGTGGTGGATGAGAAAGAGCTGGTGATCATTGAGGTCACCGGGACAGAGACTTCGGGATCTGCCGCAGAAGAGACGTCCGTAGTTCCCGTCATTGTTTTGAGACCTGCAGAGGCGGAAGAGGAACTTCAGCCGGGCAACAGCAACGGGATGTTCGACGAGTTCTTGAGGGAGCTCGAAAGAACACCAACACCGCCGCCGAAGTCCCCGCCTGCTGCAGCTGAGGAGATCGCCGATAGTGTAGAGGTGGAGCAGAGTCCGCCTGCACCACGGCCGTCCCCACCTAGATGAAAAGGCAAGGCGGTGGAAACTAAAGGAGCACCGTTGCCTCGCCTGGCGGCGTATGGATCACAAACAATCCTGATAGATTCTACCTCGCCTGGTAGACCTTCGCGCACTCAAGATGTCCTGAGGATGGAAGGGAGGCCCATCGAAGCTCCCCCGTCACTCAGAAAGATGCTCAGACACGAGCTAGATAATTTGCGGGAGGTAACAGATATAAACTTTGCTGCTTGTATTTCCCTTACCTGCAAATTGGCGTCTTTCCAAAGTAGGTTGGATGACCAAGATAGAGAGCTGCTGAATCTAGCAAGCCTGCCCGACGGACTAGATGCGTTGAATACAACGATGCAGCAAGTTCTCCAACGACTCAACTGGCTCGAGGAGAGGATGGACAGAAGTGACGACCATCCACGCCAAAGGTAGCCGAGACGGTCTCCGTCACCTCCCAGCCGGGGGTCCCATCCCTCCTCATCAGGTTCCCCCTCGGGAACATCGTCCTCCTCCTCCTCCTCCAGCGGACGATCATCAACGCCCGAGGAGGGGACGCAACAAGGTTCAGCCAAAGGCTTCCCAGTAGACATGAGAGCTCCTTAGGGTTGGGAGATGCAAAAATCTCCGTCCCCCTGGATGAAGTTGAAGACAAAAGTGTAGATATCATCATCGAAGGAGACTCATCTGAAGAGTCCGAGGGAGAAAAGGGGGATGTCTATACAGTCAATAAAAGATATCTACCCCGAAGGAGGCACTCGATGGCAGACAGATTTCGTGAGCCATCCGAGATACCCTCCTTCGAGATGGCAGATTTTGACAGACAAGCCATTGGATACCTGACGATCAGAGACCAGAAGCTACTGAATAAGGTCTTACGATCGCAGGCAGATGAAGATGACATAGTCTGGACCGACGGCTACCTTTTGGTGCGGCGGAAGGCTCTTCGCGGCATGTTCCGTGCACCGGCCGTGGTCGATAAGAGACTATTCAGGGTCCTGGAGAATGCGCTAATAGAGAATATCAACAGTAGGACAGGTCAGAGAGTAGTATACACAGCCACCCCGACCTTGGCAAGAAGACTGATGAAGGGAGATCCAGACTCCCCTGCGGTGGCCGACATGCTGCAGCATATTGAAGAGTATAGGTCGAAACTGGTTTTGGCCCCTTACAAGCACCAGAACGTGTGGTTCCTATGTGTGGTAGACCTCGGAAACCGCGACGTCCGGCTGCTATGCTGCAGCAATGCCGAAGTGCCACGCTCCGGGGGTGTTTTTTGCCGCCCGGAGGACCAGAAGTTGAGACTCCTGCCGCTGCGTCTGTTACGAGCCGTAAAGCGAGGAAGCCAACATCACCAAGGACCTTGGAACTTCTTCACTATCCGAGACCTCCCCGTACAGATAGAAGAGGGGAGTGGAAACAACACTATCGCCATCCTGGGTGGAATTGAGGCGCTCAACACATTTGGAAACTTAGGAGTCCTCAAAGGCACGCCCTTTTATCAACGCAGGGGCATTTACGCCATGCTGCTGATCAAGGACAAGCGCTATTTCTGGGATGCAGGGGTGCCAGAGCAGCTGCTGGATAGTGATCTAGAAGAAGACTCTTCTTGATCCAGCAGCTCCGCAGAAAAAGAAGAAGAGATAGCAACCGAGATTCATGGGGCGGGCAAGCAGCTGGCGATACTGAAGAAAGTGCATGGGAGGGAATATACTACTTTTCCCGAGGCTTCAGAAGGGCTGATATTGAATTTCGACCACTTTTCGTGTGCAACTCTCACACAGGAGCAGGTCAACATTATCCAGAAGAAGCTAGCTGATTCAACCCCATCGGTTGTTGCCTTTCAGGCAGGCGATGTCGTAGTCCCAGTTGATGATCTAAGGGACATGGTGAAGGAAGGAGGGTGCTTGGATGTGACAGTTGCAACCGCCTACATCCAGTACATACATCCAAAGCTAGAACAAGCATACATTGCCCACCCTATGCCGTTCAACGACATATGCCTCACCGATGAAATAGGAGCGAAGAAAGCATTTCTACAAAAGTTGGCGAGCGGAGTCCCCCCGCGAGATCTTCCTCCCAGTTCTACATTACCATCAATGGACGCTCCTAACAGTGTACACCCAGGAACGAGCAGGAATTTTCTACAACAGTTCGGATGGCAACAAGAACCATCTCGTGCCGTGTACTTCTGAACCTTTGTCATCTGTCGAGCGCTTAGTCTGAAAATACTACGACGAGGTGGCAAAGATGATCCAACCATTCCTGGATACACAAGCAAGCAAGTGGCACGAACTCCAGTTCTACCACCGCAGTCCGCAACAACTTCCTTTATCCAACGACTGTGACATCTATGTCCTGGAATGGATAGCAAGCAAAGAAAAGCCTGACCAGCTCCACCACATCTTCTATCACAGCAAAAGGGGAGAATATGTGTGGGAGCTTCTATCTGACGCATGCATAACCTCACTGGAATAAACATTACCTCACCTTATCTACTTCACAACTCTGGGATAGAGTGTGGAGTAAGTTTGGGGGGGTACCATGTACCAGTGAGGGAGGTACAAATTTTTATACAAATTTTTAAAATTTTTTCTTCTTCTTTCACTCAATTTCTTCATTCTTTTGTCCCATATTCGTTATTCTTTTGTCTACATATATATCTTCATACTCGTTATTCTTTTGTGTACATATATATCTTCATACAAAAATTTTGAAATATCCTTTCTATTTATATCTTCCCATGCATATGTACAAAGTTACTGTATAGTTCCTTTCTGTTTACATCTTCCCATGCATATGTACAAAGTTACTGTATAATAAAAAAGCCTGTTGCGACTTCTTGCAAAGTTAATTTTCTATGTGCTTAACGAGATGCAAGTTCTGTTATATCTTTTTGATAATGCTGCTTCAAACGAACAAAAGAGTATGTTTTGCCATGTCAAAAATTTCGAAAAAAAAATAATAATCTCACAAACAGCTAAGAGACGAGTATGGAGAAGGAAAAAGCTGCCCAAACAGCAGAAATCTCTTTTGTTTTCCCTCACCCAATGAAAATCCCAAAAAGAGTGAGAAGCCTTATGAGTGTGAATAAAAGCATGAGAGTTGTGCCCAATAAAAGAAAAGAAAAAAAAATATATACCCACTTGTTTTCCAAAAGTACCCATCTTTAGGCATGGTAGATCCAGGGCAGTGGTACATAGGATGTGAAATCACTACTCTAAAGCCAACTGGCTTGGACTGCAGGGACCACTTGCCCACTAACAGACCCTTACCTAGATGGACTGATGAGAAACAATAAAAATCCTAAAAAGCCTTAGCCTACCCGATACACAACTTTCTGCCCCAAAAATAAAGCTGTTTGGTGTGTAAGCTAACTTCAGAATCATACAACAAAGTCTCGCCGAAGCTGTAGAGAAGAATCTTACTTAAACAATAAGGCAGGAAAAACTAAGTCTTTTGTTCGTACTGAGACATCATTATCTTTAAGGCATTACGATTCTTGTTTCACCTTTTGAATAGAAAGCTTTTCTGAGCAGAAGAAGCATCACTAAACATAGTTTAAATATTGATTGAGGACAATCAAAACGCTAAGTTTGGGGGAGTTGATAACACCTGTTTTTGTGATGTTTTTGCCCTTTATTTTGTTATCAAAACTGCCCTTTTCTGCTATTTTCCTCTCTTTTATTAGCACTTTCGCAATAATTGGCCAAGCAATGCTCTTAAACCAATTTTTCCATCTTTTGTAGAGTTTTTCCTCATTTTGGTGCAATAAGGCCGTCCCAGCCTACAAATAAGTCCAAGTCTGTTTCAGCCTTCCTGACGCCCGATACAACCTCTGCCCGACAGGGTGGAGCGACACAATGACGCACGACAAAGGGATGCCACACAAGAAGAAGCTGAAGAACGACACACCTTCTACCCGACAAGGAGCCCATCTCGCCTTGACAACCCATCTTGTCGGGTGACACAGCCACCCACCGGCAGGCGCGTCGCCCGTCACGTGACTGATAGCCGACATCCCTGCGCCGAGCGATACCTATATCGGCCGTCCACCGACCCGCGCATAAGGGGGACACGTGGCACTTTGAGCATCATAACTTCTCCCAACTGCTGCCTATAAATAGCAGCTACAGGAAGACGAAGAGACAGGTTCAGACAGTTGGGAGCTTGAGCTATCTTCCGAGGAAACTACGAGAGCACAAGTATTGTGCCCTAGTGCTTGTGCCGGGCGACACTATGTGGGCTTTTCCTCATCCCGAGAGGGAGGGGATAGTTCACTTAGGACCATCCCGGGCGACACTGCGGGCCGATATCGACCGACATAGATGAGCGACACAACTGCCCGACAGTAGAACGCGTCGCTCCATGCCCGTTACGATATCGAACCCGATATGCTTCACCCGTCGTGCGTGCCGCCCGAGATGGTGCGTCGCTCGACATGAGCGTATCGGCCAGGGTCCTTGAGCGATATGGTCGACCGTCGATGCGTGCCGCCCGAGAGGGTGTGCTGCCCGACACCTCTGTATCGGGCTAGGCTCCTGACCGGTATCGGGATGGAGAGCCGCAGTAGCCTGTCATCCTTCTACATCAAGGAGGCGACACCTATATTTTAATTCTGTTATTTTAATTCTTTATTTACGCAATGTATTAAGACCTTTAATGTTTATGGAAATAGAAAAGTTTAATTTCTTGTTGCTCTATGCTTGGTGCAAAATGTTGGATGACTGCTATGTTTAATATCTGAACTCTAGCTTGCATGTTTGGATCGTGTTTTTCTTAGCTACCGAATCGTGTTTTCCCGTCGCAAAAACTTCGAGAGTTGTGTTGTGGCTCTAGTGTTTGGTCCAATTCTGGAGTACGAGAGTGCCTGGAACGGAGTTGTTTCAGTAATACTCCACTCTAACTTAAGTCCAACAACCTCGAGAGGGGTGTTGACACTTGGTTAGAGGTACCCGCTCTGAGAGGAGGGGTACAGGATGTTACTGCTACCGCTTGCCTTACTATGGTCTTATCCTTCGTACCTTGCTCTAGCTCTAGTCTTTATCTTTCTGTTTCTGTTGCATAAAAACCCCTAAAAACTGCTTAATGACTAAAACCTTAAAATCTCTCTAGTAGCTCCAGTTGGAGATAGTTTTCTTTGTTTTATTTGTGACATCTTGTTGTTTCCCTTTTAGGAATTTATACCTCTATATACCTGCCGGAGTGTAGCGTGTCAATTCTGGGTTCTCAACACTACCCCCTTGTTCCTGTGTTTGACCCCGTAAACAAAGTTGCGGGGGCCTAGAAGGATTTGGGTTTATAAATGTAAAAGCTCAACTACCTCAAATCCGCCTCCACTTTTGGACGCGCGATTTAGGCCGGTCAGTCTCTAAAGACTATTAATCTAACCCTAAAGATTATTAAGTTCAAGGTTCTTTAGTTTTGTGTTGTCTAATGAGCAAATGTCAGGCTTTGCTATTGTTCTTGCTCTGATACCACCTGTGACGTCCCCAAATTTTCTAAAACTTAATCTGATGTGTGACGTCCAAATTGAAACCTCACTTCAGTGAGAATGCCAATTTAAACACACCACACCAGGCTAATAATAAGAAAATCAAGGGAGTCAGAAGGAAACAATAGTAGCACATGCACATGAACAATAATCAAACCATACAACATATGTTCACCACTCAACATATAATTACAACATGAATTGTTATAACACTTGATATTACATATTGAACAACAAAGTTATACATATACATGTACTACCACTAAACTACATGATCTTAAGACAACATGTCCACCTGTACATCAGCTCGCCACACAACTCTCAACTATCCTGGTCTTCAAGCACAACCACAACCTAAACAAAAGATTACATGCAGTACACGTGAACACAATATTCAAGAATATTGTACTGAGTATGCCTATGTGTCTTTTATATACATCTCATCATATCTTGGCAATAAGATAAAACTATTATACTTGGCAGTAATAGAAGAATATAAGAAAAGTGTATACTTGCAAAAAGATATTCATTAGCAAAAGAGAACACATATTTTAAGCACATTTTCCATTATATATCCATGCATTTGCCACCTGAGGGAATAATGCATCATCTCATCTACCAAAGAGTATGAGATGTAAGGCTTTATGATCTACTACCAAAGAGTTAGATCATTGTACAATGTGATCTGCTACCAAAGATGATGATCACTTTCCAACACTATGCTACCAAAGAGAATTAGTGCTTTCATATAATGGAACAAATATATTATGTTTCATGTGTTCATAGCCATAAGTACGGAAAATCAAGTAACATATCATGCAAGAACAATAATTTCATCCAATATCATATGCCAAGTATTTTACTACACATATAGCACAAGCTTATTGTATAATAAGCCAAGTAAGAGGTAATGGCATACCTTCCAAAGAGATATCCTAATCACATATTCCTCATGTCATCTATATCTTTGGTCAACCCTGATTAAGACAAGATCATGTACTATCATCAGATTCTCATCATCATTAACCCTATTTATATCCGTTTTAGGGTTTGCCTTATCTCTTTAATATATTTTCATATCACTTGCATTGTTGTCTTATATTTATCTGACTGATGTCAAATTCCAGATTATAGTTCATCAACTGGATATACTCATGTGTCACATTATTATGTGAACATACTTAACATTATGTCACTTTCATTAACTATATAAGGGTTACATCATGTGTATTAAGGGTCATCCTCATGCAACATGAATTCTATGCATATAATTGATCTCAGATGTATATATTATATTCCAGTTACAGATATGAGGGTTTTCTATAAATCTCATCATTTATTGAGCATGCATGTATTAATTACATCATCTTTAGTGTTATTAGCCCTAATTAGCCATATTAATAAATTATATGATTTCATGCATCAACATGTCCATATCTGACATCAGATGAATTATAAACATGATTATAGACTTAATGGCATTTTCCCATAATTTTAGAACATCATTTGATATTTATTATCCATTAAACAAGCATTACACATCTTACATGATATCACTATTATTAATGCATCAAAAGCCTGATATTATGATTCCATTGTGTTCTACGCATTTTTCTAAGAATTTGGATACCTTATTTGTATTTTTCTGTCAACTATGCTATTTACTACGAATTTTGTAAAATCTAAACATTTCTGAAGGAATTACCTTTTTAGGCCAATCGATCGCTGACACGTGGCCACGATGTTGGCGTGGATCTTTTCCTCTCTTGGCTGGGACTCACTCTGGGTCTGGGGCGGGATCCACGGACCTGAGGATCCATTTTCGCGGTCGGGCTTCTCCCCCTTTTGCTTTCTCACGCGATCAAGATCAAATCCAAGCAGGACTCTGTTCTGCAGGCGCCGCCACGAGGGAGATGCTCCGATGAGCGATCAGACATCATCCAGTGCTCCTCGTGGATGTCTTGACCCTCCATTAGCTTTGACATCATCATCCCAACCTCCTCGGTTGCTCAGGTTTGCCCTGGCACCCCTGATCCTCCATCTGGGTAGGAGCGCCGCCGCTAGTTGCTTCTGCGGTGGAGCAAAAGGGGAAAAGCACCCCTCTCACTCCTACTCAAACCCAAAGCCTCCGAAAGTTTTGTAGGATCCTCTTGAACTCCTATGTGTCATCAATTCTCAGTGGGTAGCACTGACCACTAGCCTTTGAGCTTCATCTTCAAGCTCCGACCAACTTGGGTTCGGCGGCCATGGAACTCACTGTGACTGTAACATCCCTGACCTAGGTTATGTTCTAACCATAGGTGTTTTTCTCAATAAAGTTGATTAGATACTTTATCTTATCTTTTGAAAAGTAATTAAGGATCTTGAGGAACTTATATTTCAATTTCAGTCCTTTTGAATAATGTTGAAATATTGTTTTGTTAATTTTGGACTAAAGTGCAAATTACCCAAGTTGAGGGGTTAACTTGCAAATTGTTCTTGATAAAATTTTCCTCTGATGTTGAGACATCATAAGAATGAATATGATGTAGTGGTATGGTTTCCACAAGCTTGGGTACCAAGATAAAGCTTGTAGAGCAATCCTTGCGCATTAAAACCTAGTTTTGGTGTAATGTGCAATTTACCCAAAATCTAGGGTTCAATATGCAAAATACCACATTTAGAAGGTCCCTCATGTTTCTTGACATCAAGTAGAGAAAATAAAATGAGAGGGTCGCCTCATTTGAATTATCATGGAGGAGAGAGAATCTTGACATTAAAATAATCAAGATTTAAGCATAAATGGAACTTTAATTTAATTTAATGCAAAAAGAAATAAATTAATTGATGAGACCTTCAACCAAAAGTTGAGGGATGAAATAGAAAAGTGTTGGACGAGCTTGTGCCTTGCTATGGCACAAAAAGATCTTGGTTGAGTGGAAGCCCACTCACATTATCATAATAAAAAGTATTATCCACTAAAAGTTGGATAATAGTATAAAATTCACTAAGGTGCTTAATTTATTTTCCATTAATTCTTGGATAATGAAGAGGTTTTGCAAGGCAATGAAGGTGTCTTCGTGGCCAAGAAATGGAGGGGAAAGTGGTGGAAATAATTTCGGAATTTAAAGAAAATAATTCTTTTTCTCTTTCCTTGAAAATCCTTATACATATCCTTTTTCCTATCCAATTGAGGGCCTTTCTTTGAAATTCCTTTTCTCACTTTGCTTTGGCCGACCATGGCAGAGCTCAGGAGCAGGAGAAGGACGACTCTAACCTTTTGGTAAGCTTTTGATCATCTTCCACCTCGAATTCATGGTGAAAACCTTAAATCAATGCTTGATTCTTGGTTTTCTTCACTCGATTTCCAATCCTAGCCAACTTGTTCATCCAAAAGCTCAAGAACGGACCTTGGGCAGTTGCTAGAACTTCATCCACCATTAGAGCCGTCGATCTTGGAGTTTGAATATCAGATTCAAAGGCGGGTTTTATAACTTTAACCCTTAAACATTAGTATTGCATTCAATTCTCTACGATTTGTTAGTTATTTTCTTCAATTTGGAACTCTTGTGATTCATTGCTGAAATTTCCATGAAGAACGGTTGCTGTTCTTGGATGCACGAAGGAAGATGATGATGAAATCATATTGACACTTTTCCCAATAAAATATTAGGCCAAACGGTTTCCCAAACCGTTTGGGAGCAAACTGTTTCAAACCGTTTGAGAGAAAACAGTTTCATCAAACCGTTTGAAAGGAAAAAGTTTCAAACCGTTTGGGGGCGTTGACCATGGTTGACCATTTGGGGATTTGTTGATAATAATGTTGGTTGATGACCCATTGATTATAATTGATTAGTTCCAATTGGTTCATGAGTTGAAGGATAATCAATCACCAAACCCTAATCGGATAAGTGCTGATTTCTTAATTGATTAATTTAGAAACTTGGGTTGATTGACCCAAATGGTTTCAAAACCATTTGGGGATCACCCAAATGGTCTCAAGACCGTTTGGGGGTAACCCAAGACCGTTTGGAGGTCTAGGTTTAAGCATGGTTGAGCAATTGAAAATCCAATGATACCCGAGTGGAATACAATCAATAATCGATTTGATGATCAATCCATTGATCCGAACCCTAATTGGATGACATGGATTTTGATGACGTCATGGGAAAATGGTCTCAAGACCGTTTGGAGGTCATCCAAACGACCTCAAGACCATTTGAGGTCAGGTCATGTCCAATTTGGATGGTAATCCAATGGTTTCAAAGTAATTAGTTCTACAATGATCAACATTGAAGGTTCATCGATCTTAATCCTTAATCCAATTGATTCAAAACCCTAATTGATGATCAATTGGGGGTTAAATCAGTTGAAGGATGACCTATTAAGCTCAATTTAAGTATGGTGATAGGTCCAATTGATGGGTGATTATATGAATTCAATCAATGAAGGAATTAATCTTGGAAACCCTAAATCAATTTGATTGGTTGAGACCATCTTTGGTCCAATCAGTTTTGAGGAGGTTTGGACCAAAAGGTCTCAAGACCATTTGGGACCAAACGGTCTCAAGACCGTTTGGTACCAAACGATCCCAAACCGGTTGAGTCTCATGCGGTTTCAAAATCTAACTTTAGCAAACGGTTTCAACATCAACTTTAGCAAACAGTTTCAACATTAAATTTAGCAAACGGTTTCAACCTCAACTTTACTAAACGGTTTCAAGTATGCAACCAAGACCATTTGCAGGTATATCAAGCAAGACCGTTTGAGGTCTGATTTGGTCAAGACCATTTGGGGTCTAAGTGGTCAAGACCGTTTGGAAGATAACTAACCAAAACTGCATGGATACTTAAAGTGGTTAAAGGACAAATTGATTAATTGAATAATACAAGATGTAATCAAGGATGGTTATAGTAATTGTATATTAATAAGATAGGGTGATTGGTACCTTTGAATGACTAATCCTTAATGATTAAGGAAACAATAACATCATATATTGAGGCAACCTTTATCCAAGTAAAGTTGACATGATCTAACCAGGTCCAAAGTAAGGATCATCTTTTAAAGGATGAGAGAGAGAGAGGACTTCCTACATGAATGATAATCATGTAATGGTTAAGTCCTAACACTTTCAACATGAATGAATGTGTAATTAGGGTATGATCCTTGATAGGGAGATCAAGAAACCCTAATAATGAAGGTTAATGATTCATAACCCTAATCAAGGGCATTGATATGGAAATCCTAATACATGATGATGGTATGATCTTAATTCATGATAATGATATGAGAAACCCTAATTCAGGATGTTTTGATGATTAACCCTACTTGGGGTGAATAGTAAACCCTAATTGTGGGTTAATGAATATAAACCCTAATCTAGGTGATGTGATGTGAATAGCAAACCCTAATTGTGGGTTAATGAATACAAACCCTAATCTAGGGTGATGTGATGTGAATAGTAAACCCTAATTGTGGGTTAATGAATATAAACCCTAATATAGGGTGATGTGATGTGAATAGTAAACCCTAATTGTGGGTTAATGAATGTAAATCCTAATCTAGGGTGATGTGATGTGAATAGTAAACCCTAATCTTGGACAATGAGATGATAAGTCATTGATCCTAATTGAGCTAAGGGGATGATTAATCCTAATTGAAATAAAAAGGGAAACCCTAACCCTAGCAAGGGCATAGTGGTGTAACCCTTTAATTGTGATGCTATAATTGTTTTGCATTGTGCTGATATGAAATTGATGTATCTTTTATCATCTGTACTAATCATGCAAGTGTTATGAAATAGTGAACATAGCCATGTAAGAGCTATGATGTCTTATTTATTGAAAGTACTTCATGAACCTTGTGAGCAATGATATGCTATGTTGCCTAGTGAGAGGTAACCAAAGAGATTATTAAGCTGTAAGAGCAATTTGAAATACCTACACTGTAATTATCATATTTATACCGTCAGATGACTTGATGGCATTAAGTTATCTGTCAAAGTGGTAACAAGTGTTTTGATGATCTAAGGGTTTGAACACCCATATTCTTGAATCATGATGATGAGATGATAAGGGACTGAGATCCCAATGTTAATAAAGCTGTGAAATGAGCTTGATAAAAATAGTACTCTTTATTTATAGCAATTGTTATAATGGACTATGTTTGAAAACATGCCTGATGCTAAAAGAATGTTGTAATGTACTTAAATAATCAAGTGAAATGATATCATGTAGAGCCCTGACCATAGATCCATCATCGTCAGTAGTTTGGTGATGGTGAAACAGGTTTCCTAAGGGAACTCCCGGAGGGCATACTTTTGAGTATGTGGGGGTTATGGGCGTGAATATCCTTACGCCCTAATGGAGGAATTGATGTGAGATAAACATTAAATCTCTCAATCCTTCATTATATGTATATGTCGGGATGATGTATCACTAATCTCACGATGATGATGTGAATTCCGAATCGATGTGAGATAAACATGAAATCTCTCGATTTTGAAGAGAGTACAGCATGCCACTATAACTCTAATAGCGAAGTTGCCAGCATACCCAGGAAAGCTGTTTAGTAGATACACGAGATGTCCTACAAGTTGTTCCTCACACTAACTGAGGAGGATGAGGTCATGAGAATCCGTCTCTTCTATTGACCTATGTATGGTACCAATTTCGATTTCACAATGGTCGGTTGGAGTATGAGCGGTATACCTCATCTCCTCACGGCATAAGTATGTTTGAAAAATGTAATCAGCCGTGTAGCATATTTACTTAGGGTTGAATTATGAGAATAAATGGTTGATGATACATTGCCTATTATATCCTAGTTGGATAAATGCTATACATGTTCTTCATATTCCTTATTTAATAAATGACTTGCTGCTTTATCAAGTTATAATTGAAATGAAATGCATAGAGAATACTGCTCTACATAGTTTAATCAATGATTTACCTACTGCTGAATATTATGATTCTACTGCTCAGTGTTATTCTATTATCTACAATAACAATGTTTTTGTAAGAGAGTTATATCTCTCGCTGGGGCAATTTTCAATTGTCTCACCCCGTGGGATTCAACTTTTTAGGTAGACTCCGAGGAAAAGGCAGAAACCCTACAGAGGGTGAACATCAGCAACAACAACAACAACAAGGACATCAATGATCCTCAGGTGGAGACACTATTTGTCAAGTCCTATATATAGAGAGTCCTATGTGTCGTCTCTGTACTCTCAGGTCCTAGGAGTCAGTAGATGGTTTGATATAGATCTGAGATTTTTTGCTTGATGCCTCGAGATTTTTGTATGCTTCTTATGTACAATGTAACTAGGCAGACAATGTTTGTAACTCTCGAGATGAGATGATACAGAGATGTACTGATGAATTAGAACGTGATTAACATACTTTGGTTCTTTATAAAAGAGTTTTTCAGTTTGTGGATCTCTTGCAAAAAGTTTTAACTTTTAGTGATTTTCAATAATTCCGCTGCTAATAATTCGCTTCCGTATTAGTTAATCTTATTTTCGCGAGTCGTACGCCATAGTGACTGGGCACGAAACCAGTCGCATTCAAACCCTCTATCCTCCTTTTTCCTCTGTTCTCACCTCTAACTCCACGCTACACCTTCGGCCACCACTTGTATGTTGTAGTGGGAGCTTGAGGAAAAAGGGGAGCTCGTTCTCCCTCACCACTTAGTCACTTAATACAAAAAAGGGGTTGTGGCATTGGTATGGATGAGAAGAGATCAACTACTCACCCACACTCTACTCTTATCCCACGATCAACGTGCAGCCTAACATCGTGGTCACTGCCTTTGTTCATGGCAGTAACCACAAGGTAGGAGAAGGTTTCTCCACCATCAGATGGCATCCAAGGGCTAGGAGTATCTCGCCCCCATGCCCAAATCGTGGCTCACCTAAGTTTAATCTCTCAACCACTAGATAAAGAATCGATGGGCATGATCTAAGTATGCAACCCACCCTTAACCAAAGGGGTGCTTGACACTTGATTCGATCAACAACTTAGGCTATGAATCAAATACTTTAGTCCAAAATACACCAATAATACACATTATTTCACAGTATTCAAGCCTTAATAACTCTTTCTAGGATACTCCGATTGCCACCAAATTTTGACCATAGCTTCCCTACCACTCAAGCTACCTTATACTCAAATTTTATGACAAAACTCATCAATTTTATCATTCTATTAAATTCCTCAAGAATGTATTAAAAGAGATATCTTAATAATGATGTCAGTCTCACATCAACACACCTACTTTGTCAAAAGCTTGGAACTATTAATATAACTAAACCATATGATTTCAGTTATGTCATTGGACATTTATAGATTCCAAAAGTCCACTCCATCACATCCTACACACCTTAAAAGAAATTCCATCCTCAGAATTAAGCCAGAATCCACTTTGTTACAATATGGGTTACCTTATCACGTGAAGGAACTACGGTTGAGAAAACCCTACATCTCTTCCTATCATGTTGGGTAATCTCATGTTTCTCTTATGACTCGAGATGAAGTAGTGGGAATTCTGATTATGAATGACATGGGTAATGGTGGATGTCATGCTTTGGTAGGTTTTGACTAATGATTGGCTGTGAGTAATATAAACCCTTCTCTCTCTCATGCTTACATATTAGAGAATAGTCGTATGACCTTTTACGTGATAGGAGGATCAGACCCATTTTTTTGTAGAAGGAAATGGTCACATGATAGTAGTGTATGTGTCAAGTTGTGGAAGGTATCTGACTTGGTTCTCAGATCAATTTTGGCACCAATTTTGCATCTGCATCGCTAGTGCTTTATTGCTAAAACTTATTTCATTTTTAAATTATATGTATAAAAGATTTATTTTTCTTTTTATGATCTCATCAATGATTTTTAGAACCAAGTCACCACCACAAGTAATTTGATTAGTAGAGAATCTCTTTAGTGGAGTACCCTCGGTTGACATGTTCAACCCTAATACCCTAGGCCTAAGACTGACATAGTTAGTTTATATATATCGGACCTAACAGATACACCCTTTTTCCCCTCTAGGTTATGCACTAAGTTATAGTTTGAGCTTTTTTAGGGGTGGAGTTCCGTACAATTTATTCATTAGGGATCAAACTAACTTAAGGAATAATCAGGCTAATAACAACTACAATAAGTAAAATTTGGTTAACTCCTTGTAATAATGTCAAACATATGTAGAGGTTACCAAACTGAAAATTCCAGACGAGCCTTACTAACCATACCATTCTAAATGTTACTTAGATGATTAAAATAAATTTTAAAATTTTGTATTGAGTCATACTTAAAGGATATTTAATCCAGATTGGGGTAAGATAAAAACTACACTTAAAAGCTCAAATTAATATCCTATACCCCAAAATTGCTAATAATTAAATGGCAAGGATGACTATACAGCATAGGCGAGGGTGAACATGCTAAGTGTGATGGAATTTTCTGAACATTTCCCATGTTATCACGATAAATAGTAATGTAAAGGGATTGACTACACATTAATCAAAACATGTCTAATGTAATGTGAAAAGTTAACTTATGATTGATAATTTCAGTAAGTTTCATACAACACACTATTGTGCTGATATAGGAACGAGAAAATCCGTTGGAAAACAAAACCCTAAACTTACATCCCAACCGTAAAGCGCCGATTAAAGTATATGTGTTGTCTTTGTTATGTGACACATCCTAATTCATCCTTCTCGATAAATTTACAAATATTTCAATTTAAGATATAACCCTAATACTGGAAGGAAAACAAGACATATACGCACATCATACATAAAGTGACTATTATTAATAATAATATTAGTGATATGATGATTATGATTATGAGTAGATGATAATGACGATGTTGTTATTTTGATTAATGATTCATTTGATGCACCAAAGATAATATCATCAATATAATTTTGAACAACCAGAAAATCATATTCATATGTTTTGAAAAATAAAGTAGAATCTGAATTTCCAATTGAAAAGTTATTATCAAAGAGATAATTTTTTAGCCTTTCATACCAATTCCTAGGTGCTTGTTTTAACCCATAAAGTGCTTTCTTAAGTTTGTACACATGATCATCTTTTTTAGGAATTTCAAAACTAGGTGGCTGGGAAACATATACTTCTTCTTGTATTATTCCATTTAGAAATGCACTTTTTACATCCATTTGGAATAGTTTGATGTTTTTGTGGGAAGCTATAGCTAGTAACATTCTAATTGCTTCAAGTCTTGCCACGGGTGCATAAGTTTCATCAAAATCTATTCCTTCTTGTTGATTATACCGTTGTTCTACCAACCTAGCTTTATTTCTTACTACTTCCCCGGCTTCATTTAATTTATTACGAAAAACTCACTTAGTTCCAATGATGGTTTTATCTTGAGGCTTAGGAACTAAGTCACATACATCATTCTCAGTAAATTGATTTAATTCTTCTTGCATGGCCATTATCCAATAATCATCTTTTAGAGCTTCAATTACTTTCTTGGGTTTAATTATAGATACAAATGCCATATTTGCAACATCTCTAAAAGATGAATAAGTTTTTACTTTATCATTAGGATTTCCAATTATTAGTTCTTGAGGATGATCATTAATGAGTCTAGGAATGGGTTGTTGTGTCTCAATTTGTTGATCATTTTCAGCATTTTGATCATCTTTATTTGATATGGTTAGATCTTCAATTTGATGAGTAATATCAACTATGTCATTATTTTCAGCACTTTGTTTTAGTTCTTCATGAAAAGTAATGGGAATGGATTCTTCAACTTTTATAGAGATGGTGTTGTAAACTCTAAATGCTTTACTAGAAGTTGAATATCCCAAGAAAAAGGCTTTGTGTGATTTAGAGTCAAACTTGTATCTATCATCTTTTGTGTTCAAGATATAGCAACTTGAGCTAAAAGTATGAAAATAATCAACCCTTGTTTCTTATTATAAATGAGCTCATATGGTGTTTTCTTCAAATAAGAGTGTACGGTTACTCTATTTAGCACATAACAAGCTGTGTTTACTGCTTCATCCCAAAATTTTTTTGGGTGTATTATGCTCAAGCATCATAGTCCTAGCCATTTCTTGTAAGGACCTATTTTTCTTTCAACTATGACATTTTGTTGTGGAGTGCGTGGAGTAGAAAAATTGTGAGTGTAGCCTTGAGATGTGTAGAATTCTTCAAATATATGATTCTCAAATTCTCCACCATGATCACTTCTAACTGCGCATATTTTGTTTTGTAATTGATTTTCAATCTTTGAACAAAATTGGATGAATACTTGAATGGTATCATCTTTATTTGCAAGAAAATGAACCCATGTATATCTACTGTAGTCATCAACAATAACAAGGCAATATCTTTTTCCACCAATATATTGTGTCCTCATAGGTCCAAATAAATCCATATGAATAAGTTCTAGTGTTCTACTGGTGCTAAGCATGTTTCTAGGTTTAAAAGAAGTTTTAGTTTGAATATCCAAAGTACATGGTTCATAATTTTTAGATTGATCAAAAGATAGCTTAGGAAAACCACGAAAAAGATCATATTTAACTAACTTTTTGATAACATGTGAACTAGCATGACCTAATTTTCTATGCCATAGTTGTAGAGAATTATCTTTTGCAAGTAAGCATTTTCCAACTACAGATTGCATAGACTTAGGTCTAAGAATATATAGATTTCCAATTCTTTTTCCTTCATACACAACATTTGTAGTGTTTTCTACTAGTAACTTGCAGCAGTCTTTATTGAATAAAACATCATATCCACTATCAAATAACTCACTGACACTTATTAAGTTATGATGCAAACCATCAACAATTAAAACATTTTTAATTTCAAGGTTTGTACCAATATTACCTATTCCCACAATTTTACCTTTACCATTATCTCCAAAGGTGACTGTTCCACTTTTATTTTCTTTAAAGGTTTGAAAAGCATCCTTGTTGACGCTCGTGTGTTTGGAACATCCACTGTCAATCACCCAATCTTGCAACAAAATATAGGTTTTGGTACTCATGTGATGGTCCATTATGGTTAGCTACATTTAATAACAAACTGAACATGATTACATAATTTAAGCTGGACAGAACTTCATTCGTTCGAAAAATACTTCGACCGACAGATGTCTCGGTCGAATATTTTGTCAACTGAGAATGTTGCTATTTTACAGGTTGAAATAGGAAATCTCTTGGTCGACAATTTTCTCGATCAATTTTTTTTCGATCGAAGATTTATCGACCGAAATTGTTACTGTTTTATTACAGATTTCAGATTTGACACAGGCATTCCCTCGGTCAAATACTTTCTCGACCGAGAATGTCTCAGTCGAACTGTTTGTCGAATGAGGGTGTTTCTGTTTGTTTCAGCAATTTGTTTATGTTAGTTTTAAACTTAAATCAATACAATAAGCTAAGGTACCAGTCTATTTAGTTGAGATAAGACATTACGATATTCAAATGAGGTGTTAAGTCATATCTCAACTTAATCATATTCAAAATTTCTAAGTTTGAGGTCTTGGGACCCAAAATAATTCAACATCCTTTTTCTTGTATGGGCATAAAAAGAATAATGTCCAAGGTGCAGGCAATAGTGACAACAAATAGAATTAATTTCATTTCTCTTTGAGTTGTTCTTGGGCACATACATGATCTTGGTCTTGGGTGCTTGTGTTCTTATAGGTTTAGGTTGATAGGAATTTTCTTTTGGAACATATCCTAAACCTCTCCTTCCATTATAACTAGAAGAATTTTTCAGAATATTATCAAGAACACCATTGTTTCTCAAGCTACTAATTTCTCTTTGTAATTTAGCAATCTCATCCATTTTCTTTTTGATATCTAACTTTGCTTGATCAAAATCAGATGATAAAGCATCTTTTTCCTTGACAATAGCATCATAATCTAGATGAGTACACAAGATAGGTTGCGTCTGAAAATTATTTCGATTTGCAAGCAATTCAACCTTTTCTTGAGAAAGAGAATCATAGTTTGTTTCTAGAGTGAGTAACTTCATATTACAATCATCGAGACATGATTTCAAAGTGGAATTTTCAGAAATAATTCCTTCCTTTTCAAAAGCAAGATAATTTAATTTAGCATACAAATCCTCATTAGTTTTGATAATCCTTTTTAGTTTCTCCTTTCAATCAACATATTTGTCATGTGTATCTTGAAAACTAGCAATTAGATCTTCTTTTGTTAAATCAAAAAGACTTACCTCTTGTGATTCATCACTATCATCTTCTCTTGCCATGAGACACTCCACATTCTCTTCTCCACTTTCACTATCACTTGACTCATCCCATGCAGCTTTGTATGCTTTTTCTCCCTTCTTCTTGGATGAGCTTTTCTTACCCTTCTTTGCTTTAGGGCATTCATTCTTAAGATGTCCCTTCTTTCCACATTCAAAATACCTAGGAGGGGAAGAAGAAGAACTAATAACTATGTTAGATTTAAATCTTCTATATTTCTTACCATTTATAATTAGAGCTTCTTCTCCTTCATCTCCATCACTTGTCTCATCACTTTCTTGAGTGGTGACCTTTTTAGCCTTTAGAGCCATATCCTTCTTTCTCCCTTGTTGAAGTTCACGCTCTCATCTTTCTTCCTCTTCTAAAGTTTCCTCATGTGCTTCTAAGTTGCCAATGAGTTTCTCCATCCTTAGTCGGGTGTGTTCATTGGCTTCTTCAATTGTAGTTACCTTAGGCTTGTACTTGGGAAGAAGAGACCTAAGAATTTTTGACACTTGATCTTCTTCACTAATTGCTTTACCAAAAGCATTCAAACCATTAACAATAGAAAAAAAAAACTTTGCATACATTTCACTAATAGACTCATTTGGTTCCATACAAAACTGTTCAAACTTTTGTTTAAGCATACCAATTTCAGAATTCTTTACTTGAACAGTTCCTTCATAAGTAATAGAGAGTATATGCCATATTTCATATGTAGTTTCACAATTTGATATTCTATTAAACTTACCTATGGAAACTGAACAATAAAGGATAGTTACAGCTTTTGCATTTAATTGGGCTAATCTCACCGTATTTGCATCCCATGTCGCATATTTAGTTTGAGAAAGATCATAATCATTTGAAACCATTCTCCAGATCTCCCAGCTAATTCCTTGAAAGTAGAATTGCATCCTCCTCTTCCAATAGGTGTAGTTGGTGCCATCAAATGGTGGAGGTTGAGCCACAAGTGTTCCTTCCAGGTTGAGGTTGTTTAGTACCCCATCACCCATTTTCTTCAAGACTTGTTAAGGTTCCTTGAAGCCTGCTCAGATACCAATTGAAAAAACACTAGAGGGGGTGAATAGGGTTTTATGATGATTTTAAAAATAATTCAACCAAGCAACCACAAAAAGATTGGAGAAGGAGACATGGCATTTAGAGTGGTTCCACCCTTAGCAAAAACTAAGGGAGTCAGTCCACTACCCCATTGCATCCAATTGGGATTTTGAAAGTATTTGGATTTTATTACCTTGCAAGGATGTTACATAAAATTACAAATGTCTCCCAACCCTTTGGACAACATTCACCCCGAAGTCGACTCACCAACCTTGAAGCAACCTTCACTTGAAGTAACTTCAAGCTCTCCCTTGAAGTAGCCTTCCTCCTTGAAGTAGCTTCCCGTTGAGACCTTCTAGAAGTAGTCCAAAGTCACGTCGAGCTACCTTCACCACCTGAAGAAGCTCCAACAACCTCCTTTCCGCATCCTCCAACCTAGGAGTAGCAAAGGAGAAACACAAGTAATACATGAGAACAAGAAGGGAAGAAGGAAATTACACTTTACCACTTTAGCACAAGGCTTGAATCCTATATCAAGCATTTTGATCTCCTATCCAATGTGTATGAAAGTGAAAGTGTAGTGGGTAGGAGATGCTAGCCTATAGGACACGAAAAATCGGCTTATGGGAATGATTTGCAAGTGCAAGATTGCTCAATTTCTCACAAGAGTTGATTCTCAATTGCAAGTATGTGTACTCAAGTGAGTTTGGGTGTCCTAAGGCATGTACTATTTATAGGAATGGCCTATTAGTACTTAGGGACATTCTAGACACTTTCTAGGGGGTTCTTAGTGCTCAACTAGTCATTAGATATCCACTAATTGCATTTGCAACAACTAGTAAATTAATTCTGAAAAGTGCAGACAGAACCCTTCTCGGTCAAATAGTTTCTCGACCGAGTGTCTCTCGGTCGAACATTTTGTCGACCAAGGGTAAGTCTGAGTAAGTGTATTTCAACGTTCAACTCAACTCCCAACTACTTTTTCCCACCAATTCTAATGGCTATAGAACCTGTCAGTAACTCATTATCGGTCAAAGTAAAGTTCGACCGAGCCTTCCTGTGTGATGGCATTGAGCAGGTTATGCAAAGGTGTTTGTGCATTAGACTTAGGAGTTTCTCGGTCGAGAAAATGTTTGACTAAGAGTATCTCGATCGAGAAGTGTTTCGACCGAGACAAACTTTGTTTCAAAACTATAACTCATATGCTAAGTGTAAGAAATGAACATGCAATTGTGATGTTCACTTAGGGCTGACCTATCTAAGTGTTGTGTGTGGATAGGGAAGATCTAAATACTTGATTTCATGATATCTAATTACTTTACATTATATATTTGTATAAGTTTACATTTGATTACAATCATGACAGTAAAGCAATTTAAGCATGTAGATCTTCCAAAACTTTATCATCCACCGTGTTCCTAAAATACTTAAGTAGCATGTTATATCCACAAGAATGAAATGTTTGTCATTTTCAAAACAAAGGGATTTTGATGATGTCCAGTTAGCCAAAACATACATCACATTATCCTGAGGGGTAAGGCTACACATAACCATCTCCACCAATCCATCCCAAATGGACCCATGTATCGGGGACTCATCTTTCTCAGCTATAGTTCAGAGGGGTCAAATTTTCACAACACATATTCTCCCACAGTGAACTGCATGTCAGTCTGCTTTGCATCAGCTCGCGACTCATGTCACCCCGAGGCTCTCTCAGCCATCGCACGATCAAAGCAACTTGATCTGCACACACTGTGGTCTCTCTAACCTTCCCAAGGTCTTTCCACTGGCATCATCTTCATGAAGTGGTGACCAACACTGCCTCCCCTACAGAGCTTCTTACATCCCAATAGTGGTTGTGGTGGCTATCATCATACTATCATAGAACAAGAACTACCCCCATGTATCACCCTGAATGAGCACACACGGTCTCATTAGACACTCCAGTCTGGATCATACTAACCATCAGTTAGGGGTGATAAGTTGTACTGAACCTCAAACTAGCATCGAGTTCTTCATTTACCTACTTCCACCGCATGGAAGTGAATCTTTAGGTCATACTCAAGAACCTTTGAACTTGCATCATGGTGTAGTTGAACTTTCTCTCTCTCATATATAGTTCAATCAGATCTGTCATCCTGATAATGCTCTCTCTCTTAGGCAAGGGATCATGTCATCTTGGTAAAGAGATCTACCATAACCCATATTGCATCATGACCTCTCTCAGTCCGGGGAGACCCACCACAATGTCTATGGCGACCTACTCCCCTTTTCCTCTCTCGGGGACTCTTCATTCTCTGTAGCAACTCATTGGGTTACTGGTGTTCGACCTTCACCTCCCGACATGCGTGGTGACAAGCCACATGCAACTCCATATACTTCTTCATCTTAGGTCTCCAAAGTACTACTGCAACTTTTACTAGATTAGTAGTACCACGGTGTATGGTGAACTTACAATCATGATCTCCTGCATATCATGATTCCTCAAGGATGGTTCCTCAGAAACCCTAAAACACTCTAGTCGTGGGTTTCATCACCTTACTTTCTAAAGAGGTGTACCTAAGGTTCTTACCACCATCCTTCTATCTCATCAATCTTTAGGCTAGCTAACCCAGCAACCACTAACTCAACCAACCGGTCTATTTGTATCCAGGTGTTGGTCATACAAGTCTCATCTTCACACTTAGGGTTCACTTAACAACCTCTTCCAGACTCTCTACTGGCTAAACAAGATAGGTGTGTCTCAACAAAGAGCATACATAACTACCTTACATCCTTATGTACTAGGTAACAATGACGACATACACCTCCATGTATTCCACTGATTATCTCATCTTGGATTTTAGGTCTAACTGAGTCGAGCTCATCATCTTGGTTATCAACCTCAAACTTGTATAACTCATAAATTTTGTACTGCTCATAGTAAGAACGTCCTCATATGATGACTACCTTAGTTATCTTCATGTTTGTAAACCATTACATCATACTCTCCACAAGGGAACGTTGCTATCTCTATCCTCATACATCATAGCAACATTTTAACTCACATCATCTTGATCCTTAGTGTATGGCATGCGTGCTACCCTATCTCCCACCCCCATAATGAGAGGAAATAAGCATTTGGCAGTCGTCCAAACACAAAATTATTCCCATTCTAAGAGTAGAGATGGTGCATCCCACATCGCCAGTACACCTTCCAATCTAAGTTGAAACGTGTAGCACATGTCTCCACATCATGAACATCTCGATATCTAGTTTACTTTCATGGAAAACTGGTCCAAACTCACCTTGGTCATCACACAATACTTAGTCATCTCCTCTGTCTGTAGGGTGTCGGTACCTTTGGAGTCATCCCTTTTTCCTTATGCAACCAGGGAGTGCCCACCTCAAATGCTCTTTGGGCTCCATGAGATCATGAAGATGATCAATCTCCTTACTCATGGTCGTCGGACACGATAGCTATTACCTCCCGACACTACGATCTTGTGCAACTAGGAAATTAGGCAACTCTTACTCCCATCGATCTTATCCCCACCTGACTTCAGTATTGACTTAGGATTCTATCATGGTATATCTTAAACTTAAAACCTTACCCAAACCTCCATCATCTCTCTCAGCATACGGGTAGGGGTGAGCAAATAATGGTCCAGACCGTAAAACCAGACCAGACTGCTCAATTCGGTCCGGTCCGGTCCGGTCCAGTCCATTTTGTGTTTGGTCCGGTCCGTGGTCCGGGAATTTTGATGAGTTCGGTCTTCAGTCCGGTCCGGTCCGAACCACAGATTGACTTTTATATAAAATTCATGTATATTTGAAAGTGTATTCTATAATAATTACAAATAAAGTACATGTATAATCACTACTAGTATTAATGTTTGATACTAAAGTTATATAATTGTTAGAAGTGACTAAGATTATCAACTTTGTACAATTAAATAAGTTGTAAAATATGTAAAAAAGGCTGATTATAGTCCAAACAGTCCGGTCTGATCCGGTCTTAGTACAAAACGGTCCGGTCCTACCTCGAAACGGTCTGGTCTATGGTCCATATATTTATTCAAATTCGGTCCGCGGTCCGGTCCGGTTCGGTCCGATCTGGTCCGATTCTAGACCGATGATCACCCCTACATACGGGGTCAGACTTACATCCTTTCATAGGGATTGTGGCGACCTACCTACCTTGGTTAGGCCCCATATAGGTCACCTCCATGGAAACACATCCACATACCCTTTAGAGATGGTCATCTATGGGTCTACATGTTCGTTCTCATACTATGTAGTCTCCACTTAGCTCCTCAAGCTCCTATGAGATCTCTTTAGGTTACCTCAAACCTAAACAAAAGGTTATACTCACCCTACCAAAGGGTCCCTCCCCAGGATGGGAGAAAACTACCTCCAGATAGCAACAAAGGTCACAAACGTACCTACATCTAGGGTTTACCTTGTCATGAGCATTATTTTCCCTAGCAAGCTACTAAGGCACCTAAACCATGCTAGGTTTCCTTGGTATGTCCTACATGCTCCTATTTCTTAACATCAGACCAAACTCATACATGCATATGTCACCAACCTATGCATGAGGGGTTCATCAAACATATACCTTAGTTCAAGGGGTTTCCTTTTCCTCTAAACATGAGGGGTGCCATGCTCAAAACTATAGAACTCAAATCTCGTCATGAGAATCGGGTGCACCAGGTATTACTACTTCCTCTCTTAGGTCTAGGAACCTAGGTTCACCTTTATGCCTCATCTATCTAATTACCTGCTCAACTTTTCAACCACAAACCAAACAGGTATAAGGTACATCATGCACTTCCTACTATTCTTCCACATGAGCAACACCTGAGGATCCTACACCAGGACAACCAACTAGGTATGAGGCCTCATAACTTCATACTATACCTCCCCATGGTCTAAGGAACTCTCCTTTCTACACCTATAAGATAAGGAAGGCACTTAACTTCCATACATTGGTTCAAGAAGCTTCTCTCTCATTCTAGGGTTTGGTTCCTCTAAAGGCATCCAAGGTACCACAAACCTTCATGGATCATGCACAAGGCAACCACAACCACTCACTCAGGCCATCCATACTAGGTCAAATATACCCAACTTCTCATGGTTCCTCATATCTCAGAATCTAAGTTTCCTACCTTCTTTCTCGGGTCTTACTCTCTCTCTCTCTCTAGAGCTAACCCTACAATCGACCTTACCACTGGAGGTTCTTCTCTAAGAAGGTGGATCAAGCTTTTATGCATACCCTTCATGGTTGACATGTATGATCCAAACCTATGTTCGATCAAGGTTATCCAAATCTCGGCATGATATCTCATAAGCTATCTAGCATGCCCTTCTGGCCTAGGTCTCATCCTACTGCCATCACTATTGATGTGCTCTTCTACATAGGTGCATGCTCTTCTATGCTCATATAAGCCTATAAGGGTTTCTATATGGTCATCACTAACCTCTTCGATGAAGGAGCTATCCTTCACCCTAACAGGCACGGCCCTTCCAAGTTGGGTCGCCCAAAAAAGCACTAGTCTAAACACCTCATAGAGCTCACGCTTCTCACGTGTACTCAAAGCCAACATGCATGTCAACCCACCTATATGGTCGACCATGTTATCTATCTCATCATGTCATCTCTCTCTAACAACCACTTAGGTTTAGGGTTAGTATCATCCTAAGAGGATGCGCCAGGTCTCTACCTCTTCTTGGAGACATATGCCTCCAAGGCTACCTCTCTACTCATCCTCCTGACAAGAAGGTCTAACCTCAGGTCTCTCCTGAGGGTACGACAACACATGTCATTCAACCTAAACATGCAACTAATCTTTAGTTTACGCATAAACTATTAAACTTATGCCCATGACATCTTATTTACATGCCTTTCATTAATTTAATGGAGGATTCCTTAATCCTTATCATACATACCCTGGCCTCAAGAGGGTGGGGAAGAGAGAGAAAATCCTAAATCCTAGAATCCTTAATTGAATTAGGGTTGAGAAGGGACAAAATAGATGAGAGTCTTAATAGGTATCTTATTTCGATTCAGAACCTCAGACGTTGGCCAGGCAGTCACACTACATCTGGGAGTCCTCGTGACCGACTAGCGGGGTGGAGGAAAATATTGCCATCCCCCGGACCATGATCCTTTTCTAGACACCTCTATCTTCAGAAAATCCTCTAATAACTCCCTCGGGTTCTACAGACTTTGTAAAATTTAATAATTATTAAGGATTAAATGAGAAACCATTGTTTGTGATACAAAATGTAATGACCCGCCTCCTGGTAACCCCCAATTAAGGGAGACTAGAAGGTCAGAGACGTTATCCCAATATTTCCAGATCAGTGATTTGACATTTAATCAATAATAATTATCAAATTCTACTAAAACTAAACTGAAAAGCTGGAATAAAATAAATCTCTTGACACCTTGTAAACATTTCAAATTTCTAGACTTTTATCCACACGTGGAGTCTATCTATCTAATCCTCCTTGAATTGATTCTTTTGCACCTTCACAATGTTTCAGTTTACTGTTTGGGGAACAATCACAATTTCACAAATAATTTCTAACAACCTAATTATCACAAATAAGTTATTAACAATCCAAATTACATTTTCAATGTGGCACTCTCAACTGCTTTTTCCCTAAACCCTAGATTACCCTCTCTTAGAGTTTTGTCCTTGCAAGGGGCATAAGGCCACCTTCTCCATCCTGAGCTTGGTGCCTGGGGTCACCTCTCATGGTGCCCAGTGGTCTTCCCTCTGGGGCTTGACTGATTAGACCTTCCCTCTGGGGCTTGGTCATGCATCATACATCAGGGTGGCATGTAGGTTCGAGAATGCACATATATACTTAATTGTGATAATCATAGTGACTTTAAAGGATTGCATAAGTAAACATACAACAGTTTAGGTTGCATCCAATCGATTAATCATTTGAGAAAACTTTGGGAAACTAGATCGATTATTCATAAATAATCACATACATGTTCTGCTGATTCGAGACATAAATATTCCAATCAAGCAAGAAATCCAAATAGGCAAGCAAGCACACACAACGAGATCCTGAAATAAACATAAAATTTCCTCTTATTACTCATGTCATCAAGATCTATCCAACCTAACTTGCTTCCTATAGTTTCTATTCCTTTTTAGGGTTTCACTTATAATTAAGGTTTTTCTTTCACTTATATTACTACAAACCCTAAGTAAGCAAAATTATTCATAAACCCTAAGGATCATATCCTATCTCTTCTAATAGGATTTGGACCATCATTTAACAACATATTTCCATATATTTCGAATTAAATATGGTCTTCTCCTAAATTAGGATTTCTAGATGCATTATCATTCATACTTGGTTTAAAACCCTAAAACATGCAATTATTCATCTAGATCTGATTCAAGTCTACCATTATCATTTACTAGGTTACTATTACTCAACTTAACCAATTAAGAATCATAGACTCAACCATTAATCTCAATTAGGGTTTCTAACCTAATTTCAAAGCACTTTTCATTAAATTAGCATATGTTTGCCATTATGAATGAAATCAGGTTCTCAAACTATTTTTATTGTGTTCCTCTTATTTTTCTAAGCAACTTTCATATCTTAACTTTATTCATCAGAGCTTCCTACCAATGACTATGAATGTTCAAATATTAAATAGCTATGGCCAATCAAGCCATGCCACACAACCTTACGACTCGCTGAGTCAAGCCAGCGGGGCTGGGCTGAGCCAATCGGCTTGCGTCGATTTGAAAGCCGGACCCCAATGAGGTTCTGCCTCGTCAGCACTGAATAAAGGAAAAGGACCAAAAGGGCATTACCTTTGAACGGGTACGGAGGGCAGTTTCATAAAAGACCAGCCTATCTTCTTCTTCCTCTGCCGAGTCTGCAGCCTCCTCGCGGTCAACTCTGTCGTTGACCTCATGACTCCGTCCACCTGCGAGCGCGCCGAAGGGTTGGGAAGCTTCGTTGCCTCCAACCGAACTCACACAGGCACTCAATCTCTCGCTCCCGCTGTGCTAGCACCACGAATGAGCCGCCAGAATCCGGTGAGGTAAACTAGGTAGGCGAGAGGGAAGATCTGGGTAAACTCTTGAATTGATCTTGCAAAATCGCTCCTCGTCGCTCTCTGAAGACTTTGGGATGGCGAGTTTGTGTGTCGGTGCCCTCACGAACCCTCCCCTATATATAGGGTTGGAGATGGTGTCCTATTGAATGGAGGATTCTCCCAATCGGTGACCAAACCCCTAACAAATAGGGTTAGTTCTCACCGGAAACATCTCTCGAAGGCAATGAACTCCTTCTCACAATCAAAGGAGCTTTCCTTTGTGAGAAAGTACCCAAACTTGGATCTCAGCAAGTTTTCTTTGTGCCAGACTCCTCACGCCACTGGGATTTAACCCCAGCCATTGGATCGATGATTCAACAGTCATCTTTAATCTGAAAATCAGGATTATATTCCCAATCTACTCGTGACACATGATTATTATGCAATTAATGTCCACACTTTAGGATAATTTGTAAATTGCATAACTAGGAAACCATGCATTTTTTTCAACCAAAATTTAGGGAAACCTTTATCTTGACTTTATCTACTTGTGTAAAAAATTTTAGTTCCAAATTCCAAAGGAAAAGGGCATTATCTTCATGTGCAAGTTATCCTTTAATAAGGCATATTTTAAGCATATTTTTTCTCTCTCTCTTAATCTTTTATTTTCTTTATTTTGATGCCTTTTAGAAACCATGTGGAGTCGAAATCTCATGTATAACGATTCCATTATCCATATTTTTACATATTTCTTATATTTTCATCATTATCTCAACTTACTTTCTTAATAATGCTTTATTTGATTTTATCTCTTTCTTCTCCTATTATCTTTGCAACATGGACTCCTTGGAACCCAAGAAATCCTAAAGATACAAAATTCCTCCTTGAAGGATAATTCTTAGCCTTCTAGATGCTTCTACATCTTTCTTTTCTCATTATCTTACTTATTCTTTTACTAACTGAATTTTTTTTTCTTGTTATTGGGCCCAATAGCCAATAAGGCCCACAAAGAAACCAACAAGGCTATTGTAAACGAAATTCATTCATTCAAATCAAATCACACCATTATTTGTTCATATATCTTTATTAAGAGAAATTGCATTTCTCACCAAAAGAACCCAAAATTGGGGTTGTAACACTTACATATTTCATATCTTGTATCTTTATATCTTTGCCTTTCCATGTGATTCAACATTTTTTGTATATCAAATAAACAAAAAGTATATATCATGACATGTTCCTTTATATGCACCTCTATTAGTGGCACTCACAAACATGTCCTTTTGGTGTAGGGACATATATTCCCAATACTAATGATGTTCTTACATGATAATTTTGACCCAATTAAATGATTTTGTTGATACTCTCATTCTATAAGTGCAAAATCATAGTTTCATTCTCAATTGTGGCTTCTTTCAAATATCATGTACTATGTCATTATTTCTCACATGTTTATAGTGTTGGTATGTTCTTGTTGGTATGGCATACCCACCAAGCTAATCATATGATGATTGTGATGGCATGTTAGATAAAGGATTTGATTAATAGTAATAAAAGAAAACTTCCAATTCTTTTTTTTTCACCTAGTTATGAGATAATGAGGAAATATGATGAATGTCTAAAGAATGAGAATTACTCAATGGTGTATGTCTTCAAGTGCGTGACTTGGACAATGAGATCATAAGGATGTTAACAGAATGTACACTCTTATTATGTCACTGGTTAGTTGTTACTGTAGAAAGCAAATAGACAATAGTAATACATAAGACTGGAGTGTGTGTTGGTTGATGACAAAATCTCATTAGTCGTGATATGTGATATCAAACCAAACACACATATACTTGTTAGGGAATAGTGTATCAGATAGACCCACGTTGAGAGTGACACATGAAACCATACTTGGTGGTTATAGTCATCTCTCACAGTGAAGGTGGTGATTGTGGTTCTTAGACCTGAAGTCACTACACTCATTACATGTCGTTCAATATACTTTGGCATCGTCAAATGTAACCCTGAATAAGGATTGCCATAAAGTTGATAATTGGGTAGTTGTGATACATGGGGATTGACTGTGAGTGATGTAGATAGATTTTTCCCTCCTACTAGAGTTTGATATCCTGGCCACTTTATAAGCGAGATCGAGAAAGTTTGCACATAAAAATGTCAATCAATATATGATATTGAGGTCACATATATCTCACACAATCTACTCTAGGTTCAAGGAACATGGATTGAACATTGAGAGGATGATGATTCCATACCTTGAGTTCAATCTAGATATCAAAGACAAAGTAATTAGACAATAATCACTATTACACCTTACACAAATTGTAGGTTGAAGTTGTTCTCCAACTTTCCATTCACTTGGATAGCCTTGATGTGTGACTAGGCACCACTCTTTGCTTGTGATGTCATAAACTAGTTATGAACATTCACTGCTAATGTGATATGGGACCTATGAGGTCACACACATAGATACTCATCTAGAAGAGGAGTTTAATCATGAATGATATTGGTTTGATTACTAATGTGAGTAGGTACTCAATTCAAGAAAAAATGCAAAAAATAAACTAACTGGACTCCCAATCAATTGACTCATGGATGAGATGAATGTTTGGAGTGTCAGGTTGATTGGATATTGAATTGGCTGAATTTTACATGAGTCAGGACACCAACCGATCGACTCACTTAGTGAACCGATCGACTTAGGTTGGTGAGATGACTAGTTAACCTAGTGAACCAATCATCCCAGGTTTGTGAGACGACTGGTTCATCTATTATATTGATCGGCTCGATCATACCAATCGAAGCTTCTAGAGATTTTCTCGATTCATGAGAATAGTTGATCATTTCACGTGTTTAATTAGATTGGTTCAAGGATTTAATGTTGGACATTAATTCGATTTGAATTTTCTAATTCATATGTGATTGGGAAACATGGCAAAACGATTGATTCGGGTGTGAACCTATCGACTTACATGTGAACTAACCAGTTCAGTTTCCAGCTGATTGGTTTGACACTCATAGGTTGCAAAAGTTCATGAGCTTCTAGTCCCTTCCACTCCCACATAGATTGGGAACCCAGTCCCTAACCCCTCCTATATATAGATGGGTATTGGGGGCTTCTTAGAACATGACTCGATTGCCTCTGACAATTGTTGTCCTATTTGGTTGTGGTAACTAATAGAAAGCATGAGCAAGTCATACCCGCTAAAGGGAGGGATGGTAAGGGAGAAAAAATTGTGGGAGAGCAAGTTGGTGGCTAGTACACCAACATGAGGGAAAACTCCCTCCTGTCTGTTCTACTAGAAAAACATGAGTTATAGGTGGTCTGTGTGCACTTCTCTAGAGGCAAGGAGATAGTTGTCTACCTCTAGGAGAGAAACGTTAGCCTGTAGTCCATGGTGGAGCTGCTCCAGATGCTGTTCAAGTATTCTGTTCATGATGATAACTAGGAGCTGCATAGATGTCATCCAAGTGAAACTAGGAGTGTTGCATTACTGCAATGGGTTATAGTCATTTGACTTGCTCCAGGACCAGGTATGGACTCATTAAACCATCCTTCCTATTACATAGTATTTGATGCAATCTTGCTATTCTTAAGAATATGACAATAATTTTTTTGTTTTTGTTGCCATATGGGTATCAATATTTTCTTATAGTGGTATCAAAGTCACATCAATTTTCTATATTTTAGGATAATTGATATGATCAGACTTTTGGTTTAATCACATTTATTTATTACATATGATGGGAATACTTAAACTTCTTAATATGCAAATGCAATGAAAGACCACATATGACCCCAAACTATATATATATATATATATATATATATATATATATATATATATCAGAATCAGGTGTATATATATGTATGTATGTATGATATATATATGTAATTTACATGTGTCACCCTTAAATTGGTTTTTATGGTGGATGTGTAGCATGCTTATGGCCAATAACCCAAATATTTGTGTGTGGTTGGATGGTTTGGTTTTATTCATGTTTTCTCTCTATTTTCATACAGAGCCTCTACCTTATTCTTCCCAATGTAAAATGTAATTATTTCCTACGTTTTCTCCCCTTGAATGTAACTCAAGGTTTCCCTTTACTATGTAACAAGTTTAATAGCAATAGGATAGTTTCATTTCTTGCAACGACAAAGATGACAATCAACATCAGGTGGGCTGACTGGGTGGAGGACCGAAGAGGGAAGACCGCATGAGTGAACTAACCGATTGGTGATCCCAACTGACTATTTGGAGGTGTCCAAACATCAATCAAACAATAATCTAGACAATCATTTCAAGTGACCAACTGACCGGGCAAGAGACGAGACAACCAGTTCAAGGGTTGAACCAATCAACCCTGATTGGCAAACACAAATCTATACCAACAACAGGTTCATTCATGTGATGTGATGTTGACCTAGGTGGTAGTAATTACTTATGACTTCAAGGAATTATAGTATATATGTCCATAACCATCACTTTTTGTTTTATATTGCATGTTTAGGTTGTGGGATATAACATGTATGTGATACATACTATATATGTGGTGATTGGATAAAGTATATGTATTGTTATATATAATCCCTCAATCAAACATATTAAATCTAATATGCTTTCCTTTAGTTTGACACATGAAAATCTTGACTGACTAAGCATAGTTTACGTCCAAGCTTGGTGTGTCGTCCATCTCATAGAATAATGTAGGTTCCACCCAAGCGGGGTTCATTATTATTGTGTTGACTTTTAGATCGGATTTAACTGTGTGGTCTAATGAGATTAAGCACAAGAAGCATATAGATAATTATGGAAAAGAGTTGAGCATATTATCCATGCAAGAATTGCATAAGATGCAATTGGCAAATGTAGCCTACCTTAATGATTGATTATATATGTTGGTGTTGGTCGGGTAATAATTGAATTGTTTTGGATCTTGGCTCATTAGAAGATTGCTCGCTAAAATCTTCTATATTTATAATTGATGGTTGAAATTTGATCAAAATAAAGAGAGTGATAGTTAATTAAAGACCTAATAATAATATCAAATTTGATCAAATCAAATCTAAATGAGTTTTTGACAAAATTTCAAATTCTTTTGTAGAATCAAATGGCAAAAAACAACAACCACTTTTCTTTGCCATTGGCCCTTGAGAAGAATGGTTCAGGACCTGAGAATCATTCTCACATAGGAGCATAATCTCTATGTCCTAGATGCACTAGAGCCAGATGAATCCCTTCCCAATGCACCTAAGACTAACAAGGATGCTTACAAGAAGCATACTAAAATGCCATGGATGTCAAGTGTATGGTGCTATGCTCCATGATCTATGAGTTGTAGAGGCAGCATGAGAACATGGATGTTATTGAGATGGTCACACGTCTTAAGAATATGTTCTAAAATCTAGCAAGACAGGATATATTTGATGTCTCTAAGGCACTATTCAAATGTAACATGGAATAAGGAGATCCAGTAGGTCCTCATGTACTCAAGCTCATTGGGTATGTAGAGAGCCTAGCTAGACTGGGATTCCCCTTGGCTCAAGAGTTGGCCACTGATGTGATTCTACAATCTCTGCCAAAGTCATATAGTTAGTTTGTCTTGAACTACAACATGAATGACTTTGACAAGCTCTTGACAGAATTATTAGTCATGTTGAGAACATCTGAGGCAAAAATGAAGAAAGACAAGCCCAAGTCTGTGATGATAATCATCAAGACAAATGGAAAGTCTAAAGGCAAAGACAAAGTGAAAAAGAGTTCTAAAGCTATCTAGAACCCCATATCTTCATATCTAAAGGCAAAGGGAGGATTAAAGAAAAGAGGCAATTGTCACCATTGTCATCGGTCTGGACATTGGAAAAGGAATTGCCCTCTCTTTCTATAGGAACTAAAGAAGAAGGAGGGGGTAGAGGCCTCTACTTCAGTTATAAATGTTATAAGATACATTTTATTACTTCTTCATCTTGGTATGTGATATTGGATAGAGACCTGACATACATGATGTGCAAGATCTGACCAGAAGTAAAGCCTTTATGAAAGGACATAGATGGACTATGCAAAGCAAGAGTTGGTGCAACTTTAGTATAAATTTAAATTTATCTTAGCCCTTTGGGCATATAATAGAGTTATTTAAACTGCTATTTCATTATGGAAATAATAGAAACATTTACTTTAGGCTTCTTGTATGACAAGGTTAATAATGAATAAAGAGTTGTTAATGTTTCTATTTCAAAGATGTGATCTTGTATGGAAATGCCCAAACATCTAGTGATCTTTATATGTAAGGATCTAAAGATGAATGTTTAAATACCTAAAAGATTATAATTGATAACTCAAACAATCTTTAGCAATGTAATATAGAGTACATATATGAGAAAAGCATTTCTAGAATTCATATTGATGTTTATCTAGACTCTTTTGGTTGTTGAACCAATAAGAGACATGCACGTCTCAATATGGACAATATGACAATATACCCTACACTTAATGTAGTGGGAGGATATAAATTCTATTAGGCCTTATACATGTTAATTTATGAAGATCTTATAGAATGAATACTAAAGATAGTTGTTTGCACTTCTTATATTCACTGATAATATCAGTTGATATAGGGTTTGTTTTTGATGAAATACAAAAATAAAACTCTTGAAGTGTTCAAGGTGATTATAAATGAGTATAACTTTGATAAAAGTATTAAAAAACTTTTATATGATCAAATATTGGAAAACTTTACATAAATAGTTTGAGGACCTTCTGGAAAGACCTTGATAGTGTAAGAAGTATTAAGAAACTTTGATATGATCAAATGTTGAAAGAATTTTACATAAATAGTTTGAGGACCTTCTGGAAAGACCTTGATAGTGTATCACAAGTAAAATCCATCTGAACATGATAATGTGTCAGAGAGAAGGAATTACATCTTGACAGATCATGACATGATTATCATTTAATCTAATTGTTTAATCTCCTCATGAATATATACTTTACACTAAAACCAAGTTCCATCTAAAATGGCTTAAAAGACATCATATGTGATATGATATGGGAATTTCCCGATCTGTATTAAGGGTTGAAACTTAAAATAAAGTAGTTTCTTGAAACAAACCATAATTGTTGAATGCTTCCTTTAGTCCTAATATGATAACAAAATTGTTTTGTTGCTAGGATAACTGAGTTTCAAAAGAATCAGTGGGATGAAAAATAGAACTCAAAAGGTGTGAGGTCAATAAGAAGGTATAATGAGAACAAGTGGGAATCACAAATTGTTTTGTAATCTCAAGTTTTTCATGTAACACGGAACCTCATAGTTATGTAGAACACATTTGAAATTAAAAGATTGTGAATCCAACAACTCAGACAGGTTGGTCATAAGATGATGAGCCAACAAATCAACTAGAAGCTATTGAAAACCAAAATATGAGAAATGGCTCAAAGCCATTATAGAGTCCATGTTAACGAACAAGGTATAACCTTGAAAGTACCACATAAAGGGATGAAACCCCAAGGGTGCAACTCGGTTTTTAGAAGAGGATGGCCAACATGGATAATGTAAAAGGACAGATTGGTTATAAAGGTTTTTAGATCAGTTCAAAGTGTTGAACATGATGAAATGCCTTTATCAATTGTCATGCTTGTTGTTGTAGCTAGAATAGATTATGACATTTGGTATATGAAGATTAAAACCAGATTATGTGACACAGTATCAAGGCTTTATGACTTCATTAATGCAAATAAAGTCTATAAGCTACAAAGATCAATATGAGATATTGAAATAAGAATCTCAGAGATGGGATCTTTTGACGTGACAAGATAGTCAAAGAGTTTGAATTGAATCAAGATAAAAGATGAAATTTGTGATTATAGAAGATTTAGTGGGAGCATATTGATGTGTTTTTTATTGCGCTAATACATTCACCTAGGTCTGAAATCCCTAGATTTTTACCAAAACCTTGTGCAATAGTACCATCCGCAAGCGAACAGGTCTTATCGTAGTATAGTTAAGGATTGAATCCCCAAGGGACAACATTTTTAAGAATCTTGCTAGCTGAATCTAGATCCACTAAGACTAATATTTAGAACAAAGAGTTGAATTGGGTGTAGCTAAACTAATTGCAAAGAAAGTAATAGAGCATGATTAAAATTGAGTTTAGATTATTAATGGGAATCACTGGGTGTGGAATCAGGTCTCACCGCCGCTACATGTACAAACACATCCAAAACACATTCAGGCAAGATACAAATATCCAACTGGAGTAAGCAAAAACTATCCATTAGGAAATAGAGATTGTGTAGGCATCTCCATGAGCTCGATATCTCATTATTCGCGGATCACATACTTACTACTCCAAAGATATCCCTTTAGATGTTCTTGTTTGGGCATCAACCATGTTATCGATATTGAAATTCTAAGTATTGAAGTTCTTGCAACAAAGAAATATAATAGATCATGCAAGACAGGTGATCAATCCACAGAGCGTGCATTAAACAATCAGCAACAAAATGGAAAGTTATATACAAGCCATGTAATGTTATAAAATGAACATGTAAACACGGGCAGCGGGGCTAGTCCTCGCACCCCAGCAAGATGGACTACTCGCTCCTTGTGATAGAAGCAAAAACAAAAAGAGAGAGGGAAGATTCTGCCATGGTCATGGTGAAGAATATGGTCGTAACTCGGTGGAGCAAAAATCTTCTACTCGATGACAGGGCAGATCTGGATGACGAGTGGAAGAACACCAATGGAAGGTGGGGATGATATTCTCTTTCATACTTCCTTCTCTTGACATGCTCTTTCTTGTAGGAGGTGAAGCGGCAGGTGGATGATACATATCTGAACCCAACCACTTTTGTGGATAGAGGATAGATCTAGATGGAATGGAGATGGTGATGGAGCAAGAACATCATAGAGGCATTGATGGCAGTGGTCAAGATGATCTCTTCCTAGGTTGGGTGCGGAGCAGCAGCCTGGCAGTGTAATGGAGCGAAAGTGCATGTCTCAAATGAATGAGGGGGTCATCTTTTTATAGGCTCAATTCTAAGGAGCACCAACTTAACTGTAGCTAGGGTCACGATCGAGACATATTTTGGTGTTTTGGTTGTGTCACCCTTTGGTGTTTTGGTCAGGACACTTTTGACATTGTGATCGCGACATCTTTAGGCATTGTGGTTGTGATGATGGTGATGATGTAGCGGTCAAAAAACTTTTTGGCATCACGGTCAAGATGGTTGTCATAGTCGCGACGTCATCTTGGTCACCATATCTTTCGCGGTAGTGACCATTGGTCGGTCGCAATGATAGACAGTGCTATATCGAATGCTACCTTTTGGAATTAACCCACCCCACACAGGGGGAGGGGGTTATTATGATGGGTCGATGGCATGTGATAATGAATCCTTTGACTGATGAGGATGCTTTCTGATGAAGGAACTGACCATAAAAAATAAGGTCCAGATTATCAAAAGTTTCTTAGACCCACTAGTCGGTTAGCGAGACCATCGTATTCTAAGTTGGTGCACTTATAATAATGCTTTATCCTATCATGGAAACCACTAGATTTGGTCAGAACCCTAAATAATCATATGAAACTGAGGAAAATTATATAAGAGCATATTTAGGGGGTAAATGAGATATTTGAGTGCAAAACTGGGCAAAAAGTGGTGACTTGAACTATGATGAATATGCATTCATCAGAACACCCTGAACTTAAACGTTGGTCATCCTTGAGTAACACAAAATCTGAAACAGTCTCCAATCAAATATTTTCAACCTTTGTGGTTGCCTCATCTTCACATCATGTCAGTCTCTTATTGTGGGGTATGGTTGAGCATCTCAAATTCCTGAGATCACTAAACACATATGAAAATATATTCATTCCTGAGTTCATTTCCCAAAACACTTCCTCCCCCACTTTATCCAGCATCAAGCATGTGTAAGAGTTTAGTAAGAGTCTAGAGATACCCATAGAACAACAATTGTGCATCTGATCTAACACCGGTGTTTTCTAAAAGAGTAGAAAAAATGAGGCATTCATTGTACTAGTAGGTGGAAGAGGGAGCGAACAGGGTTATGGGAGGAAGTAGCAATTCTCTTCTCTATTAGACTTGAGATTTTATTATATGGTTGCAAATACATTGATTTCATTTTTTAATATGCAAATCTCTCCTCTATTCGACTTGAGATTGCATTTTTCTTATGTGCACATGGAAAGTTTCATAACCTAAGAATGAGCACATATAATAGCAAGGTGTTGAAAGAGTTCACCATGAAGGATTCAATGAAAGAGAATCTGGATTAGTCTCTCATGAACCCTATGTTCCAATTCTTGTGAAGAATGGAAAGTCATGAGTGAGATACCATATGCGCCAACAATTGGATCCATCATGTATGCTAAATAGCATACTCATCCCATAATCTTGTATGTGTTGGACATGACAAGATGATACATAAGTTTCCAATGAGGGTCATTGGAATGTCTTTAAATGACATCCATTAGTACTTATGAAGCACTAAGGATTGATTTCCAGGTTAAAGAAACAAGGAAGAGTTTGGTGTAAAAGGTTATACCAATGCAAGCTTCTGAAATGACAAAAATGATTGCAATATAATATGTGTTTAAGATAAGAATTGTTAGTTGGAAGGGTTCTGAACTACAAGCCATTAATTCTATTTTATAATAGAAGACAAGTATTTTGGAGTTGTGAATGCCAAAATTGATACTATATGGATCTATAAGTTCATATGGATGAACCTAAAGATGTTCCAACCATTAGTGACACAGTAGAGATACTGTGACAACAATGGAGCTACTGGTTAGGCAAGGAACATCAGATTCCATATGATGGAAATTTCTTCTCATACGAGAGATCATATAGTGAAGAGATGTGAAACATGCAATATAAAGACTAATAGCAATATGTTACTAACCCGCTAGATTAGCACTTGCATAGCAGAAACATGGTGGACATGTTTAGATCCCTAAGAATATGATTCATGGGTGATTGGCTCTAAATGAAAGTGGGAGTCTATTGGTTTGGTATGACTAGAGAGCCAATCATATGATGATTGAGATGGAATATTAGATAAAGTATTTTATTAATAATAATAAGGGCAAGCTTCCAATTCATTCTATTTCTCTCAATTATGAGATATTGAGGAAACATGATGAATGTCTAAAGAATGACAATTACTCAATGATATATGTCTTCAAGTATGTGACTTGAACAATGAGATCACATGAATGCTAAGATTATGTACATTCTTATTATGTCCCTGGTCAGTTGACACTATGGAAGGTAGATAGACAATGGTAATACATAAGACTGGAGTGTGTGTTAGTTGATGACAAAATTTCATTAGTCATGATACGTGATATCAAACCAAGCACACATATACTTGTTAGGGAACAATGTATTAGACAAACCCACCTTGAGAGTGATACATGGTTCCATACTTGGTGGTCATAGTCATCTCCCGTAGTGAAGGTGGTGATTGTAGTTCTTAGACCTAAAGTCACTATACTCATCTCATTTCCTTTAGTATACTTTGACACCATCAAACGTAACCCTAAATAAGGATTGCCATAAAGGTGATGATTGGGTAGATGTGACACATGGGGATTGATTGTGAGTGATATAGATGAGATTTGTCCCTCCTAATGGAGTTCAATATCCTAGACACTTGATAAGAGACACTGAGAAATCATGCACATGCACATGTGAATCAATATATAATATTGAGGTCACATATATCTTAGACAGTTTGCTCTAGGTTCAAGGAACATGGATTGAACATTGAGAGGATGGCGATTACATGCCTCAAGTTCAATCCATATATCAGAGACAAAGGAATTAAATAATCACGATTAACACCTTACACAGATTTTAGGTTGAATTTGTTCTCCAACTTTCCATTCACTTGGGTAGCACTTATGCATGACTAGGCACTACTCTTTGCTTGTGATGTCATAAACTAGTTATGGAGATTCACTACCAATGTGATATGGGACCGATAGGGTCACACACTTAGGAAATCATCTAGAAGAGGAGTTTAATCATGAATGATAATTGGGTTAATTACTAGAGTGTTTAGGTACTCAATTCAAGCAAAAAAAATTAGCTGATTGGACCCCTAACCGATCAACTCATGTGATGAGATGATCATTTGGAGTATCAGGTTGATTGGATATTAGATTGGTTGAATTATACATGAGTCATAACACCAACTGACTGACTCTCTGGGTGAACCGATCAGCTCAAGTTGGTGAGACGACCAGTACATCAAGTGAACTGACCGGCTCGGTCATACCAGCCGAAGCTTCTGGTGATTTTCCCAATTCATGAGAATAGTTGTTCATTTCACTTGTTCAATTAGATTGGTACTACAAATTAATGTTGTACATTAATTGGATTCAAATTTGATAATTCATATGTGATTGGAAAACATGGCAGAACGACCAGTTTTGAGTGTGAACCGATCGTTTTGTTTGCCAACTGGTCTATTCAACGCTCGTAGGTTGCCAAAAATTCATGATCTTTTGATCCCTTCTACTCCCACATAGACCGGGAACCCAGACCCTAACCCCTCCTATAAATATAGGGGTACTAATGGATTCTCAAAACACAACTCAATTGCCTCTGGCAATTGTTGTCTTCTTTGGTTGTGGTAACCAATAGAGAGCCTAAACAAGTCCTACCTGCTAAAGGGAGGGATAGCAAGGGAGAAACAATTGTGGGATAGCAAGTTGGTGACTAGTGCACCAATGACAGGGACAACTCCTTCCTGTCTATTCTAATATAAGAACATGAGTTCTAGGTCATCCTTGTGGACTTCTCTAGAAGTGATGAGATGGTTGTCTGCTTCTAGGAGGGCAATGTAAGCCTACAATCCATGGTGGAGATATTGCAGATGTCATTTGACTTTGATGTCTGTTGTGAAGACTAGGAGCTGGTGATGGAGCTTCCACTTATGTAGAATTGCGTGCACCACTAAAAATCCTAAAGATGGTAAGTCTTTAAGTTTAGCCTTGCTTATACTAGATAGAGAACTCCACCCACGTATGCTAATATACGTGGAAGTCTTATCGTAGTATAGTTAAGGGTCGAATTCTCGAGACAACGGTCTTGTTGTTTCCAACAAGATGGAAAACGTAATAATTTCACTTAATCTCTTTAGTAATTGGTATTTAGATCAAAAGGTTGATTTAGTTGTTTTTAAGCTAAATGCAAGTAAAGTAAAGGCAAGAAAGTAAACTTAGGTTGTTAACAATGATTAATGAATCACTAGAGTGTGATCGGTTTTCACCACCACTACACATGGATCAACACATGCAACATAAAAGCATAACCTGCAATAAGAGTTAGATCAGTTAGTATCTTTGTAGACTTAGCTTCCTTTCGGATGAATAACTACGAGGAGTGTGGGAATGTTGTAACGCCAGCCATCCATGTAGGTATGGTCACTTACTTTACAACATTCCCTCCGCAAAGTGTGTTCCTCGACTCATCAAGGTTGTACTTTCATACGTCAACTGATTCCATTTCATAGCATAAAGGTACAACGATGGGAGTGAGTATACTCCACTTCTAGGAAGGCACTCCTAGATACCGAAACAGATGCACGGTGGATACATACACCTAAAACCAACATGCAAATGAGTTTTAGATCTAATAGCACAAACATAGACAATTCATACTAAAAGATAAAGGATAACACAAGTTGGTGATCAAGCAACAAGCATTCATTCAACCTTTGATGTTGAACTGAAAAGATATGAACTCTATATTACAACTTATGGATTACATTTGCATGATATGAAAACATGGGTAGTGGGGCTACTCCCCGCACCCTAGTGAGAGAGACTATTCGCTCATGACTAGGACAAAGAAGGAGGCAAGAAGAGAGAGAGAGAGAGCGTCATCCCCATAAAGGAGAGAGGAAAGTCAACCCCTTAGAGAGAGAGAAACGATCCACCAGCTTCACAGGTTGCTTGATGATGAGATCTCCCTCTTCCCACCTTCTTTGGAGGAGAGAGAGAAAGCAGCTTTGAGATGGAGTATGGGTCTCAGACCGGCAACCCCTGGGTGGAGGATGGAAGTCGAATTTTCTCTGGAGTGATTGAGGTAGCCTTTGGATGTCTGAACACTTGATATCTCATGATGGACCCTTGGGGTCTTATTTATAGGCCTTAAGTGAAGTCCAAACGGTTTGGAGACCGTTTGGACCTCAGGACCGTTTGGACCTCAAGACTGTTTGGACCTTGAGACCGTTTGGACTTCAAGACTGTTTGGACCTCAAGACCATTTGGACCTCAAGACCATTTGGACGTCAAGACCGTTTGGACCTTGAGACTGTTTGGACCTTGAGACCGTATGGCTTCATGCGGTCTCGAGACCGGTTGGCTTCATGTGGTCTTGAGACCGTGTGACTCCATGCGGTCTTGGGATCGATTGACTCCATGCGGTCTCGGGACCGTTTGACTCCATGCGGTCTCGGGACCGTTTGGCTTCATGCGGTCTCGGGACCGTTTGACTCCATGTGGTCTCGGGACCGTTTGGCTTCATGCGGTCTTGGGACTGATTGACTCCATGCGGTCTCGGGACCGTTTGGCTTCATGCGGTCTTGGGACCGATTGACTCCATGCGGTCTCGGGACCGTTTGGCTTCATGCGGTCTTGGGACCGTTTGACTCCATGCGGTCTCAGGACCGTTTGGCTTCATGCGGTCTTGGGACCGTTTGAGTCCATGCGGTCTTGAGGTTGATTTAGTCTTTTATGATTTTTTTATGTCTTTTTCTGTAGATATAAAGAGGAAAAGTTAGTCTGATGGTATATTTACAATAAGAGGGAATATTTAGGGATTAAGGCTTATTCTAATTGAGAAAGAGTATGGAAAACTAAAGAAAAGACTAAGGTAAACATCCAAAATTGGAGGTTATCACCCCCCTAACTTAGAGTCTAGCTTGTCCTCAAGTTAGATAGAGCTGAGACATGTAATGGCGAGGCGATTTTATTTAGTTAGGATTTCCATACTCTTGCTTCAATTCTTAACCTGAGTTTTCCTAAGGTCATATCAGGTCTTATTGCTTGCCATGACTCTTTCTAGTTTCGAGAGTTGCTTGGGTCTCAGGTTTCTTCCGTATCTCGTAGCTCGTGTTGGGACCACCTTTATTATGTGCATGTTGTTGACTCTAATCAGCTTTATACCTCTATGAAGGACCTACTAGAAACTAGAGGGGGTATGAGGGTTGGCTAAAGGCTTGAAGTGTAACTCCCCCTTCAAGTGGGGTTGTCTATGCCTTTTAGGATCTCACTACCGGGCACGACACATCTGCCTTTGTGAGGGCAGCTGAATGTACCGGCCGGGAGAGTCCTTTATAAGCCTTTCATATATTTGGATACCTTAGGGTTTCACTACCGGGCACGACACATCTGCCTTTGTGAGGGCAGCTGAATGTGCCGGCCGGGTGAGACCTTCATCAGTTCTTTATATAGATCCTTATTCATGGCACAACTGTCATAATTTTATTCGACTCTCTGGCTTTTATTCGAAAACTCACAGGCTTGGGCTTTGGGGTTTTGTTTGGGAAATTATTTTGGGTGGCCAAGCCTCTTTTATTTTGACGAGAGGAAAGTTGTTCTTAGAGTTTTTCAACATGCACTTATTTGGTTTGTGGTCCACTTGCAGAACTTCTTGATTTGGAAGTTGCCTAATGCCCCTCTCATTCTTGAGAGCCTGGCTTATTTCTGTCTTGATATTGACCTGTGGAGAGTCAGATAAAGAAGTGAAGCAAAAGCATGAAAATCAATAGTGGGGGTATATTATTAGATCGCCATTAAATGTCTAAGTGCTATTTACTTTTGGGAACTAACATGATTCTAAAGTTAACTGAGGGTGACTTTATTCAAAAAGATTTATTGTTGGATGAGTTATTTAAAGTGGAAGCTAAATGTGTAGAGGAAACTAAGAAAAATTATACAAAAAATGAAGGAGGAGATGGAAAAGGAGGGATATAGAAATGATAACTCGCCCTTGTCTAGTGTACCCCCCCTAACTTATCACACACTCTGTCCTCAGAGTGGCAAAGTGATAGGTTGAGAAGTACAAAGGCAAGGGCTTCAGGTTTACGTTAATCCTGAGTTTGTTCCTTGAGATTGAAGTAGGTTGGCTGCAAACTGTCCGCGTAGAGCATGGTAATCCACGTCAGTCATATCCTCTACTGGTCTTTGAAGGGTGATGATGGTATACATCCAGTAGAGGACGTGGACGCCACTGTCATTTGATTGCCAGATTTGTTGGGGACATTTGTGGCTGAAGGAAGGGCGATGAAAATGCTCTGTGTCATAAGACATTGTGTGCTGACTGAGAAGGGCGATTAATTTGTCAGCGTAGTCCTTCGCCACTACCTCTGTTGGCGTCCTTGGTGTCACGACATAGTTCTTCTGTCGTGGGTTGTACTGGCTGTCGGAACTGTTATATATTGTGGTTGTTCCATCTGGTAGGTTTGTTGCCAGGAGCATCCAGTGCTCATGATAGAGGAAGGGTAACATGATGAACTTCGGCGTTGTGTGTTGTAGAAAGGAGATCAGTGCTTTAGTTGTGCTGAAGTTCTTGAGCTTCAAAAGATCATCCTTCGTGTATGGGGATGCCATAAATGTAGTGGGGTTGTGTTGGCCGAGTAGAGACTGGTAAGCGCTCATTAGGCTGGCGGAGAGGGATCCTTTAATCTGTAAAGTCTCTCGAAGCGTGTCTGCCATAACTAAAATGTCCCCAGACATGAATACGAGCTCATCCTTCTCGGCTGAAAGCCACGCCATAATGAGTCGTAGTTCGATGTCGTTGAGACCTTTGCAAGAACTGTGATCAAAGTCAGGAAAGGTTGGTTCTATGGCAGAGAAAGGATCGATGTCTCCTTTACTTTTCTCGGTAGCTAAGGCCGGTTCCTTTGATTTCTTCGACTCCTTCAGAGTTTGTCGGAAGGGTCGCCGCTGCGGTCGCTGGATAGCTGAGAAGAGGTAGCGAGGGACATCATCTGGTGCCATTGTCGGGTCCTTGAAGAACCGTTTATCATAGATGATCTCCATAGCATAACGCCCTCGCAAGGAATGAAAATCTTCAACAACCAGATCAGAAAATGGGATTTCCTAGTTCAGCGCTTGGATGTGACGTATGGTGTAGAAAGCGCAATCCCCAGATTCCTCGACAGCTTGAACTTGAGGGTTTATTATTTTGAACCAAGGTTGGCTCCAGTCTTGGCGGAGAGATGGGCGTGCAACCCAAATTAACTTCAGTAGCCGGAAGGGTATACACCGCGCTTCTCGTGCTGCTTCACCGACGAAATTTATTGTACCGACGGGTAGCTCAGTGTCGCAAAATTATAGACCTTGGCATCCCGAGCTTCGGTGTCGACGATCATAAATAGCCAATGATCTGAGATTTGAAAGGGCACGGTGAGATAACGTGCCCGTCGTGCTAAACCAGCACACAGCCGCTCGATTGATTTCGCTCTTATGTCTTTGTATAAAAGGCCAATAGACAGAGCAGGCGAGGCGTTGAAAACCAGCTGTTGCCTCTTAGAACTTATGTATGTTTCTATACAGTTGGTGAGAAGGACACGGAAGATTGCCATCATCATCGTGGACCGAGGTCGCAGGATGTGGCGGAAGTCTTCTCGTGTCATCTTGCACCTAGTTTTGATGTTATTGTAGATGATGTCTTCCCCTGCCTTTGCATCGTCCACAATAGTGTTCAGTATAAAAATGTCCTGAGCATCTATTGTGGAGATGGCTGCCATATCAAGATCATGCATTTTGTGCGGTAGAGGTGGTGGCGGGGGAAGTTCTTGCGGAAGTGGGGAAGAAGGTTGTTCCAGGACTGCTGCATAGTCCTGCATCTCATCATCCGAATCTGAAGCAGAATCGAGTTCTTCATCTGTATCTAAGCTGACTCGTTCTGACTCGTCTAGGTCTTGGGGGAAGGCATTGACTTGCCAAGCGTGGGGGAAGGTTGAGCGGTTTTTGTTGGCAGGCTTGCACTGGTTCCTAATATACATTGGTGTAACTCAGCGAAAGCCGCGTTTTTGGCAGACTCCCCGATGGATCCCAAAGCAGAATAATCCAAGAATTGGTCCCCATATGACATGTTGACATTTTCGTTGTGGGGGGACCTGGGGTCTTTATCAGCTCCTCGGCTTGTGCCCTCCCCAGCATTGCCTGGGTCACCAGATTTGTCCTCTGAGGAGGTGCTATTATTGGAATTAGCCGAGGAGTCAGAGTCCTCATCATCGTCTTCTTCGTCCTCATCTTTGTCAGCCGCTGCCTGTTCTGCTGGCTTCTTGTGTGTGGTCTGTTTACACCACTGATGGACGGCTTGCAACTCATCGAACGCCACTTGTACATGCTCGTGTGTTTCGAGCAGTGCGTCGTGTGTTTCTTTTAGGTCCAAGTAACGTCCCTCGGCGGAGAGGAGTCGCGCTGTTAGATCTGTAACTTGAGCGCATAATTGCTGGATTTCATTGTTAGTGGACTCCTCTTGGCGATTGTTTAGCTGTGTGAGGGTGCTACTGATGGTGTCCAAGCACGTGCTAAGAGTCGCTTGTTGTTGCTTGAGCTCGCGGAGAGTCTCGGGCAGAGGTTGGGTCTGCGTACAGATCTCATCGACTTGCTTAGCCGTCGCTTCTTGCTGGCGCGTCGCTCTAAGGACCAACTCGGGCAAGTTGTTGTAGTGGTTGTTGATGTGCTCAACTTGCTTAGCCACCTCATCTTGTCTTTGCTGAAAACCTTGGAGGATGTTGGGCAAAGCACGGTTCTGTTGGTCGATAGTGGCCACCTACTTGGATAATCCCTGCACGCAAGAGAAAATAGAATATAAAATGTTAGAAGGATCGGTGAGGAGGTTTCGGATGTCATCGAATTGACGTCTGAATTCTTCACTGATTTTGGAAAAGGGGACCCCAGAGGTGGAAGGGTGGGGTGGCTGGGGTCTATGAGGGAGGGTGGTAGTGCCTTGCAGAAGAGACACTGATGATGGTCCCACGAACTGTGTGGTGACCGTAGATGGGGTCACCAGTGGTGTCGGGGTGGCAGTGGATGTGAAAGGTGTTGGTGTTGATAATGATGGGGTAGAGACTGTGGAGGTGGATGGGAAAGTGGTAAAGTCGGGCATAGGGATGGAGAAGGGGGAGTCCGAAGGGAAAATGGGTGAAGAAGAGGATGTGTGTGGTTGCTTGGTTGTGGGGAAAGAAGGAAGGGTGGTGTGTGTTGGGAAGGTGGAAGGGAGTGAGGTGGTGGTGGTTAGTTCAGCATGTAGACTCATAATGAAAGAGTCTAAAGACGAGGTGGTGATGTGCTCGTCGAGAAGGGGGTTGTCTTCTAGGTGTGGCTTTGACGTCGGTGTCCCCGACAACTGTTGTGCCTTCAATTGCCTTCTGGAAGGTCATTTGACAGGTATTTTTGATGGTCGAGTTGTCGGGGCTGTGATACTTAACTCTGTCTGTCCCACAGTTGCTTTCTTTTCGGCTGCTTCAACCAAAGCTAAGATTTGTGAAAGCTCCTCATCAGAGAAGAGGAGCTTGTCTGTGTCATAGTTTGCGAGCTCCGGAAGCGGGAGGAGTGTTCTTGATGACTTGACCATAGGGAAGAAGACATAATATAATTTCCCATCCTTTTCCTTGATGATGAAAGAGTTCTTCAAAGATTGTTCATTGGTAAGGATGTCACCCTTTAGTTGCGTGCAGTGAGGTAGGGGTCTGTCCATCTTGAGGTATTTTATAATGGATGTGACATGACCCCCATGCAGATTTTCTTCCCCAGGGCGAAGGCGGATAATTTCTGGATCATTTGTCATCCAATGTTAACTAGCTTTTCATTCAGAATGGACCAGAGGACAAAGAGATCTGAGATTGTAACGTTCCCTCCTTCTGTCCTGGGGAAGAGTGCACCAGCAAGAATTTTGTGTAGTGTGCGCACAAAACCAGAGTGTATGTTCAATGCTTTGCATGTCTTAGCATCATAGGTGGGGAGCCCAGTTCAAGATTTCTAGAATATGTGTCTGTTGAACTCAGAGTGCTCGGTTCCCACTGTCTTGGCATTTTGCAGCTGCTGCTGATTGTCAATGAAAACCTCGTTCAACATGTTTTCTGTTAAGACCACCTTGTCGCCGAAAATTTTGGTGACCAGCCTTCTGTCACCTCCATCCCGTGATCTATCCATGATATCTATAGGTTATTTTGTAAGAAAGGTGAAGAATTCAATGGTGGGCTCAGAGTATGAGATCTCGGGTACTAGACATAGCCTTGCAAGGTTGGCTTTGTCTAGTGTGTTGAAGATTCGGTCATGGATCCCCATCTTCAACAGTATGCTTGAGCAGACGTACTTTGTAGGTTTCAGGATTTTGTCGATGGATTGGATGGTGTGGATGTAGAGGTTTTCAGGTGGGGGTGCGGTGGTGGTGAGAATTGAGAAGGTGGGGGTGGTGGTGGGAATGGTGGTGGTAGGTGTTGCAAAAGATTGGTCCATAGCAGAGGCAGGGCGAACTTGTTTTCTTGCCCGTTTCCTGGAAGGTTGTCTGGGTGCAGATTCCTGGACCTTACGTTTCCCCTTTTTCTCTTCGGCTGGGGATTCCTCCTCGGGATTTGGCTCGTATTCTGAGCCTTCATCGTCATCGGAAGAGATGTCTTCCACTTCTTCTTCAGGTGCCTCTGCTAGGCACTTTTCGATTCGGTCAAGGTAGCACAGGATTTGCATCATCTTGACATTTGGTGGCGCCTTTCCGGTCCTGTTGAAGTCATCTCTGATCTTCTGGAGCTTAGATTGTTCTATCATCAGTTTCTCTGTTGTCCATATTGCGGTGTCTTCAAATCTGGTGGCCTCCTTTGCTGGTGATGCCATGGCTGAAAAATGGGAGATCAAGAGTTAGAAAATCATATTAGAAAAAAAATTATTTGTATTTATGTGTTTTTGTGATTTTATGAAAGTTAAAGGAAATTTAAAAGCCAAACGGTTTGAAAACTAATTGGTTCCAAACAGTTTCAGGACCGTTTGGTCTCAAACGGTTTCAAGACCGTTTGATCCCAAACGGTTTCAAGACCGTTTGGTCCTAAACGGTTTCAAGATTGTTTGATCCCAAACGGTCTTGTCCCAAACGGTTTCAAGACCGTTTGGAAAGCGAAGCGTCGTGCAACCGCCGGCGAAGACAAAACGGCGAATGGAGGGCGGAAGCGCTGACGACAAAGGCGAAGGCAGCGGTGAAGGCGCCGGCGATGATGGTGACGATGGAGGAGGCCGACGGCGATAAAGACAAAGCTGACGGTGGAAACGGTGGAGTTGCCGGCGAAGAAGAGGGAACGAAGGCATTGGCTAAGGTGGAAACAGTGGTTGCGGGAGAAGGCGACTGCTGCGGCCGGACTACCTTGATGTTGTGGGCAGGGGAGATGACGGCGAGGGCACTGGAGACGGAGGTCGCGTGGGAGCAGGGGAAGCAGAGGTCGACGGAGGCGAGAGCAATGGAACAACACATCGAGAGTTTCAGATGGCTCGGGAGTCGAAAGAAAGAAAAATGTGGGGGTAGGGTTTATATTTATAGGAAACAGGGGGGTTGACCTGACAAAAACCCTAAGTCAAATAGTTTAGCAACCGTTTGGACTCCAAATGGTTTCGGGACCGTTTGGCTCCAAATAGTTTCAGGACCGTTTGGTCCCAAATGGTTTCGAGACCGTTTGGTCCCAAACGGTTTCGATACCGTTTGGTCCCAAATAGTTTGAAGATCGTTTGGCTCCAAACGGTTTCAGGATTGTCTGGGAGGGTTACAGTCGAACAGATTTTTATATTTTTATGTATACTTTTATTTTGTTATTTTTATGTTTGTTTTGGTTGTATAGAATTTTTTTGTATTTTCATAAGATAAACCTAAGGTAAAGAGAACGGGAAATAAAGGAAGAAACTGAAATCTTGGGTTACCTCCCAAGTAGCGCCTGGGTTTTACGTCGCTAGCTCGACGAAGCTGTAATGTAGTTATGCTGTTGGTATAGCATCTTTGATTTCGATGGTTTGTCTTGGCATTTTGTCTTCCAGAGATTAGTATCTTTTTAAACGGTGACCGTTGACCGTCCTTTCTCCTCCGTTGTTGTCTATGATAATGGCAGCTCCAGTTGGGTAAATATGTTTTATAGTGAAGGGCCCGGACCATTTTGTTTTAAGTTTTCCGGGAAACAACTTGAGTTTGGAATTGAAAAGGAGAACTTTGTCGCCAACGGCAATGTCTTTCCTTTTAAGATGACCGTCGTGCAACATTTTTGTCTGCTCCTTATATATTCTGGCACTCTGATAGGCGGTCATACGGAGATCTTCTAGCTCCCGTAGCTGAAGTTGCCTATTCTCTCCCGCACTTTTAAGATCGAAATTTAGTTGTTTGATGGCCCACCAGGCTTTATGTTCCATCTCTACTGGAAGATGACAAGACTTCCTGTACACCAAACGGAACGGGGTTGTTCTGATTAGTGTTTTATAAGCTGTTCGATATGCCCAAAGGGCATCAGGAAGTTTGGTGGACCAATCAGAGCGGTTTTTGTTCACCGTTTTTTCAAGAATCGCCTTCAATTGTCTATTTGATACCTCTACCTGACCACTAGTCTGTGGATGGTAGGGCGTGGTGACTTTGTGATTGACTCCGTACTTTTTTAGTAAGGCTTCAAAACTTCTTTCCAAGAAATGAGTCCCGCCATATGATATGACAGTTCTTGGAACTCCAAATCTTGGGAAAATAATATCTTTAAACAATTTAATAATAGGCTTGGAATCGCTGGACATAGTGGGTACAACTTTGACCCACTTTGAGACATAGTCCACCGTGACCAAGATGTAAGAGAAGCCATAGGATGAAGGGAAAGGGCCCATGTAGTCTATCCCCCACACATCGAAAAGCTCAATTTCTTGCCACATTGTGAGGGGCATCTCGTCTCTTTTTGATATGTTGCCCGAAAATTGGCATTTGTTGCAGGCTTTCACAAAATCGTATGAATCCTTTGATATGGTGGGCCAGAAAAAACCAGATTGTAAAACTTTATAGCTGTTTTCTTAGCACTCATGTGCCCCCCTGTGGGTCCTGAATAGCAATGCTCTAGGACCGAGGTTATTTCTTCCTCCGGCAAGCAACAACAGAAAAGTCCGTCAGCACAAAGGTGAAACACGTAGGGTTCATCCCAATAATATTGTTTTATGTCATGAAGGAACTTCCTTTTGTCATGATAGGAAGCAGAGGGGTGGATAATCCCTGTGGCTAGATAATTGACGATATCTGCATACCAAGGGAAACCATGGGTGGCCTTCATAAGCTGATCGTCAGGAAGAGAATCCCGGATAGGGATTTTATCTTCTTCTTCTACCTCGATCCGGCTGAGGTGATCAGCCACAACGTTCTCCACTCCACTTTTATCTTTAATCTCCAAGTCGAATTCCTAAAGCATCAGCACCCAGCGGATAAGCCTGGGTTTGGCATCCTGCTTCTGAATCAGGTATCGAATGGCAGAATGGTCGGTATAGACAATGACTTTGGAACCAATCAAATAGGAGCAAAAATTTTCAAACGCATAGATGACAGCCAGAAATTCTTTCTCCGTGGTAGTGTAGTTTTTCTGTGCTTCGTCTAGCGTTTTGGATGCGTAGTAGATAACATAGGGTTTCTTGTCAATCCGCTGTCCTAAAACAGCCCCTATGGCATAATCACTTGCGTCACACATGATTTTGAAAGGCTGCGACCAATCTGGGGCTCTCAGAATAGGTACGGAAATTAACACATTCTTGAGGGTGGAGAAACTTTGCATACATTCTTGATTGAATATGAACTCAGCATCTTTAGTTAGGAGTTGGGACATGGGTTTAGCTATCCTTGAGAAATCTTTGATGAATCTTCTGTAGAATCTTGCATGACCCAGGAAAGCTCGAACCCCTCTTATGTCCTCTGGAGGTGACAGTTTTGAGATAACATCGATTTTTTCTTTATCAACCTCAATTCCTCTGTCACTTACCCTATGTCCGAGAACGACACCTTCCGTTACCATGAAATGACATTTCTCCCAATTCAGGATAAGGTTTGTTTCCTCGCAGCGCTGTAGAACTTGTCCAAGATTGATTAAACAGTTATCGAAGGAATCTCCATAAACTGAGAAATTGTCCATAAACACTTCCATGACGGATTCAGTTAAACCAGCAAAGATGGCAGACATACACCGTTGGAAAGTAGCGGGTGCGTTACACAACCCGAACGACATTCTTCTAAAGGCTCCCAAAAGGACAGGTGAAGGTAGTTTTTTCCTGGTCCTCCGGGTGTATGGGTATTTGATAGAACCCGGAGTAACTGTCAAGATAGCAAAAATATTTCTGATGAGCTAAACACTCCAGGACTTCATCGAGGAAGGGTAGAGGGTAGTGGTCCTTCCTCGTGGCTTTGTTCAGCTTTCTATAGTCAATACACATCCGCCACCCTGTTACAGTCCTGGTGGGTACTAACTCATTTTTGTCAATAAGCACTACGGTAGTGCCTCCCTTTTTTGGAACAACCTAGACGGGGCTGACCCACTGGGAGTCAGAGATAGGGTAGATTATGCCAGCTTTGAGTAATTTGAGGACCTCCAGGCGAACCACCTCCTTGAGATTCAGATTCAGTTTTCTTTGATGTTCGCGGGTTGGCTTGAATTTTTCAACCATAGGAAGTCTGTGCACACACAAGGCTGGATTTATGCCCGTTAGGTCAGTTATCTTATATCCAATGACCTTTTTATACTTCCTCAGCTCATCCAGAAGTTTTTCTTCCTGATCTTCTGTAAGGGTAGAGCTGATGATGACCGAGCATAGCTTTTCCTTATCTAAGAAAACATGTTTAAGCCCTGTGGGTAAAGTTTTCATTTCGGGGGCTTTTGGTGGCTCAGCTGCTTCTATAATGGTAATAGCTTTAAGTTCTTCAAAAGAAGCCGTTGATGCTTCCTCGGCCTTTTCTAAATGTTGCAGACACTGTTGAACTAGTTCGTTTGCAGAGAATTCAACATCCGGGTTGATTAGGACATTCTCTAATTCGTCAGCTGGCTCGGATATTTCTAACTGAGACATTTGTTGTATTGCATTAAGAAGGAAAACCTCCTCTTGAATACTGGGGCCTTGCATGCTATTAAGGACTCGGAATTGAATTGCTTCTTTTTCGAGCCTAAGAATGATGGTGCCAGCTTCGACGTCAATGAGCGCCCTTGCAGTAGCGAGGAAAGGTCTGCCGAAGATAATCGGGTATCTCAAATCTTCTTTAATATCCATGATAACGAAGTCGCATGGGACGTAGGCATCCTTGCCTATCCTTACTGGGATATCTTCAATGATCCCCAGAGGTGCGGTTATGGTGGAATCAGCTAATTGAATAGTCATTGTTGTAGGTAGCAATTTGGTGAAACCCAGACGTTTGCACATGGAATAAGGCATGATGGATATACTGGCTCCTAGGTCAGCTAATCCTTTTTTAGTAGATGCATTTCCAATGAAACTTTGGATTCCGAAGGAGCCTGGGTCCTTCTTCTTTTTGGGCATCTTGTTTAAGATGATGTCAGAGGTGGTCTGAGCAAGCTTAGCAGTTTCTTGCTCCTCAGTGATATGCTTTCTTGAAAGTAAGGTCTTGAGGTATTTTGCCCAGGCCGGCACTTCAGAAAGAGCATCAAGGAGTGGGATATAAATGTATAGTTTCTTCATTGCCTCCTTGAACTTTTGAAACATGGTGTCCATCTTCGTTTCCCACAGTCTTCCTGGATATGGGATTCTTGGTTTATATTGCAGGATTTCAGGTTCTGCGGACACTTGGTCTTTATCTTTGCCCTTTGTGCCTTCTGAGGGATTTTCTATTCCTTGTTGCGGGCTCTCATTCGTCATAAAAATAGGGGTATCATCATTATCCGGGGTGATCTTGGTAGTCTCATGAAGAGTGTGTCCCGATCTCGTGGTGACAACATTCAACTGTTCATGCATGTTCTGTCCATGCTTAGGATTTGAATCGGGCTGCCCTACAAAAGTGCCTGCCGGAGGCTTCAATTGTGCAGCAATCTGGGCAAGCTGGGCTTCTACTGCCTTTTGCTGTGCTTGCTGATTAGCGAGCATAGTCTGTTGAGATTGCAACATCTGCCTTATCAAGGATATTTCATCTTCCGGTTGAGGAGTGGTTTTCTGAGGGATTTGTTGTTGGGCTTGCTGAGATTGTTGTGGTGGTAGTGCCAGTTGAGGTTGCTGAGTGTGCAACTGTGGATGGAGCGGAGGGTGAGTGTACTGATAGTAGGCCGATTGATTCCTAGGGTAGTTAGCCCTAAGGAAGTTATTCCTGGAGTTCCCTTGATTTTGGTTGAAATTGTTTGGGAATCCAGGTGGTAACCTACTAGAGGATCCCCCTTGCGTCTGATGCTATGGATTAGCGGTCCCAACTGGGTTTCCATACTAAAATCCTGGATGATTCCTTGGCTGATTCGGATTGTAATAGACTTGTCCAAGGATAGAGTGGATAGAGTTGACTTGTTCAGGTATTTGTTCTTCAGATTGATTAGTATTAGGTTCATATTGTTGTGGTGGTGGATGCAGATCCATCATCACATTATAAAGCATACCGCAAGAAAGGGTCGGATGGTCTGAAGCATGACAGGCCTCACAGGTTCCTGTGGCAGCCTTGACTTGTTGAACAAGAGGATTTTTCTTCTTATCAAACTCTCCGAGAGAAGTCTCGAGAGCTTGTTGTTTATGAACTATGGTTTTCAGGGCTTCAGCTATTACCTTCATCTCTATTGATTCTTCAGCTTTGTAGACCTTGAGGACACCTTTACCGGTTGATCGTCCCCAGTTGGACTGATTTTCGGCTCCGAGTGTAACAATTTTCCAGGCGTCTTCATAATTCTTTCGCATGAAATTTCCTCCAGATGAGGAATCCAAAAACTATTTAATATCGTCTCTTACTCCCCGATAGAAGGTTTCTATCAATTGGTTCTGGGAGATTCCATGATGGGGGCACTTCCAAAAAAGTTCTTTAAACCTTTCCCATGCTTCAGCAAGGGATTCTCCAGGAAGTTGAGAGAAGTGATTGATCTTCCCTCTGATCTCATAAGTCAGTGAGGGGGGAAATAACTTCTCTAAGAACTTTTCCTCTAGGGGAGCCCAGGTGGTTATTATGGGTTCCCTGTCAAGTGAGTTATACCAACTCAGGGCCCTCGCAGATAGAGTGAAATGGAACAGATGAAGCATTATCGCATCAAAAGTGACTCCGGCTTGCGGAACTAGGCGGCACAGTGCCTTAAACCTTTTCAGATGATCCATGCAATCATCTCTAGAACCTCCGGAGAAAGAGATGCCTTGCATGATCTGGATCCACTGGGTCCGAATCTCAAAGTTGGGGATATTAATAATCGAAGGTCGAACCGGGTGGTTATCCTCATAGTTCTTTGGGATAGCGTAGTCCCTCAGTTGCTTGTTCCTTAACTCCAACTGAGCAGCTTGGGTTGCTGCCTCAGTTTCAGCTCTGATGCGGGCCTGTTCTTCCGCACGAATCTCCGCTTGGATCTGGGTACGTGTATCAGCGATGAGTTGTGCCCTTTGAGCGGCGATGGCAGCGTTGACTCTCTCCATCACCAATTCAGCCTGGCGTTGATCTTCAGCCATTTTCCTAGCTCGTTGGCGATTGAGTCTAATACGACGGTGGAAGCTTCTCTCTACCTCAGAGTCGTACTCTGGATCAGGGTAGAATCTGAGGTTATGCGCTAGCTGCATACACGTTTTCTACCTGAGTAGAGAGAGAAAAAAAAACAAACACCTTTTAGATGATGGAAGAGATATAATGGATTCAAGAAGGTATGGATTAATGATTAAAAGAAAGTGTAAAACCCTAACCGACTAGCAAGATACTAAATGAAATTAAAACGTTCCGTTGTCCCCGGCAACGGTGCCAATTCTTGATGGAGCTTCCACTTACGTGGAATTGCGTGCACCACTAAAAATCCTAAAGATGGCAAGTCTTTAAGTTTAGCCTTGCTTATACTAGATAGAGAACTCCACCCACGTATGCTAAGATACGTGGAAGTCTTATCGTAGTATAGTTAAGGGTCGAATCCTCGAGACAACGGTCTTGTTGTTGCCAACAAGATGGAAAACGTAATAATTTCACTTAATCTCTTTAGTAGTTGGTATTTAGATCAAAAGGTTGACTTAGTTGTTTTTAAGCTAAATGCAAGTAAAGTAAAGGCAAGAAAGTAAACTTAGGTTGTTAACAATGATTAATGAATCACTAGAGTGTGATCGGTTTTCACCACCACTACACATGGATCAACACATGCAACATAAAATCATAACCTGCAATAAGAGTTAGATCAGTTAGTATCTTTGTAGACTTAGCTTCCTTTCGGATGACTAACTACGAGGAGTGTGGGAATGTTGTAACGCCAGCCATCCATGTAGGTATGGTCACTTACTTTACAACATTCCCTCCGCAAAGTGTGTTCCTCGACTCATCAAGGTTGTACTTTCATATGTCAACTGATTCCATTTCATAGCATGAAAGTACAACGATGGGAGTGAGTATACTCCACTTCTAGGAAGGCACTCCTAGATACCGAAACAGATGCACGGTGGATACATACACCTAAAACCAACATGCAAATGAGTTTCAGATATAATAGCATAAACGTAGACAATTCATACTAAAAGATAAAGGATAACACAAGTTGGTGATCAAGCAACAAGCATTCATTAAATGTTTGATGTTGAACTGAAAAGATATGAACTCTATATTACAACTTATGGATCACATTTGCATGATATGAAAACATGGGTAGCGGGGCTACTACCCGCACCCTAGTGAGAGAGACTACTCGCTCATGACTAGGACAAAGAAGGAGGCAAGAAGAGAGAGAGAGAGAGCGTCATCTGATGGAGCTAGAACTTACACCAAAAGATTACTCTTCCAATGGAAGTCCTAATATGCACCAAAAACCCTAGGGAGTTGATGTTCTCTCTAGGTTTACCTACAACTGGTGCTAGATAAATGCTCCAACCCCACAAGAGTGTGGAAGCCTTATCATAGTACAGATTTAGGATCGAACCCAAAGGACAACGTTAAGAATCTGAGTGTCTTTTTCTTGTTTCGTATCGATCTAAGTTAATCATCTAAGACCAGAAGTTTGATTTGAGTTATTTAACCTAAAACATGCAAAAGTAAAGGCAAGAATAAAAACTAGTTTAAGGATTAAAAACTAAGATTAGCAGATGATGATGGATCACTGGGGTGATGCGGGTATTCGCCACCACTACACATGGATTGCACTTGTACCAATCATAGCAAGACTTGTAAGCAGGACACATGGATGTTGTACAATACCGATATCTTGTAGGACAAGAGTAATGCATACATCCTTCACGGGTTGAGTAACTCTCATCCGGTACACATCTACGCGTCAATGAAGATGTATAGTCTCCAAAGAGAAAATCTTACTCAACCTCGTGAAACGTGCGTCGGGAAACTAACAAGCGAGCGATGATTACCAAAATGATTAGTATCCTTATAGACAATCCCTCTTTCGAGGATAAAGCTACGAGAAACGTGAGAGTGTTGCAATGTCAGCCATTCCCGAACGAATGGTCAAATACTTTGCACCACTCTCTCCTCGGAGTGTGTTTCTCGATCTGTCAAGGTTGCACTTTTGTACGTCAACTGATTTCATTTCATAGTACAAAAGTACAACGATGGAGGTGAGTTTACTCCAGTCCTTAGAAAGCATTCCTAGATACCGAAACGGATGCGCGGTGGATACACACACCAGAAACCAAAACTAAATCGGTATTCGAGTCTCAAGGGCGGTCGTAGACAAACCACAATGAAAGACAATAGATGCATACAAGAACGCGGCCAACATTCAAGCATGTATGAAACGATTTAGTATTGAATCGGAATGATAACATCTTTTTAGTACAAGTTACAAAACACGGGCAGCGGGGCTAGTCCCCGCACCCCAGTGGATGGAACTACTCGCTCCTCATAGAGGGAGCAACAAAGAAAGAGAAGAGAGAGAAAGAAAGCATCGTCGGAGCAGAAGAGTAGATCTGTGACAGCCCGGTGTAGATCGTCGCAGTCTCCGAGACTGCTCCGTCGTGGTCGATGTCGTCCGTTTCCCCGCCTCAATCTTCGGGTCAACCTCCAGAATAGCAAGAGTAGGATGAGGTGGAGCTATGGTGTGAGCAATGGTGAGATGGTGATGGAACATCCTTCTAGATCTGCGCCCAGACTGGCTGCTCACCGGATCTGGACTCAGCTCGGGATTCTGGGGCTGTGTGTGAATTTTGGGCGTAAATGGTGCTCGGGCAACCTGGCGGCATCCGGAACTGCCCCCAAAACAGGGACCCTGTTGGTCCTATTTATAGAAGAATAGTGACTAATCGGTCTGGAGACCGTTTGGTAGCAAACGATCTCGAGACCATTTGCTGGCAAACGGTCTTGAGACCGTTTGGTGGCAAACGGTCTTGAGACCGTTTGCTGCCAAACGGTCTTGAGACCGTGGTGCCAAACGGTCTTCTCAGAGATTGAATGATGCCCAACGACCTCGATTATCCATTCTTACAAACGATCTGAGATCAAAAGCTCCTCCGAACAGTCAAATCTTCCACAAACGATCAACTTGGGAAATCGATCTAGCGGCCTTCAGAGCTACCGAACGATCTCCAACTCTTTTCTGTAGGTGTGGCGGCTTCGGGGCGACCCAAATCAACCTGCGAAACACCCCCGATCGATCTTGATTTGGAGCTGCAGATAGGTGCTGGTCGGAGGTTGAAGACGACGCACCACGGCCGTGCCGGAGCACCACGGTCGTGGTGGAGTTACTGTCACACGGCCGTGGCGCCTCGCACGGGCGTGGAGAGGGTGGACTCGGCTTTGATGTAGTTGAGCCACGGCCGTGGTGTGCCACTACGGTCGTGGTGAGGTCACAGTCCCACGGCCGTGGCGCCTTGCACGGTCGTGGCAGCCGAGGTCTTGACTCTGTGGGCGATGCTCCACGGCCGTGGCGTCCTACCACGGTCGTGGTGAAGCTGCCGCCCCACGGCCGTGCTGCCTTGCACGGGCGTGGCAGACAAGTTCCATGGCCGTGGCGTGTCTAGCACGATCGTGGCGGATGGAGCTTGGCTCTGCTGGTGATGCGCCACGGCCGTGGCGCGACCAGCACGGCCGTGGCGAGTGCTCTGCTTCATATACTTGATTATTTGCTGCACAAGCCTGGGGTTTTGAGGATAGAACGCACAGTTGATGTTTGATTGGATGATTGAGGGTGATCTGCAGAAGGAAAGGAGAGTGTGTAAGAGATAATAGCATCAAATGAATGGGTAATTAAGACTATTTAAGCATTATTTATGTGGGAATGAAGAAATACTGAAAGTAGAGCAAAGCAAATGTGATTTAGTCATAAAGAGGTATAAAAGCCCTAAAAATTGGTGACTGTTGGCGATTGTAATGATGAATCTGGGGGATTCATCACCACACCGAACTTAAGCGTTACTCGTCCCGAGGAACAGATTAAAACTTAAGACAGTCGAAAAAAATAGGGCAAAAACGTCGGAAATCCTTGAATTGGTGGAAATCCTTGAATTGGTGACTGAGGATGGATCTGGGGGATTCATCGCCACAACGAACTTAAGCGTTACTCGTCCCGAGGAACAGAAAACTTAAAACAGTCGCCAATGAAATCGTTCATCTTGTGATTGCCTCATCCTATTGTCAGATCGTAATTTTGTTCATGGCTCGAAATGGATACAGCATCGAAGCTTCCTTAGATCACGGAATACATCTTATGATATCCTCATTTCTGAGTTTACTTTGCTAAAGTACTTCCTTCTCACTCTCTGTTGTACCGGTCATGGTAAAGAGTTTTATGAGACTTTGAAAAGACCCACTGAATCAACAAACTGCATATGATTTGTCACTGGTGTTTGAAAGAGGAGAGAATGGGGGTGTGATCAAAAGATAAGAGTCTCTCCTCTGATTGAATCAAGACTCTTAAAATTAATTGACTCATCGAGATACTTTGAAAGATTTATGCACAACTCTGGTTGACTTAGCCTTACACCCGATTTTTTTTTAAAGGTAACTCAGAAGTGTGTATAGGTTGGTTTAAGGCTTTTGGCTATTTTACCTCTTTGAGGAGAGGTAAGGGGTTATTTTTGGATCCTTAGGATCTCACTACCGGTCACGACACATCTGCCGTCATGAGGGAAGCTAATGTACCGTCCGGGCAAGACCTTTATCAGTTATCCTTATTCAGGGCACAACTCTCATGTTTTTATTCACACTCTGACTTTTATTCATTCTCACCTGGCTTAGGACAAAGGGTAATTTTGGATTTTTGCATATTTGGGCTGCCGGGCCTCTTTTTTGGAAACGGGGTAGATTTTTCGCCAACCTCGGTATGTGCACAATCGTCATTGTATACTCTTTGAGAAGGTGGTACGCCCCCATTATGTATTGAGGGGTATGGAAGAAGCGGTAGTGGAAAGAGGGGTGTGGTGTACCACACCGAACTTACAGTTTTGCAGAGGTGTGGTTTACCACACCGAACTTAAAGTTCGGCAATGTTCTAGTTTTCACTAGAAAGGAGTGTGGCGTGCCACACCGAACTTAAGACTTTGGCATGGTTAGTGAACAGAGGGGTATGAAAATGAAAGAAGAAGTGTAGAAGAGAGATTGGATCATGATGCAGTTTGCTTAGCAATTCCATGCGACGGGTCTCTATTCTCCATCACACTCTGCTCAAAAAGAGACATGATGAAACATCAAATGAGAAATCCATACAACAGATCCATTAATCAGATAAAGGTGTGATGTATTTGATCTATCTCAGCTTTATTGAAGAGTATCATCATTTCCTGTTTGGGAGTTTGACATTAGGATTCATAGGCTATTCAAGGTGAAAAATATGCATTGGCTAGTTTTAAGCATTCTTTTCTTGGGAATTTGTAACGAAAAGAGGCGATGAACTCAGATTCGCAAAACAAAAGCCGACTAGATAAAGGCTTTATTTTTAGAAAACTACAAAAAAGCGGAAAAATTACGAAAAAGAAACTAGAATGGAAAAGCAGGAAGCAATAAAGATAAAGGGTGGAGTGAGAGTCATACCACCCGCCCTCCACCTCGAACTCATAAATTCATTCATTTCTGAACAAATATTAGATTCGAGGTGGAGGGGAAGGGTTGCGCGATGTTAACCAGGCGGTCCTCTTAGTTGGAAGAAAGTCCGGCAAAGATGCCTTGCGATAGCTGGTGCCGAAAATGAGGAAGTGGCCCGAACAACCTGTTGAGTGGGTGGTTGTGGCGACTTGAACGAGTCTTCAGGATGACTTGGATGCACATCACGTTCACCTCGTTGTCCATCTAGAAGAATCCAGAGACCTTCCCCCATCAGTGAGGGAGGTGGAACATAGGCAGTCGAAACTGGAGGACTATGCGAGAAATCAAGGTTATGCCCACTTGTGCCCTCCAGTTGTGGCTCACCCTCGAAGTTCAAGGTAAAACTGCTTTCTTCAAAATCTAGGGCAACTGATTGAGGGTCGGCCACTTGAGCTTCCTCCTGTCCAAGATCAGGTGGCGGATCCGGTTCCGGCTTCATTTCCTCACCTGGCTTTTCTTGTGTGGGATATGGTGGCCAGAGTGACGTTTCTTCTTCAGAGGAGTTATTTTGAGAAGTATCATCATCTTTATCAATGTTGAATTTGGTAAGAGCGTCATTCCTCTTTTCGAGGTTTTGTTCAGAATTTTCCTCGTAGAACATCCTTAGCTCAGTCAAGTGACTAGAAGAGGATTTGATTGGTGAAACGAACTCTTGCTCATGTAAGGGATTCATGGGATCTTGAGATAGAGGTTCCAATGATTTCTCTTTATGGGAGGGATTAGTCCATGGCATGTCGTTTTGAGGGCTAAAATTCCCTGATGAACCCATTTCTTCAATATTGGGACTGGTGTATACCATTTCTGAGTTATGTTGTTGTCCCAGTTCTTCTTCATAACACTCCTCCGCTGGACACATCTCAGCTTCTTGAATATCAGGAGGGGCTTCTTTAGAGGTGTGTGTGACTATAGAAGGATAAGTTTGTGATTTGTTGTCTTTCCAAGGGACATTACAAGAGTTCACAGTAAAATCGTAGTTCGTTCTAAGGTCAAGAGATGGCTCATGTTCCTCTTCATCTTGCACTATCGTCTCATTCAAGTGACTAGAAGGAGATTTAATAGAAAGATCATGCTCTTGTTCGAGGACTGACTTCGTCTGGACTTCTTGTAATGGCGGTAACTCTGGTAACATCATCTCATGAAAAGGATTGGTCGTAGATTCGTCATCATGAGATTCATCATCTCCCCATGATTTTTCTTCATCATCATCGGGGTCAGTGAGAGTAATGTGGTCCGTCCCTAAATCAAGATCTTGATCAGTCCATTCCTCGAGGTTTGTTTCTAGATCGACCGAATGGTCAGAGATTTCTTCATAAGGCCAAATCGGATCCTGCTCCAGCAATGGAGTCGTTTGGGTCTCTTGCGTGAAAGACGTCTCCTCATCTGAATCAGTCTCATATTCATCTATGACTGACTGTGAAGGAGTATAGGGTTCTTGTAGCGTAGACCTTTCTTCATTGGAATTCAATGACAAGATGGTTGCAGTTGAGGAATATTTGTCGTATAAGGAGTCAATCATTGCTGATTGCCCCTCAATCTGTATGGTTGGATCAGGGTCTATGGGAGAAGATGGGCAGACACCGAAATTTATCCCCAGTTTATCTTCCAATTGTAGAAAAGCTTCAGATTGAGTGCTCATTCTTTCATCTAAGAGCATAGTGCAATTTTCATTATCCGAGTCAGACCTTGGCTCAGAAAATGATTCTTTTTCTTGCGATGTTGTGAAGGAGTCATCCTTGAATTCAGTCATTAACTCAGAGGGTGATTCCCCATTTTGCACCGATGCATGCTGATCATTGGAAGGCACCTCCCACATGATATCATAATCATCATCGTAATCTACATGTGGACCAGGGATGAGCTTAGTTAAAATTTGTGGCTGTTCTTCATGTTGCTCAGGAGCGTTGACAAGTTGCATAAGTTGATTAAGGTCGGCTATCAACTTCTTGGTCGCGGCTGTCTGATCAGCTAGTTGTTGAGCCATCGATGTTTGTAAGGCACGTAGTTCCTCCATCAATATGTGTTGATTTTCATGAAAAGGCTCTTCATGGCACCCGTTTGATTGATGTTGATAATAGTTTCCCTCATCATAGTATTGATTTGAGTTGCTTTCCAATTGCCCTCCTGTATTGTAGTCTACGCCTTGAAATCCGCCATAGTTAGGTTTCTCGTAGTAGCCTCCGGGGTGATATGGAATATAACCTGCGTTATATCCATAGTTGTATGGAATGGCTGCTCTGAGTTTCCCGACTATACGATTCATGATTACTTGACGCAAGGCCATCACGTAGAGAGGATGAACGTTGAAACAGTTGATCGATGCATGAGAATAGTCGCCACAGAATTGACAACTATTGGTTGGTGGCACTAACTGCTTCATTTTGAAGAGAATTGGTACCTGAAGTCAAAGAAAGAGTTTATCAAGTTTGACCAACCACTTCAAATCCAAGATGATATGCAAGATTAAGTCCTTTACTTTTTAGGTTTTTGAAAAGAAAAAGAAAACCCTAGAGAAACCTAAATCGATACAAAATTTGAAAAAGACGATTCTTATACCGTTGTCCCCGGCAACGACGCCATTTTTTGATGGAGCTAGAACTTACACCAAAAGATTACTCTTCCAATGGAAGTCCTAATATGCACCAAAAACCCTAGGGAGTTGATGTTCTCTCTAGGTTTACCTACAACTGGTGCTAGATAAATGCTCCAACCCCACAAGAGTGTGGAAGCCTTATCATAGTACCGATTTAGGATCAAACCCAAAGGACAACGTTAAGAATCTGAGTGTCTTTTTCTTGTTTCGTATCGATCTAAGTTAATCATCTAAGACCAGAAGTTTGATTTGAGTTATTTAACCTAAAACATGCAAAAGTAAAGGCAAGAATAAAAACTAGTTTAAGGATTAAAAACTAAGATTAGCAGATGATGATGGATCACTGGGGTGATGCGGGTATTCGCCACCACTACACATGGATTGCACTTGTACCAATCATAGCAAGACTTGTAAGCAGGACACATGGATGTTGTACAATACCGATATCTTGTAGGACAAGAGTAATGCATACATCCTTCACGGGTTGAGTAACTCTCATCCGGTACACATCTACGCGTCAATGAAGATGTATAGTCTCCAAAGAGAAAATCTTACTCAACCTCGTGAAACGTGCGTCGGGAAACTAACAAGCGAGCGATGATTACCAAAACGATTAGTATCCTTATAGACAATCCCTCTTTCGAGGATAAAGCTACGAGAAACGTGAGAGTGTTGCAATGTCAGCCATTCCCGAACGAATGGTCAAATACTTTGCACCACTCTCTCCTCGGAGTGTGTTTCTCGACCTGTCAAGGTTGCACTTTTGTACGTCAACTGATTCCATTTCATAGTACAAAAGTACAACGATGGAGGTGAGTTTACTCCACTCCTTAGAAAGCATTCCTAGATACCGAAATGGATGCGCGGTGGATACACACACCAGAAACCAAAACTAAATCAATATTCGAGTCTCAAGGGCGGTCGTAGACAAACCACAATGAAAGATAATAGATGCATACAAGAACGTGGCCAACATTCAAGCATGTATGAAATGATTTAGTATTGAATCGGAATGATAACATCTTTTTAGTACAAGTTACAAAACACGGGCAGTGGGGCTAGTCCCCGCACCCCAGTGGATGGAACTACTCGCTCCTCATAGAGGGAGCAACAAAGAAAGAGAAGAGAGAGAAAGAAAGCATCGTCGGAGCAGAAGAGTAGATCTGTGACAGCCCGGTGTAGATCGTCACAGTCTCTGGGACTGCTCCGTCGTGGTCGATGTCGTCTGTTTCCCCACCTCAATCTTCGGGTCAACCTCCAGAATAGCAAGAGTAGGATGAGGTGGAGCTATGGTGTGAGCAATGGTGAGATGGTGATGGAACAGCCTTCTAGATCTGCGCCCAGACTGGCTGCTCACCGGATCTGGACTCAGCTCGGGATTCTGGGGCTGTGTGTGAATTTTGGGCGTAAATGGTGCTCGGGCAGCCTGGCGGCATCCGGAACTGCCCCCAAAACAGGGACCCTGTTGGTCCTATTTATAGAAGAATAGTGACTAATCGATCTGGAGACCGTTTGGTAGCAAACGATCTCGAGACCGTTTGCTGGCAAACGGTCTGGAGACCATTTGGTGGCAAACGGTCTTGAGACCGTTTGCTGGCAAACGGTCTTGAGATCGTTTGCTGGAAAACGGTCTTGAGACCGTTTGCTGCCAAATGGTCTTGAGACCGTGGTGCCAAACAGTCTTCTCAGAGATTGAATGATGCCCAACGACCTCGATTATCCATTCTTACAAACGATCTGAGATCAAAAGCTCCTCCGAAAAGTCAAATCTTCCACAAACGATCAACTTGGGAAATCGATCTAGCGGCCTTCAGAGCTATCGAACGATCTCCAACTCTTTTCTGTAGGTGTGGCGGCTTCGGGGCGACCCAAATCAACCTGCGAAACACCCCCGATCGATCTTGATTTGGAGCTGCAGATAGGTGCTGGTCGGAGGTTGAAGACGACGCACCACGGCCGTGCCGGAGCACCACGGTCGTGGTGGAGTTGCTGTCACACGGCCGTGGCGCCTCGCACGGGCGTGGAGAGGGTGGACTCGGCTTTGATGTAGTTGAGCCACGGCCGTGGTGAGGTCACAGTCCCACGGCCGTGGCGCCTAGCACGGTCGTGGAAGCCGAGGTCTTGACTCTGTGGGCGATGCTCCACGGCCGTGGCGTCCTACCACGGTCGTGGTGAAGCTGCCGCCCCACGGCCGTGCTGCCTTGCACGGGCGTGGCAGACAAGTTCCACGGCCATGGCGTGTCTAGCACGATCGTGGCGGATGGAGCTTGGCTCTGCTGGTGATGCGCCACGACCGTGGCGCGACCAGCACGGCCCTGGCGAGTGCTCTGCTTCATATACTTGATTATTTGCTGCACAAGCCTGGGGTTTTGAGGATAGAACGCACAGTTGATGTTTGATTGGATGATTGAGGGTGATCTGCAGAAGGAAAGGAGAGTGTGTAAGAGATAATAGCATCAAATGAATTGGTAATTAAGACTATTTAAGCATTATTTATGTGGGAATGAAGAAATACTGAAAGTAGAGCAAAGCAAATGTGATTTAGTCATAAAGAGGTATAAAAGCCCTAAAAATTGGTGACTGTTGGCGATTGTAATGATGAATCTGGGGGATTCATCATCATCCCCACAAAGGAGAGAGGAAAGTCAACCCCTTGGAGAGAGAGAAACAATCCACCAGATTCACAGGTTGCTTGATGACGAGATCTCCCTCTTCCCACCTTCTTTGGCAGAGAGAGAGAAAGCAGCTTCGAGATGGAGTATGGGTCTCAGACCGGCAGCCCCTGGGTGGAGGATGGAAGTCAGATTTGCTCTGGAGTGATTGAGGCAGCCTTTGGACGTCTGAACACTTGATATCTCATGATGGACCCTTGGGGTCTTATTTATAGGCCTTAAGTGAAGTCCAAACGGTTTGGAGACCATTTGGACCTCAGGACCGTTTGGACCTCAAGACCGTTTGGACCTTGAGACCGTTTGGACATCAAAACCGTTTGGACCTTGAGATCGTTCGGACCTCAAGACCGTTTGGACCTCAAGACCGTTTGGACCTCAAGACCGTTTGGACGTCAAGACCGTTTGGACCTTGAGACCATTTGGACCTTGAGACCGTATGGCTTCATGCGGTCTCAGGACCGGTTGGCTTCATGCGGTCTTGAGACCGTGTAACTCCATGCGGTCTCCGGATCGATTGACTCCATGCGGTCTCGGGACCGTTTGACTCCATGCGGTCTCGGGACCGTTTGGCTTCATGCGGTCTCGGGACCGTTTGACTCCATGCGGTCTCGGGACCGTTTGGCTTCATGCGGTCTTGGGACCGATTAACTCCATGCGGTCTCGGGACCGTTTGGCTTCATGCGGTCTTGGGACTGATTGAGTCCATGCGGTCTCGGGACCGTTTAGCTTCATGCGGTCTTGGGACCGTTTGACTCCATGCGGTCTCGGGACCGTTTGGCTTCATGCGGTCTTGGGACCGTTTGAGTTCATGCGGTCTTGAGGTTGATTTAGTCTTTTATGATTTTTTATGTCTTTTTCTGTAGATATAAAGAGGAAAAGTTATTCTGATGGTATATTTACAATAAGAGGGAATATTTAGGGATTAAGGCTAATTCTAATTGAGAAAGAGTATGGAAAACTAAAGAAAAGACTAAGGTAAACATCCAAAATTGGAGGTTATCAGCTGCACAGACACCGTCCAAGTGAAACTAGGAGTGTTGCAATACTGCAACAAATTATTGTCACTGGACTTGCTTTAGGACTAAGTATGAACTTGTTAAACTATCCTTCCCATTACATAGTAGTTGTCGTGATCTTGTTTTTCTTGGGATTACGACAATATTTTTTTTCCGCTGCCATATTGTGCTAGTATTTCCCTACAATTCCTTCTTCCCATATCTACATTTGTATCTCATTGGGATGGTGTGTCTCATAAAGTATGGTTGTTCTATTTACCTACATTTTTTTATTTTGAAAAAGGGAAAGAGAAATTAATGCAATAAATTTATTTTCTAGGAAATTGTGATCAAGAAGAAAGCTTCACTTTTGTGAAGATTCATGGATGGTAATGATTAATGGAAGGCACATCACCTGAAACTTGACGCATAATGTAACAAAAGTATCCACTCTTTCAGTCATCATGGGATGTTATTTTAATGATATTATCTCAAATACAGAAAAGCCAGGATGTCCATCGAGCCCAAAGTGCAAGATGAGAAGCTTTAGAGATGCTATTGATAGATGCTAACTCAAAGATCTAGGTTTCAAAGGGAGTAGTTTTGCATGACACAGAGGAATGAAAGAAGGGATATTCATTTGGGAAAGATAGATAGATTCTTGGTTAATTAAGCATGTGTGATGACTTAAATACTATAAGGGCTAGACACTATCCTATATATAAGTTTGATCATGGCCCCATTATGATTTGGATGGAGAGAAATGAGAAGAAATATAAGAATGGTAGTAGGTTTAGATTATTGACCATGTGGCTATCATCACCAGAGTGTGTAGTATAAGAGGGGTGGAGGGAAGCCTATTACTATGACCTCCATGCATGCACAGAGTTCTAGGCCAGAAAATTGAAGAGATGGGTGGCTACAAAACTCAGAATCGTAAGAAAGAATAAAGGAAACTATAAATAGATGAAGGGAGGCACAATACCAACCACCTTTTTCTTACATGATTAAGGAATGTGCTTGACTGTCAAAAGAGATGTAGAATCTATAGAAATAGGAAGAAAGCTATTAGCAAGCCAGACCAAGGACTAATGAAATGAGGGATGGCAAGAAAAATACAAAGTATTTTCAACCCAAAGCTAGTAAAAGGAAAAAGAGAAACACCATCATAGGATTTATAGATGAGGATGGAAGATGGATGACAAAGCCGAATGACTTGTAAAAGATAATATCAAATTTATTTAATAAACTCTTTACCATTTCTACACTGGAGGGGATGGATGAGTTAATTGAAGGAATGCCGCTAGTGATAAATAGAGATAAAGTTTTTGAGCTGGACAAGGACGCAACTATGGAGGAGATACAAAGAGCATTGAGTCAAATACATCCAAACAAGACCTTGGTCTTAGTTGGTATGGAAGTTGTGTTCTACCAGAAGCGTCAAGATACAATTAAGCAGGGGGCAATGTCTTTTATTTTTGATTGGTCTGCATGGAATACCCTATTGGGGAGGGAGGGTTAACGAAACTGATATTGTTATGATTCCAAAAGTCCAAGATCAAAAGAAAATCTCTAAATTTCGGTCGATAAGGTTAAACATACGAAATCAATACCAAGTGTTGGCTAACAGGATAAAGCCCACATTAAATAGAATGATCTCTAAGGAAAAAAGTTCCTTTGTCAGTGGAATATGATAATTTTCATAGGATGAAGCATAAGAAAAGGGGTAAAGAAGGGATAATGGCATTAAAACTAGATATAATCAAGGTTTATGATAGGGTGGAGTGATTTTTTTTGGGTAAGGTTATGGAGAGACTACAATTACTAATATTATGTGGAAGAAGTTTGATAATGCATACCAACCTTGTCACACTAGTTTATTATCAATGTGGTCAGAAGGGGATCTATCAATTTGATAAGATGACTATGCCAAGATGACCCAATCTCACCTCATATTTTTCATATTTTGTGTGTTGAAGCTTTCTCCTTTTTAATACATAAAGTAGTACATGTAAATATCATGCATGGTTCTAGAGACAACAAGAAAGAACCCCATATATCCACCTTCTGTTCATTGATAATAAAACATTATTCTCAAGGGAGACTACCAGTTAATGCTCCCAACTAGTTGAGATTATCAACCAATATGAGAGAGCATTTAGGGAGAAAATAAACTATGAAAAATCTAACATCTTCTTTAGTGGAAACATCAATGAAGATAGGAGGAAATAAATTAAAGACCTACTTAAAGTTGAAGAGGTGTATCAACATTACAAATACCTTGGCCTCTCAATGGCCATGGGAAGATCAAAGAAGATTGTTTTATCCATAATAAGACAGAGAGAGGAAAAAGTTATTGGGATGTAAGGATTACTATCAAGACTAGGAAAAGATGTGCTAATAAAGGTGGTTATCCAAGAAATCCCATATACTACATGAGTATCTTCAAGCTTCTAGATGGCATCTTGGAGCAGATTAGTAACATGATTGCACTGTTCTGGTGGGGATCCAAAGAAGGAGAAAGAAAAATACAATGGGTAAAGTGTGATACTATGGTGAGCTAAAGGAAAATCAAGGGTTGGGTTTCAAGGACCTAAAAGCATTTAACCGAGCACTACTAGGGAATCAATGCTGGAATTTGTCTTACCAACCCAAACATATTGGTAGGTAGAGTGACTAAAAGCAAATATTACAATAGTAATGACGTTCTAAAAGCCTGAGTGGGATGGAACCCAAGTTATACATGGTGAGGCATCTTTGGAGCTATCTTGGGGACAAAAAATGGCTACACATGGAGGCATGGAAATGGTGAGAGAGCATCTTTAAATATAGATGGATACCAAGGATGTATGGGTTGGTCAGTTTGAATGCAAAGGAAGAGGAAGATGGACCCACAATGGTAAAACACCTAATCAATCATGAAACACGCATGTGGTTTACTAATCTAATCACAAACATATTATCATACCAAGTAGTACAACAAATCCTATCAACAGCGCTCTACCAAAACAACAAGGAGGATGATCTCTATTTGATGTTGGATAAAAAATGTATATACTTAGAACAGACAACTTATAGATGGCTGAAAATAGATGAAGGAGATCTAGGAAGAATGGAAGAATAATGGATGAAGCTACAAAATATAGAGTTTTACCCCAAATTGAATACACTTCTTGCATATGATGAGCAACAACATCCTCTCAACTGCAGTTAGGATGCACCAAAAACATATCACAATTGATGCCCTCTACAAAGGATGTGAAATAGAGCAAGAAGATGCATTCCCATGCTATCTTTTCCTATGAGCATGCCAAGCGAGGTTGATCTTGCAACTAGGATGACATCTCAGTTCTTTATGTGATTATGCAAAAACCAAATGCTTTCCTACACCAAATTCTTCAGTTGGAGGATGAGAAGGAGATGGTTGTCTGGGCTATTACATGTTGGATTGCTTGGACTACAAGGAATAAGAAACTCTTTTACAACAGACCCTTGTAGATCCCAAATTTGGTTTTGAGATTCACCAATATGGTACACGACTATGTGTAATATTTTGAGAGAAGGATTACTCCAGCAAAGCCAAGTAAATCACACAGGATCAACCCCTGGAAGCCACCAACACCAAAAGTCCTGAAGGTGAACACAAACATGAACTTAAAAACCAACACACTAGTGGGGTTCAGAGAGGTATGGGAAGACAAGCATGGAAATATACTAGATACACTGAAGCGGGATTTTGTCATAGGGGTCTCAACACTATGGGAGGAGGTCAACATAATTCTTGAATATCTGAAGACTTCATTACAACTTGGTTTGATTGTTGTTGCCATTAAGACATATTTCTTGGTTGTAGAGGCAGTTAGGAATGATAACCATGACAAAGGATACAAGGAAGCAATGATCGGTGAGATATTTTGTACTGTTTTAAATTTATGATTTATTAATAGAGAAGTTAGTAAGGTTGTGCATGTCTTAGCATTTTCTACCATTAGTATCAATGTTTCTTCAGTTCAATATATCAACATTGAGTAAAATGTGCTTCTATTAGCATCATTAAACATTTATTTTTTACAAAATTGTTCATGTATTTACTTCTAAGACATTTATAAACTTATTTTTCTATAAATAAGCTTGATCAAATGTTTCTGACGTTTGGATATATATATATATATATATATATATGGATATAAAGTGGGTGTACCTACTTGAGATATGATTGATGTGTTTCAAACTTTGAAGTAAGATCATACTCATTTTTTGCAACATACCACACTAGTAAGGGTTATAGATATTTCATGTGCAAACTCATATTTTCTTATTGGAAATATTTGTCATCATAAAAAACATGAGACACAAGGGTTTATTGGCCCTACCAAATTCTATTTTGAGGATGCAAATACTTGCCTTATTTATGAAAAACTTTCATATTAAGTATTTTAGTTTATCAATACACTTCAAAAATAAAATCATACAAGAATTTTGACATCTAAACATTTGGTACTCGAAGATTGATTGCACATAGTTTTGTAACTTGTACATATATAGTTGTAGAATTTGATAGAAAATTAGAAATCAAGTGAAAATGAGTGATGAGCATCCTGAACCAAGATAATCAGCTTAATGATACCAATACACACCAATTAGGATATGTAGATTTGGTTCAAAAATCATTTGATATAGTTTGTATTCATTGGTTGCTGCCATTACCCATTTGAACTTCAAGTAACCACGCATCACTACTTACATGGTACTATCTTAGTTCTACAACTAAGCTTGTCATTATTCACTAATCAAAACACTATGCACATACCCATTTATACAATATGTCTGTGTCACAAGCAGTTTTAATAAGGGGAATAAACATGATTGATATGATCCATCGTAAGGCATCATATGGACTTCTATCCAAATCATAGATGCTCTAATGATGGCCATTGCTGTTGACATGATAAAAAGAAACTTTATCAAAAAATAAATATAGAAAAAAAACCTAAATTGGTTGATGATCATATTTGGGAAGGAGTCACGTGAATTACAATGATAAAATGGTAAAATGAAATGCATATAATTGAAAGATAGCACAACTTACGATGCATGGAACCCCAACCCAACACTCATGCAGAATTTTGGGACTAGAGACCAACCCCATTGACCACCAATGGCCTTAGTTGTGCATTTTGTCCTCATTCAAGCACAACCAAGGAAACTTCATGATAGGTCACTAATATTGGTACTAGTATGGACCTAGCTCACTTAAACATAGAGTTCTCAATGATAAAATACCTCATAAGGAGGCACAACTTGTTAATATAGTTAGTCTAATCAATCATTTTAAGATCATTTCATTCGAGGCCTCAAATTTTAGAATGTAATAATCTCCCCCACTTGAACTCTTCACATTCTCCTAAATCATATACAACATTAACTCATAATATCTTCCCGATTTTAGTCTGCACTCAACATACCCATGCACACCACTCTCATTTGTGGCTATCGACGTAAGGCTGACTCCATCCCACCTTAGTTAGAAATCCCTTTCCACATTGGACCATGCTACTCAAGACTTTGGAGTCACATGTCCTTGTGGATCCCACACTTACTAGGGCAAAGTAACTCTAGTATCACTTGTAATGCATGAGTAATATCCAATACGTTTAAGATTTCACAACTCATTTGGGTTCAAATAAATAATGGGAATTGGTTATTCTTTTAATATTTAAAACCATACACGGTGATGTGAGGTTATAATATACATATATGACCCATTAAGTGATACAAATTTGACAAATTTTGAGGTGTCAAGGTGGTCTCATCACACCTGTGAAATTATTGAATATGAATATTTATGTATTTAATGGAGAGAACATCTAGACATGTTTGAACAATCATATTTGACTTTTATGAGCATTAATATGAGCCCACATTGGGGATTAGGTAATTATATTTTGGGATGATTTTGGACAACATCCAGACTTTGTCACAATGAGAAAATGCTCCATAATTTAGACAAATTGAAATCCAAGTTTAGGAGTTGTTAACATCAGGAGATATGTATGTGTATTCATTTTTTCTTCTTGAGATGATCTTGAGGCTTTGAGTAGATTCAACTACTATGGGTTTTTAGCGCCTTCGACCTAGACCTAAGGATTGACCTCTTAAGGGATTTTCACTAACCTAAAGATAAGGATATGACAGAGGAGCCATCATCTCCTAGCTCTAAAAGGAGAACAAATAATTTCAAAGTGATATATTTGGATCTGATGACATGTTTATTGGGAAGATTTTGTGTGGTTTTTGAAATCACCACCACTTCAATACTATATTGACTCCTCTTATGGATTTTCTTTGTAGAGAATGTTGAGAGCTTGGCCCCTATTTGAGGCTGTCTCCACTAGAGCTGCAAGAGGTAGAGATGAAACCATGAGGTGTGGGGTATGTAAGCTCTTTTGAGTCCGACAACTATGTGAAACCATCACCTACCCTATGCACACTTGAAGATATGATCAAGTGACACTTTTGAACCTGATAAGTACCTTGGTAATGTTGTATTTAGATCATAATTAAATAGTAGAAATACTTGTTTGTGTTTTTAATTGTGTAGATTAATCCTTTCTTGGAAATAATTCTTTCTGGAGAACTAGGTATGTTGATAAATATGTTTATCATGATCATAACCTAGCTATTGGTTTTAATATCATGTTTTCACTTTGAATTTGTTTTGATCAAATTTAGATTCAATTATCATGCCACTATGCCTATCACATGAACTAGGTGGTTCAAGTGGTCAAGCATGATGTCCACTAATAAAGGGACCCAAGTTCAAATCCCAGTTGCTGCCTTGATTTATCACCCTCCTGGGCATTCAGCCTCGGCTAGGGGCATGGAAGAGGGGAAGAGAATGCCTCTCTTTATCCCACATGAACATAATTAATATTAAACCTTGGTTACAATCCATGAGTGCAATTTGGGGGTAACTCTATTTCCACATCTCTTGAGGATTTCTCTAAAAAATAAATAAGATTTAGCCAAAAATTGGCATCAACCTGGAAATTTAATAGGAAAACATAAAGTGACATCGGCTTGAGTACCCATTATTAATAATATATTTTGACACAGATGCATGTAGATATCTATACCCATTATTAATAATATATTTTGACACAGCTGCATGTAGAGATCTATACCCATTATTAATAATATATTTTGACACAGCTGCATGTAGAGATCTAGAAAAAATAGACAATTCACCGAGTGGATAGTAAATGTCACATCACAATCTTAACAACCTAGCTAAGGGATTAATCATGATGTTGATGAAACCTTAACATGCTGGGATTGAGAAATGGGCCATAGTATGATACATGTTACCTAAATTTGACCCCATTTGAGTGTCACTAGAACTCTAGAGGTGACTATGTCATTTCACATCATTATGATGCTAGCATGGTTCTATTTTTTTAGATTTAATTGATATGTTGAAAATAAGTTTTGACCCAATTTTATTCATGTTCAGACATAAGAGAAATATATGAGGAAAATGGGTTGTTATGCAATTTGACCAGTTTGAAGATTAATAAATTTCCAATATAATTTGGGAGTTTTGTAATGTTTACTAGGCTATCATGAGAAATTTTTCAAACTTTGATGAAGCTTAGAGTTGTTTGGTCTTACATTCTAATTATACATTAAGTGAGACCATGTAATCAATTTGATTAAGTTAGCGATAGTTTGGGTACTCAATAGGAAATAGTGAAAGGGAACTTCAGTCAGATGAATTTTCTATAGGAAGAAGAGGCATTGATGGAGTGGTTTGCAAAATTGATCTTGACTGGATGGATGGTGTATCTTATTAAAAATCTAAGAAGATAGGTTGATATATAGGTAATAAAAGGGTTCTTAAGTGCGTTGTACTAGCTAATCCACCTAAACCAATGGTTCAATTTGAGAGGGAGGTGCTTAAGCCAAACCCAAATTTGGTACATTTGCACCAAGTCTCCCCCTTGTTCCTGATAGGAGAAGGGCCACCATTTTGAGACTGTCTTGGACATGGACAATGCATAACCAAGAAACTTTAGGTTTCCTTGTGCTGATGCCATTAAATCAGGAAGCATGTCTCTCCTTCCCATGCTGGGATGACCCAAAAACATGGAGATTGGGTGTCGGTTGTCTTTGCCTAAGAGTCTTCATACAATAGGGAAACCAATTGCTTAAAGTTTAGGCTGGGTTGGGATGCATACTCATGGCATGGTGTTGGCCTATATATAAAGGAGACATTGGATGGGGGTTTTAGAGGGAATTATATCTATTCACGATGGTGACAGGGCATGGATACTAAAAACCACATTCACATTGGATGATGTTTCTTTGGCTACATCTGGAGTATTGCACGACGGTGCAACATTACTACAAATATGACTTATGTCATAAGTTTTTTCCCAAGAGAAACCAATAGTGTAATATATATTGTCGATTCTCTAAAGAAAACTACTGGCCAATTGAGAAAATAGGGTTTGTATTTTATTTACGTCAACAGTTGTTTCATAGGTCAACCGATGACATAAATCGCATGCAAAAATACAATTTTGCATAAATTTTGGGAGGCATTTCATTTGCCTCCAAAAATCCTATTTCTTTGCTTGATGTTACTATAACCAACAAGATAAAGGGGTACATGTCAAATATCTTCTTACAATTCTCATTTGCATATCTCATTTTTTGTTCCTAAAGGGACCGATGAGAAAGGAGTATGTGCCAAGCGTCCCACAACCCCCTCCCCCAAATTGGTTTCTCTCATTAGATGTCGTCACCTCAGTCGACGATGTAGGTATCTCTAGGTTGCATAGTTAGTAGTCAGTTTTGTCTATTCAACCCACAAAATAGTTTACATTTGACACATGTTTTGTCAATGGTTTTTTTCATTTCAACAGATGATGTTGGGTGTAGGTCATCAATTTTTACTATAACCGACAAGGTATGTCTTACTTAAACCCCATGAGAAATCCTTATTACCCCTCTTTCTCCTATTTGCATTTCTCTAGAACCAGAGCCTACAATGATTTTTCTTCTCCTCTGCTCACCACCACAACTCCTCTGCCAACCAACTACTCACCGCTAGCCTCCATAGATGCCTCCAATTCCACCACAACTACTCACTGCCAGCTAGACACAGTGCTTTGATGCTTCCTTCACCAGCCAAATCCTTACCGCCGACTGTCACAGCTGCTTCCTCACCCGCCACAACTGCTCATCTCCAGCCAAATTCATCCTCCGATGCTTCCTCCATGAGCTACAACCTCCTCCACTGACGCCCACTCAATTCCTCCTCCTCCTCTACTACCTCCGGCCACAACTATACATATTTCCTCTCCTCCTCCTTCCTCTCTTACATGTTCCTCTTTCCTTCTTTAGTTATATCCATCTCCCTTTACCCTTTCCTCCTTCCCCTACCCTAAAATTTATACTCAATATTGACAAGAAATCATGCATGATAGGGGAAGGAGGAGAGAGGAGGAAGGAGGAGGGGGAAGGGAGATGGAGATAACTAAGGAGGAGATTGTGATTAATTGTACGGAGAAATATTTTCTATAATTTGCAATGTAGTGAATTGTGATGAAATTGTATAAATTGTATGAAAATTGTGATGAAATTGAGAACAAATTGTATACATGTGTGAAAATTGTGATGAATTAATGGAGATTGTGATGAATCATTACATGCTTGTTATTGATTAAATGGCTTTGCTAGGATTATTAGATGTTTGTTATATATTAATTTGACTTGGTTATATTTGTAAGTTCCACTTAGTATTTAATTAGAATTAAAAATTATTTCTAAACCCTAAAGTATAAATGCTAATATATAGACTCTAATCTATAAATACTAATCTATAAATGCTAATCGATAACCCTAATTGTTGGCCTATAAACCCGTCTGAGATTTACTCATTAGGAGTGAGCCTTGGATAGTCCTCAGTTTGGGACTATTCTTGAGCACTTCGTCTCCCTTAGGGTATAAGTGTATAATGCATGTTCTATTTAATAAATTTTGACAAAATTTTCCCTTTTTTCTCTGGGTATATATGTAGGTGCGAATTTTCCCATCTACATCGGTGTACTTGGAGAATTGTAGGGAAATTTTGTTGAAATTTATTGCAATCAAACAGATAGTATACACTTACTAGTGAGATGAAGTGCTCAAGAATGGGATAGATGGTACACATTCATGAATGTAGATTCTAATAGATTATTAGGGGTCAATTAAAACATAATTAGTTTCTAAAAATAACTTAAAATCTAACACTTGATGAGCTACTTGTCTCCCATCTGATCATAGAATGATCTGATCATGGATGTCTAATCCAAATTTCTGCATTCTTGAGTTTATTAATGGTTTCGATGAGTTTGTAAGATTTGCATATGAGCATAGAAAACAACCTAGAGATAGATTCTATTGCCTCTATAGGAATTGTAGTAGCAACCTGAAAGTTGACATTGTTGACATGATTAAAGATCACGTCATGTCCAATGTGATTGCACATGGTTATACAAAACGGTACTGACATGGAAAGATACCTAGTATGAGATCAATGGATGCCAGTAGTGGTAGTTGTGTTGAAGAAGAAATGGCTAACGATGTTAATGAGAGCAAACCAATTCCATCATACATGCTTGAAGCAATGTTAGATAGTTGCATGGTAAATGTTACAAATACACCTCTCTTATTTAGAAATGTTGTGCATGATGCAAAGAAACCGGTATACTTAGGTTGTACTAAGTTTACAAAGTTGAGCGTTGTGTTGATATTGTATACTCTGAAGGCTAACAATAGATGGAGTCACAAAAGCTTCACTTCTTTGTTGTCTTTGTTGAAAGAAGTTCTCTCTGAAGGCAATGAGCTTCCAATCTCAACATAAAAATGAAAAAGATGTTGTGTCCAATGAGAATAGAGGCTAAGAAGATATATGTATGCCTGAATTACTGTGTGCTATTTCAAAAGGACAATATAGATATGAAAGAATGTTTAAAATGTTTGGCGTCTAGTCATAGAAGGATGAGATTGGGTAAATCCAAAACCAAGTCTACTGCCAAAGTGATGTGGTATCTACTAATAATTCCATGATTTCAACTCTTGTTTGCTATTACCATAGATGCACAAATTTATTTTGGCATGTAGAGGTAAATACAAACAACAATGGTATGCTAGATAATGCTTCTGATTCCCCACAATGGAAGAAGATTAATTTATTGTATCCTAAATTTGGTGAAGAGGCAAGAATTTAAGACTTGAATCCATATGGAACATTAAGTAGCCAACATAGCACTTGACCTATCATGATTGTTATATACAATCTTCCTCTGTGGTTGTGTATGAAGGATAAATATGTCATGTTGTCCTTGCTTATTTTGGGCCCCAAACAACCTGGCAATGATATTGATGTTTACCTTGAACCTCTGATCAATGACCTAAAGAAACTTTAGGGAAAAGGTGGGATGACTTATGAAGCTTTTCATAAAGAGATGTTTAGTTTACGTGCTATGTTTATGTCCACTATTAATGACTTTCCAACTTATGGGAAATTATATGGATACATCATCAAAGGAATCAAGGTATGTCACGTATGTAAGGAAAATATTGATTCAATCAGACTAAAATAAGGTGGTAGGACTGTATATCTTGGTCATCAAAGGTTTCTACTAGAGTTGCATCCTTATTGAAAGTTGCACAAAACATTCAATGACTCAACTAAGGAACAGAGTGCCCTTAAACCTATGTCAGGGGAGGATTTTAATGCAAGAGTAAAAAACATTGTAAACCATTTTGGTAGAAGACCATGTAATACTCCCACAAGTGAAAAGTCTTTATTCAAAAAGAGGTCAATATTCTAGGATCTTCTTTATTGGACTTCTTTAACAATTTGAAATTATATCGATGTCATGCATGTTGAGAAAAATGTTTGTGATAATATCATTGGTACTTTATTGAATGTAAAAGGCAAGACCAAATATGACATAAAATCTAGAATGGACCTACGTGAAATGGGTATAAGGAAAGAATTAACAAAAGAAGTTATCAAGGGTCGTCGTACATATTTACCTCCCACTTGTTACACCTTGTCTACAAAGGAGATACTTAGCCAATATTTGTAGTCTGGAATCAATAAAGGATATGAAGCTGATAGATCTTAAATCTCATGATTTTGACACTCTATTACAACATATGTTACATGTGGCTATTCAATATATCCTTCCTATGTATGTAAGATTCGCAATCACTAAGATTTTCTTCTTCTTCAATACTCTATGTAGAAAATTAATTGATTATGAGATTCTAGATAAGTTTCAAAGAGAAGTGGTTGTTACCATGTGCCAACTTGAGAAATATTTTCCGCCTTCATTCTTTGATATCATGGTACATCTAGTTGTCTATTTGACTAGGAAAGTGAATATTTTGGGTCCAGTTTTTTTTTGGAAAATTATGTTGGGTCCAATTTTCTTGCATGGAATGTATCCTTTTGAGCCGTACATGAGTGTTATAAAGGTGATGTTTGAAATCGGTGTCGGACCAAAGGGAGTATCATTGAGGGCTATGTTGCTGAGGAGGCTATGGACTTTTGCAATGAGATCCCTACTAATACTGTGAATCCTAAAGTTTATTCCAACAAAGGTACTTCGGGAGAAAAATAGATAAATATCAACTATGAGGAGTGGGAACAAGAATATTTGAATGCTTTACACAACATTGACGATGTGGGTATTTATATCATCGAACACACCAACGGGATCAAGACAAATCATCCATGGGCCAGCTTAATGTGGCTTGTTAGAGAGCATAATTTGGACATTTATTAGGTGGTTTTAAGAGAAAGTATTCAGTCAACTATCTCAAACATAAAATAATGGTACAGAAACTATCAAATGGCTCGTGTATAAGCCAAAGACACATGTTACATCTTACGAATGGTTTGACATAAAAGGATTTTCATACTATACAAATGTCAAGCTGATAAGAATATCATCTAAAATAGTGGGGACACCCCTTAGGCATCATCATTGTATGTTTCTAGTGCCAAGGATAAGAGACCACATATAGGAAAGATGTCTTATTATCGTGTTCGTGAAGACATATGCAAAATTGACTACACAAAGTTTAGAGTTTCATTATTTAGGTGTAAATGGGTTGATAACAACAAATGAGTTGTAGTTGATGAACTCAATTTAACAATAGTAAGTTTTGAGTGGAAATGTGAGAAAGATGAACCATTCATCATGGCATCATAGGAAAAGCAAGTATTCTATATTGGTGATCATGTAAAAGAAAATTGGTCTATCATTCTTCATGGGAAAGGATAGTTCATTTCAGATCCTATTGATGAAGAAGAGTACTATGACAAGTATTATGACTCTAGCCCATTCTCTAATGGCTTACCAAGTGTAAAAGTTAAATCTAACATTGATGACTATAGATGTGAAATCACACAAAAGGGATATTAGTTTAAGTTTGACTACATGTAATATTTCATATTTTATTTGCATTATGTAACATGTTGATATTTCCATTTGTGATCTAACTTTTTCATATGTAATCTAACCATTTCATATATGCTTTGAATTTTTTATATGTGATTTGATTTTTCTCATATGTGATCTGAATTTTTCATATGTGATCTGATTTTTTCATATGTGATCTGACGTTTTCATATGTTTACATTTGTAAATGGCATCTGAATAGGAGCACATCGATCACGAGCGTCCGGATCTTGAGGGTAAAGATCCTACTGGGCCTCCTGACAAGGGTGATGATGATGTTGGGTGTGACAACCTATCACACAAAATGAGATTACTAAAAACACTCACGATCAAGTGCTCATTAACCATATAACTTGAAGAGAGGGTAAATTAAAACCGATTAAAACATTCTAAACACATACATGAATATTTACTTAAAGGTCCGTCATCTGGCATATAACACAAACCAGACCAGGTATTTACAAGTATTTCCAGTGGTTGAGGCCACAACATATATACAAAAGATGATGTCCCACATATACATGCCATATACAAATATTGGCATACTACCAAAAAAAACTTGAGTCGGTGTACATACAATCTAGAAAACATCCCCTGCCCAAACCTGAGAGTACAAGGATGACTCTAGGACACTACTACCTACTAGCCAACCTTCTTCTCCTACTACTCTTCAAGCTGCTCTTCCTCACCAACACGATCCTAACGCCTCCGCTGATGATCACTTAAAAAGATGTGGTGACCTATGAGGTGAGAACAACATCCCAGTGAGAGATATAACTCTCAATAATGGTTATAGCTTACAATAGGTTAATTAATGTGAAACAGATAAGGCAAGTTAAACCAGTAGGCATAGAAACAGGCATGGCTAACCAGGGATATGTAAAGGGACATATGAAACTATCATTTACTGATAGTTGACTACTCATACTATCATTATATAACAACTAGTAGTATAAGAAAAAAGGCAAGGGTTGACATCCAATTTGAAGTGCATTTAACCCTAGTAGATATACTACACGCTTGTATTACATCTTCTGTTAAGCACTGGGGAGTTTGAGGTATACCACTCAGACTCCAAATGACCACACTGCAAAGTCAAATCAGTTCCATACAAGATCTAGAAGAGTGAAAAATCCTAAGATCTCATTCGCCCTTAGTCGGTACAAGTCAACCGCAACAACTTATATAGTCAAACTACAAAACAACCCAGTCTGGCCTTTATATATAGGTCACGAAACTAGTAACTAGGCTATGCAAACCCTATCATCTGAGGTACAAATGCATCTGTCCTCAAGTACATGACATATATAGTTATCCGAGATACAATCACAAGCGTTCTCCTATCGAGGTGTGGCCGCAACCATACTCTAAACCATGCACATACTCAACAATCTACGACTTCGAGCTTCCATTAGAGGAATAATCATTTCACCATCCAGTGGAATGGATCTACATAACATGAAACTACATGATTAGGGTTTCACTTGATTAGTTAATGCCAATTGGGTGAGCTAAGACTGCATGAATCAAGTTACATACAAACCCTAAAATATTTCTACAAAAACTTGAGGGAAGTAACAACTCCATAGGATATAAAATATATGAAACATATTTCTTCTCATATCATCCAAGATATCAATACATGTCACTTCATGAAGAGGATTACACTTCCATTAGGTCTCAAACCATGCTCAAGGGTCATTAGGACATTCACATCATTCCCTATAAGAACATCCTTATCTTTCCATGCCTTTCTAAAGGCTTCAATAAACCATCACCATACATGTGATATATCTCAAGAGTCTCCCAAGAGTTGGCTCAGATCACAATCCTATTGCTGTCATCACAGGCCGAACTGGAAATCGCAAGAGCCACTTCAAATCAAAGCCTCCTGGCAAGCACACACCGAGTTCCCCAGCCTTCTGGAAACACTGTGGGATAATTCCTTGGAGTTCTCAGTAGTGCTGGAACGGATAAAACAACCCATACTGAAATGGGACACATCCTGTCGGAAGACGCATAATAAGGAAAAACATACTATTCTCCAGGATATTGGCAAGCTACAGAGAGAATTAGAAGAATGCTACAACACTGCTAAAGATAGCTTGTGCAACCAGAAGGAACTCGAGTTGGAAACTATTCTAGCCAAAGAGGAGTACGTTGGAAGCGACACAACCATATTGATTAGCTCCGCGAAGGAGATAACAATACTAAGTTCTATCACACTTTCGTCAACAATAGAAGAAGATCTAATAAACTAACTACTCTCCAAGAAGAAGACGGCAACTGGGTGTCCACACAACCTGAACTGAAAAGACATGTGGCTAACCATTTCCCAGGGCTCTTCACTGCGAATACTACTCAAAACTGGACGGACATGGCAAAGATCCCTGCAAAGTTCAAGAAATTAACCAACCAGCAGATGCGCGGGTTTGGGGCTTCACCCACAGAATATGAAATTTGGAAAATCGTAAAGAAATACGCTCCATTCAAAGCTGCGGGTCCAGATGGTACCAACATGTTCTTCATTAAAAACAACTGGAATATTATTCGCTCCTCTATCCTTAAATCCATTAGAAGCATGCTTAATGGCGACCCTTTTGTTGGATCGATGGGTGATTCTAATATTGTCCTCATACCCAAGATAAAGCAGCCTCAGAATTGTAACCATTTACGGCCGATTACCCTTAATAATACTTGCATGAAATTGGCGTCTAAGGTGGTAGTTGAGTGGGTGAAAAGATACATGCCACAGTGGATCTCTTCTGCTCAAACGAGCTTTATACCGGGAAGAAGCATATCTGATAATATTATCATTGTCCAGGAGGTCATTCATAACATGGGGAGGAATTCATGTGCCCCATAGATGGCTATAAAAGTTGATTTATCCAAAGCCTATGATCGCTTATCATGGGATTTCATTAAAGATACACTTAATAAAATGACTTGGCCTCCGAACATTAAGCAATATATCTTGAACTCACTGAATGCAGGGAAGTCAAATATCATCTTCAATGGGGAAGCACTACCGCCATTCAAAGCTACCCACAGCCTAAGACAAGGGGATCCTTTATCCCCTACCTTTCTGTGTTGTGTATGGAACGTCTCACTCAGCTCATTAACCCGTATGTGCAAAGAAAGGCCTGGAAACCCATTAAAGCTTCCCAACAGGGACTTGAAATATCTCACGTATCCTTTGCAGATGACATTGTCATCTTCGCAAAAGCTTTTGTTGATCAAATGAAAATTATTACTGAATGTTTCAATCTGTTTGAGGACGCTTCTGGACAAAAAATATCGGTTGACAAGTCCAGGATCTTCTTCTCCAAATCCATCACTCAAGATACTAGACAAGCAATTTGCTCTATCAGTGAAATACCAGAGACTGAGGACTTAGGAAAATACTTAGGTGTGCCTATCCTCCATAAGAAGGTGTCCAGAGAGACATATTCCTTTCTCGCTGCAAATATGGAGTCTAGAATTAACGGCTGGGCAAGCAAGACTTTATCTCTCGCTGGCCGCATCTGTCTAGCCAAGAATGTCCTCACGGCGCTACCTACTTATGTTATGCAAACGGCTAAAGTCCCTGCCAACGTGTGTGCTAAGCTCGATAAGACTATACGAAGATTCATTTGGGGAGGTGGGCATAAGGAAAAACCACTGTCCCTGATTTCCTGGAAGAAGGTTTGTGCCAATATGCAGGAAGGAGGATTGGGCATACGATCTATGGCCAACTGGAATAAAGCTCTTCTGTGGAAGCAGTCCTGGAGATATATCAATAGCACTACTGAGCTATGGAAGGAGATATTACAGAAGAAATACAAGGGGTATAATACTCTGAAAAGTACAAATGCTACTCCCTTCTGGCGTCAGCTTCATAAGGGATTATCTTTTGTCAAAAGTCATTGTTATAAAACTATTAATAATGGCGAGTCATCTTTGGTGTGGTTTGATCTTTGGGTGCCAGATATTGGGCGTCTGGAAGACCATAAAATTCGGGCGATTGACGAAGACATCACTGATCTCCAGGTCTCGAGCTTAACTGGCCTGGACGGGAAGTGGAACACAGAGTTCCTTAGTTTTTATTTACAGCGGGATTTTGTTGATAAGATCCTTCTGTTACCTGAACCGCACCCATCTAAAGGGGAGGATGTTTGGAGCTGGAGGCACGACGATACATGCAATTATAATACGAGTTCGGCCTACATGTTCATTTAAGAGAATGATAGCAATCTTAATGATGATTTATGGATCAAGATATGGACTCTTAAGCTCCCGAGCAAGATGAAGGTTTTCCTTTGGTTAACTGTACACGGTGCTATTATGACTAATGCTAGGAGGAAACAGAGAACCTTCACTGATAATGAGGTGTGCCCTCGCTGTGAGACCGAGGTGGAAACCACCATGCACGCTCTCCTTTTCTGCCCGCATGCCATGGAGATTTGGCAGAATAACAAGTATACTATGCAGACCTATACCAATTGTGATATGGATGTTCACGACTGGCTTGATAGTGAGCTAAAAGGATCACAAGATAATCAAGCATTATTTGGCATAACCTGTTGGACCATCTGGAAAGATCGAAACCTGTGGGTGTTTGAAAACAAGATCACCATCCCAGAAAGACAACTTAGGGATATCTATCACCTCATACACCTCATTGATGAAGGGAGAAAGATAAAGACCAGGACAGAGAAGGCTGCAAAGTCTACACATACCACTGATATTACTATACTGCCAGATGGAACTATTGTCTTAGTTGATGCTGCTGTTAAATATAAGAATGCTACTCTAGCTGCCATTTATCTGGACAGCAATGGCCGTTGGCGTTTTGGAAGAGCTGAGACGACTCCGGTGAGCAGTACGACGGTCGCTAAAATAAAGGCTATTGCAATGGCTTTACTGAGTCCAAACAATGACTATAGTAAACCACTCATTATCCTCACAGATTGCCAAAATGCTGTGGAAGCAATTGAGGACATTTCTGGGAAGTTTCCAAATTGGGATGTCTGGACCAAGCCTATCAAGGAGTGCCTAGATAACTACGATAAAGTGAAGATCCTGAAGGTTCCAAGAGATGATATTAGCCCTGCTGATGCGCTTGCTAAACACCATCTAAAAACCTACTCGGATGTTCGTTTCTATACGGACACCCCTCTCGACCCTGTGGGTCATCCTCTACCCCTTCTCTGTTGTAATGGTGGGTTACCCACCATATTTCAGTTTTCAGTAGGAAAAATATGTAATCCTTTTTATCTACCTGCAAGAGGAGAGCAGGATGAATAAATGAATCTTCTGACTTAAAAAAAACTATGTTGTTCACATGAAAATATATTAGGGTTACAAAAACATTGTGAGAATATCCCTTCATCATATCATACAAGTAAGTGAATATAATCAATCATCATACCTTAATTGCATTAGGTTAAGTTCGTTAAGATAATTGGGAAAAGATTGTACAAATCAGCACTTCAACTAAATCCTAGGTCCATACACGTACTTAGGTCAACACTCAACCTTCATAATCAATCATTCCTATCAAAGGCATGAATGTCCTTAAACAAAGATCACAATTGAATTAGAGAACTATGCCCAAACCATGAAATCATAAACCTCACCCAAGACCATAGAGACAGAAAACCTTGGTGACCACTAGGGTTAGGATTCTTGGTGAGCACTAGAGTCAGAACCTAGGCAACCATAGAGTCAGAAATCCTTAGTGACCACTAGGGTAACAAACCTTGGCGACCATCAAGAGCCAGAAATCCCACTAGGGTGTTAGAAACCTTGGCGATCATAAAGAGTCAGAAACCTTGGCGACCATCAAGAGTTTGAAACATTGGCAACCATCAAGAGTCAGAAATCCTTGGCGACCACTATGGTCAGAAACCCTTGGAGACCACTAGGGTCAGAAACCTTGGCGACCACTAGGGTTAAAAAGCTCATCAACCACATGAACTCAAAAACCTTGGAGACCAATCATGGAGTCAAAATCTTGGCAACCACACTAAATCAAAATCTCATTGACCACATAGAGTGAATTGTTGGCGACCACATGTGGTTCAAAATATTGGCGACCAACATGGAGTTACATACATGTGCAAGGTCTAGATTCTCTATATTCTAGGAAGAACATGCATTAGGTTTAGAGGTACGTCAAGAAATATTACCTACTCAAGATACACCATCTAAGCTGAACCCAAGTCAACATAACATATTTATACTTGGAACAACTTCTTAGGGTAAGATCACGTACATGCAAGATAAGAGTAGGTAATAATTGTGAAGAAAGTTATATAAATTGCCTCTAGGTTGAAGATGAAGCTCCAAACAACAAGGTAGCTCAAAGGAAAGAGAGAAGAATCCCTAGCTTGAGCACTCAACTCGGCTAAGCTAGCTCCTTCTCTGAAAGGAAACAAACCCTAGGCCAAGAAACCAAGAAGGAAGAACCAGATGACCTCGACTAGGGTATATCCAAACCCTAGGTGCACATGCAAGAAAGATCGGCCACCTTCTCCTACCTTGAGATCCTTCTTCTCCATAAATCAAGAGGGACAAGCCCCAAGTAGCAAGGAAGAATAGAGAGAGATCTAGGTGTGTAAGAACTCATTTACATGCATGGAGGGAGGTATATAAAGCTTAGGGTTAGAGAGAGAGAAGGACAAGAGAGGTGTCTAGCCTAGCATTCCATGTGTCCAAAGTCCAAACATCTCATCCATGCAACCAGGTTGATCATATAGTTTAAAATCCAACGACCACGACAAGAAAACTTGGTGACCAAGATGATTAGAAAAACATAGCAACCACATAGAATTCTTGGCGACCAAGATGGTCAGAAAACTAAATGACCGCCAACCCTAGGAAATGTTGGCGACCAAGATGATTCGGTCAGAAGTCTCATTGACTGCCAACCCTAGGTGGCTCACATGAAACCTTGGCTACAGCCAAAACTAGAGGACACGTGAACCTTTGGTGACTACTAACATTGGATGGACCATTAGTTCCCAACACTCAAGGTCAACCATTGAGTTAGGGCATCAAAAATAGCAAACCCTAATCCCTACACAAGGCTAGATGTCATAGCTCAAACCAAGGTTTAACAAGGCACCCCAAAGCATAGATATATCAAAAATGGTATGAAAACATGTGAGGCACAACAAGCATGTGACAAACTGCAAGAAAACCCATAGATATGGGTAAATTGTCTAAAATCCCAAAACAAGCACATATATGCATAACTTGCTCAAACACTGTCCAAACTTGAAACATAACTTTTTCACATGATATCAAAGCACATATTAGGGTTTAGTTAAGGTTTTAATCATCCAACTATAATAAGAAAGCATGTTAAATTATAAAGCAAGGCCAGGGGTCTTACAACCATAATTCCCTAATAAGGATTTCACCTCCAAAATCTTATGCAAACGGAGACATGTACTTTTTGCACATATCATCCTCTAAATCCTACATGGCTTCCTCCACACCATGGTGATGCAAAAACACTTTCACTAAGACTATATCCTTTTTCTTCAACTTCTTTACTCTCCTATCCAAGATCAACACATGACCCTCTACATAAAACCCATCTGCCTCCAACTCAACCTCCACAGGCTACAATGTATGCTCTGTATCAGGGTGACACTTCCTGAAAATGGAGACATGGGAAGACACTATGCAACTTATGAAACTTGGGTGGTAACTCCAACTTATACGTGACCTTCCCGATATGTGCCAAAACATGGTTTGGTCCCATATACCTAGGAGCCAACTTACCCTTCTTACCAAACTTCAACACTCCTTTCTAAGGGGAAACATTAAGATACACCTGGTCTCCAAATTCGAACTCTAACGGTCTGTAACGGTTATTGGCATACAAATTCTGTATGTCCTGGGCTGATTTCAGCTATTGCTGTATCACCTTGATCTTCTCTGTAGTCTGCTACACTAGCCCAGGACCCAAAAGATGATACTCACATACCTCATACCAACAAAGAGATGACTGACAATGCCTTACACACAAAGCTTCATACGATTCCATATCTATGATCCTATAATAATTGTTATTGTAAGAAAACTCTATCAAAATCAGATGTACATCCCAACTGCCAAGAAACTGTAAAATACATACCCTCAATAGATATTCTAAAGTCAACATGGTCCTCTCTGATTGTCCATCTGTCTAAGGGTGGAAACCTGTGCTAAGCCTCAGTTGTGTCCCCATATTTGAATGTCGATGTTCCCAAAATTAACTCGTAAACTGTGGCCCCCTATCTTATGATACGGTAACTGGAATACCATGAAAGCAAACTATCTCATTGACATATGTTTGTGATAACATCTTTGTGGTATACATTATCTTGACTGGAAGGAAGTGAGTTGACTTGGTCAACCTATCAACTATCAACCAAATAGAATCATGACCTTTGTATATCCTAGGAAGACAAACCATGAAGTCCATAGTGATATGATCCCATTTCCATTGTAGTATTGAAAAAGGTTACAAAGTTCCTGCATGCTTCTAATCCTCAGGCTTGACCTGTTGACAAATTGGACACTTAGCAACAAATTATGCCATGTCACTCTTTAGACCTAGCCAACAATACAGATCCTTCAGATTATGGTACATCTTGGTAGTTCCAGGGTGCATCACGTACATGGAGGAATGAAAATCCTCATGAACCAAATTCCTCAGACCATCAACATCTGGAACCACCATCCTATTATGGAAACAAACTATCCCACCCTCTGACTCATGGAATCCATCATGTATCCCGCTATCAAACTCTAATTTGATATTTTATATCATGACATCACTATTGTAAGCATATCTAATCTACAATATCAATGTAGGATTAACCTACAACTGTGCTAGAAATCCTGCCAACAAGGAAACCTCCAACTATATGTTCATCTGTCTAAGTGATGCCAACATCTCCCGCTTGTTACATACTAAAGCATGTAACTAGGTCTTGTCTATAGATGATGAATAGAGAATAAACCACCACATTTGGCTTCCCTGGATAGTAGTCTACCATGAAATGATAGTCCTTGATTAGTTTCATACATCTCCTCTGTCTCATGTTCAGTTCCTGCTTTGAGAAGATATACTGAAGATTCTTATCGTTGGTGAAGATCTGGCACTTCTCCCCATACAAGTAGTGATTCCAAATCATTAAGGCATGAACCACTACTTCTAGCTCTGAGTCATGTGTTGGGTAGTCCTCCTCATATTTCCTAAACTGTCATGAAGCCAATTAAATCATGTTCTTGTCCTGCATCAGCACACATCCCAAGCCATTCTTTGAGGCGTCCAAAATATGATGTAACATTTCCCTTACTCTAGAAGCACTAACACTTATGCACTAGTCAAATTATCCTTAAACAATATGAATGAACATTGACACTTCATACCAAACAAAAAGAGCACCCTTCTTGGTCAACTTGGTTTGGAGTAATGCTACAATACTAAAATTTTTAACGAGTCTCTTATAGTAAGCAACCAAACCCTAGAAGCATCGGGCCTCCATCAGTGTCTTGGGTTTCTCCCACTCTAGAACTGATTGTACTTTCTTAGGGACTATACAAACACCCTTATCAGATTTGGTATGGCCCAGAAAAGACACCTCGGTCAACCAAAAATTACACTTGTTGAATTTGGCACACAACCTGTGCTGGCTCAACAACATCAAGGCTTGGTGAGGTTGATCTTGGATAGCTTCGTCACTTTCTGAAGAATAGGAGAGGGTCTATGTAATTGATTGAGACTAGTGAGTTAAGACTCTTGACTCCTAAAAAGTGGTGTTTCTAACTATCCCTAGCGTATATCAAGATGTCATTTATAAACACGACCACAAACTGATCTAGATACGGTTTAAACACCTTGCTCATCAGATCCATGAAAGATGTTGGTTCATTGGTTAACCCAAATGACATAACCATGAATTCATAGTGTCCATACCTACTCCAAAAAGATAATTTGGATATGTAATATGCCTTAATCCACAACTGGTGATAGCCTGACCTAACATCTATCTTTGAGAACACTATAGCACCTCTCAAATGGTCAAACATATCATCAATCTTTGGCAATAGATACTTGTTTTTCATTGTGACCTTGTTGAGCTATTGGTAATCTATACAAAATCTCATGGAACCATCCTTCTTCTTCACAAATAATATGAGAGCACCCTAAGGGGAAATTGTCGATCTGATGAAACCCTTCTTCAACAACTCATGTAACTATTTCTTCAACTCCTACATCTCTGTTGGTTCCATCCTATAAGGTGCTTATGTTATGGGTTGTGTTTCAGGAATAAGATTGATCTTAAAATCAATCTCTCTAGGAGGGGGAACACTAAGAAACTCTTCAGGAAAGACATTTTCAAATTCATGCACTACATGTACATCCTGGATACTAGGAATCATCAACTTGGTATCTACAACATGTGCTAGGAAAGCTTCACATCACTGTCTAAATAACCTCTTCGTTATCACCGTTGACACCAAACATGTAGTAAGAATCTTCCTATATCCTTGGAAGATCCAAGAAACATCTCCATCACAGAACATCTCCACCTTGGAACTATCATCCAAGACAACCATGTACTTCTCCAAGGTATCCATCCCTAGGATCACATAGAATGCATGCAAATAAGTGGAATAAGATCCACTTGAATGGTGCGTCCCCAAAAAGAAAGAACGCAAGATGGACACATTTCTTGCAACTCAAAGGAACTGACTAAAGGACTTTCTAGCCGAAGACTATCAAATCTACTATAAACAAGTAGATTACAACTACTTATCACTTCTCTAGTGATAAACACTACAAAAAATGTTTTTACAACAATTCATTTTTCCAATTTTCAACAGGTGTCTACCGTTGTATTAGATCATTTGGTCATATGTGGGGGTTCTTTATGCAACATGTGTTTTACATGTTGTAATATGTGTTTTATACAATAATTAATGCATGTTGTAGTTCACTGAACATACTCATTGTAATAGGGGTGTTTTATACAACGTGTAGAACAAAAGGAAAATACATCTAGACATAGCTTTTGAACTTGAGACCACATGAAAGTAAGCACAACTCAAATCTCTAAAACAATTTATTATTATGCACCGCATGCATTCTTTGTTGTACATATACAATAAGTCGTGTATACACCTTTTGTGCGAATGTGGTCTATTAAATTAGGTAACTATTACAACAAGTGAAAGCCTATTGTATGATTATGGTATATTACAATGGGTTAGAGTATGGTGTCTAATCATGATCTATTACAACGAGTTAGTATACATGAATATTACAATATGTTAGAGCATGTTGTGTAGTTATGCTCTTTTACAATGTGTTTGAATGTGTTGTTATATTATAGTCTATTACAGAAGTTTAGCACATGATGTAGTATCATGTGAACTGCAATGAGTTTGGCCCATTGTATATAACTTGTATTGTATAATATGTACAATACAAAATACAAAAATAGACTTGTTGTAATAAATATGCTAATTACAACACAATGAAAAAAACTGTTGTGTTTTACCCTTTGTAAAAAGCATGTTCTGTAGTAGTGAAATGAGTGTGTCGCATCCAGGTGACCAAAATAGATACGAAAGAAAAAGGAGATAAGTCATAATGAAAAAGTTCAATCTTGGTGTTATGCATGCCCATAGATCCAATCATATGATGATTGTAATGACATACTTTGTAAATGATTTGAATAATAATAAAGGCAATTTTCATCTATATATTTGATATGTTATGAGATGATCATATAGCATATTAGATGTCTAGAGAACAATATTACTCAATGATGTATGTCTTTGGGTTGATGACCTGAACAATGAGATAATACAGATGTCAAGAGTATATACATTCTTGTTTGTCCCTGGTCGATTATTATTGTTGAAATATCCATAGATATCAATAATACGTAATACTAGAGTGTGTGTTGGTTGATGATAGAATCTCATCAGTCATGACATGTGATATCAAACCAAACACATAAATACTTGTTAGAGAATAATATATCATACAGACCCACCATAAGAGTGATGCATGGATACCATAATTGGTTATCAGGATCATCTCTTATAGTGATGGTGGTGATTGTGGTTCTTAGACTTAAAGTCACTACACTCATCACACATTGTTTGGTGTACTTTGACATCATCCGCCATAACCTTGAATAAGGGTTGCCATAAAGGTGATGATCAAGTGCATTGTGACACATGGGGATGATTGTGAGTGATGTAGAAGGGGTGTGTCCCTCCAAAGGAAGTAAAATATCATGGCCACTTGATAAGAGAAACTAAGAAGTGCATGACCATGCTCATGTAAGTCAATGTATGATATTGAGCTTACACATGTCTTAGACAGTCTTCTCTAGTTCAAGGAACATAGATTGAATGTTGAAGAGGATGATTATTCAATGCCTCAAGTTCAATCTAGATATAAGTGACAAAGAAACTGTACAAACACTATAACACCAATCTAAAATTGTAGGTTGAAGTTGTTCTCCAACTTTTCAATTACTTGGGTAGTAGTGATGTGTTACTAGATGTCGCTCATTACTTGTGATGTCATAATTTGGTTATGGACATTCACTGCCAATGTAACTTGGAACCTATAGGGTCACACACATAGGATACACTTGGTATAGGAGTTTTGTTCATGAATGATTTTTAGATTTATTACTAAATGTGTGTAGGTATTTGATGCATGGGATTTGAGTCATTTTTACAGGCCGATTTTATATGTGTTTTGTGCATTTGTTTGTCATTTTCTTGATTATATTCATATAAATCACTATTTTTGGCATGTACACTCTGTTTGCATCAAATTATGCTTGATTTATCATATTTATATATGATTTTATATATTCCCCGTACTTATACATGTTTTGCTGCATTTTTCAGGTACCTTATGCATAGTGCAGAGTCAGTGCCATCGACATGACATCAGCAACTAGGCCACAATTGCCCAAAAGAGTCGATAGCACCGAACCTTGAAGTCGGTGCCACTGAGTTAGCTTTAGCGTGAAAGGGAGAAAATTCGTATCAGCTCGGTGCCACCGACTCAGCCAGAGATCGACTAAAGCCTGATGTCATCAGTTCCACTGACTACTAGGTCAGTGCCACTGACTCTGTCAGATGTCAGCAATCTAAACCAGCCGCCCCAATCCTACAGTCCACGTTATGTAGTACCGTAAGTGACCTAAGGCAAAAGGGGGAGGCCACCCAAGAGAGAGGGATTCTTTTTGCACTGGATGACGGCCAGAGAAGAGAGGGAGAGAAGCACGGAGCTGAAGGATGACAACCAAATGATTCAGGCACCTATGATGGGCGTTTCTGCTATCGGAAGACTACAGATCACACGTTTCTCAAGGAGGATCACCCAGAGCACCGCCTTTCCAGGGGTCACATGAATTCTTTCATGTTTCCCACGTTTTTCTTCTATTTTTCCATGTAATTGCCATTGAAAACCATGCGGGGCTAAACCCCTTTTCCTTAGGACCCGGGAGTAGCTCGGGGAATTGTTGTATTGACTATTTGCATGATTTAGTATAAATTTCTCTAATTTCCTGGATATATAAGTGTGTATTTGAATGACGTATCATTGATTGATCACCATCGATAGGGTATTAGACTGATAATCACTCCGGAAGGAGGATTATCAGTTAGAAAACCATAACTTGTACACTACTCTACGCGTTCCTTGGAACAGGTGACGTACGAGTAGTGGAAAGAACCTAGAGTTTTCAGTAATGCTCCTAATCTAAGAATAAAATTACCATCGATGTGGAATTGGCTTAGACTTAGGTAGTGAGTTGTATCGCGGAAGTGAACAATTCAGGCTATAGGCTTTCTATCTAGGATATTAGTGGGAATTTATATTAATTCAATAGAAATGATATACAAAGAGACCCCATGGTGAAACTGGTAAACCTAAGGAATTCCACCATAATCAAATCAATAATTTTTATTTTCTCTTTCATTTTCTTTTGTTTTGTTAAAACCCAATTCAACCATTTCAATCGGTCTAGTTGATCGTACTGTAGTTAGTAGTAGTCATTGAGGCTATGTCTCCCTGAGTTTGACTCGGTCCTCACAAGGCCTATTACTCGACGCATGCACTTGCATTTTACACACAGTTTCATACATGTTAGTATTCAATTAAACAACAATAAACTAACTGAACTCTAAACCGATCGATTTAAGTGTTGAAACAACGGTTTAGAGTGTCAAGTTGACTGAAATTGAATTGGCAGAATTCAGGGCACCAACTGACTGATTCACTGGGTGAACTGATCGACTGATGATGAGCCAAATGACCGGTCCACACAGTGAACTAATTGACTTATAGTCATTCCAACTGAGCAATTGTTGACTTGCCCGGTTCATGAGAAAATTTGCTCATTTCACTTTATCAATTTGATTGGTTCAAGGATTAATGTTGGACATTAAGTAAAAACAAATTGTCAATTCAATTACAGCTGGGAAAGACTATGAAATGGCCAGTTCACTGAGTGAACCGATCGACTCACTGTGTCAACCAATCAGTTCACTAGTGAACCGACCGGTTCACCTATTGTAGGATATGAAATTTTGGACCCTTCTACTCCCACTTCGAATGGGAACCCAAACCCTAACCCCTCCTATAAATAGAGGGATACTGGGGGCTTCCCTAGACACACAATTGAGAGTTAGTTGCTCTGACAATTGTTGTCCTCTCTATTTGTGGTACAAGAGAGACCAGAGAAGTCCTACCCAACTAGGGAGGGACAATGAGGGAGAACAATTATGGGAGAGCAAGTCTATGCTAGTACACGGTTAGAAGGGGACAACTCCTTCCTATCTATTCGACTAGAAAGATAGGAGTTCTCGATGGTCCACATGGACTACTATAGAGGTGGGAGGCCATTGTCTACCACTCATAGAGGACAAGTCAACTGTGTGTCTGTGGTGATCAACCATGAGTTGATGTTGATGTTGTCTGGGTGTGACTTGAAGAAAGGTGCACACTATTGCGAGGGATAGTCATTAGACTTTTTCCAGGACCATGTATAACTTTGCTAACCATCCTTCCCATTACATAGTTGTTGATGTGATCTACTGATTAAGGGGAATATGGCAAGTAAATTTTTTATTTCTTGTACCTACTCTACCGCCATATTTCCCTACAGTGGTATCAAAGCCACGTCAACTTACTATGCTTTGGGATTTAATTGATGTGATTGGATTTTAGTTTTCATCATTTAATTATTGTAAAAATCAAAGCAAACTGACCTCGCACATGCTTCCGCATTTGAGATGGTAGCACCACTCGCCTCTTTTGATGCAAACTGGTGAGTTGATGCCATCATGCACATCCCTACGTGGTTGTGCCTTACTAGAGATGGCGTGGGAGGCCAAAATTCCTTCTCTCATTTCCTTTTGGGGCAGCGAAGGATGAGGCGTCCTCGGCATCACCAGGTAGTATCGTCAAAGAGAAGTAATCTTGTAAACCGCTCATCATAGGCATGATTTGCATGCAGATGATCTCATTCGTGTAGCCGACCAGGTGCCTCCACAATGTTTCCCTTTGCATCAGCAGTGATCTTAGATCCTCATCCTCTGCATCACTCTCAGCCCCAGTCGTGAGATCGTTGGAGGAGGGCGACAAGGAAGATGGGAACATTGGTTTAGCCTGTACAAATCTGCCATACTCTGGGATCCTCGCCTACTAGGTGCTAGAGTCGGGCATCAGGAGGAGTGCAAGGCTAGTCTCTCGTGTCTTTTTTCCTATGAGATCGACGAGGGAAGAGGGGCTGTGTGGACCAGGGCGTGATTTGGGCTCTTAGATTGTGTCACTCAAGAAAACTAGCTGACCTTCTCATGTCCTTTGGCCCTACAATGCTAGATTTTCCCTAACTGTCACATGCCTTCTATTGATCCTCCATATCAACCAATGCATGGAGGAGGACAGATCGTACAGTCTCTCTTACTTCCAAGTTTTGAATCTCCTAGCTTCATGTCGTCTAGGCTTCCTGATCCTCAGGTACCATGTCCTTAGATAAAAGGACAATTGTGCAAAATTTGACATCATGTGATAGTTTTGCAAGTGATGTAAAGCCAACAAACTCTTATTTGGTTGGTTCCTCTACATGGTCCACATGTCCCTTTTGGACTCTCCATACATGTCAAGGCAAACCTTTTTCTTCAAGTAGTTTTGCAAATCATCTTCAGACAATCCACCTATCTTCACTGACGAGTGTTTCTGACATTAACAATGTGTTGGAATATGCTGTCGTTTAGGAAGGTTTGGTGAATTTTCTTTGTTCTTCTAAGCATTGGATGTACGGCCTCTATCTAGGCACCCTACCTTGGTCCAAGACCTTCCCTCACATAGTTTTTGATGTATGATATGCCTCTACCAGTCTAACTTGTCATCTCAACAATGTGCCATTTGACCTTATTGTTGGGTTACCTGCTCCCAACAAGCTTGGCTTATTGGCTCCCTTACCATGCAAACTCTCAGCTCGTTAGTGTATTGCACCACCACCTCCTCCCGTGACTCACCTGCAACTGAGTGTTGATCTTTTGGATTGTGTTTTTTGTTTGAGAGTTCCTACGGTTAAGAGCATACTACTACTCTGTCATTTGTCGTTTGCTGACACCCTTCGTGTCGTCCCATTGTAAGTGGATTCTTGTCCCCACTCCATTGATTCTTGGGTCTGTCTTCTACTTCTACCAATGTGTGTCCTCTACCACTTCTCTCCTAAGTCTTCTCAGGAATGCTCTTCTTGGAAGCATGCCTCCCTCCAACGGCTTATGATCCTTAAAGCATTGGATACATGGAATTTTGGCCCATATGGTATTCAACAACTCCTTGCCTAAATTTTGATCCATCAACGTCCTTTTGACCACGTACAATCTATTGAACCTAACATTTCTTGTGCCAAGTCAAAGATCAAAGATGGTCAATTTGTTGCTACTATCTGGGTTCTCTCCTCTAGTGGCATTGCCCCCACCAATGATGCTACTCATATGGATCTTGTAGCTAAGCATTTGCAGCTTCCCCCACCAGTGGTGCAACCTTCGTTTGATATCTCATGTTCTCCTTTTGTCACTTATCTCTCTATGGTTGAAGATGATATTTTATCCTTCAATAAAGGGACTACTTGTGCATGTGACGGCCTCGAAGCACAACATCTTATTGACGCCATGTGTGGGGCAGCTACTGTAGTGAAAGATTAGTTCTTAAATGTCGTCTCGATAGTGATAAACTTGTGGCTTGTTGGTCATTGTCTCGCCTCTCTAGCACCCTACATTGTGAGTGCTCCTTTCACTCCTCCTCTCAAACTAGATGACGATATTTGACCTATTGTTGTGGGTATGATATTTTTTATCAGTCTCAAACTGGATTACATCATTTGACCTATTGTTGTGGGTATGATTTGGCATCGTATTGTCTCTAATATTTCTACTAAAGGTGTCTCGTCAGATGCAGCCTCTTACCTTAAGGATTGTCAGTTTGGTGTTGGCATTTCTAGTGGTGTTGAGGCCCTTCTACACACTATCACACACCTAGTCAATGTCCAACAACATCAGACTATTGTCACAATGGCTCTTGTTGACTTCAGTAATGCCTTCAATATGATTGATAGATCTACTATATTCTGAGAAGTTTGTCTTCACTATCATTCTATTGCACGTTGGGTTGAATTCTGCTATATTTCTCCCACTCTTCTCGATATAGATCAGAAGGAGCCTATTTATTCTATAGTTGGTGTGCAACAAGGTGATCCTTTGCCCCCCCTCTTTGGCCCTACACTCTCTTATTTTACATGTGAAGGATGAATGTCACCTAACCTTATTACTTTCTATCTTGATGATGGAACTCTTATTGGCGACACTATGGAAGTTTCTAAAGCTCTTCGTCTCATCCAACAGTGAGGCCCAATGTTTGGTCTTCATCTTAATACTAAGAAGATCGAAATCTTCTAGCCTTCTAACGACCCAAGACAAGACCCAGACTCAGGGCTGTTCACTTCTGACATATCTCGGCCAGAGTGTGGGATGAAGATTCTAGACGGGCCCATTTCCACAGACTCATACTTTTCCATGGAGCTTCTCAGGAAGCGTGTGTCAAAAAATATTGCCATTATGGATCGCTTGGCCTTACTTCAGGATCCACAATGTGAATTTCTTCTTCTTTGTTCCTGTGTTGGGATGCTGAAGATGATGTTTGGTCTCAAAATGACACTGCCTACTTCTATCACATATGTTTTGGATGTTTTTTACCATGACCTTTGCCACTATTTGGAACTTATTGTGGCTGGTAATGGCCCGAGATTTAGTGATTTATAGTGGTTCTTTTCCACACTTCCTATGCACCTCAGGGGATTGGGAATCTATCCATCCCATGATGTCTACAACTTTACCTATGTTGCTTCTCGGATCCACACCTAAGAGCTCCAAGATCATATTTTACTAGAGGTCAGTTTTGTGCGTGTAGGAATATCCTATATCTTTGCACATACTACCATATGTAATATGATTCCATCCTTTTGTTGGTCCAAGTTGTCTTGTACACCTTCTACCACTCCAAAGACTCAGTCTATTTTGGCAGACACTTACTACTGATCAACCATCCAACAATTTACTAGAAGTCTATCTCCACAACAAAATGCTATTCTCTCTTCTCTACAAGCTAACCATGCACAAGATTTCTTAGTTATTGTTCCTATTGGATGATATGGCTTGTCTACGCCTCCTATTGAGTATCGATCTATACTTCGGTATCGACTCATGATTCCCTTATATTCTGGTGATGAACATTGCCCGCTCTACAACATTGTAGATCTTGATGCCTTTGATGATCATGCTACCCATTGTCGCTCATGAGCAGGATATAAGTTCCATCATGATGTTGTTCGTGATGCCCTTTTTGATCTTATCTCTCATGATGGGATAAAGGTGCTAAAGGAAGATCATGTGGCCTTCCTTGGGATACATGTTGATGGTCTTCATGCTCAACATTCTACTGATATCTTATTATTTGATTGGACAGATGGCAAACACACTTGTGTGGATCTCACTGGTGTTTCTCCTCTAACAGGCATCCTCTCAAACAACTTTAATTCAGGATAGACAGTCTCCAATGTTGTGACCCAAAAGGTCCACAAGCATGGAGCAACTTGTAAAGCTAATCATCATCATTTTCTACCTTTCACTTTTGATAGCTTTGGGGTGCTTGCTGATGAAGCAATTTCCCTTCTCCAACACCTTCAAAACATTTTAAATAGAAATCTTATGGTTTCTATATTTGCATCAAATAATTTTGTTTTTAGATCCATAGGTTTCACCATTCAGAAATGACTGGCAGCTCACTTTGTTGCCCGTGCTTCTGTTGTGATGATTGTAATAATAGATATATTTTTTTTTGTAATTTGAAGGTGTATTCATTATTGTATGCAATGCAAATACTTAAAATGATTAGTGTGCATATATAATTGATTACCACATACAATCCCAACTAATATATATATATATATATATATATATATATATATATATATATATATGCAATTAACACATGTTTCCCTAAAATTGGTTTTGATGGTGGATGTGTAGCATGGTTATGGCCAATAACCTAGATCTTGTGCATGGTTGTGTGTATGTTTATTCCTGATTGATCTCAATTTGCATACCGAGCCTCTATATTCTGGTTCCAAATGTAAGTTAATTCTATTCTTCCTAACTTCCCTCAAATGTAACTCGAGGTTTCCCGATTACAATGTAATATGTTAAATAGAATAGGATTGATTTATTTTCTTGCAATGACAAAGAATATGTTTAGCACCAGACGAGCCGACCAACTAAAGGACTGAGGAGGACTTAAAATAGGGATGAGAACTTACTGGTTGGTGGCCCAACCGATCATCTAAAGGTGTCTAAAAGACATCAAGATAGATGCCTATTCAGATAGTCCAACTGACTGACCAAGAGGCGAGCCAACTAGTTCAAGGGTTGAACCAATCAACCTAGATTGGTTCAAGCATGGATCTTCATCAACAACATGTTGCTACATATGATGTGGAACTAGATGATGGTAATTCCTTGTGGCTCCATGGAATTACATTAGTATGGCCATAATTGTAGATTATGTTTCGTGATTGCATGTTTTTGTTGTGGGATATAGCATGTATATGATACATACTATATGTATGTGGTGTTCGAATAGTATATGTATTTATAAATACAAATCCCCTCAAACAAATATTAAGTTTTAGATGCTTTCCATAAGCAACACACATGAAAAGCTTGACCGACTAAGTTTGGTGTGGTGCACTATCCATCTAGTGGAAGTGTGATAATAGATATGTGGGTCTACCTTAGTACGAAGCATATTCTATTGTGTTGGCTTTTGGGTCAAACTTAAGAAAGTGACCTTAATAGGACTAAGCACCTAGAAGCATAAATATGATCAACGATAAGGAGTTGTGCATATCATCTATCAAGAGTTGCATTTAATGCAAATGGAAAGAGTTGCCTACATGATAGAATAAAGTTGTAGGTGACAACCCTAGATAGCTCATGATTTTGAAAAAATTGGGATCTTGAATTACTAGAAGGTTTTATGTTGCAATCTTTTTAGTTGAGAATGAGGGTTGTCAATTTGAACAAAAAGTGGGAGAAAAAATTAATTTGGGCCAAATTAAATATCATCAAATGTTTGTTTAAAGCAAATCAAATCAAAATAGACCAAATATTGGAATCCCTACTACCACGCCACTATAAGAAGGCAGTGCTTGCTCATTCCCATTAGGGTTTGTGGGTCTCATCTTATCATGGTGCTCCATAGTATTTTCCTTTTCTGTTGTAAATGTTGCACCTAATGATGTGTTCTCTACACCTTTCTGATGTGGATCTATGGCTTCACCTTCCATCAACATACCTCTCATTCCCATATAATTGAGTCACAGTCTCTGGTGTATCGTCCTGGTAGGGATATTCCCCACATTTTCCTCATGTATTTCCTCTGATCCCGCATCATCACGATTGCCATCTTGCCCTCTGTGATCCACCTTAAGATCAAAAGTTCAATCCTCACCGCCTCCTCTGCCATAACCCTCATGCCCCCCTAGGTTTTGCCATTTACTATTTTGATTTCTTAGACTTATTTGAGTACATGAACAAAAACCCTACTGTAGGGATAATGAAGTATGTGAATACCCTAATGCCATGATGATGTCGTAATATGACGTGATATCAAGTAACATGTATATATGGGATCGGTACACCTTGATGATAACAATGTATGTATACCTCATTATGGGGGATGCCTTTACATTTAGGTTTGGTTTCCTACACGAAGCTAGTTTGTCGACTTTGACCCTTGTTTACAAACTTAGACAAATTTGATGGATGAAATTTCTTTTAAGGAGGTAAGGATGTGACAACCTAGATTTCTCTCTCATCTATTGTACCCCTTAATATATCATCAAGTTTCATTATTACATAATTAGATATCAATTTCATAATTAGAGTGTTGTGACACTCCAATTTGGTCCCATCAGTGATCAATTTTCCAATATCTGACTTTAATTTGAGAACTAGAATAAGAGTCATGCTTTAATTTAGATTCATATTACCATTAGGGCTGGCTCTATAATGTGAATCTTCTTGTATATATCTCAATTATCTTTCCAATGACACAAGAATCACCTTAATCAGACTTTCAACGCTCAAGATATGGCTATTTGAGTATAACTATTTAATGTGTGTTTTTAATTGGAATTGAGTTTTGTTGGGCCCAATCTTAAGTGTGTGACCAGTGCTTAGTGTTTGTGTTTTATCCCCCATCCATTTGTATTGGTCAATAAAACCCCTCGTCAAGTCCCATGGATCCCATCCCCCTAATCTAACGGCTAGGAGGCCATGTCCTATCTTGGTTAGTAGTGTAGCAGCTACTAGAGTAGGGCACCTTTGTCACAACCAATAGGTTTTGAGGCTCAACCGTTTTGACTAATTGAACTCACAAACTCCATTTTTTGTCATCCTCTTTCATTCTCACTCCTTTCCCTTGTTTCCATGCTCTACAACCTCCTCTTCCACCCTTCCTTTTCTTGGTTGTGACCATGGAGGCTACCATGGCATGTGCTCAGGCACCCACACTCTAGGATCCATCGGTCATATTTGAGACCAGTCTTGAGCCTCGATACCGCATTGAGGTTGGGAAACCACCCTATGAGCCTAGATATACTCCCCTCTTGCCTTTCTACTATTATGGAAAGCACTTGTATAAGAACCATTGCACATGAGTAAAGGTTGGGGTGGCAACAATAGCCACTCAATGCTTGAGGTCTAAGATGGAGCCAAATCGGGCGGCCACCACTACAACCTACTTTGGTCGTTGACTGGCCGCTTGTAAGATGGATCAACAGTTGAGGTGGATGGACAAATGCATGCATCTTTTTTGGGTGGTGGCTGAGCGACCAGGCAATGCCAGCATGAGGGATGTGAGCTGATGGATTGCCCGTCTACAACCACATTCATCATTGATGTTCAGTGTAATGCCCTATCTCCCTTTTTCTATAGTTCTTGTGTCAAATTTCTAAAATAATAACTTACTATCCCCTTGCACAAATCATACAAAATTATATATAATTTTGATTTTCTCGAGACCTATCCAATGGACTAGGTTGCAGACACTAGTTCAATAGCTTACTCCCCTATTTTCTGTAAAAGGTATAATGTTTGATCATATAAACGAAGTAAATGTATGAATATGACAAATATTGAATGTTTGATGCCCTCCTACTCTCATAGTCATACAAAGGGTAGATTCTATATATGTTTTAGTATATTTATTGCACTAATCATCATCCATGTACCTTGTTCCACATTTATACCCTATTATGCCTACTTTTGAGGACTTTTATGTTGGACCTTGCACTAATTGCTAATATTTTTCCTATATGACACCAAATGGTTGATACAATTCTAAATGAGTAAGATATTTTCACACCAGAGTACTTGAATATCCTTCCCTAATCCCTTTTAGCTATGGTGGTTACATATGGCACTAAGTATGCATGAATTAGACACCTTGTGATGATGTTTGGGAATACCTTGAACCATTATGGGTTTGTCCTAACCTATTACATGCAAATATTGTAGATCCTACAAATAAGTAATCTAGTGATATTTAGGAATTAAATCCTATGATCAACCCTATCACACTATGTTGATGCTGAAACCCTAGTTTGTGCAATGTGATCTACATGGCTTGATTTGTGTTCTTATTCTCTAGAATTGTCATGGATTCTTATATCTTGTCCTATCCTCTTAATTTTAAGTTACTCTTATTCTTGTGGAACTTTTATGTGGATGTCAACCCTAAGTATTCTGTTGACCCTAATGCCATATGTAACCCATGTTGATGTTTGAATGTATGTGGATATTTGGATACCAAGTTAGACATGGGTGCCTAGACCCTAGGGGGACATCCACCTAATCTAAATATATGATTCTTATGTTCTTACTTTCTTGATCTAAATCATCTCTTATGCTTGGACCTTTTGACTTAATGGACTATTCCCCTTCTTGCCTAATTATGAGTCTTGTAACATTGTTATATATACAAGTGACTTAAATGTTGATATTCATATAAAATGAATCGGACCTCAAAATGACTTGAAACTTGAAATACACCTTCATGACGTTCCCTAAATCACTGAAAGACCATCAAATAAGCAGTTAAAAAACTTTTAACTTAAATGCGTCAAAATTCCAAAAATATAACTAGTTAGGGTTAACGATAATAATCTAATGTGTGTATGCAATCCTATGCTTAATCAAGTGTTGTTTGTGCCTAGATAGTCAAGGGTAAGTCAAGTTAAGAATCTCTAAATCAGATATGAGCTTTAATAACTATATTACTATGGCTTTCTTGTTTGAACAATGATACATATGTATGCATATTTACTTGCTCAAATATTGCCATGTAGTATTCTAGTATTGTACTCAATGTTTGTCTCATCAATTTTATAACTTGTAAACATAATATATAACTCCATTATACAAACCTTGTGTTCCTACCTATATTCTTGAGGTAAGGACACCACGTTGGACACCCTATTTGAGTTGTCAAGATAAGGCATACCATGTTGATAAAGGGTTAGTCCTTGACAATGGCTTTGAGGTCCCTCACTTAGGAAAGCGTTAGCTAATTTTGAGAATCCTTATAGATTCTTCCGATTGTAACTTATTCAAAGGCCTTATGATACATGATATTGTTGATATAATTGGAGAAATGATGTAAAATATGGGATCTCATTTTTCTTAATACTTAACTTGTTTATTCGTATTCTTTACTTTTACAACTCTTTTCAAAAGTATACATAGCTTATATATATGTGTGTGTGGGGGGTGTATATGCGCTGTACTCAACACCTCGTGTGTTGACCCACATTGTTTCATGTATTTTATACGTTCAGAGATGGATAAAGAGTTTGTGGTTAAGCCTTCATGTTGTAAGATCCTTAGTGTATACGAGCAAACTTGTACAAATTGTACTATTCAATATATAACTAAAATCTCATAACACAACAATGTTGCTTAATATAATGATATTATTGATGGAGCCTCCATTCACGTGGAGTTGCGTGCACCACTAAAAATCCTAGAGATAGTAAGTCTCTAAGTTTAACCTTGCGTGTGCTATAATAAGATCTCCACTCACGTACGCTAAGGTACTCAGAAGTCTTATCATAGTACAGTTGAGGGTCGAATCTACGAGACAACGGTCTTGTTAAGGATTTAACAAGATGGAAAATATTATAATTCTATTTATCCACAAGAGTTGATATCTAGATCAAAAAGTTGATTGAATGATTAACCTAAAAATGCAAGGTAATGTAAATGGCAGGAAAGTAAAGTTAAGGTTGAAGACAATATTTTGGAAACCACTAGGATGTGATTGAGTTTCACCACCGCTACACATGGATCAAAACATACATCATAAAAACATGGCTTGCAAATAAAAGAGTCTAAACAGTTAGTATCTTTGTAGACTTAGCTTCCTTTCAGATAATTAACTACGAGAAACATGGAAGTGTTGCAATGCCAGTCATCCCCAAATGAATGGTCACTTACTTTGCATCACTCCCCTCGCAAAGTGTGTTCCTCGACCTGTCAAGGTTGTACTTTCATACGTCAACTGATTCCATTTCATAGTATGAAAGTACAACGATGGAGGTGAGTTTACTCCACTCCTTGAGAAACGTTCCTAGATACCGAACAGATGTATGGTGACTACATACATGAAGAACCAACATGCAGTCGATATTCAAATCTAAAAGTACAAACATAAACAATTCGCACTAGTAGATAATAGATAACACAAGTTGGTGATGAAGCAACTAGCATTCATTAAATGGTTGATGTTGAACTGAAAAAGATAGTATTTCTCTATTGCAAACTCATGAATTACAATGCATGGAATGAAAACATGGGTAGCGGGGCTACTCCCTGCACCCTAGTGTATGGAACTACTCGCTCATGGCAAGGACAAATAAGGAGGTGAGAAGAGAGAAGGAAAGCATCATCTCCATGTAGGAGGGAGGAAGGTCGACCCCTTGAAGTAGAGAGAAACTATCTTCACACCACATGGTTGCCTTGGTGATGGATCCTTGACTTCCCACTTTCTATGTCGATGAGAGAGAAAGCATCCTGAGGATGGAATGTGGATCTCAGACCAACAACCTTGGGGTGATGGATGAAGGTTAAAATAGCTCTGGAATAGTTGGGGCAGCCTTTGGGCATCTGAAGATCTGATGCCAAATGGGGACCCCTTCGGTCCTATTTATAGGCTTCCAAGGAGTCTTGAACGGTCTTGGGACCATTCTGGATCCTGAACGGTTTGGAGACCATTTACATCATGAACGGTTTAGAAACTATTTGGATCCAGAATGGTTTGGAGACCATTTGGATCCTCGAATGGTTTGGAGACCATTTGGATTCTGAACAGTTTGGAGACCATTTGGATCCTCAAACCGTTTGGAGACCGTTTGGATTCTGAACGGTTTGGAGACCGTTTGGATCCTCGAATGGTTTGGAGAATGTTTGGATCCTGAACAGTTTGGAGACCGTTTGGATCCTCAAATGGTGTGGAGACCATTTGGATCCTGAATGGTTTGGAGACCGTTTGAGGTTTGCTTGGTCTTGAGATCATTTGGAGCTTGGCCAGTCTTGGGACCGTTTGAATCTTGGTCGGTCTTGGGACCATTTGGCTTTCATTTGGTCTTGGGAACGTTGGTCTTCATACAGTCTTGGGACCATTTGGATTTATTTGGTCTGGAGACCGTTTGAGATCTTCACAGTTTGGAAACCATTTGGGGTTCTTCACGGTCTTGGGATTGGTTGAGTTCTTTTGCAATTTTTTGTGTGTTTTTATGTAAGAAGAAAAGGGAGAAATGTTAGTCTATTGGTATATTAACGATAAAGTGGAAAGTTGAATATTCAATCTAATTTATCTAAACAAAGTGTGGAAAACTAAGAAAATTTAGTAAGATAATATCACAAAATAGGAGGTTATCACCCCCTAGCTTAGAGTCTAGCTTGTCCTCAAGCTGGATAGAGCTAAAGCACGTAGTAGCGAGGCGATTTTATTTAGTGAAGATTTCCATACTCTTGCTTCAATTCTAAACCAGAGATCTCTCAGAGTCTTATCGGGGCTTCTATTTGCACTAACTCTTTCAGGTATCGGGAGTTGCGTGGATCTCAGGTTTCTTCTGTGTCGCGTACCTCACATTGGGACCACCTTTTCCTTAATCGTATTTTGTGCATGTCTTTGACTCTAAGCAGTTTTATACTTCTTTGTAGATCCTACCGGAAGCTAAGATGGGTACGAGGGTTGGTTGAAGGATTGTTGTGTAACTCCCCCTTTGAAGGGGGGAGGGTTTATCTAAACTTTTAGGACCTCACTACCGGGAATGACACATATGCCTTTGTGAGGGCAGCTGAATGTACCGGTCTGGCAAGACCTTTATCAACTTTCATATATATGGAGACCTTAGGATCTCACTACCAGGCGCAACACATATGCCTTTGTGAGGGCAGCTGGATGTACCGGCCGGGCAAGACCTTTATTGGCTCTTCATATAGGTCTTTATGCATGGCACAACTCTCATGTTTTTATTCAACACTATGGCTTTTATTCATATACTCACCGGTTTAGGAATCGGGTATTTTGGGGATTTTATTTGGGCTGCCAAGCCTCTTTTTGAAAGAAGAAAATTGTTCTTTGGATTTTCCCGACATGCACTTGTTTCAATTTTTGTACTTGGTGGTCCACCTGCGAGGTTCCTTGACTTGGATTTTGCATGGTTCCCTCTCATCCTTGAAAGCATTTGGCTTGTTTTGGCCACGATTTTAACATGTGGAGAGTCTGACATAGAATTGAAGCAAAAGTATGAGAATCGTGTATGAAAGTGATTTATTAATTCGCCATTACATTCCTAGATGCTACTTATGTAATTGCTTTTGAGAACTACTCTATCTCTAATTTAGCTAGGGGTGTCCCTTTTCCAAAATGAATGTTTACTTATGTACAATAGTTATTCTATCAAAGAAATTATCAAAAGAAGTAATTGTCAGAAAAAGAAAAGAAATTGTACGAACGAATAAAGGTAAAAGAAAGAGTGGAGAGTAGAATGTTTGAAAATAATACCTCACCCTTGCCCAGTGTACCCCCCCTAACTTATCACTCACTTTTTCCGCAGAGTGTCAAGGTGATAGGTTGAGAAGTACATGTGCAAGGGTGTTAAGGTTTTGTTAATCCTTTGTTTGCTCCATAGGAACGGAGGAGATTTGCTGCAAACTTTCCACGTAAAGCATGATAATCCACGTCCTTCATGTCCTCAATGTGTTTACCAAGAACAGTAAGGGTATACATCCAGTAAAGGATGTGGAAACCACAGTCGTTTGATTCTCTGATTTGCTGGGGACATCGATGGCAGAAGGATGGGCGATGGAAATGTTCTTTGTTATATGCCTTTGTGTGCTTTCCGAGAAGATCGTTTAGTCATTCAGCACAATCCTTCGCCACTTCTTCCGTGGGTGTCTTTGTTGTAACAACATACTCTCTCTGGATTGGATCAAACTGGTTGTCAGAACTGTTGTAGATCATTGTAGTGCCATTGTGTAAGTTTGTTTCCATCAACAACCAATGCTCAGAGTGTAGGAAAGGAAACATAATGAACTTTGGAGTCATATGTTGAAGATATGAGATAAGGGCTTCGGTGGTGCCAAAGTTCTTTGACTCGAGTAAATCATCTTTCATGTATGTGGACGCCATGTAAACCGTAGGTAGGTCTCGTGCTAGAAGAAATTGGTAGGCAGTCATTACGCTCACGGATAATGAACCTTTTATTTGTACAGTTTCACAGAGTGAATCTGCCATTACGAGAATGTTCACGTCGAGGAAAACAAGCTCATCGTTCTCTGCATAAAGACGAGACATGATGAGTCCGAGTTCATTGTCGGAAAGACTCTTGCATGCAGCAAGGTCAAAGTTTGGGAACATTGGTTGTATAGCAGATAGGGGCACCATATCTTTGGATGATCTATTGATGGTGACCCTTGTTAACAAATCGATGTCCCCCTTATCATCCGCCATATCAAAAGTATAAGGGTCCCATTGGCGTTTGTGTGGGACCTTGGCGGTTTGTTGTTGTTGTTTCTCCAACTCCTTTAGTATTTGTCTGAAGATTCGCTTTTGTGGACGTTGGATAGCATAGAATAAGTAGCGAGGTACGTCATTTTGTGCCATAGTGGGGTCCTTGAAGAACCGTCTGTCGCAGATAAGTTCCATGGTGTAACGTCCCCGTAGAGAATGCATGTCTTCTGTAGTTAGCTCGGTAAATGGGATCTGTCTGTTGAGTGCTTCAATGAATCTTATTGTACAGAAAGCGCAGTCCCCTGAACCTTCCAGCGTTTGGACTGATGGGTTGATGATTTGGAACCAAGGTTGGTTCCAACCATGTTGAAGAGATGGGCAGTCAACCCATATTATTTTGAGAAGTCAGAAGGGAATGCATCTTGCTTCTTTGGCTTCTGAACCAGCAAAGTTTATCCATCCGAACTTGAGCTCACTGGCGCAGAAATTGTACACCTTGGCATTGCGGGCCTTAGTGTCGACAATCATTAGTAGCCAGTGGTTGGAGACTTTAAAAGGCGATGTGATGTAACATGCCTTCTTCGTGACACCCGTTTGCAGCCGCTCGATGGACTTTGCCTGCAAGTCCTTATTTAATAAGCTTAAATCAAGAGCGGGTGAAGCGTTGAAAAGTGGCTGCAGTTTCTTCAGGCTCCGAAATTCTTCTATAGTATTAGCAAGGAGGACATGAAAGATAGCCATCTTCACCGCTGATTGTGGTCATAGGAGAATACGGAAATCTTCACGTGTCAACTTGCACTTCATCTTTGTACTGTTGTAGATGATGTCCCCCCCGTCCTTGGCATCATCAACAATAGTGTTCAGGATAAAGATGTCATGAACATATAAAGTAGAGATGGCCACCCCGTCCAAGTCGTGCATCTTGTGAGGGAGAGGTGGCGGCGGGGGAAGGTCTTGTGGTGGAGGAAGTGAAGTCTGCTCAGTGTCATCCACATATTGTGGCAGATCTTCAACTTTGTCAGAATCAGTGTCGAGTCTATCTTCAGTGTCGAGACTCACTCTGTTTTTGAAATCCGCATGCTCTGGGGGAAGGGGTGCAGCTTGTTCTAGGACAGAATGTTGAAGAGTGATGGCTGTTGTGATAGGGTTGATGTTGGTTTCCATGATACATTGTTGAAACTCAACAAAAGCTACATCTTTTGCGGTGTCCCCCAGGGATCCCATGGCTGAAAAATTAAAAAAATGATCTCTATATGACATTGTGACATTATCATTATTGTCGGGGGAGTGGTGGTCGTTGGTTTTACCCTCCTTGTGGTATCCACCATCTCCCCTCATTCTATTATCGGCCCCACGGCTGGTGCCCTCCCCAGCATTGCCTGGGTCATCAAGTTGGTCATCTGAGGAGGAGCTATCGGCGTTTGAGTATGTTGAGGAGTCAGAATCATCATCATTATCTTCATTGTCTTCATCGTTCTCGTCATATGCCACCTTGTCTTTGATCTTTTTGATCGATGTTTTGTTGCATCGCTTATGGATAGCTTGTAGTTCTTTAAGTGCCACCTGTATGTGCCCGTGGGTTTCGAGCAGTGCGTCGTAACTTTCCTTGAGATCTGTGTATCTAGCTTCAGCAGAGACTTGTGTTGTTAGATCATTCACTTGGGTTGTAGCTGGTCTAAGGCGTTGTTTGCATGCTCCTCTTGGAGGCAGATGAGTTGTGTGAGGGTGCTATCAATGCCATCCAAGCGCATGCTCAGTGCAGTCTGTTGTTGCTAAAGTTCGTGAAGGGTCTCAGGCAAGGGTTGAGTTTGCTTAGAGACCCTGTCAACTTGGTAGGCCAAGGCTTCTTGCTGGCCTTTCATCCCAAGTATCAACTCCGACAAGTTTTGTACGTGGTCGTCGACGCGGTCGACTTGCTCGGCCACTATTTCCTACCATTATTGAATGCTTGTGAGGATGCCTAATAAGGCGTGAGTCCACTCGTCGAGCTTGGATACCTGTGTAGCAAGTCCCTACACACAAGAAAAAGTGATTGTGAGATGTTAGACAGGTCGGTGAGGAGGTTTCGAATAGCGTCAAATTGTCATCTGAATTCCTCACCGACTTGTGAAAAAGGGACCTCAGAGATGTGTGGGTGAGGTGGCTGGGGTCTAGGCTGAATGGTGGTAGTGCCTTGTGAAAAAGACACTATTGATGGGCCCAGGAATTGCATGGTGACTGTAGAGGGAGTAACCAGCAATATCGGGGTGGTGGCGGATGAGAAGGGTGGCGACATCTCAGGTGAAAAAGGTGGAACCGAGAATGTCGGGGGGAAGTGGTGGAAGTGAAGGTGAGATCGGGCATCGAGGTGAAGGATGGGACGCTCGAGGAGAAAATGAGTGAGGCGGAAGATGTGGGTGAAGTTGTGGTTATAGAGAAAGGGATTGTGGTGGATATGATTGTGGAAAAAGGTGGAAGAGTGGTAGATGGCAGAATGGTGGAAGGTGGGAGTGTGGTGGGGTGTTTATAGAGACGAACTCAACATCTAGATCTACGACGAAGGTTTCTAGTGTTGGATTCACTACGTTTTCTACACTGTGGGGGTGTTCTACCTCTGGGTTGATCTTTGATGTGGGCGTCCCCGAATGCTGTTGTTTCTGTGCACGTAGTTTGGATGACTGTGTAACTGGAATTTATTTGGCCTTGTCATTGGGGGCAGTGACGCTATACTCTGTCTGCCCTACTTTTGCTTGTTTCTCCTTTTCTTTTACCGAGGCTAGAAGGTTAGCAAGCTCCTCTTCAGTGAAGAGAAGTTTGTCTTTATCGTAATTAGCTAGCTTGGGGAGAGGTAGCAACATCCTAGATGCTTTGACAGTCGGGCAGAAGACATAATAGAGTTTGGCATCTTTCTCCTTTATGATATATGTATTCTTTAGAGTCTGCTCATTTGTTAGGATGTCGCCATTTATCATAGTACACCTTGAAAGTGAAATGTCCATCTTAAGATACTTCAGAATTGATGTTACATGACCACTTACGCAGATTTCCTTTCTGAGGGCATAAGATGTGTGTTTGTGTATCAAATACCGTCCGATGTTGACTGGCAACCCTTTTAGGATGGACCATAGAATAAAGAGGTCGGAAATGATAACATTCCCACTCTCTATCCTAGGGAATAGAGCATCTGTTATGATTTTGTGTAGAGTGTGCACCAGGCCAGAATGTATGTTGGAGGCTTTGCAAGTCTTTGGTTCATAGCTTGGAATCCTCGTCAAAGACTTCCAGAAGGTATGCCTATTGAACTAGGGATGGTCCAGGCCTTCCTCCTTAGCTTTCTTTAGCTGATCTTGGTTGTTGATGAAGATTTGATTTAGCAGATTCTCAGTCAAGATGACTTTCTTTCCAAAGAGGGAGGTTACTAGCTTGCGGTCACCTCCATTTTTTATTTTATCTTTTGTGTCCACGGGTTCTTTGGTTAGGTAGGTGAAGAACTCCAACATGGGCTCCACATAGGAATTCTTTGTGATGAAGTAGAGTTTGAAATGTTTGCCTCATCGAGTAGGTCAAGAACTCTGTCATAGATTCCCATCCGTTTTTCGAGCAGATATGCTTTGTTGGGCGCAACACTTTGTCACCAGCCTGGATGTTTTGGACATACAAATCAGATGATGCTGGTTTTGCGGTAGTGGAACCATGAGTGGCATGGTCTGCCAGGATTTGTTCTCTTGCAATTGAGGGTCGGACTTGCTTCCATGCCCGCCTTTTGGTGGGTCTTTCTTCAGTGGCCTCCTGGGCCTTCCATTTTCCTTTTTGCTTTGTAGGTGTGGATTCCTCCTCAGAATTTGGTGCGTAGTTCAAACCTTCATCGGTGGAGGAAGGATCTTCAAATTCTTCATTTGGATCTTCTACTAAACATTTGTTGACTTGCTCAAGGTCGTGGATGACCTTGGGCAAGCTAGCAGGAGTTTTGCCCATTTTGTTGCAAAAGTCAAGGATGTGCTGGAGCTTATTCCGACGCTCTATCAACTGCTCCCTAGTCGAGATGTGGGAGGCAACAACTTCTTTTGCAGGTGATGCCATTCTAAAAATTTAACAAGAAATTGTTTAGAAAAGAGTGAAATTTTAGTAAAGATGGAATTGAAAGGATTGCAACATTGTGTAAGCTTCATGGTTTTGAAACAAAAACTGTTAAAAAAATGATGCGGTATTCAAGATTGTTTGGTATTCAAACGGTTTCAAGACTATTTGTTGTCCAAACAGTTCCAAGAACATTTGTTGTCCAAATGGTTTCAAGACTGTATGTTGGCTAAACGGTTTCAAGACCGTTTGTTGTCCAAATGGTTTCAAGAACGTTTGTTGTCTAAATGGGTTCAAGACCATTTGTTGGCCAAACGGTTTCAAGACCGTTTGTTGTCCAAAGGGTTTCAAGACCATTTGTTGTCTAAACGGTTTCAAGACCGTTTGAAACATGCATGTTTCGAAAGTGCTAGGGAGATGAAGCGGTGATGGTGATGAGCGAAGCAAAGGCAGTGATGTCGAGGTAAAAGCGATGATGGCAAAGCAGCGGCGACAATCGAAAATGTTGTTTGTGGTGGAGAGCGGTGGCATCAGCAGTGGTAGCAGCGGCAATGGTGTTGATGGCGGTGATGGTTGCGAGCATCCTCTACCTTGCTGTGATGAGTCGGATGAGAGAAGGAGAGGATGGGGCAATGGTGTGTGAGCAAAAATGGCAGAAGAGAGGACAGTGCGATGGCAGCAGCATCACGAGCGTCGACGTGGATGAAGGTGGTGGTCGCGTGGGAGCAGAGGAGTCGGGAGGAATGGAATAGGGTTCGCGTGAGGGGAGTTGCAGGAGTCGAACGAATGAAAACGGGAGGGGTCAAGGAGTATTTATAGAAAAAAGAGAGGTGATGGTACAAATTCTCCTTAGGTCAAACGCTCTTGGGACCGTTTGGGTCCGAACAGTTTCGATCCAAACAGTTTCAAGATCGTTTGGGTCAAAATGGTTTTGAGACGGTGAGGACCAAACTATCTTGGTCAATGAGTTTTATATTTTTATATTAGTTTTGGTTGCTTATATAAATTTTTATATTTTATGAACAAAGAGAGCTAGAAAAAAAATCAAAAGCTAAGAAAAATGAAAAAGAAAGGTGATACTCAGTTCTTGGGTTGCCTCCCAAGTAGCACTTTGGTTTTACGTCGCTGGCTCGAAGAAATTATGACTTGACCAGTTTAATGTTGTGGGGTCCTGAATGTTGATAGTTTGTCTTGGAGTTTTATCGGCTGGAGTATAGTATTTTTTCTGTCTATGGACATTAACAGTCCTTTCTCCTCCATTGTAATCAAAGATGATGAAAAATCCAGTTGGATAGATATGCTTGATAGTGAAGGGACTGGACCATTTGTGCGGAGTTTCCCGGGAAACATTTGGAGTTTGGAGTTGAAAAGAAGGACCTAGCAATGATATCTTTCCTTTTAAGGTGGCCATCATGCCACATCTTAGTTTGTTCTTTGTAGATCCTGGCATTCTGGTAGGCAGCCATTCTTAGTTCTTCCAGCTCTTGTAATTGGAGTTTGTTGTATTCACTAACACTTTTGAGATTGAAATTCAATTGTTTGATATCCCACCATGCTTTGTGTTCTAATTCAACTGGGAGATGGCACGACTTCCCATACACCAAATGAAACGAAATTGTTCATATTGGTGTTTTGTAAGCAGTACGATATGCCCAAAGAGCATCAGGAAGTTTGGTGGACCAATCTATGCGGTTTCTGTTGACATTTTTCTCTAAGATAGCTTTCAATTGTCTGTTTGAGACTTCAACTTGGCCGCTAGTCTGCGGATGATAAGGCGTAGCGACCTTATGTTTTACTCGGTATCTTCGCAGAAGAGCTTCGAAGCTTCTTTACAAGAAATGTGACCCTCCATCGGATATAACCGTTCTAGGGACTCCGAATCTAGGAAAGATGATATCCTTGAACAACTTAATAAGTGACTTAGAGTCACAAGATACATTGGGTATAACTTCTACCCATTTGGATACATAATCCATAACAACCAAAATGTAGGAGAATCCATATGATGGGGGAAATGGACCCATATAGTCCACTCCCCATATGTCAAAAAGTTCAATCTCCTACCACAAAGTTAGTGGCATTTCATTTCATTTTGATATCCCTCCGATAGTTGACATTCATTGCAAGATTGCACAAATTCATGGGCATCCTTTGCTATTGTTGTCCAGAAGAATCCTGACTGTAGGACTTTAAGGGCGGTCTTCTTCGAACTTATGTGCCCCCCAGTGGGGACAGAATGATAGTGTTCTAAGACCGGGATAATTTCTTCTTCAGGGAGACAATGACGGAATAATCCATCTGTGCATAAGCGAAAAAGATATGGTTCATCCCAAAAGTATTACTTGACATCATGAAGAAATTTCTTTTTGTCATGGTAGGAAGCAGCAGGGTGGACAATTCCTGTAGCTAGATAGTTTACTATATTGGCATACCAAGGAAATCTGGTGGCGACTTTCATGAGTTGATCGTCAGGTAGAGAGTATCGAATAGGTATATTGTTTTCGTCCTGAGGCTCAATGCGACTTAAGTGGTCGGCGACAACATTTTCTACCCCACTTTTATCTTTTATTTCCAAATCGAGTTCTTGAAGCATCAACACCCAGCGAATAAGTCTGGGTTTTGCATCTTATTTCTGAATCAGATATTTTATTGTGGAGTGATCTGTGTATATTATGATTTTTGATCCAATCAGATAACAACAGATTTTTTCAAAAGCATAGATGACTGCCAAGAACTCTTTTTCTATAGTTGTATAGTTCTTTTGAGCTTCATCAAACATTTTTGATGCATAGTATATCACATAGGGTTTCTTATCTGTTCTCTGCCCTAGTACTGCCCCTATAGTGTAGTCATTGGCGTCACACATTATCTCAAAGGGTTGCGACCAGTCATGGGCTCTTAGTATGGGTTCCGAGATCAGGGCATTCTTTAGAGTCATGAAGCTGTGTAAGCATTCCTGATCAAAATTGAAATCTGCACCTTTAGTCAATAAGTGAGACATGGGTTTTGCTATTTTTGAAAAATCTTTGATGAATCTTTGATAAAATCCAGCATGGCCCAAAAAGGCTCGTACTCTCCCGATGTCTTTTGGTGGTGTCAATTTTGAAATGACATCTATCTTTGCTTTGTCCACTTCAATCCCTCTTCCGCTCACTCGATGCCCAAGGACAACTCCTTCTGTCACCATAAAATGACACTTTTCCCAATTAATGATCAGATTTGTTTCCTCGCATCTTTGTAGCACTCTACCAAGGTTAAGCAGACAGTTGTCAAAAGAGTCCCCATAAAATGAAAAGTCATCCATGAAAACTTCCATGATGGACTCAGTTAATCCTACGAATATGGCAGACATACACCTCTGAAATGTTGTGGGTGCATTACATAGTCCAAAAGGCATCCTTTTAAAGGCATAAGTTCTGAAGGGGCAAGTAAAAGTCACCTTTTCTTCATCTTCAGGGTGTATCGGAATTTGATAAAACCCTAAATATCCGTCAAGATAGAAAAAGAATTTTTGGTGGGCCACACGTTTAAGGATTTCATCAAGGAAAGGTAGAGGGAAGTGATCTTTTCTTATTGCCTTGTTCAGTTTCCTGTAATCGATACACGTCCTCCATCCAGTGATAGTCCTTGTGGGTACCAGTTTGTTTTTATCATTCAAAACGACAATGGGTCCCCCCTTTTTAGGAACCACTTGGACCGGACTAACCCATTGAGAATCGGAAATTGGATAAATAATACCAGCCTTTAGGAGTTTAAGAACCTCGAGGTGAACCACCTCTTTGATATTCAGGTTTAGTTTCCTCTGGTGTTCCCGTGAAGGTTTAAACTCTTCCACCATGGATAATCTGTGCATGCACAGAGCTGGATTTATTCCCATTAGGTCATTCATCTTGTATCCAATGATTTTCTTGTGCTTTCTTAACTCAATAAGTAGTCTTTCTTCTTGGTCATCTATTAAAGTGGAACTAATAATGACCAGACATAATTTTTCTTTGTCAAGGAAGACATGCTTGATCCCAAATGGTAGGGATTTCATTTCAAGTGTCTTGGGTACTTCTGCGGTTTTCAAAACAGTGACAAATTTCAACTCCTCAAAGGTAGCTTTGGGGGTTTCTTCGGCTTGTTCAAGGTATTGCAGACATTGCTGAACTAGTTCGTCGGTTGAGAATTCATCTTCTGGATTTGTTAAGACATTTTCCAAATCATCATACGGTTCAGAAGGTTCTTGCTTTAACTGAGACATTTTATCAATTGCTTCAAGAAGAAAAACTTCTTTGTGGATGCTAGGACCTTTTAAGCTGTCAAAGACTCTAAATTGAACGGCTTCCTTTCCCAGACTTAAGGTAATGGTGCCAGCTTCAACATCGATTAATGCTCTGACTGTAGCAAGGAAGGGTCTGTCGAATATTATTGGATACCTCAGATCTTCTTTTATGTCCATAATAACAAAGTCACAGGGAACATACGAGTCTTTTCCTACTCTTATTGGGATATCTTCGATAATTCCCAAAGGTGTAGTGATGGTAGAATCAGCCAATTGAATTGTCATTGTTGTGGGTAACAATTTAGTAAAACCCAATCTTTTACACATGGAAAATGGCATAATGGAAATGATGGCCCCCAAATCGGATAATCCTTTCTTGCAAGAGGTATTTCCAATAAAACATTGAATGTCAAAGGAGCCAGGGTCCTTCTGCTTCTTTGGCATTTTATTAAGAATGATGTCAGAAGTAGTCTGATGGGTTGATGATTTGGAACCAAGGTTGGTTCCAACCATGTTGAAGAGATGGGCAGTCAACCCATATTATTTTGAGAAGTCGGAAGGGAATGCATCTTGCTTCTTTGGCTTCTGAACCAGCAAAGTTTATCCGTCCGACCTTGAGCTCACTGGCACAGAAATTGTACACCTTGGCATTGCGGGCCTTAGTGTCGACAATCATTAGTAGCCAGTGGCCGGAGACTTTAAAAGGTGTTGTGATGTAACATGCCTTCTTCGTGATACCCGTTTGCAGCCGCTCGATGGACTTTGCCTGCAAGTCCTTATTTAATAAGCTTAAATCAAGAGCGGGTGAAGCGTTGAAAAGTGGCTGCAGTTTCTTCAGGCTCCGAAATTCTTCTATAGTATTAGCAAGGAGGACACGAAAGATAGCCATCTTCACCGCTGATTGTGGTCATAGGAGAATACGGAAATCTTCACGTGTCAACTTGCGCTTCATCTTTGTACTGTTGTAGATGATGTCCCCCCCGTCCTTAGCATCATCAACAATAGTGTTCAGGATAAATATGTCATGAACATATAAAGTAGAGATGGCCACCCCATCCAAGTCGTGCATCTTGTGAGGGAGAGGTGGCGGCGGGGGAAGGTCTTATGGTGGAGGAAGTGAAGTCTGCTCAGTGTCGTCCACATATTGTGGCAGATCTTCAACTTTGTCAGAATCAGAGTCGAGTCTATCTTCAGTGTCGAGACTCACTCTGTCTTTGAAATCCGCATGCTCTGGGGGAAGGGGTGCAACTTGTTCTAGGACAGAATGTTGAAGAGTGATGGCTGTTGTGATAGGGTTGATGCTGGTTTCCATGATACATTGTTGAAACTCAGCAAAAGTTACATATTTTGCGGTGTCCCCCAGGGATCCCATGGCTGAAAAATTAAAAAATTGATCTCTATATGACATTGTGACATTATCATTATTGTCGGGGGAGTGGTGGTCGTTGGTTTTACCCTCCTTGTGGTATCCACCATCTCCCCTCATTCTATTATCGGCCCCACGGCTGGTGCCCTCCCCAGCATTGCCTGGGTCATCAAGTTGGTCATCTGAGGAGGAGCTATCGACATTTGAGTATGTTGAGGAGTCAAAATCATCATCATTATCTTCATTGTCTTCATCGTTCTCATCATATGCCACCTTATCTTTGATCTTTTTGATCGATTCTTTCTTGCATCGCTTATGGATAGCTTGTAGTTCTTTAAGTGCCACCTGTATGTGCCCGTGGGTTTTGAGCAGTGCGTCATAACTTTCCTTGAGATCTGTGTATCTAGCTTCGGCAAAGAGTTGTGTTGTTAGATCAGTCACTTGGGCTGTAGCTGGTCTAAGGCGTTGTTTGCATGCTCCTCTTGGAGGCAGATGAGTTGTGTGAGGGTGCTATCAATGCCATCCAAGCGTGTGCTCAGTGCAGTCTGTTGTTGCTAAAGTTCGTGAAGGGTCTCAGGCAAGGGTTGAGTTTACTTAGAGACCCTGTCAACTTGGTAGGCCAACGCTTCTTGCTGGCCTTTCATCCCAAGTATCAACTCCGACAAGTTTTGTACGTGGTCGTCGACGCGGTCGACTTGCTGGGCCACTATTTCCTACCATTGTTGAATGCTTGTGAGGATGCCTAATAAGGCGTGAGTCCACTCGTCGAGCTTGGATACCTGTGTAGCAAGTCCCTACACACAAGAAAAAGTGATTGTAAGACGATAGACAGGTCGGTGAGGAGGTTTCTAATAGCGTCAAATTTTCGTCTGAATTCCTCACCGACTTGTGAAAAAGGGACCCCAGAGATGTGTGGGTGAGGTGGCTGGGGTCTAGGCTGAATGGTGGTAGTGCCTTGTGAAAAAGACACTATTGATGGGCCCACGAATTGCATGGTGACTGTAGAGGGAGTCACCAGCAATATCGGGGTGGTGGCGGATGAGCAGGGTGGTGACATCTCAGGTGAAAAAGGTGGAACCGAGAATGTCGGGGGGAAGTGGTGGAAGTGAAGGTGAGATCGGGCGTCGAGGTGAAGGATGGGACGCTCGAGGAGAAAATGAGTGAGGCAGAAGATGTGGGTGAAGTTGTGGTTATAGAGAAAGGGATTGTGGTGGATATGATTGTGGAAAAAGGTGGAAGAGTGGTAGATGGCAGAATGGTGCAAGGTGGGAGTGTGGCGGGGTGGTTATAGAGATGAACTCAACATCTAGATCTACGACGAAGGTTTCTGGTGTTGGATTCACTACGTTTTCTACACTGTGGGGGTGTTCTACCTCTGGGTTGATCTTTGATGTGGGCGTCCCCGACTACTGTTGTTTCTGTGCACGTAGTTTGGATGACTGTGTAACTGGAATTTTCTTTGGCCTTGTCATTGGGGCAGTGACGCTATACTTTGTCTGCCCTACTTTTGCTTGTTTCTCCTTTTCTTTTACCGAGTCTAGAAGGTTAGCAAGCTCCTCTTCAGTGAAGAGAAGCTTATCTTTATCGTAATTAGCTAGCTTGGGGAGAGGTAGCAACATCCTAGATGCTTTGACAGTCGGGCAGAAGACATAATAGAGTTTGGCATCTTTCTCCTTTATGATATATGTATTCTTTAGAGTCTGCTCATTTGTTAGGATGTCGCCATTTATCATAGTACACCTTGAAAGTGAAATGTTCATCTTAAGATACTTCAGAATTGATGTTACATGACCACTTACGCAGATTTCCTTTATGAGGGCATAAGATGTGTGTTTGTGTATCAAATACCATCCGATGTTGACTGGCAACCCTTTTAAGATGGACCATAGAATAAAGAGATCGGAAATGATAACATTCCCACTCTCTATCCTAGGGAATAGAGCATCTGTTATGATTTTGTGCAGAGTGTGCACCAGGCCAGAATGTATGTTGGAGGCTTTGCAAGTCTTTGGTTCATAGCTTAGAATCCTTGTCAAAGACTTCCATAAGGTATGCCTATTGAACTAGGGATGGTCCAGGCCTTCCTCCTTATCTTTCTTTAGCTGATCTTGGTTGTTGATGAATATTTGATTTAGCAGATTTTCAGTCAAGATGACTTTCTTTACAAAGAGGGAGGTTACTAGCTTGCGGTCACCTCCATTTTTTATTTTATCTTTTGTGTCCACGGGTTCTTTGGTTAGGTAGGTGAAGAACTCCAGCATGGGCTCAACATAGGAATTCCTTGTGATGAAGCAGAGTTTGAAATGTTTGCCTCGTCGAGTAGGTCAAGAACTCTGTCATAGATTCCCATCCGTTTTTCGAGCAGATATGCTTTGTTGGGCGCAACACTTTGTCACCAGCCTGGAGGTTTTGGACATACAAATCAGATGATGCTGGTTCTGCGGTAGTGGCACCATGAGTGGCATGGTCTGCCAGGATTTGTTCTCTTACAGTTGAGGGTCGGACTTGCTTCCATGCCCGCCTTTTGGTGGGTCTTTCTTCAGTGGCCTCCTGGGCCTTCCTTTTGCCTTTTTGCTTTGTAGGTGTGGATTCCTCCTCAGAATTTGGTGCGTAGTTCGAACCTTCATCGGTGGAGGAAGGATCTTCAAATTCTTCATTTGGATCTTCTGCTAAACATTTGTTGACTTGCTCAAGGTCATGGATGACCTTGGGCAAGCTAGCAGGAGTTTTCCCCATTTTGTTGCAAAAGTCAAGGATGTGCTGGAGCTTATTCCGATGCTCTATCAACTGCTCCCTAGTCCAGATGTGGGAGGCAACAACTTCTTTTGCAGGTGATGCCATTCTATAAATTTAACAAGAAATTGTTTAGAAAAGAGTGAAATTTTAATAAAGATGGAATTGAAAGGATTGCAACATTGTGTAAGCTTCATGGTTTTGAAACAAAAACTGTTAAAAAAATGATGCGGTATTCAAGATCGTTTGTTATTTAAATGGTTTCAAGACTATTTGTTGTCCAAACAGTTCCAAGAACATTTGTTGTCCAAACGGTTTCAAGACTGTATTTTGGCTAAACAGTTTCAAGACCGTTTGCTGTCCGAATGGTTTCAAGAACGTTTGTTGTCTAAATGGTTTCAAGACCATTTGTTGGCCAAAGGGTTTCAAGACCGTTTGTTGTCCAAAGGGTTTCAAGACCATTTGTTGTCTAAATGGTTTCAAGACCGTTTGAAACATGCAGGTTTCGAAAGTGCTAGGGAGATGAAGCAGTGATGGTGATGAGCGAAGCAAAGGCAGTGATGTCGAGGTAAAAGTGATGATGGCAAAGCAGCGGCGACAATCGAAAATGTTGTTTGTGGTGGAGAGCGGTGGTGTCAGCGGTGGTAGCAGCGGCAATGGCGTTGATGGCGGTGATGGTTGCGAGCATCCTCTACCTTGCTGTGATGATCTAGATGAGAGAAGGAGAGGATGGGGCAATGGTGTGTGAGAAAAAATGGCAGAAGAGAGGACAGCGCGATGGCAACAGCGTCAGGAGCGTCGACGTGGACGAAGGTGGTGGTCACGCGGGAGCAGAGGAGTCAGGTGGAATGGAATAGGGTTCGCGTGAGGGGAGTTGCGGGAGTCGAAGGAATGAAAACGGGAGAAGTCAAGGAGTATTTATAGAAAAAAGAGAGGTGATGGTACAAATTCTCCTTAGGTCAAACGATCTTGGGACCGTTTGGGTCCGAACAGTTTTGATCCAAACAGTTTCAAGACCGTTTGGGTCAAAACGGTTTTGAGACAGTGAGGACCAAACTATCTTGGTCAATGAGTTTTATATTTTTATATTAGTTTTGGTTGCTTATATAAATTTTTATATTTTATGAACAATGAGTGCTAGAAAAAAAAATCAAAAGATAAGAAAAATGAAAAAGAAAGGTGATACTCAGTTCTTGGATTACCTCCCAAGTAGCACTTTGGTTTTACGTCGCTGGCTCGAAGAAATTATGACTTGACCAGTTTAATGTTGTGGGGTCCTGAATGTTGATAGTTTGTCTTGGAGTTTTATCGGCTGGAGTATAGTATTTTTTCTGTCTATGGCCATTAACAGTCCTTTCTCCTCCATTGTCATCAAAGATGATGAAAACTCTAGTCGGATAGATATCCTTGATAGTGAAGGGACTGGACCATTTGTGCGGAGTTTCCCGGGAAACATTCGGAGTTTGGAGTTGAAAAGAAGGACCTGGCAATGATATCTTTCCTTTTAAGGTGGCCATCATGCCACATCTTAGTTTGTTCTTTGTAGATCCTGGCATTCTGGTAGGCAGCCATTCTTAGTTCTTCCAGCTCTTGTAATTGGAGTTTGTTGTATTCACTAACACTTTTGAGATTGAAATTCAATTGTTTGATAGCCCACCATGCTTTGTGTTCTTATTCAACTGGGAGATGGCACGACTTCCCATACACCAAATGAAACGAAATTGTTCATATTGGTGTTTAGTAAGAAGTACGATATGCCCAAAGAGCATCAGGAAGTTTGGTGGACCAACCTGTGCAGTTTCTGTTGACATTTTTCTCTAAGATAGCTTTCAATTGTCTGTTTGAGACTTCAACTTGGCCGCTAGTCTGCGGATGATAAGGCGTAGAGACCTTATGTTTTACTCCGTATCTTCGCAGAAGAGCTTCGAAGCTTCTTTCCAAGAAATGTGACCCTCCATCGGATATAACCGTTCTAGGGACTCCGAATCTAGGAAAGATGATATCCTTGAACAGCTTAATAAGTGACTTAGAGTCACAAGATACAGTGGGTATAACTTCTACCCATTTGGATACATAATCCATAACAACCAAAATGTAGGAGAATCCATATGATGGGGGAAATGGACCCATATAGTCCACTCCCCATATGTCAAAAAGTTCAATCTCTTACCACAGAGTTAGTGGCATTTCATTTCATTTTGATATCCCTCCGATAGTTGACATTTATTGCAAGATTGCACAAATTCATGGGCATCCTTTGCTATTGTTGTCCAGAAGAATCCTGACTGTAGGACTTTAAGGGCGGTCTTCTTCGAACTTATGTGCCCCCCAGTGGGGATAGAATGATAGTGTTCTAAGACCGGGATAATTTCTTCTTCAGGGAGACAACGACAGAATAATCCATCTGTGCATAAGTGAAAAAGATATGGTTCATCCCAAAAGTATTACTTGACATCATGAAGAAATTTCTTTCTGTCGTGGTAGGAAGCAGCATGGTGGACAATTCCTGTAGCTAGATAGTTTACTATATTGGCATACCAAGGAAATCTGGTGGCGACTTTCATGAGTTGATCGTCGGGTAGAGAGTATCGAATAGGTATATTGTCTTCGTCCTGAGGCTCAATGCGACTTAAGTGTTCGGAGACAACATTTTCTACCCCACTTTTATCTTTTATTTCCAAATCGAATTCTTGAAGCATCAACACCCAGCGAATAAGTCTGGGTTTTGCATCTTATTTCTGAATCAGATATTTT